>CP137865.1:0-1200000 GCA_034406715.1 Rhodotorula mucilaginosa
CCCTAACCCTAACCCTAACCCTAACCCTAACCCTAACCCTAACCCTAACCCTAACCCTAACCCTAACCGCTGGCGGAAGCGAGGTTTTGGAAGACGGCGAGGGTGGCACCGAGCTGACATGAGCCGAAGAGTACGGCGGCGGTGGCGGTTGATGATGGCGATGATCCGGCGGCAGGAGAGGCAAAGTTGTTGACGGCGGAAGAGACGTGGTCGTGGGCGGACCGGACGAGACTCGCAAGGCGCGTACGGCGTTGGTGAAGGGCACAAGTGGACGAGAGTGACTAGGGAGGGCTGTATAGACAAGGGTGAGCTGCCGTTCGGTTCGTGGAGCGAAACGCGAGAAAGAACGGCAGAGCGCACTGGAAGTCGACGGTACAGATGTAGCACCGGAAGAAGACTCCACCCGCTCGTCTCCTCCTTGAAGGGACAGCGCCTCGATCCTCTGCTCGAGCACATCCGATCGCCCACCTGCCGCGGTCATTGAATCGGCCTGACCTGACCTCGCCAGAGTTGGCGATTCAGAAACTCCGGCCGCGACTTGACGAATTCCGCACGACGAGCCCTCGCGCGGCAGTCTCGGTCCGAACCGTCTCTAGAACGGAGTACTGGCGCCAGCGTCCTCTGTCGGCGAGTTGTTGACAGTGAGGTTGAACGGAGAAGTCGGCAAGGGGACGTCCAGAGTCGAGTGCTGCTGTTTCTTGGAGGGCGACGACGAGTCGCTGCGGCGGAACAGGTCCGCCAAAGGTCCCATGGCGAGCTGGCTTTACGGCCCGCGTGTAGCTCGTTCCCAGCAGCAGAAAAGCCAATTGGCGACTTGAAGCGGGAGGCGATGTCGATTCGAACGGAGGGCGAAAGGGACGAGGGAGACACAAAGCAAGGCAAGCGTAGAGTTCTTCAAGTGCCGCTCTGCATAGCCGCTTGCCCAGCGTATCCGGGTGTGTGTAAGGAGAGCAAGCCGTTCAAAGTTGAGTGATGAAGTCGACTTTGGCGGCGCGAGTCGACGATGAGAAAATCCCTGCAAGCACTGACCATAGCATGCCGGAACTCGAAAAAAGGTGTACACTACGCATGGTACGAAAACAGCTTGCAAGAAGAAAGCCAAGTCCGGGACTACACCACCTCGGGCTCGGGGTCAAACTCGCGCAACACAAACAGCTGCTCGTCGACGCGCAAGCACGCGACCGACAACGCCTCCAACACCTTGTCCAGCTCGACAATCATCTCGCGATCGCGCGCCGACAGCAGGCTCGGATCCGCGCGGACATCGGACCGCTCGCGCTTGTCGACCAACCCGCGGCGGAGTTCGAGCTGGTGCTGCCTCTGCGCTTGCAAGTTCGCGAGCGCCTTGTAGTGATGGTGGATCAGAGAGGTGACGACCTTGTTGAAATCGACGAACCAGAGGTAGATCGTTCGCGAGGGCGCCCGGTCGGCCGAGCGAGGGATCTCTTGCGGCTCGATGAGGCCGGCGGACGAGAGCTGGCTCAGGACCTCGCGCGCCTCCTTGACCGGCAGGAACGCGAGGCGGGCGAGCTGTCGGGGTGTCGGGGTGTCGTGGGGGATCGAACAAGAGGTGGTCGAATGGGAGTAGTCAAACGGCGAAGGGGTGGACGGGAGAAGTCGAAAAGAGACGGTCCGGTTCGTGATGGCGAGTTTGACGAGTCGAATCATGTCGAGTCAAATGTAGAAAGGAATTGAAAGGAACAAGGGAAGCCAGTGTCAGCGCCGAAACGGAAACCAAACACAGACCGCCCTTGGCACGCACATGCTTCTCCTCCAACTTGCCCTTGGCCTCCAAGATCCTCCAACACCGAATCGCCTTGTCTCCCAACTTGTCCCGAATGACCGCCTCGACCAAGCTCCTCTTCATCGCCTTGCCCAACATGGCCCAATCGACCGCCCACTTCGCATGCGTCGACT
Organism: Rhodotorula mucilaginosa; assembly: GCA_034406715.1. Classification (NCBI taxonomy): domain Eukaryota; kingdom Fungi; phylum Basidiomycota; class Microbotryomycetes; order Sporidiobolales; family Sporidiobolaceae; genus Rhodotorula; species Rhodotorula mucilaginosa. Next base: position 1,918 of record CP137865.1, read on the forward strand.
CGCCCTGCTGCATCAACAACGTCTCCTGAGTCGAGATCCCCCACCGATCCAGACCGGAGAGGACTTCGCAGGTCGCGAGGATGTAGTCCCCTGCGCGAGGAGACGAGCCGCGTTTCGCGGAGGAGGGGGGCCACGAGGGGTCGTGCTTGTGCTTGGCGAGTGCGGACGACAAGTCCGGTTTGTGCTTCAGCCGCTCATAGTACTGGCTGATCTGATGCAGCGAGACAGGTCCTGCGCTCGTCACGGAAGAGTCATCAGCGGTCGGGAACGCGTCGCGCGGAGGACACGAGAGGAAAACCGTTTCTCCGGACTCACGCGACTGCGTCTCAGCCATCGACTGGCAATCGGTCGTGGTGATATCGAGGATGATACCGAGGACAGCCGCAACTTGAGGGTTGTACAGATCCGAAGCGTACGATCGCAAGAGCTGCACGTGGGGGCGAGAAGTCAGTGACGAGAGAACACCCGCCCGAAACCCCCTGGACAAAACGAACGCACCTGAGCACGCCACTGGAGGTGGAGCCGCTCCTCGTTGACGCGATAAAACACCTCTTCCTGCACATATACAGCCCGAAGAGTGTCAGCGTATGAAAGGGTCGGAAAGCGAGGACAAAAGCCGGGACTTGCCGGCAAAGGCGGGTCCTCTTTGATGGGCGCCTCGTCGTCATCGTCCGCATCACTGTCGTCGCCGCCGCCGCGCTCCGAAACCGTATCCGACTCACTCCCTCCGCCTTTCGAGAAGATGCCCTGCTTCGATTTCTTCGATTTCTTCTTGGTACGGGCCGATGGCTCGCCTCGCTGCTTGCGCTTTTTCCGTTTCGGCGCATCGTCCTCCGAGTCTTCGGCGGCCACGTCGGCAGACTGCGCAGGTTGGGAGGAGGTGTCAGCGCACAAGGGACCAGCAAGAGAGATAGAGAGAGAGAAGCGGCCCCAGCTCATACCTTGCCCATGGCGCGCGCGCGCTCTTCCTCGGCCCACGACTTTTGCTTCTGCTTGAGCTTGTCCTTGACCTCTTTCATGTCCTTGGTCGACGGGATGCCTGGAAGGCGGTTTACAGTCGCATCAGCAGCAGTCTGAGCCCAAAAACCTCGCAAAGGAACGGCTTACCCTTGATGAGGGCGCGGAGTTCTTCCTCCCACTTGATCTCGAGCGAACTCGGCGAGAGTTGCGAACCGGGCGTGACGATCTGGATGTACCCCTGCGCGAACGCTTTCCGTACGAGCCTCTCGGCGTCTTCGGCGACTGCGACCGCAACTCCACAAGGTCAGTCTCGGATCGGTGAAAAGAGGAGGCAGACGGACCCTTGTCGGCATCCTTGGCGCGCTTCTTGCCCTTGGGGTCGTCTCCGTCCGTAGCCTCCCCACCGCCACCGAAAGCGTCCACCCCACGCTCGACGGCCAACTGGCACCTAACCACCTCGATCAAGTCCTCTCGGCGCAGCATCCCTTCCTTCCACAACACCTCGACCACCTGCCCCAGCTGCGCGCCCCCTTGCCACTCGGTCGCCATCTCGACATACATCCCGCCCCTCAACCTGCGTTCGATCGCGTCGTGGTTCAACTCGTACAGTTCGGTGAGGCGGCCTCCGACTTCGGTTTCGGAATGGAAGAGGAGGCAGTGGGTCGAGAGGACGAGGAGGGAAGCGTGGACGAGCGAGGGCGGCAGGGCGGTCAACTTGGCGAGTTGGGGAAAGGACAGGGCGCCTCGGAACAGCAGGATGCTGGCGATTTCCTGGGGGTGGTAGGGTCAGAGAGGGGTCATCGGGCACTTGTCAAGGGCGGACTCACCCCGACCGCTGCCCCGAACTGCTGATAGACGACATGCTGCAGCAAGCGTGACCGCTCCGTCCCAGACTGTGTAGCACTCGACATTGGGGGCCGACGTTCGTTCAGGCGAGAGGAGGAAGCGCTGGCTGGTCAGAGGCGGACCAAGCGGGCGAGGTTGAGAGCACACGGGCAGGCAGGATGGGTTTGTTTAGCTAGTGCCCCGAGCGCTTCCACCGTACGCCTTTTAAGCTGTTGCCTGAGAGCAGCCGAAAAGACGAGAGCTGGTTCTTTCTCATCACGGCAACACGGGAAAAATTGCTCGACGCGGAAGCAGCGAGCGAGCAGGAGCAGCCAACTTGGACGTCAAGGGCAGCAGTTCTCCCGCCCCGCTCGTTGAGATTGCATGTGTAGCCAGAGAAGAGAGCCCCCGAGCTTGCTGTCTCCAGACCGCCACTTGTCCACCTAAATGATCGCCTCCGAGGCCATGCGGCTCCGGGTGAACGTGAATCGCCACAACAGCTCATCGTCGCGACTGCTCATCATACACTCGAGCGACTGTACGTTCACCGATCGTTCGAGTGGCCACTGCCACAAGAGAGGGGAGACTCCTTTCCGAAGCAGGAGGAGCAGGTTTCTCGACGGTGTTGCCACCTTGAAGGCAGGAATTAAGAACCCTGCTGGAGCTGTCGGCAAGCTGGCTGTGCCCGCTCATAGTCAACACACTTGTGTCGAGGCGGAACATTTGGAGGCGAACAACGGACACGAGAATAGCAGAAGCTCGCGTGTAGCGTCAAAGATCGAAGGCGGAGAGCGAAGGAATTAAAAACTGCGACGGTCGAGAATTTCAGAGCGAAAAACACATGCGGTACGTGAGCCGAGGCTCCAGCAAACGAGGGGGTCCGTCCCCACAGCGTATAGACAAACTCAAGAGCCCTGAGATATAGAGGAGTGGGGGGCGTGTGATCAAAGCTTAGAGGGATAGGGGTGGGAAGAACAGCGAGTTTTCGGCCAACCGGAAGCGAAAACGGTCCGATCCGGAGCGGGATCACCGGTTCCTGCGCGCTTCAGCGGCAGCACCACCAGCTGCTCCTCCTGCTGCGCCTCCTGCTCCTGCTGCTGCTGCGGCTCCTGGTTGTTGAACCGAGATGATCGATTCCGAGTAGCGGATGATCTGCGGGCGCGGATGTGGCACGTACAAGCTCTAGGGTCAGTCTTTGCGACTCTGTGAAAGAATAGCTCACGTGCTGATGCGCCCGTGCATCAAATTCAGCAGATCGCCAACCCCAGCCCCGTTCCTCCCTGCGAACCCCTTTTTGCCGAGTTCCACGATCAAAAGTGGACAGCCAGTTCTCTGCCTCGCCAGCCCCCAATCCTCGCAGCCTGTCCCACACTCTCGCATCCAGCCCAAAGCCCCCCAAAAAAGGACTCTCGATTCTGGGACCCCTTAAAGACCGAAAGGGAGGACTCACCAACTCGCGGACGACCTTGACGGCCTTGGTGACGACCGGCGGACACTTCGAGTTCCGGACCGTGTACTCGTCTACGCGGTTCGAGACCCACGCAAAGGCCTTGCGAGTCGGCGGCGAGAGGTAGTACCGCAGGCGGAGGAAGTGGGCAAAGAACAACGGCGCGAGCAGACTGTCGGGTCGTGGGAAGGGGGTCAGTAATTCCCCTGCAGTTGCACCATACAGGGACCGCCACCCCCGCGGCAGACTCACGAGTTCTGGAAGAGGAGGGCGCCAAACAGGACGCGACCAAAGACGACGACGACTTCGACAAACGCGACAAACTGCATCGCCTTTTCATAGTTGGCCTTGACCCAGGTCTGCCGGGGAGGGGGAGGCGAGGAGGTCAGCGTCACTGTATGATCGTTTCGCTCGACCAAAGGAAAAACCCGCGCGCGCACCTGAATCATCTTGGACGCCTGCGCTCCGGCACTCATCGCCTGCTGCTGTGCCTGCGTCGACCCCGATCCCGATCCCGATCCCGACGTGGACTTGGCTCCGGTGCCAGGAGGCGGTTTCGGCAAGACCGAAGTGCGTACAAAGGTGACTGTGTACGCGGTGTCAGCCCGAGGTAGACGAAAACTGGATGCCGAGGGGGAGGAACTTACGGGCATGGAAGAGCGAAAAGGTCGCGAACGGGATCAACGTGACATAGATTGGTTTCTGTGCGAGTGCATGGTTAGCACAGTAGTCCCAACAAGACGGCGAAGAACGGGCCCACCTGGAGGAACCAGTAGAGGGCGAGGAGGAGGTACTGGACGTTCTCGTCGAGGAGGGCGCGCTGCAAGTAGGCGCGGTTGACTTGCGGCGTCCCCAGGCTCTTGTACTGCCCGTATGTATGCATGCACGGGGTCCAGGCGAGGAAAAGGGCTCGTACGTCAGCGGTGGGGGAGGGCAGTGTTCGGAGGAGAGAAAGGGGCAACGCACGACGACGATCCCCCAGGATACGAGTGCGCCCAAGTAGGCTATGCGGTACGCCTTGGCGCCCCGGCCGAGCAGGCTGAGCGCTGTGCCGAGCAAGACGGCGAAATGTCCGCCTGCACGCAATCGCAGTCAGCGCATGGGGGAGAGCGAACGAGGGGGTGGCAGGCGGGCGACTCACCCGCCCAGGCATAGTGCGGGTACGACGTCGATGGCATGGCTTCTCCTCTTGTCGTGCTATGCTTGCTGCGGTAGATTGAATGCGGCACAGAGTGACGCAACCCGAACGCGGCCCTTCTCTTTAAATTGGAGATTACTATTTCGATTGTAATGCTCCCATTACAACCACGTCGTCGCTCTCCCTCGTTTGCACGCGCAACTCTTCTCTCTCCAAAACTATGTACCAAAGTCTCCTTTGTGCAAAAATACTATAGGAGGTCTTGAACCGGGCTCACGACATGCCCAACCTGCGCGCCATCCGCCGACTGACCGGCGCGTTGTGCCGCCCAAACAGCTGCACGCTCCCGCTCTCGCGTCCTTTGGCCGTCAGTCGATCGAACGAAGCAGAGGAGCCCGCTCCTTGTTCCCGCGGCGCGGCGTGCGACGCAGAGCCGAGGCCGAGGGGCGGTCGCTCCTGAGGTCGCAAAGAGGCGGACTGCAGGTCTCGCCACCCTCCACGGTCGGTCATCTCCGATGCAGCCGGATGTTCAGGCATTCGAAACGATGGCGGGGGTCGAGGGCTGACCATCGTGCGGCTCTTGGTGGTGGTCCGTGAAGGGTCGGGCGCTGCGAACATGGTGGTGCGACTCGAAGACGCCGACGCGGCGGCGGAGGTGGAGGAAGGCGGCCGATTCGAGAGTGTAGTGGCAGCGGCGGCAGACCGGTTGCCGTAGTCATACTCGTCCGAGTCATAGTCGCGAGGACCAAGAGGGCGCACGGATCCGGCCTCCGCCTCCTCGCCTCCTCGCGGACGTCCACGAAGACGAGTACCGTCGTCATCTTCCTCGACTCCTCCAAACCGCCGGGAAGGACCCCTTCGACCCCTCGAGTCGTCCCAGTCGTCGCCCATCCGAGCCTGCCGGTAATCTGACTGGTCGTGACGACGACTCGGACGACCAAACGCAACCGAGTCGGGGTCCGAAGTCGCCTCCCCGTCCTGATCTGGAGAGTCCGAGTCCGAATCGGAATCGGAATCGGCGACGGAAGACGAAGCAGAGACGGGGTCAAACGCGGGTTGGCGACTGCGGCTAAAGGACGAGTCGCGAGGGAGCGAGGTGTGGTGACGAACGTTACTTGTCCGCGTGCGAGACGAGGAATCGCGGAGTTTGCCATCCCATGTCGAGTTCGAGTTCGAGAGCGAGTCCGGCATTCGATCAGCATCGATCCCGAAAGAAGGCTGTGGCTGTGGCTGTGGCTGCTGCTGTGCGCGATGCGGTCGAGGTCGCAGCGGTCCCGAGCCGTCATACGTTGTGAACGAGCTCCGGGTCGAAAGAGGAGCAGACGCAGGCGCAGGGATGGGTGGGATATACTCTCCTTCTTCTTCTTCACGTTCACGTGCACGCGTCGTCCTCGTCGACGGATCACGAGGAGTGGCAGTCAAAGTCGAGGATGAACCGCGAGCGGCGACGAAACGCGATTCTTCTTCCTCGTCCGCGAGATTCCCGCGGCCGTGATCGGCATCGGTGGCAGGACGGCTCGTCGAGGGCCGACTACGACGCGGCTGCTGCGCAAAGTCCGACGCGGTCGAGACCGACGCCGTCGAGGGAGAGGGAGACAACGCTGCCGACGGACGAACTTGTTGAACCGGAGCGAAATGGTCGAGTGCGACTTGACCGACTTGCCGCCGGCGAGTAGGAGGCTCGTCCGACAAGTCGTCATGGCCAGACTGAGAGGGATTCGGGGGCGACTGGAAAGTTGACGAAGGGCGCGACCGCAGAACCGAATTGTCTGCGAGGGGGAGGGGCGGAAAAGGTCAGCACGGATCAACCAAGGGCAGCGGAACTGCAAGGCAGAAGAGAGAACGCACCACCGCGGCGTTCCTTCTCGTAGTCTTGGCGGGCTCGTTCACGATCAGCGGCATTTCGATCGACATACTTGGATCGGATCTCTGATATGGCTGTGCCAGAGTCGGCCGCGGCGGACAAGCCGCGAGTCGCTGCTGCTACGTCCTCGCGGTCCTTGGTGCGTTCCGCCGGTTGTCTCGACGGGGCGTCCGAGCGAGGAGTGCGGCGCGAGGAAGGTCGTTCCGGCGAAGAAGAGTCGTCGACTCGAGGTGTTTTTTGCCGAGTCTGGCGAGCGGCGCGAGATGACGTCTCGGCAGCACGAGACGATGAGCGAGTCGGCAGGCTAGAAGCGTCCTCGTCGATGGTAGATCTGCTTCGTACGTGAGCGCTCTCCTTCGCGCGCCGCTGGAGGAGGAGCGCATCATCCTCGTCCGAAGGAGAGGTGACGGGCGGGGGAGCGTAGCGTGACGATTTCGAACGGGGCTCCGGTTGCCGCGGGACTGGATCGTCTTGTCCGTGGTCCGGCTCGACCTCTCGCCTTCGAGAACGCTCGCGCACCTTTTGCTGAGCGTCCGTAGGCTCAGGACGGTCAGAGCGAGACCGACGCTCCTCGACCAAGCCATCGCGGGGTTGACGTTGCTCCGGACGTTCCTCGACAGTTGTGCGGCGTCGTTGATGCGCCGGTCCAGACTCTTCGACGGGATTCTGGCGGCGCTTGTGCGAGTGGCTACGACGCCGAGAGCGACGGCGGTCATCGACTTTTGACGATGAGGAAGCCGAGTCGGGCTCATCATCCGCACCAGAGACGATCTTGTTGACCGACTCGCGGAGGTTCTTGAAGCCAGAGTCGAGCGTCGCCGAAAGTGACATGGCCCGTTCGCGCAGAGCAGGTCGAGCAGGCTTCGAGGCCGGCTCTTCCGCTTCGGTTTGACGACGCGGAGGGCGTTCCTTGTCGTTTTGAGGACGACGACGAGACGAGCGTTCGGGCCGCTCAGATTCGGGTGCAGTACCGTCGCTGCCTTCAAAGGCGCTGGCGTCGGTTTGACGAGCGGCACGCCTTGCCGCCCGAGCCTTTCGACGTTCCGCCCGTTCCGCCTTGCGCCTCATTCGCGCCTCCAGCTCTTCCGCTTCGAAGTCGGCCCCGACTTCAGCAGGCTCGACCTCCGACTTGAGCAGAGTCCCGACCGACTTGATCCAGTTACCGAGGACGGTTGTCGCAGTCTGGGGTTTGGGCGGGTCGGCAGGTCGAGGCGGTTGCTGAACTTCTTCCGGATCGAAAGAGTCATCCCTTCGCGGACGAGGAGGGCGACGAGCCGAATGCTCGCTGATGGAAGCGCGACGTTTGGCGGTGAGCAGAGTCGCTTCCCCGCCCGCTGGAATGTCGAGGTGTGGATCGACGAGGTCGCCACGGACGAGGGTATCATCTCCCGAACTGTCCGAGCCGTTGCGACGGTGCCGGTTGCGGCTGACCGAGCGCCACGAAGGCTTGCGGCCGAGTTCAGGAGGGGGAGCGGTCGGTTCAACGGGAGCCCGGCTTCGGCCACGGGGCGGTCGCTCGTCTGTTTGCGGAAAGAACCGAGATCAGCATGAGGGCGTGCAGGAACGACAATTGACAAGAGAGAGAGAGGCGCACCTTCAGTCTTGAGTGTCCCCGCTTCCGAATCATCTTGCCTCGTCGAGCGCTTCGAGCGGGTCTTGGTTGATCGAACCGGCGGCGACGGCGAGCGAGATTCCGAACGCGATGCACGCTCGTGCACGCGCTCCTTCTTCGCCTCGGCCGCCAAAATCGCCGTCGACGCCTTGGACTTGGTCGGTGGAGTCTCTGATCGAGACGGCGACGGCGAACGGGGTGGTTTGGGTCGACGAGCGCTGCGATCTCGCCGAGGGACGTTTGAGATCGGCTTCTCCGACTCTTGCTCGTCTTCGGAAGCTGAAGCTGCTTTGCGAGCCGCGCGTCGACCACGTTCGGTGCGCGAGTCTCGAACAGGCGACGGAGAGCGAGAGGGCGAGGAGGTTGAAAGACTCGGTTCAGGTTCCGGCTCTGGCGCTGCGGCAGGACGAGCTCGACGACGGCTCCGCTCCCGCTGCTGCTGCTGCTCCGTACGGCCCGTCTCTCCCTTGCGCGAGACCGCTGGAGGAGGAGACGGAGACTGCGCGACAGGTGAAACAAGAGTGCGGTCGCGCCCTCGTTCCGATCTCTTCCTAAGCGGCGGTGAAGACGGTTCTAGTTCGTTTCGAGGGTGACGAGACTCGCCGAGCGGTTGAGACTTGACGATCGGGTAGGCAGGTCCGGCCGCTTCATCTTCAGAAGATGGTGATTCGGCGTCATCGACGGAAGGAGGTGGGCGAGGAGGTTGTCGACTCGAGCGCCTCGAAGGCTGTGGCGGCGGCGATGAGGGTGACGGCGAGGGCGACGGTGAGGAGGAACGCGAGCGCGAAGCTGCGTCCGACGAGCGATCCGATTCGGATTCCGACTCCGGCTTGGCCGCGGCGGGACGCCTGCTCGACTTCTTCGACTGTCGCTCCTCCTCTTGGGAAGACGCCTCGCTCTCGGGCTCTGGTTCGGGTAGCGGCTGCGGCTGCGGTTTCCTCGCCGACCTCCCCGACCTCGCTGTCGACGGCAGAGGCTGCACCACCTCCTCCGGCTTGAACGGCACCTCCTCCGTATCCTCCAAGTCGGAAGAATCCGTCGGCAACGCCGCCGGCCGATCAAACCTCGGACGACCGTCGTCCTGGTCCTTTTGCTGCTCCTTCGAGGGCAAGTTGGCGGCGGCGGCTGCTCCGAGCGCTTCGGGAGTCGAGTACGGGTCGGAACCTTCGGGGGGCGGGGCATTCTCCTCTCCGGTGCGGGAATACGACACGGATCGGTCGCTGTAGGCGTGCTGTTTTGACGGAGTGTAGATTACGGACGGTGTCAAGAACACGGTCCCTTCGAGGCGAGGGAAGGAGAGAGACTGACCCATGTCGCCACATGCATGTGATCTTGATACACGTAGAGCGACAAGTGCAGTTTCTGGTGCCACAAACAAACAAAGGAACGCGCGTCAATATATATTCACCACACAAAATTCGCCAAGTCAGAGATGAAAGAACCCAACGCACCGGATCGCCAACCGACCTGGCCCAATTCTTGATGACCAACGCAAACATGCCTCGATCCCCTTCCCTCCTATGCACCACATCATAGATGTACGCATCCTCCTTGAAGGTCTGTTCCAACCAGCGCGCGATCCCCGCCCGTTGGACATCGGTCCGGAGCGTCTCGTGCAAGTTTCGCGAGTGGGCGGCGGGGTCGAGTTCGATCTCGTGTGCGAACAAGAGAGGTCCCGAGCCGTCCTCATTGGGCGCGTGCTCATGAGGGGGCGGACGACCGACTCCAAACTTGAGGTGCAAGAACGGTCCGTCTCCTCCTCCGCCCGACGAAGCGGCATTCATGTTCGAACCAGAGGGCGTAGACGAGCGCGAGAAGAGGGACGAGAAGCGTTTCTTCGACGCGGAGCGGATCCGGCTCGTCACTATGCGCAGGAGGGAGGGAGGGGGGTGCCGACTTTAGTCAGTCCATTCAGGGAAGGGGTGTTTGCGCGCGCGCAGGTAGGTGAGAGAGAGGGGGCACTCACTGAACCTTTTCACTCCTGCGCGTTCAGAAGCCGAGCAAAGCCTTTTGTGAGCAGCAGAGAGCGTACCGTATATCGAGGCAAGAGAGAGATGGAGCGCCCAGGAGGGTCGAGGGAGAGGGAAGCGAAACCGGACAAGCCGCGGAGACGCGCAAAAGAGGCCTGAGCGCAGAGCTGAAGCGGTGCATTCGTCTTGTCAAATACAAGAACAGTGGGCGTAAGTATATACGAGTTGCGGTGGTTGGATCGCTGTCTATGATAGGAAGGAGGGAGAGAACGAGCGAAAAAAAAAAAAAAAAAAAAACCTCGCATCACATCCTTGCGCCGAGTCGGTCCGGCGAGCCTGCGCCTGCGCCTAGGCCGGCCGTAGCCGTAGCCGTAGTCATCACTGACTTTGACTGTAGCGGCGATGATGAGGAGGAGGAGGAGGTTAGGTCGGGATCTCGTTCGCGGACGAGGCGTTCGAGTTGGGCGAGGTAGGCGTCTTCGGAAGCGGGGCAGAGTAGTCGCACGGCAGCGGCGAGGTTGTATAGATATTCCTGTTTGGGGATATTCGGCCATGTTAGCAAGAACCTTTGTCCACCAAACGGCGAGTAGACCGGAACGATGAAGTGCTCTTCCTTTCGAAGCGAGGAGAGTGGCACGTACGCACCTTGTTGGGACCGGAGGGACCGCATGCGTGGGCGATATGGTCCGCGAGCTGGGTCATTGGTTCCCCGCCCGCAAACGAAGGGTTGTGCGTCTCTCCGACATAGACTTTGACCTGCAGGGTAGCGGCGGCGGTGGCGTCAGCACTCTCGCCTCTCTGTCAGAACGGAAAGCGTCGAATCGACGAGGGGAACAACAGGGCGCACACCGGTGTGGAGGATCACTTCCTCGCCCGTGTGGGGGTCGATGCCGTACACGTCTACGGTGCGGAGCGAGTAGCCGTCCTTTTCTCGGTGGTCGAGGTAGGCCCACACCTCCTTTGCGAGTCGGTCCGGGATGTGGTACACTCGGCCTGTGCACGCGGTCCATCCAGATGCAGGGTCAGCGATAGAGAGAGAGAGAGATGTGAGCCCCAGTCTGGGTAGGGAAGCAACGCACCCCAGACGTGATGGCTGCCGAGCGGGTCGTCCTGCGTGCGGGCGTGCGAGGGATCATCAGCTTTCCGGGCGATTACGGTTCAGCTGTAAAAGAGATACCCACCTTGCGATGCTGTTCCCAGTCCTCTTTCGTCACGAGCGTCACGACTGTTGTGCGCGCGGGGAGACTCGAGGTGCGTGAACAAGAACAAGAATCAGGAGAGGAGGGACGACTGCTGACACACCTCTTCCCGGTTCTTGCGGAGTCCCCCTGTGGTCATGCGAGGCCTGTGCGAACCTCCTTACGTGCCCCTTGATGTACCCGGGCGTGCAGTCGAGGTGCCATGGCGGACTCTGCGAGTGGGTCGAGGTCAGCTGCGACAATCGGCGAATGGCGGAGGAGGCGAAGGGGCTGACCTTCCAGATGAGGCTGCCGTAGCCAAACACGGCGCTCATGCTTGCCCTCGCCCAGTCTACAGTCTATAGGGAGAGAGCGAGAGACAGTGATGGAGGGGAGGCTCAAAGCAAGGTGGGGCTCCGCTCTCCGAGCTGAACCTTCTCAGCCGGACCCGCGCGCTCGCCATCTCTTTGACCTCGCTCCCACTCTACAGCGCACTCCTGATGCACGACGCTGACGACGGCGGTAGCGACTACAATGACAAGGAGTGGTCCTGCCTGCTCGAGGGAGACGATGTAACCTCCAGTCCACCTCCCCCTCGCCAACAGCGTGCCCAGCAGCAGAACTTGCAGTCCGACATGACGATCAAGTGGTATCTCTGCTGGTGTGCTGCCTTTATCCTCCCGATGACCGCCATCCTCGGTCACTATGGCGCCTTCACCAAACCGAGCCCCGCCCCCTCGAACCCTGCCGCCGCCGCCTCCATGGCCTCGCTCTCGGCCGACTCCCTCAGAGACTGGCAACACACCATCGACCGCTGCGAGGACTTGCACTTGTTGCCCGGTCCACCGGACGACTTTCTCGCCACCAGGCAAAAGAGCGATCGCGTGACAGATGTCAGTTCCCCCTTTGCCTCGTTTCGAACGGTATCTCTCGTTAGAAGGCTGACTCTCAAGTGCGCATAGACCACCCCGCATGTCCTGATCAAGAACGCCCGAGTCTGGACCGGCCAAGTCGACGCCGACGGGAAATATCAAACCCTGCAGAACGCGAGCCTCCGACTCCGCTACGGCCTCATCACCGAAATCACAGAGGGCGGCGCTGCAGCACCCGCCGCAGAGAAGGAGGAGGAGACGGTTGTTGATGCACAAGGGGCTTGGATCACACCGGGCATCTTTGATATGGTGCGTAATGCGACGTGACGCTGCCACGTCTCTGTTTTTTCCCTTCCTTTCTTTGATGTGTCAACATGGAGGGGAGAATTAACCGCCGCCGCTGCCCCATCTCGCCTACGCCCGAGCTACAGCACTCTCACCTCGGCGTCGACGCACAACCGAGCCTCTCGGGAACGGACGACACCAACTCGCGCGCGAGACCGATCCAACCCCAGTTGCGCACGATCGATGCCATCAACGCGCACGACCTCGCGTACAGACGGACCGTCGCGGGAGGAGTCACGACCACGTTGGTGCTACCCGGATCCGCCAACAACATCGGAGGTGAGTGGTCGAGTCGATTCGCACTTTTTTTTTTTCTGCTGGGGGGCGAGGTTTCTTCCTCGTTACCCGCCTCGTCTCGTTCGAGCGATCTTTGATGTGTAGCTCACCCACTGACCCCGCGCATATCACCCGCGCAGGCCAAGCCTTCCTGATCAAGCTCCGACCAACCCAAGAACGCACGATCGATTCCCTCGCCCTCGAACTCCCCTACAACGTCGCCACCCCTCCCTCTCCTTCTTCCAATAGCAGCAGCAGCAGCAGACGCCGTCCGAGATGGCGACACATGAAACACGCCTGCGGGGAAAACATCCGCCGCGTCTATTCCCAAACGCGACTCGACCTCGCGTGGAACTTCCGGAACGCGTACGCCGAAGCGACGAAACTGAAACGAGCGCAGGACCGATTCTGTGAGCGCGCGTTGGAGGCGCACGCCAAGGGGTTGTACCTCCAAAGCGAAGGATCGTCCTCCTCCTCCGCCGCGGCCGAGGAGTTCCCGGACGACTTGAAACAAGAGGCGCTGGTCGACGTCTTGCGAGGCAAAGTCAAGGTGCGTTTTCGCTCCATTGTTTTCGCTTCTGCCTTTGGGTTGCCTGCCAGGCAGGGGGAGTTGACAAGACTACTATGTGGAACCGTTAGGTCAACACGCACTGCTACACGGTCGAAGACTTGAACTCGTTCATCCGCTTGACGCACGAGTTCCAGTTCCCCGTTGCGGCTGTGAGTTTGCCCTCCTGGTCCACCTATGACACAACTAACCAACAAACCAACACCGAACAGTTCCACCACGCGCACGAGACCTACTTGGTCCCGGATTTGCTCAAGCAGAGTTGGCCTGGGAACGGGACCGCCACGCCCGCCGTCGCGCTCTTCTCGCTCAAGTGTGTTGTTCGCCTGACGCCGCAAGCTGCCCTCCCTAAAACTGATTACTGTACGCCAACAGCGGCCGATACAAGCGCGAAGCCTGGTTTGGCAGTGAGTACGCCGCCAAAGTCCTCTCGGCAGCCAACGTCCCGGTCACTTTCGTGTCCGACCACCCCGTCACCGACAGCCGTCACCTCCTCTATCAAGCCCAACAAGCGCACCACTACGGTCTCGACGCCGATCTCGCCCTCGCGTCGATCACGAGCACGCCCGCCCGGATCGCGGGCATGTCGCATCGAGTCGGGATCCTCCAGCCGAAGTACGACGCCGATTTGGTCCTCTGGACCGATCACCCGCTCAAACTCGGAGCGACGCCACAACAAGTCTGGATCGACGGGATCCCGCAACTTGTCCAACCATTCCCACCTGCGGTTGTTTCGCCCACCGAAGCGGCCGATCCACCACCGCAGGCGAGCCTTCCGGGCGATTACGACCCGCTCCGCCAACAACCTTCCGACGACGGGTTCGAGTTCCTCGACTATGGCGAGACGGAGCATACCCCGCAAGCCGAATTTGTCGACCGCGTTCGGTTCGTCAACGTGAGCGAAATTATCCTCCCGAGAGGAGAGGGCTCGCGGCGCTATAACCAGGAGCGAGGTCGCCTTAAGCGGCCACTCCAGGCTATCGTGAGCCTTCAGGGGGGCGGCCGTCTGGAGTGCCTCGCCGAGGACTGCCCAGCCGAAAAGGGACTGCGGACCGTCGACTTGAAAGGCGGAGCGCTCCTGCCCCCGCTCGTTACGTACGGATCTGCCATCGGATTGACTGACATCATCTCGGTGAGTTCCATCCGCGGCGTTGACCAAGTCAACTCATTCGAATGCTCATCACCCATACTCTTTGCTGCAGGAGAAATCAACCACCGAGACGAGCGTCGCCGATCCGCTCTCGAGCGATAGTCTCTCCTCCTTGCCTCACTTCCTGAGCCGGCGCACTGTGCCTGCTGCACACGACGCCCTTGCTTTCGACGGCAAGCAGCTCCGAACGGCCGAGAGGAATGGAGTCCGCGTCGCAATCACCGCTCCGCCCGGCAAGGGCTTCCTGTGAGGCGTTTCGGATCCGTCCGTTTCTTTGCGAGGATGTCGCGCTGATCCCCTTCGGAAACAGCCAAGGTTTCAGTGTTGCTTTCCGCGCGGGCGCAGAGAATGGTGAGTCCTCCTTGAGAACGAGCGGCATGGCAAAGGCGCTGACACTTTGTTGGCAGTGCTCGAACCGGGCGCCATCTTGCGCGAGGTGACTGCTCTGCACATCCAGATCGGTGAGCTGCGGGCTGGTATTCTGCTTTGCACTAGCCAACTAACACTCACCCCACGCAAATAACAGGCCATCTGGGCTCGGCTGCTTCCGTCACCGCCGAGATAGCCGAGCTTCGAAAGCTGCTCTCCGGCAAGCAAAACAACGCGCCAGCCAACAACGACTACGTCGCCTCGATGGAAGAGGCATTTGCACTCGTCGCTCACGAGGCGTTGCCTCTAGTCATCCGTGCCGACAAGGCAGATGTCCTTGCTTCCCTCGTCAAACTCAAGCTCGCGATCGAGTCGAAACTGTCTCGAAAGATGCAATGGGCCATGTAGGCGAAACACATTAGGGTGTGTCTTTGACCAAACGAGGACTGACTCCGCTTCCGCCCCCGAACACAGCCATGGCGGTCAGGAAGCGCATCTCGTCGCGTCTTAACTCGCCGACGCCGAGATCAACGTCATCCTCACGTCTCCTCGCTCGTTCCCCACAACGTGGGACTCGAGGCGCGCCTTGCCTGGACCTCCCCTCACCGCCGATACGGCTGTGACAGTCCTTCACCAGGCCGGCGTCCAAGTTGCTCTCGGGGTGAGACTCGCTCGATCCGAACAGGCTATTTGATCTGTTCAGGAACTGACAAGCGTACCGATCCGTTTCCGGCAGGTCGAGGAAGAGTGGCAGCCCTCGTCGCTCATGTGGGAAGCAGCCTGGGCACACAAGCTCTCGCGAGGCAAGATCTCACGGAGTGACGCCGTCAAGCTCGTCACGACCAACATCGAGGACTTGTTCAACTTGCCGCAGCATGCATCGTCACCCAGCGAGCATCTGCCCGCGTTTGTTGCCTACGAGGTGCGTTCCGTTTGCTGCCGCCCCGCAAAGACCACAAGGATTGACGGCAGGTGATTCCGCAGGGCGATCCATTCGAGTTTGGCGCTCGCGTCGTTGCAGCTCACGGCAACAACGAGATCAAGATTTTCCCGTAAAGGCAGTGTATAAAAATAGAGATTGCAAACAGGTGATGCGGAATCGACAACAAGATATGGACTGGGGAAGACATGAGACATAGCAACACGAGGGAAAAACCTAGGATGGAGGAGGAAGGGACGCCCGTGCCGCCTGCATCCGCTTGACCGAGCGCTGACCAGCAGTCGCCCGGCTTTGCACGACGAGCACGCAATCGTCTGCCGCGTCGGCAATGACGAGTGCTGTCGCCGCCTCGCCGATTGCCCGCCTCACTTCCGACGAGGCGCACGCACCGAGACGACCTTCTTTCTCGGCTGCGCGCAGCAAGGCGAGCGATTCCAATCGATGGGAGGGAGCGTCGAGTCGAGACCGGCCCACGAGGGTGACGAGGCGCCGCTGGTGGTGTGAGAGGGAAAGTTGACGGTGCCGACGGAGCATAGTTTCGAGCGGAAAGGCGGTCGAGACGTTCTCGAGACTGACGGAACAGCCGTCAAGGGAGCTAAAGGCGAGTTTCGCTTGCTCGAGTGCGACGCCGTCGGCCGTCTCGCTCGCGAGCCCACGCTCGTCGCTGCCGCCTCGAGCCGTCCCGTACTGAGTCTCGCCGGCACGTTGGATCGTTCCCCCGTAGCCTGCACCGAGCGAGAGGCCGTTGTTGTTGGTGACACCCGGTGAAGGTAGGCTCGTCAACCTGGTCGTCGAGAGCGCGTCGCCGCCGTCTTCAGTGCTGGTGATCCTTTCGGTCCGATCCAACTCCGTCGGTTCGCCTGCACGTGCAATCACGAGCATCGTCGCCGACAAAAGGGCACTCTGCCGAACAAGTTGAACGAGTAGTTCGAGACAAGCACGGTCGTCCGCGCCGCCAAAAAAGGGCAAGAAGAGGTGCATGCTCGACGTCGGAGGCGCGAGCGAAGGAGTCGACGAGGTCCCATCGAGCAAGACGCCCACATCGCACGAGGCTTCGAGGAAGAGGTCTCGGAGGAAGGCGGCAAAGAGCGGCGCTCCGGACGCGTGTGCAGACGGGGTCGACCCCGAGGCGGCGTTTCCAAACAGCGCCTCGAACGGATTCGGAACTGGGAGAGCCACCAAAGCAGTCAGCATCGAGGCGCCACATGACAAAGAGACCAGAGAATGGCAACTCACTGAATGCTTCGACGACGTTGCCCATCTCGGCTTTGTCCTCGCAAGCCCCTCCAATCCGCCACGGCACCAAGACCATATCCGATTCCGTCTCGGCCGCACACCTCGCCACCGTCTCGGGCCAATTCTCCGCCGCCGTCATCGCAAACTCGCCCTTGTCGACGCACGCGTTCGTCGCCAAGAGGGACGCGAACGTCCGATACAACGCGACGAGCGCGTCGTGCGCGAGGTGCGAGGCCGCTTCGGCCGATGCGAGCATGACGTCGCTGCCTCGTTCAGTCAGTTCGACGAGCCGGAGCGGGATGAGGGTGAGCGGGGTGCGATCCTTCGAATCCGAGTCTGATTCGGGGAGTCGGCGAGCGACCGAACCCGATCTGGACATGTCGGGCGTCGCAGTCTTCGAGGCCGCCTGCTGCGTTGTAGAGACGAGCGTGTCCTGCGTTCTTGGGGTACTGTTCACCGTTCCTGAAGTTGTAGGCTCCTCAGAAAGCGCAAGTTGCGGTGACCGTGCTGCTGCCTTTGGTGGCGAAGTCGAACCACCCGGGACGGACGAGGCGGACGTGAGCAAGTGCGTCAAGACCATGACCGCTCCGAACGACTCCAGCTGGTCAAGTACGACGGTGAACCGTTTCCTGACGGCGAGAGCGAGGCCGCGTTTGTCGTCGTCCGAGGTGGAAGGACCGTTCAGAGTTGCCGCAGCTGCTGCTTGGTTGGATGGACGGTGATGAGGAGGGTAGAAGGCGAGGGTGAGAGGCGTCGCTGCAATAGTCAAGACGCTGCAGAGTCTTGCGGGTCAGCTCCATCTGTTTGAAAGGGAAGAAAGTGGTGGACTGACAGCGCCTCGAGAACCTGCAAGGATACCAATGGATCAGAATCAGTCTACGTCGGAATTTTCGCCAATCAAACAGCCGGCTCACAAAAATACTGAAGACGGTCTGGCTGATGATGCCGACCTGCAAGCCTTGGTTGAGTACCTGTGCGCACCAGCGTCACGCAAGTTCTAGCAGTCAGTGTTGGCCCTCGCCGGGCCGAAGCCTTGTCTTTAGCCGAGCCACCATACGCACGATGAGTTCGATCAGACCCCTATGATGTGCATACTCGCAAGTCAGTAAGGTCAAGCAAGAACATGGAAAAGAAGCAAAACCTCAGCAAGCCGCACTTGGCACTCATCAACGCGCCGGTGGCTCCACTCTGCCGCCACCCAAACCCGCTCATCCGCGCCGCGATCGCCGAACCAAAGAACTTGCCGCTGAAGGCGACGACCATGACGCAAATAACCCAGGCCCAGATGATGCCCGAGTTGAGGAGGGTCAAGTCGGTCCGCAGGCCCGAGGTGGCGCTGTGTACAAAGGTAGTTTTGGCAACGTCATTAGTCTTTTCAGGGTAAGCAAAGAGAAGCAGAAGAGAGAGAGAGAGAGGACTCACAAGTAGAGGGGGATGAAGATGCAGGTGACGAGGTCTTCGATCCGCTGCGCGAAATGGTGACCGAGGGAACGCGGGATGATCAACCCGACGAGGAAGCCTGCATGGAACGGTCAGTTCCGAGAGCAAAAGTGAGAAGCGCCCCCCCGGCGAGACGCTCACCTCCGAAAATCTCTGATATGCCGATGATCTGACAGAAAAAGGCCGAGACGAGGACCAAGCCGAGGACGGCGCAGACGTAACCCTGCGTCGGCCCGTCCGGTCTCGTCCACGATCCGGTCTTCCTCGCGAGCCAGTTGAGCGCCGGTCGTCCGATAAAGAAGAGGGCCAAGGTCCACGCGAGCATGGTCAGGAGGATGTAGACGACGACGACGCCGGATCCGGCCGAGGCGAGGGCGACCGAGAGGGCGAGGAGGCACCAGCCGATGACGTCGTTGACGACTCCCGAAGCGAGGACGACGAGTCCGACGGGGTCGGCAAAGAGTTGCAGTTCCGAGAGGATCCGCGACAAGACGGGGAACGCCGTGATGCTCGACGAAGTGCCGATGAACGTCATGAAGGTGGTAAACTTGATCGACGAGTCGATAAACTCGTTGTACAGCCCGACCGAGACGGCGCAGCCGAGTCCGAACGGGATGACGAGGCCGGCGGTCGAGACGGCCAGGGTCGGGCGGGCGTTCCTCCTCAGGAGGGAAAAGTCAACGTCGGTGCCGATCACAAAGAGGAACAGGACGAGGCCCAAGTTGGCGATCAACGAGAGGTACGGGATCGAATCGCTGGGGAAGATGTTTTCGGTGAAGCCGGGAATCTGGCCAAACGCAGTCGGACCGAGCAGGATTCCGGCGAGGATCTCGGAGACGACGCGCGGTTGGCGTGCCCATTTGAACGCGAACGCGAGGATCCGGGAGAGGATCAAGATCAGGCAAAGCTGGACAATGACGAGCACGAGAGGGCTGCAGGGGGAGGCATTCAGTCGCGAGTGTGGATGAGTACAACACTAGACGCACTTGTTGGGGTCGACCCTGATCGGATCAATGTCTCCTCCGCCCAGGATTGTCGTCGAATGCCCGCCTGCCATATCCCCGCGCCTCGCTATGCACAAGTGTGTTGCAGTTGAGAGAAGTCGGCGGGTGCGTGCGTGCGTGCGTGCGTGCGCTCCGCCGCCAGACTAAGCGCGTGCCAAGCCCCTGTCGACGCGTGACTACGTGTTCCTGTACCCGCTGACCAAGTCGCTAATGTGGAAGAGGACAACACACGCGCCAAGGTCCGCTTTCACGCGGAAGAGCCGAGCCTTACAGTAATTCAATTGATCACTCGAATCTGATTGTGCACAGTGCATGCACCCTACATAAGCCTGTAGGCGATTCCGCCTGCGTACGGGCTGCCTCGCGAGATAAAAGACAAGTATAGAAACAAAAACGCGGAAAAAGAAAAAAACGAATCGAGTTGCGAATTGCGAGGTTGCAGGTTGCTAATTGAGTGGCGGCGTGAAGGAAGAGTCGGTACACAGATGTTACGGATCAAGGCGGAAGCAGGATTTCCCCTGTCGACGAGGGAAACCATCATGAAAGCGAGAAGCTTGACGCAGCGCCGGCCAACGGTCAAGTTACCGCCCTCGCCACCGTTCCGAACCTGACCGTTGTCCTTCGAAACTCCGTTCCCGCTGCTCATACCCGCGCGACGACGCCCTGCGAGCGGGGTAGGAAGAGGAGTGAGATGGTGATGTTGATGATCGTGTGGGACGAGTCGACGATGCGGACGAGAACGAGTCCTCCGACAGGCCCTGCCTTGGTCGGTCTTTCATCCCGGTTGTCCGCTTCGGCTCCTCCATCTCCATATTGCCGCGGCGTCGCCCAGGGATCTCCCTGCCCTGAACCGAGTCACGCCCGCGCGCGGGCAAAGGGTCCACGCCAGCGGAGAGGAACGCCTTGATCCGCTCCCTCCACTCTTCCAAAACCGCCACCGTCTCCTTGCCCAATTGCGCGCTCAAGTCGCCCGGGCGTCCATCACCCGACATGATCCGACCGAGCGCGTTGTGCAAGATGCGAGCGACGAGCTGGAATTCGGCTTCGCGCTGCGAGGGAATGGCGGCTGCTGCCGCTAGACCGCCACTCCGGCTGCTGCTGCTGCTGGGTCGAGCCGGCGAGGACGAGGGCGGAGGTGGGAACTGGGCAGGGTGGAACGCGCCTCTCGACGAGGATGACTCGGCGTTGCCGTGGTCGCCTGAAGCAGTCGTCTCGCCAAACGCCGAAGCCCCTCCCGCCACCGCTTTCACAGCAGCCCACACGGCCGTCCGTTCCCTGACGCCCATCACTGCCATCCTAACCACCTCGTACGCAGCTTTCGCATACGCAGCTTTCGCCACCTTGTCCTCCCCTGCCCCCTCTGCCTCCTGCTGCCCTCGTGTCTTCTTCCGAGGCTCAGAGGGGACGAACGGCGGTTCGGTCCGGACGAGTTCGGTCCAGAGTCGGATCGCAGCCGAGAGGGCTGGTTGGGTCCCGATTCGCGAGAGGCACGAGATGGCGAGCGTGTAGGTCGAGACGAGCGGGGCATGCGAGCGGTAACTCAGCGCCGGGTTGGCGAGGGACGTGGTTGTCAGATAGGCCATCAATTCTGTCCGTCCGAGCGAGAGAGACAGAGAGGGGAGTGTGTCAGCGGTGTGGGGGGGGGTTAAGCGGAACAGACACAGACACAAAAGAGAGGCTCACCCTCGATGGATTCGACATCGCCCGCCCTCCCCGCAGCTTTCATCACCTCCTGCGCCGCCTCTCGATCCATCAACCTCACCTGTCCAACTTCTCCCTCCTCTGGTCCCCCCAAGCCCCTCTCGAGTCCGAACCGTTCCGGATAATCGCGCACTTGATCCCACCACGCGCGGGTCCACCTCGTCGACGATTCCGCCCCCGCCGCCACCGCCGCCCTCCTCGCAGTCCTCAACGCCGCTCCAAACGCCGCTCGATCCAACGTCGCCCCGCCGGGAGCACCGCCACCACAGAGCGGTACGACCAATTCGTCCGGATGAGGGGGTTCGAGGTCGGCGATTCGGGAAGGCGAGACGAACCCGAATGCGAGTTGCGGGATGGCGAGGAACCGCGCGTGCGTCGCGGGCGGGAGGGTCGCAGTTGATGAAGAGGGGGTGCTCAGATAGAGGGAGAGGAGAGCGGTCGGGAGGATGATGGGCAGTGGTGCCGCGGGTGAAGGCGAGAAGGAGGAGGAGGGGGAGCCGGGAGAAGGGAGTTCGGGACTGGGAGGGTGGAGGACGAGGTGGTCCCACATGGCGAGTGCGCGCTCCAAAATCTGATGCGCGGTCGGGAAAACCGCCGTTTCCGATCCGACCTGTGACGGTCGATCGAGAGGCGGCAGTACTTTGAACCCATCCTCGACCGTGTCTGCTGTTTGGACGGGTTCTTCAGGTGCAACGGCCCCTGCTGCCTGTTGAAGAACCGTCTTGAACGCGCCCAACACGACTTGATAGCTAATCGTGGTCCGACCGAGTCGCGGATCCACGTCCGGATCCGGGATGGCCTCGAAAGTCCGGACGAGGTGGTCCAGAATCGCCGGCGCCGTCCCCGATGAGCCGGTAGCGAGGGAGAGGGTCAAGGAAGCGGAGAGGAAGGAGAGGTACTGGTTCGTCGGGAGGGGCGAGAGCGATTCGATCGAGTCGTGCCTGCCGTCGTCTTGTCCTCCTCCTTCTCCCGACGACGACGACGATGATGGCCCGCCCTGACGCTCTGCCCGCTCGAGTACGCGCTCGCAGTGCATGCGCCACTGTTTATGCACCGTCTCGACTTTGGCTCTCAGCTCGGCGTTCCAGCCTTCGAGAGCGCGCGAGTGATGATGACCCGCAGACCGGTGTTCGAGTTCGCTGGCGGCGCGTTTGGCCCTCTTGGCGACGCCGGTCAGGAAGGTGCCGTAGGATCGACCAGTCGGGACGACCCCTCTGCGCTTCATCTCCATCCAGATCTCGTATGCTCTCCGAACGGCGGCGGCGTGTTGTTGTTGTTGTCCTCCTCCTCCCCTTGACCCGTCTGAACCGGGTACGAGTACGGCATTGAGGAGTACGTTCCAGACTACGACGGTGGCTGCACTCGCCGGCGCCGAGCGGATCAAATTGAGAGCGGGGGCGTACGCATCTCCGGTCGAAGAAGCGGTAGGCGACGAGGCTGCCGAGCTCCGCCTGGACCCGGCCGCGACGAGTTGCTTGACCTGTTCTGCGAGTTTGTACGAATCTGCGTCTCGGTCGCTCGCCTGCGGGCGTGGACGACGAGGTTGAGGTGGTTGTCGTCTGTGTGAAGAAGCGGCTGACGAGCTGGCGGCGGCGATGGAGCCGAGGGACGCGGCTGGGAAAGTGACGGCGCGCTTGAAGCCCGAGCAACACACGGCGAGCATATCGCGGCTCAGCGTAAGTCGTACAGCTAGTCTTCCAAGGTTGAGACGGCGAGGGAGCTCAAATTTCTCATCTCTTGCGCGGAAGCAGCTCAAACGCGGATCTCCGCGGAGTTGAGGACTTCTCGGCCGACGCGCGCCCGGCCGGGAATTCGGAACTCGATCAGCCGGGCGCGGGAACGCGGAATTCGGCGGGGCAATCGGACGACTTAGTCCGGAGCCCAGCTGGCGACGGGTGGAGCAGCCCCTCTCCTCTGCTCTAACACCCGCTCTACACATACTAAAGAACCGAGAAATGGCCACGTCTGCCTCGCGCGCGCTCCCTCGCAATGCCGTCACGCGGCTCATGCAGTCGCTGCACAAGTCGCACTGCGGCTGCCCCGTCTGCTCGTCCGTCTCGTCCTCGTCGCCGACCGACATCCTCCACGCCGCCCAGGCCATCCGCTCGGGCGGCAAGAGTCGCAACCTCGTGCAGCAGCAGCAGCAGCGCGGGTATGCCACTCCGGTAGACATGCCCCCGCAGGGCGACTATGCCTTTGAAGTCGCAGCCAGCAACCTCCGCTTCGGCGAGGGCGTCACCCGCGTGCGTCCTTCCCTTCCTACTAGGCGTAGTCACAAACTGACCCCGCATGAATGACCGCGCACAGGAGGTCGGCATGGACTTTGCGAATCAGAAAGCGCGCAAGGTCGGCGTCTTTACCGACAAGACGGTCGCCCAGCTCTTGCCGATGCAGATGGCCCTCGAGTCGCTCGAGCAGAACGGCATCCAGTACCAAGTCTTTGACAAGACGCGCGTCGAACCGAACCAGCAGTCGTGAGTTCTCCGCGTGCGGGCATTCGGTTCGGGGGAAGCGTTACTGATCGGCGTCTCTGCGGCGCAACAGCTGGGAGGAAGCGATCGCGTTCGCAAAGGAACACGACTTTTCTCACTTCCTCGCCGTCGGAGGTGGTTCTGTCATCGGTGCGTGTTCGCACACGAGGCAGTTCCCGCGTCTGAAATACTAACCTTTGAACGGGGGCGGTTCTTCCTGTTCAAACAACAACAGACACTTGCGTACGTTCTCAGACTCGCCTACCCAAGCCACACGTACCATACTCACATGCTACTCTTCGTGGAAACGCAAACCTCTTCGGGGCGGCACTTTGCAGAAGGTCGCCAACTTGTTCACGTGCTATCCGGACGCGGACCTGTACGACTTTATCAACGCCCCGATCGGCAAGGGCAAGCCGATTGACAAGACTTTGCGGCCTTTGATTGCCGTGCCCACTACCGCCGGTACCGGATCCGAGGTCAGTTTGGTCCCGCCGTAGGATGTCAAAACCCGTAGGGAAAGAAGCCCTCATCCATCCATCTCCCTCACGGCGCAGACCACCGGCACCGCCATCGCCGACCTCCCGCACCTGCGCGCCAAGACGGGCATCGCCTCGCGCGCCCTCCGCCCCCTGCTGGGCATCGTCGACCCGCTCAACACCGACTCGTGCCCGCGCGAGGTGCACATCTCGTCCGGCCTCGACGTCTTGTTCCACGCCCTCGAGAGTTGGACCGCCATCCCCTACACCGAACGGACCCCGAGGCCGAGTAACCCGATGCTGAGGCCCGCTTATCAGGGTTCGAACCCGAGTGAGTTTTGTCCGGTCTGTCTCCCCGGAAGCGTTTCACTCCAAATGACTGACCCGATCCTTGTGTGTGATATGATCACAGTCTCGGACGTCTTTTCCGAGTGGGCCCTCCGCCAGACGGTCAAGTACTTGCCCCGGATCGCCGCCGACCAAGGGGACCGCGAAGCCAAGTCCCAGATGCTGTACGTTCTGTTTCCCCTTTCCTCCCTCCACTGCAGAAGGCAGTGCGACCTGCCTCCATGGATGTCGGAAACGCAAGACATGCAAAAAAGCTGTTTGCTGACCTCGGCTCCTGCTCCTTCGCAGGCTCGCTTCGACTTTTGCCGGTCCGTTCCTGCGCAGCGTCGGAAACCGGACCCTCTCCAGTCCGAAACGCATTGCTGACAAGCCCCTTTGCACAGGTATCGGATTCGGAAACGCCGGTGTGCACCTTTGCCACGGAGCGAGTTGTGCGTGCTGTTTCTCTCCATTTCGAGCTCGTGGCCTTTTTTTTTTTTTTCGTTCTCTGGCGCCCTTCACTGATACAAAGACCGTATATCAAATGACAAACAGACGCCATTTCGAGTCTCAACTATGTCAAAGCCAAGTACCAACACCCTGGGTACGTTCCAGCCCATCCGCTCGCCAGCTCGTCTTTTTCTGCGCAAACGTCATTGACGGACGCCTCCGCTACAGCTACCAAGTCGACCACCCTCTCGTTCCCGTGAGTCATTCTCCGTCAAGTGTCCAGCAGGGAACCGAGATCTGTCAGAACGCCTGCTAACCACGAGTTTGGCGCCCGCCCAGCACGGAGTCGCCGTCGCCATGACGGGCCCTTCGGTCTTCTCCTTCACGGCGCCGACCTCGCCCTCGCGTCACCGCACCGTCGCCGCCATCTTTGAAGAGCTCGCGACCCCTCAGAACAAGGACCACATCGACACGGCGCGCGTGTCGGACGCCGACTTGGGCCCGCTCCTGTTTGACCGGATCGCGAGGTTCTTGGTCAGTCTGGACGTGCCGAGGGGCTTGAAGGCCCTCGGGTACAAGAGTGGAGACGTCGACGAGTTGGTCAAGGGGACTTTGCCGCAGAGGCGTGTGCTCGACCTCGCCCGTGAGTTTCGCGAGCACTTTCTTCCCTGTGCCTGATTCGCTCCATTTCCGAGGAAGCCTTTCCCCTTCCTTGACCGCTGTCTCTATGGAGCTCACGAACAGCTAGAGACGCTGACCCTTTACCACCCTGCAGCCGGCTTCTCGGGCAACGACGGCAGCGAAGAGCTGTCGCGCATCATCGAGGGAGCGAGTGAGTCCCGTGCTTTCAAGCGATCTTGGTCGCTTTATCGTGCTACGAATCCGCAAGTATCAAGACTGACGGATGCTTTGAACCCGCACCTCTTCACAGTGGACTTCTAAGCGGCTTCAAAGAGAACCGAGTCCAACAAGCTTTGTCTCTCTGACCTTGTTCTCGTTTTCCGCCTCTGCGGTCGCCCTCAACACAACTCCATTCGCAAACCCGAAAATGATCCCCCCCTTGCGTACATAACACCACGACGCGCTTGCAAATCCTCGTTCGCAGCCTCCCCAAAGTGCCCATATCGTCTCACCAACAAATCCACAAGCCGTATATTCTCCTTCCCCGTTTTCTTGTCGTGCAACTTTCGAGACGGTTACCTTATGCTTGGACCGTGCAAGATCCAGAAGCTTTGGTCCTCCGCCGCCGCCTCGAGCTCGAGAGGGAGAAAACCTTCCCGACGTCGTCATCCCCGCGAGCCCTCCTCCCGACGCACGAGCCTCCTCTCGGTCCGAGTCTCTCAAAAGTGTCTAGGGTTTGACTCTCGAGGCGTGCTTGCTTACAGGAGCAGTTGCTAAAGTCTGTTGGCGAAGTAGCAACGTTTCACGTGACAGCGTCGGCAGCCTCGCCGCCACTTCTCTTCCCCTTCTCCCTCCAGCACCACGGCGTCTCGTCCAACGCCCGGACCAGGATGGAGGGGCACAGGATCGATGCAGAGACGGTCAAAGGTGAGTTGGTAACTCTCCCCACTGGCGCTCCTGGTCCGGGTCTGCCTCGCGAGCAACCTGGCGGGTCAGACCCACCAAGTCGAGGGCGCCGCTTCCTGCACAGCGCTCGGCTCAGAACTGACAGACCTCGTCTAACTTTTCCAGACCTGGTCAACCTCCTGCTGAACAAGTCCGGTCAAGATCAGACGGCGCTGCACCAGCTGGTCTCGCCTCGCCTGGTCCTCTCGTTCGCTTTCTCCTCGACCGACTCACCACTCAGGCTCGGCCCCTTTTCGCCCGAGAAAACGCTCACCATCCTCCAAGTTGTCAAACTCCTTGGCGAAGCGAGCGGCGCCCTGAACCTGGAGTGGAAACCGCAGTTCCGGCACGTCGAGGAAACATCGCTCGTCGCTTCGTCTCGCGCGCTTGAAGAACCGTCTTCACAGACTCGGACGGGTGTGGTCGAATCGTGGACGGTCCAACTCGAGTGGAATCTCGTCTACGAAGCGCCTCCGGTGGCCATGCACGCCGAACTCGCGACGAGCAAGAAGCGGTTCAAAGTCTGGAAGTCGGGCCCGCGCACGGTCAACCTCGTCTTTGCGTCGTCGTCCGACGGTACCGCTCCGGTTTCAACCGTACCGCGGCCGGAACTCATTAGCACGACAACCTCGACAGAGCTGGTGACGCAAGCAGCACTCGCCGAGGCGGCGTCGAACGACGGGCTCCAGCTCGTCGCGCTCGAGTACTCGTTCGAGACGTTGCCCCCTCCCGTCGCGTTCTGGTCCTTCTTCGGTTCGGCGACGCCCCTCTTCATCCAACGCCGCGCCTTCAAGCTCTTCGAGTCGATCCTGCTCACCGGTTTGCGTCTCGCTCTCGCGTTTTGGACCGCGCTGGCCAGTGTGGTCGCTCCGCAACAACAAGCGCCGCCGTCGTCGGTTCTCCCGGATCACGAAGCGGTCACCGCCCCAATCCAGCTGCGCCATCACCAGCGTCACTTCGAGCCGGAACTGCAAGCCGAGCCCGCTCCGACGTCGACGGCGACCGATGTCATCGGGACGAGGAGGCGTTGGTCCGTCACTTCCTCGTCCGGTGGCGCGCCTTCGTCTTTTGGAACGCCAGCGACCCTGTCGGCCGCGGCACACTTGCACCTCGAGCGCCCACTCGCCGAACGGCACTTGCATGGGTCCGCTCCCGGGTCTGAAGTCGCGCACGGCCACGAACCTTCGCACGCTCATCCGCCTCGTCCGCATCACCTTCACCAGCACCCTCACCACCCGCACCGTCACCACCATCGTCACTCCACGGACGACGGCAGCTTCCTCACTCGCCTCCTCTCCCTCCCTCGCCAATTCCTCGCGATGCTGTTCCAGATCGTCCAGATCATTGTCGTCGATTTCCTCGCCCTCGGAGACGTCTTTGGCAAGATGATCGAAATGCTCCTCACCTACTTGCAAGTCTCGACGACGAGGATCGAGACAATGACGCTCGGGGAGGAGGAGGAGGACGACGAAGAAGCGCCCGAAGAAGGAGGAGAAGGTCCGCCGCCAGCCGGATCGATGTCGTCGCCGTCGTCGGCCAAGCAAGTCTCGTTTGGGCGAGCAACTCCGGACAAGCCGAGGAGCAGCAAGCGCTACAGTCTTCCCCTGAACCCGCCTCCGTCTCCTCACCTGAGCCCAATCGTCGAAGCGTCCTCCCCTCCTCCCGATGACGAAGAAGCTCCCGAACTGCCTCTGCCACCCCTCGCACCGCACGCGACGCCGATCCCGATCCCGATCCCTTCCGGACTCGTCATCCCGCAATCGCAGGCGCAGGCGCTGCAGCTTCCGATCCCGAGCGACGCCGACTCGCTCGCGTTGGCGTTGCATGAACAACTCGCGCAGGAAGCGGCCGCGCAGGCGCAAGCGCAGCAACAATGTGAAGGTCACAAGCGCCGTCGTTCCGAGTTCGAATTCGAGTTCGAGTTCGAGCAAGAGGGGATGCCGGCTTTGTCCGAAGAGGAGCAAGAAGAAGAGGAGGAGGAGGAGGAGGAGCAGAACGAAGAGCCGAGGAGGAGGAGGAGGAGGGACCCTCCGCACGTCAACCCGCGCACGTGGATGGCGCACGACCTCGTCGCGCAAGAAGCGGCGAGTCGCGCGCGCGAGCTGGAGCACGTCGAAAGGATGGCTAAGAGGTTCGGCGCTCCTGGGGGACCCGAGCTCGGCGAATTCGTCGAACAGGAGGAGGCGGAGGAGGGTGTTGCCGCCGCCGCCGCTGAGGAGACGCCTACCCGTGCCGAGGGTGTGCGGTCGTCCTCTGCCTCGACTGAAGCTCGCCCCGGAATCCGCAAAACTTCGAGCGCGCCAGCTCGCTCGGAACACTTCCCCTCGCCGTCGCCGTCGTCGTCGTCTTCCGCTTCGTGCTCCTCCTCCGTCGCTGTCGCTGTCGCTGAAGTGGCGACGGTTCCCACCGCTGTTCCGCCTCCTCCTCCTCCAGCTTCGGCCACCACCTCGCAGCAGCAGCAGCAGCAGCAAGCGGGTGACGAATCTCTCGCGATCGCGTACCAACTCGAGCAGGAGGGCTCGGGGCTCGTTCCTTCGTTGTCGTCGTCGACGCCGGTGGCAGCGGCATCGGAATACGAGGGACTGCTTGCAGACCGGCTCGGCTTGATCCTGTACGAGCCGGAGTCGGAGCCAGAACCGGAACTGGAACTGGAAGCGGAGGTCGAGTCGACGGAGGAGCAGGAGCCGCAGCCTCCCACCGTTTCTTCTTCCCCTGTTGCAGCAGTCGGAGCGGACGGTGCTTCGTCGTTTGTCTTGAAGCAGGAAACGGGCGACGAAGGAGGAGGAGGAGGAGGAGGAGGAGGAGGAGGAGGAGGAGGAGGAGGAGGAGGGGAAGGGGTCGACTTGCTCGCTCAGACATCTTTGTCCGGGTGCTGCCCCCCATCACCGTCGACGACTCCACAACCCCCTGTCGTCCTCACTCCTCCTCCTCCTCCTCCTCCTTCCGCTTCCCTGGGCCCCGCATCCTCGACGACGACTTTGACGACGACTTTGACGCCGCCGCCACCTCCCGTCCTCAAGACGAAGAAGAGCTTTGACCCTTCCGAGCGCGGGATCGGGATCGCGCGCGCGTTCGGACAGGGACAGGGACAAGGTCAGACTGCGCATCACCCGAGTGCGAGCGCGAGGGCGAGTCCGCGTGCGAGTTCGAGTCCGACTCCGACTTTGGGGAAAGCGGTGTCGGAACGGGCAGAGGAGGAGGAGGAGGCGACGAGGCGGATCGAACGGGAACAAGGACCTGAGCCCAAGTCCGAACCGGACATCGCGGCACCAGAGATCATCGAAACCGGCAAAGGTGCTCACGAGGAAGAAGGAGAAGGAGGTGAGTCCAACCCAGAAAGAGACTGGCCAGAGGACGACGCAAAGACTGACCCCGTCCACATCATAATAGACCGGTCGATCGATCCGCCGTTGATGTCGACTTGCTTGCCCGGGCCCGCCTCGCCGACTACCAGCACCACCTCTGCCACCATCTTTAGCGCCTCGTCGTCGTCAGCAGCAGCAGCCGAAGCCGGAGAGGAAGAGGAAGAGGAACAGGGCCCGACGAGCGTCCGGATGCAGCACGAGTTGTCGCAGTCTGGTTCGTTCGCGAGCAGTCAGGGGAGTCCCGTCGCCGGGCCTTCGGTCGGCAGCAGTGGGGGGGGTGGCGGCGACGGCGGGAAGAAGCAGAAGAGTCGGAAGAAGAAGAAGAAGCAGAAGCAGAAGCAGAAGTGAGTGAGGGCTTGGTTGGTGTACACACGGCGGTGCTTTTCTTGCTTGCAACACGGAGAGTGAGGTCGCGCTATGTCTGCGAGGAAGAGGAAGAGAGGCTTACAATGATGGCGGTGATTTGTAATGATATTCTAATTGCGGGAATACAAACCTCGGGAATTTGAACAGAAACGACGTCACTCTGTTCGACTCGGCCTTGGTCGACGACGCTACACTCGGGGCCCAGCTTGCAGACGTGTACCAGTGCCTGGTTGAGCGAGATACACTAGCCCAGAACCACCCGCCAATCTCAGTCCCCGGTCACTTGCCTTGAGCTGCTCGGCTTCCCCACCCCGTCACCGCCAACTTTGCACAGCTAGAGCCACAGCCATAGAGATGGTCGGAGGAGGAGCTACAGCGCCCCCTGCGCTCAAGATTGACGTCCAAGCTGTCAACACCCAAGCCGCCCAGAGCAGCGGCCACGCAGCCGACGCTCCCATCCACCGAGCAGCAGGACAAGGGCAAGGGCAAGGGCTGTTGCACCGCGCAAGAGCTGCTGGAGCCGGAGCTACTGGAGGAGGACCCCAGACACCGAACGGAGACGCACAGACGACCGAGCAGACGACCGCAGACGGAGAGGACACGTTCGGAGTCGTCAACCGCCACCCGCTCGACCCAGCTGCTGCCGCCTCGGCTGGCGGCGGCTTCTCGGTCGGCGTCAGCGTAGACAGGAACAAGAAATGCAGGAGGACAATGGAGGAGTGCGTCCTCTCTCTTTCTCTCCGGAACCATCTCACTGCTGACATTTTGCCCTCGACCCACAGCGCCCACTCGTTCATTTACGACTTTGGCGGAATCCGTTTGCGTTCATTCTCTTCGCCCTTTTCCAGTGAGGAACCAAAGATCTAACGTTATCGGATGCCCGCAGGCGGACAGGGCTACTTTGCCGTGTTTGACGGCCACGCGGGCAAGCACGCCGCCGAGTGGTGCGGCCACAACTTCCACCTGCACCTGCTCGACCACCTCCGCAAGGCTCCCGCGCACACGCCCGTCCCCGACTTGCTCAACGCGACGTTCCTCGTCGTCGACACAAAGTTGTCCGAGTTGGCCGTCAAGGGCGGGACCCACAGCGGCTGCACGGCCGTGACCTGCTTCCTCCGCCTCGAGGACGACGACGGGAACCCCGCAGGAGACGCGAGCGGCGTCTGCAAGGAGGTCGTCCCCGTTCCCCCGTCTGAAGGTGAAGGGGCCCACGTGGACGTCGTCAACGCCGTCGACAAGGATGCGCCGCTCAAAGTCGCGCGGCAACTTGGGGAAGAGGAGGAACAAGCGGGCCGCATGGACGCGGGGAGGAGGAGGGAAAAGGACCCGCTGGATCCGTTTGATGGAGGGAGGGATACCACCGCCGACGAGTTGCGCAACTTGCGCGAGGACGAAGAGGAAGCGGAAGCCGAAGCTGCTGCGTCTCCTCCTCCTGCTGCAGCGGTCGAGGGGGAGGGTAGCTCTTCTTCCCCTCGAGAAGGCGAGGACGATTCGACCTCAAAGGACTTGAAGCAACGCATCAAGGACATGCTCGGCGTGTCGACGACGCCGACCATCCCCGGCGGCGGCGGGAACGCGTCCTCTTCCTCGACCTCGGCCGCTCGTCGTCCCGGACTCGGTCAGCGCGAGAGCGGCCGCCCGACCGGCACTGGCGACAGCGAGCTCGAATTGCCGTCTTCGGCCATCTCGACCTCTTCCGAGACTCCTCCAACTTCATCGACGACGCACTCTTCGAAACCTTCGTCCGCTTCCACCGCCGCCGCAAGACCAGAGGAGGGCAAGGGCAAGGGCAAGATCGCCTCTCTGGTCCCCGATTCGCCCTCGTTGCCTCCGAGCTTTTCCGAACCGGCCATCTCGCTCCCGCGCGAGCGTGCCCCGCGTCGCACGCTCTACACCGCCAACGTCGGAGACGCGAGGGCCGTCCTGTCGAGGAAGGGGAAAGCGGTCAGGTTGACGTACGATCACAAGGGGAGTGATGCGAAAGAGGCGAAACGGATCGGCGACGCGGGCGGCTATGTCCTCAACAATCGCGTCAACGGTCAGTTTTGCCAGCCGCCTCACTCACTTTACATACCCGTCGTGCACAGTCTACTGTTGGCGCAGAGACATGTCAGCTGATATCATTTTTGCGGTGGGGCAAACAGGCGTTCTGGCGGTGACGAGGTCGCTGGGCGATTCGTCGATGAAAGAGTTTGTGGTCGGCTCGCCGTACACGACCGAGACGAGACTGGGTCCGTATGACGATTTCCTCATCGTCGCATGCGACGGCGTGAGTCTTCCCCGCCCCTGATCCCTTACCCACTTCTTCCCGCCCTCTTCTCCCTCTAGCATCTCCGCCTACAAGGCCACTGACCACATTCTCCCCCGCCGACGCAGCTGTGGGACGTCTGCTCGGACCAAGAAGCGGTCGACCTCGTCGCCGACTGCGCCGACGACGCCCAAGCCGCCTCGCAAAAGCTGCTCGACCACGCCCTCAACAATTTCAGCACCGACAACTTGAGCGTCCTCGTCGTCTGTGAGCTGTCTCTTCTCCGTCTCGCAGGCTGACTTGCGATGGGCGAGAGCTGGGACTGACCTCAAATCTCGCGGATGCAGCCCTGCATCCGCCTGCGAAAGCCTCGCAGCGGAGGGAAGAGTCGACGCGCGATCAAGGCGCCGGCATGATCGCCAACCCCTAATATCCACCCCTTCTGACTGACTTCACACACATATACACCCCGACCCGCTTTCCCCTCTTGCCTTCGGCGACCGAACTGCCCCTCCTCTCTCGAGACAGCCGCCGCCACCCAGCCTCTCTCTTTCTCTTCCGATTCGCATCATCTTCCATCTCTGCCAGTGAATTTTCGACCGGCTACTCTCGTGTCCATGTGACGTACTATGCGTGTACCACCCTCCGAAATCATCTCTCTCTTCTTTGCGTGTTTGTATTCTCTCTTCCACCTGCTCTTGCAAGACCAGTGTGGATTCGTGATGAGGGTGCGGGAGAGAGAGATCTGAGCTTGGCCCGTTAGGAGCTGCATAAGACCTCATACGAAGTAGACTCTGGCTCCGGACGGTGACCCTGGGCACTTCGGAAAAGGGAAGGGCGCCCAAGGCAGAAATGGCTGCCCAGAGAGCTCCGGTGTTTCAAGGGTATACGTACAACCGAGCCGGAATATGTACTACGTCAGAGAAAAGACACTACTCGATCCACTCACTCAGTGGACGGGCACGCAGATCCCGCTCGGCGAAACAAAGTCGTACCCGTCTTCGCAAGTCCAGATCTCGCACCGACCGGCGACGCAACCGACTCCAGCGACGCCGCGCACGGTCGTGCAGTCGACGCCGCCGTCGTCGGCGCTGCAGCCACCGCATTGTTCGAGATTGTTCTGCAGACAGTTGGCGGCGTGGAAGTCAGTGAGTGGGCACCTTCTCGGAACAAACACGGCAGAGAGAGAGGGGGGGGATACCCACCAAGATGTCGATGCACTCGTAGCTGTCTCCGAGGGGACAAGCCGTATACGAAGGCGGACAGCGGGAATCGTGTTTGCGGCGTGCGCGAACGCGGACGCGGTGGGAAGGGTAAGAAGGCGGTGGCGGCGACGGCGGTTTCTCACACGTGAAGTGGTGCGTCTCCTGGTTGTAGGTGGGGACGAGGCCGTTTGCGCACGCGCGCTCCGGATCAAAGGTGCAGTCGCCTCCCTCTTGAGTGACAAACTCGCGGCATTGGTTCACTCCGTTGGCTCCTCGGCTGCAAAAGTCTGCTCATCACTCGCGCACGAAATCAGAAATGCGCTCGGTTCCAGCAAGGACGGTGAGAGGTATACGCACTGGAAACGCAGAGCTGATTGTACTGATCGTTGAGAGGTTGGAGTTCGTACTGACGGATGGGCAAGGCGCATGAAGCCAATTCGCCGCCGCACACATGGTCGGTACCGAGGCCGAGCAGGGACATGCAATGCCCGTCGGGAGAGACCGGGTCGCCGAGTCCACCCACGCTGCAACGCGAGTTTAGTAGTCAGGAATGACGGCTTGCCTTGGCAGAAGAGATATTCCGGACGGATAAAAGCCGCTCGCTCGGCTCACCACTTGCCGTTCACGCATTGACCTCCGTCGCAGACTCCCGATGGGCAAGCGGCGCCGGCGATGCCACAAAAGAAGTAGGTCGAGTTCTTTTGCTGGACGCACTCGAAGCCGGCAGCGACTAGTTGGTTCGATGCCGGGGTTAAGGTGAAAGAGGCGTCAGTCCCCTGGTCGAGAGTGTTGGGCAACAGCGAGAGTATTTCTCCGCCCGTGGACTCACTCGCGTCACACTTGCTCTGGTCTGTAGGGGTGACAAGATCAGTGAGCTGGATCCCGACGATCCAAAGTCTGCAGAGCGGCGGCGAGAAACTGACCTGGCTTCAAGCAACCGTCGAGTTCCTTCGTGCACTGCTCACGGGCGAGTCAGTGCTGCTTCCCGTGCATGAAGTATACCAGTGGAAGAGAGTGCCTACAGGGAAGCGGCCATAGCCGTAGATTGGCAACGGGACGACGGCGTTATTCGCGATGACTGGTTGCGCAAAGAGGACGCTGATGCCGCAGCCGACAAGGACGGTCGAGACCACGGCAGCAACAGCAGCAGCGGCAGCAGCGTCGATGGATGAACGAAGAAGCATTTAGGCGACGCAACTGGGGCGGGGGTTCAAGAGAAAGTCTCGCTCTCCTCAAGCGATGAGAACGAGGTTCCCGCAAATGGAACGGCGCTCACCCGTGGTAGAGATGAACAGAGCTTTGAATTTCCGATGGCGTGGCATGGCGCGTCACACAAGGGAGCGGGCATATGGGTAACGAGAGACAAGCACGAAAAGAGCGGAGCAGATCGACGGCGGGATGCAGTTGCGGGAGTCTGCGATCAGTCGGACAACAGCAGCAGCTGGGTGGGCGACTTGGTGCGCCAAGAGAGCTCTTGATGGCCGAGACAAAAGAAACGCTCGGGAGCTGCAGCGAGGGGGTTCGCCGGCGCGTCGTATGAAGAAAAAGCGGGAGAGGACGCCCGCGTCCCGCCAGGGGGCGCTCGAGCTTCGAGAGGGGGTTCCGACGAATTTCGCGGTGTACGTGTTGATCGAGCGTATACGGTGGAGCATGTCGGTGCGCAATCGCAGTCTCCGCTCAGAACCGAAAGGCTATGCTGCGCCCTTCGGTTTTTCATCGCTTTTTTTTTTTTTTTTTTCTCTCCCGTCGATCGAACGCCCAGCCGAACGAGAACGCATAGAGCAGCACCGCGCGCGTGTAAGTGCCGAACCCATCTTGGCATCTAAGGCTTGAAGTGGCTGAACGCGCAAGCGAGTGACTGGGCGAGGGTGAGTCGGAGCTGAGAGAACGGGAGCGAGAGGGAGAGCTGGGACACCTGGCCGCTGTCAAGATCGTCGACGCAATTCTTGGCCGATATGTTTCAAAGCCTTCAGCTTCGAAGGATGACACATTCTGCGAGAGCGCGGAATGGAGGACGTTCGTCGAGAGAGAGAGATGATCCTCGGGAGAGAAAAGCGCAGTGCAGAAAAAGCTGAGCAGCCCGGGAGCCATCAGCGCGGGCACCAGAGAGAGGCCATGCCATCGCGTCTAATCCGAGCTGGTCATGGTAGCGCTCCAACTCATCAAACTACCGGATCTCGATCCCCCTCAAGTTCCTCTCGATCCCGACTCCGCTCGCTCCGCCTCCATTGATCCGGAACGGGTCGACGACCCTGCCCGTCTTTTCCCTCCAGATGGTGCGGTACTCGTCCTTGAGTTGTTTCAGTTCGAGGTCGAGCGCCGAGACGGCCGACGCGAGCGAGACGAGCGACGCGTGTTGCGCTTTCAGGGTCGGCACGAGCGCGGCGGGCGAGAGGGAATGCGAAGGCGACGAGAGGAGCGAGGCGATTTGCTATTGGGTGCGCGTGTAGGAGAATTGGCAAAGGGAACCTTGTCAATCCTCTCTCTGATCACAAGAAGAGGGGATCACAGGATAAAAAAAGCACTCGCGCGACTCACATCCATCGTGGAGCGGTACCGCTTCACGCGATCTTTCATCTCGTCCGCCTTCCTCCTAAAGTACTCGTACGGGAAATTGCCCGCGTTCAACTTGGCCTCCTGGTGTTTCGGACTCTGCGGACCGGCCTTGTACCCCTCGATCAACAAGGTCGTCTTGGTCAAGTCGTTCAGGGACTGTTCGAGTTCGGCGCGCAGGGTCGAGAGGAGGCGGGCGTCGGTTTGCAAGGCCGAGGTGACGGTCGAGGCTTCCTGCGCGCGTGGGAAGAGCGACCCATTTATTTTTTTCGCTCGTCGTCAGCTCCGGAGAGAGAGGAGGGAGGGCCTTGTAGTACGAGTGAGAGAACGCACAGCCGAGTACTGCTCGTACAATCGCTGAGTGTGGGCAACCTCGCCGCCGAGATCTTTGGCCTTGAGCTGGTCCGCAAGCTGGCACTGTCCGCGGATGAATTTGCTGGAGCGAGCGATGGGTGCACCCCGTAATCAGCCATCGCTCCGTCCTCGAGTGAATTCCAAGGGACAGAAGGGGGCGGGGAGGGAAAGCTTCATATGGACCGAGGTCGAGGCTGTCACTCACTCGATCTCTTCCACCGCATTCCGAGCCGCGTCTGGCAAATCGTTAAACTTTGTATTCTTGCTGATCCCTCCTCCGGTTCCCGCCGCCGCCGCCGCTGCTGCTGTCGGCCCTGCAGATGTCGAAGCGGTAGGAGCGAAAGAGCTGGGGGGGGATGGGGGGGGGAGGAGGGAGGAGGGCGGGAGCGGACGGAGACGAAGAGCAGAGCAAACAACAAGGCGGCGGTCAGCACAACACACTCTGAAGCTGCATGGATACCTCGCCACCGCCGCCATGGTCTGTCGTCAGCGGTCTCGACCACACTCACCTTGTCCCCGCTGCCGCCGATGAGGCTCCTCCCCCAAACAACCCAGTCCCAGTCCCTGTCGTCCCGGTCGTCGTGGATCCGAAAAGTCCACCTCCTCCTCCCTGCTGCTGCTGCTGAGGCTGGGATCCAAACAAACCTCCTCCTCCCAATCCTGGTGCTGCTGTTGTTGACGGTGCCGCACTCGAGCCAAACAACCCGTCGCCTCCTCCTCCTCCTCCGCCGAAAGAGAAAGTCGGTTTCGGCGCCCCTGCCGTCGTCGTCGTCGTACCAAACAGCCCTCCTCCCTGTGCGGGTGCGGGTGCCGAGCCAAAGAGCGAAGGAGCCGAAGTCGTCGTCGCGGGTTTCGGCGCTCCAAACAATCCTCCTCCGCCTCCAGCAGCTGGCTGTTGACCAAAGAGACCTGGTGTCGGTGTGCTCGTGCTCGTGCTCGCCGCTGGGGCTGCCGCGCTCCCAAAGGAAAAGGTGCTGCAAGCAAGGCGGGGTCAGTCAGTCTCGCATCGAGGGAGAATGGCGTGGAGCAGCGACGTACGGAGCTGCGGATGTACCACCGCCGCCGCCGAATAGAGACATCCTACGTCGCTTAGAGAGCTGCTTGAGAGCGAGTGTGGAGAGCCAAACCGTCGTCTCATCTCAATTTCACTCAACCGTAATCCGCAATTACAAACTGACGAATACCTTCTCTCGTCAAATCCAGGAAACAGAGAGTCATCTCTCTAGAGTTACAGTACATACACGGGCCGGGGTGAGGGGTATAGAGAAATGGTGAAAAGGGAGCGAACGGGTGATACAAGTGTGTGTGCGTAAAGGCCGGGGGAGAAGCGTCCGTCACGGCATGGCATGGCACAGGTGGTGGAGACGCGCAGGTGGTACGCGACGTATTGTGAGAATGTACTGAGATCCGACGCAGGGAGTAGTGTTTTTCACCACATATCTGTGGAGGGTGAGCGAGAGCGTTCGCCGGGAGGAAGGAGTAGGAAGGAAGGAAGTCAGCCAACCTCGATCCGGTTCCTCTTTCGTCAAGGGGAGAAGCTGGCATCCAGAGAGCGGAGAATTGACGAACCTTCGAGAGTCTGTTTCGGCATCGGTGTGACACTCGTCAGCCCGAAGAAAAGTCGCGTTCCTCGAAAACTCGATCAAAAATCGCCCTCCCCTCCAGCGAAAACCGGCACGGGCACGCACCATCTGCTTGGCAATATCGGTCGAGGCGACCATGTCTTTGAACTCGTCAAAGCTCAGTTTGCCGTCGCCGTCCTGGTCCGCTTCCATCATGGCTGCCAGACGACGCCGTGTCAGCGTGTGTTCCTCCCCGGGGGAACCGCACGCGGACCCAGAGAGAAACAAAGGATGAACTCACTCTTGTCGACAATCTGTTGTAGTTGCTGATCCTATACGACCCGAAAGTAATCATAAAACCCGCCCATCA
Organism: Rhodotorula mucilaginosa; assembly: GCA_034406715.1. Classification (NCBI taxonomy): domain Eukaryota; kingdom Fungi; phylum Basidiomycota; class Microbotryomycetes; order Sporidiobolales; family Sporidiobolaceae; genus Rhodotorula; species Rhodotorula mucilaginosa. The sequence continues at coordinate 40,129 of CP137865.1, forward strand.
GCTCACAGACCGGTCACGATGAAATTTGAAGAGACGAGACGAGACGGCACCTTGAGGTTGTTGCCGACCATCATTTTGAGGACGAGGTACAGCTCGCCGTTCGAGATGTAGCCGTCGCGGTCCATGTCATAAACCTTGAATGCGACTGGCGGGGGGCCAAGTCTCTTTCGGTCAGCAGTGAGAATCCTCAGCGAGGAAGGGAAGTTTCCCCCGGTACTCACACCGAAGTTTCTCATCCCTGCCTCCGCGACTACTGAACGCGCTCAACCCGGCGACAAACTCTTGGAAATCGACGGAACCGCCGCCGTCCTCGTCAAAGATGGCAATCATGCGACTCGCGAGCGGGTTGGTCGCGATCTGGGGGATCTGGAGGAACTCTTCTTTGTCGATCGAACCGCTGCCGTCCTTGTCGAGTTTGCGGAACCGTTTCAGAAGGCGTTCAATCTCGGCTTGCGAGACTGCGAGGGGTGCGGGGTGGGGTCACCCAGAAGGAAGGAAAGAAAGGGTCAGCGGGGGGGTGTTGCGCTCTGCATACGATCTGACGGAGAGACCGGGACGCACAGTTTGAATTTTGCTGCATGTTATGCAAGATCTGACTCTGACCTGCGCCCATCTTGTCGAGTGGTGTTGAACGCGGAGGTTGTGATGAAACGAAAGGAAGGGAGCGTTGGTCGGAGGCGGAGCGAGCGAGGGCGGGTGCGAGTGCGGGTGCGGGTCGGAAGGGCGGTCGGAAGGGCGTATAGAGTCTCGATCGAATCCGTTACGCTTGATCCAGCAAGCGTCCGTGCGTTCGTGCGTAGAGACGTGTGACGGTGAGAGACTCGACCGTTCCGCGTTACCGGCCGTTCCTCATCATCGCGCCTCGACCACCGACTGCTCACACACACTTGCAGAGCTAATCCGGCACATATTGAAACCTCGGCTTGCGGACTTGCGTGCTCTACTTCCTTCCCCGTTGGATAAATGCTCGAAATGCTCACCTGCTCGCTTGTGGAAGGCCCGGCCGCTACATGAACCGCTCCTACTCCTCTGACCTAGCTGCTGAGCATTCGCACCGTCGCGTGACAGGCATCCGCTTGCCAAATCACTCTACAGGCGTGCCCTAGCAGCTGGACCCCTGTCCTCGCTCCCGTCTCGCAGGAGTCCGAATCATGACAACCCGTTGTTCCAGCTCCTCTCGCCACCGCTCGATTCTCCGACCAGGTCGTGGGCAGCCAAGGAAGCAGAACGGAACGGAACGAGGCTTCTGCTCTCAATCTACAACGAGAAATGGCTTGTCATCGCTCCGAAGAAGGAGAGGCAGCCGTCATGGGGCAGCAATCCGGGAGCCTTTCTCCTCCTCCGGATGGCAGCGCGCATCGAAAGGAGGTCAGCTCGAGACGAGATGCGCGCAAAGAGACGACCGAGCTGCTACTTCTCTGGTCCCTTCGTGGCACCTTCTGCTGCAGCGGTTGTCAGCCACTAAACCTCCTTAGAACTGCCGAAAGTTCGAGTTCGCGCTCCTCTTGCTGGAATTTCCTGCTTCAACAATTGGCCCGGCTATACGTTGTAGATGGCGCAAGTAGAGTAGCTTTTTCCCCGTACGCTTCCATTTTTATCTTGTACGGGCGGGTTCATGATAAGGGAGGGCTGATAAACCCCGCGGATCGCCGTATCGACGTCGGTCTGGGGTCGGGGCGAATCATCCCCGCCCTTCTCCCGACGCTCCTCTACAAGTCAAGAGAGGTTGGGAAACAGTCACGATGCCTCTGCTGTACGCCTTACCGATCACTCTAGCCGTCGTGGGAACCATAGCCGTCACGCTCCTCGTCGTCGAAGTGATCGTACCCGCCCTCCTCCAAGATCCTCATCAGGATCGTGGACGGCGAGGAAGACAACGTCGACGAAGGCCGGTGCTCGTTCAAGCGTCGACGCGAGTACAAGATCAAGGGGAAGGGATCGTCTCGACGGGAGTGGCGGCAAGGTCGGAGGAGAACTATGGGTACGAGATCCGGAAACGTCGGCAGGTGCGTGCGCATCGGTTACCCCCGAGTGTTATTTCGCTCGCTCTCTGGTGTCGTCGATTGCCAGTGCTGATACGTTCTGTTCTTTCACTGCAGAACCGCCACACGGAGGAGGAAGAGCTTCACGTCCTCGGCGAAGTGACCGCGTCAGAGTACGAACTCGCCAACGACGATTCGTCATTAAACCTCGCTACGAACCCTTCTCCTTCTGCTCCCTCTCGTTCTCCTCCGCCCTATCCCTCTTCCGCCATCGCGATTGGAGGAAAAAGGACCCAAGACCAGAGACCGCTCCTCCTCCTCTTCGAAGAAGAAGGAGAAGAAGAGGAGCTCGCTGCTGCTGCTGCTGGTGGCGATGGCGACAAGCTGGACCCGTCCCTCCTCGAACAGGACGGCACAATGACAGTCGCCGCATCGTCGACTGCTGCTGTACACCAGGTCCCCTCGAGCGGAGCCGCCCCCGAGCCGGTCATCGACGACGGATCGGCAGAACCCGTCGTGGAAGCCGCCGCCACCTCCTCCTCCTCTTCTAAGGACCTCCCAGTCGCCTTTGCTCGAGGCCAGATCGCTCCCAACTCCAATGCCGTTTCCGATTCTGAAGCAGCGTCGTCATTTTCGCCCGTCGTCCAGTTGGTCTCGCTCGGTCCACCACCACCAGCCGCAGCGGTGCGCCACCGCGACCACGAGCAAAACAGCAGTACGAAGAGCGACACTCCTGATTCTGTTGATTGGTTGCACGAGGCGGACGCGACTGCGGCAGCGGACTGGACGCATCGTCATCCTCTTGCCTCGCCCTTGTCGTCTTCCACAGCAGCACTGGCGACAAGCGCGAGATCGGCTACTCCTTCCTCCTCTGACTTGGATCGTGTGACATCCTTGTCTCCTTCTGTGACTGCGGCATCACCAATCGCCCCCAATACGATGGTCGACCGCGAAACTGGAACCGAGACGGGCTTCTCGAGTCCAGAATTCCTCTCCATGAGTCGCTCCACCTCCCAGAGTGGCTCCGTCGTCAGTGCAGGCGAAGAGGCCGCCCGATCGGAACCGGGCGATGGAGCAGAAGAAGAAGAAGAAGAAGACGCATCGTCGAGCTGGACTCGCGTGTCGTCACCTTCCGGGTTCACTTCCTTGTCTTCCGACGACAACGAGGACGACGATGTCGGAGACACTCCTGCGCAGACTGCCCAATTGTAGGAAGTAAGGCCACCTGTATTGCTCGCCACCACGCATGTACTACTATTCCGAGTCCTCGTTTCTCGGTCTCGCTCGGCCGAGTTGAGCTGCAAGCCTGCGATCCATGCTACACGCTTCTTTGCCTCGTTGATGACTTTTCGAGAGGGACTACAAGAAGCATTGCGCAAACGTCATCGAGCTGACAATACATTCAAATTTCTAGAAAAACCGAAGACAACAGGGAAAGAAGGGACTAAAACGAAGGACGAAACCCCTCCTGGTTCCTCATACACACCTCCGAGCCAAGTCCCTCCTCGACCAAGAAGAGACAAATTACCCCCAGAGAGAGAGAGAGAGAGTTTACAGAATGTACCGGAACGCGAGGTCGTCAATGTCGGACTTGTTGTCCTCCTTCTCGGCCGGTCTTGCGACCGCCTCGGCGCAACCATTGGCTGCAAGCCTGTCGCGGCGGTTGTTCTCTCGCCGGCAGATCTCGCGGTAGGCGAGCATGGCGACGAAATAGACGGCGTCTGTGCGGGGGAGGAGGAAGTCAGCTCCGAAGTTTTGCCCCGAGTGCAGAGGCGGCAGAGTCAAGTGATCGTTCCGTCGGATTGGGCAGAGAAGTCCGTCAACTTACACATGCCGATGATGGTGTTCATGGCGGTCCGGTAGAGCGGCTTCTCGTACGCGAGGAAGAGTTGCGGTCCGGCGATGCAGCCGACACTGTCGCCACATCCGGTCAAAGTCAGCTTCCTGGGCCATTTAGATCAAGAGTATGCAAAAACAACGCACCAGTATCCGATGAAGTAGACGACGGAGAACATCTGTGCGGTGAGAGAAGACGAAGCGGTGGGGTCAATGTCTTTTTCCGGGATCGTTCGCAAAAAGCTTGCGCGAAGCGTGATAATACGGACCGTCTTGCGAGCTGTGACCGTGACAAGGGTTCGCGAGAGTCAGTACCAACAGTAGGCAGAGGGCAGGGCGTGCAGGTGTACGCACTGTGGCCTTTGGTGTTCGAGGCGATCAGGGAGAGGTTCACCACGTAAAGCGACGAGTTGCACGTTGCGAGCCAGTCTAAGCAGGATATAACGGCGTCAATATTGAGTAGAGTCAGTCCTATTCAGCGCCAAATCCTGCAGACACGAAAGGGCTGAGACCACTTACAACCGCCGGTGAGCGCCCACTTTGCGCTGTACGGGAGAGCGCGCATCATCACCACGCCCGTGAGCGGGACGAGCAAGAGACCGAGTTGGATGAAGCCGCGGTGGTTCGGGAGGAAGTAGATCGCAATGGCGCCAGTCTAAAAAGCGCAGGGAGGTCAGCATCCGACAACTCCGACGACTCCGACGGTCGGCACCGAGACTCACCCAGATCGTGACCAATTGGAGACCAGGTCCCGGCAATCCAATCAGAAGCGTCTTGAATGCATCGAAGCCGAAACCGGAGATGACTGGAGTCGCCAACACCAAAGCCGTCAGTATTCGTGAGCTCGAATTGTTCCCGACCCAACGAGCAGTGTGCGTACCGATCGAGCCGAACGTTACGACGCTAGTGATACAGACCATCACCGCCCAGAGAAAAATGAGGTAGAACCGTACATCGAGCAGAGTTTGCTTGACTTGGCGCATGTCGATTTCCGAGTGAGCGCCGGACTGTCGCGGCGGTTCGTCAGCGCGGGATCAGCAGCGCTGCCAAAGTCAGAAATCCACCTACGGCGCGCTCTTGGGCAACTCGTTGCACGGCGACAACGCGTTCCTCAGGAGTCAGGTACCAGGATTTTCCTGGAGATTCCGGCACAAATACGAGGAAGATAACCCCGACGACGACTGTCAGGGCGGCGCAAATCAAGAACGATATGCGCCACCCTTCGATCGCCCCACCCTTGATAGAGCCGCAGCCGTAGAGCAGGAGCGCTCCGACGATCTGGGCGAGGGCGTTGAAAGAAATGAACACCGCCATGCGGGTCGGCTGTTCTTTCTTGCGGTCTGCGTGCAGCGACGTGCGGTCAGCAGAGGGTCCAACACCTTGGCAGGCTTAGGAATAATGCCGTGCACGACTCACAGAAGAAGGACGTCATGAGGACGAACGCAGGCGAGACGGCCGCCTCCGTAAAGCCGAGGAAGAATCGAACGACCATCATGTGCGTAAAGTTCTGGGTCGCGGCTTGGCAGGCGACGACGGCGGCCCAGACTATGATCGAGATGGCGACAAACATGCGGATCGGGAGCTTGTGTAGCAGCCAGATGCATGGGTATTCGGCGGCGAACTGGCCGAAATCTGGAGGAGAATGTTTGCGGTGAGAATGAGCGCTTCCTACAAGATGCGGAAGTCGAGGAGTTCCTCGACATGCGACAGACTCTCAGAACCCCGAGGCGAGAGAGCACAAAGAGAAAGGATCTGCTCACAAAAGACGGACGCGCACCACGAGTAATCCTGGCCGGTGAAGTTGAGATCCGTCCGCATGCCGAAAATCGCTGTTCGAGGCAGAGCGCGTGAGTCGGGCGGCAATCACGAAACGAGAGTGGCGTGCAACGAAGCGTACCTGCATACGAAAGTCCGATCTGCGGGGAGAGAACCGGAAGCGAAGCCAGTCTGAGTTAGTCAAGATAAAATACGCTCTTCTTTCACCACACTCGTTCATACCTTGTCGAGATAGTTGAGGCCTGTCGTTATGCAAAGAATAAGTCGCGACGGACAAGTCAGGACCGGTGGCAAGGGATCCGATAACGGGCGCGAAAAAAAAAAGGCGTGTTCTTTGTTTGACTCACCAAAGACCAAGCCGAAAGCAATCAGGACCGTGCAGTCGAGCTTGCGTACGACTCGTCGTTCGACAGCAGGGTCGATTTCGAAAATGGGCGCAGGCGATGAGTCGACAGCGTCGATCGCGGCATCGCCGTTGAAACTCGACTTCTCGTCGGCAGCAGAGCTCATCCTGTCGGAGTCTTGGACGACAAAGCCTGTAGCGAGAAGCTAGTTAGAGGAGCAAGATAGGAAGCAAGTCGAACACGCGAGTGCGGAGCCATCCGAGGTGCCCTGTTGATACGGGCCGGGGTGAGATTGTGAGGTCTTCGGCGGAGCGGAGAACGAGTGCGTTCGCCGACAAGTTGGCCGCTTTTCGCCCAGCAATGTGGGGGAAGACAAAGGCCGACGGCTGTTCCCCACTTGATGCCGACGCGCCGGAGCACTTCCGGCCGTTGGCCGATGCGGCCAACTTTGAGCGGATCGGCGTAGAGTTCTTCGACGCGGAGAACCCACGCTTGAGGGGCGATGGATAAGCGGGTTCCAATGGACAGCGAGCAGGCTCACTCGACCCTCTTGCGCTCCGCTCGCTAGCACTCGCAGCTGCTCGAACCGCCTTGCGCAATCATGCCTCTCATCGACGCTCCACCGACTTACACCAACGGTCACCATGCCGCCGCAAACGGGCACGCCGTCAAGGACAAGCCCTTTCCTGGCCCTTCCGAGACTCGCCCCTCTCTGTGCGTACGCCCAAGTCAATCAAGAGCCTCGACACTGACTGACGAGCGTGTTCACAGACTGCCGAAACTCGTCCTCAAGCCCTGGGTGTCGCCCGCTCCGGCCGGTCTTGTGTTGACCAACGCGCAAGTGATCGACCCGAACGCCGGCAAATTGCTCGAAGGCTTGCAGTCCGTCGTCATCCGAGACGGCAAGATCGCAGCCGTCTATCCCATCGACGAGCCGGACCTCCTCGCCGAAGAGGGTTCGCTCCGCCGCGTCGATGTCGGCGGTCGATACATCTCGCCAGGCCTCATCGACGGCCACGTGCACGTGACGGCGGTGCCAGGGATGCACAACCTGAAGGAGATGTGCGAAGCGCCGCCCGAGACCATCTCGTACCGGACGACCTACGTCCTCCGCGAGATGCTCATGCGAGGCTTCACCACCGTTCGCGACACTGGTAAGTCCGCTTTTTTTTTTTTTTTTTGCCCCGTCAAAGAGATCACGGAGCTCATGCGTGTATACCTTGCAGGCGGAGCTACCAAACCGCTCGCGGACGCCATCGCGGAAGGTCTCTTCCCCGGCCCTCGGCTCTTCCAGTGCGGCAAAGCCATTTCGCAGACCGGCGGACACGGCGACTTTATGCCGGGCAAGAGCGGCGGCGAACCGGGATGCTGTGGTGGCCATTCGATCCTCCTCGGCCGGACTGCAGACGGCGTCCCGCAGGTGCTCAAGGCGACGCGGGAAGAGCTTAAAGCCGGAGCAGAGTGAGTTCGTTTGCGCACGATCACGCCTTGCTGAGTATGCGTAGTGACTAACTCGGCTATGCTTCTCCCCTTTCAGCTGTGCGTCGACCTTTCTTTTGCTCCCGGCTTCGGAATCCGCAAGTTCTCGCCCTGACAAAGGACGTTCCTTCCTCTACAGTCATCAAAATCATGGTCGGAGGCGGAGTCGCATCTGCCACCGACGGGATCGAGACGGTCCAGTATACGCCGGAAGAGCTGCGCGCGATCACGCAGGTGTGCCACCAGATGGGCCGAGTGCACACGACCGCGCACGCGTACACCAACGAGGCGATCCGCCACGCAATCGACAATGGCGTCATGGGGATTGAGCACGGAAACTTGCTCGACCGCGACACCGCGCGGATGTAGGTCTCTCTCTCTCTCGGGGGCGTGATGGCAAACGGGAGCTAAGCGTCTCTTCGTGCAGGATGGCAACGATGGGGATCTACTTGACGCCGACTTTATCCTGCTATGGTATGTTCCACCTCTCCCCGAGTGTTCTTCCCGCGAGAAGGAGATTGGCTCGCTGACGAGGGAGTGCGCCTCCTCTGGGCAGGCATCATGCAGCGCGCGCCATGGGAGGACTTTTTGCCGCCGAGTGGTCAAGTCAAGAACAAGCAGGTCATGGAGCGCGGACTTGAAGCGCTCAAGCTCGCCGAGGAGGAAGGCGTCACGGTCTGCTAGTGAGTCCTCTTTTCGTCGGTTCGCTTTCGCGGCGGCAAGCTTAAACTGACTCACTCTCCACGCCCACAGCGGCTCGGATCTCTTGACGTCCATGCACGCCTTGCAGACGGAAGAGTTTACGATCCGGAGCGAGGTGCTCCCTTCACCGACCATTCTCCGTCACGCCACCACCAATGTCGGTACGTACAAAAATCTCGGCAGCGAACGTCTTGGAACTGATAGCGAAAAAGGGAATTCAAAATTGCCTGACATGCCCTTGCTCTCTCTCATACAGCCAAGATGCTCCGCATGGAGGGCAAGATCGGCGTCATCGCTCCCGGCGCTTTCGCCGACCTGCTCGTCCTCGACGCCAACCCGCTCGAGGACATTACGATCCTCGACCGGCCGGAGCACCACCTGCACCTCGTCATGAAGGAAGGAAGGGTCGCGTTCTCGACCATGCCGGAACTGCCAACGAAGGAGGAAGAGGAGAAAGCCGAGATGCTGAGGCAGAAGAAGCTGCCGAAAGCATGACGGAAGAATACTATTGACACTTTCTTCTCCTTTTCGGGCGTCACGGGGGATTTCTGTACTTGTATATCCTTCTCGTCTTCTTGCATAGCACTATACGTCGCTCTCAAAGTTCGGAAAGTTCGTCATCCGCAACAAATCCGCAAGAAGAAGAAGCACTTCTCGTTCCATCTCGCATAGCACGGCTTTCTTTGAAGCTCGAATAGTTATCATCAACTCTATGCTGCCAAATGCTTGGCCACGAGCCCTCACTCGCTCGTACGGGCCCTGTGCAGTCGTCTGACGCTTCTCGCTGAGGCTGCCTTTGTTTGCTTTGCGCTCTCCGCTCACGACCGCAGCTGATTCGAGGCCGGGCGACTCAGCGTCTACGAGCCTGTGACTTGCCAACCCTGCTACATTCGGCTATGCAGGCTCCCGAGCTGCGCCAGCCGCAGGCTTCGCTTGCCCCACCTGCCGCTTCCTCGCCTCTCGATAAGGGCGACTCGTCAACAGCCGGAAATGCAGCTATGCAGGCTTCAGGTGAGCGAGCGATCAAATTGCCACAATGCAGAAGGACCGCGCGCTGACTCGCACTCTCCAGAAGCAGGCAGGGCGAGGCGAAGCCGCCGAGATAGGCCGTGCGACTTGTGTGGGTGAAGGCGGGTCGGAGTTTCGACGGATTGCCAGAGACTGACAATTTCGGTTGCTCGCACAGGTCGGAGGCAGAAGCATATCTGCGTCATTCCGGTCCGCGGCGATCCGTGCAAGGCATGTCAGTCGCGGAAACGACCTTGCACCTTTGATGATCCGCCGACAACGCGCGTACGGAAATTCAAGACGGCGTTGGCTTCGAGCGAGGAGCCAGAGAGGGGCCAGAGAGATCAAGTGCGTGCCGGACGGACCCCATTTTGAGTTGCGGCGGGAGCTGACTTTCGGATCCGGCGCAGGAACAGACGGTCACCCCGTCGGTACCGGGGACAGGCTCAAGTTCCACCGCCTCCGTCAGTAACTGCTTCTTCTCGATGTCTCTACACAAAAAGCTCATCTGACTGCGACGTCGTCAAATGCGAACAGGGCAGCCGAAAACGACCTCGATCAAGAGGTTCGATCTTCTCGGCGAGTCTGTCCTCCCTCGTACGCGGACCAGACCGCTTCCGCTGACGTAGGGTCATATCTGGCTACAGTCATCAAGCTCGACCTCGGAATTCAGCCTCGTCAGCTCCGTCCTCGACCTCGTCCGGACCAGCCGCGAGCCGCCGAACGAGACCGACGATCGTCACGCGACGCAGTCGGACCTCTTCGTGCCGGCCAACACCGACTGCGCCGAGCAGTCCTACATCAGCTCGACCGCCTTCTCCGACTTGACCTTTTCGGTCGAGGACTCGCACGAGTCGCGGTTCCCCGGCGACGTGGGCTTCCGACAAGTCTCGAACGATCCGGCCATGCCGGTCTTTTTCATCTCGCCGCCGACGCTCATGTACGGGTACCTGGCGCCGGAGAGTCAGCGTCTGTGGCAGTCCGCCTGCTCCGTGCTTGGGCCGGGAGCTCCTCGGCGCTTGATCGAGATGTACGTCTCTCCGGGTCTTTCTTTTCCGTAGGGGAGCCGTGCCTCATGACTCGGCGGCCGAATCTCCGCAGCTACCTGAGTCGGTCCCAGCCAGCACTACCGGTACTGGGTATGCAGACCTTCGCGCAGACCGAACCGACAGATCTTGCCGCAAAAGGCGTCTCTTATGCTCTTTTGACGAGTCTGATTGCTCACGCAACCTCTTACGCAAGTCGGGTGCTCCTCGGTCACTCGCTCGCTCGTTTGCAGCCATAGCTGACGTGCAACACCTCCAGGTCTACGAGATCCGCTCCGTACACAAGCACCTGTGGCGTCAAGTCATCCTCCCGCTCGAAGACGAGTTCCGCAAGCCGTCGTTTCAGACGATCCAGACCGCCATCGTGATCCTTACTTCGCGACCAGCGATCAATGTGGCCCAGAATCACATTGCCATGGGCCGAGTAAGTCTGACTTCACTGCGAGTGGAAGCCTCGGTGAGCTGACGAGATCCTCCGACGGTGCAGGTGGTCACGGCGGCGCAGCTGCTCGGACTGCATTTGGACCCGTCGGCTTGGCGAGTGTCGCCGAGTGAACGCTCTCTCCGCAAACGACTCTGGTGGACGCTGCTTGTGCACGACAAGTGGCGGACACTCTGGTACGGTCGGCCACGCTGGTGAGCCCGCCGATTGCTCATTGCGGTTCCGGCTGCAGAACACCCTACATGGAGTCCTGACCCTTGCTTCTTTGCAGCATAGCGGTCGACGACTGGAGCGTACCCATGCCGACGCTCGCCGACCTGGAATTGCCGGACAACCCGACTCGGGCGCAGCGCAGCTCGGCCGACTCTTACATCGCGTGGTGCGGCTTGACGCCTGTCCTTGAGTGCGTCCTGTGTAGCCAAACTCGCTGAAGCTTGAGCAACTACTGACCAAATACCTCTGCAGTCCGCTCATCACGGATTTCTACACTGCTCGAGCTACTTCGACTGTGCGGTCAGTCGAGGACCGGCTGGCCATACTCGAGAAGCACGCCATGCGGCTCCGCGGGTTCGAGGCCGAGTTGCCCGCCGAGTTGCGAGACTTGCCGTCGTCAGAAGAGAAGCCATCCGAGCCGGCTGCCTCGGGTGTCCGTGAGTTCAGCTCAAAGACTCATGGTTCAAGCGCGGCTGAGTTCTGGGTTGACCACCACCACCCATGCAGGCTCGTTCCAGCTGTGCAAGCTCGGGGTCGAGATGACGTTACTCCGCCTCACGTCTGCAACGTTTGCGCAGCCGACTGTTGCGCAAGTGATCAACGCCGCCCGCGCCACCATCAGCCTCTCGCACGGACTCGTCGAGTTTCTCGAGCAGCTCTTGCCCGCCGAGTTTGACACGTTCTGGGCGCCGTGTGCGTGCAACTCCCCCGTCTCGAGCTAGTCCAAGCGCCCGCTAATCACGCACGCGCTTTACAGATTGTTCGTTCATCATCTCGGCAGCGGGCGCTCATCTGTTGCGGACTGCGATCGCCGTCGGCACGCTCGACGCGACGCTCCGGAACACGGCCGGAGTGCTCTTTGCTCGACTCGTCGTGACGCTCACGTCGAGCCATCATGCCGCGCACTGGGACGTGGCTTCGCTCGCACTCGATCGGATCGCCACGTTGCTGCGCTCGTTGGATGGGCAACTGCCCGAGTTGGCTCCTTTGTTGCAGCTCTTTGGAGCGCCGAACCATGCCCCAAGTTCGGGTGCGTCCTCGCGACCTCTAGGCCATTTCCGCTGCACTCGGAACTGACTCGCCCGAGATAATCGGAACCCACGCAGCCGCACCGCGACCTACTACAGCGACCCGCGCGCAAGACGTCTTCAGTAGCCCGACCACTTTGGACCGAGAAAAAGAAGAACGCAGCAGCGACCTTGCGACTTCTTCCGCCGCGCCGCCGCCCGCCCCCTTTCTTTCGCCTCCGCAGCGAGCACCAGCAGGCTTGCCCTTTCTTGGCAGCGGGGGCGGTAGCGGTGGCGTCAGGACTTCTCGAGACCCTCCTCAGCCACCCCTTGCACCTCCCATCCTCGAACGCGCGTCGGGCTCGAGTTTGCCTCTGCCGCCGCACTACTCTCCGCCGCCGCAGTCATCGTCGACGACGACTTTCCTCCCTTCCGCCGTCACCCTATCGCCAGCTGCCAACAACAGCAACAACCACGACTTTGCCGATCTGCACGCCGCGACCATGAGTAGTCCGATGAGCGACCAACTCGATCCGCTCTGGTGGATGAACACGGACATCCTCTCTCTCCCGGACCACTTCGGGACCCTCCCCGATCTGTTTGATCAAGCTTTTCTCGGCCACGGAGGAGGCGCGCGGGCGAGTCCGGGGGATTCACACGAGGTGACGGGCAACGAGGGGCGAAGACAAGGCGAAGAAGAAGACGAGATGCAGATGATGACGGGATTGGAAGCAATCGCGGCGGCGGCGGCGGTGGCGGTTCAAGATCCGCTCGGTACCGGGACTCGGAGGAACGACGTCGCGGACGAAGAAGAAGAACAGGTCGACTCGGCGTTCAATCGGCATCATCATCACATGCACGCAGCTGCTCGAGGTGGCAAGGGTGCGGGAGCGGGTGGTATGAGCGGCACGCCGATCACGATGATTGGCGCCGACGGGTTGTTTGACTTGCGCGGCTTCCTCGAGAACGGCAGCGGCCTCACCACCACCGCCGCCGGCCGTCAACAGCAGCAGCAGCAGCAGTAGCAGCAGTAGCAGCAATCAGCTCGCGCGGAGTTTAAACTCTGCAACCTGCGAGACTTTCCCGCGGCCGACTCGAAGAGCCAAAAAGAGAGTTTCTAGACGGGAACGCAGTTCCAGTGGCGGGCGGCATGCAGCGTCCGAGCGTCCGAGCAGGCGTTCATGAGTGCGTGCGTGCATCTGCGAAACCTCGCTTGCTGCTCTGCTCTGCATAACATCGCAATCGTCTTTTGTGTCGATCTCGTCAACACACTTGAAAATTACAAAAAAGGGAAGTGACTTCCTCCTTCTTTTCGTCGAATTCACGCCTCGACGGCCTGCTGCTGCTGGTGGTTGACCAACTCCTCGGCGCCGAACCGTCCACCCCTCGCACCACCTTGGGAAGCACCCGCACCCGAACTAACCGCCAAGCTCTTCTCGACCGTGGCCGTCACGCGGTCCAGCGCTCCCTTCCACCCTTCCAACCGCTCCTGAATCACTTGCCACGACGACGACGACGCCGAGCCCGAAGAGGAGGAAGAGGAGGCGGCGAAGGAGAGGGGAGCGACGCGCGTGATGAGGAAGGATTGGGTCGGTTGCGACAACCGGCCTTGGACGAGCGAGGCGCGGATCGCTGTTGTTTTTGTGCGGCGGTTTCGGCGGCGACCGGGGGGGGGGGGGGGGGGGAAGGGGGGGGGGGGGGGGGGGAAGGGGGGGGGGGGAAGGGGGGGGGGGGGGGGGGGAAGGGGGGGGGGGGGGGGGGATTAACGATTCGGACGACGAGGCGAGTCGAATGGAAGAGGAGGGGGGTTCCGGAAAGAAGTTGGGATAATCCGGGAGAGAGAGAGAGGGTCGTCGGTAGTGTGGAGTTTCGGGAGACGGGCGAGCGGATCATCAGGCGTAAGAACAGAAGCGGGAGAGGGGCAAGGGAGGGGGAGTCAAGAGTCAAGAGTCAGCAAGAAAGTCGGGTTCTTCTTTTGTGTTTTTCTCCCTCCTCCTGCAGCAAAAACAGGCGAGGCGAAGGCGCGAAGGCGAAGGCGAAAAGGGAATCGACCGAAAAACAGCGCAGGTCGTCCGTCCCCCTTCCGCTCTCTCCCTCTCCCCCACTCTTCGGTCCCCTCTTGCCCTCTTCCCTCGTGCGCTCGCTCGCTCGCTCGCTCGCTCCCCGAGGTTGAGAGACCTCCACAGAGAGCGAGAGAGAGAGAGGGAGGGAGGGAGGGTGACGGAAGGAAAAAAGTCCCCGCGAAAGAAGGGGGGAGAACGGGAAAGACTCACCGTCAATAACCCAAGTCTCGACCTCCTCTCCCGCCTCCGCCTCCTCCTCCTCCCCACCAGCCTTCGCACCCAATCCCAACTTCTTTGCAATCTCGTCATACCGGACCGACTTTCCGACGCCCTTGTCCTCGCACAACCTCGCGAACCGGAGCAGGTTTTGCTTCTTGACCAAGTGGGCGCGGTCGACTCGCAAGAGCTGCGACGCGGAGGCGGCGGCGGAGGCTGTTCGTGATGCTGGTGGTGTTGATGCGGACGGTGCAGATTCGGAAGAAGACGAGGCAGAAGAGGAAGAAGGGGAAGGAGGGAAGAGAGTCATAGTCGAGACGGCCTTGTCGAGTTCATCTTGCGACGCGAACTCGTCGGCCTGCTGCTGCTCGACCGAGGACGAGGACGACAGGTCCGTAAACTTTTTGAACGTCTCGACGAGCAGTGATGAGGTCGCCTCGGCCGAGATAGGGAGGACGCGCGAATAGGGCGTAAAGTCGTACACGTCGTTGGAAGCGAGCAAGAGTGCGACCAGCGTCGCGGCCAGTTTCGACCGTACCGGGCTCGAAGACCCGGGGGAGGAGGCAGAGGAGAGGCGGGCGACGAGGATCTCGCGCGCGAGGGTGACGGTGCCGATCGGATCGGTCGCGGCCTTGGCCCCGTTGCCGCCGCCGACATTGTTCAACAGACTCTCGACCAGACTCGCGGCCGTCTCGTCCGCGTCCGCTCCCGCCTCGGCAAAGTATTGTTCGAGTTGGACGGGGTCGAGAGCGGGCTTGACGATCGCGACGTCGTCGTTCTCGGCTGCGTATTTGACCAGCGTGCGGAGGACTTGCAGCCTCAGAGTGGTAAGGGAGGAGGAGGAGGGGAGGGCGTTGAAGATGGTGGCGAGGGTCGAGTAGCGCGTCGACAACGCGGGTTGGGTCGTCGCCGGTTTCGGGTCCCGGCACGCGATCGCGCCGACCAGGACCTGGATGCCATGCGTCAAGTCGGCGTCGGCTTGAGTTTCG
Organism: Rhodotorula mucilaginosa; assembly: GCA_034406715.1. Lineage (NCBI taxonomy): Eukaryota > Fungi > Basidiomycota > Microbotryomycetes > Sporidiobolales > Sporidiobolaceae > Rhodotorula > Rhodotorula mucilaginosa. Next base: position 55,232 of record CP137865.1, read on the forward strand.
AGCAAGAGGGAGAGGAACGAGTTGACAAAGCCGACAAAGTCGCGGTCGGCGAGGGCTTGCAACTTTGCGCCCTCTTGGAGGCGGGCGACGAGTTGCTGGACGAGGTCGCGCTTGGTGGCCTTGAACTCGGGGGTTTCTTCGATCGTACGCGGTGCAGCTTCCTCTTCCGAGTCCTCATCCTGAGCGGGGGAGGGAGCGGCGGGGAGCGCGTCTTGAGCGCGTTGGACGAGCGAGTCGACCCACGCTGCCGCGTCGTCGTCGCCCTGGTCCTTGGCCGTGACGCGAGCTACGACAGTCGCAGCATCTCGGATCTGCGGGCAGGTGGGCGTGCAGTCTAGCAGGGTCAGTGACAGTGTGTGTGACAATGGGAGGGTTGAGCTCGAGGACTGACGAGCTGGGCGAGGTTGGGGTCGACGTGGACAAAGTAGCACTGGCCGTTGTACGAGTGGGTCGAGTCGGACACAAAGGCGTCACTGGCCGTCATCGTGGGCGTGGCTTGGCGTGTGTAGTACTACACTCTAGGGAGCGCTCTCACTCGGCGAGAGATTCGGAAGACGTCGCGCTGCTTCCGCGCCAACTCGCCTCCTCGCTCTCTTCAGCTCGCTCTCCTGCTCTCCTCCTACACGCCTACGCCCGCACTAGACCCCACTAGGATGCTCTCCCTCGCCCTGCCCTCGACCGGAGGCAACCCCGCAGCCACCTCCGCCCGCTCCCAGGGAGGCGTCCAACTGCACCCCGTCGTCCTCGCCTCGATCCTCGACTCTCACCTCCGCCGACCGGCCGACCACGACCGCGTCCTCGGCACCCTCCTCGGCCCCCGTTCCTCGGCCCAAGTCACCGAAGCCTTCTCCGTCCCCTATGCCGTCAGGGCGAAAGGCCAAGTGACGATCGATGTCGAACACCACCGCGCCATGGTCGACTTGCACCTGAAACAGAACGCGAAACTCGTCGTCCTGGGATGGTTCGCCACCCACCCGCAATTGAACTCGTTCTCGGCCCTGATTCACAACTTTTACGCCGCCGAGGCGCTCCCCACCGGCGCGCCCGCGGTGCACTTGGCCCTCGACCCCGAGTCGCTCCACTTTGAGACCTACACCGCCCAGCCCCTCCTCGGGGGGTCCGACGGCGGCTTGGCCTTCACGCCCGTCCCGCACTCGGTCCTCGTCGCGCCTCACGAGCGCCCCTCGCTCGACCTCCTCTCGTCGCGCCTCTCGTCCCTCTCCAACCTCGTCCCGGCCCCCCCCGTCGAGCCCACCACGGGCGAAGACCTCCAGGTCCCCACCACCCCGCTCGAAGCGCTCTACGCCCTGCTGAGACAAGTCACGGCCATGCTCGATCAAGTCCTCGACTATGTCAAGCAGGTCGCGAGTGGTCAACGCGAGGGCGACGACAAAGTCGCGAGGGCGTTGCTCGAAACGGTCGGGAGCGTACCCCAGGTCACTCCCGCCCCTGTGGAGAAGGAAGCAGGAGAGGAAGAGTCTTCTTCAAGGGCAGCCGAGGGAGAATCCTCGTCGGCAACAGCAGCGGGAGCAGCGGCGAACCCGATCGCCGACTTTGAAGAAGAGTTCAACGCCCACCTCGCCGACGTCCTCATGGTCCGTCCCGTTACCCTTCCTTTCCCTTTTTTTCTCCGTGGTCTGTGTGTGTGGATTTGCTAAAACCCCGCCTTTGGCGCCCGACCGTCGCGCAGGTGAGCTACCTCGCCAACGTGATCAAGACGCAAGCCGAACTCTCGAGTCGGCTCAACTTGCTCGTCTGATTTCGGTTTCAAGAGTTTTTTTCTGCCTCGGACGGAGGAAGGGAGGGAGGAGGAAGGAGAAGGGATGACTCCCGGGCGTATTATCATGAAACGCACGCACGCACGGACGCAACGGCCGGCCTCGTCCATCGACTCTTTACATCAGAGAGATTCCCCCCCCCCCCCTTTTCTCTTTCTGACTCTTGTCTCACCTACTTAAGCAAGTTTCAGACGATACCCGTCCATTCAATCCATGGCGCGTTGCGCAGAGAGAGAGGGAGGGGCAGAGGGGCAAGAAGCCTTGCCGGCAAGCGAGAGAGTCTTGTTTGATCTATACATCTCGCTTAACAGATAGAAAACCCCGTCCAGTCCGTGCGAGCGGGACAGCGCGGGTGTTCTCCTCTCCTCTCCTCTCCTCTCCCTGCGGGCAGGTTCCCAAGCGTGCAAGCTGTTCCAGTGGCAGATGTTGTCCCTTTATCAATCAAGCTCCCCCTCCTCCTCCTCCTTCTTCTTACTCGTCGATCCGGACCCCAACGGGTACCAACCTGATCCGCCTGCTCCTCCTCCCCTTCGTGCCTCTCCTCGTCCTGCTCCTCCCGTTGACGTGACCCTCCTCCTCCTCCTCCTCCTCCTCCTCCTCCTCCTCCTCCTCCTCCTCCTCCTCCTCCTCCTCCTCCTCCTCCTCCTCCTCCTCCTCCTCCTCCTCCTCCTCGTCGGCCTCCTCGGCGATCCCAGCCGCAAGGACGAAATCGATCAACTCGTCCGGCGCGTCTGTTTCAAAGAACCCGCCCGACGATGACGAGGACGACGACTTGGACGAGTCCCTCCCGTCTTCCTGTTCTTGATTTCCGTTTCGCGGCTTCGTCTCCGCGCCTTTGGTCCCTTTGGTTCCGCGATTTCGCGGCTTCGAGTCGGAGCGGTCATGAGACCAAGACGGAGACGGCGCGGCGGTCTTCCGAGCCGCCATCGCGTCGTCGTCGTCATCGTCCTCTTGGACTTGTACTTGGGCCGCCACCGACCCGAGTGCGCACGCGGCAGCAGGAGAGGCGAGGAGCGCGTGAGAAGAAGCCGACGTCGTCTCGAGCGAGCGGTTCAGGAGCGTCTGTCTCGTGGCGTGTCGTGTCGTGCGCGGAGGTTAAATTCCCGCCGTGATGGGCAGAGGGGAGAAAGAGAGAAAATGGTCGAGAGAGGAGGAAGAAGGGGCCGCCGCATCATCAGAGTTAGCGGGAGAGATCACCATTTTTCGATACGGACATGTTCCCGGAGACAGCAGCCTATTCGGTGGAGGAGAAGAGACTCCCAAGAACGGGTGCAGAGAGAGAGATTGACAAAGAAAGGCAGTGGAGCAGAGGAAGGAAGACGGAAAAGGAGAGAGCTTTGACTCACCTCGAGAAGCAGTTTGAACTCGTGCACGCGTTCTTCTGAAGCGGCAGCGACGTCACGCGCGCGGCTCGGGCTCGACGACGACGCCGACGACGACGATGACGGAGCGAAGTCGAAGTCGAAGTCGAGGTCGGCTGCTCGGAGGTACCGTCGCAGGTCAAATTTCTAAGCATCGATTTGCGCAGGGTGGAAGGGTCAGTCAGGCCTTCTAGCGCCGCGTTCGCCGCGCGAGACGCGGGGTGGTGAAAGGAGATGGCGGGACGATCCAACGTACCGACTCCTGTCCTCCATCTTCATTGACAGTACCGCCGGCTCCGTCCCTCGTCGTACTGGCGATGACCATCCCCTTCCTCCTCAGTATCTCTACCTGGTTCGACTCTGCCCATCTGGGGTCAAAGCGCTCGTCCGCCCTTTCGTCGACCAAGACGTGATCGATGAGGTCGCGCAACCCGGTCTGTAAGAGGTTGAAACGCCGGTCGAGTTCGACGAGGCGGAGACGGGTTCGACTGTCCGTAGACGGGAGCGATTGGGGTGCAGTTGCAGTCGCAGGGCAAGAACGGTCAGCATCTCGGACGCCGTCCCTTCTCGTTCGTCCTGGACCCCGCAGACATTAGTCCCTTCAAAGCAAGGAGGGGAGCGCGACCCACCGAACAATCTCGCGCCCATCGGGTGCGGGCAGTGGCGGCTCGACAGCTTTGGCTTGCTCGATCCGTTCGGCAAACACGGCATGCATCGTCTCGGCGTCGTTCAAGTAGACGCGGTCACTGTATGGAGTTCCGCTCCGCTCGGAGCCAGAATTAGTGTAATTCGTTGGAATAAGTCTCTTGGGGCAAGTCGGCGCGTACCGCTCGAGGAGGGTTTCGGCGTCGACTTTGCGCGCTTTGGTCCACGCGAGCGCCGTTTCGAGTTCCGTCACCGTCTCGGCGAGGCGGGTCAGCGCTTCTGCCTCGGCCACAGATTTGTCGCGGTTCGAGAGTCGGTCGAGATCTGGACCTGTGTGCGCGCGGGAAGGGGGCGGGAGTCAGAAAAGAGAGCGAAGAAGACGGGCGGCTAGAGGCAAACGCACTCGTTTCCGTGACGGAGAGCGACGCCTCGAGATGCGCGACGGTGTATTCAGCATCTCGCAGGCGCTGCAATTCAAAGGGAGTGTGAACACGCGAGTCTGACGACAGGAACGAGACGACGGCGCTTGACTGACCCTCGAACCTCGACTCGGACGGTCCCCGACGACTTGCTGGCGCGGTTGAGCCAGCTCGGCTTCGATCTGCGGGTGTCCATTTGGCGCGTGTATCAGCTTGCGTCGTCGGGTCTACAGAGAGTGAAGGGCCTGGTGTGCATACGGCGGCGATCTCGGCTCGCAAGCGGGCGTTGTCCTCCTCGCAAGCCAGCGCCTGTCGCTCGAGTGCCTCGACGTAGGCATTGTCGTCGGCCATCCGTTCGTCGTGCTGCATGGCTGGGCGTCTCGGTGAAGTCGAGAAGAGCTGACTTCTCCTGATCTCCAGCTGGCGAGGTCAGAGAATTCGCCGCACGTGACTCTCTCTCATCAGCCAATCAGAAGCGCCGAGCAGCAACGGCTCGGTCCTCCCTTCTCGCGCTATGCATCATGATCCAATTGGAAGCTCAGCGAGGCACGGGGCTTCTACGTATTCCTGCGCCTCACTCTCCGGCGACTGCGCACCTTGCTCTCCTCGCAGGCCGGACTCGAGCTTCCCGACTCCTTCCGAACAAGCTCGAGACGGTCCCCACCTCGTGGACATGCGTCTCGACGAATGCACCACGTGCACACGAGCTGTCGGCCACTCGCCAGCTAGGCGGCCCGCGACCCGCCCGACTCGACTCCAGCACAGCTTGCAATTAAAGGCAAGTACTCCTGAGGGTGCGCCGCCGCGGCCGGGTGCTGCAGCATCGGGACAGCTTGCCGACGGCACCACAGAAGAACTCGTGCACCACAGGCGGGGCGAAGCTCTTGTACAGTATTGCGTGTGCATCGTGGCCTAAAGATGGCACCAGGTTCGGCGGCCTCCACTCCATGCCGGAAGTTGGGGTCCGGTGCTTTCGGAGCTCTCATTTCGACTACGTACAGTAGCTCCGACCCTTTAAATTGAGCGCGCGGGTTCCTCCGGCCCGCTTGCTACATATACCGCACCGCACGCGACGACCCTCATCGGAGCTAAAATCGCCGTCCGCAGTCTCGTCCGCCTCGGCGGCTAGCTTGCTATAGCCATGCGTGGGAGATTCCCCTCCCTCCACCTTCGATGTCCCCGCTTTCCCCTCGAAGAGCTCGCCCGCATGTACATGTCAGCAGCAGCGAGCGTTGAAAGGTGGGGAACTCCCAAGCAGCTACTGTATCCCTCCTGGCGCTTGTTCTCTCCCCTTTGGCATCCCGCATTCCGAGTCTGAAGCATGCTGCGATCCGCGGTCCTCTTCCTCGCCGCCTGCGCTGCGAGTGCCGTCCTCGCTGCTCCAAGTGGCCACCACCCCTTGCTCTCGAAGCGCACCTCGCCCACCGAGCCTCCGCCCGTGATCGACCTCGGCTATGCGCGCGTGCAAGGCTACCTCAACTCGACCGACAGCCAATACTGGTGGAAAGGGATCCGGTACGCTTCCGCCGATCGGTTCCAGGCGCCGCGGACGCCCGCGACGCACACCGCAGCTGTGTACAACGCGAGCGCGTACGGGCCGATTTGCTTCCAGGCGAGTGAAGGCGCCGTGACCCTTCAAGGGAAACCGCCTGTCGCAAACTTTACCATCGCGAACCAGTCCGAGGACTGCTTGTACCTCAACATCAACGCACCCGCCGGCGCTTGCGAAGGTTCCAACTTGCCCGTCCTCGTCTGGATCCACGGAGGCGGTGAGTTATTCTCTGCCTCTTTCGCTTCCGAGTCGTTCACTGACGCGAGGATCGTCTCTTCTCTCTCCAGGCTATGCGGCCGGCTCGGCGGCTCAAGGCAGCGACTTTGCCGAGTTCATCACCAATGCCGGGGGGGACATTGTCGTCGTCACGATCCAGTACCGCCTCGGACCGTTCGGGTTCCTCGCCGGGCAAGAAACCGCCGACTTTGGTGCGCTCAACGCCGGTCTGCTGGACCAGGTACGTCGGCGGATCCGCGGATGCTCTCAAAACCCGACGATCCTATTTGCTGACCACCTTCCCACGCGCGCACAGCAATTCGCCCTGCAGTGGGTGCAGCAGCACGTCAGCAAGTTTGGCGGCAACCCTTCGCACGTCACCATCTGGGGCGAGTCGGCCGGTGCCGGTTCCGTCCTGAACCAGATCCTCGCCAACGGCGGCAACACGCCCAAAGCCCTCGGGCTCAAGCAACCGCTCTTCCAAGCCGCGATCGGCTCGTCCGTCTTCCTCCCGACCCAGGTCGCCTATGACGCTCCGATTGCGGAAGAAATTTACCACGGTCTGGCCGACTTTGTCGGTTGCGGCAACTCATCGCAGGGTTCGTTCGCGTGCTTGCAAGCGAAGGATGCGGGGACGGTCGCGGCGGCGGCGCTCAACTTGTCGAAAGCTGCGCCAATCGGGTACTGGACCTACGTCCCTGTGCTCGAAGGTCAGGGTGGTTTCTTGCAGGAGCGAGCATCGCTGCTCCTCGCCAAAGGCAGCAAGAACCTGAACGGCGTGAGTTTTCTCTCGAGCTGTCTTGCAAGAAATGTGATGCGCTTTGAGACTGACTCCCCTCTCCCGCACTCGCGCCGCAGCTCAAGTTCCTCGGCATCAACAACCAGGACGAGGGTTACATCTTCACCGACTCGTCCATCATCAACGACACGACCACCAATACCACTCAGCTCGGCAACCAGTTCAACAAGTTGCTCGCCGGCCTGTTCCCTCTCTTCACCCCCGAGGAGATCCAGAGCGTCGCTGCTCAGTACCCGATCTCGGACGCTCCGTCAACCGGCAACACCTTCAACCGGATCTCGAACATCATCGCCGACTCGACTTTCGTCTGCCCCGTGAGTCTCGAGTCGGGGGTGGGACAGATCAACGGCGACAAAGAACCTGACTGTTTAAACCACACATCCGCAGACATACTGGACCGCAGAAGCGTTCGGCTCGTCGGCCTGGAAGGGCATCTTTGACTACGGCGCAGCGACGCACGGCAGCGACGTCTCGTGGTACCAGGGCATGATCTGGAACGGCAAGCACTCGGTCTCTGCCGAGACTTCGTTCGCCGGCAGCTTCGAGGGCTTCATCCAGAGCTATGATCCGAACAACAACCCGGCGACCGAGATCAACCCGCACTGGGCGACGTTCGACTCGGGCGAGCAACTTTTGTTCAACACGACGAGTCGCAACACGCTGTCGGAAGCCGACCCGAGTATCGTTCAGACTTCGTCCATCAAGGTGTACGGGACGACGCAGACCGCCAAGTGCGACTTTTGGCGTGGCAGCATCAGCGTCAATGCCGGGCTCTAATCGGAGACCTCTCTCCTCTCTCCCTTTCGCGTTCTTTCCTGGACAAATCTTCGTTTTTTCTTTCCGACCTTGTGAATAACGGCGCCCTCCTTCGAAAACTACCCCGGTCTACTTAGCGTACCTGGAATCCTAGCAGTATTGTGTATCAGTTGGACGTATGCGGTTCTGCCCGCTCGTGAAGTTCCTATCACTTCGCCGCCTGATCCAGCTCAGCTTCTTGCGAGGTCTCCTTTTTTCGTCCCTGCGCTTCGTTACTCGTACTCGCGGTCAATTGGCTTGAGCGGCGGTAGTCGACATATAAGACCATCGGAGCTAGGTAACCCTCCAGAGACACCGTCCGCGTACATGATGCTCTGGTCCCTGCTCTCCACGCTTTCATCGCGACTGACTCAGGACGGCCTATGCTCATCGAAGCGTTTGGGGCAGAACGGCATAGTGCAGCACTGCGAGTACTCTCGATCGGATCTTACCTCGGTCGCTTGTAAGAGCAGCTGCAGAGGGGCGGAGCAGACCGGTCGCTGCTTTCCGTCGATCGCGGACCCTCTCCTCCGTCAGTCCGCAGCACTACGTCGCTACCCCTTGACGAGGCTAATTTGAGAAGGAGGCGTCTACGCTAGTCAAGCGCGTTGCGTGGAGTTCGCACAAACAGCGGCTCCGCGAAATCATCCGGTCGGCGGATCCGTCGGCACCAAGTTCCCCTCAATATTGCGCCTCAATCTCCGCTCAGGGCTCAGGGCTCAGGGCTCACAACCACGCGGCAGGCTGCCCCACCGACCGACAAGCTGCACGTGAATCCAGTGGGAAAGCTGCTACACATGCTCTCTCTGCTTCTGATCGACTCCGCTACTCCTCCAAAGCGCGTAGACACCGACTCGCCGGCATGCTGCGTTCGATCCTGACGCTCGTCATCGCTTGCGCTGCCATCATCCCGTCCACTGCTTCTCCGACTCCTATCCTTGCGAAACGCACATCGCCGACCGAACCGCCGCCCGTCATCGACCTGGGGTATTCGCGGGTCCAGGGCTACCTCAACTCGACCAACAGCCAGTACTATTGGAAAGGCGTCCGCTTCGCCTCCGCCGACCGGTTCCAGGCGCCTCGTACTCCCGATGCCCACACCGCGGTCATGAACGCGTCCGAGTACGGCCCTGCCTGTTGGCAAGCAGGTTTCGACGGCCAGGTGACTCTCGAGGGTCAGGGCCCGATCGTCAATTTCCCGGCGTACACGATCCAGTCGGAAGACTGCCTCGTTCTCGACATCAACGCTCCCGCCGGTGCCTGCGAAGGCTCCAATCTGCCGGTCATGGTCTGGATCCACGGCGGAGGCGAGTTTGCATTCTCCTTCGAAACTTCCTTCTAACCGCGGTCCACTTACTCCCCCTCGTCGCCCGTCGCATAGGTTACGTCTTTGGTGCTGCCGGACGCGGAACCGACTTTGCCGACTTCATCACAAACGCGGGCAACAATATCGTCGTGGTGCAATTGCAGTATCGCCTCGGACCTTTCGGCTTTCTCGGAGGTCAGGCGACGAAAGATTACGGTGTCCTGAATGCAGGCTTGCTTGATCAGGTGCGAGCTGTTCTCTTTCTCACATTATCCTTGCATTGTCACAGTCTTGTTTGTGCCTTGTCTCGGATTGCCCTGCTTCCGATACGAGACGCTTACACAAGATCCGACTCGTTCTCTCTTTCTGGCAGCAATTCGGATTCCAGTGGGTCCAGCAGCACATCTCCAAGTTCGGCGGCGACCCATCGCACGTCACGATCTGGGGCGAGTCGGCCGGCGCAGGCTCGGTCATGAACCATGTGATCGCGTACGGCGGCAATACGCAGCAAGCGCTCGGGCTCCCCAACCCGTTGTTCGAGGCCGCAATCGGCTCTTCGGTCTTTCTGCCCAGCCAGTTCAAGTACGACTCGGACATCGTCGAGGGCATCTACAACTCGCTTGCCGATACGGTCGGCTGCACAAACTCGACTGTCGGCGTCTTCCGCTGCTTGCAAGCGACCGATGCCGCCATCATCTCGAGCGCCGGAGTGAACCTGAGCGAAGCTATCGGCTACGGTAGCTGGCTTTGGGATCCGAGCATCGAAGGCAAGGGCGGATTCCTCGAAGACCGGGCGACGATCCTTCTCGCGTCCGGAACCCGCAACGGCGTAAGTCTCGTGCATGTTGGACGCTTGCGCATTCCCACATGTCACTGACTTCGCGCGGTTTGTGCAACAGCAAAAGTTCCTCGGCATCAGCAATTCGCACGAAGGTCCGCTGAACGGGCCACTCTTGACTTGCTGGAGAAACAGATTGCTGATCGGAAACGCCATACCCTTCCTTCAGGATACGGAGCGACCGATCCCACCCTTTTGGGCGATAACACCACCGACGCGACCCAGCTTGCGAAACAGTTCGACGCCGCGCTGGCCAGTTATTACCCTTACTTGACGTCGGCAGAGCGGCAACTGGTGGCGCAGCAGTATCCGATCGAAGATGCCCCGGAGGCCGGCAACAACACCTTCCAGCGGATCGAGCAAGTCATTGGCGATTCTACGTTCATCTGCCCGGTGCGCCGCCCCTTTTCCGTTTCGCGTCGGACGAAGAAAGCCGGATGCGCCTAGCTGACAATTCAGCGACTCGCGCACTGAAGACGTACTGGACCGCCGAAGCATTCGGCGCCAACGGTTGGAAGGGCACCTTCAACTATGGCAACGCCTATCACGCCGACGATGCGGCTTGGTACGACGGCCCGATTTGGAACGGACCGCACTCGGTCTCGGCGCTCACCTCGTTCATCGGAGGCTTCGAGGGTTTCATTCAGAGTTACGACCCGAACAACAACCCGGCGACCAAGATCAACCCGTACTGGCCGACGTTCGATACGTACCAGCAGATGTTTTTCAACACGACGACGCGCAGCACCGATTCGGCCGCTGCGCCACACATTATCGACTCGACTTCGCTCCGCAACTTTGGCACGTCCCAGCTGGCCAGGTGTGACTTCTGGCGCGGCAACATCAGTGTGAACGCGGGATTGTGAGCGCGCTCTGATGGAACGGTCCTTCTCGGTTCTCTTTCCCCGTCCAAAAAATTCGAGTTTCCGGTTTGCCCAACACACTGTATCCGCTCGTGGCGCGCCATCTGTAGAGATATTATACCGGAAAGAAGTCTGTTGCCTGTCTTTACGAGCCGGTCTAGCTCGACAGAGCTCTCTCCCACGAAAGCACGGATTTCTTCCCCAGGGGGTATTACAGCGTCGTCATCGGGCTACGCAACACTCTCGAGGTACTTGGCCAACTCGCCCAGGATGGCCTTGCGTTCCTCTCCCTCCGACAAGGGTGCATCTTCAGGTCGCTCTTCTGCCGCCTCGCCAACAGCGTCACCGTCACCGATGTTGCTCGCATACTCGTCCAACACGGCGACAATGTCGTTCAAGGATTGGTCTCGTCGCGACAGGAGCATCTTGACGTGATCTCGGGCCTGAAGAGGGGCGCAACAAGGATGTTGGGTTAGCGGGTGCGTGCCGTGAAGGGCCGATGGTCGTCTGGGAGCACGGAGGCAAAGGAGGGGGTTAAAAGAAGAAGAAACCTACGCCGTCGTCCTCCATGCAGACCCAAGCGGCGACATAATCCGCCAGTTGCAGCGCAAACAAACCGTTCTCGAGCTTCTCGAGGTACAGCTCGTCTTCGTCCATCTCGCGCGCCAGAGCCGGATCGATCCCCTTTGCGATCCTCGCCTCGAGGTCTTCCCGGATCTCGAGTAACCGGTCGACTTTTTCATAGTCGCTCTCGACAAACTTGGCGAGGAGGCGCATGCGCGGAGGCGAGTCGGACGGAAGCGACGTAAAGAGGGACGAGACGATCGCGAGGATGTGTTCGACGTCTTCGTGCGTGGTACCGCCCGCGCCGCCCTTCTTCTTCTTCTTGTCGTCTCCCTGTAGGTAGCGGAAGGCTTTGTGGTGTCAGCCGCGAGAACACCTTGACCAGAGGCATCGAGATCACGCACTCGACCCATAAAGATGGAGAACAGGGTCTTGAGACCCAAACTTTCCACGAACCGCTCGCACAACGGCGCCCCCTCCCTGCCCTGCAGGGCATGATCGAGCGTCTTGATCGCTCGTGACCGCGACAGGTTCTTGGCCTTGAGCATGAGGACGAGGAGTTCGACACCTTCGCCTTCGAGGAACGCCGACTTGACGGCGTGGTGAGCAGGTGTGGCGGCCGAAGATGAGGGTTTTGAAGAGGCGGCGGCGGCTGGAATGGGCGAAGAGAGACAGGAGCAGAGGGCATCAAACACGTTCTCCATGAACTCGATCTCGTCCGCCGAGTGAGGATCCCGTTTCCGGTAGACCTGTTTTTTTTTGTTTTTTTTTTTTTTTCGGGCACGAACCATCAGTTTCGGCGGAAAGAGCTCACCCGTTTTCGCGACGCGCGGCAGAAAGGGAAAAGCGGCCTTCGCAGAGAATGCAAAACGCACCGAAACGACTTTGAGGAGCGCGTCGACCCATCCCTCGGTGCCTACTCGGTGCCTCGCCTCGTTGACGCCGTCGACGAGTTCGGGCGGCAGACTGAGCACGAGGGCGAGCATCTCGGCGGCGTAGTACCGGTTCTGGTCGTACTCGGCCGGTCTCTTATCCTGCGACAACCGCTCGACGAGGAAGGAGAGGAAGGGGGATTTCGGCGAGAGGAAGGGGGACGCGATGGGAGGAGAGAGGGTGACGAGGTTCTCGATTAGGCCTGCGCGTCCTCGGCATCCTTGTCAGTTGTCGTTCAACACTGCGGAGGGCTGCACGCACCGAGGGTGTGAAAGAGTCCCGTCCGTTCGCCTTCGTCTTCCTCGTTCAGGCGCTGCAGTTGCGCCACCACAAGGTCGACCACTCCCGCTTCCACCAACCCGTCCAATAAAGCTTTGAGCGCCTCCCTCTTCTTCTCAGTCGCGTCGCCATCGCCATCCCCTTCATCATCATCCTCCTCTTGCGCATCCTCGAGATCTTCCGGGTCGAGCAACTCTTCGAGGACCTCGATGACGGCGACGGGGACGTCGATGTTTTCGTGCGAGAGCAAGTCGGCGAGGGTGTTCGGGGTCGAGTTTTCGAGCAGGAGGGGGTAGGTCAGGGCCGGTTTGGTTGCCAAGAGGAACAGGGCCCGGAGGGTTTCGAGCAGGTTGAACTCGGAATCAACGAATCTGGTGGTGGGCGATGAGCAAGAGCACAGTGGAGTGACCGCAGATGCGGGTACGGAGACAAAAGCGAGAGGAGTGCGTGCGGAAAGCGTGAGCGAGCTGGAGAAAAGAAGAGACGCCCGTTTCGAGGCCAGAAGGAGAAGGAGGTGGACGCACTTTTCCGGCTCGGTCGGGTACTTTGTCCTCAGATCGCGGTTCTTGTTGACGGCCTTTTCGAGCGCGAGCAACTGCTTCCGGACCGACTGAGGCGTCAAGTCTTCGCCCGGCAACTGCTGTTGCTCGTCGCCGCCGTTTTCCATGATCTGCAGGACCTGTTTCTGGACTTTGCTCAATCCACCGCCACTGTCAGAGAGGAAAGAGGGGTCAGCTGGATCCGCAGGGAGGTCCGTCCGCAGGGTGAGGAGGACGGCGGTGGGCCGAAGACGCACAAGAACCGGCCGTCTTCGTCTTCCTCGGCGTAATAGTCGGCGTCCTGGCCCGGCGCAAACTCTTCCCCGGCTCCTGCAGCATTGTCGTCATCGTCGTCGACGTCCTCGCCGACGTCTCGAATCGTGACGGCGGCGGCTGTTCGATGTTTCGACCCACTCGCGGCGGCGGCGGCCGAGGTGGTCGCGTCCGAGTCGGAGTCGAGTTTGACCGACTTGTACGACTGGGGGTCGAACGCGGGCGGTTCGTGCTTGCGCTTGGAGCCGGCTCCTCCTCCTGCGATGGCAGACTTTGGCAGAGGCGGGCGCTGTTACCAACGGAGAGAGTGATCGGGGTCAGACCAAGCAAGAGGCGGGGGATGAGGGGCTACTCGCTTGCCTTGAAGATGTCGTCAATGTCCATCTCTCGCTCTCCTTTCCCTGAATCTGTGTCCGCAGTGAGTGGTCCAGAGTCGAGTTGTTTGATGACTTTGGGTTGACCTCACTCGGCTCACTCGCTCAGACTATAAACACCACGGAACGAGTTATATAGAGAATGAGCACTTCAACCTACGCTACGCGTCCGCGCTCTCCCGCCTCATGGTGACAGGCTCGCCCTCTCATCGGATCTGGCTCTCGCTCGCTTGGCCCGAGTCGGACCGAGACCCTGGCTCCCGAGTATACGCTCATGCATCCGCAACGTCTACTGTCGTCGCTCCATAAGGGTGTGTCTGCCGACCGTCGCCGCTCCGGATCCGTCATCGCCAGCTGGGCAGCTGGAGCACTCGACGTTCTTGCTTTCTCGGTACGGTCAACGCTGCTGCTCGAAACCCCCGCGCTCACATGTGCTATTGTTTCGACACCAGCATACTGATTCACTCGAGCGAAAAGCAACGGCAGCGGGGGAGAGCGGGCGTACGACGACTACGTGCAGAAGCAGCCTTCTCCTGCTGGCGGTACCGGTCAGAACAAGCTCCCGACATCCGTCTCCCACGGCCCTCGGAACAAGTCCGTCGCGAGTCGGGCTCGTAGCATCAGGTTGAGCGCCCTCCACCCATCCCCTCCACCGACACTCGACTTCCCAAACACGTCAGGCCAGTCTTCACCGGACTTCTCCTCCTCGCCCTGTTTCAGCTGGCGGTCTAGCGGTCGGGCGCAATATTCGCTTTCTGTCATTTGTGACCCAGATGATGAGGAATGCTGGCCACGAGTCACGCCCGTCGCTAGAAGGCCATACACACTCCAGTGCAACTTTGCCGGCGGATTCAGAGGTACTCGACAGAGAAGCAGACCGTCCTGCGTGCATTGCTCGGACTCGGCGACGCAATATGACTATCCAACTGTTCGCACTTCCCCTTCCCCCCCCCCCCCACCTCCAGCTTGTCCACTGATAATCGTGTAACGGCCGCGAGCGAGAGGGACGAGTACAAGACCGTGAGCCTTCTTCCTCGGGGGAACAGCTCGGGGCTTGTTGCATCGCGAAGGTTTTCTTAGTGTCATGCCAAGTGAGCCCGACGTCCGTACGTCGTATGAGAGCAACTTCCCGCCTGCATGCTGCAACTGTTTGAACCGCGCCCTAGAGCATGCTGTCGCCCGTGATCCTGCAAACGACGACGACGTCAGCTGCCGGGGATTACTTTTCGCCGCGGACTTGTGGCCAGCCCGCCTCAAAGTCACGTACGCCGACACGCTGCTCGCCGAGTACCAAGCCCATCACTCCGGTGCGTGTAAAACGGCGGTCTGGAGAGCTCAAGGCAAGAATCTGACGCCCCCACCCGCCTTTGAACAGGAACCGTTCCGGCGCATCGAGCGGTTCTCGCTCCTCGTCTGCGAGTCGCTGTCCCCACCCGCCAACGCGTACCTGCCCAGGCGTACCATCACTTCCATGAGCTACTACGAAAGCAGCAACAACAGCGGCAGCCCGCACTTGTCGAGCGTCGCTCCGAGGGCGCCCTTGCCCGGCTACGACGACCGCGACCGCGACTACAGATCGCCGACACACGAGGTCGGAGACGCGTGGGGTCCGACGTCCCCGCCCAGAGGTGCAAGTGGAGGCGGAGGAGGCAGTCACGACGGCTGGGGTCAGCACGCAGCGCCAGCAACGCCGTCGTCCCCTTTCCCCACCAGCACCCTCGCCAACCCGACGCTCGTGCCCCGCGCACCGCAGACTCTCGCCGACCCGTCACGGAGAAACAACGCCGCTTCAGATTATGGTCCACCCGAACCAGCCGGTGGTGGTGGTGGTGGCCCGTCCTCGTCCCTCTCGCCAGCGCAGTCTTCGAAAGAGGCGTTCATCCGGATCAGGATCCTCGGCATCGATCGGCAGAAGAAGGACATGTACATCAAATTCAACGCGGAAGTGAGTCCTTCAATGAATGTAGCCTCTCGAGTCGTTTGGGGGTGAGATAGGCTGATCGCGCCTCCCCCTCCCTGATCGCAGACCAACCTGCCAAACTTTCACCACTCGTCTTGTGCGTTCTCTTTCCCCAGGCGTTCGCTCATCATACACCCAAGGTTGAATTCGGGTCTGATGATGGCACTCACACAGACCGCGGTCTCTCGCGCTCCTACTCCGAGTTTGCCCACCTCGTCTCGGCTCTGAGCGTCACCTGCCCGCAAGCGATCGTGCCCGCCCTCCCGCTCTCGCAAACCTCGGCCGCGACCGACGAGGAAGACGACCGGTTGATCAAGATTGCGTTTCAGAAATGGGCCGTCCGGTTGACCAGCGATCCGGCGACGATCAGGGACGACGAGACGAGGAGCTTTATCGAGAGTGACTTTGGGGTGCGCTTCATTGAAAACGTCCCTCTTCTCAATTTGAGGGGAAATCGCTGACATGACAAGTGTAACGCTGGCTGTAACGCTGGCAGTATACGCCGCGGGCGAAGAAAAAGTCCTCGACCGGCTTTTCCTTCTCGCGCAGTTCCCGCCTCCCGGGCGAACTCGAAGACCCCCTCACCGCCGCCAAAGTCTCGATGGCCCGACTCGAACACGTCTTTCACGACACGTCCAAGACGCTCGACCGGGTCTCGAAAGCGCGACGGACGGCGGCGACGGCCGTGCACGACTTGGGGGAACAGGTGCACGTGTATGCGTTGGCGGAACCGTACCAGCCTCTTGCGAGCGGGTTCGAGAAATTGTCGCATGTGCTCAAGACGGATGCCGACCTTCTCGCGTCGCAGGTGAGTGCAGTGCGCGCAGGACAAGGCGTTTGATGGAAGAGACTGACCCATCCCCGTTCGATAGAGTGTGAGCGAGCAAATCACGTTGGGCGATGTCTTCCTTTACCAATCTGGCAACGCCAAGTCCGCCAAGGTCAGCTCCCGGTCATGGCTTTCTTCCCCTTCCCGAAATCTCCTCACGGCGCTCGCTCACCCTCTGAATTCGCCCGCCGCCCTTGCAGGACACATTGTCGGGTCGGGACGCTGTCGCCGATGACCACCGGCAGGCGGTCAAGGCCAGTATCCAGAAGAGGCGAAACATCGAGAAGCTCAAGTCGGCGTCTTCGCTCCGGTCGGACAAGGTCAACGAAGCGCTCGAAGACCTCGACGAGGTGCGCCCCCGCGCTCGTGTTCCCGATTCCGGTCTCGCGGCGGAGTTCTGAATCGCTGACCGAATGTACGAACATGATCTGTCCTGCGCACAGGCTCAGCATTACGAGGAGACGCTCGCCCGCCGTCTCCAAGGGATCTCGACCAATTTGCAACCCTCTCTGACCCGCCACTCGATCGACACCCACGCCGACCTGCTTCAATCCCTGCTCGAGCACGCTCGGACGACTCTGATCTACGAGAAGCAGCGGCTGAAAGAGTACGAAAACTTGAGGCCCGAGATGAGGGCGATTCGGAAACCCGAGGCGGGCGTGATCTACCACACTGCGCCTGCGGCTGTTGCTGCTGCCGCCATGGGGCGACAAGGCAGTAGTGCGAATTCAGTCGCGTCGAACGGGACCGCCACGTCCTCATCGGCCGGACCACCACTCTCGGCTTCGACCTACGGAGGCAGTACCACCGCCGCCGTCGCCGCCGCTGCTGCGCCTGGCACGTCAACACCCGCAGGTCCTTCCGGGCACGATCCGCTCCTACCCCCCGCCGCGCGCCCTTCGACGATGGCGCAGAAAGTCGAGAAGCGGACGATCCGGAACATGGCGAGTTCGGTGCACGTCGAGGGTGACAAGCGGCAGAGAGTCGACGTGAGTGCCTAGTTCCCCCCCCCCCAGTGTTTTCTTTCCCTTTTCTCGAGACGGCTGCTGACGTCTCCTGTGCGCGAAGGCACGAATGGCCGCGTCGATGCTGGCGAACGGTTTCTGAGATCATAATCTGCAGCGGGAAGGAAAAGCGCCTTCCCCGCTTCGTGTATGCGATTTGTAGCTCTCCGTTACGACGTTCCTCACTGTTGTATCAACATTCACGTACAGCTCTCGGCTGGACAGGTTCCCCTTTGGTTTGAGAGCGACGCCACAGCGGATGAACCTTGACCGCTGCGTTCGCTCTCACGGGTTGTCGGAATCTTTGCCGGAGAAACAGGGCAATACAGAATGCGCGATACCTTATGAGCTGGCGGTACTTCCGTACGAGTAATGGTATCGCGCCAAGGTGGTGCATAGAGTCGGCTTCGTCGCCGAACCGCCGCGTTGAAGCGATGGCGTGCTCGTGCGCGCTCAGCGTGGCGGTGCTTTGTCAACCTCGGCAGGGCCTCGCTCACTCAGCAGCGAGGACGAAATCCGGCAAACGTCACACTGCAGCTCTTTGGACAGCTCC
Organism: Rhodotorula mucilaginosa; assembly: GCA_034406715.1. Classification (NCBI taxonomy): domain Eukaryota; kingdom Fungi; phylum Basidiomycota; class Microbotryomycetes; order Sporidiobolales; family Sporidiobolaceae; genus Rhodotorula; species Rhodotorula mucilaginosa. The sequence continues at coordinate 73,112 of CP137865.1, forward strand.
GGTTCTCCCATTAGCTCTTCGACTCGTTCCCGTCACTCCTGACAGCAGGCGTCTCCTTCCAAAAGTCGCGGATCGGCGGACCTTCTCAAACCTAGGCCACGCCCAAAAAAAATCACGCAATCCCCCCTCCACTTGCAGCATCACTTCCGGCGTCGCTTCTCCCTTCTTCCCTAGACTCCATTCAGTATCCAAAAGCAATGGCAGCAGTCTCGCAGCCCATCGCCTCGACCTCGGCGCTCAAGTCCGAACCGACTACCGCCGCCGCCGTGGCCTCGACCGAGCGTACGTTCGATCGGTCACGACTCGCCGAGGTCAACGCCCAACTCGCCGACGCGACTCCGCAAGAGATCCTGGCTTGGGCGATCGACAACGTCCCCGGACTGTACCAGACCACCGCGTTCGGGCTGACCGGACTCGCCGCGACCGACATGATTTCGCACCTCTCGAAGCGGCGAAAGACGGCGCACCTCGTCCCGCTCATCTTCCTCGACACGCTCTACCACTTTGACGAGACGATCGAGCTCGCACGCCGTGTCGAGAAGAAGTACAAGGCGCCGTTGCATGTGTTCCGACCCCCGGGGGTCGAGACGACCGATGAGTTTGAAGCCAAGTACGGCGAGCGATTGTGGGAAACCGACGAGGACACGTACGACTACCTCGTCAAGGTTGAGCCGGCACGCCGTTCGTACGAGGAACTCGACGTCAAGGCTGTCATCACCGGTCGTCGACGATCCCAGGGCGCCGACCGCGCCGCGCTCGAACCGGTCGAGATCGACTCGACCGGCCTGATCAAGATCAACCCGCTCTGCCGGTGGGGGTTCCAAGACGTCAAGGACTATATCGAGATGGCGGGCGTGCCGTACAACCCCCTCCTCGACCAGGGTTACAAATCGATCGGAGACCGGCACTCGACCGTGCTCCCGAAAGAGGGCGAGGGCGAGCGGTCCGGACGGTGGGCGTCCAACAAGACCAAGACAGAGTGTGGCCTGCACAAGGTCAGTCCATTCTTCTCTCGAGAGAAGAGAAATACCTACTGGAGCGTGTACTGACTGTCTTTGCGAACGATCCCGTAGGACTACTTTGCGATGAAGCGCGCCTTTGAGAAGAAGCAGCTCGAGCAGGAGCGGGCCGCGATCGACAAGGCCCGCGGCGACGACCAGGTCGGCGAGTCTTCGGTCACGCTTGACGCCGACGACAATGACGTACCGGAGAGCAAAGACCTCGGCGCCTCGTTCAGCGACCTCAAGCTCGGCGCTTGAGCTTCTCCTCGTCGGCACCCCTTGCTCCGATTCCTTTTCGCATTCATATTCAGCCATGTTTCACCCCATAGGACCTTTGCCATACCCGTCGTCGTATCAACCCATTTCATCGAGTTCCCTTGTTGCAACTAGAATTATTCCCCCACAACATTGGTCTTTCATCGAGGAAGTCGGAACAGCGATGACATCAAATAGTGGCTACAACAGGAAGAGGGGGATCTTGATCTCTGCCTCGGGAGCATCTACGGAATCTGTTCTACTGCTTCAGAGCGGCTTCATACCCACCAAGGCCCGCAGCTGCTCAAACACCAGGAGCGACACGATCGAATGCGGCCATAACCGCCAGAAGCACATGCTGAAGCCCTTATAAAAGGCCAGGGGACCTGTGCGGAGTAAGAGGTGGACGCATACGTGCTGTCAGCCACGCGATCAGGGCTTCGGAGAGAATCACTTCCGCGTTACCTTCGTTCTTGAGCAAGAGGGCGGCACAGTGCAGCGAGTTGCGGTACCGCCCCCTGCTATCGGTCATCATCCGTACCTGTGGATTCCGTTGCGTCGGTCAGTCTGGGTTGAGCCTACCGTTCGCTCTTTCTCGAGGGGACGCACCTTGACGACGTCAATCGGATTACTCGTGGCGGAGCAGCAGAGACCGGCGAATCCACTCGCCGCGAGATGTGTCGGAAGGCCTTCTGAGAACGTGCCGGGATAGACGTTGATGAGGCTGCGTCACGAAAAGCACGCAATTCTCGCGCGCGAGTGAGCGAGCGCTCTCACTCTTCGGTGACCCGGAGCGAGAAAACTACGTACGTGTGTTTCGCGTGGTCATACACGCCGAGTTGCGAACTGGTCAAGATACCGGCGCGCACGGTGGTCGGGAACACGGCCTTGTAAAAGCCCGCGATCCCGTGCGTCTGGATGATCTGCTTGGCGTGCCAACGCAGGGTTCCCGTAGCCGACGGTGCTTGCAAGCGCACTTTGAGCTGTGCGCACGGTATCATGGGACCGATCAGCTCCAGCGCCGATAACGCCAGCAGGGACCGCAGAACTGGGCTGACGAAACGAAAAAAAGCTCCCTTACCAAATCTGCCGGATTTGCGATTGCGGCGCCGACCATTCTATGCAATGCGGTGCATCAGCCTCCGATGCGACTGAAAGCTGCAGACTTGGGGATGGTCGCACTCACCCGCTCGCCATGCCGGCGGCCAATTTCGTGCCGAACCCTTGCGGATCTGCTGACGGGTTCGCCTTGCACACCAGCGACTTGACGAGGTCGTAACCGCCCATCCGGATTCCGCTATCAGCAAGATATTTATTGTCAGCTCAAGGGAGAGGAGGAGCCCTGCGAAATAGGAAGCGAGGCGAGGAAGCGAGAGAACTAACGAGTAGATCGACTCGCGGAGCATGCTCCCGGACAACCCTTTATAGACGCTGCCGAATCCTTCGTGCTTGACCATCTCGACCAGCGTCCGAAACGCATTCGTCGACCGCGTCGTCGTTTGTCCGGTCGTGAGCGAGAGCGAGCTGAGTTGGAGTTGCTGCCGGACCTTGACCCTGTTCCATTTTCGGATCGGCAGCAGAAAGGAGTCAGCCTGCATCCGGTTCTTCGCGCCGCCATGGGGACTCCGAGCGAGCCACGACATGTGGAACGCGCGCCGGCGGAAGGGAGCAACGAGGGAGCGGAAACGCACAAGTCTGCCGGATTTGTCACGAGCGCCGCCGTCTGTTTTTCGTTTTGTCGCAAAGCGAGAGAGCAAGTAAGTTAGTACCTTTGGCCATCTCTGAGAGCGAGGGCGAGGTCCGGCCGGCAGACCGTTCGCCCTCTCTCAGCTCATCTCCCCACTTGGGCGCCGCTCGGCGTGGAAGAACAAACAACGAGAACTCGCCATGTTGGACATCCCGGCGAGGGCAATCTTGCGCCCGAGCATCCCTGCTTCTGTCGGTCCCGCTGCTGGGACGACCGCGACGGTCGAGGAGGCGGTAGCCCGGTTATGGAGGTGAATCGGGTCGCCGGCGGGGTCGATAGGCGGCGGCGCGAGCGAGTCCAAGTGCGGCGACATTTTGGTGCGGTACGCAAGTCAAGCGAGCGAAGGACAGACAGATGGTCACTGATCCCGAGCAATCGAACACACGAGGAAGGAGTGCAGTAGCCGGTTGATGCCAAACGACGACGCGGCGCGCACAGAAAGCGGCCGGAGAGATTGGCCCGAAAGACTCGCACGGAGAGTTCGCGCGACACTTTGTCCGGCCGGTCTCGTTGCCGAAGTTCAACGCCGACTCCAGCTGGGCTCGCATCATTATACTTGTAGCATGTCACTCTACATATGCTACTAAAGCGTGTATACTGCTAGGGCTTGAAAAGGGGATGCATACGCGCTCTGGCGTGCCGGTCTCGATGCCGCTGGCCTCCGAGCCACCTGCAGCTGGCGCGTCGACGTCCCGATGCCCGAAAACCCCTCTGTGGTGGATATATCACGTGCAGGGAACCAAGAAAGTAACGCCTTCCATCGCAGCAGCCTGTCACAAAAAGGGGGGGGGGCCTGCAAGAAGAGGATCAATCGCGGTAGTCGATCGGCACGTCTGTCCCGGATAATCGGCAGTGTTTACTTGTGTACGCGAGGTAGACGACAGCCCGAGGGTGAGGACACAGAAAACGCACCTCTCTGTCGAACCTCGAGCCGTCTGATCCGCCGCTCGTACGGGTCACACAGCACGTCGGCCGTGACATGGCCTGTCGAATCGCCCTGTCGTCACCTCCTATGAATCGCCCCTCGTCACCTATGATTCGGACCGCTCGTCTTGCGCCGCTGTTCCGGGTCGAAATCGGGGACAGATCGATTCTCGAAGTCTGGCTGGCTTGCCGTGCGAGAAGAGACGGGGGTGGTCTTGCGGAGAAGAGGGGAGGAAGGGGGCGCTCTTGCTTCCGGTAGATTACGCCTCTGCTTGCGGCGCGTGCGTTGGAGACTGCATACGAGACTCGAGTACGCCTTGCAAGCTCTTTTCTAGCTGCGCGTGGAGGGTTTCTGTTTGTGTGCGGACGGAGGTTATCGGAATTTGGGTCAATTTGTAGCACGGAGCAGGGAACCGGTGTGCAAAGAGACTCGCCTGCCTGCTGAAGCGCATCGAGGTACTCGTCGTTCGCGCTCTGCAACTCTTGCTCCAGGCGCGCAAACTCGGCTTCGTCGCCGTCGCCAGCGCCGGTGCCGTTCTGCGGTGGTGGTGCGGCGGAGGGAGGAGGAGGAGGGGACGGGAGGACCGAGATGAGGTACTCGAGTTGCTTCGCCTTGCGGAGAAAGTCGCCGACGAGTTCCTTGCGGTTCTCTGCAGGCGCGTGCGGAGGACGAGGACGAGGTCAGCGAGCGAGCCGAAGCCGACGACCTTGCGCGCCCTACGTAAGCACGGACCCTGGTAAGTCTCTTGCGAGTCTGCGCCCGGGATGGACTGGGTGACGGGAAAGTTTGGGTTGATCTGCTTGAACGAGGCCTTGCGCGAGAGGTAACTCAGGCTCGAGTACATGATCCGGACGAGCTGTCGTCGTTGAGAGCGTGCGAAGATCAGTCGCGCGGTCGGGTGAGATCATAACATTGCGCCCGTACATCATCGATGCTGTTCTGGGTCTGGGTGAGGCGGTCCACTGTACGCGTGTCGAGGCGAGTGTCAGTGACTGGTTGTGGGGGAGAGAGGGGAAGCGAGAACTGACTGTGCGACTGCTGGCGGGCCAAGTCCATCCGTCCGGGCTCGTTCTCTTGCAAGTGAGCCAGGAACTGCCTTCTGGACTCCCCGTGAGTCTCCCAGAGTGCGTCGAGAGTGCCGACACTCGGTGCGGGTTCGTGCGCCAAGTCGCGCTGAACGCGGCTCGAAGCCAAAGTCGCCGAGCTCGCCCTCGTTGTCGCTTTTCTCTCCACTCGCTTAGGACAGCTTCACTCGAGTACTATAGTGTGCGTTACTCCCGTCATTTTCAGGGACTGCTCCTGTCCCCAGGAACCGCGCCCGCTTGCACGCCCTCGATGCCGGCCGTTCTCGTCGCTGACCTCGCGTTCCCTGCTCCGCTTCATCTCGCCCTCGCGCTCGCCCTCGCCTCGCCCTCGCCCATCGACGACACGCGCGCAGAACCATGAGTGATAACGGAAGCGAGACCCCTGTTGTCGACCAGGTCGAGGACGTCCAGGTCGAGGTCCAGGAGACCGAGGCCCCCAAGGGCAAGATGTCGGTCGAGGACGCCCTCCAGGAGGTCCTCAAGAAGGCCCTCGTCCACGACGGCCTCGCCCGCGGTCTCCGCGAGGCTGCCAAGGCCCTCGACAAGCGCCAGGCTCACCTCTGCGTCCTGAACGAGTCGTGCACCGAGGGCGAGTACGTCAAGCTCATCGAGGCGCTCTGCACCGAGCACAAGATCAACCTCATCAAGGTAAGCCTCTTCTATGGATCCCTTTCACATGTATATGCCTTGTCAGGCTCCCCGGGCGCTCGTCCGAGCGAGCTTTCAGGCGCAAACAGCCCGGGCCGTCCGCTGACACCTCTCTGCCTTGTTTCTCCAGATCTCGGACCCGAAGCTCCTCGGCGAGTGGTGCGTTACATTCCCTGCACTCTACAGTACCTTCTGAGCGCGTACTGACCCGCTATACCCGCCTCGTTCGTCCGAAAATCGACACTTTCGACTTTTTCCTCGATTTTCGCCTTTCTTGCGATTCCTTCCCTGTCACGCTCGCTAGGGTCGGTCTTTGCAAGCACGACAAGGAGGGCGTCGCACGTAAAATCGTCGGATGCTCGTGCGTACACGTCTCTATGCGTCTTCCCAGAAGCCAGACTTGGTGGCGGGACCCGCCGCCGGGTCAGGAGAGAATCTCCGCCCGCCGCTCGCGTCCCTCGCCTGGCTGGCTTGCCGCACGCACACTACTGACCTCTATGCTGCTCTATTAGGTGCGTCGTCGTCAAGGACTACGGTGTCGAGTCGGAGGCTCTCTCGGTCCTCCTCGAGTACTTTGCTTCCCGCTAAGCCGACTCGGGGTCATGGTGTAATGCCAAGACAACAGGGTTTTCTACTTATTACCTTGATACCCTCAAAGAAGTCCCTTTCTGCTGCCTTGCTCGAGAGCGGACTTTGTGGTCAAGCGCCGAAAAGCTGAAGCGCACCCCGAGGATTTGGCGGATCTTGCCCGGCACGGCTCGCCTCGCACGTAAGAACGCCACAGGCAGCCCCACAGTATTGTTGTCAAACGCGCGTGGTGTGACATCGGCCATGTGCTGGGGACGCTAACTCCATCTGTCCGCGTGCGCGCCTCCTTCTCATGCTCCTCCCCGCCCGCGCTCTTCATGCCCTAGCCCGCTTGGTTCTCAGCATCTCGAACACTCGCCAAGAGTGGATATTGACATGTACATGGTCCTGCCGCGAGAGCAGGCATGTACAGGTCGTCTTTCTATGTGGATGACGAAGTCTTCTCCAATTCTCTCCGAAGACGTATCTCGTAGCCTCGGAGCTAGATAGCCTCGGATTGCCTTTTTCAGTGTATGCTGTGTTGCGCGCACAGCTCACAAGCTACATATGTGGTTCTGCCACGGACGCAGCCTGCCCACTGCACTTCTTTAGACACAGGCCAAGCTCAACTTGGTGGAGCATTATTTGTTGCTCTACCTTCCGCGCTCCGTCTTGCTCAGACATGGCAAGTGTAGCTGGAGCCTTCTGTTTGTGAGCGTGATCACTGGCTCCGGGCCGCACAAGGTGCATATCCCGGGTCTATTACCGCCACCGCCACCCCCGCGCAATGCACGCTCCTCTTCCCCTCCCGCTCCGCGGACAAGCCGGCGTCGACGGCGACGCTTCGAGAATCGCGAGTTGTGGCTCTTTGCATCCGTCAATCTCCTCGCCACTCTGCTCCGCGATGAGCCGCAACTTGGGGGTACATCACGCGCATCCTCCTCCTGACGCCGGTCAGCTCGTGGTCTTGCACCCCGACCACGAGAAAGAGTGGAAGCTGTGCTGCCTTGTCGTCAAACTGACGCGAGTGTACTTATCTCGAGGCCCGCTCCTTCATGACTACCAGCAGACGCCAGAGCTTCTCCCTCGCAAACCCTGGATTTCGTCAACCGAGCGCCTCAAGCCAGCCAAGCAGCTCATGGAGGACCTCGGCCAACAGGTCCAAGATCTCAAGAGTGGAGGCACCAACTCCGACCAAGCCGCCCTCATTACAAGAGCATGGAAGGATTGGATATCTCGTAATGTCGTGTTCAAGGAGATGTCTGACAGGGACGACCCACTCTACCGTTCTGCCCTTCATGAACTTCTTGGGGACCTTCTTCGCTTTGGCCACAAGCCTGATATGGTTGTTGCTGTCCTGGTAAGTCTTACCACCATGCTAACAGAAACTTGCGCTTTGACCGACGGTGATCCTGATTGAATAGCTGTCAAGGACTCCAACCGCAATGTGCATACGGATGGTGTGTATCCTTACAGTGTCCATCTGAGGGCAACACCCACTAACAACCTTGTCAAACCAGGCAAAGACTCCTGCCTGGCAGAAAGACTTTACGGCGGCGAGGGTGCCCGAGTTTCCAAAAAGTCTGTTTGAAGATTCTTGGGACCAACCTTTGATGCGCAAATGGCTGCGCTTCACTATTGATGTCTGCACAGGCATCGACCGCACCTCGCCTTCAAGCCATGCAAAGCCATGGAGCAATCACACAAACAACAATGCCGAGCTGTCCGTCCTCCAGTCGGTCGCGAGCATCCTCCTGAAGATGCACAAGAAGCTCTACAAGTTTAGTCATGATGGTGAAGTGCTGCAGGTGCAGGGAGAACTACATACTGGTCTTGCATGGATCACTGGTGAACCGGTCCGCACATGGTACAATAACCTTGACAACCAAATGGCACAAGCTGCATTCAGTGCTTGGATCGAGCACATCTCCGAGATCCCAGACACGTATGCAGATGCAACAGGACCAATCATAGCATCTTCCTATCTGGTGAGTGTCTCATTTCTCAGACCAGTGGCTGACCAGGAGACAGTGAGCTGATCTTACAAGTCTTGCAGCTGGCGTGGCATCCCAATGATGTGCAATACTGGATGGTCAGGCATCTTTCCCTGCTCCTGAGAGCTTGGACCCCTACAGACATCTACTGCAACTGCTCTATACCTCAGCTGACAGCAAAAGAGTTGTCCCCTCAGACCAGGAAACTTCCTCGCGGCCACGTTTTCCCCCCCTTCCCTGGAGTTGGACGAGTCGAGGGAATACCATGCCCCCCAACGCCCTCCCCAAACAGGGCAACCACTGCCTCAAGCCAGCTATTTGAGCTTAGCAAGTCATTCGTGCCCAGCAGGCGTCCGGATGGAGTCTTGAGACGGTCCAACCCCTTCAAGTCTTAGCCAGTTCCAATCCTCTCCTCTTTGTTTTCTTCCTTGTGCATTCAGTGATTCTGGACTTTGAAATTGTGTTTCCATTGAGAGGCAGAGACCGGGACTTATTCTTTTGTTGAGTATTTCTTATGGTTCACCATCATCAGTGGAATCTAATCTGAGATCCTTAAAGGCAGAGCCACTGGTGCCCCCAACACACACACACACAGACACTTCTTACTCAAATGTCATCCTGGTTGAGGCAAACGGGTGAGAGGAGAGCAAGTCTTTTGAGAAGGTTCAGCCAACGAGGACACTCACCGGTTTGTAGGCGCACATCACGCCCATAAGGGTGAAGAGGTGGTTGCCGCGTTGACCGGGACAAGCGGCAAGTCGATCAATGAGATGGGGATCATGAACGCGTTGGGTGAACGCGTTCAGGTGCTGGAGCATGCGCTCCGACATGGCCAAAGTGAGACGGCTAACCGGTAGACGACGGACGACCGGACCTCGCGGGTCAAGGCGCTGTTGTGTAAAGCATTAGTCTATGCTCACGCGCGGAGATGAAAATTGAAACAAATCACGGATTGGCAGAAACAAACCGGAATCTGTTTGCTTTGAGATTGGCAGCGGAGCTCGGCGCCCTGGCGTACCTGGGCGAGGTGCCACTCCATCCCGTCGACGAAAGATGCAATGCATCTGTTGTTGCCGGCTCAACTTGATCATTAACGTTTGAGCAAGCTGTCGAGCGGCGAGGCGATGCGCGCGCAAGGCACGGCGGTGCTGAGCAACGATTGCCTCTTGCCAGTCCGCAACCGCCTGCATTGCCCGCGCCCGAGTACCCTTGCCTTTTGTCTTGCGGCGGAGGGATTTCTCCCGCTTCAAGGCTTCAAGGCGGGGGTGTTTCGTATCGAGTTGGGGAAATGTATCACGCGGCGTTTTTGGCAGCGGGCCGGCAAGGAAGCCTGCAAAGTCGTTGACGGCGAGAGTTGGTAACAGAGCGTCGAGAGTGGGCAAGGAAGTGACGGTCGGGCTAGCGACGGAGTCGGGGGAGGAGGCGGAAGGTGGTTTGGAGGGTGAATGGTCGACCAAGAAGGCTGTCAAGTTGTCAAGCTGCCCCTCGGCGACAACCTGAGCTCCCGCGTTCTGCGCGAGCTCCTCACGTCGACGGCGTACAATTGATCAAAGGAGATACAGCGCCTTGACGGAATTGGCGTGGAGGAGCGGTGCTGCGTACCAGAAGAATCGAAAGTCAACGAGGAGAACGGCATCCGAAACAAAACAAAAAAGTAGACGGCTGAGTCAAAGGTCAGGAGACTGGTCAGCTTGAAATGTGGTTGAGATGTGAGAAGACAGCATGCTGCCATTCAGAGTCGCCCCTGCGGGTAACCGAGCTGGCGGCGAAAGTGGTCAGCTGTGTTCTAAAGATTCTTGCCCCACGGGCTGCTCGCCTTCAGCAAACCCGGCAGCAACACCAAGGGAGCAGATCCAGATCACAACGGCCTCGACTCCATGTGCGCACAATACGGTGCCGGGCCCACACGAGGGGGACCCGTAGGACGAGTCCCCAACATGCCCGAGGGTTCAAACTGTCAACGCGCGCAATGCCCCCGGAAACAGCTCCCATTGCTCCAACTCCGACACAGATCCAACACAAAGACATCCGCACTCCAACAGTGGACCGCCGACACCCTGACAATGGTGTATAGCCGTGCACCGCCTCGGAAAGTCCGGCCTTCTCAACCTTTTGACCCAGTTGGTCACCCGCTGCAGAACCCCGCCCTTGTCCTCCCCCAAGTGCCCATAGACGCGTAGTAGCATGAAAGGAACCAGAACGGCGTACCTAGAGCTTTGAATTGTACACAGGTGCCAGGTTAGAGACGCGAGTCGACGCGTCTTGATGTTTGGTGGTAGGACTTCGCCGGGTTGGAAGCAAGGAGCCTCGGGAGCCAGTTGGCAGTCCGAGTGGTAGCAATGTAGCCTTCCTGGAGCGAGCCCTGGCTAGCAAGCTCAATGAAGAAAGCGGAGAGAGAGAGAAGAGAGAACGAGCTTGAACAGAGCCAACGCGCGTTTGCAAGACGAAGGTCCGCGCGGAGTCCGCGGACGTTAGGCGGGCCGAGTGGAGGCGGAAGGTGCAAACGCTGTACTGCTCACACACTGCCACACGACCGGGAGCGCAGCGTGAGAGTCGAGTGCCTGACACCGTCTATATGTCGACTCCTTGCGTTAAGGATGCCGCCCCGCACCTTCTCCCGGCACCGGGCGCCCCTCTCGTCCCACAGCAGCAGGAGACGGAACCGTTCACGGCCTCAAATTTCGCCGACACTCGCCCAGAGAAGAAGCAGCGTACGGTCAAGGGTTCCTCGGATCGATACACTGGTATGTAAAACTATATCGGCGATCTTCGGGTGCAATGCCGCGCAATGCGCTGATCTTGTATGTGACTCTTGATGTGACGGCAGCCGCTCTGCCGGGCTGGCATCGCTTCGCTCGCCTGCTTCGCCCCGCTCGGACTCATCTTCCTCTTCTAAGTCTCCTCCTCGCTCTTTTTCTTTCAAATGGAACTAACACTCGTTTTGATTGCAGACATATACACTATATCGTGCCGGGCCTAAAGTGACAGCCGCGCCTCAAGACTCGGCAACTCAGGCGGATGTTGGTGGATTGTCTCGGTCGACTTGTTGTAGCTCCCTCACCTCTCTTCTTCTTCTTCTTTAGCACCCCGCCCTCCTTCGCTCATACTCTCTTCAAAATCTATACTTGAGTCACTGTTTACAGGCTCTGGCTCGTTCTGCAACTCGCTACGACCCGAACTGCGCAGTAGACCCACTCTCGCATCGAGCTTGAGAGTGGTGTCCCTGCACGCTCAGGAACGTCTATTCCAGTCGCGACAGCCTTGCGAGGATCCCACCTCGCGAGCCTCCTGTTATTGCCGGGGATTATCTACTCTCGAGGTGACGGTACGCAGGTCCGGCCTCCTTAGAGCGACTCGCAGTCGCCCTTGGCTGACCTCCCTTCATCTACTCTCTCTTGGGCTCCTGCACACCCTTTTACCAAACAGTTCAATGACTGGGCCGTGCGCGACGGCGGCTTTGGACTCTTGTTGATTGCGCAGTGCGTCAAACTGGTTTACTCTGTTGCACGGTAGACCCGCTGAGCCACACGCGCGCAGCCCGGAAGTTCGTGGCCCTCCGAACTCTCGACCGTCCATCCCATACTTTTCAACTTTCAGCTTGCCACGCCTAACCAGCTACGAGGCCACCGTACCCGCCTCACTGCTGCAGCCAGTCCACGCTCGTCTAGACCAACTATTACGCGAGGACAACGGAGCCATTGCGTGCCGGGACGTGACCGCGATCGTGACCGCATTGTTTGCGGCACTCGTCAGCTATGAACAGCTCCCTTCACTCTCTGATGTCAACGGCCACCAGCCCGTGCCGCCCTTCGCAAGCGATATGCTGAGTCACGAGCCATGCGAGGCCGAGTACGCCCAAGACAACACGGCGATTGCGGAAGACGCCGAACGGCCGGCCCGCCGCGGGGGGCGTGCATGACACTGTTGTCGGGCAGTGCATTGATGCGGCAACGGCGCGCGGACCGACCCCGTAGTTTGCAGACTCGTGTGATCCTTGTATTGTTTGACGCTTTTGTTCGGAAAAGATTGGGAAAAGATGGCTTTGCAAGCAACAACAGAAGTTCACATTTACGACCGAGACCGAAGCCACAGAACAAGCACAAATTGGGAAATCGAGACCCATGATCCACCGTCCTCCTCAGGGTCGTGCGCTCTGCCATGAACAAAGTGGACGGAGGTCAGCGTAAACCCTCTGATCGCCCGCCCAGCTGACCCAGGGACGTCCATCAGACTCACCCTCGTTGTCGTCGTCCTTGTCATCGTCTTCATCGGCGCCACTAGCCTCCGCCTCTCCTTCCTTCTCCTCTTTGTCCGCCCCGTCAACTTCTTTGCCCTCGTTGTCGGCGACGACGAAGTCGCGCATCGCCATCAGCGGGCGGTTCACCACGACAGGACTCTAGATCCGGCCCGTTGACCAAGTGGCGCACGGTGTCGCGGGCAGGACGCCTGCGACCCGGCCTTTGAGGGCTCGTACCAGCTGCCCAACGGGACCGTGCCCGACGAGAATTGACTGGGCGGGGCGCGGGCGCCAGTTGGGGTCGACTGTACGGCCGTCCGAGGGGCGGCAGGCAGGTTGGCGACGTTTGAGGGACCGGACGCGTCGGCAGGGGTGCTGTTGGGAAGTACGGAGAGTGGTGGTCGGGAGGATTTTCGGAGGAAGTTTTGATCCGGCGAGTCCGGAGGTCCGAGGACCATGTTCAGTTTCATCATGTTTCCCTCTTTCTTTCCTTCTCCTCACCGACGTTACACTTCTCTCTAGGTAGATATGATCTCGCTTGTCTTTGCATAGCAACCAACGTTTACACTTCTCTCTAGCCGTGGTGGGAGCCCTACAGGCTTCAGCACTTGCGTCAACAGGTGCTGTCGCCCGGACCGGAGGCGCTTGTCGCGCTGACGCCGGCCGTCTGCACGCGCACACATTTGTATGTCAGCTGTGGGCTGTACTGGCTTGCAGCACGACCGCTGGGGCACCACCAGGCACGACTGGGAGGGCCCAACTCACCTCAGGCGACGCGCTAGTTGACGCGGCTGCAGCGGCGGCAGGAGGGGTCTGCGCTCCCTGTTGTTTGGCGCGACCGTAGGCAGGGGTTGAGGCAGGAGTCTGGGTGGCGGACATCTTGTTCGGTTTCAGTCGGACAACAGGGCTACTTTGATGCGGATGGGAGACTAGATTGCACAAAGACGTCAGCCAGGGAGGCGCTTCCGCGTGACCCGCAGCGGAACTTCACATGCTCACAGCTGCTCGGACCAAAAACACAAAACAGATTGCAACAGCAGAGAAGTGTAGAGGTCAAGTTTGCTACATAGATCAAAGGGAAATGCCGAGATTGACAGATATAAAGACGTGATATAAAACCATCATAGACAAGCCAAAACTCTCGCGCCCCTTCACATGCACACCTCACTCGTCGTCCGCCTCCTCTTCGTTCCCGTTCCCGAGCCGCGTCACCCGCCGCTTCGCTGCGCGCTTTTTATCGGCCTTGACGCCAACTTTACGCTTGACTGAATACGCGAGAGTCGCCGGGTCGCGGTCCCAAGCGGCGAGAATGTTGTCGACGCCGCCGGCGGCTCGACTCGCGACGCGGGCAAGCGGGACGTGGTGTACGCCGATGAGGTGGTTGACAAACTTGACCAACAACGGGAACACGACTCCAGCGCAAGTCGCGCAAGGGCAGCGCAGGACGGGGATCACACCCGCCGAGGCCGATTGAGCCTTGACCAAGTGCTGCAAGTGCACCCGGCTGACGTGCTCCGCCATTGGTTTATCGACTTCCCACCTGGCGTTCAGCAGAGGGCTGTAAGTGTCAGCGAATTGGCAGTTCCCTGCACGTCGGAAGACCCCGAGGGCCGGGAACTCGTAGACAGGGGAACTCACTGTACGAGAAGCTTGTTCTCGTCGTACACGCAGAAGATGCACACGGCCGGACGGACCGCCACACTCTTGACCAGCACTGCGCTTGCCGCCGTGGAGTTGGTCACGAGGGCAGTAGCGACATCGGCGGAGTGCGCCTCGCTGTGCTCGCGAATCTCGGTGCGCCCGTGTAGCCTGCGTCCGACCAACAGCAGCGCAAGGGAATGTTAGCGGATAACTTGTCGACCGGTCCACCATATGACGCACCAGTCTTGACAGTAGAAGCAGTACTGAAAGCGCGCCTTGATCAGCGAGTTCAGTGTCGGGACCCGAGTGACCTCGACGAGGTCGGCGACTGGAAATTTGTGCGCCTCTTCGATGTGCGCGGCAAGACTTTCAAAAGTCGAGAACGTTGTACTGTTTTGATATCTGGCATATTAGTTGTTGCCCAGATACCTCGGCTCAGGACACAGCAAGCAAACTCACGTATCGTCGCATGACAAGATGCAGGTCATCGTAGGCGACGCAGCCAAGGTCTCTCTGATCGCTCGGTTGAGATGCGCGCTGATAGTGTTGCCCGGGAGATTGCGGACTTTGTGCTCGCCGCCACCGTTACTCGAGAGCGCGCAGCGCCCGCACGGACAAGGCTTCGGTTGGAAGAGGGGATCGTCCCCGTATGCAGTCAACTGCTCCTTTGCTGCGCATGAGTGTCGATGCCAAACAGCGACGCTTGCGTTGCTGCAATACATAACCGAGATAGTCAGCCTCGCTCAGAGTTGCATCTTGCCCATGGCGAGCGTCACGCACGGTTTAAGACCGCAGACTGCACAAGAACCGTCGGCAAGGGCGTCCTTGCCAGGATAGCCGTCCGCGTGCGCGATCGGGACAAACCGGTAGTCGGCCATAGCCGTGACAATCTCGGGGTCGCTCATGGGCTCGGCGAGAGTTTCACGCGCCGTGAGCAATCGGGCGAGAAGTTCGTGCGGACGGAGTTCGGAAACTAGCGGCCGGCACAAAGAATCAGCATCTGCCCCCTCGGCAGTAGGCCTAAAGCATGTGAGAGACCGACCAGTGATCTTCTTGGCCGGCTCGGCCCCACACCTCGCTGACTCATCACCTTCAACCGCGGCGCGAAACGCATCATCGTCTGCGTCGATTGTCTCGTCCGTCATGACGTCGGCATTTGCAGCATCAATGGCACTGTTCCCGCTACCGAGTCCGAGGAGTTCGTCGACGGCGTGGTCGAGATTGCCGAGCGTGATGGCATCGTCGGGAAGCTCAGCGAGTGCTTCGACTGCCCGGGCGCCATCGGTGCACCTGTCGACGTCCGTGTCGGTGTCATTACCTGACAAGAGGCGTGCCTCTACAGTCGTCAAAAATTCAAGAGCACGCTGTGCATGTGCCAACGTCAGAACCTTTCCCAGTGGTACCGAACGAGCCAACCCGCGCAAGGCTCACCCGGAACGAATCCGCCTCCGCCTGGTCGACGGCATCTCAAACCGCGGCATAGTGAGCACGCTTGAGCGAGTCTTTCAGGACGCGAGAGCGGTGGCTCGCCGCCGCGTTGAGTTCGAGCAACTCCCGCGCGCAGAGAATCTTGGCCTGCTGGGGAGTCAGTCCGGCTTTGGCAAACCGGGCACAAGCCTGCGCGGGAGGACCACACGCGTCAGCACGCGCGGTCACACGTACCAGACCGCTGGAACACTTGACTGACCTGATCAAACCGTGCGACAGCCGCGACGTACTCCGGAGAGTTGAGCGCAGCCTTCCGAGCCTTCGCGGTCAGCATTGGCGGCGGAGCGTCGGCGCGCAGAATTGAGACAGTGTTCCTGAACGCGACGGCGCCGCGGTTCTCGACGGCACCGGTGACGAGGGCCTGCAGGTGAACCTGAGAAGAGTAGTTCTTGCACGAGTCCTGTCCGCCCACGTCACGCGTGTGAGTCGCGCCCGCGAGCCACGAGAGGATGCGACACATACAAAGATACTCGACTTGAGCGTGTGCCCGAGAGCGTGCTTGAGGTCGCGATCCGTCACCGACTGAATGTTGAGCGCGTTGGCGGCCTGGCGGCAGATCATGGTCGGAAGCAAGCGCTCTGCAGCACAGCAATCAGCACGGACCAATTAGCACAGACCAAACAAGGAAAGCGTGGGCGGAATTGAGCTCACCTGGGAACCCAGCACGAGCGCCCACCTGGCGCAGCAGAAGTCGGAACCACTCGGAACTAGAGAATGTTGCCGTTCAGAACGGGGCCTGAATGGGGTACGGGGATTTGTACGGCGGTACAAACGGGGCGCACGGGCCCCGTACGCCGTGCCGCACCCGTCGCGACGATGAAAGTCCCGTCTGACGGGAAAGTACGGGCTTCAAGAAACTCGTAGCATCTGTAGAGGGTTCTGCATTGCATAAACAGCGTCTCTAAGCGTTCTCGTAGCTTCACAGAGTAGGTCTCAAAAAAGGCTTGCAAGGTCCGCGGAGTCGAGCGGCCTGAGCGGCAAAAGTTGGCCTGAGCGAAGTCCGCCTCGTCTCTCTTGCTCTCTTTGCTCACTGGCAATGCTTTACCTCATGCTCCCGGCGCCAGCGGGAGGAGCACAGCTACCATAAGGTCACCAGCAGCTCTCGGCAATGCTTGAACGTGCCTTGGCGGACCAGAATTGGGTGGGAAACATTCGGCGCTTCGAGTGAGTCTGGCCCCCTTTTTTCCCTCTCGGCAGGTCTCTCTCTCTCTTGGCAGGCTGCTCTTGGCCACCACTCTGTTTTGCTTCACCGGACGTGGATCCGTCGGTGGTAGTGGATTGCCCACACCGACTGTGGGCGAGGCCAAATCTCGGGTGGGCACTCGGCGCTTCTGGGCGTCGGCTGTGAAGACGACGACCGATTGTCGCATGCAGCGACGCATGCGAGGTTTATCGGCGCCGTTTGAAGCTCCAGCGCGCTGGGCAACACAAGGTGTGCATTGTGGACTGGCGGAACCGCTGCTGACCTTGCTCTCTTTCTCTTTCTTCCCCATCTTTCCTCACTCCTCTCGCAGATCACTCGAACTATCGGCATTACGCTACGCCCGCAATCGCTTTGATCCGACTCAAGAGGCTAGAGCCGTCAGGATTCAACTAGCTCTCCAACGCTTTCACGCCAAGATCAACTGCTCCGTCTTCCGACTCATCATTTCCTCCGACTCGTTCATCGCCATCTGTCACTCTTTTGGGTGAGTTTCTGCCCTTCCCTATCATCACTTCTTTCCTGCCCTTTTCCATTGCGACGCTTCCATTCTTCAGCCTCCTCCTCTTTGCTGACACTCCTTCCACTGCCTGGTCATCGGAAGCAACCTGATCATACCTTGCTTTTGCGTGCGCGCAGCCTTCCTCTACGCGGAGTACTTCGTGGTCATGCTCTGCAAGAACGGCTCCGGTCGAGCAATCTCGCTCATGCAGTGACTCGGCAATTCACAGCGGCAGAACCGGACTTGCCGCGGGGAGGCGGAGGAGCTGTTCCCCAGCGCCTCAACTCTCGGTACTCGGTAGCCAGTATGTGCAAGTAGAGCAGGAAGAGATGGTGTGAGAATGAGATGCCTTGCGCTTCAGATTGGTCACCAGAGCGAGTCAGAACGCGAGGAGACATCTGGGACTCGAAAGCAGACAAGTCCCACCCGTACACCCCGGTGCACGGGCCGTACCGCCGTACAGTACGGGGTACGGGAGCCCGTGCCCCGTGCGCTCCCCCGTCGAGTAAAAGTCAAAATTTTCGCGCCCGTGCCCGTCGCACGGGAGGTCACGGGCACGGGACAACATTCTCTACTCGGAACCCGCCCCCCGCAGAGGGTCGCTGACGATCTTTGACAGACCGCGGCCCTTCGCAGGGACAGGTTTAAGGCGACGGATCAGGAACTGTTCGAGCGCTTCCTCCTTGATCTTGAGGACGACGACCTGGCCCTGCGGCAGGATATCAAGCACTCGAAAGATATCACCGGGGCTGCACGCCTGCACGAACGCGTCGACGTGATGCAGCAAGGCGAGGAGTGGCCGGACTGGACAGAGCAAGGGGGCGTCCTTGTCGAGGAGGAGGGCCAGTTGTTTGCTGCGCCGCGCCATGGATTGGCCAAGTCAGCGTACCGTCCCTTGCGAAGGAACACGCCCTGACCAACACCCACAACTTGTTGTCAGCCATTTGCATCCCCTTCAGGTTGCAGAGCTTGATGTAAATGACAATAGTCCTCTCTCCGGCATCGGTGTGCATCAGCTTGACGGTGAGGTCCTGCAAACAGATCACGGCGAGTGAGTCCCGGGAACGGACAAAGGTGGTCCCGGCTCGCCCGCAAGAAGCGGCGGACGGCGGCAAAGAGCGCACCTTCAGGCTTACCTTCAGCTTGACTGCATCAAACTACCCGGGCGAGAGCACTACCTTGCCGATCTGACAGCCGCAGTAGACGAGGATGAAGAACGTGCAGACGAACTGCAGGCGCTGCAGCGAGCGGAAGAGGTGACACGCCCAATACAGTAACTGGCAGACGATCAGCACGGAGCACTGGCGGCATCTGGATGAGGTGATAGGATAACATACATCTTCAGCACGAAGATCAGCCGCGGTTGTGACGGTGCAACCTTGGCATCTCGTCTCCAATTTGAGTTCTTCGGTGAGGGTACTGTGCAAGTACTGTGCAGTGAAGAATCAACTTGCATGCACTCGGCACTCATGCTGGGCCAGCATCGCTTCTCTCGGAAGCTTGCCCGCTTCGCCTCGCTCGGCCTCGACTTCCTTGTCTTGGTCTTATCCTCGCTCCTTTTCTTTCAAACGGAACTGGCACTTGTTTTCACTTGTTTTAATTGCAGACCCTTACACTACATTGTACCGTACTCAAAGTGACAGCCGCGCCTCAAGACTCGGCACACTTTCGGCGGATGTTTGCTGGGTGGGAGTCCCGTCCTTCGCGTCGCTTGTGGCTTGTCATCAACTTCCCATTCTAAGTCTCTTCCTCTCTCTTTCTTTTCAAACGTCACTAACACTACTTCTTGTTGCAGATGACACACCCAACCGTGCCGGGCGCAAAGTGCCGATCGCCGCCTCAAAAAATCGTCGTCGAAACGGACAAGGCGGTGTTGGCGGATGTTCTCGCTCGGATCTGGTCGTAGCTGCCCTTCTTCTTTAGCACTTCTCCCTCCTCGCTTCATATCTCCTCAAAATCTACACTTGGATCACTGTTTATCAGCTCCAGCCCGTCTACGACTAGCTACGCACGTCTCCGACTAGCTACGACCCGAAACTGAGCAGGACGCCTACCCTCGCATCGAGCTTGAGAGTGGTGCGCCCTGCAATGTTGGTGGAATCTCTCGGTCGACTTGTTGTAGCTCCCTCGCTTCTTCTTCTTCTTCTCTTTTTAGCACCCCTTCCTCTTCGCTCATTACGGGACCCAAGAATCACAGAACTGGAGGAAGGGGGAAGTGGAACACACCATGGTGATGGAAGAGACAAACATGTCAAACAGGTACTTGCACATCAGACAGTTCAAAGCGCTGAGTCCTCCGCCAAGCGAGCCACAGAGCCAGCGTGTATATGCAAGCCACACCTCTGTTGCGACGGGGATAGGTTCAGAGGCAACATTGTTGTATGCTGGGGCCCCTACTTGCCTGTGAGGTGGCAGATCCCTATTGTAAGTCGTCAGCAACATTTGCGGCAATTTGGACAAGCTCAAGAGTAGCGCGCTCAGGAGCAGAGTAAACTCACTCTCTCAGGCAAGCACGACAAGGAGGGCGTCGCGCGCAAGGTGGTCGGATGCACGCGGCTCGGAGGCTAGCCTTACTTTGATATGTGCGGTCGCAGATGCACATGCCATCAGAGGAGCGAAGCTTTCCTTGTGCACCATTGCCGCCACAGCTTTCCAGAGTGGCAAAAGTCTCTCTCCTCTCAGCACAGCCGGTCCGGGGCAGTGCACAACATGAATTCTGAACCTGCACAGCGCGGCCATGTGCGCGAGGGAAGTTCATCCTGCTGCAGCCAGACGGTGCGCCCGTTTGCAGCCAAGTCGGCGGCTCTTGGGCGTTCACCTTGCTCGGGCCCGTCCAAAGCTGTGCGCAACAGTCTCTGTACGGCACGCAGAGGTCACAGCGACGCAAGAGATCTGGTATCATATTGCGGCAACATGCACTGCAACGCACCGCACCGCCAGTTACAGTATTTCTCAGGAGACTAAAGAGGAGGGGGAAAATCTACCGGCCGGAAAACGCTTTGGCCGTTGAGGCCGGACAAAGGTGGTGTATATGAGTGAGACGTGGGGGGAATGCAAAGACAGTGTAAGGAGTGGCGTAAGAGTGTAAATGAATGTCGACCGAGAGAGAAAGTGGAGACCCAAAGGAGAGATATATAAGCGATACAGCCGGCGGATGGAACGAGACGATGTGCGAAGAAAGGGAAGAGGGGGGGGGGGAGAAAGGGGCTGTCGCGGAGCGTGCGGACAGGAAAAAGGTGGAACGATTCGTCTAAGTGGCGGTTTAGAGACCTTCGACGCCCGAGTCGGACGGGACGTCGGGCATGACGGCGGTGCGGCGTTTCCGGCCGTACGCGTCACGGTAGAACAGGACCGAGCCCTCGTCGTCGACGTAGCGGCACTGGGTGTAGTTCTTGTACAGCGAGACGAACATGTTGACGTCGGTGTAGTTGTCTGATTGCAGATTCAAAGAGTCAGCGGACGCGCCTTGTTCGCAAGCGAGTTTTGAACAGTGACGCACAGTGCTCGCCGAGGAAGTTCTTGAGCGCCTCTGTTGCCTCCCACGCGTGGTAGTGCGGGATCTTGGAGGAGAGGTGGTGGGCGACTGCGATGGTCGGGAAACGTCAGCAACGAGGAAAGGCGAAGAGCTAGCGCGCGTCGAAACTCACCGTGGGTCTCGCAGATGCCGTGCATGAGGTACGGTCCGACCGGGCCCATGAGGTTACGGTCCATCGTGCAGAGGGCGCCGCGCTGGAAGTTCCACTGGTCGGCCGAGTAGTGCGGCAGCGACGGGTCGGTGTGCTGGAGGTAGGTGATCATGACGAGCCAGTGGTTGACGCCGAGGTACGGGATGAAGTAGTACTTGACGACGCCGGCGAGGCCACCGTGGAAGTAGCCGAAGAGGGTGATGAGCGAGACCATGCCGACGAGGAAAGCGTCCGAGAGGAGAACCTGGGTGCGGTGGCGCTTGTCGAAGACGAGCGACGACGGCTGGAAGTGGTTGGTCCACGCCGGGTACCACAGCTGACCGGAGGCGTTGCTGAAGAGGTACGCGGGCCATCCGAAGAGCTGCTGGATGAGGAGCCAGTACAGGCGGTAGATCGGCGCGTCCTCGAGGAGCTCGTCGAGTTCAATGTTGGCCGAGACGCGGAGCTTCTTGCCGGTCGGGGCGGCCTTGTGGTACGAGGCGGTACGGGGGACAAAGACCTCGTCGCGGGTCATGTGGCCGGTCGCGGCGTGGTGCTTGGCGTGCGAGATGCGCCACGAGTGGTACGGGACCAGAACGAACGAGTGGAGGAAAAGACCCATCGTGTTGTTGATGGTCTTGGACGTCGAGAAGGCCTGGTGACCGCACTCGTGTCCTGCGAGATGTCCAAGTGTAAGCCGCGGGCATTCTCGCCACTGATCGCGTGCATGCACGGAGAATACGCACCGAGGATCCAAACACCGGTACCGAACCACGACTGCACCATCCAGTACGTCGCCCAAAGCGCCCACTTGGCGGCAAATCCAGCCCATCCGTTCAGGACCTGGCCGTCCTTGAAGTTGAATGCCGGGTCGATCATGGTCGCGGCGTAGTACGCGGCGGTGATCAGGGCAAAGTCCATGACGACGTAGGTGGACGAGCGGAGCGCGGACCGCTCAAAGCAGTGCGACGGGATCGCGCCAAGCAACTCCTTGATGGTGTAGGTCGGCACGTTAAACGGCGGGAACTCGTTCTCGAGCATCTTGAGCGGGCTCTTCTCGTCCTCCTCCGAGTCGGAAGACGCGAGAACATCGTGCTCCTGCTCCTTGGTCGGCTGCTGAGAAGCGACAGAGCGCTGGCGCAGAGTGGCGGCCATGGTGATCGGCGGCTTATAGGGCGAGGGGTCGAAGTGAATCGACTCTGGCGGGGACAAAGGGTGGCTACGCGTCAGGTTTCGCCTATACGAAAGCAACCGCGAAAAGTCTGGAGCTCACGAGTGAGAAGAGCGGACGAGAGAGGCGGATTGGGGGAGAGGGAAC
This sequence comes from Rhodotorula mucilaginosa, assembly GCA_034406715.1. Lineage (NCBI taxonomy): Eukaryota > Fungi > Basidiomycota > Microbotryomycetes > Sporidiobolales > Sporidiobolaceae > Rhodotorula > Rhodotorula mucilaginosa. The sequence goes on from CP137865.1 coordinate 95,386, forward strand.
GTGTCCTCGACCGGGCGGTGGGGCGGTGAAGGGGGAAAGAGAAGGGGCGGACCTGCTCGTTCGCAAGAGTCAGTCGAGCAGTCAGACTGGAACGTCCCGACGCGTGTGTACACTCACCAAGAGCGGGCGGATGGAGGGAGAGAGCTTGGAGAGAGACAGCACAATCGCTCCTTTAGCCGCGAGTTCAGCCGGCCGTGAAAATAAAATCCGGAGAAGGGCTTGAGCTCGCGCCGGTGCATACATTCACCGATAATCTGGGGCAATTTAATCGAGCGACGCCACCACGTTTTGTGCCGGTCTTTTCTACCTTGAACACTGCGCGAAACTGAATTGGGCCGTCGATTCGCGGACGCCACTCGCGCGATGCCCGCTCACAGGTTAAAATCTCGAGCCTTGGCGGAAACTGCCGAGGTAAGTTATCGCCCAGAACTTCGCATTGATTCCACCGCTTTTCATTCGCCACTCAAAGCTGCAGCCGGCTTGGGGACGTCCTTAAGCAAGCTGCACGGAGAAAACCTGAATGCCTGTAGAAGCCCGTCGGAATCCTCGAGATCTGCCGTAGACACGGAGCAAAGAAAAGAACAATCACGACTGCAAGGAATGACTAGACAGAATACAACGGAGGGCCCTCTACCATGTGTGCGCGCGCGGGTCGGACTCATTTTACGCCAGCAAATCTTCCTCCTCGTCGCCGTACTGCTGCTGAGATGATTCCGCTAGGGGCACCGCGCTGCCGCCGTTCACGACTGGGACGGGAGGGGGCATGTCTGCGGGTGGGAGGCGACATCTCGGTCAGTCTCTTCGACGAGGGGGATTCGAGGTGAATGCGGGAAGAGCGGCGCCCGACCTACCCTGATCTGCGTCGCCCAACAAATCGGCCTCGCCGTTGCCTGCGTACTCGTGCTGTTGCTGCTCGAGTGAAAGGCCGGCGACGCCGTTTTCGATTCCGTACGGCTGCTCCTGTTGAGTCCCGTCGTACTCGTCCTCCTCGTAGTGTTCCGATCCACCATTGGTCGCGTGAGAGTAGGGTGCCTGCACGTCCTGGTCGCGGTCGTCAAACTGCACCAAGTCGCCCTCCTGCTGCTGCTGCTCGTGTTCGATAGCCGGACCAGCCCGCTCGCGCTCGAGCGCCTCTTCCCACCCCTCTGCAAACTCGTCGGGGTGCTCGCTCGGGTCGGCGATCGCGTTCGCCTGCTTCGTCTTTTTCGCGCCTTCGAGCTGCTTCTTCCACTGGCGCACCGCCTTCGAAGCCTGACTCGGCGCGTACGTCCGCGCAAAGATGGCGGCTTCGGGAGCGCGGTCCGTCGCGAGGAGAGTGTCGACGCACGACGAGGCGTCGCCAAGCTGCAGGGCCGCCGCGAACGCCACGTTGTACGTGCCCGCGGCGGTAGCACGCTGCACCAGCTGCTCGAGGCCGTTCCGGTCGCCAGTCGAAGTGTAGATCAGGAGGAGCGCCGAGAGGTCGTTCGCCTGCTTGTAGCACTCTTCGGCGAGCTGCACCTTCCAGCCGGCGAGCGCGCGGTCGCCGACCGTCCGCCACTTCGCCTGCGAGCCGAGGTGCGGCGAGCTGCGCGCGAGCGAGAGCGCCGTCTCGAGGTCGTCGAGCTGGATCGCGAGGTCAAACTTGTGATCGGGGTCGGTCGAGATCTCGAGCGCGAGCGGTCGCAAGTCCTGCGCCTCGAGGAAGCGCGCGATCCGGTTCCGCTGGTCGTGCGGGACCGAGGGCAGGATCTCCTCGGCACTCTCCATGTCGCCGCGGAGGATCGCCGTCTGGTACTCGATCACCGAGAGCGAGAGCGAGTACGCGTACAGGTTGACGTCCTTGTCGCAGAGGTAGATCCGGTTGTGATGCGGGAGGTAGCCGAGGAGGTACATCTGCGAGTCAAAGTGGGTGATGGTGTGCGACTGACCGCCGACGAGGTAGTTGAGCCGGTTCGCGGCCGTCGTGTACACGAGGCAGTCGCCGATCCACTTGGCAGTCGAGATGGTCTCGCTGATCTCGGCCTCGACCTCGAACGCCTCCTCGACGCCTTCGTCGTCCAACTCGGGGCCGCCCGCATCCAGGCGGGCCTGGTACGCGTCCCGGTCGAAGCGGAGGATGTAGAACGAGTCTTCGCCGGCGATCGCGACGAGGTTCCCGGTGCCGGACCAGTACACTTCGCGGACGTCGGCCTCGATCCGCCGCACGATCGCGCCCGTCTCCCAGTCGTAGAACACGACAAAGCCCATCCCCTTGACCCCGAGCAAAGGGCCGCCGTAGACGCCGTCGGTCGGGTAGTTGACCTGCACGAGACCTGGTCGCTCCTTGAAGTTGCGGAAGACCTTGATCTTGGACCCGGCTTCGCGGACGGCGTACGTGTTCGAGTCGGTCGCCCACGCAAAGCCGACGCCCTGACCGTACGCCTTGTTGCGCCACGCCAGCGCGGTGTAGATGATGTACTCTCCGTCGCCGCACACGGTCACGAACCGTCCGTTCGGCGAGTGCTGCAGCGTCGAGGCGTACACCTCGGTGTTGCCGAGCTCGCGAGACGGCAACGCAAGCTGCTGACCGTCCGGGATCGCCTCCTCGTCCGCGGCCTGCTGCTGCAGCGCGACGGTCAAGATCTCGGCGTTCCGGGCAAAGACGACCTTGCCGGCCGAGTCCATCGAGACGGCCGGCTCTTCGCGACCGAGCTTGACCACGACCGCGCCCTCGTCAAAGCCGAACGCGACGTCGTTGCCCTTCTTGGCGTACGCGATGCACCACGCCCGCTCGAGTCCGTAGTCGAGGGTGTTTTCGAGGCGGTACGTCGACGAGTGCCAGATCTTGATGGTGCCGTCTTCGGAGCCCGAGATGAGGATCGGCAAGGAAGGGTGAAAGATGGCGAACGAGACGTTCGAGGTGTGCCCCTCGAGGGTCTGGATGCACGACTTGGACAAGTAGTCCCAAATCTTGATGAGGCGGTCGTCGCCGGTCGTGACGAGGTACGGCTTGTCTCCGCCGTGGTAGTACTCGACATAGTTGACGCCCTTGTCGTGGGCGTCGAGGGTAAAGTTGGCGACGGGCGAGCCGAGCGACCAGACCTTGACGGTGCGGTCGAGGCACGCGGACGCGAACGTGTTCGAGTCCTTGGGGTTGAACGCGAGGTTCATGATGTAGTGCGTGTGGCCCTCAAAGACCTGGACGCACTTCCAGCCTTTCTCCCAGTCCCACAGCTTGATGGTCATGTCGTCGGATCCGGTCAGGACGAGCGGCTGTGTCGGGTGGACGGCGAGGCATCGGATGTAGTCGGGGTGGGCCTCGATCGCGGTCACTTTTTCGCCCGTGTTGTAGTTGAAGACGCGGAGGTGGAAATCGTCGGAGCCGCACACGAACCAGTTCTTGCGCGCGATGAAGCGGACGCATCGGACCGGCACTTCGGTCACCTCGAACGTCTTGATGACCGCCTAGTGTGGGGGGGAACAAGCGAGGTCAGGAGGGGGCTCGCTGGGGCGGACGTGTGTGTCAAGAGGCTCCTTACGCCGGTCTCGATGTGGTAGATGATGACATTGCCGGTGTACAACGCGGTGCTGTAGGCGCGGGGAGGAACTGTCAGCAGTCGGACCACAGGAGCGAGGAGGACTTGGCTCCTGGACGTACATGAGCCCTGCACGCGTGTCGGATACATCAAGTCAGCCTCGAGAGCATCCACAGCAGGACGGGCAGAGACGGGCCCAAGGCACTCACATGGCAGCTCGCTATGGATATCTACGCTCTTGACGCGAGCGCAGCGTGTCAGGAGCTTCCTCTGTAGGTGACAGAGTGTCCGGAGAGGAGTGACCGGTGTGTCGAGACGTCGAGGAGGGGGGAGGTGTGAAGGGTGTCAGCGCGCTGTTCGACGCCGGAGCGGGGACGCGAGGGTGGACGTACGTTGATGTCCAGCAGCATCCTGGCCGCGGTGGACTGGCCGGGTGCGGTGAGTGCCTGTGCGGAGGGAGAAGCGGAGGTGGTGCGGCGGCTGCGTGTCAGTTTCCAAGACGCGACCGTCGAGTCGCGTAGACTCTCCTTTCTCTCCCTATGCTGCCAGTCAGACAACTGCAACAGGAACTGCTGCCGGGCTAGATCCCGCTGGCTCACGCGGACGGCGAGACTCTCTCCCACTGCTCGACATCGCACCGTTCTCCGCTCGTGGCCGCAAAACACCCGGCCGCTCGCTTCGCGCTCTCGCATAAGCTTGCTTGCTCTACGCGATCTTGATCAGGATCGCTCGCTCGACCCCGCACAACCTACCCGAAGCTTGACTCGCGTGATCGCGGCCCCCGGCGGACCTTGCCGTCAGCCAGTTGCTCTTCTTCGCCTCTGGTGACTTTCGCCTCCCCTCCGCGACTTTCGGAACGGCGGCGTGGACGAGCGAAGCAGCTCGGGACTCGCCCGCTGTTGCTCGACGGCCAGCAGACTTTGACACACAGGCGCGCCATGGGGTGTTTGTACATGAGACCAGCCTTGAAGAGCGCCGGAAACTGGAGTATACCTTGCCGGCGAAAGCGGTCAAGTGCGGGCTGCAGAGTTTGCTTCTTGAGTTGTACAAAGGCACTCAGATATCTAAACGCCCGAGTGGCGAGCGACGCAGACTCGCCGAGAGGGAGACGAGGACCGCGTTCGGTATAGCTTGCGGGAGAGCGCGTATAAGACATGGTTTGCAGAACCGGGAATAAACTAGTTGCGCATATACAGAAGCATCTACCGCGTTGGAAAGAAGAGAGGTTCCCGTTAACGGCTGCAGCGTACGTCGTGAACGGACCGAAAACGGCCACCGAATTCGAAAACGGCGACCGAAATCGAACTCGAAAACGGCGGGTCGATGTCAACCGCGTTGTCAACATTCCCAAACCTCGCAGCAGATCCAGGATCTAGATCTAGGCTGTGCATTACTCGCGTCCAGAGCTAAGGAACCGGCCCTCCCGCCGGCATGTCTCGCCGCCCTCCGTCGCCCGTCGACGACGCCGCCAATCAACAACAACCGTCGTCGCTCGAGCCGCTTGCACCCACGACGGCGGCAGCTCCGCATGAGGCGACGCAGAGCAACGCCTGGCTTGACAAGGACTCGCTGCTGCATTACCGTCAAGTCCTCAGCGAGCAGGTGCGTCAGGCGAGGGGAAACCATGCAGGCTCTCCCTCATCAGTGAACCTTTGCGCACCGTGGTCGAACCCCCGCGTCCAGCGTCTGTTCGTGGTTGCTGACCCACTGGAACACTACGCAGAATCTCGAGATAGGTGGCGCGCAACTCGAGCAGCTCGTCAACCACGGATTGACGGCGCACGAGAGGGTGGCCGGCTGTCAACGCGAGGTCAGTTCCGCCGATTGTGACATCTCTCCATCTTTGACTCGCGCCTCTCCCTCTTTGCTCACACGCTCACTCGCAGCTCGAAGAAGCGCGCGCCAAAATCGCGCGCCTCGAGACAGAGCTCGCCGACCTCCCGGCCGTGTACGCCTCGCGCGCGCGCCTCGAGCTGGAGCGCGCCGCGAGCGAGAACGACCAGCTCATCGTCCAGGCTCGCACTCTCGCTCGCCGACTCTCAGAAGCCGAAGAGGACAAGCGCAGGCTGTCCTCCTACTTCTCCCCCACCCCTGCCGCGCCCGAAGCCGACAGCGTCTTGCAACCCCTCTCGACGACGAGTGTCGTCCACCACCGGTCGCCACCCGCGGGTCCGATCGGAGAGCAGCACGACTCGGCGAACGGTACGCACGGTCCTGAGCTCAAGACGAAGCACGCTGTTCGCAAACCCGGTGCAGGCGAGCGAGACGCCGATCAGGATTCGGCGGATCAACGTGCCTTCGACTCGGACGTCCTGAACGAGGGGCAGCAAAGGCTCGATCAACCTGGCGCACTCGGCGTGGAAGGGAGCGATCAGGTGGACTTTTTGAGGCGCGAGAATCAGGCACTCAAGATCGACAAGTCTTCCCTTGAAGAACGCGTGAGTGGCTTCTGTGCACGGTCGTTCCGCCGCCGAACTCGAGTCGACGGCACATCACCTGCCATCGCGACTATGGGCATCGGCGTGACGTGTGCGAGCTCCCGCTGACCTATACGTTCACCCTTCATACACAGCTCAAAGTGGCGGAAGCGCAGATCACCCGCGCCGAGCAGCATCTGCGAGACCTCCGAGCGGGCATGCTTCAGGGCGCGCCGCTCGTTGTCGTGGACCACGAGCTCGCCCTGCCATCGCCCCCCGTCTCGGCGCAGACGTCGCCACCACAGCCCGCCGAGGCGAGGCAGCTCCCGCCGGGCAAACCGCGTCACGTCCAGCTCGGCGACGCAGAGGCAGAGTTGCTCCTCCAGGCCGCCAAGGTGCACTCGCACGTGAACCGCATCAACCGAGTCCCTCTCTCGCGCGTCATCGTCGAGCAGGCGCAAGAGATTATCAGAGCGGCGCCGCTCGTCTCGGTGAACGACGATGCTCCGGCGGCCACGACGTCTGCTGCACCCGCGTTTGCTCCCGCTCCACCGGCAAAGGCACGCGACTCGACGTCCGTGCATCCCGACCCTTCTGCATCGTCGTCGGCGACCGCGAGCGGGTCAAAGACGCTCGACAAGGAGAAGACGAACGGCCTGCTCGAGCTCGCCCGCGTCTCTTCGCAAGAAGATGTCGTGCTCCCGCCCCTGCCCGTACCTCAACTGGCGATGCCGGCGCCCGCTACCGTGCTGCCTCCTCCTCCGCTCGGTTTCGCCGGCTCGGATTCGGGATCGAAAAAGCGGCGTCGCAAATCGACGGAAGCGGCATCGCCTGATCGCCGGAGCAAGCGCTTGTCCAAGGCTCGCGAGCCGTCGGAACCGCTCGCTCGTCACGATTCGGAGGAGCAGGACCATTACGACACCGATCCGAGTGCGCTGAGCGGAGCCGATTCCGATGAGGACGGTTCAGGCGCCTGGCTCTCTCGCGGCGTCTCGCACGAGGATCTCGATCACCTGCCTTCGCCCCCGGCAATCTTCACCACCGCGTCGACGTCGCCTGGCCTCGCCGCCGCCGCCGCCGGTCCGAGTGGCACGAGAGCGGGCAAACCGCTCGGGCAGAGATTGTCCGCTCTCGACGTGCTCGCCCAGGCGAGCGCAAGTCAGGAGGCCGCCGACTATGCCCACTTGCCCGCCGACGAAGCAAACTCTTTCTCCGGCAAAGGAAGCAAGGGTAAAGCAAAGGCCGATCCCGAGGCCAAAGCCCGTAGTAGGAGTGCGTCGAGCGTCGGGCCCGACGGCAAGAAGGCTCGCAGTCCGTACATCAAGGTGAGTGTGCACGTCCTTCGAGCGCCGTTCCCACTGTTTCTGACCGCGCGTTTCTCTCCGTCCGTCCGCGATCAGTGGAATATCTCCGAAGACGAAGCCCTCATCCGAGCGGTGATCCAGTGCGGCTGCGCCTGGGATAGCGTCGCAAAGTTGTGCCCGACGCGCGCGTACCATCAAGTTCGACAGCGGTTCCTCCGTGGCCTCAAGAGCGGCGAGACGCTCCCGCCCGAACTCATGTACCTCCAACCGGCGCTTTTGAAAAGCGTTCAGGAGTACGAAACGAAACGGTGCGCATCCCTCGCGCTGCTCGGAGCAGCGGCCTCGCTCGTAAAACTCACTCTAAGCGAAATCCTGCAGGAAACGCAAAAAGCTCGCGAAACAAGCAGCTCAGCTGCTTGCCGATGATGTGATGCTCGAAGAGCAGTAAAGGTCTATTCTACTTGCCCGTTCCAGCACGCATGTGCCCCGTGACTTTCACTCAATCTGTGCAGTATAGTGCTCCCCACCCGAATGTCTCTACCACAATAGCCGTATAGTCTCGCGGCAATTCGGAAGATATTGAAAACATGCTGTGTTTCACTCACGCTCAGGCGCTCGTCGACCCGCGTTCAGTCTGCCACAGGAGGTATGCCAAAGAGTGCGACGGCCGCGTCACGCTCGGAACGACTGCAGCGGGCGCAGAAAACCAGAGCAGCTCGCCGAGAGCGTCCCCGCGGAACTTGGTCTCTGCTCGTCGAGGAGCGGGAGTGGTCAGCCACCTGAACTCTTGAAGATTTGAAGCGTAAAATCGGCAAGCAGATAACTGTTACTTACTCAAATTCGCTGGTAGTGGTGCATACGCCTCTGCGCTCGCAGCGAGCTCTGCTGGGGTGCCGGCAGAGTGGGCTGGGTAGGCGGCAAAGGCCGGAAGGCTCGCTTCTTGCAGGTCGAACGAGGGTTCGGCGACTGGTTGGAAGGAGGCGGCGGGCAGGACGAGACCATCGGTGGTGGGGTGGACGGGTGCAATCGCAAGCGGGGCACCGACGGCTGTGCTTGGAGACCCGTGTGCAGTGGCGCTGGTATCCGTCGAGATCGCAGCTTGCTCGCCTACTGCGCCGCCGGTCATCGTCTCGATGCGAGCCTCCTCGGCCGTCTGGGGTCGACCTTCGTGGGAGAAGCGATACGAGGGCGACGAGATCGCCGCTTGGTTCGGTCCAGTCGAGTCGAGTCGGCCTGGGCCTGGTACACCACGCACAAACGGACTCTTGACGCGGGCCAGCTGATCGACGTGCCCGTCGGCGTACGGCTCGAAATCGTACTCGTGCGCGCGGATTTCTTCCGGGATGCAGGAAGACCAGCTCTTGATCTTCTTGAACTGTTTGATGTCGTCCTTGTACCGGTGCTCGCAAACGTAGAGGGGCATCGACGCGTCCCATGCTTTCGGACGTCCGCGAGTGTACCGAGTGAAGAACATCACAAAGCAGGTACCGAGGAAGTCTTCGATGTTGCTGCGAGCGACGTTCCCCCGCGTCAGTTCGGCATTTGGCGTTGCTCAGTTCCAGATGGGCTTACTGATCGACAAAGACGCCCGTCTTGAACACCTCGTTCTCGTAGAATGTGCGCGAGACCGGGTGAACAGTCTCTTCGGGCTGCAAGACATGGTGCGGAAGGTTAAATCAAAGGTGGCTGAGCAGATCAAACACGGCACGCCTCACCCGGTAGTACCAGCATACGCTGACGCATCTTTGCGGTGAGCTGGTAAGGGGGAAGAGTATGCTGGGTCAGCGACGCGAGGGCCGGTGGGCCAAGATTGAGAGCTTACTCAGGCCGTTTATACGTCTTCCAGATCTGGGCAATGATCGGTTTACCCGGCGCGTCCGGGTTGAGCAGGTGGATCCAATCGCCTGGTTTTACGGTCCCGTATCAGCAATCGGTCCTGACCATACAAAAAGTGTACGCCTTGCCTGTCCGAAGCGTGTGGCCTTTGAAATTGATGCTGTCGAGGAAGATCTTGTCGCGCAGGGTGGGTCGCGCCGTTGCTTTGCTCTTGTAGTCGGTCCCTTGACTTGCCTCATCGCCTTTGGCGTGCTGCACGTTGCCGGGACCTCCGCTGACGGAGGACAGACTCGCTGCCGTCTCCGCTTCCGCCGCCCGGTCCGCCGACGAAGCATTCTTGGTGAGCTCTTGGTAGAGGCGCTGCATGAATGATTCTGCGTCAATTACAGCCGGGTCGTAGGGACGGGAACACAGAGAGATCGCGTACCTGCAGAACCATCAAGTCGCTGTACACGTTGCCCGGAGATTCTGGCCGGATGAAGAGCCGGGCTACTTCGAACAGACGATGCAGGTCACGGTCGCACGCCTCTGCAGATGCGTACGCGTGCGCGCGGATATTCGCCTGTTTGGTGAGGAAGGTCTGTGAGTGCTAGTCATCTGTGCGACGCGGAGCAAATTCGCGTACATCAATCGTGTTGAGCGAGATGGGAGGGTTGACCAGCTCGTAGTAGTCCGGTCGCGATACTGGCTCCGGTACGTCGATCAAGGGTGTCGCGAGCAGTCGTCCGCTGTGCAAGAAGCGCGGTGAGAACAACTTTGAGGTGGCAACGCTTACCCGACACACCTGACATCGGTATAGGTTCGCAAACGATCCACGATGCCCAGCAGCATCGTTTCGTCCTGTGGGAGAGAGCTAGCTAAGTCCGTGTATGAGTCGCGCGCTTGTAGTCTCGGGAGGAACGTACGGCAGGGCCGCTGAGCCAACCGGATTCCACGTCGGGAATGGTCGGTATTGAGGGCGGCTTGGTCTCTTCTCCAGTCGCACCTTCTGCTGCTGCTGTCGCTCCTGTTCGGACAGTGGCATCTTCGCTATCCTGTCGTGCGCTCTGCGTTCCCGGTGCAACCGCGGAAGGGCTCCGAGACGTCGAAGCCACCGCGGAAGAATCGGCGTATTGAGAGGTCGAAGCCAGTGACGGCGTGAGCCTCCCGCCGCCGAGTTTGACCGTAAGGGATGGTGCCGGAGCGGGTTGCGCTGTGATCATGGAAGCCGACGGCGGATTCGGACTGGGAGCAGTGGTGGCAGCAGAACCCGCGGTCGAGCTGGCGAGCGACCCGGTGAGTTTGATGCGTTTCACTTTGCGTTCTGGCTCCCTCGGACTGGCGACCGCGGCGGGTGCGAACGGAGCTTGGGCGGGCGGAGCCTGGCCGGGCCGGACGAGCGTCTCGTAGGCTGGAAGAGGCGGAGATCGCTCGCGCCACAGCCGCTCCATGAAGGACTGTCTCGTCGCGTCAGCGCTGCTGTGACCCTTTTTCTGGAAGAGCTATTGCCGCCATGGGCCTTACTTCGAGCTTGTCCGCGTCTGCGTAGACGAGACTGCCTTGTTCGTTGTATTCGCGCGCGTTCGACCAGATGAGGAACAGGTCGTACGCGACTGCCTGCGGAGACGAGTAGAGGTTGCGATGCATGTTGTTCTGTTGGGTGGGGTGTGCTGCAGGTCAGTTGGGAGCTGCCGACTTTAGACCCAGCAGGAAGCGGTGGGGAGTTCTGAGGTCTGGAGTCGGAAGCCGAGCGGTGACTCGTCGAGCGGCGGGGCGAGTCAAGATCTAGCGCACCATGACGTCGTGGAGGCATCGCGGCTCCTTGATCACGATGTAGTAGTCTGGGTAAAGGCGACGGTCGGGGAGGTCGCGAAAGATGGCAGAGTAGTATCGCTTCTGGCCGCCAGGCGCTGCCGTCTGGAGGTTGTACAGCGAGGACAGCAAGTTGTCCAGCACCTGCTGCAGTGGCGGGGCGAGCCCCATCTTGATGCGGACTTGGGGCAGATGCGCGTGTCGGCGGCGCGTCGGCGGACGGGGATTTCAAGCGGGGATCTCTGCCAGCGGTCAAGTCCTGGAGGTGCGTCAAGTCGAGTGGGATATATGCGCAAAATTTCAGCTTCCTGACATCAAATTGGGCGCTTTAGCTCAGTTGGGAGAGCGACAGACTGAAGCTTCGATTCGAGCTGCACTTCTGCAGGTCTCCGGTTCAATCCCGGAAAGCGCCATTTCTTTTTGCACTTTTTCTGCGTGCTCAGCTTTTTGTTGCGCCAAGCCGGGATCTCTTAGTGGCTCGCGAGTACAATTGGCTCTATCAATCAATATTGCCCGTCAAAGGCACCAGTGGCTGTTGGGAGGAGGAAGCTTATGGACGTACGCGTACGAGCTTTTGAGCCTATTACCAAAATGTGCCCGTGGTGCTTGCTGCCAGGATGGTGCTAAGGCATCGCTAGGCATGTCATAGTCAAGTTCCTGCTTACTACATGCCAAACAATGCGGCATTGAGTTCCGCCCCCGGCGCCAGTTCGGCTAGCAAACACACAATAAATCTATATACCAAGATTTGCGTGCTGACATCGATGGCCGCGTGGCCCAATGGCAAGGCGTCTGACTACGATTCAGCGTATATCAGGAGACTCTGGGTTCGAGCCCCAGCGTGGTCAATTCTTTTTTTTGCGGCTGGTTTCGGCGCTCAGCTGCTGCAGCTGTAGGCTAAGTTGCTAGTCGGCACCACAACTAGCAACTCTGCAGCCTGGTCTATAGAGTCCTGGGCGAGTGCCTCTTTTGATTTTGAGGAATACTGTCCTAGCCTCTCTTTGCTTGGCCAATAGTCGTGACCAGTGGGCAGTGGTACGCCCATGCGCTTGCCGTTCCCAAGGAACTCCTGTAGCCAGTTGACCATAGGCAGGTGCCTCAGGTAACCCTGAGGTCAGTCCACACTGGATTGGCAGTGACGCTCAATTTGCTCAAAGCATCGCCAGAAAGAAAAAAAGAGCACAGGACAAAAGAAAGATCTTTTGGAGGACCAGGGAGTCGAACCCTGCACCTCTCGCATGCTAAGCGAGCGCTCTACCGATGAGCTAGACCCCCGCAGCGTGTAGAGCGAGTCCAGTTTGCCAAACAGAACAGGCACGGCACAACCGGGCAGAAAACACACCTCAACTCGGCCCCGTCGCCCCGGACTGCATCTCCAAGACCATAACCCAGGTAGACCGTCAATTGGCCAATCCGTCAATTGGCCGTTTCCCAGCCTCTTTTGCCACTCAACCTCTATATAGTGGCATTTAAGGCCGGAAACTGTGCATGCATTATGTGAACTTTGGCTCTGCATCACCACAGCGAATTTTAGGCAGTTTGAAGGAGCCCTCAAGGAAGTGCGGCTGCACAAAGACGCTCGGGCCAAAAACGCCCGACTAAAAAAATTCCTGAGGGTCGGCATAAGGCTCAACGTCAGCAAGCTTGAAGGTGCCCATGGGTTACACTTCGATTGAGCTACGTGCGAAGTGGGGCAGCTGGAGAACACGTCGCTATGCGTGCATCGGGGAAAAAGAGGATTCTTGCGGCATAACGGCGCTCAAACCGTGTTCTCCTGGAGTATAGTGGGCACAGCGCTTTATCAGAGTCAGAGTATCTACAAAGGACAAAAATGTGCATTTCCGGACACGGTTGTGAGGGATACTGGCACTGCAGGGAGCAAAGATGACCGTCGTGTAAAATTCAGCTGAAAGCAGAGAGAACAGGGAAAAGGAGGGCTCACAAAGATGGTGGGGCATCTAACGAGGTGGCTGCATCGATCTCGAGGCGGCAGACGGGCCGGGCACGGGCGTAAACTCGGGGGGTCGAGGGAGAGCAAAAGTGTGCGCCGCCGGAGCAGCTTGTTGCATAGGGGGGCAATTTTCTGGCAAGCGGAGCGCGCGACTTGGTCAGTAGCTACTACGACCGCGTGCTTCATGCGCGAGAGCGCTAGAATGGGGGGAAAACGCACCGTCAAGCGGGGAAAGGGGAAGCGTGCTCGGGGTGCCGGCCCATCCGCTGGTCGACCACGGGTGCTGCCCATACGAAAACGCCGGGTGCGGTTGCGGTAAGTTGTGCAATCCGTTAAACTGGAGCGGCGGGTACGGGGGAGCGAGAGCGGGCGCCAAGGGCGTTGTCGTAGGGAACGGCTCGGAGCCGGTGCACGGCGTCTGCTGCGCTGGGCGGCACGCCGGCACTGTCGGGAGCACCGAGCTCAAGCTGTGACGTGGTGGTAGCAGCGCTGCATGATCCGGACCCTCGACCGGGGCAGGATCGCGGAGTCAAGCCGTCTCCTGCTCCGCGTGCTTCTTCTGGGCGCGCGCTTCAGCTCGAGCCAGGGTCTCCATGCGCTTGTTAGCCCGTTGTTGGGCTGCCGAGACCGCCTCTTGATGTTTCGACGGGTCGAGGAACCCTTCACCCTGCTTGACGACCGTACGGTTTACCTTTTTCTTGCCCTTGATGAGCTGGTTTCTTGCGCGCTCGAGAGCCTCGTCCTTGGCGGCCGATTCGGCGGCGACAGAGTCAAAAGTTCAGGAGAGTTGGGAGAACAGCCAGGGCGGCCTCGCCGGCCGTGGAAAGGTCAGTAGGCGGCTTCTTCTTGAGCCGCGACGTCGTGCGGCGCGCCGAGCGTGGCGTAAAAGCGGCAACCGGCGTCGCTCCCTTGGTATAGCGCTTCAGGACGTCGGCGTCAACGACGCTAGCTGCATCAATCGTCGACACCGAGCTGGTTCGAGGGAGTGGGCGAGGAGAAGGGGTACGGTCCGGAGACTGATCACCTTCGATTTCCGTCTCCGAGTCGTCGGAGCTGGCGGACTCTTCGGCAAGGAAGCACTGGTGGCTAGGCTGTGCATGAGCCGGGCGCTTGCGCAGGTCTTGCACTTTCGTGTTGCGCTTCAAGTCGATTGGCCAAAGGCCCGTGCGCGAGAACGCCGCTTGCACGGCGTCACCCATGAGAGCTTGCTCGCGGGCTGGCCGAAGATGGCTATTAAGTTATCTTTGATCAGCTGGAAGGCAAAGTACCGACAAAATTCGCAGATAGAGTGTGCGCACCGGATGAAATCACCCTTTCCAACTGAATCTCCCACCCGAAGGCTTTCTTGCAGGTGCTGCAAGTAGTAGTGCTGCAGAGGTCCGAAGAGCGAGACATCGAGCGGCTGGACGAGGTGCGTGGTATGCGGAATGAGGAGGAAGGGGATGCTGCGGTGCTCGAATGCGTACTCAAGAAACTCGAGGGTTTCGTGCGACCCATGTCCGTCAAGGATCAGCAGCCGCCACTCGTAGGCGTTGTACCGGACGCTGAAGACAGGGAAGGCGGTCCGGAGGAAACAGGTCAGGTCAACAACCCTGTAACACGGGTGAAAAAGAAGGGAGGAATCTGGACTCACTACTTGCGGCTCTCACGGTCAAAGAATTTGAGCCATTCAAGGCTCAGCTTGTTGTCGGTATATCCGCTTGTCGAGTTGCCCTTCAGCGCGCCAGGGATGTCGTCTTCGGGACCGACAGGCTCCCAGCCGAGCGAGTAGTTCTGACCGGCAAAGATGATTGCAGGCGGTAGGACCTTCCCTGCGGCGGAAACCGCCTCGATTACGGTTATGAGCTCTTGAGAGCCGTCTGGGAAGCCGCCAGCAGATCAGTAAGAGGTGTATGTGGCGCAGAAAGACCACACTCACCTTCCGCTGCGACCGGCTTGCACCTTTCTCCGCGCGGAACAAGCACTTGCTCACTCCGCGCTTGCCCCACCATAAACCCCTTTTTGTCCATATTCCACACCTGGGCGGCCCGCCGGATCTTCTTCTTGTCGCAGACTTGGGCAAGCTGGGGAGGTGGGAATCAGCTTTTGCCGGGGGCGGATTATCCGGAAAGGGGGGCGTACATCCTCCCACCACCCCTGCATCTGACCGAACGACACCGCATAGTTTCGCTCCTTGGCAAGGCGTTTGGCTCTCCGCACGAGTAGCTGCCCTCGGTGCCGCTTCTTGAAGTTCCGGTACCAGCCCTCGCTGAGATCCGGTCCGGTATGGCCTCGCTCGCGGCGAATCTTGTTGGCGAACTGTAGGACGTGTCGCTTGGCTAAAGGGAGTTGAGCCTGGGCGGCTTGCGCCGTGTAGTCGATGATGCGTTCCTCCTCCTCTGGGTCGAGCGCCTGCCTCTCCTTGCCCTCATCGGCGCGCGAACGGCCGCCCCTCAGACGGTGCTGGATGGTAGTTTTAGACACTTCGAAATCGCGGGCGATCCCAGCGACCGTCTTGACGCCTTTGCGGGCTTTGCCGGTTGGTTGCGAGAGGTGGAATCCGTGTTTGCGACATTCGGCCTCCGCCTGGTCCAGTGCAGCCGCCTTCCGTTGCGCGACGAGTTCCGCCGTTGGCCGACCACGGCGTGGCATCCTTCGGGCCAACTCAGAGGCCCTGCAGGAGCGTGTAGCGAGTGACAGTTCTCGATCAACAACGAAGTCGAGGTTGAGAAGGACCGCAAACGGACGATCGAGAGTCGAAAAAACGATGACGCGTTTGCTCGGCTTCTCTTCGAGCATAGCGCGGAAATATCTCAATTGCAGCCCATAGCAGCCTTCTCTATGCTCTATCCAACCATATGGACGTGATTGCGAGTTCTAAAGTTCACTATGGCACGCTCTAGTGTGGCTCAAAAGTTATTTGGCCATTTCCGGCCAATTGACGGTCAACCTGGAGTAGTCTAAAAGCAAAGACTGCTGCGCACCTGACCAGTCAACCTAGGCATCGCAGGGGCCAGTGGCCGAAGCGTGAGTGCAGTGAGAAGGTCGAGCTCGGTCACTCTAGAAAATGGCCCCGCACTGTGCCCTATGGCACCGGAGGGCACCCCCAAGACCATAACCTAGCCAAATAAGACTGCTGCGCACCCTTTCTACAAAACCGGAAGTCTAGGGGAACAATAGCCACAACGTGTGAGCGAGGTGGGAAGGTCAAGCTTGGTTGCTTCAGACAATTGCCCACCACTCTGGCCCACATCCCCTAGACCATACTTTAGACAAAATAAGGTCTGCGCTTCTCTCCACAGAAGCCGGAACTCCGGGGAAGCAAGAGCCAAAGGAGCAGAGGAGCGAGAATGTCAAGCTCGATTCAGAGGCAAGAACGTGCCCAGCTCCGCCCCTTTGCTCCAGAAGGATACTCTTCGGCTATGACCCAGCTTAAAATCAACTGTGCACTCCTCCAAGAACACCAGACCTCAAGAGGACTGTCGCCGAAGCAAGAGCGAAGCGAAAAGGTCGAGCTCCGTAGTCGGGCGAAACCGCCCACGAGCTCAGTGTCTCTACCCCGAAGCGCATTCTCAGAGCTTTGGCACAGGGGTAGGGGCTGCTGCGCAGCCTGTCAAGGAACCTAGAGGTCTCAGGGCACTGTAGAGGCAACCTAGTTTGCCCAACTGAGCCCAAACGCGCACACCTTGGAAAGAACCACACCTCAACTCGGGCCCCTCCGCCCTGGAGCGTATCCCTGAGACCAGCGTCCACTTGAAGCAACTTCTGAGCACCTTGGCAATCAACCTAGACCTCAAGGAAACCAGTGGCCAAAGTGTGAGCCTTGCGCAAAGGTCAAGCTCGGTCAACTTGGGGAAACGCACCCTAGCTCGGGCCTATTACCCTGGAGCAAATGCCCAAGGTTACAGATGCGGCACATCTAGCCAGTCAAACTGGAACTGACTGGAAGCAATTGCCGGAAGCAGGAACGCGGCGAGAAGGTCCAGCTCGATCACTCCCGAAAAACACCCCCTGCTTGGCCTGTTGACCCCAGACCACGTCTTCGAGACCGCAGTCCACTTGAGCTAACCGTTGTGTATCCCGCCATTTGAGCCAGAGCTCAAGGGGGCAATGGCTGAAGTGAAGAGTGAGGTGGGAAGGTTGAGCTCGGCTGAACAGCAAACCGTGCCCCCGTTCTGCCCCCGGGCCCCAGACCGTATCTCCAAGCCCATGGTACACACTTGTTGACAAATACCCACCCTTCCAGCATACCCGGATCCGAAGGGAGCAATAGCCAGAGAGAGAGCCCCGCGAGAAGGTCAAGCTTGGCTGGACAGTAAAACGCACCCCAGCACTGCCCCTTGACCCTGGGGCTCACCTCTGGAACAAGGAGGCAGGTATAGAGATAGTTGCTCAGCCTGTCAAGAGATCTAGTTGTCTCAGGGGCCAAGATTTGAAGCAAGAGCGAGGTTGGACACTCGTGTTTGGTTACGGCGGCAAAACCTGAAAACACTCCTCATCCTCCCTATCTGGACTCCAGAGCCCAGTTTAAATGCCATAGTTCAGTTGAAATACCAGCTTGGCACCAGCAGATCAGGCTGAATCTCAAGGGGAGCAATGATCAAGGACAGAGCAAAGCAGAAAGGTGGACCTTGGTAAATCAGCAAAAACACCCATGAGCCCCACCCCTGGACCCTGTAGTGCACATCCGGGACTATGGCAGAGGTATATAGGCTGCTGTACAGCCTGTCAATGGAAGTGGACCATGGGGCAGGCAGTATTTGAGGTGAGGGAAAGGCAAGAAGGTCGAGCTCCGTTGATCCGGAAAAGAACCTCCGGCTCCACGCGGTGACCCCCGCGGGCATAAACAAAGATATTCCAAGTACAGGGAAGCTGAGTAGCCTGTTGAAGAAGCTGTGACTCAAGATAAGGAAAAGCCTCTGCAAGAGTGGAGCAAGGTCCAGCTTGGTCGACCCGGGAAAGCACCTGCAGAGGCAACTGGACTCAAGCGTGAGCGAGACGAAGGTACTGAGTACTCTGCGAGGGACGGTAGGGCGAGAGTGAAACGCGTAACCAAACAACACTGAATCAAGTGTTGATTGCGAGTCGAGAGGGTGAGGGCCAGAGCCAGGAACGACCACATGAGGGTCACGCGTCGAGTCAGATTGATCATCCAACTTCTATCCGTCCGTTGCCTTGACCATCCGAAGCCCCGTTGACATCTTGATCTTGAGCACAAGTCTATGGTAGTATAATCTGGGAAGGATCAAGTCAGCAAAGGCTTGAAAGAAAACGAGCGAGAGGAAAATGACTTAGAATTGGAAGAGGACTTGAAGGTATTGTCCATAACACTGGAGCCCATGCCCAAGGTCACAGTACCACCAGGCAAACAGCTGCGCCCCCTGCCAATGTAATCACACGGATACTCGATGAGAGCAGTAACCAAAGTGGCGAGAAAGTTGAGCTCGGACCGTGTAAGCCCCGAGGCTCACAAGGACAGCAAGATGACGGTCGCGCGGTGGCGCGGAAGGAAACTGGTTGAAGCTTGCTTCTCGCTCCCTGCTGGTTGTTCTCCTCATTCTATCTGACAGGTGAACAACCAGGTGAGTCTCCCAGTTCAGAAAACGCACCACAACTCGGCCGCATCGCCCCAGAGCACATGCCCGAGACCATAGTCCACACCAAGTGAGAGTTGCGCATCTTGGCCATCAACCCAGAACTCAAAGGGGCCAATCGCCAAAGCGACAGCGTAGCGAGAAGGTCAAGCTCGGTTAAAAGCCAAACCGCGACCCAGCTCCCACTCATAGCCCCGGAGCTCATGCCCAAGGCCATCATCCTCACAAGATAACAATTATGTGCCCTCCCAACAAGACCGGAAGTCCCAGAAAGTGATAGCCAAACCCGACAAGGTCAAGCTCAATTCAGAGCCAATAACGTCCTCAGCTCCACCCCTTTTGCTCCGGAAGCATCCTCTGCAAATGGAACTACTCTAAACCCAACTGGGCACCCTGCCAGGGGAACCGGAACTTGAGGGAAGCGGAAGCCAGAGAGAGGGAGCAAAGCGAGAAGGTCGAGCTTGGCTGAAATAAATCCTCAGAAACTCAACCTCATGGCTCCGAAGTAGAGCATGTTGTCCCATTCCCCATTAACCCCAGTGACTGGGTCGGCGAGCCTGTGACCGGGGGGATTTTCTGGGATGGGAGGTGAACGAGGCTCCCGGTCAGCTTTCTGAACGGGCAAACGGCCCGTTCACTGTGGTATGGATGGGGAATCCAAGGCCTCTTTGATTTTCTTTGATCGAGGTTTAATTTATCCATCGAGCGTGTTAGAACTCAGAGGCAAAATCTTTGCTCGATGTTCTGGCCCTTTGAGAGAGTTGGTATCTATATACAAGAACTGCAATACATAGTCTCTGATCTAGACGCTCTTTCCTGCTCCTTCCCCGGTCTTGGCCTCCGAGTCCGCTCATCCATGTCCGAGTCCGAGTCCGAGTCCTCAGAAGCCAAGTCGAGCACCGGTGCCTTCCCCTTGTCGCGCACCTTGGTCTTAGCCTTCCGCTGCCGCAGCTTCTCCTTGGCCAAAAGACCCAACGGCAACCACCCCGCCCTTGACCAAGCCCCAACCGTCATGGTCTCGCACAGCTTCTTGCCCGCGAGACTGTGTCGCTTCTCGGTCACCGTGTTGCGGCCAAAGCTGAACATGCGCTCAACGGCGACGGACAAGACTGCATGCGCAAAGAAACTGGAGGTCAGCTCGAGAGCAAGGGTGAGGGCGAGGGCGAGGGCGAGAGAGAAAGAAGAGTGTGAGAGAGGGAAGAGTTCGAGGGCGACAGGAATGGGAGTGCGAGGGGGAGGAGGGAAAGAGGGAGAGACTAGAGCATGTTGCCAGTTGGACTGGGGCGGACCGGGGACCGGGGTCCCGGTGACGGGAACACGCTCCCGTTACCGGGGCCCCATTCCTGTTCAGACGCCGTTCGGCGCTCGAAAATTTCCCGTGAGCGGGGACGAACGGGGCTCTTTCTGTAGGCGCAGCGGCTTGGGAGCTTTCAGCCTAGCAGCAGCAAGTAGAAGCACTGCATTGCACTCTATCACACTGTCTCGTGCTGTCCTGAAGAGACTCGAGGGATTCTGCCGGCGGTCCAATCAGGTGGTCGCTTCTCATCTTCTCTTCCCTCCCGCCTCTCCCTCTCCCTCTCTCTCCGCGCTTCTTTCTTGCTTTGTCAACATACAGCCAGCCACAAACTCGCCGCCTCAAGGGCCGCACGCTGCTCGCAACCTCGCCGCTTCAATCTGCAGCCCGACACCCTCCTCAAGTCTCTCAAGTTAGGCAACACCATCGACTTGCCCGGCACTGCGACGGTGGTCTGCCTGCGTGGCTCGTGGAGCAAGGGATGGACAGAGAGCAGAGAGATCTGGCGGCACGGGCACTCGCCTTTATGCGGCTTTAGGTGTGTTTCCCCTATCTCCTGCCCTTCTCCCCTCCTCATCCCATCCCTTCCTTCCTGCGCCCGTGCTTCTTGCGCCATACGTGGTGCTCTGCCCTTCTTGTTGTATCCCCTTGCGCCCCTTCTCCCCCTCCCCGTCTTTGCTCTCGCCCTTGTTGTCCTCCTCTCGCCTTCATCCCCCTCCTCCCACTCTCCGAGTCACCCTCTCACCGTCCGCTCTGGTTGCCTGCCCTCTCGCTGTTGCTCTCGTCTCCCCCTTCTTGCCGTGCCCTCTCGCCCACGCGGCTTGTGCCCCTCCGCTATTGTCTTTTGCGCTCTCGTCGCTCTCGCTTTCACACTTTCGCTTTCGTCACTCTCGTTCTCTCCCGCTTTCAGCTTGCTGACCCAGACCTTTTGTTTGTGCGCAGGCTCTTTGATAGCAGTGGATTGGCTGTTCTATTCTGGGAGCACTGCAGCACAGGCTCACGGGCTCACGGGCAAGAAGACACCCAAAACCGTGGTGGTCGGACCCTGGTTGCCGGCGGAATGGCCGCTGCTTGCACCTATGGCCAAGGCGAGGCTGCAGGCTCAGAAGGGAAACACCAACACAGGCACCAAGGGCATGGGTAAGGAAGCGGTGGTGAAGTTGTCTCTTTTCGAGGAGTCCTCGGGTTGGAGTTGGAGGATTCGGACTCGGAGACTGAACCAAAGCCGCAGAACATGGCATGTAGAACAAAAGTATGCAATGCACTTGACGCTTCATACGCAAGAGAGCTGACTTGAGAGGCCCAAAGGGAGAATTCCAACTCCCATCCGCTCTTGCTTGCTCTGATCTGCAGTCTTCTCGATCACGGAAATTAAAGTTGTCTCAAATTCCCCGTTCGCACCCCGGTGAACGGGCGAACGGCCTGTTCAAAAAGGCGACTGGGAGCCCGGTCCCCATTCACCTCCCATACCAGAAAATTCCCCCAGTAACCTCCCAGTCCCAGTCACTGGGGCGAATGGGGAATGGGACAACATGCTCTAGGAGAGACAGAGAAAGGGGAAACTCACCGGGCGCTGTGAACACATCAAGAGCCATCCCGGTCAAACCACCGTGCTCCCTGCCCATCCTCTGCTCCGCCGTCCACCAGACCAACGTACCCGTCCCCAGGTTGGGCAAGCCTTGAAGTTGATCGTGTTGCCATTGATGGAGCAACACATAAACAGCAACACTGAGTCAATCAA
Source organism: Rhodotorula mucilaginosa (assembly GCA_034406715.1). NCBI lineage: Eukaryota > Fungi > Basidiomycota > Microbotryomycetes > Sporidiobolales > Sporidiobolaceae > Rhodotorula > Rhodotorula mucilaginosa. The sequence goes on from CP137865.1 coordinate 116,790, forward strand.
GCGTTGACTACCAAAACGATGCATCAAAGTGAAAGAAGACATAGAAAGCACTTTAAAACTAAGACTGATCACCCAAGTTCCGCCTGTGTCCTTGACCACCAGGGCAGCCACTCTTGACCTCTGTACATACTTGTAATGTGATGCTTGCTTGCGCTTGCAGGGCTTCATCATGCCTCTCAGCAGTAAAACTAGAACCCCGGAAGCGGGCAAAAAAGATTGACCACGCTGGGGCTCGAACCCAGAGTCTCCTGATATACGCTGAATCGTAGTCAGACGCCTTGCCATTGGGCCACGCGGCCATTTTTGATGTTCAACCGAGCAAATTTGCAATATATATTATTAGACTTGTCATGTGTCTTCCGAGGCTGGGGACTCTTCCTGAAAACATGCCAACTGCATGATGCCAGGTAGTAGAGATACTCCCCACTGTCGGGAAGTATGGAGAGTCATGGTCAGGGGGTTTCAGAGGAAGTTTTGTTGCAGCAAGTCCAGAGGTCCGAGGACTCAGGAGTGTGTTCAACTTCATCATTCCAATGCTGGGCAGACTTCCCTCCTATTGCCCCCTCAGCTTTGCTCACACTCAACTTCCCATTCCAAGTCTCTTTCCCGCTCTTTCTCATCAAACTTCACTAACACTTCTTCTTCTTGCAGATGACACACTATACTGTGCTGGGCTCAAGGTGCGGGCCGCCGCCTTAAGATGCTGTCACCCGATTCGGGTGGTGTTGGTGGAACGTCTCGCTGGATTGGGTTGTAGCCCTCTCTTCTCTTTAGCACTTCCCCCTCCTCACTCATACTCTCTTGAATCTACACTTGAGTCACTGTGTATTGACTTTTGCGCACCTGAGACTTGCTACACCTGTCTCTGACCAAGTACAACCCGGCACTGAGCAGGACGCCCTCTCTCGCATCGAGCTCAAGAGTGGTGCGCCCCGCATGCAAGCTCTCCATGTCGTTGTCGCTGACTCCTGAGTCATGCTCAACTTGCACCTTTGCCAACTGGACCTGTCAGCTAGGAATGGCGTCCAGGGTTGCAGGACTCATCAAAGGATAGTGGGCTGTTGAATGATTGGAGCCGGACTCTTTTTTTCACATTCGAGATTAGCTTGCTTCGCTCCCATCTTGTTCTGTTCCTCTTCTCCTTTTCCTTCAGGTCACTTCTGCTTGAATACCTAGGCTCAGTTCTCTGTCTCTCGTGCCCGGGCAGGAAGAAGAGTCTGCAGAGTTCCAAGCCATGCTAGTGGTTGTCCGACCTTGCCTTCAGCAGCCGATGCGACTTGCAAATTGCAATCGTGTTTCCCTCTTTCTCTCTTTCTCATTGCTGACATTTACACTTCTCTCCAGGTAGATACGATCTCACTCGTCTTTGCATAGCAGCATAGCACCAACAATCATACTTCTCTCTAGTTGCTGCCGGAAACGTAGAGGCTTCACCAACAGTGCCAATCAGCATCTCTCTGGCAGTCCTATTCTGACTTCCTCGGTGTCTTAGTGCTGACTAAGGACTGGTCCTGGTGCAACCCATCCCTGCAGAATTTGGCCATATGTTCCCGGTAGGGATGGCAGATAAGAAGTAATAAAATGGGCACAAGCCCTACCTTGTCACACTACTGGCAAATATCAGGAGCTCAGTGAAAATGAGTTTGTGTCTGCTGTTTGTTTCTTTGGAAGAAGCGGGGACATGAGGGCTTGTCAGCGGGTCAGCCTGGAGAAGGCAAAAAGGATGCAGACTCTTCCCTGTGCTTGCCCATTGTCACTTCTCTTGTCCTGTTGAGGAAGCCAGACCTTGCTGCTGCAGTTCCCAGGGCAGACAAGGATGCAGCTAGCAAGGAGCAGCTTGCTGCACCTTGGGATAGTGCATTCAGTTGGCTTCTGAGCAGGGTGACAGGTCTCTACGCAATGCAGAAGGGGTGGCTTTCGTCATTTCTACAGACTGTGCATATGCTGAGCTTCCTAAGACAGCCTGAATAGTTTGTAAAGGGACTGTAACAGGTTACTGATGGATCTGAACTGGGGGAACCGGCTGGCCAGAATGGGGTGTTTTTCCAGTAAAAAACTCCATAGCTTATAAGGGACTCCCAGTGATGGGTCCGATATCCCTATACATACGTATGCATGGCCCTGTGCTACCTGATGCACACACAGGGGCTCCTACCTGGTAGGCCAGCAAATCAAACTACTTGGAGTTCAGAGAGTCCCACACAGGTAGAGATTGACCACCTGTGCCCGCCTGCCCCTGTTCAACGGAGACGGGCGAGAAAAATTGAAATCGGGAAACTGGGGTGGCTGCCGGGGCTGGGAGCCCGTCACGGGAGATACGGCGTGCAGAATGGGGCACAACAAGTAAATTCTGAGCAGTATGCAAATGGGCACTACGTGACTTTTTAAGGCTGCTTCCATAGACTTGGAGCTGGTGCAGACTCTTACAAGACCAGTGAAGGTGAGCAGCCTTCTTGTACAGTGCGTCACCTCACTTCTCAGCACGGTGCACCCCTTTCTGCCTGAAAATTGGCAGAACTTCGTGGTCTGGTCGGTTTAGATCACATGTCACTTGACTCTTTTTGACCCTGTTTTGTGCTCTACAGCACCAGGGCTCATGGCCCCCTGCTTTTTAAGTCTATAGCTACACCTTTATAATCTGGTTTCCGGAAGAAGGGCCCAGCTCTGGGCATGGTGAACTTTTATGATGGTATTTGCAATGACCAGCCTAATCCAACCTGATTTTTCCTGCCTAAATGAGGAGGGTTTTTCTTTCTGCTTCCCTCACTTTGAGTAGTATCCGCAATCTAGATGGGCTTCCATAGCTTAATATGACTTGAAACAAGAGTTATCTATCTATCTATACAACAAACCGACTCCTCTCCTTGTTGCCTCGCACCTCCGCGGCTCAGACAACTACGACGTTTGGACCATACAGATCCGAGCTCTCGTAGGCGTCAACGGCTGCAAGGTCATCGATAGTCAACCGCGCAAGGGAGGATCGTTTGACCCTACACTCTGGGACTGCCTCAGTGAATTTGTCACGTCAACGATTGTCATCTCGGCCCACCAGAGCGTGATCCACGACGCTGCCGGCTGCAAGCGCACGGCCACGGTATACTGGGCTGCGCTACGCAACGTTTACCTCGCGACGGACGTGCAAGGCGCCCAACAACTTCTCACTCATTTTGGGGGACTCACACCCCCAGCTGCCACGCTGGAGGCGTTCGAGTCGTTCGAGACGTTCTTGAAAGAGTACCAAGCCCCAAGCCCGCCGACATCAAGCTCGAGATGGTCTACTCGTTGCATCTCCTCAACGGCCTCCGGCCTGCTCTGAGCGCTTTCCAGACGAGCCTCCCCATGACCAACTTGTCGGAAATGCCCAGTACGGATCGCGTACTCGATCTCGTCCGGAACAAGGTTCTCCGCCTCTCGTCATTGTCATTGTCGTCGTCGTCCACCTCCGCTGCACTCACTGCGAGCTCAGAGCTGCCGCCGCCTTCACGTGAAGGCGTGCCCCGCCTGCAAGGGCGCGCACTGGCTCCGTGACTGCACCAGTCCGGAGAGCGAGAAGTTCCGCGCGCAATGCAAGGAGCGCAACTTCAAGAACCGTCTCAAGGCCAAGGCTCGACTCGCACAAGCCGGTGAGGCCAACGCGCAACTTGCGTCCCTTCTCAACGAGGACACGGGCGTCGACCTCTGGCTCACCATGAGTTTCAGCGCAACTCCGCGCAGCCTCAAGCCTACAATCGACAGCGGCGCCACTCACTCCATGTGCGGCGAGATCTCGCTTTTCTTCAACCTTTGCCGATGCCGTCCGTCACCCGTCGGTGGCGTCTCCGGTGCCAAGAACGGGCTCATGGTCACCGGCGTAGGCTCGCTCCTTGTCAAGCTCGTCAGCGGCAGGATCGTGGTCATCCATCAGGCGCTTCTCGTGCCCGGGATCGCAGCAAACCTCATCTCGTCGTCGCAACTCTACGACAACCACGGCGTCACGACAACCTTCGGACAGGGAGCCACCCTCTCGCGCAACGGCGTCGTGATCGCCACTGGCACTCGCCTCCGTAAGCACCTCTACCAACTCGACGGCGAGCTGATTGCTCCGAGCACGGCCAAAGGTGCGACCGCTCTCCTTGCCACAGGTACTGCTTCTAAACCTGAACTGACCACCTGGCACTGTCGCTTTGCGCACCTTTCCCTCAGGTCGCTGAAGTCGCTTGCCAGGTCGGAACATGTCAAGGGGTTTGGAAGTAGCTACTCAAGGAAGTGGGGAGCCTCGCCCGTGCAACACGTGTCATCTCTCGCACGCTTTCCGGTTGCCGTTTCCGCGGTCGGATCGTCAGACGACAGAGCTTCTCGAGCTCGTGCACACGGACGTGCTCTCGATCAACGTACCGTCGTATGGTGCTCGCCGCTACGTTGTCACGTTCGTTGAGGACCACTCTCGCATGCTCTGGGTCGAGGCGCTCACCCGCAAGAGTGACGTCTTCGGAGCCCTCCAGCGCTTCAAGGCGGCTGCCGAGAACGAGTCGGGCAAGCACATCCAGCGCCTGCGTTCCGACAACGGCAGCGAGTACACGTCCCACGAATTCGGCGACTTCCTGGCCGAATACGGGATCCCTCACGAGATGCCACCGCCGTACTCTCCGCAGGCCAACGGGGTCTCGGAGCGGATCAACCGGACCCTCGTCGAGGGCCTGATTTCACTGCTCAATCAGGCTCAAGCACCCAAAGCCCTCTGCGCAGAGGCGCTTCTCGCCTTCGTCTTTGTCAAGAACCGGTCGCCGCATGCTGCACTCGCCGGAGGCGTCCCGCTCGCCGTCTGATAGATAGATAGATAAGTCTTGTTTCAAGTCATGTCGAGCTATTAAGCCCAAGTAGACCGAGGATACTACTCAGAGTGAGGGAAGCGAGGGGAGGCCCGAAGAAAAAACCTCCTCATTGAGGCAGGAAAATCAGGTTGGAAAGAATGAGGGGTATAGGTGAGAGGGTCAGGGAGAGGGGGATGTAAGGAGAGGTATGGTGGGGGCAGACTCAGCTAGACGGGTCATCTAAGGGCGGGGAGTAGAGCGAGTCGAAACGGCCTGAATCGGCGAGGAACCGGAGTGTCGCTTTTGTCGCGCGAGGGTCGCTGAGAAGGTAGGCGAGGGAGGGCGATTTGAGTCGGAGGGAGGCGAGGAGAGTCGCGCGCGGGGTGGTGTAGAGAGGGCAGTGGAGGAAGAAGTGTTCTCGAGTCTCTGGCTCACCTCCGCAAGCGCAGAGGAGTCGTTCCGGTTCGAAGTGCGCCCTGTAGGCGCCGAGATCGCAGGCGCCTGTGCGCAGCCGAGTGAGCAAGGTCGATTGACGGCGCGAGAGCGAGGAGTGGAAGCGGGTGAAGGAGGGACCGGGTGGAGCGGAGGTGATGGCGCGAAGTTGGCCTCCAGTCGAGGACGACAACCAAAGCCTTGACCAGGCAGCGTTTTGCGCTGCGTTGAAAGCAGACCAGCCTGCTGAGAAGCTCCTGGGCAGCAAGCGCCCATGTCGGATCGAGCCCAAGCTGTCGGCGGGCGGTGACGTCGAGACAGCAGGTCGTGGGCCTGAGCGTCGCCCAAGTCCTCCTTCGCCTTCGCCGTCGTCGTCCTCGCTGCTGCTGTCGCTCGCGCGCGACTCCGCGAGCTCGGGGCGGTATGCCAGGGCTCTTTTGCCCCGCCGTCTGGCGTGGCAAACCTGTACGGGTCGACATGCTGCGGGTCTGGGGTTGTTGTGCTTACCACACCGTCACCAACTTCGCCGCGACCGACGCCAACATTGTCGCCGCCGCACTTGCGCTCGCCCCGAAGCTCCCCAGCGCCACACTCGCCGCCGTCGTACGCCACTACGACACGACGATCGCCGGTGCGGACGGCGCCCTCGAGCCGGTCCCGCATTTTAACGGCAACTGCGCGATCTACATGCGCCTCCCGGAAATCGTTCGGGACGACGCCGGCTTGTACAAGAGCAAGCTCGGTGACCTCCTGCCGAACTCCATCAGCTACAACGGAGACGTCATCCCGCTCCGCCATGCTTACGAGACAGGGCCGTTCTGCCCGCGCTGCCGCTTCGTCGGCCACGCGGCGGAGCACTGCTCACGCTTCCCCTGCTTCTCCTGCAGCGTCTTTGGCCACACAGCAGACAAGTGCACTAACCCTACTGGTCGCAAGTTCACCGGTCGCCCGCCGATTGCTGCTGCACACGGCGCCGCCAAGGAGCACGAGTGGCAGACTGTCTCGCGCCACCCGCAGACCCCCGCCAAGAACGCTCTCCGCCGCGAGAACTCTAACCTTACCCCCGTCAACACAACCGCCCGCGGCACCTACGGCGCTGTCCCGACGCCAACTGCCGGAACCGCTAACCGGTTTGCAGCTCTCGACGTTCAAGAGGCGCAGGAGGCCGACTTCCGCCTCGTCTTCGCCCGCGACTTCCCGCCCATCGCCCCGCCTTCGACTCGGAAACACCTGCGGCAAAGTCGCCCGCAGTCCGAGGCTGCCTCCAGCACCGACCAACCGAGTCCGGTGAAGCGGCGCTTTGGGCAGGGCCCCGGCCGCGACCGCACACCTTTCGACCTCGACGCGCCGTCCGCTTTCCACGTCACCGAGGACGCCGCCCCGGAAACCGGCAACGCCAGCGCTACCGCCTTCGCCAGCCGTAGCACCGCGGCGACTGTTGGTCCGGTCACCAACACCCCGCCGCCGCCTCGCTCCTCGACCATCCTGACTCGCTCTCTGACTGCGCGTCTAGACTCACCTTCTGTCCAGCAGGAGAAACAGGGAGAGCGCGACACGCAAGATGAGACGACTCACGACGATCGCGAGGTCGCCGCCGCCCTCCTCTCAACTCAAGAACGCCCCGCCGCTACCGCAGTCGCCGCTGATGCCGACTCGTCGCCCGGCATGATCACCGACGCGGAGGAGGAGACGCAGCTTGCCTCCCAATGAGTACCCCTATCACTTTTCTGACGTGGAACGTCCGGTCGCTTCAAGCGACGCGATCCCGTCACAAAATCCTCTCCTTCCTCCAACCTCTCCTTGCCTCACCGGCGGTCATTCTCCTGCAAGAGCACCACCTCTCCCGCAAGCAGGTGGATGACCTGCTCACAACACTCCCCGCACACATCCTCTACTCACATCATACTCTCACGCTCATTTCAGAGAAGCTCGCTAAAGACCTTCTATCTCGCTTGCCTGAAGCGCAGATACAGCTCGACGGTCGTGTACTCTCGTGCACGCTCGAGTTCACCAGCTACGCCAACCTGCAAGTACACAACATTTACGCGCCCGTCAACTCCGCCCACCGAGCCGCCTTTTTCGACGCCCTCGCCTTCGCGCCCACCGACCCGCGCTCTTTCGTCCTCGGCGGCGACTTGAACGACTGCCCCGACCCGAAAATCGACCGAAAGAACCAGTCCACCTCGCACGGTCACCATTGGAAACGGCTCGCGCAGAAACTACCGACAGACTCCGTTGACGCAGTTCGCGAGCTTCATCAGGACAAGCCCCTTTTCACTCGCCCTCACCGCTCACGGACTGGAGAAACCATGTCTTGGTCTCGGATTGACCACCTCTTGACCTCCGCTGACCTACTTCCTCACCTGCAGAGAACTGACATTCTTTACACAGCGCCAGCATCTGATCACCGACCAGTCCGACTCCGCCTCCGCCTTCCCCAACTCTCGCCCTCACTAACCGGCATGCAGACTGCGCTGACGTTGCCGGTCACGTCAGCCTGCGTCCGACGAACGCACCCCGCCACCTTCCGAGAGGACGCCTTCAAAAGTCTGCTTGCCGACTTTTTCGCCGCCCGCGACAAGGCCGCTCTCGACACCGCCGCTCCACCACCGGCCCACCCGGAGTGGGAGAACTTACGGGTACAGATCGAGAGTTTAGCAGCGGAGTATGCGAATGGGCGGGCCCTGGAGCGAAAAGCTCGTACGCGAGTAGCCGAGATGACCATCGCAGATCTTGAGGCCAAACCCACCATGTCACCACTCGAGAAAGCGCACTACGATCATGCCCTGGTAGAACTGAAGTCTTTGCAACGTGTTCAGCTCGAGACCATTGCCCTCCGCGGACGCTTACCTCTCCTGCCCGATGCCAGCACTGATGCTGCAGCGCTTGCAGCCCGCGTCAAACCGGGTCTAAAGCGCTGCACCTTTCCCTCCATAGCCGCAGACGGCCAACAGCTTACTAATATTGACGCAGCTCTTGCCGCCACTGACGCTCATTTTGCAGCACTCTTTACGCCGCCACCCCGAGACCCTGACCAAGTTGAAACAGCTCGAGCCGCGTTGCTCGCCCCGCTCCGACGCAGCGACCCGTCCTCCGACCCCCGCTTTGCACGCGCGCTGCCGCGCAACCTCGCCGAGCGACTCGAGGAACCGTTCCGCCTTGAGGAGGTGAAAGCGGCAATTCGCAGCGCGCCCGCTTCCTCAAGTCCGGGCCCCGGAGGCCTCCCGTACGAGTTCTACAAGACCAATACTGAGCTCCTCGCCCCGCGCCTGCTCGCCGCCTTCAACTCGCTGTGGGAGACTCAGTCGATGCCGCGCACTTTCCAAGTCGCCCATGTCCGGCTCCTTCTCAAGAACAAACCCGGCCTTGAGCCTACATCCCTGAGTTCATACCGTCCCATCTCCCTCCGAGAAGCCGATTATCGCCTCCTAGCGCGAGTCCTCGTTGCCCGCATTAACCCAGCGCTCCGAGCTGCCCTCCCCCCGTCGCAGGTTGGCTTCGTTCCGGGCCGACTTGCCGCCGATGCAGGACGACACCTGCAGTTCGTACTCGACGAAGTGCGCCACCTCGACCTCCCGCACGCGGCGCTTCTCTCGCTCGACCAAGAGAAGGCGTACGACCGCGTCGATCACGACTGGATTTTCGCCTGTTTCGACAGCTACGGTTTCGGTCCGCGATTCTCGACCCTCCTTCGGCAGATCTACAACGGCGACACCCTCAAGGCCCGCTACAACATTAACGGTTCCTTTCCCCCGGAATCGCATTGAAAACAGGCTTGCCGCAGGGCGATCCGCTTTCATGCGCAACCTGGCTTCTCACTTTCCAACCCTTTCTTGACGCCCTGAGCATCAGAAAAGTTGCACTGACTCTCCACAATCCAATCCTTACTTGCCACGCAGAAATTTTGACGACTCTCGCCTTCGCCGACGACTCGATTTTTGTCGCCGACTCGCTCTCCCACGCTCTCCCCGCGCTCAACAACCTCGCCACAGATTGGGCCCTTGGCGCGAATGGTCGAATCAACACCACAAAGACGGAGGCGCTCGCCATTGGAACTGAGGCTCGGAGTGACCCGCGAGCGGCAACGGTCAAATGGTCCAATGACGAGTCCTTCGCTCTCTGGGTTGGTTTCCCCATAGCGCGCGGAGGTCCCCCGGACGACTTCTACGCCCTCCTTCCCGCCAAGATCCGCCGGCGCCTACACACCTTCGGCGGCATTTATGCGTCCCGAAGGACGCGCGCCATCCTGAGTAACGAGATCGCAATCTCCTATTCCCTCCATCTGCTCTCTTTCTCCCCCGCTTCTCCGACGTTCCTTGCTGACTTGCGCAAATCCATTCTTGACTTTGTGTGGGGGGGCAAGACCTCCCATGCAGTTCGCGCAGATATCGTCTTCCTACCGACACGACTCGGCGGGCTCGGCGCAATTGACCCCGTCGCCGTCGACACCGCCAACAGCTTACGCTTCCTTGATCGACTCCTCGCTCCCTGCGGCACCCTGTGGCACCACCTCGCCCTCAGCTCGTACCGCCGTAGCGCGCTCGCGGCGAAGGATCCGACCATCAGTGTCCGCCCCCCCCCGAGACCTGGCCCTGGGCGCTCTTCCGACCAGTTGCGACGCCACCAGCAAAGAGCGACGATCGCTTCTGGCACCGCATCGCGGCCGCAGCGCGCTCTCACCCACCGACTATCGACCCTGCCCTCCTCTCAACGGCTTCGGCACTCTCGCTCCCTCCCGCTTTCTTCTCCGCGGACCCCCGGCTTCGCTCCTTCCACGCACTGGCCGCTTTGTACTATCAGGACTCGCTGGCCGAGCTCCCTCCCGGTTACTACTCACTGCCTCCCAGCCTTCCAAGAACAGCACCAGCACAAGGCGGCAAAAGCGGGAGCCATCGGGCTTGGCTCGACTATCTCAACGGCGACGCTCGACTCGCCCAGCTACTCCCGCTCTCACCGCCACGAGACCTCGCCATCGCCCGCGCAAAGCGCCTCATCACGCTCCCCCCGCCGATGGCGCCCGCACCCGCAGCGTTCACGACCCTCACCCTGCCGCACGGATTCTCAACCGGCGCCGCGCGCAAGGCGCTTGCCGCAAGAGCGTCAATCTGCTCAATCTCACCGCGACTCGACTCACTCTTCAGTGCCCCGCCATCGTCCGACCAGGTGGAACGAGTTTGGCGGTGGATCTGGACGGCGCCGGCGCTGTCGAGGGAGTCGGAACACCACTGGCTCCTCCTGCACGGCGCGTTGCGCACGCGGCGGAGACTACACGTCATGGGGGTCGCTGACTCAGACTCGTGTCTACACTGCGGGGAGTCAGATTCCCTTTCTCACGCCCTCTTCACCTGCCCTTCCTCCGCTGCCTTCTGGACCTTCCTCTCCGCTCTGCTGTCAGACGCTTGCGGACAGATATTCACTGACACCACCTTTTCTGCAGAACAGATTCTACTCGGTCTCCCCCTCCTCCACGCCAACGCGCCTCCGGACCGTCGCCCCTTCCTCCGCGCCGTCGTCGCCGTCGCCATCACTACCCTTTGGGGGCGCCGCCTCGACTTCCTCCACCATGAAGGCTCAACACCGCTGTGCGACAACCCGCAAGATCTGGCTGCGAAAGCCTTCACCCGCGTCGCCGAACGGCTCAAATAGCGCCACATTTCCCCTCCACTCACCACCAACACCTCCATCCCTCTTATTCCTCCGTCCTGAGTGTACTGGTACCACCACTGTTGTATCCGGCTACTGTTGCCTACGGTGAATCTGCCCCATCCGGACAGATAGCCAAGCGCGGGACCTGCCACATCGGAAACTCGCCGATTAGTAGATTTGGTTACTGAACCTTGCCGGTGTAAATAAGATTCGATACAAAAAAAAAAAAATAAAGCTCCTCTCCCTCTCTTGCTCTCCAGCAGTTCACTCTCACTGCCTGGAGAGCAGGTGTGTAGCCTCCCTCATACACTCTTCTCTCTATACTGTCATACTCACTAGCAGTTCACTCTCACTCTGGAGAGCAGCCTTGAACACTTCCCTCTCTGCCACGCTCTGCTCCTGAGTAGCTGCTATGCTTGGTGACATACAGGCAGAAATTTTACACTTGCACAATCTCCCACCTGCACCAACCTGTGCTCCTTTTTGCGTGGCTGCACCACAGCTGTAGAACTTACATTTGCCTCTTCATGCTTGATGCTGCCCTATGTCCTCTCTCAAACTCCAGGCAAATTACCGAACGCTTTCTTGCTGTAGATCCTGTAAAGTCGTGGACTGTACTATGCTGGCTTGCTTGCTACTGAGCTTTGATGAATGTTGATTTTGTGATGATATCCTGCAAGGTCTCCATGTCGGCGTCGCCGACTCATGCTCAACTCGCACCTTTGACAGTGGAGCCCTCAACTACGAATGGCGTCAAGGATTGCAGGATCCGTCAAAGGATAGTCGGATGTTGAGTGATCAGAGCCGGACTCTCTTTCACATGCGAAATTAGCTCACTTCGCTCCCATCTTGTTCTGCTCCTCTTCTGCTTAAATTCCTAGGCTCAGTTCTCTGTCTCTTGTGACTGGGCAGAAAGAAGAGTCTACAGAGTTCCAGCCGTGCCAGTCATCGTCCGACCTCGCCTTCAGCAGCCAACACAACCTGCATATCCAATGTGCCAGCCTGCACCTCGAACTTGACCAGGTCTCGTGTGTTGCCAACAATGGTGCCGTGAGTATATCACAGGGTTTAAGCACCGGGGACTGAACTGTTGCAATTGGAGGAGATGCAGGAAGTCAAATGATGACAGTTCCCTTCCTGACGTGCAAGAGTAGCAGCTACAATAGCTCATTCCCTCCTCGCCCATTGGCAGTTCTTCCTTTTCCTTTTATCTCCAGCCTAGGTTCTTGTATCTGTTATCTCCAGCAACCAAGGCAGAAACAAACTGCTCTGCCTTGCTCATCGCGTTGACATTGACTCTCATCCCTGTACATGACTTGCAGACAATTTGCTCACAGTGGAGTGCTCTTGCCTGCTGGCCTGGACTCTGCAATTGCTGCAGACCCCACAGATGAGCTTGACATCTGCTGGGCTTGCATTGGACCACACTGCTTGGACTTGCTCCATTCAAGTGCGTCCCCTAAGCCCTTCCCTTCCAAATCCGCTCGTTTTTGGTTTGAACTTTGCTCATAGAACACATTCACTGTCAGAATCTTATCTCTACGAGGTTCAAGGTGAAAGTTACCTGCAAGGACTGGACAAGACATCGTGTGGTGGACGTCGAGCCTCCGTTACTACCCGGAGGAATACCCATATCAGTCAATTGGGCTAGGTAGCACTATGTGCTGTTCTTTGCTACATTTTCTAGCAGAGCTTCCTTGTCTCGCTCCTGCTTGAGACAAGTGCGCTTTGCAGCGTTTCTTAGCTGGTTCCGCTGTCTTTGAACTGTGTCTTTGTCAAACCCAGCGGTCCAAAGGTAAGATACTGATTTGCAGGCGTAGCCCGGGTCACGGGTAGTTGTTACTGGACTTGGATGAGCCTTCATTGTACCTTTCATTGCAGAATGCAGTTGGAAATGTCTGTCTTTCCTTTGAAAGTTTCAGGTTTGCCGCTTGTTGGCCTTGTCCCGCTCATGCGTGTACGCAGTCTTCCTTGATGCGGAGGGTTCCATGTGGTCACCTTTGGGAGACTGGCTCCGATGAGCAGTCTCGGTCATGCCGTGACTTGGGAAGCCGACGGCAGCAGAGATGGACTTGCCACGGGGAAGCTGAGGAGCTGTTCCTCAGCGCCTCAGCTCTCGCTTCTTGTTGTCAGTTTGCGCATGTAGAGCAGGAAGAGATTGGGTGACAATGATAGGAGATTCCCTTGCGCTACAAACTGGCACGTCAGAAAGCGAGGAGAGCTCTTGAAGCGAGGAGATCTTGGACTCACAAGCAGACAAGTCCGACCTGTCTCCCACGTTGCACAGGCCGTACCTCTGTACAGCACGGGATACGGGGGCCTGTGCCCCGTGCGCTCCCCCATTGAGCAAAAGTCAAGATTTTCACGCCCGTGCCCGTTGCACGGGAGGTCCCGGGCACAGGACAACATTCCCTGGAGTGATACAGGGAGCATGTAAGTAACCGTCAACTGAGCATCATTTAAGTGCATTTCTTCCTCTATCCTGGCAAGTGAGGAGTTAAGAGAAGGTTGGCACCACAAAGACAAATTCAGTGGGCCTCTTTTGAGCTCTCATCTCCATCCATTGGATCTTTGGAGCGAGAGCAAGAGATGAACACTGCAGATCTTGTCTCATAAAGCACAGGGATGAGGAAGCCACTACCACGCGGCACGCGCGCGTCTGCAAAATCCTTCCTCCGCGTGCACCTGAATTACTCGTGATCAACTCATGCAGCACTTTTGCAGTCTGGACCTGGTATATTGCCCGGCTGATCCCTGCAAACCGGTTAATAACCATTCCCTTGCCTGGTACGTTGAAGTGAGCCTGCAGTGGTGAGCACCGTGAACTTATGTGCAAACGCTTCAGACTTTCAAGGCAACTCCAGATCTGACTTGATCGCCTCTGCAGTTCTCTTCAGGCAAGTAATGAGGTTGTTCCACTTAGTGTTCAGGCAGGGTATGGGGTTGTTCCACTTGGTGTGTAACAGGGAGAGGTGGGATATGCAAGCAATTGGATGCAAGCAATTGGAGTACCAGCTTAAAAGTGTTCCGGAAGAAAGTGCACAAGCGCCTCAGCTGACAGAGGCAGAACAGCAGGAGGGGCCATTTCTCCTCCGTCGCTCCGATTCCAAAGAAACTGAGGTTTGAAGAAAGTCAGAACAGGTACCCCACATCCATTGTTGACACCCCAATGTCTTTCAGCTATCCACTGACGAGCAGTAGGCTTGCTTGTAGCTAGGGCGTGGACCTGAAGTGCATTTTCGGGTAAAATCAGAATCTCGCACAGGCGCGCTTGCACTTTGCTTATTATATATGTCAAACTTGTGCCAGTTAACATCGATGGCCGCGTGGCCCAATGGCAAGGCGTCTGACTACGATTCAGCGTATATCAGGAGACTCTGGGTTCGAGCCCCAGCGTGGTCAATTCTTTTTTTCCCCCCAACCGGTCTTTATTCTTCTTGGGCAGCAACTGCTTGTGCTAGCTCTCCTCTTTGTGGTATATCAACAATGACTGCATCTGACTGACACAGCCTGGGACACCCTAGCTAGGAAGCTGTCTGAATGGATTGACTTGCAATGAAGCGGCAAGCCTCCCAGTCGAACGCAGCTTGCTTAAAGTGCACGTGCAGAGAAGCTCCTTCAGGTACTATCTTCAGGGGAGAGAAAAATGCATTGTATGCTGGCTGAAGCCACTGCCCGCTGTGAGTGTTACAAAGCAAGAGGCCTTTCTTTGGGTTGACTCCCTCCGGCTATTCCAAGGCAGTATAGACTACAGAATATGCAGTGCAAGCCAAGCTTGCTCGCGCTTGAACAGATTCATTCCTGAGAGCCTGTGGCCTGCGCAGCGAGTGCCTGTGCTCCTTGTCGCTGCGGAACACAAAACAGCAATATGTGTTTACCAAAAAAAGCCTGCCTTTCATCAAAGGCGCTTTAGCTCAGTTGGGAGAGCGACAGACTGAAGCTTCGATTCGAGCTGCACTTCTGCAGGTCTCCGGTTCAATCCCGGAAAGCGCCATATCTTTTACCGAGGTTGGCTCTGCCCCTTGTTTTTTTTGCTTTATTCTTGAGTCCTGCCTGCAGCTGCACCTGGGTACTTGGTTGTATACAATGCTCCCTAGAATGACATTGGATTCCAGCAACAGCAATGTGTACCTGTGTTCTGGATGTCAGACAGGGTGCTTGCCTAGTTGCAGGGTGCACCACTCTCAACTTTCAAGCTCGTTTTGAGAGAACAGCGAGAGCCTGACGGCCTGGCCTCAAGTGTTCGGTTTCAAGGAGTTGCGACTGCGAGATGGGAGTGCGAAAGTCTGTCTCTCAGACTTCAGTTTTGAGAGCGGTGGCCTTTAAAGTTTAGACGCCTTAGCCCTTGAAATGCTGGCTCGAGCCTTGCACTTTGGAATCAGCGGGGCTAATATGCGACAAAAAGTAGTTAGTGAAGTTCTCATTAGAACAAGCGGGAGAGAGACTCAAAATGGTCAGCGGAAAGTGGACAAAGCCGAGACGGCTGCGAGAGACTCAGAATGGTCAGCGGAAAGTGGACAAAGCTGAGACGGCTGCGCAACCGAAGTTACCAAAGGGAACTTGGAAGCCAGGCGCAGCCAGCCCAGCAGAGAGAACGATCCTGAGATCCACACAACAATCTTTACCTCATCCAGTCTGCAATGCATTCAGCACTTTGGGGTCAGTGCAATGCGAGACTAGGCAGTGTAAGGCATCCAAAACAACAGTACATAGCGAGCCCTTCAGAGCTCAAAAAAGATGACAGAACAGGGAGTCATATCTGAGTTATTCAACTGTAGCGAGCCCTTCAGATCTCAGAAGAGATGAGAGAAGGGAGACAACAGGAGTGGGTTTCCCAGGCTGTCTGCTGCCCAGAGGTCTGAGGAAGAAGAATCACCATGTATGCCGTCCCTTCTCAAGAGATCTACCGAACAAAAGCGAAGCAAAAAAGGTTTTCCCCATCCGGGAGTCGAACCCGGGCCGCCTCGGTGCATCGGGAAGAAGCAATGAAAACGAGGTATCATAGCCGTTAGACTAATGAGGACGCATGAGAGCGATTGATGCAATTTGCCGCACAGATCACACGCTTCCTGGTCAAGCACAAAGTGAACCGTCTGTTGCCCCTGACGAGTCCTAGGCCCCCATGATTGCCACCGGTTTCATCGCAAGCAGGACAGAACCAAGGGATATAGATGAAGTTCAACTCCACACCCGCCAGCAAAAAAGGTTTTCAGCTGAAAGCAAAAGACATTCCCCATCCGGGAGTCGAACCCGGGCCGCCTCGGTGCAGTAAATGCTTGAAAACGAGGTATCATAGCCGTTAGACTAATGAGGACTTCATGAAGTGGTTCCTAAATTCGTTTACATATAGCTGCAAAGTTGAGACCCACTCGAAAGGGCTAGCACGTGATACGCGGAGAGGACCTCATGAGACCGCTATCTCGCCCAAAGCCTTCTCCGACCCGATGCGGCGTGCTCTGCTCTTGATCGACATCCAGAACGACTTCCTGCCACCGCACGGTGCGCTCGCCGTTCCGCAGGGCGACGCGATTCTGCCCTGCGTCTATCGACTGCTCGAGGAGGGCGAATGGGCAGTTGTTCTAGCGTCGCAAGTGAGCTCGCCAGGGTCATGGGTGGAATGGAACGGGCTCTCCAGTGACCCTCCGCGTTCTCTGCAGGACTATCACCCGCCTCGACATGTCTCCTTCGCCTCGCGATGGCCGGGTGGGAAACCGTTCACGAGTCAGACGACGCAGCATCCGCGGACACGACGGGAAATTAGGCAGGAGCTGTGGCCGGACCACTGTGTGCAAGGCACACCCGGCTGTGAGTTCGAGCGAGGCGTACAAGAGAGGCTCGATGAGAGGCGACGTCGCGACGGTTCCGATTCCTGCAACGTCATACAAAAGGTACGCAGTATAGCCTCTCTCAAGCCCTGAAACTCAACAGCTCTGCTGAATGCCCCCCGCCGGGTCCTGCTTCGCCAGGGAATTGATGTCGACCTCGACGCATACTCGGCTTTCGCTGTGCTACTGGCGGAGCAAGACACAGAATCCGACCCGGCTCATTCCACTCTAGCCCGGCTACTGAATGGTGCGGTGCGCGACAAACACCCTCGACTCCCCCGGCATTGACGCCAAGCTTTTGTCTGCAGATGCGGAGGTCGAACAGATTGTCGTGGTCGGCCTCGCGCTCGACTTTTGCGTCCGCCAAAGCGTGAGCGACGCGGTCAAGGTCCGCGAAGCATTGGGAAAGCAATGGGATATTGTAGTTGTACGGGAAGGGGTCAAAAGCGTCGATCCGGACCAGAAGCAGTTGGTGACTGAAGATCTTCAGGCGCAAGGTGTCCGCTTCCTCGGGGTCCAGGATCTCCTCCCGCCGTAGCACTCGCTAGATCCCCTTTGTTGATGCACATCATGTACGAAGCCCACATCTCGGTATCTGCGCTTAGCCCCCCAGGACGCGCGATTTATTTGCTCACTGCCTCGCGTTACAAGTGGAATCATCAGGTGGATCTTTTCGCAAGGTCCGATAGATAGACAGACCCGCCTGCACACAGATTAACGCCGTCCTGCACGTCTCCTATTGCGTCGTGATGCCTTTATGCCGAGTCCTCCGAGACGAGCGCGAGCTGAGCAGATTCGGTCGATCAGTATTCGGCAGCGACAGAGACTGGCGGTCGAGAAATAGATCGCTTACAATCATGCGGTACAGGGCGTAGAAGAAGAAGACCAGGCTGTCGAGCGCGAGTGCAGAGGAGAAGTTAGCCATGCCGTTGTATGCCCGATTCCGCAAGCGAAACTTACTAGAACCCAAGCTTGACGAAGGATTCTGGCAAGGCAATCAGGGTCAGCTAAGAGCGATCAAGTCCCCAGTCCTGTGCGGTATCGGGCGCCAGTCCCTAGGGCCCGGTCTCTCCTCGCCGAGCGATCACTTGGACAGGACTTCGGAGGCACGGCTCGTGCACAGGCAATGTGGGAGGTGGACGTCATACCTTTTTTGTGTTGGCCCAGCGTCCGGAAGATTTCGGTGGCGTCAAACATGTGGTTCCGATTCACAACCCTGGCAATACAAGAAAGTGGCGAGCAAAATTGCCACAGCCACGAGTGAATATCGAACTCGTCATGACGCTTGATCAGCAGCTGGGACGCACTTGTTGACGTTGTAGGCGAGCAGCGGTGCGTTGAGCAGGAAGGCGATGACTTGGAATGTGAGGAGGAAGCAGGCCGTCATGAAGGCGTGTGCGATCATTTCCGGAAGCACAAACTGCGCAGTGAACCGCGCTCGCATCAGAGGTTCTTTCCTCCAAGGGCACTTCACCTCGGGACCACGACGCGCACCTGGTTGAGCTTGTTGCACAGGTCGATCGGGTTCAGGCTGCGCGAAGAAGGGGCGGGATCAGTTTGGAGTGCGTGGGTCGCCTCCGCGACAGAACATCTCGAGGTCCCGATAGTGCATGGCGACTCGGGCACGGAATGTACGCACTAGTCACACTCCAGATCAGAGAACATGATGATCTGCGCGCGATCGGAGTCTCTCGTCAGCGAGGGTTTGCTTCTCTCGCGAGAAGGGACGCCGCAGACAGAGGCCGATGACTCACGAAGAAGACGCTCGTGAAAAGCAGGGCAGCCGAGAGGATGACTGCAAAGAGGAAGAGCCACGCTTCGCCGGACTAGATGCAGCAGACGGGGGGCAAACAAGAAGGCGGCAGGGTGCAGCGACGGCAGATCGTCAGCGGAATGGAAACGCGCGCGGTGAAGACTGCGAGACTCGGGCTAGATTGTCCAGAACCTCGTTCGGCTTCTTAGGCGTACCATGATCGCGGGCTTGACAGGGAGCGAAGTGTGATGAGGCAAGAGGACGACTCGAGAGCGCGGCGTCATTTCGACTCGACTCGACTCCCCCACCGACCGACTGCGTGCTCTGCTCGCTTACCAGTACTCGCATGCACCGCTACGCTCAATCGCAGCAGCCGCCGCGGGCCGCTCGCCCTCCTCGAGTCGACCGCGTCAAGACCTGCCCCTCTCTCCTCCGCGTCTTTGTCAAGGCTGGCTCGCACCACGCCGACTCCGACTTCTCCACGCACCAGCTGCCGACACGGCACGAACATCAAGTCTACACCTGGCGAGACTCGACCGTGCGCGAAATCTTGAACCTCGTGCGGGACGCGGACCCGGCTTTGCGCGCGACCACCCTCCCGCTCGCTCGTTACTCGGTCAGAGTCGTGTACTGGGACGCGAATGCCGACCGTTACACCTCGCAAGAGATCGCGGTAGTGCAGAACCGAGACCTCCTGCAGCCTCCGGTCACTGGCAGCGGCGGCGGCGCGCACCGGCAAGGTCCATCACCCGGCTCCGCCAACCCGCGACTGGATCGCACCCTCGCGGACGCCAAGCTCGTCGTCGGCGATTTCCTCGACATTGCCTACATTGCCCCTGATACAGTCACCTCCGCCGCGGCGCCGCCCATGGCCGGACCGTCCGCGGGACACATCGGGTCGAGAGCTGGACCGCCGCCCGTCGCTCCTGGTCTCGGCGCGAACGGTCACGTCTTTGGCAGAAGGGACGCCTCGACCTGGGGTGCGAGCGCCGGCGGCCGTCCGCAGCAAGCTCCGAGCGCGGGCGGTGCCCGTGCGCCCCTTCCACGCTCCGGACCGAACCAGTGGGGAGCAGCCGGCCAGCGAGCTCACCCCGGCGGTCCGCCTCGTCACGGCCCTCCACAAGATCAGGGATGGGGCCCTCGTCGGAGCTCGACCACAGGCGGTCGCTCGTTCGAAGATCGGGATCGTGTACGTCTTTTCCGGAACGAGTGATTCACATGTGTGCCGTCTCCTGGGTCCTGACTCGCTCTTCGCCTGCAGCCTCCTCCACCTCGGCGCCGTGAATCGTCGCGATCGCCTTCTCCCGTGCGGAATGTCCGGAACGGCTATGACCGGCCGCCGCACCACCGACGCTCGCCCTCGCCAGCTCGCCGGTCCGCTTCGCCGCCGCCGCGGCGCAGAATCGACGACACCGACGTCAGCATGAGGGACTGAGCGACCAGCAGTCGACGGATGCAATACAAACCGCAACCTTGAGCATGGAACGAGCAACCGCGTAGCATGAGACGAGCAATTCGGGCTTTCAAAACCACGCTTCCCGCAACCTTCACGTCGAGAGCTGAGAAATCGTGTAGGCAAGACTTGAGAACGGCGCTTTACACAACACGTGTTCTGTATATACAAAACTCTAGATCCGGAGACTCACGAGCTCGGTGACGAGCTTGTCCACCGCACTGTCCTGATCCTGTCGGCACATCTCGACGAGCGTCAACAGGCGCTTCACGCCGATGGCGAGCTTGTCCTCGCCGTCGAGTCCTGCCTGCCGCAAGAGCTCCAGTGCGCGTGCGAGCTCGGCGGGACTGCGGAAGAGTCCGACATCTGCAAGCACAGCTTCAAGCTGTCGGAGCGTGGTGATGGCCGGCACGCGCAGAGTGGTGGCAAAGGCGTCCATGGCGTCCATCTCGGTCAACATCGCGCGGTTCGAGGTCGTCGACAAGATGAGGAGGCGGCGGTCCTGCAGGCACACCGGACGAGCGAGTGAGTAAGCTGACTGCCTGCAGCGCAGGCTCTACATGGTATTACGGACCTTGGGCGGGCGCTTGTTGAGCAGGACCATGAGCGCCTGGAGCACGCCGTTGGAGAATCGCGGACCGATCGGGACCCAGTCTGAGTCGAAGTGAAAGAAGGCATCAGGATTCTGAAATCAGAGCGATCCCAGCAGAGCTGCGCGCCACTCACCGAGAATCCGCTCGATGCCGTCCACGACAATGACGCTGAGCGGACTCTTGTAAGAGTCGCTGAACACCTTGTAGAGATGGTTGATCTTTTGCGCTTCGGAGAAGCCGACCATGTTCTCGGCGCTGATGAGCTTGATGAACGGGAATTCGGACGCGAGCGCAATAGTCGCAGCCAGCGCCGTCTTGCCGGAACCGGGAGGGCCGTGGAGGAGGACGGAGACCAACGGCGTTCGCTGCGAAGTCCGGACTTGCTCGACGAAGAGCTTGCCATCGCGGAGGATGCTCTGCATGTGCCGAGAGTCGTCAGCGGCAAGGTCTTGGCAAACAGGGTACACAGAAGACGTACGTGGATGTGCTCATCGAAGTGAACGATACCATTCTGCACGACAGCTTGCAGCTCCTCCTCGTTGACACCAAAGGCAGGCTGGACTTCCTCGAGCGCGTTGAGGAAGTCTTCTCGCACGACTTGCATCTGATCGATGTCGTCCGAGAGCGCAGCGAGGGTGCCGACTTTGACGTGGCGGTTGAACGCGAAACTGGTCGCGCTCTTGACGAGACCGCCGATCTCGGCACCCGAAAAGTTCTTGGTCAGAGACGCGAGCTCCATCAGGTCGACGTCGGGTCCCATGACGCCGTTTTGGCGCATCTTGGCCGTGTGAATGGTGAGAATCTGGACACGACCGTGTTCGTCTGGCAACGAGATCTCGATGTGGACCTCGAGACGACCGGGGCGAAGGAGCGCCTCGTCGATCATGTCTAGCCGGTTCGTCATTCCGATCAACAGGATGTTGTTCAGCTGATCCACACCATCCATCTGCGAGCAATGGAGACGAGTTACGAATCAGCTTGGAACGCAGGTAAGGTCACCCTGACGCGGGCCGCACGCACCTTGGAGAGCAGCTGGTTGACCACGGAATCGCCAACACCGGTGCCGTTGTTCGTCGAACCTCGCTGCTTGCAGATAGCATCGAGCTCGTCGAAGATGATGATGTGGAGACCGGACTCGTCGCCCTTCTCCTTGTACTGCACGGTGGCGGAAGGTCAGCTTCCCGTGCGCCCCCACCTTGGAAAGCAGATTTTGCGACGAACCTCCTTTTCGGCGTCCGCGAACAGCTTCCGGATGTTCTCTTCAGACTGTCCGACAAATTTATTGAGGATTTCGGGACCGTTGACGACCTTGGGCTCGCGCGCATTGAGCATCTTGCCGATCTGCCGTGCCATCAACGTTTTGCCGGTACCCGGCGGACCGTACAGGAGAATACCTGCACGAAGGACGAGAATTAGAACCCCACAAGGTAACAGGAGGGGCGAAACCAATTGACGAACCCTTGACATGCTGGATGCCCAGCTTCTCGACGAGGCCGGGTGGGAAGATTCGGGACGCGAAAGCGCGTCGGAAGATGGCGGAGAACTCGGTGTCGAGTCCACCGATTCCCATGTCTTCGAACTTGAAATTCGGCGCCAGGATCGCGTTGGGGGGAGGCCTGGGGAAAGAAACAAGTCAGGTTACCCGGTCCCTGACGCAGGATGCGGTCTCTCACATACTTTTTCGCACTCGACTTGATCTTGATGGCGCTGGCAGGGTCCTTGATAAAGTTGATCTCGGTTTGACTGGTCAAGATGCCCGAACGAGCATGGCTCGAAGACACGGCCCCCTTGCCTTCCAAGGCGAGGTTGTGCAGACCTTTGACCGTCGCCCTCAGGTTCTGGCCGTGGAAGTCGAACACGAGTGGTTGGCCGACCGTCACGATGAGGCCGTCGTATGCGCGACGGAACACGTCCTGCAGCTCATCGGCGGAGTAGGCGTTCGGCTGAGCATTCTTTTCGAACCAGTAGGCGACCTGGCAAGGTTGGGGGTCAGGTGTTGGAAAGTCAGCGACGGACTGTCGGTAGAACTCGGCAGGGGGCGAGTCTCTGCTCACCTCTAGATCGAGAGAAGCGAGGTAGATGTCGGAGCCGAGCGAGTAAGGGTCGAAAGGCTCCACATCGACGACGTCGCCACTCTGACTAAGACCGGCAAACTGGCGGACCAGCCTCGAAGCTCCGATGGTGCCTGCCGCGACCTTTGAGTCGAACCTAGAAGTGCGGATAGCGTGTCAGCTTGCCGACCGGACCGAGACGAAGCCCACGCGCGACTCACATGGTCGAGTAGAGGAACTGTCCCTTGATGGCGACGTATGGAGTTCCGGCCCAGTCTGCCTCGGAGAGCACGATCCGGTTACTGAGAGCATGGCTCGCACTCGGCGCCTCGACCACGGCGAACCTGCCGCCAGCCGTACTCGCAGTTCCGCCACGTCCGGCTGCTGCCCCGCCCGAGGTTCGGGTCGGGAGATGGAACTGGTTGGCGGTGGCGAGGGCGCGCTTCTCGGGTTGCTGAGGCTGCTGCGCTTGCGGGTGCCGCGAGTACGCCTCGTGCGCGGGTTGGTTGTACGCCGGAGGCACGGCAGCGTGTCGGGGTGGCGGTGCAGGCGACGCCGGCAGCTGGCCGTAGCCTGCACGCCCGGCTCCAGCGGGTGGGCCTTGGGGCGTGCTCGTGTCTGATCTTGAGAACCAGCTCATAGCTGGACTGACTGGGCGGGGAGAAGCGGGCGGAAGGAAAGCGGCAGCGCGTCGTCGACTCCTCGGCAGCTTGCACACCGCCGCCACCTTATCGTCACGCTCCGGAAGTTGCTGGTTCAAGCTGCATTCTAATCACCCTTCCAGCTAGAGACAGCCCTCGTCGAAGGAAACGAACCGCTCTCGCTCCGAGACATACTTCCGACTCGCTTTCGCTGCTGCAGGGAACGCCGCGGTCAAGGCAGCCGACGCGACACATCGATTTGCCGGACGGAGCGCAGGTTAACATACCGCGGCTGATACAAGGTGAGTCTGCTGGCCGGTCAGTCGCATCGCTGCCGGGTTGACGAACGCGTTCCTACCCAGTGGCTGCGAGGGGAAGTGGGTTCTCGCCCGATAGAGGTCAAGATTAGCCCGGTGCTGCCGTGACCATGGCCGACGCCTTCGAGCCACTGCTCGCAGCTGCATCCAACACGACCTCGGCGATCACCGCCCCCATCCTCGAGGAGCTCGGCAATGAAGTCGACCTCGCGACCTGCCGCCTCCTCGGCCCGTTCGCCCTCGCGATCCAAGGCATCATGGGCGCCGCCGTCCTCGGCAGCCTCGTCGTCAAACGCATGCGCGAAAAGCCGCGCCGGAAATGGAAGATCTGGCTCGCCGACGTCTCGAAGCAGGTCATCGGGCAAGCGTTCGTCCACGCGAGCAACGTCGCCATCAGCGACCTCATCGCGATGCACACGTCCGACAACCCGTGCTCCCTCTACGCCCTCAACATCATCACCGACACGACCCTCGGCGTCCTCATCCTCTACTGGCTGCTGCAGCTCTCGACCCGCCTGATGCGGCAGTACGCGCAGCCGCTCTACGAGACGGGTTACTACGGCTCGCCGTTCTCGCTCTCCATCTGGGGCGAGCAAGCCGCCGTCTACGTGGCGTGCCTCACCGCGATGAAGGTCGTCGTCCTCATCCTCTTCTGGCTCTTCCCCTTCCTCGAAGACGTGATGAGCTGGACTTTGTCCTGGATCACGAACGAAGAAGCCCAAGTCTTCGTCGTCATGCTCGTCATTCCCCTCTTCATGAACCTCTTTCAGTTCCTCATGAGTATGGCTGCATGTCCCCTTGATCTCGTAATCTCGAACGCAAGTCCCGCTGACACGCACTGCGCACATCCAGTCGATTCGTTCCTGAAGAGCAAAGAAACGCACTCGCCCGTGATCGGAGCGGACACCGACGAGGAGGCGCAGAGGCGAGGCTTCTTGGAGGATGAAGGCGAAGAGGACGGTGACGAGTCGCTTGACGATCGGAATATGCGTGAGATTCGGCGGAAATCGGGCTCGGAGGATGGCGAGGACCGTGAATACTCTGGCCTTGGCGGCAACGATGACGACGACGACGACAAGTATCGAAAAAGGGAGCGGCCACAGGCACGTCAACGCGATGCGGTCAATCTCTTCGATGCGGATCTCGAAGGCGACGACTCGTTTGGCGATGCATCCGGACCTCGCACGCAGCCCAGTCTGCACTCGTACCCTCCTCCCCACCCTACGCCTTCCGCTGCACCCGCCCAGCCTATGAATCCGCCTCCCTATTCCTCGAATGGCGCGCCGACTTCTGACGTCGAGGAAGATGCCTGGGACGAGGACTGGTCCGGCTCGGAGGCAACTCGATCCCGACCACCTTTACCGACGCCCGCTCTCTCGCCGGCTCCTCCACCCTCTACAGACTCTCCGGCCGTCGCCGTGTTGGAGGGGATCACGACTAAAGCGTCGACGACACCACCGGTGGCGACCACTACGGGACTCCTGGAAGAGACTACGCCTGCCATCCCACCTGCACTCGTCTCTGGCGGCGTACACGAGATTCTTGGCGAGGGCGGCGTCGAAGACGATTGGGGCTTTGGCCACGAGGAGGATGCCGAAGAGGCAGAATCTGCGAAGTCGATGAGACCGGCACTTTCATCCGCGCCGGCGGCGGCTCCTGTCGACGAGAACGGCTCTGCACATCCACCGAGTCCCGCTGCGCAAATCTCAGCGATACCGCCGAGTCTCGCGTACGCACCCTCACCGGCGCCGGACGCCGATGATTGGGGTCTAGATCTCGAAGAGGACGTGGAGCATGTGGACGCGCAGGAATCTACTTCCGCCTCGGTTTCTGAGGCGCTTTCGGCCGCGCACGAGTCCGCAGTGGAGGAAGGTTCGGCCGCAGATCGGTCAGTCGAGAAGATCGACGGAGGTGGCCACTCCGATCCGCCTGCGCACGCGTCCGACGAGGACGAATGGGGCTTTCAGGAGGAGCACGAGGACGCGGTCACGGAGAGCGTCAAACCGATGCCGTCGGAGGAGGTCCCGCTACCGGACACGGGCCTCGCGACTGAGACCGGCGTCGACACGACCCCGGTCGATTCAAGCGTAGATGCTACCACGGGCGACGTCGTGTCCTCCGAGCAGATATCAGCCGCCACCGAAGAGGACGACCTCGACGACTGGGGCTTTCACGATTCCCCATCTCTGACGCAGGATGCCGATGGGCAAGACGAGTTGAAGAATGACCTGAGCAGAATCGCTCAAGGGCGTCCGGAATCGGCAAAGTCTGACGCACAACCCTCCTCACCATCCTCATTGTTGTAGAAGTGCACCATAGTCGCATGTTGTGTCCATTATCTGCAACGCCGCCCCCTCGCGAGCCAGCACTCTCAGCGGACTTCTCCAGGATACAACAACAGTTGATATTCCAGTCGGTCTCGGTGCGCTCACTTGCCCCACTGCTGCTGCTGTCGCTTCTTGAAGCGTGCCAGCGCCATCTCGTCCGTCGCGAGCTCGCGTCGGCCCTCGCGGTGTTTCGATTTGCGCGAATCGGCGTCTGAGCCGTTCGGATCTGCTGCCGCCGTCGCTTCGGCCCTTGCGCGCGCAAGAGCGTCCGAATCGGATTCGAGGACACGGCGATGACGGTAGACTGTGAGACGGTAGGGATCGAACGTAAGCATCAGCAACGCAAACAAAAAGAGCTCGTCACGCTCGAGTGGGCCGTACATCGGTTCGCAGCAAACTCGTCTCCATCGTCCTGTCCTGCGCGAGCTGACCGCGCATCCTGCAAGCTCCTCTTGGCCTTTTCCGTGGCTTCGATGTTCTTGAGTTTGGTGCTGCGACACGAAAAAAAAAAGACGGCCGTTAGAGTACAAGTACGAGTCTGGCGGGCTGGGGGGATCACGCGGGCAGCGCACTCGATACCCAGATCCACTTCGGGAATACCCATCAGCATACTCGCACTGAGGGTGACGTTGCCTTCCTCCTCGTCCCTCTCCTTCTTGCCCTTCTCCGCTTCTTCGATGTCGGCGAACTTGTACTTTTCCGCGACCTTGTACAGCTCGTCGCGCGGGTCAAACGGCTTGCTCGTGGTCGCATCGCCACTCGCCTCATCGCTCGGTCCGCGTTTCTTGGCGAGCTCGGCTTCGATGTAGGCGAGCCTGGGAAGTCGAGCAGGTCAGATATTGGACTCTGGGGGGTTCAAAATGACACAGCCTGACGACGTACATGTGCTTGTCTACGTCGACCGTGTTTGTCTGGCCGGTAAAGTTGTCCGTCTTGATGATCTTGCGAGCTTTAGCTTCCGGTCCCTCGCTGCGGAGCAGGAAGTCAGCACACGGGCCGTGACCGAATTCTGCGCCAGCATCACGCGGCGACGTCCGCTAGTCAAGCATACCTATCGTCGCGAATGCGATCACCGGCGCCTGCTCTCAAGCCGCCACCGGTGCCTTCGAGCATGCCGCCGCTCGTCACGACGACCCCTTCCTCTCCCCCCTCGCCAGTCTTGACCACTTTCGGCCTCTTCTTGCGCTCGCCCGAGTTTAGGCGATCGAGTTCAAGCCCAGCAGTACTCCGTTTGAGCCGACGCAGAGCCAGCAATTCCTCGAGGGTCTCGCTGCAAAGGGATGGCAGTTTTTTTTGATCAGCGTCAGCGTCCCTTCTCGAGTGGTGCCGCAAGTCCAAGCAGCGAGAATACCGGGCGCACCTTGTAGAGTCCTCTGCATCGCCTTCGAAGCCACTGAGAGGCGTTTGCTCGCGAGCGGACGAGTCGGGAGCGTCGCCGGGAGTGTCGCCCCGAAGCAGAGATGAACGAACGGCTTGCGGGCGCTTCTTGCGCTTGAAGGTCGGGACCGCCGGAGTCGCAGACGAATCAGCAGAGATCGCGTCTGCGTCTGACATGGTGCGCTGCAGAGCGACCTGTGTGGGAGACGCCGACCAGCGATGAGACGCGGCGACGCAGGGTCACTTCACACCATACACTCGCATCTACAGAACAGGTCTGATACGGCTACGATGACACGACTATCTACATTGCTATAAGCCAGCTGGGCCACGCTGCTCCTCCCGCTGCCTCTCTCCTACTTTCGACTTCTTGCCGACATTCACCGACTTTCTCGTCACCTTTTGCAGTGGGCAACGTCGATGCTGGACACGAGTCGCTCATGCTGAGATTTCTTTGCTGCCCTCCCTCCTGCGCGCGGGCTGCGGCATATCCTTTTCACCGCTCCGGACCCTCCCAAGTGGCAGCACATCGGTCACCACTCCCACTTGGCTTGCACCCGAGCGACTCTTCGATCGGTTCTTCGACCTCGACGGGCGCGGAAGGAGGCGTTCGTGTGTCCCGGCGAGCGGATCAGCTGCACTGGGCGTAATTGGCATGGCGATGTGAGCCGGGGTTCCTCGACATCTGTGCCCTCCCGCGCGCCGACAAACTTCATTGCTGGACGACAACGTACGGCGCGCAAGATAGAAGCGACATATATGGACCGCATCGCTCAAACGACAACGACTTCCGGTCTCGCTTCGCAGCGCTGCGGCCGGTTCTTCCGCAAATGGGTCGGGGAGACTCGTTCGCCACGACCAAAGCTGACTGTAGGTACCCATACGGCCAGCAGGATGCTGTCCGCGAGAGTGCTGATGTAGCTTTGCAGTCCTGCATCAAAGCCATGTTTACCCGGCCACCAGACTGTACCTTCATGAACTGCGATGTTCGAAGCGGCTTCCGATTTAGGTCCATCACGCTCGTGCAACGGAGCGGGTGTGGCTACAGTACTGGAGCGGGTCAGTAGGCTTTCGAACAGTAAAGACTTTGCGCATTTCGTTGAAAAACCCAAGAAAAACCCAGCTTTGTGGAGATGACTGGAAAGCGGCTGACGTGTCGGAAAGAAGAGCGTGGAGGGGAAGGCGCGTGCGCGTGGAGAGCGAGACGAAGAGCCGCGCTTTCTTGCAGATCTCACGCCTGTTGTGTCGATCCGACAGCTTAGCACTCGACTCGCCCACGCGCACACGCCTTTGCTTGCTTGCTAGCCAGCTGGCGCATGTCGGCAGTCGTCGAGCCTCTCGCCCCTCCTCCCGCACCCTGGCTCGACGCGATGCAGCAGCCGCCGCCGCCTCCTCGTCCTGATCCGGCTCGGGCACCTTCCTCGCCGCAGGCAACCCAGGCCCCGTACGCCGCCGTGCCCAACTCGGCCGCCGTGGACGAGGACGACTTGCTCGCACTGCTCAACAGCGACCTCGCGATCGACTCGAAGCGCGACCGCGAACTCGTCGTCCTCTCGTCGTTCCTCAAGGGCGTTCTCCCACCGGCCGGCGGTGCAGTGGCGCACCCCTTGCCGCCTGCGTTGACGAGCAACGTCACCATCGGGAACGCCGCGACTGCACAGCACCTCGGCGGGTGGAACGGATGGCGGCCGACGGGGGAGGGCATCGCCGCCCCGTTCGGGTCCCCGATGTCGTTCGCCTCGACCTCGTCCGCCCTGTCCGGCATGGCCCCGGGCCCTTCCACCTCGTTCGGCAGCGCCTTCTCGCCCTCGTCATTCAACGCCAGTCACGCCTTTGCCTCGCCCAAGAACGGCCTTATCGGCTTGCCTTCCAACTCGCCCGCGCAGCGGAGTCCTTTCGGTCGCGCGAGTACCTCCCAACAGTCGCTCCCGCCCGGCGTGCGTGCGCCCGCGTGCTCGAGGGAACGAGTCCCGACACTCGCCTCGTTTGGGTCTCCAGCCGCTGCCGCCACGGAACCGGAGGAAGGCGGTTGGAAAACTCGCTTGCGATCGAGCAAACCGCGGCCATCATCGACCGATCGAAATCGACCAATTGCGCCTACGACAGAGGAGGACGTCATGATGGAGTAACGTTCTCTGCCTACCCTCAGATCCGACTCCCGCCAACGAGTCCGCTAGCAGCCAACTTCCAGACGCTGCCGTCGTCCCGTCGTCCCGTCGATCCGCCTGCCGCCCCGACGACATTTCCCCACATTCACTCGCGCACCTCCTCAACCAGCGAGCACACGATTCCTAGCCTCGCGTTCAAACAGCCGCGACGTACATGCTTGGATCACTCCCACATAAGCCTATCTTGCTCCCGCGGCACGATCCTCTCACCGCGCCCTTTCTTCTTGACGTCTCGCTCTCGCGCACATGACCTGTTGTGTAAACCGTACCTGCATTTCTCGCCCTTCCATATAGATTTTCCTTTCTTGCCCTTTGCCCTGCGTCCATCCTTATCTCCTGTTCCCTGAGTTGACCACCGCTCAATCCTCATGCCACCCCGTCTCCGCCCTCCAGCGTCCCTCGTGTCGTAATATATCCTGGATTCTCGATTCACTGCTCACGCCCCGAGTCACCGAATGCGGTTCTCGTGCTGGAGACTTGGTGCCTCCGCTTGCTGGAGCGGTCGAAGTGGCGTGCCGAGAGGAGGGAGACCATCTTGGACGCAGGTACCCAGTCAGCGGACCGAGCGAAAGCAGCCCATCATTGGCACAGGTTCGTGCACTCTGTCGCCACCGTAATGCCGTGATCTCCTGCTGCTAAGGTCCGGCCGCCTGATTGAGCAAGAGCAGATTCAACGCGAGCGCTGGCGTCCTCGAGTATGACAGTGTTTCGGCCGCACACGGTGAGCAACGAGGTCTGCTTAGATGATAGCGATACGCGAAGCTGTCCCGGGTCTGCTCTAGAGCGAGAGCAGAACAGCGACCAGTTAAAGCGAGATGACGATGGGCGGCGATGGGTTCGGCGAACACGGGGACGGCGAACCTCAGGACGAAGCGCCTGGTTCCTCTTCATGTAGCTACACTCTGAGCGGTCCCAACACAAGCAGGTGTGTGTGAGAGTGGTCGGCGGGAGAGCAACCCAGCTCTCATCGCTTCGAAGCGAAGCTCTTTGCCTTCGACGTCATCAAGCCCGCCCGCAGAAGCGCACGAGGAAGCACTTCAGCGATCCCACGTGAGTACACTTCATAGGTCTGAAGCGACCGGGGACCGTTCTCTCGCTCGGCGCTGCGTGTCTCTCCGCTGAGGAGGCTGTGCTCAGCGACGGACTGTCATGTGCCGCTCGTAACGCTGCATCTGTACACACGAGAGACCCATACGGAGGAGCTGACCGCTGTCATCTCGCCTGCAGTGAAAAGAGCGCCCAAACGTCGACAGCCGAGGTCGGCGCATGCTCCGCGCCCTCTCTCGTTGCTCCCGCCCCATCTCGACGACCTCGTTCGCGCGCTCGTACAGCATGTCGACTCCCGATCCGACGCCCATCGCCTCGTCTTCCTCGAGTATAATCTCCGAGTCGGCCCCCGTCGATGCACCCCTCCTGCCGACCAGCCCAGAGTCGGCCCTGAAAGAGTCGCTCAACACGGCGTCGTCTCTGCTTCATCAAGATCTGCCCGTCGCGTTCCCGACCGAGACCGTCTACGGCCTCGGAGCCTCTGCCCTCTCCTCCGTGGCAGTCAAGCGCATCTTTGCCGCAAAGGGGAGGCCGAGCGACAACCCGCTCATCGTGCACGTCTCGAGCCGGGACATGCTGTTCGACCTGTTGCCGACAAACAGCACGGACGGTCGCCCCGTCATCCCCAAGATGTACGAAGCCTTGATGGACCGCTTCTGGCCCGGTCCGCTATCCCTCATTTTCCCCCTCGACCCAAAGGGAAAGGGCAAAGCCGTCGAGGTCGATTCCCGACTAACCGAAGTGCGAAACCCGCCGCGGCGAGCTGTCGCACCCGAAGTCACTGCCGGCCAACCATCGCTATGCGTCCGCATGCCGTCACATCCCCTGGCACTGTCCCTGATCCGGCACTCCGATCTGCCCCTCGCCGCCCCGAGCGCCAATCTCTCTAGCCGACCGAGTCCGACTACCGCCGCACACGTCGTGGAAGACCTCGGACACGGCCGCGGTCTCGGTGCGATCCTGGACGGCGGGAGCTGCCAAGTCGGCGTCGAGAGTACCGTGGTGGATTGGGTGGCGCCCGCGGACGGCGCACAGGGCGAAGGCGAACTGCGAGTCTTGCGCGCAGGTGGCGTCTCGGCCGAGGAAATCGAGGCGTGTCTCCGCGAAGCCGGATTCGGAGCATCCGCCGCCGCCGCTGCCGAGGAGGAGAAGGGCTCTGCCGAGACGGGACCGCCGCAGCGCATTCGGGTCTACGCCCGCGACTTCCGCAGCGAGGACCTCGAGGAGAGGCCGACGACGCCCGGCATGAAGTACAAACACTATGCACCGGGGAACGCCAAGGTTGTCCTTGTCAAGCCGGTCGCAGGAGCGTCTGTAGACGGGCCCCTCCCGAGCCTGCAGGATCTGGTGCAGCTCACCGCCCTGACGCACGCGCCCGCTGCGGTCGCCGCGGACGACGGGGACGACAGCGATTCTACCAGCCACCACCCTCGGTTCCGAGTCGGGCTCATGCTCACGGATACGACCCTGTCCGCGCTCGGGGCGACTTCGCTCTCCGCCGTCTCCCCGCCTTGCGAGCTCGTCCGCCTTCCTCCTGCACCACCTTCCCCCTTTGCCAACCTAGCGGACGACGAGGAGTCCAACCTGCCGGACCTCGACGAGATTGACGTGCTCTCGTACTCCCTCGGAAGTCGCGAACGCCCGCTCGAAGCCGCACAACGATTATTTGCCGGCCTCCGCTTCCTCGACCATTACGTGCCCGACAACGATACCTCTGGCAAGGTCGGCGTCGACCTGATCTTTGTCGAGGCGGTTCCGGAAGAAGGCGTCGGGTTGGCTGTGATGGAGCGGGCGAGGAAAGCTGCGGGCGGACAACCCGGAGAAATGGAGTTCCAGCTCTAGCTGCAATGAGCGAGAACCGGTCCAAGCTATCGCGAGAGCACGTCTTTAATCTGTATTTGGTGCCTTGTGGTCCAGCCTATGTAGCGCGCTTTCGATGCACGTGCAGCAAATCTGCGTCTCCGCAAAACGATTCCGATGAGACTCGCGCTCCTCTTCCCCTGTCTTCTCCGCATCGTTCCACGCACACCTGCACGCCCTCGCGCCGACACGACCATGAAGACGCTGGATGTAGGCGAACCTGCCGCCCTGGACGCACAGCATCTCGACCTCGACAAGTCGCTCGAGGACTATCTCCTCCTCGTCCTGAGCGATTCCAATCTGCCGACGGGAGGCTTTGTCGCCTCTTCTGGCCTCGAGTCTTGGCTCCAACACGGCTACTCCTCCATCGCTGAGCCCCCGACCGGGACCGGATCTGCGACGGAACGACCGCAGCTCTCGGCGGCCCCGCCCCTGCCAAATGCGCCGGACGGACCAATCAACGCGTTTATCAGCCAGTCCTTGCACTCGTATGCGCGACTCAATGCCCCACTCCTTCGCCGAGCCCATGCGGCGGTCACAAGGATGCCTACGAGAACCAGCGAGGACGAGGAATCGATCTCGCGCAAAGTCGAAACTGCGTTTGCCTCGATCCTCGCCGTCGACATCCTCTGCGAGACCATGACCCTCAACCACGTCGCTCGGAGAGCTTCAGTCGCTCAAGGTGTCGCCCTCCTCACGCTGTACGATCGAGCCTTCGCGCCGCCGATCGGAAGTTCGGAGGCGTCGCGAGACGAAGCGACGATCCGGCTCGTCGCCAGGTACCGGAACGCAGTCAAGACAGCAGAGAATGGCTGCAACGGGCACATGAGCGTCGCTTTTGGAGTACTGACCGCCGCGATCGGCGTCGGCATCGGTGCGCTGCAGTTTCTCTTTCTGCCGCCTTGGCCAAGTTCACCCTTCCAACTCAAAACTGACGCCGAGATGGTGGACTCGTCACGCTGCAGAATCTGCACTGCACCTGTTCCTATTCCTGCATGCCCGATCACTCCTATCCTCAGCCGTGCGAATGAACTCGATCGGACCCTACCTCGCTCACCGCATGCTCGTCAACGACACCCGGCACATGATTTCGGCCGCTCTACAAGAAACGGCCCCAACACGCCCGCTCGAACTCGCGACGGACGAGGCTGAGGTCGCATCTGCGGGTACGGACGAGCCGCCGGCGGAAGGAGGGGACTGGTGGGACGACGACGTCGACTGGCGACCAACATGGGAGGATGGCGCACAGGAAGCCCATCTACACGGGTCTCCGGCAACATCGTGGCCGCTCGGAGAGGTTGTCGCGAGCAGGCACGATCAGCTGTTCAGCAAGGTATTCAACTCTTGAAATCTACACGGCGGATTCTGGGCACGGAAACAGCCTTCCACAGTGGTTCCGGCCTGGTCGAAAGGGAAAGTTTGTGCATCAAAAGCTAGAGCTACAAAAATGCCATTACTGTACATGCTGAAGGGTGACCAGCCACGACTTTCGCCCCTCCTCGCCTTCGGAAGCGTTTCCCGAGGTCGCGTCTTTCCAAGCGCCTTCGACATCCACCTCGACGATGTTTGGCACGTGCTTGTTGGATCGCACGAACCGGGTAGCGATCTCTTTACCGTCGAGCAAGAATCGCACTCGGTCCAGACGGGCCGCGACGGAGAAGTAGAATCCGAGCCGGTCGCCGACATAGTCGATCTCGACGCTCAAGAGGGTGTCTCCGTTGGCGTCGGGCGTCTCCGTCCCTCCGCCAGACCGTGCTGTGACAGCGCGCGAGCGCGTCGCAGTAGTCGACGCACCCACGTTGCTTGCCCCAGCGGCGGCCCAGACGATGGCCGCATAGCCGAAGGAGACGAGCGCCCGAAGCTCGTTGTAAAGGGTGCGGATGGGTGACCGGAGGAATTCGCGCGCCATCGCAGAAAGCTCGGAGCCGGGCGTGCGCGCCGGCGGCGCCCGAGTACGGCCACGTTCGTCAGTCGACGAGTGGCGGAACATTCCGGCCAAGTGGGCAAGGATGTAGGGAAGGCGACCCTGTGGCGTCGGAAGGGTGCGACCCGCACTTTGCGCAGGGCGAGCCGTGGCCGAGGTGACAGGGCTAGGTGTTGCCTCCGAGTCGCACGGCGAGCCGGCAAGCTCGGCCGCGGTCGAGGCCTCCGGCGTGGCCTCGATGTCCGCTGCACCTTTCGCGGCATCCAGGGCAATTTGTCGGATTGAGGCAAGACCGGCGACTTTGCCGATCAGCCCGAGGCAGGCCACCGTGAACGAAGCCGAGTTGTCGCCACCGTCGACGGCGAAGATGGGGGCTAGCGAGAAGATTTTCGACTCCTTCTGCTCGACTTGCATCGCGACAAGCGGCGGAGCGAAGCACTGAGGCTGCGCAGCGCTACGTTCAAGATCGGCGAGCTGAACCTCCCGAGCAAAGGTCGCGTCGGCGTCGTACAGGAGCATGCTCCGGGCGGCGTCCGGCAGCGACGAGATCGTACCACCGAAAGCGGCGGCAGCATCGCCCGTGTCGACGACGGTGCTGACCGATTCGGCATTCGAGCAGTTCCACACACCGAGATGCGCTCCGTGCGCGCTCGGTACCGGCAGGCCGACCTTGAGCGCTGCGGGCGCGGTCTGCTCCTCGTCCTGGCCGATCACGTCGTCCCACAGACGGCCTTCGAGCATCGCCCCGTTCAGGGCCGGTGCGCGGTTCTGCAGAACGCGCACACCCTCGCGCGTGGTGGCGACGAGCTTGTTCCACCCTTGGAGCGAATCGACGTCGGTGGCGTAGACGGGCGCGGAGGAGAAAGCACGGAACGGCAGGTGCAGTCCGGCGTACGGGTGCTCGGCCTGCGCCATGTCGAGATCGGGGATGAGGCGTAAAGCGGTCGTGAGAACCGTCATGACCGAGTTGAGCGCGACATGCCACCGATGCGAGTCGACCTCGTCGGGAAAGTAGTCGTCGCTGTTGCGGATGATGGACCGGCCGCCGCCCTTGGCGCCGAGGACAGCGAGGTCGCCACCCCAGATCCGCGGTGAACCCGCCATGCAGTGGATGACGGCGTCTTTTTGAGCGCCGAAGATTCGGTCCGCGGCAGCGCGCATCTCGTGCAGCATCGCCTGCCGAAGGTCGCCGACCATCTCGGGGTGGGAACCGTCCTCCTCGTCCTCGCCGACTTCCTGCTCGTAGAACGCGTCGATCTTGGACTGGTCATCAACTTTGACAAAGTCGACCCCGGCGGCATGCAGCGAGGTGAAGTAGTCGGTGTAGTAAGCCCGCAGGTCGGCGAGGACGGGGAGGTACAGGTGACCCTGATCGCTCGAGTCGATTGGCGACCGGAGCGTCACCCTCCGCAGGGTATACGTGTCCGAGAGGGCGCTCTCAGGGTGCAAGCCGTCCCAGTAGCTGTAGGGCCAGAAATCAGCTCAGTTCTTTGGGAGCTGGAAGCGGATCAGGGAAGAAGCTCACCCGCAAAGCGTCATCCAGACTCCGACTCTTTCGATCCCTTTCGCCTTGATCCGACGGACGACATCTCGCAACTCGTAGCAAGTGCCCTCGCGAGCTTCGTCGTCGAGCTCCCGCAAGTGACGGACAGCGTCCGGACTCCCTTCGTACCCCGAATCGACCGAGAACTTTTTGCTCTTCTGTGCCGCCGCCGCCATGGTCGCGTCCGAGGCGTCCGTGTCGCCTGCCACCGCCGCTGCGGCTTCGGCGTCGCCGTCGCCGTCATCTTCATCGAGATCGTACCATTCTCGACGACACTGGAAGCTCTTGAGAGCTTTACGGTTCGCGTGCGTGTCGTCGACCGGTTCGTCAAAGTCGACATAGGTCGAAACGTCCTGCCACCCATCATCGAGCAGAATCGTCTTGACCGCTCCCGCCGCCAGGGAACGATCCTGATCCTCTTGGGCCAGCAACGTGTCGAGCCACTCGAGGACGGCGGAAGCCGTGTAATCGTCCGGTGTCGAACCGCCGCTGGAGAGCGCATTCCAGGTACAAACGCCGAGCGGCTTTGGCGCGTCGAGGATCTCCAACTCGCTCCGCACGTTCGCGAGGAGGTCTGAGATGGTCTCTCCCGACTGCGAAGCGCGAGCCGCAGCGACTGCGAGCTGGATGACCTCGGTCAAGTGACCTTGCGATCCCCAAGCGACGGCAAGGTGTCCTACCGCGTCGCTTCCTTCGCCGGTAGTCGCGTCCGGTTCGCATCGGAGCTGAACCGTCGCGCGGCCGCCACCGCCGCCGCGGAGGTACGAGCAGACTTGGTTGGTCGAGAAGGGGAAGAGGACAAGATAGCGGTACTCGAGGTGCTGTTCGGTCGGTCGCGCTCGCAAGACGAGCAGTTGAGCCGGGAATTTCGGGGAGAGGGATTCGAGCGCTTGGGCGCCCGTGAGGTGTCGAGGCGCAAGCCACGAAGGACTGCAGATCGCAATAGTCAACATCAGCCAAGGCGGTTTCGCAGGCCGAGAGACAAGAGGATCACTTACTTGCTCTGCTCCCAGACCAGGCCGTCCGTAGCCCCCGCCTCGCGCCATTCTTGCGGGATGACCTCTTCGCCGATCTGAAACTCTTGCGGTCCAGCATTTGCCTCGCGCAAGCGAAACGTCCCCACCGCCACCGACCCCTGCCCGTCGAACCTCTTCCACTCGCTTTCGGACCCTCCCCCGCTGAGCCTCGGACCGTCCCATGCTCCTTCGGAAGTACCACGAGGGCTGCTGCTGACGACCCGAATCTTGCCGTTGCCGTCCGCCGAGCCGAGCCATTCCACCTTGCCGGAATCGAGATCCCGCAAACGGTACGTGTACTCGTAATCGCCCGTCTCGCGCGGGACAGGTACCGAAGCGGTATACAGCGGCGCGCCGTTCCTCTTCAGCTGCTCTTGTCCGGAAAGAGGAAGCAGCTCGAGTGCGTGCCACCGCTCCGTCGTGGCGGCAGCAACATTGTCGCTCGGCAGGTTGGTCCAGACTTCGGGCACGGTACGCTTCTGTTCCGACGACGAGGTCTTGCCCGAAGCGAGTGTATAGGTAAAGTGGATCCTTGAGGGACTCTGGTCGGGCCCTTCGGTCGCCGCAGACGAGGCGCCGAGAAGAGTCGTCACCCCAAGCGGGGGCGAGAAAGATGCCATGGTGCGGGAGTTGGCTGCCGCTTCGGGTATGATTCCGAGAGAGGGAGAGAGTTCTGTGGAGAAGTTATTTAAAAAGGGAGTCAGTCGAGAAAGCAGGCAACGGCCAGGAACTGCTTGATGTGCCAATCGCGCTCCGTCGGCGCCTGACCTGGGCGGACTTCGTCTCGAACTTTGCCTGAGGCACTCTTGTCTATTAGGACAGGCCTCCCGGGCCCTCCGAAGGCGTCTTCGAGCTGCCCGACCGCCCGACCGAGCGACACCGATGAAGTTTGCCCCACACCCGAGTTCAACGGGCTCTGAAATGCTTCGTGGACGCCGACGTGGGCTCTGCAGAGTCAAGGGGGCTGCAGCTGACTCACTGGTTGATCAGTTGGGTGTGCTAGTAGATCTCTGGTAGAGCTGGGGACCAGAGGAGGGAGAGGGAAGAAGGCAAGAAGGGCGTTCGGGAAGCGATGTCGAGATGACGACGCCGCGCGGTTGCAAGCGTGGACGAGGCGGAGAAGAGTGGCAGGCGTAGACCTTTGCGGTACGAGAGTAGAGATCAATGTGTTCCTGCTGCTATCGTGGACTGGTAAGAGCAGAGAGAACGAGATCAGAAGGTGGTCGACGGCAGCTCCGAATGTGGGGGACGAGAAGAAGCTGAGCGACGAGCGGTCAGAGGGAGTCGCGACATGGCAGGCATAGCTGAAGAGACGAACATGCTCCCCACTCAGAGAGGCAACCCGCGAAAAGTCGCCATTTCGAGTACGTTTGATTCTGTCCGACCACCCTCGGCAAGTCTCCCGCGAACAAGAGTGGCGAAGACATACACCCACGTCGCACATCTAAAGCCGCAAACAGCACCGACAGGCCGGAGCGTTGTGAAGCTTTGTGGCACGCGGTGCGAGTGTCCCGGAAACAATTGTTTGGGACCCGCGGAATCAATTCCACCTCACTCGACCTCGCTCATCTCTCCCTCTCCTTCTCCTCCGCTCCTCGTCTTCGTTCTCGCTGCCTCCTAGAACCGGTAACGCAGGCATGGGCGGGTCGGACTGGGGATGGGACGGACACCGAGATGCGAAGAGGGCGAGGGTTCGGGCGCGGATGATTTGCTCGACGGCGAGTTCGGTCTGCAGGCGGGAACGCTGTATGCCGTTCGTTGCCATGTCGGACGGAAAAAGGAGCGTCATATATGTCAGCTGAGGTTGTCGTAGCGCGGGGAAAGAAAGGGGCTCTTCTCCCGTCGCTGCTGCACATGGTAGACGAGAGGTCCGAAAACGAAAAAAAAAAAGGGACGCAGCGTGGACTGACCTTGAGCTCTGCCTCGTCCATGACGCCTCGCCCTTGCTCTTTCCAGTCTGCACTGAGCCCTCTGACGGGGGCGATCTCATCGTCCCGACTCCGATCCGGACGAGTCGCGGTGGCGGTGGCCGTGGTGGTGGTGGTGGTGGCGATCCTGCCGGTTTCCTGCGTGTGCCTGAGAGCCTTGTTGCAGTACTCGAGGGCTTTAGACCTCTCGTCCCATCGTGCGACGATATCCCTCCAGACGGCGTCGCACTCTGTCGGTCCCATCTCGCGAGCGGACCCGCGACCGCTGACGACGGTTCCGGCCAAGGCGGCGGCGCGGTTCAACCTCGTCGTGATGGCGTCGTCGGACGCGCGGCGGGATTGGTCGAGGAGACGCTTGAAGAGGGAGTAGTTGTCACAGACGGCGGGCGTGATCCTGGTGTGGGTCGAACTCGAAGGCGACGAGGACGGCGACTCGGAGGAGGTGGATGCGGTCGGAGTTGCCGAGGGTGACTGCGAGAGGAGCCAGGCTGATCCGAGGAGGGGTTCGCTGGCCATACTTTCACCTCTTGTGCTCTAGTCCGAAGTGTGTCTATGGTGTGCGTCGAGAGAGACAGGAGGTGCTCACGCGGAAGCAGAGGCAACGCAGCTGGAGCAGGTGATCGACCTCTACACTCGTCTAGACACACAAGGAGCGTGCATAGCCTACAGTCGTGATCTGCATACGCGAGCAAAGGATCGCACAGACTCGACGACTCGACTCGACCACGCCCAACTCGTCGCACGCTCGCTCACTCGCCCAATCACCCAACCCTGCAGCTGTCAGAGTTGCAGCAGCCAACCCCGGCCCGGACTTCAGCTCGCTTGAGCAGAAGGCCAGGGGGGAGAGAGCATTCGACCGAACCGTATCCGAGAAGCTCCCGTACTCCGGCTCGCCCCGGAGACGGCACGACGTTTTGGGAACCCCCTGAGCGCCGCGCTCATCACCCGACGACCCCGTCATTGCTGCCTCGTCGACCCGACACCCTTCGCAAACAACGAAATTCGGGGGGTCAGACGTTACGCTACGTACGCAGGGAGGACGAGGTTGCACCATGAACAGGTGAGCAAACTCACGCCCGGCTGTGCTGGACGATCATTGGCAACTCCGCTCTTCATGCCCAGCACCGGCCTACCCTACCTCCCGGGGGATGCACGTACAGGAGCAACAAGTGCTGACAATCACGGTGTATCGTCACGGGAACACACACAAACAGGATCGTCTCGTCCCCGATCATCCGCTCGCCTTCTCTCCTGCCGCGACCGCAACCTCGCCGACCACGGACTCTCACCCCGCCGCTCCCACCGTCCCTGCTCCTCCTCCTCCGCGCCCTCCTCGTCTTGCTCGTCCTCTGGGCCGAGATCCTCAGCTTCCGAGTCGCCGCTTCGTGGTCGTGCGGGTTCGACGACTCACCCTCGGTCAAGGGGCGAGTTTGGGACGGGTCAATACCGCCCCCGCCCCCGCCGTCTTCTGGGAAGTCGTCCTCCTTTTCCTCGGCATCATCTCGCGGCTGGACCGCCGACGACCGATGGAAACTCGCCGCCGAGGCGCACCGACCCGAAGGGATCCCGTTCCACGTCCTCGTCGTCGCCGACCCGCAACTGCTCGACATGCGGTCCTACCCGGGTCGGAACCTCTTCTTCAAGTGGCTCGGGGTCAAAATGACCGACTTGTATGCGAGAAAGAGCTGGAGGGCCGTCAGTCGGTTGAGCAGAGGCAAGAGCGGAGGCAGGGTCGATGCGGTCGTTTGGTTGGGCGACTTGCTCGATTCGGGGACCGAGATGGTCGACAAGAAAGAGTGAGTCCCGCGTTTTGGTGCGGCGTGGACTATCCCGCTGACCACCCTTTGGAAAAACCCGCCCCACAGACACCTGAGATATGTTCACCGCTTCCACCGCAACTTTCCCCTCCCGCGCGCGTCGACGTCACTCTTCTCGACCCTCTCGCGCTACGGTCACCGCGGCTCGTCCCATCTCGTACCGCCGATCCCGTCCATCCTCGTACCGGGCAACCACGACCTCGG
Source organism: Rhodotorula mucilaginosa (assembly GCA_034406715.1). NCBI lineage: Eukaryota > Fungi > Basidiomycota > Microbotryomycetes > Sporidiobolales > Sporidiobolaceae > Rhodotorula > Rhodotorula mucilaginosa. The sequence continues at coordinate 157,502 of CP137865.1, forward strand.
ACTGCACTCGCCATCTTCGTCCCTCGCCGCGTACGCCCGCGAGAGGTTCAGCGAAGGGTTCGGACCGACATGGGGCGAACGGGAATGGAACGGGTGGAGCGTCGTCTGGGTCGACGCGATGGCGTTGCTCGAGCCCGAATTTGTCCAGGGTGACATCGGAGGAGAGTACAGCGAGATGAAGCAGTGGCTCGACGATTTGGGCGACGGCGAGTTCTCTCTCATCGCGACCGAAGATCTAGAGTTTTGACGGCGGCGGATCTGACATCTTCTTGTCCTGCATGCAGGGCTGATCACCCAGCCCCGGATCTTGTTGACCCACATCCCGCTGTACCGACCAGAAGGGACTCCCTGCGGTCGGGCGCGCGAAGCGTCACGCCCCATCCGGCAAGGGACCGGCCGGAACTACCAGAACGAACTCGACGAGCAGACGACCAAGTGGTTGATGGACCGGGTACGACCGAGTCTTGTCTACAGCGGCGACGATCACGATTCGTGCGTCTACGCGACCGAGTTTGTTTCGCCGCTCGACGGCAAGACCCCCGTGACGGAAACGACCGTCAAAGCTTTCGTGAGCAGTCCTTACCAGACCCTCAGCGGTAACGCTTGACGCTGACGACCTTAACTTTCTGCAGAGCATGGCTATGGGCGTCCGGCATCCGGGCTATCACCTGCTTTCGCTCTACGCGCCTTTACCTCCTTCCGACCCTCCTCTCGACAATCCCGATCCCTCCGACGTGCCAGTCTCGTACACCTACACGCAGACGAACTGCACCCTTCCTGACCAGATCGGGACCTACGTGCACCTGTACATCCCCCTCGCGGCGTGCTTCTTCCTCTTCTTCTTCGTTCCGAAACTCGCCGCCGCGACGCGGGCCTACTTCCAGCGCCGGAAGCATCGACGAGCGCCTTCGGCGAGAGCGAACGGCCTGCCTTCAATGGGAGGCGGAGGAGCCAAGGACGGCGCGGGGGGCTTGCGAGCCAAGAACGGAGCTGCGAGGAACGGGCACATCCGCTCGCTGTCGCAGAAGTTGGCTGCACTCGCGGGAGGAGGGACCTCGGCGCGGAGGGCTACTACCGCAGAGGAGGACGCCGACGTCGACGATGCCGAGTCGCAGTTCCCGGCCTTGCTCGGGGGAGTGACGCACCTGGACGGGAGCCCGTACTCTGGCACGGGCGTCACCAACTCGGAGTCGGACGACGAGGACGACGACGATGACTACTGCTACGATGAGAAGCATGGTAACGGCGGCGGAATGGACCGGAGGGGAGGAGGAGCCATCTTGCCGACTTCGCGGCGGAGTACGCCGAACGGGTCGGTTCTCGGACGCAACGGTCGCAGTGGCGAGGAGAAGGGGAGTTCAAACGGACGCGGGCATGTCCGGAGGGTGTCGCGCGTGTGGCTCTGGGAGGGATCGAGTCGACCGGGTTCGCCGCGCGACTCGCTGTCCGGATCGCCGTTCGGGACCGCCTCGGTCCGTCACGGTCCTCACAGCCCTTCCACGCTCCCCGCTCGCGTGTGGCATCTCCTCCATCGCCTCTTCGACCGGCTCGTAACCAATTCGCTCCTCTCGCCACTGCACCGACGCTTCGTCCGCCCGCTGAATCGGTCCGTGCGATCCACCTGGCGCAAGATCGCGGCACCCGTCGCTTCTGTCGTCGGTGGCAACGTCGGCGGGCCGGTCGGACAGGCCCTCGCGGAAGCGGTGCGGGACCTGTGCGAAGTCGCCTGGCCGGCCGTCACGTTGTGGGTTCTGCACGTCGTGTGGTACTTGTCGTAGCTCCTTTCTTGTCCTCTTGTCGTCGGCGCCTCATTCGCCCGATCTTTCGCATATTTGCATCCTTCGCATACACGCATCACCGTCTTGTTCCCTGTATTCAGCATTCGAGAAATGGTCGCGAAGAATTTCCTCTCGAAAATCAACTGCAAGAGAGAAGTTTGCCCTCCTTGCCTCCGCTCTCTCTCACCGCGTCCACCTGACCGTCTGAGGCTTGTACCAGCACTGAAACCTGCTTCGGCTGCGCGCTCGCCATGTCCAGCGTCGAGCAGATCGCTTCGACTCTGTCCGGGTCGTCATCCGGATCGTCCACTTCTTCGACCGCGTCTTCGCCCGCCGCCCGCCTCGCGTGGTGGATCGTGCGATGTGTCCCGTGGTACCTATGGCTCGCCTTGGCTATCTGGGTCTACACCCGACTGCGTCCAGGCACTGCAGCCAAAGCAGAAGCGAGGAGAAGGTGAGCCTCGACTCGACTCTATTCCGCGCTCTGCCCTACGCTGGGGCTGTATGCGCGCCAGGCAGAGCTGTGTCAAGCAGATCCAAGTCGCCCGTGGCGCGCAGCCTAAGCATCAGCCCCGATCGCCGCTTGATGTCATGTTGACTTTTCTGCTCCTTCTTCCCGTCTCAGCCGCAGGACCGTCCAGCCTTCCGGTGCAGCACCGAGGAGGCCGACTGCGAAACCGAAGCAGGCGTCTCGGACTGCATCGCCGTATGCAGGCAGCGGCGCCTCGACGCCGCAGCTGACTCGCCGCAACTCGTACGCCCGTCTGGCTGAACACGGGCGCGGTCAGACGCCAGAAATGGCGGAGAGGGGCAGTCGGATCTCTACGAGTGCGTCTTGAGCTCCTCCTGTGACGACTCGTATCCACCCGCTTACTACTCGGGGTAATTCGCGACAGCTCGTTCGACGCCGTCTCAATCTCCTGCGCCACAAACCGCCCCGTCTTCCTCCCCGAGGCCGTCCTACTCGACCGGATCACTGCCGCAATTGTCGTCGAACGGCCTACCGCTCCGGCGTGCACCTTCCTCCTCTCGACTCCGGCACGAATACTCGCCTTCAGAACCGCCACCTCCGGCAGCTTCTTCAGCCCGCAAGCGCAGCCACCGAGACGGCGACGAGGACACGGACAATGGCGTCAAGCGCTCGAAGCTCAGCGAGGCGTACACTTTCGATGACTCGGACGAAGACGCCAAGCCGATGGAGCTGGACGACGAGGCGTTGTCCCGGCGGGGCACGAAACGGCGAGAGGACGACCTCGAGCAAGGGCAAAGCGACGATGACTCGTCGCACCCGAAGAGGTCCAAGACCAGCGTCGCGCGATCGACGGACAAGCCTTCCAAAAAGCGCCGCGCGTCACCTTCGCCCTCCGCATCGGGATCGGACGAAGAAGCACCGCGTCAGGGCCAGAAGAAGGCTCGCACGAGCGCTCGCGGCGCAGGCTCGGTCCGCGACAAGCGTGGGATCGAGGACGTCTCGTTCGAGCACGACGACGAAGACGAGGCACAGTCTGACGCCGAATTCGCGCGCGAGAGTCGAAACGCGGATTCGGACGTCTCGGACAATGATGAGGGCGAAGAGGCTTCTGAGTCTACTGAGCAGACGCTCGCTTCCGATTCGCGGCCTTCTGGCACACGGACTCAGGTCAAGCGCTTCCGGGGTCGTGCAGAGCGGTCGGGAACGGACGACGAAGACCTGATGGGCGATGATCTCGACGCCGACACGGAGGCGATGCTCTCTCCTCCGCCGGCAAGGACGCCCGCCAAGAAACCACTCGCGTCCGCCACTCCAGCCAAGAAGCGCCTCTCCTCTCGAGCGACCGCGTCTGCTCGCAAGGCCGCTTCCAAGCTCGCCTCCTCGGCAACCAAGAAGGCGGCGCGCCGGCTCTCGACTTCGTCGTCGACGCCACGCAAGGTCGGCGAGGAATGGACGAACTACGAGGGGGACCGCTACCGGATCGACGAAGACGGTCAACAGCGCCGACTCGTCGAGGTTCGTGAGTTGCGTCGCAAGTACAAGCTTCCGGCGGATTCCAAGCACCCGGATGCAAAGGCGACCCACGAGGTGAGCCGCGAAGTCTGCCCTCACACCTTACTCCATCGCGCTAATTTCAGTACATGACCCTGACAGGTTATCGTCGAGCGCTGGGTTACCGGAGATGAGTACGCTGCGCTTTTCGAGCAACGCAAGCTTGCCTGGCAGATCAGTCGCGAGGAAGAAGAGCGCGAGAAGGCGCGCGCGGCCGCAGCCGAGCAAGGCGATGGCGATTCGAGCATGCGCGACGAGGAGCCTGCACCCACACACCCGGCATCGAGCAAGGAGCGCGGCATCTACTACACCGCCGGCGTCGGGACCCCTCTCCGGACTCATTCCGGACTCGCCTCGCGCGTGTCCTCGCCGAGTTCGCTGCAAAAGCTCTCCAACTCGCCTTCCACCTACTCCTCCCTCGCCAGTGGTCGACTGCGCCTGCCCTCGTCGGCGTCCAACTCTCGCCTCGCAGCTTTGGCGGCGGGCTCTCCCGCCCGCGCCTGGTCGACAAGTCAGGCGAAGCGGCTCATCAAGGACGAGGAGGCCGCTCGTGCCGAGCGGGAGCGGCGGCGCAAGGCGAGCATCATGCTGGGCGGCGAAGAGGAGGTCAAAGCGATCGAAGCCGCCGAACCGGAGGCGAAGAAGCAGAAGAGTGACGCAGAGGAGGGCAAGATCAAGCTGGCCGACTTTGGCTTCGCATCTGTTCCGTCCACCTCTACCGAGAAGAAGGCGGATCCCCCAGCGGTAAGTTTGCTGTCGATAATGTCTGCCAGGTCAATTTTCTGACCTCGCCGCTCTTCGTCGTCCAGCTGTTTGCGGCGCCTACGGCCCCTGCCCCCGTATCCGCATCCGCATCCGCTCCAGCACCGGCGTCCGCTCCTGCGCCCGCCGCCAGCACTTCCTCGCTTGCCGCTCCGAAGGCTACCGTGCCCAACTTTTTCGGCGGCTTGGGAGGTGCCACCAGCAAAGCATCTTCGACCGAAGCTGCACCGAAAGCGGCCGCTGCGCCGTCTCCGTTCTCTTTCGGAAGCAAGCCGGCCGAGTCTGCTGCCGAGCAAACGCCAGCCGAGTCCAGCACCGCGGCGGCAAAGGTCGAAGCCCCGAAAGCCCCGTTCAGCTTCGGTGCACCGGCCACAGCGCCCACACCGTCCAACAACTCGGTCGAGGCAACGACAGCGGGCTCCGCGGCGAAAAAGGACGACGCCCCGAAGCCGTCGTTCAGTTTCGGTGCAACTCCCGCCGCGACAACCCCTGCAGAGCCGAAGCCGAGCGGCTTCAGCTTTGGCGCGGTCTCGGGAACCAACACACCGGCTGTCGGTACGCCATCGGAACCGGCGAAAGGCGGCTTCAGCTTTGGAGCCCCTCCCGCAGCGTCCGCGCCGCAGGCCAAATCGGATGCGACCGCGAGCCCCTTCAGCTTCGGGGCGCCTTCCTCGTCCTCGTCGGTCGCGCCAGCACCCGCCCAGCTCGAAGCCCCCAAGCCGACTGCCGCTGCGTCACCGTTCTCGTTTGGCGCGCCCGCCACCACCGACTCGAAGCCCTCGACGCCGAGTGCGCCTTCCTTCAGCTTTGGATCCGCAGCGCCCCAGTCAGCCACCGCGAGCGCGCCTTCGCCGTTCTCTTTTGGCGGACCGACATCAAACGCACCTCCCGCCACCCAGACGGCCCCTTCGGGCGGCTTCTCGTTCGGAGCGGCTCCTCAAAGCGGGAGTGCTCCTCCGCAAGGCGGTTTCTCGTTCGGTAGCCAACCTGCAAGCACGACGCCGACTCCCGGAACAGCTCCGACCACTCCCGGCTTCTCGTTCGGCGCGCCCTCTGCGACTCCAGCCTCGACCGGTGGATTCAGCTTCGGTGCCCCCGCGGCGCCAGCCGGAGGCGCAGCCCCTCTTTTCTGTACGTCGTCTCTTCTCTCCGTCGCTCCGACAGAACCCCTTTGTTGACAGTTTGACTACGCCGTGCAGCACCTGGCCTTCCAGGCGGGGACGAAAGCGCCACGGCGACTCCGAGGAGGAGGCCGATCCGCAGGATGCCCGGACGGTAAATGGGGACAGGCGACACCATCCGTGTAGTACGCTTTCCATATCATGCATGCACAACGTTAAGTTCATTTAAACAGCTATTTCCGCATGCTACAAGGGGGTAGTAGGTACAGACAGTATGGACAGGAGAAACGTGATCTTGCCTTATTCCTCGCCGAGGAGCCTTGCACTCGCAACTACTCGGCGTGCTTCTTCTCCGGGTTGATCCGCTTCCACTCGGCTTCGATCTGCTTGACAAAGTCGCTGATCTCGTGGCCGCCGGGACAAGACTGCCACGAGCCGTCGTGGACGCTGTTTCGTTTCGGAAGGAGGAGCGAGCGTCAGAAAAGAAAGCACTCGACTCGGCAGTGTACGCTCTCACAAGATGCAGGCCAACTCACCAAATGACCTCATCGTTGATCAGAACCGTGGCGCTCTTCTGGACTTCGTGCTTGCGCGTCCGCTTGACACTCTTGCGCAAGAGTTTTCGACCGCGTTTGCCATCGACGCAGTGCTGTTCTCTGGCGTCCCAACCTACGAGGGACGAGACATCCGATCAGCATGCAGAGTTACGCTTCACAGAGATTGGAGAGACAAGTGAGCGGAACGCACTATGACCGACGACTTTGGCGCAAGCGCTCGCAGCGTTGTCTGTTCCGATGCGAGAAAGCTCGCCGTAGTTCAGGCACTGGACAAACTGCAGCGATGTCCCCGAGTTCTGTCAGCTCAGGCAGTCTCAAAGGCCAGTTGAATGCGTGCTTTACGTACATTCCACCAGTCCTCCCATGCTTGGTTCCCCTTGAGCGAAACGTTTACGTCCCCGTTCGCGTCCGGCTCGGTTTGGGATTTGCGGTCACCGCGGCTCGAGGAAGGAATCTCCCAGAGGTCGGCTGCACATAGCTGCTGGATGTTGCCGCGGCATTCGATATCGCCGTGCTTGCACGTCGCATCGTAAAGTGCCGACGAGTTTTTGCTGCGGCGATAACCATGAGCCCATGAACGGTTTCAGCGCGGTCTCTGTTTTTCGAGCGCACCCTCGGTGGTCGGGAGGGTGCAGAGACAAGAATTACTGCGAACGAACCTCGCGATGTAGTCGAGACGGAGGTCGACCAATCCAGCCACCGTCTCGGGCGCGTTGTCGCCCAAACCACTACTCGTCTTTCGCTCGAGGACCCGATCGAACAGCGTCTCGACGAGGACTGCATCCGGACAGCGGGACATGACACCGAGGGTGAGTTTGACTCTCGCAAAGTCGTCCGCGGCCCCGGAATCGTGAGTCTGCTCGGATTCTGAGGGGGCGGCGGCGAAGGTGATCTGACCGGACGAATCAGAATCGACGTCGCGGGTCGGGACGACAGCCGTCAGAGCTGAGGGAAGGGCCGCGAGGACTATCGCAGCGGCAAGGGTGACGAGTCGCATCTCGGTCGTGGAGTCGTGAGTGAGACCGAGTGGCGCGATGAGATGATAACGCAAGAGGCAGGTCTTTGCTCGGTAGCTTGGGCCAGGTGTTCTTTGGCGAGGTGGTGCAGGGTTCTCGCTGTGGATAAGAGTGTAGGCTCTGAACAGCTGAGCAGTATGTACGCGCTGTACTCGAGAAGCGAGTTCAAGATGTCAGCGATCGGACTCGCGACTTCGGGCTTTCGGGAGCCCCACTCGCGAGGCTCTCTCGGCAGCCTCCCCTGAGCAAGGTCTCTCCTCCGTCGTCATAAGCGAGTTCCGCTAGCCTGACAGAGGCGGCTTCGTGTCTGGAAAGAGATCCCACATGGCTTGCACAGTACTAGAGAGAGAGTCATTCGCATGTGCAAGGCTCCGCGCGCGCCCGGTTCCGGGGGTCATCGTATCTACAATTTCTTGCCCATGAAAGCTCGTCGCTGCAGGCATTCGTGGCATGGATCGAAGAAGTCAGCGATTTCCTGTGCAGCGCTTTGCAAGCGAGGTTGAGAGAGAGAGAGAGCGCACCGAGAACGCCATCCACCACTTGCTCGCCTTCTTGCCGCCTTCGGTGCTCGGGTCGGTCGGACTGTAGACATACCGCTCTACGAGGCGGAGGACCGTCTCCTGCCTCGCCTGGGTGAGGTAACTCCTGAGGGCGTCGGCCGCGAGTCGGTCGCCCGGGTTGGCGCCGACAAAGACTTGGTTCAGAGGGAAGCCGGGCTCGCCGGGGAGCGAGAATTGCGAGAGGGCGTGAGTCGTCAGGTACTTTTGGGCATCCTGAGGTCCCCAGGTCCGTGCTGTTTTCGTCGGTCGGGCGCAGAGAGAAAATGTCAGCTCCCCTGCGAAGGGCCGTTCCGACGCTTCCCGTTGATGCACTGCCTACGTCCGCATTCTCCGCCACCGTCTAGCGATTCGAACGGAGGGAAAGAAAAAGGGACTGACCGTGCGCGATCCGACTGAGGCAGTCACCGATAAAGAGGGTGAGGTAGATCAGGGCGCGGTCGGCGGGGTTCTTGATTTCAAAGTTGCGGAAGAGCGAGTTGGCACGGAAGAGGGTCAAGGCTTCGTCGATGATGTCGGGCTGGGAGGGGTCGGCTATAGATGTCGCGGCGGCGGCGTGAGTCAGGTGGCAGGACCGTGAAGGGTGGGCAGGTATGAGTGAAGGCGAGGGGGAGGGGAGAGAGACGAAAGAGCGTCAGTGACAGGGCAAACGACGAACGGCCGCTGTGAAAGCCTCGCACTCGGCTGACGGCCTGCGCTCGAGCCTCGCCTCGACCAGAATGAAGCCTGCGAGTGCGCTCGCGGGTCCCTTGACCGAGGCCGATGCAGTCTCGGGGCAGGCAGGTGGGGTGGGGGAGGAGACGCAGCATCGGGTCCTCCCAACAGCTCGCTCGCCGTTGATCCCCTTCTTGAAGAGGCGGCCATGATGGGACTGACCTGGCTGGGGAGCGGGCCCGCGCACGCTGCTCTTGAAGGGGAGGAGCGGGAAGTTGCCGACGAGTCGGGCTCCGTCGAGTCCTTGTCCGGAAGCGTTGTAAGCCTGGTTTGTGGGGAAGCGGGTCAGTCTTGTTCCGCATGTACGGACGGATAGACGTCGGACTCGCTGGCATGGTTTGGCGTGAAGAGTTGCAATGTCGAACCCTCGTCTCGGCTGATGACGAGTTCCGAGGTTCGAGTCGATCAAGCACGCTTTGCTCCTCTTCGTGCTGAGCAGGCTAGACATTGGGGAGTAATGTGAAAGGATCTCGAATGGCTCCGCTACTCCCGCCCTCTGCTCTTCCGCCACCTCCTTGGCGAGACGGCTCGCTCGACCAGCCGCTCCTCTCGCCCGCCCTCATCAGCCGAGCGACTCTTCACCACCAGAACAAAGTCCGCAGCGAGCACAGCTGCAACAAGTGGAAACGGCGCATCTGCCGTACTTGCTGCTTCTGGAGATGCAAACCCCACTCGCGAGACTACGATTCAAGTCCGCCGCCCGCTCCGGAACCTCGTCGGCGAGACGCATCGCAGCCTCGGAACGAAGCGGTTCTTGATCGGCTAACAAGCACTCTACGAAAGCGACGCAATGGGCCTCGGAAGGCGGGTCGAACCACCGGATCGGGACCGCAGCAGCCGCCCGCAACGTCCCCGACCAGGACAGTGCGCTTCATCCTTCCCCCAAGTTTGCTGCGACCTTCGGAGCTGATCAAGCTCCGGATCTATGCAAACAGCTCTTGCTACCGCACAGCCGGCTACGGTCCATCGGGGGCGATGCGGCAAGTTGGATGGCTGCACTTCCGGATCATGTCCACCTCGATACGCTCTACCTCCCCGGAACCCACGTATGTATCCATCCCCTAGGTCCTCACCTCTGTAAACCCTACACAATTGCTGACTCTACACTGTGGGTGGTTGGAACATGGCGCGCGCGCGCAGCAATCCCTCGCGTTGAACTACCCGCTCGCGTCCTCTCTGTGCCAGACGACGACCCTGACGGCTCAACTCCGAGGCGGGATCCGCTGCCTCGACTTGCGCTTTTCTTTGATCAGAGACGACAAGAAGGGTGGCAAGCCTCGGCTGTGGGCCTATCACGGACCGGTCCCGCAAGGGAGGGAGATGGGGGAAGTGTTTCAAGAGTTGTACGAGTGGTTGGGATCGGAAGAGGGAAAGCGAGAGACGGTCATTGTCAGCGTAAAACAGGTGCGCTTACTCCCTTCCCATCGGCGTTTGACAGTCACTGCAAGCTGACGCTTCCATCCGGTAGGAAAACACCGGCGGCCACGAGTTCGCCGCTCTCGTTTGGGAGCTGATCGACTCGACTCGCCCTTACTTGTGGTACGACCAGAACGTGTGGCCGGCGCTGGGCCAAGTCCGCGGTCGCTGCGTCATGTTTTGCCGGTTCGGGTTCGAGAGCGGTCGTGAGTCGGCGCTTTTTGTTCTCTCCCTTTTCTTGCCTCTTGCGGTCTCTACGGTGTACCACCACCGCGCGGAGAAGCTTTGTAGGTCGAGAGGAAACTGCCGATTTCAAGCTGATCCTATTCTTGAACAGGTGGGCTTCATCCGCCTATCTGGCCAAACGACAAGCCGTACCCGTGGCGGACCGAAATCGGCGGCCGAGCAACCGTCGTGCAAGACTGGGTGAGTCTTCACGCGCGAGTCGTCATCATCCATGCCCAAGTAGTCAAAGAGCTCCCGCTGTTGCTGCTGCGCTAGTTGATCCCGTCGCGAATGACACACTGCTGACCTCGTTTGCACCGCGCAGTATGGCGTCCGGTCGCCGCTCTCGATCCCAGACAAGGCGAACCTTGCCTTGTCCCTCTTTGACAGCTCTTCCGCCGCCTTCTCCCACTCCCCGACTCCAGAGGAGGACTCAACTAGCGCTACCGCCTCCGCCGGAATGCCCAGAAAAGCGGACAACGACCCGCCGTCTGTACCGTTCCGGATCAACTTTCTCTCGTGCGGTACGTTCCCGACGCTGTACCCTTCGCATGCCGCGAAAGGGTTCGGAGCGCCCCGATTCGGGATCGGGTACCGAGGCGTGAATCGGTTAGTCCTCCTCGGGCTGGAGAGGCTCGACGCGATGACGGAACGGACAACACCTCGGGGAAGTGCTCAACACCTCGTCATCGGGGCGGAGGATCTGCAGGATGCACTTCCCCCTCCTCCGGAAGCGGAGGAGGAGAAGCCGCCAACGACGGGCGGTGGTGACGTTGCCGGCGGGGCGCTTGATCGGTCCCAGCTCGCGGGCGGGCGACAGCGACGAGAGGGCCAAGGGGGCATGATGGTCTTTATGGATTTTTGGGAATCGCCGCATCCGCGCAAGGACTCGCTGGTCGACCGGATCATCGAGATGAACTTTTGACTGGATCGCGCGCACACCCTTGGCGGACTATGAGTCTGGAGCAACACTTTTCTTAGAGAATCAAGTGTAGAGGCATATTTTTTTTAGGGGGAACGACTTCCCTGCAAAGACATCAAGCAACCTCTTGCAGGAAGTCGAGAGGTGGCGTCGTCGGGCTCGACTCGTCGTGTGGACTGGATCTGTCTGATCGGCCGGCACCGCGTTTCTCGGACTCGGACTTGCTGCAGATCCTCTTTGCCTGGACCGAAGCCTACAGAACAAACTCTCGTTCCAGGAGGAGCAGCTGGCGGCCATGTTTCCGGCACCTGTTTGCAGTTTAGGAAGGTCGTGCCCTCGTTTACCCCGCATTCTTGGGTGAGTGAACGAGGGGAGGTGCCGCAGCTGGCTATTGTGAAACGGGTGGGGCGTCACCACGTCTGGCTCGTCCTCCTCTCTCCAACCTACTGTAGCCCGTTCCATCGCAAAGCAACGACAGGATGGCCTCGCTCGACACTTCCTCTGCACCCGCCAACGCCACAGGCACTGCCTCGAAGCGCGCCCGCGGTCACTCGGCCATGGTCAGTCTCTCTTTCTCCCTCGCCCTCTCTCCCCCCTCTCTCGCTCTTCTTCGCGGCCTCGGGCGCTCCCGCAAGCCCGCGTGTGCTCGCCCATGGACACTCTCGGAGTACGAGTGATAAGTTCGGCCGGCGCCTGCAACGCTTGCGACCCGTGTCGAGGGCGCGGGGGACAGAGGTCGTCCGTCCCCTTTCGGCAGAGGAAAATCTCGATCGCCCAAACGTGGACGGCGAGCGACCCAACTCTCGTCGAGCCCCGCGTTCTCTTTGGGTTCGAGCATACGGAGCTATGCTACCCCCAGCTGCCACGACTTGGGCTCGGCCTACGTGCGACTCGGCGGTCAGCGTCCAGTGACGGCGTCGGCGGCTCGCGAGGAGAAAAAGAATAACTCTGCGTGGGGCAGGCGACGAGAGGCGACCATGACGCTTCTCTCGCGTCCTTGCGCGCCCTCGTCGCTCGTTGTCCGAGGCATCTACAACGATCGCTGTCGACAGAGCGATTACGGCTCTCTTGGGAGATATGCGAGGGGGTCGGGACCAAGGGAGCGAGGGGAAATCCAACCCACAAGGCAGGATGAAGCACATTCCTGCTCGAACTGCTGGCGGTTAGGGCGCCTCTTCCGATACCGAGGCCGAATCCCTACCCTTGTCCTGCCGCTCTACACGCATCCAAATCAGAGAAGTCTCGAGGGAAAAAAGGAACGAGACGTGCTGACCACCTTTCACGCCGCACCACCAACAGGACTTCAAGTCGGCCGCCACCGGCGTCTCGGCCAAGGCTATGCGCAACGAGCTCAACGCCATGATCCAGAAGATTGACGACCCCGACTACAAGAAGGTGGGTCTCGCGCATCGGAAATTGAAACGGGGGAGCGTGGCTGCCCGTGTTTGCGTGCCCAGCTTGGCTAATTTCCTTGCTACGCTGCCGCGCCCACAGGCATTCGAAGCCGAGATGCAGAGCTTCTTCATCCTCTTCAACCGGTATCTCGCCGAGCGGGCCAAGGGCCAGAAGATGTGCGTGCCGAGCAAGGCTTCTTTTCCGGTTGCCTCTTCAATTGTGCATGAGGGACATACTGTTGATGTGTGGAATGTCCGGGACGCACAGCGACTGGGACAAGATCCAGCCCCCTTCGCCGGAGCAGATTGTCAAGTACGCCGACCTGCCCGAAGTCAAGGACCCGTCCCTCCTCGACAAGCTCGCCGTCCTCAAGCTCAACGGTGGTCTCGGTACCACGATGGGCTGCGTCGGACCGAAGAGTATCATCGAGGTCCGCGAGGGCATGACCTTCCTCGACCTCAGTGTCCGGCAAATCGAGGTCAGTCACCGTCTGCTTCGCCTTGTCAAGTTACGAAACAGGGTCTCGCGCCCATGAAAGGGTTGGATGTGGTCGAAAGCTGTTCGGTGCTGACTGCGAAACTCGTTAACAGCACCTCAACTCGGCGCACAACGTCAACGTCCCGTTCATCCTGATGAACTCGTTCAACACGGACGAGGACACGGCGCGCATCATCCAGAAGTACGCCAACCACCGCATCGAGCTCATGACGTTCAACCAGTCCCGGTACCCGCGCGTCAACAAGGAGACTCTGCTCCCGTGTCCCAAGTCGGCGCTCGAGGACAAGGGCGCGTGGTACCCGCCCGGCCACGGCGACCTGTTCGACGCGATCATGAACTCTGGCCTCGTCGACAAGTTGCTCGACCAGGGCAAGGAGTACCTCTTTGTCTCGAACGTCGACAACCTCGGCGCCGTCGTCGACACCCGCATCCTCGAGCACATGCACCAGTCGGGCGCCGAGTTCCTCATGGAGGTGACGGACAAGACCAAGGCTGACGTCAAGGGTGGTACGCTCATCAACTACGAGGGCAACGTCCGGTTGCTCGAGATCGCCCAGGTCCCGAGTGACCACGTCGAGGACTTCAAGTCGGTCCGCAAGTTCAAGATCTTCAGTGCGTTTCTTTCCTTATCCCTACTTCCCACCCGTCTCTTTTGCGTGGCCACACATCTGACACCGCCCACCCCCGACAGACACCAACAACCTGTGGGTCAACCTCCGCGCCATCAAGCGCATCATGGAGAACGACGGCATGGACCTCGAGATCATCGTCAACAAGTGAGTTCAGGACACGAGAAGAGAGGATGAAGGTTCTCTGCTCGAGAGGACGTTCTCTTCTAGCACGCGAAGTCATCTTGAGCTCACGCGTTACCTTTCACGCTCACAGCAAGACGAGCGACAAGGGCGAGGCCGTCATCCAGCTCGAGACCGCCGTCGGTGCCGCGATCAAGCGTACGTCTTCGTCGCGGCTATTGATTCCGCCCCAAGCTTGCCACTAATAAGAACCCTTTCTTGACGCACCGTGTAGACTTCAAGAACGCTCACGGCATCAACGTGCCGCGATCGCGTTTCCTGCCCGTCAAGTCGTGCTCCGACTTGCTCCTCATCACCTCGGACCTGTACCAGCTCGAGCACGGCCAGCTCACGATGAACTCGGAGCGCATGTTCCAGTCGACTCCGGTCGTCAAGCTCGGCGATCACTTCAAGAAGGTGCGTTTCTACCGTGAAGAAGACCTCTCTCCCGCGCGGTCTCGACGAGCGTCATCCAGCTTAGATGCCTCGAGCTCGTTGCTGATGTCCATATTTGTGCTCAACAGGTTGCGCAGTTCCAGAAGCGATTCAAGACGATTCCCTCGCTGCTCGAGGTGGACCACTTGACTGTCGCCGGCGACGTCTCCTTCGGCCGCAACGTCGTTCTCCGCGGCACTGTCATCATGTGAGTACTCGATAGCTTCGCGGTAGGTCCCTCGACCATACATATCTGACGCGGATCATCTTGTGCAGCGTCGCGAACGATGGCTCCCGGATTGAGCTGCCGGATGGTACCACGCTCGAGAACAAGCTCGTTTCGGGCCACCTCGCTCTCACCGACCGTAAGTTCTGTTTCGAGTCCATAGTCTGCGTCACACTTTCTGACTTCTCGACTGCCTCTCCCCACCCGCAGACTAAATGTTTATACAACTTGTGTTTCCCGTTTGATCCTGGTATACAATCGACTCTCCGTTCTCGTAGTTTAGTTCCCGCCTTTTTTTCTCTTTCCTACTCTTTCACGTCGTGCGCAACACCCCTGCGCCTCAAAACAGAAGCAATGTAAAGCATTCTCTGAGAATCGAAAGAAAGGTAGAAAATCGTACTGGTATGACAGGATGAACGAAGAGATGAGACTAAGAGACCGGATCGTGGCGTACGAACACGCGGTAGAAGGCAGAATGGATCAAAAGGATACACTAGATATACACGCGGACCATCCGCAGAGGTGGACGAGTGGGGCCCGGCATCAACTCGCATATGTCGGCAACGAAAATCACAAGACGCCATCTCCTTTATTCCCAGTCGCTGTCGTCGTCTTCCTCCTCCTGCGGCGCAACAACAGCGCCGACTCCAGTCCCCGCTGCCGCTGCCGCTGCCGCCGCCGTGGTCGTCGTCGTAGTAGCAGCCGACCGCGGCGGCTTCTCGTGCTCGTGCTCGTCCGCACTCGGGTGCCCGCTCATCTCGCCGACAATGTCGAACGAGCTCGTGCCGTCGCTGCTCGCGCGCGGACTCCTCTCGGAAGAAGTGGTAGGCGAGGTATCGGACGAGACGGCGCGGACTTGCGGAGCCGAGACGGCGGCGGCGGCGGCGGGCGGTTGGGGTTCCGTCGTGGTGGGGATGGCAGCAGCAGCAGCGGAGGGAGGGGTCGGAGTGGTTTCTGCGGAAGTCGGGGAGGCGGCCTCGGACGACGACGAGGCAGGAGGGGCGGCGAGCGCAGACGTGGCGGGCTCTTGCGGGACTCGGGGCGAAGCGACCGATTCCTCGTCGTCCATGTCCCAGCTGAAGTCGTCGTCGTCTTGCTGAGCGACTGCAGACGGGTTGGGCAATAAGTAAGGTGTGCCTGATTTGATCCCTTGCAGAGGCGCCCGCGCAAACTTACCCTGTAGGACCTTCTTCCTCCTCTCTTCTTCCTCCTCGACGCACTGCTTCCGGAAAAAGTACCTCGCCCAGAAGATTTCCTCCGGGATCTGCGCCGGCACGAGTTGGTCCCTCGTCTGCGCGAGGACCTCTCCACCGTCGAGCAACTCGCGTTCGACGTCGGCGCGGAACGCGTCGCCGTCGAGACCGCCGCGGTCCTGCACGGACGAGAGGAACGCGGCGTAGGCTTCGCGGGTGTCGGGGTTCATCATCAAAGCGGCCGAGGTGGAAGCAGAGAGGTCGGTCGTCGATTGAGGAGAGGAGGAGGAGGAGGAAGCGGGAGGTTGAGCGGGATCGATCAGGAGGAGGGACATGTCGGTGCGGAGTTTGTGCATGACCATGTCTCGGCGGGTCATGACGGGCGTTCCGGCGCGCTCGAACCCACTCCGGCCGGTCGTCGTCGTCGATCCGGCGACGCCTCCTCCTGTGGGCGGCACGACCTTGACAGCCTCCTTCGCGAGGTGGGCGACCTCGGCGCTAAACTCTTGGAACCAGGCTTCGCCCTTGTGCAAGTACCGGTCGGCGACTTTCTGACCTTCGGTCAAGTCGAGGTGGGTGAGTTGATTCTGGATCTGGTGTAGGTTGGTCGAGAGGTTGGACTGGAGCGAGGAGATGTTGCGTGACAAGTCCTTGACGTTGGGGTTGCTGGCCAGTTGGGATTGCCACTTGGAGAAGAAAGCCGATGCAGCTGCTGCCGGAGTCTGCTGCGTCGCCTGATGACCTTCAGTGGTGTCGTCGAACGAGCCCGCAGCTTCGGCGTTCTCAGCGCCTTCGCCTCCGACGCCCTCGCCTCGTTCGACGCCTTTGCCCTTCTCGTCGGTCGGCGCGGCCGGCGTGGCGGGAACCTCATCTAGCACAATGGGGATCCCGTCTGGACCGATGATGACGTCCGACCCGGTGGTTGGCGCCGGGGCTTCCGACAAGCGCTGGATTTCGGCGCGCGTCTGTTCCGAGAGGTGGTCGAGCTGGGTACGGGCTTGGTTCAGGAGGGGCGAGAGGTCGGCGCGAGCAGTCTCGTACTGCTTCTCGGCTTCGTGCAGGGCTGCTACGCTCTGTAGAGGGGTAAAGGAAGTCAGCCTCGCCAGGGGGTCTCACTTGACAAGCTGGGTGACCGGTGGGTGAGTGTTGCTTCGACCACGGCGACGTTCGGCACCGGGGGGGCGAGGACGACAATGCAGTCAGGAGAGAAGCGTGCTGGTGTCCTTCTGTCGACTTGCGTGCGCCGTCGAGAGCGTGTGTCTTTCCCCCACCTGGCGAGTCTCCCGAGGTTGCGCAGCGTCCCGCCCACCCCGCCTCGTGCTGGCCGTGATCGAGAGCCGGATAGCGGCAATGAACAAGTAGAAAGCGCGACGCACCTGCTTCTTGACCTTGCCCCAGAAGCTCGTGAATCCGCCGACGAGGCTGGCGACTTCATCATCGAGTCCGCGAGCCTTTGCGGCAGACGACTCGCCTCCGCCTCCACTCGGCGGACCGGTGCTCGCCGGTGCTGCGCCGTCTCCGTGCTCAGCTGCTCCTGCTGCACCGGCGGCTGCAGCTCCGGTTGGAGTCGAGTCGGTCGCGGGCGTGGCTGAACGAGGCGGAGTCGACACGAACCCGCCGAGCTGACTGCGAGTTCGATCAAGCGTGTCGTGTCAGCAGCCTCGTATTTGAAGCTCTGAGCTAGTGCAGATGCTCACTCCATATTCCAGCTAAGGTGGTCGGGTGTAGAATGAAAGAGCGTGCAAACGTTGAAACAACTTCGTCGAGTTCGGGTCTGAAGCGACCGCTTTGCGAAGTGCTCAATCTGATACAGAAGGTTGCGTTGCGGGTGAGAGATGGTAGCTATAGCGATGTCCAACAGAGTCGCACTCGGTCCGAATAACTACGGGATTGCCGGACCACTGCACTGTCTCGAGAAAATCCCGCAGTGTCCCTTCTGAGAAACTCGGCAGAGCATAGGAGGCGGGTCATCATTTTCACTTCGTTAAAGGAGGCTACAAGGGATTTGGGGGGAGGATACAGACGCGTTCCACGCGCGGGCAGTACTCATGCACTCACGCAAAGTGCGCCTCGACGTAGTTGCGCGGGATCATGCCCTCGCGCAGTCTGAGCCGGCCTTTCCACCATTCCTCGTCGTCGCGCGCCAAGATGGTGATCACGTCGCCCTTCTTGAACGGCAAGTCGGTCGGCTGTGCGGTCGACATGGAGTTAGCCCTCGACGCACCTCTGGAAGAAATGGTTTTCTCCTCGTGGCAGAAGAGGGAGGCTGCAGAGAGAACAAAAAACGCGAAAACGCACCTCGACGCCCGCAAAGTCGTAAAGCGCAATCGCAGTCCCGATCCCTCCGCCAGCAGTGCCACTCCGACTCCGACCGCCGCCACTCCCCGTTCCACTACCGGCCGTCGCACCCACACCCGCCCCAATCGTCGAGCTCCGACTCCTCGGCGCCACCCCAGCCGAGTACGATCCGACTTCTCCCGACCCACCATGCTTCGAGAGGGACATGACCCCGGCAAAGTCAGCCTCGACTTGTCGCAAGTCGAGCGCGTTCGCCGCCGCCGCCGCCGAATGCGAAGACGCGTTCGTGCCCGAGCGGCCTCGGCCCGTCGCCGCCGCGAGGACGGGCGTCGAAGTGCCGCTACCGCGAGCAGAGACCGAGAGCTGGGGTGGCGACGCGAACAGCTCTTCTTCGCTGTCCCACGGTTTCGCCGAATAGGCATTCCGGTCCGCGCGAGAAGGGAGAGCCCCTCCCTCGGTAGACGAACCGAGTGACGAGTTCGAGTCGAACGGGCCATAGGTGACGTTCTCCCTCGGCTTGAGCGGCGAAGACGACGAGCGGTTCCGGCCCTGGTTCGACAGCGCCGCGCGGTCAAACGCCGAAGCCGTTCCACCACCCGCAGCACCGACAGTCGAAGAGCGGAAACGACCCGGTTCGCGCCCTGTACTAGTACCGTTTTCGTACCGCGGCCGCCCATTGCCAAACGCGTCGTCGTCGAGGTCGTCGAACGAGTCAAAGCTGTCCCGTGCGTGGCTCCCCGCCGTTCCCAAGACCGCCGAACCGTCTCGCTCCGTACCCCACTTCATCTGCTCGGCGCGTTCCCTCAACCCGTTCGAAGCGGCGTTCGAGCTCTTGGATTTCGGCATCTTGGGTCGCGAAGTGCGGTTGAACCACCCTCCTCCGCCGCCGCCGCCGGTAGACGCGGTCGAACCGGCTCGAGATCGGTTGAGACTCCCGTTCGGACTCCTCGACGACTCGGTCCGCGGGTCGGAAGGACCGAACGACATGAGGTCGCGGTCGTCGCGACCGCGCAGGGCGTCCGGGGAGGGGTTACGGACCCCCATGGATGAGGTATTGCGGGACATGGACCCGGATCCTGACCCCGAACCGCTGTGCGAGTTAAATCGAGGTTGCCGCGCCGATCCGTCATCGTCGTCAGAATTGTTCGAGAACTGCGTCTCGAAGCCGGTGTAGCCGGCATGTACCGGACCGTGGGCCTGGGAAGCTGGGAAATCGTCGCCGCCCGCGAACGGATCCTCGACCGCCGTCGGTGGAGTCGACGACGACTTCTTGGACCCGCCCGATCCGCTGCGGTTCCGTCCGACCGCCCCCAGCACAGACCTGATCTGCGACTTCTCCTTGTCGGGCGATCCGATCTTGCCCATGTTGCCTGACCCTCCGGATGAGTACGAGTTGGCGAAAGCGTAACCCCGTTCCTGGTATTCTCGCGGCGTCAAGCCATGCTCGGTCCGGTCGGCCTCTTCCCTCCGAGCCTTTTCGCGCTCGATCCGCGACCGAGCGAAATAGCCTTCCTCGTCGCCGTCGATGTCTTCTTCTGCGCCGGGCGTCGGCGTGTTCATGGGCGAGTCGAGGCCCCAGCCGCCGCCGGGCAGGGCGACCGACCCGGTCGCGAGGTTCGAGATGGTCGTGATGAGCCCGTACGCCCATTCGGGCGGATCGACCGACCCGGAGAGGAGTTGTGTGGCCGTGACACTTGTAGGGGGGAAGGGCGTCAGTCCAGACTTCGGGATTTGAAAAAAACACTTCCGAGGGGAGCAACTCACTTTGCGCCGTATGCCTTGGCGTTGGCGTCGCTTCGCTCGACGAGCACGCTGCCTTCAATACTGGCCCCACCAAACAAGCCCTTTGTGCGCGAGTACGAGTACATGGCTGCGACTTTGCCCTTGGCCGAGAGCGACCCGGTCCCCTCGACATTGCGACCGAGCGGACCAGCTGCGACCGACAAGTTTCCGCCGCTGCGCGGACGAGTCTTTACGTGAGTCATTCGCGGCGCTGGCATCCGGTGCAAAATCTCACTCACACCATTAGGCTGCCCTTGGTCATGAACGTCTTGACGGCCGCCCTCGAGTTGAGAATGATGAGAAACTCTGCGAGTTCGACTCCGGCCTGGAACCCGAATCCGCCTCCCGCCGTACCGACGGCCGAAGGCGCAGACCAGGACCCGTCTTCGAGTCGGGCGATGACGACGCCAGAGCCTGCTCGAGCCGAGAAACCGAAGCCGGCTTTGGCGACCGACATGAGGCAGAAGCCCTTTGCTCGGCGCAGGACCGAGGGTGGCACGACATGGTCGAGTCCGTTGTGCGCTAGAAGAGGACGAATTTTGAGAGTCAGAGGCGGACTTCGACCTCAAACCCGCTCGACACGAAGCGAGGCCGTGCATCGGAACGAGAGAAGGCCGAAGCGGGAAGACTCACGGTCGACGAATGACTGAAAGATCTTTTGCGCCTTGCGGCACTCTTGAGGCAGATTCACAGGCAGAGGATTACTCGGCATGGTGCGCCTCGGTCGCTATGGCCGTGCGAGCGGTTCAGCGGCGAGTGATCGAGCGACGAGGTGAGATTGTGGGGGCCGAACGCCGTGGCAGTGGCAGCGAGGAGCGACGCTATAGCCGAGGCAGCGGTCGAGTCGGGCGATCAGCGAGACTTTTGCGAGAAAGGCACGCGAGCTCCGAGTGTCACCGAGTCAAGCTTCACGCAGCGGAGAGAGCCGAACGCCGAACGCCCGACGCTCCGCCGTCAGCGGAATCGGCGGTCGAACATGCCGAGGTACTTTTGCCACACCGGCAACGCCACACCTTATCATTGACCCCACTGCACAGTCATATAGGACATCCCGAGCGAGCTGGCTGCTGACATTTCTCGATCCTTTCCCTTTGATTTCTCCCTTTTCTCCCCCAGACACCGACTCGGCTCTCGTGCGGCATACAGTACGCTGGCGACGAGGCCTGTTTGCGTACTCGCGGCTCATAGTGCAGAGACAGTGGCGAAATCCTTGCCCTTTATTTATTCCGTGATGTGTGGGAACTTGCTGCGCTTCTTGTAGTACGCGTGGGGCGATCCGCCTCGCCACCCAGCAATGCCAGTGCCGGCGCCGTGCCGCCGAGTCGGGACGTGTGTCTGCGCTCGAATTCGAATATGGAAAGGGGTGTGGACTGACAAGGATTCGAAGACGGGTCGGAATTGGCAGGAACAGGTAGAGTGTGCAAAGTGGCGGCGAGGATCGCGATCCAAAGCTCGGGCGCGTGCTAGTTCAGGACGTCACTAATCATCGTCGACGAGGCGATTGCGTTCACAGAGGTGAGATAGAGGTGAGATTAAGCGGCGAGGGCGTATGGCGGAGCGCAAGAGGAAAGAGTCGAGGTCGAAAGCGCGAGCGACCACGACGAGACGAGCATTCATCCGAGTCGCGCTTTCCGCCAGGCGATACCGCGCTCTTGACACCACCTCCTCGCCTCTGTCGTGTTTCGCATCTGGTATGTCAAGACCGTGTGAGACACGAAAACGCAGTTGTCAGAATGATGGAAAGGAGCGCGCACCACGTCCGCCCTTCCGAGCACTCCCAGCGCGCGCACGCTCGTGCCCGCCGGAGCCCCAAAGAGGCTCTTACACTGCTCGAGCGTCGGTTCGTCGTCGCACTCGATCCGCTCCAACGTTTTGGGGAAGAGCGCCACAATGTCGGGGTGAGCGATTACATCAAACACGCCGCCGGAACGACGCCACGAGAAGTGTTGGACCACAACGAGGGTCTTGAGCCGCGTCAGCGTCGGCAAGCTCGCGCGAAGGAGGGACTGTTCGTGGGCCGGGTCGGCCCTCCCCTGCCCGCCGCAGACGCTGAGCCGCAGGGTCTCGAGCGCAGGCAGGCCCGAAAAGTCGGTCAGGATCGCGAGGCGGCCGCACAGGTCGAGGCTTCGCAAGGTCGAGCTCGACAGCCGCACGAGGTCGAGGAACGGCGTCGGCGGGCCGTACAGTTCGTCGAGGCGGATCTCTTCGAGGGAAAACGGGAGCGGCGAAGGGAGGACGGGCGCACCTTCGCTCGTGAACGAGCAATTTAGGCTGCGCAGGTTCCGACAATGGCGCAACCACGTGAAGGCCTCGTTCGTGAGCCAGAGGCTCCTGACAGAGCGTAGTGTTGAAGTGCACGCGGGAAGGGTCGAAGGCGGGACGAGAAATTCGTCCCAGACTTGCTCGAGGCGCGGGAAAACGGCGTAGATGGCGTCCCAGATCCGTCCGATGGCTTTCACCTGGTAGTCCGGGTCGCCTGGCCTGAAGGTCTCGCTCCCATCGACGCGGTACGCCCCGCGCACGAGTGCAGCCAAGTCGGCATGCGTTCGAAAGAACCGCAAGCGCCGTCGCGCGGTGTCCGTCAACGCCCGCGCCGGATCGGATTCGTCGGTGCAGTACGCGCACTCGACCGTCACGTCCTCGAAAAGGTACCGTCGAGCGAGGGCGCAAAAGTCGTGCGATGCGAGAGCGATGTTGCAATAATCTCGCTTGCGCAAGACGCTCTCGCTCAGGATGCGGTCGACGAGCTCGTTCGGAAGGAAGACCATCTTGTCCACTATATAGCGCTGTTGCCCCCCCTCCACGTCGTCGTCGCCGCTGCTGGTGATTGTCGTCGGAGGCTAGATTGCTGAGGAAACGTTGCCGCCAGTTTTCATCCGAGAAGAACAAGCGCGGGCAACCTGGGGAAGGTGCGGAGGCGGAGGGAGGTCTTGCAAGCTCTGTGCTGCTCCGTCCGCTCAGCCGGCCTCAGACGAGAGGCAGGTGGCGTAGGACCGCGATGGTCATTGTCGTGTAGAGGCTTCGACTTCCAGGCAGCTCCAGCGCTCGCACTCATCGCACGCCAAGCAGCGCGGTTGCCGCGGAGTCGAGCGACAGAATGTGGAGGCAGAACACGTCACCACGTGGCTGATCGATCACCGAACAAGAAAAGTTCGGACTTCGGTGAACAGCGC
The DNA here is from genome assembly GCA_034406715.1 of Rhodotorula mucilaginosa. Taxonomy (NCBI): domain Eukaryota; kingdom Fungi; phylum Basidiomycota; class Microbotryomycetes; order Sporidiobolales; family Sporidiobolaceae; genus Rhodotorula; species Rhodotorula mucilaginosa. The sequence continues at coordinate 180,384 of CP137865.1, forward strand.
CATGTTCTGGCATTTCCAGTCGCGCGTTGTCAGTTTGGCCCCGCCGGACCCAGTCTAGTCCTCGCGCAGAGTCTCTCCTCGGGCGGGAAGAGAAAGCAAGAAAGCACGTGTTTGAAACCCCTAAGTTGTCCACGTTCCAAAGTCCGGTTCGACTACCGCGATGCCGCGTTGGTGGCAAAAGTCAAGCCACGAACGGTCACCCCTCTGCACAGGCAACAAACAGGGAAGTCAACAAGAGAGTCTTGTGCGAGCAAGACCGTGATCCGGCGGGCGGGGCTTACCTCGGAGGGGATCCCGAGAATGCGCACACTCTTGTTGTTCTTCAAAGCCGCTTCGATCTCTCTGTCGTGAGGCGGCGTGTCGAAATCGATACGCCTCAAGGTCGCCGGCAACGCTGCTGCGACCTCGGGGATGGCGAGGAGCCCTTGCGGGGTCTTGGGGAGGGGGAGGAGGGCGTAGTTCGTCTCGATCGTCAAGCGTTCCAGCGCTACGCAAGTCGGTAGCGCCACTGTGAACCATGTGCTTAAAAATTGGCCGTCCACCTGCTCTCCTTCGCGGTCGCTCATGTAGACGCCTAAGATCACGAGATTGGGCAATATCAAAAAATCCAGGACGTCGTCGAAGTTCAGCCCGAGCCGAAGGTGCTTTAGGGTAGGGCCGCAAGCACGGAGGAACGGCCGCAGGAAGACCACTTCCCAGTTGATCTGGTATGTATCATAGACCTCAAGCGTCTCGAGGCGGAACGGCAACGCAGGCGGAATCGCAGGAATTCCTCCTTCGAACGAGTTCGTCTCGATGCTGAGTTTGCGCAGCGCACTGCACGTCTGCAGGCTGGTCCATGTGTCCGCGTCGAGGATAAGGTCCTGTATTGTATGTAGCGTCTGGCAACATGGCGGGGACTGGCGTGGCGGAACAATCGAAGCGGTCAAACAGTGCGAGCCGACCTTTTCGAGGCGCGGGAAGACGGTGTACACCAGCTGCATCAAGTCGTGCGGCATCATGCGGATACTCCCAGGTGGTGGTTCCAAATCGGGGAAGTCGTCATCGCTGTGAATTGAGACCTTTTTGACGAGCGCGGCGAGGTCGGGGCGAAGCCGGAATGCCATGAGCCGTTCCATCTCCGCTAAGGTGATCGCGCGTCCTTGGTTGACCGTGTCCTGGGGCTCCGCGTCCTCGGCCTCGGTAATCCATCTGAGCGGGATCTCGAGCGACCGGAAGAGAGCGGGGCGCACGAGCGGAGGGAAGGCGCGCGCTGTCAGGCTGACTGATTGCAGGCTGCCCTTCTCCAAGACCGGGTCGGTGACAATGAGTTTGATGAGCTCGACCGGCAGTTGGGGGACCGGCATGCTGACCTCGCCTCAAGTGCGTATATGTACGATGGGCGGGCTGGCGGGCGAGGAGAGGTCCTGGACGGAACGGCGACGGCGGCGACGAAGCGGCTGTTGACGAGGCTCGCGAGGTTCCCCAGGCGACTGAAGGTTCAGACCTCGACTGTTTGCGGCTGCTCGTCGCTACAGTAGCGCTGCGAAGGCCAAGTGAAGTGCGCGAGAGAGAGAGAAGAGAAGCTGATCGGACTTGCGTTCGCCGATACTCGGTTTCGCTATTCTCACGCTATAGTGCAATATGGGGGTCGTAGGAGGTACAGTAGTATAGGGAAAGCCAAGCCGATTCATTCGAAAGCGACTCTAGTTGATCCGAAGGGCAGGATCAATCTTGAAAAATCCTACCGTCAACTGCCGCATCGCATGCAACAATCACAAGCGAAGTGTCCGTCGTCGCACCCCTTGGCACACGTAAGTGGTGTTGATTGCGACAAAGGAAGAATATAGAACGACTGCTAGTACGGCGCGAGGGTAAAATTGTTCTTGAGCGCGCTCAGGACCGAACTCGCCGTCATCTGCAGCGTCCACAACCCGACCGTCTGGATCCTCTGATCGTTCGACTGGGCAACATGGTGCGCGAGCGCCTCATAGACTTGCTCTGACATGCGGTCGAGGATCCCGACGTCGTACGTCGTCCAGCTGCCGTTGAACTCGCTCAGGCCGAGGTCGATGTGGCACCGGATCGGGATCAGGGTCCGGTTCCGGTTGATGAAGGCCACGATGGGCCGGACGAGGGCGTTGTTGATGTAGGACAGATCCGACGTAAAGTACTGCAGGGAGACAGAAAAAGGGATGAGGCCCGAGGCGCCATGGGTAGCAAGCTGGGAGAACAGACTCACCGGCACGGACGCCTTGAGGTCACGGAACCGGATATCGAGATCGATGGAGACAATCTTGTCCTCCTCGTCCTCGACTGACGACGGTGCCTCCATCTCGTTCTCCCTTTCCTGCTGAAGGTCCTCATCGAGCCTGGCGAACCGCTGCTGTTCCCGTTCAGCCTTCTCGGCCTCTTTCGCAAACTGCAACGCCCTCCTCCGCTCCTCCTTCTTGGTCAACTCGTGCCCCTCCGACCGCGGCGCCTCGAGCGCATCCCGCGAGAGGGACCTCCGACCCGGGATCGGGCCCGTCCGGCTGTGCGTCGCGGCGGCGGTGGGAGCACCGAGTCGACCGCCAATCTCGTCGACGAGGTGGTCGACGATGGCAGAGAGGTCGACTTGGTCGTCCTGGCGCGGGAAGCGGATGTCGGCGACGAGGTCGCACCGGCCGGACGTGATCCACGAGAGGACGCCCGTGTCGTTGCTCGTCTGCATGTGATCGATCGGGATACCGTCGCAACGGAACCGGGACTGTCCGAGTGTGCTTCGTTCAGTACCTCGGTATGTCCAGCCTATGAGAGTGTTTCCTGAAGACAAGCTTACCATGCGAGACCAGCCTTCGTTCTTCAGATCCTCCTCGCTCGTCGTCCCGATCGACTGCGGCTTGTGCAAGCTGAAGAGACAGTTGTCGACCTGGCCCGTGACCGCTTCTGCCGACATCAAGTCGTAAAAGAGCCACTGCTTGCGGAAGCGGGGGATGTCGGCATTGAAGATCGAGAAGGTGTACTGAGAGGGGGGAAGAGTTAGATGAAACAGTGCGGGATGATGAGAACTCGTGGCGCAGAGACTTACGGGACGGAAATGGTCGGGCTGGTAGATCGTAACGAGGAAGTCCTCAATCTTGAGTCCCTCGAGCCAGAAATCGCCAGGTCGAGGTTTGTTTCGGTACTGGAAGCGGTCTTTGACCGCCGTCGGGTCGTACACAATATGCGATCGTTCTGCGTAGGTCAACTGGGTCAGAGAGGTTCAAAAGACGATGAGGCACCGAGTCTGAAGAGGACTCACCGATCACGCCTCGGACGCCGCGCACGGCGGCGTCCTTGATGAGGCCTTTTCCGTCGAGCCAGCGCCCGAGACTGAGCGAGACCTCGACCGTGTCGATGCTCAGATGAAAGTGGGTCCACTTGGCCATCTGTTCTCTCAACTTGGCCTGTTCCTCGGTCTCTTCAACTTGGCCCTGCTCGGCGGGCAAGATGCCCAACTCGCCCTTGACGGGTCCGCGCGAGATGTAGACGTTCCGGAACACGATCTTGCTGCCCGATTGACCAAACAGGCCCCACTTGGGCACGATCGCGCTCTCAAAGACGACCTTGACGCCGGTCGAGTCGGTCAGGTAGGCGCCGAGTTTCGACGCGAGCCATTCCTGGAGCGAGAGCGAGTTGACGAGGAAGAAAAAGACGGCAAACGCCGACGTTGTCGAGAGGAGGAACCACCCCAAGGTGCCCATGATGCCGAACGAGAAAAAGGCGGAATAGTCGTCGGCGCGGAACCGGCGGTACGACCGGATCGTGGCCCACTTGAACCGGATCTTGAGTCGCTCAAAGAACGAGTTGGTCAGGCTCAAGAGTTGCTCCTTGGGGGGCGGTCGACCCGCCACGGTCGGGAGAGCACTTGCGGCTCTCCGAATCGAGCGCGAGAGCGACGATAGGTACGCTGGATGGGGGGCGATGAGCGGGTGCGGTTCGACCTTGGCGAGACTGTGCAACCGCGTGTTGTTGTTGGTGGTCTCGGCATCGCGCGCTGCCCCGTTCGGCGGTAGTGGCGAGTCGAATTTGTCGGGTGGTCTAGGCGGCGTTGGAGTCGCCGCTGGAGGCGAACCGGTGCCGTCGCCTGGCCCAGTTGCAATCCATCTTAGAGGCGACGACGAGAACGACCTCCTCGACCCGACGCCGTCTCGCCGTGCGTCGATTGCAAAGACAGAATGACTGAACTGCCTCGAGCCCTGCCTTGAAGTCCACGCCGTCCCAGTCCCATGCGTCGTCCGCTTCGCGAGCCAGCTTGGTCCTGACGTCGTCGTCGCCGCCGCCGGTGTGGTACTCTCGCCGTCGTCCACCGACCCCGTTCGCGCTTCACGACGAGAGCGAGTGCTCGTCCAAGCGTGAGTGAACGCTGTCTCGGCGGCGCGTGGGAAGCCCTGCGCGCGGGCGATGCGGGGCGGCAGCGCCGAGAAGCAGCGGAACAGTTCGCCATAGAGCGGCGAAGGCGGTCGCCTCAGCGCTGCCTGCAGCGACGAGGCCATGCGAGCTGTTGCGAAGGGTGCACACTGATGACTCCGTACCCCTCCGAAGAGAGCAGCAGATGGTCAAGAGTCGAGAGAGATCAGACAAGTTCTCCGAGGCGGTGCGGCGGCTCGCCCGCGAATTTTCCTCTCGCGGTGTGGCAAAATTGCATGAGAGACAAGCTCGTCGACGAGTCCTACAACGGAGAGAATTACATGCGGAGACCAGGAGTACACAGAGACGGCCCGCAAAAAAAGGCTGTAGACTCGGAAAGAGAAGAAAGGAGGCCCCGCTCAAGTCAAGTGGCGAAAAAAAGGGGATCGACCCGTTCCGGAACCCTCCCGGTGAGGCTGGACGGGCAAGAAAGGTATATGCGTCAGGGGGGCGAAGAAGGGCGTACGATCGGGATCGGGTCGATGCCGGCTGCGAGAGGGCGTGGGGAAGAGGAAGAAGAGGTGGATTAGGAGTCGGTTCGTGAAACATCGAGCTGCGGCGGAGGATCAGAGATGGTTGGGGCCAAGTCGAGGGGCGTGCACAGAAATACGAGGGGCGAAAGGGTGGGAATTCTAGCAAATAACGCAGCACGAGTTCTGTGCGCGATTGACCAACACCGATCAGTACGTGTCCGGTTAGACATTTCCCACGTCTGACCTCTCCATCGACTGCACTGGATGTAAGGCCACCAGACGCACCTGCTTCTTGGCCGTCTTGTAGAAGGATTTCGAGCTCGCCGAGAGGGCGGCCGACTTGTCGACGAGGCTGTCGAGTTGCTCGCCTCGCTGCAGGACCGACTCGATCGTCTTGTGCTGCACGTGAACACGATATCCAGGTTCAGCCAGAAGATCAGCGTGGGCTCTTTCTCCTCACAAGCTGATATTACCACACGGCACGAGGGGACACGCGCGACGTACGAGGATGATCTTTGTCTCGTCGAGTTCCTGCTGGACGCGCATGATGGCGTCGGCCTGTTTCGGGTCCTGGTACTTTTGCAAGTAGGTCGCCAAATCGGGATAGTCGACCAAGACCTGCTTGCCCGTCTGCCTCCCCTGCCTCGCCTTGTCCTCCCACTCTTGCTTGCTGACCTTGGTCGTAAACTCGTCGAGCAACTTGTTGAGCAACGAGAAGGCGACCCGGACGGGGTACTCTTGGTCGGTGATGATGATGCCGGCGAGTTGGTCGGTCGAGCGGTGGTACGCGTGCGCCGTGTAGTTGTTCTCCTGGACCGATTGCCGCTGGCCGGGCTGTGTCCGCTCGGCGACCGTCCGGGAGAGAAAGTTGAGAAACTCGCCGACCCTGTCGTCGTCGTCAGGGTGTCAGTGGGTATGCAGGGAGACTCCTTGGTGCTGATCTCGAATGTCAAGTCGATCAGCCGTCGGTGGGAGAACAGCGATTGCCCCAAGTCGACCTAACGCGCGCCCACGCCAGCTGGGCAGCTGTCTGCCCATGCACTCCCTGTCATGGCACCTCCGCCTTGCAACTGACCCGCTGGCTGCTGCTGCGAGATGAAGTGTCGCCACGACCTCATGACGCGTGAGGATGAACGCGAGAGAGAACTCCGCCCGCCGACGCTCGCCGCCCTCTTCCTGGACCGGATCCTTCGAGAGAGTGATTTGGGGAGAGTGCCTCGTCTCAAGGGACTCACGTTCCGCGCTGGTAGAACGAGAACGACGAGAGGTCTTGTGCGGCGGCGATGGCGACTGCGCTCGCTGCGCCTCCCTGACCGGGCTGAATGTGTTGGATCTGGATCGAGAGGATCTTCATAGCCGCCTTTGTCTGCTCTCTGACAGCTCCGCGAGTCGACCGTGGGAGAATGCGAGCAAGATCGACTTTTCACGCGACGCGACGACGACGCCACGGCTCTTTGCACGCTGCATTCTTCGGCATCCTCAGATGCATGCGCGTATTCAGGCTATGCTCTTCAGGCTCTTGCTTTCCGGGCTAATCCGACTCGCTCCGGTCACCCGCGACTCTGCTCGAGTGTACTCACTCCTTCTCCCGCTGGATGCCTTGAGGCACTGCCGCCGCCGCCGGTCGGTTCTGCTGCGTAAAGGCCGTATCACCTGTGCACGAGCTCGTGTGATCGGACGAGCGCTCGCCGATCATCACCATCACCGCCCCGCTTGCGTCTGCGACTCGACTTGCCCCGGTCCGGACCTTAATCGCTCTGCCCATTTAAGCCGGTCGCCGCTCCTTCGCCCTCTCTCTCTCTCCTTCCTCACCGACGCAGCGCACCGGAGATGCTCTCTTCCGCTTTCTTCCTTCCGCTCCTCGCCGTGCTGGCATCCGCCGCTCCGACTCCCGGAGGAGGAGAAGGTCGTGAGTCCCCCGTCTGCTCTCATCTCCGGACCAGCTCCGGCGCCCTTCGTTCAGCTCCGGACTGAGTCTGGACCTTTTACTCGGGCACGCGCAGCCGGCGTCGACGTCGTCAAGCAGAGCAACTTCAAGGAGAACGAACTCGCGGCCAAGATCTCGCTCAAGGAGATCTGCTACCGGAACCTCTACGCCGACGTCTGTGGGTCATCTCTCTCGATTTCTTTTCGCAGTGTCTTGAGAGCGGAGAGCTGACTCTTGTTCCGGACGCCGCGGGAACAGCCAAGTACAAGGTCAAGTTCCAGAAAGAGGTTCTCGCCAAGGATGGTCAGTCTCCCCCCCGTCTCTTCCGTTCGTCTGAGGGTTCCGGCGCTGATGACCGCACTCGCTCTCAGCCAAGGGCCAGAACGTCTTCCTGTTTGACGGGATCAAGAAGGACGTCAACGACAAAGAGTTCTACTACGAAGAGTTCTGCTACAAGCAGTTCAACGTCATGCAGCACAACGAGAACGGTGGGCTCCCTGCGTTGTCTCTGAATCTTGCTTCTGTATTCTTACGCTGACGCGCCTGATGACCCGCCCGGCCCGCAGAGCAAAAGGCGAACACGGCCGTGCTCGGCGGTGGCGGCGGTCTCGGTCACGGCATCGGCGGCAAGGGCTACGTCAAGCGTGATGGCCTCGGCGGAGGGTACTATGGAGATGGTCTCCTCGGAGGTGGGTACGGCGGTGGGTACGGCCACGGCAAGGGCGGGTTCGGCAAGGGCGGCTTCAAGGGTGGCTACGACGACGACTGCTTCGACCAGGACCACTTCCTCGACGGTTACGGTCCGTTCGATGGTGGTATTGGCGGTTACGGGATCGGCGGCGGTATCGGCGGGTAAGGGATCGGCGGCGGCTTGGGATACGGCGGTCCGCTCTGAGTTGTTCTCTCGTGCACTCTTCCGCGGCTTGTCCGTCTTCTCCCGCCTCCCTCCTTTCCGCCGTTCTGCAACCTCTCTTTGCTTCCTGCACCTTCCATGATGGCTCATCCCGTCATTCGTGATGCTGTAGGTGCCCGCTGTCTTGGTCCTCTGCAAGGAGAAAGACCCGTTCACGCGCTTTTCGAGTTGACAGGCAGGAGATCTGAGCGCAACCGAGCTTCGCAACCCGTACGCCATAGCAGCCACAGATGGCACAGCGACTACTCTTGCGCAGCTTGCAGCAGCTGTTGGAGGTCCTGCTCTCGCTGCACCGTCACTCGACACATTCGACGCGTGGCTGCGGCAAAATGTTCCCGACTTTGGCCACCTCGACGGACCGAGCTACGACGCGCTCGGTGCGGATCGGGAACTGCCCATCTTTGATCAAGACGCCTTCCAGAGTATACTCAACAAGGCGCAGCAACTCTCGGCTACTGGCGGCGGCGAGCTGTTGCTCATTGTCGACGTCCTCGAGTGCCTCGTGAACGACTGGCCGCGAAACTTTCACGCGCTCAATCCGAATCACCCGCCCGCAAGAGGCACTGCCTTGGTTGTACAAGCAATGCGGTCAATCCTTTCTCTGCTCAAAGTGGATGCCATGTACTGGATGCATGTGCGTGCCAGTTTTTGCAGCTTTGCCACCCACCCCAAGGGGCGACCGTCCGTGGCCCCGGCGCACATCATCAGGCCAGTTTCGGGTCGCGACCCGAACTGGCGCGGAAGCAATTCAGAGTGCTATCTCGATAACGGCAACTCGTGAGGTGCTCTTACCAAGGCCAGAAATTACTCTCCAGTATGGAAAGCCAGGTAAAAATTATAACCATAGCCCTTGGAGGCTGGGAAGGTGAGCTGAAATGGCGGTCCAAACCTGTGAGCGAAAAGCGATCTGAAATTGAACCGACCTCAGCAAAGCCGTCATTCAGAGAAGCGGGCTCCATGCTCCACCTTGCGGGCTTCAAGCTGCACAGGACAACCATAGGCTACATAGTCATGAGCAACTGCTAGCAAGATCTACCACAGGAGCTGTGAGCCTATGAGGTGAGTCGAGGGGCGAAACTGCTGACGTGGCGAGCCTCAGGGTGTGCGCGGAAGACGATTTGGCCGCCCCTTGCCCACCCTCATTTAATTGCCGGGCTGACTCCTTTCTGATTTGCAAGGATGTTTTCACCGTCTGCCGTGCCCCTGCACTTGCCGAGTGGAAGCGGCGTCACCAGTTGAGCCCAAACTTGGTACCACCCGCTGCATGGATCAAGGGCGCGAAACTCCTTGGCGAGCGTGAGCCAATTTCTTTTTCCCCTTAAATGCGGGACCTCCCTCTCACCCTTGGCAAGGGGCGGCCAAATCGTCTTCCGCGCACACCCTGAGGCTCGCCACGTCAGCAGTTTCGCCCCTCGACTCACCTCATAGGCTCACAGCTCCTGTGGTAGATCTTGCTAGCAGTTGCTCATGACTATGTAGCCTATGGTTGTCCTGTGCAGCTTGAAGCCCGCAAGGTGGAGCATGGAGCCCGCTTCTCTGAATGACGGCTTTGCTGAGGTCGGTTCAATTTCAGATCGCTTTTCGCTCACAGGTTTGGACCGCCATTTCAGCTCACCTTCCCAGCCTCCAAGGGCTATGGTTATAATTTTTACCTGGCTTTCCATACTGGAGAGTAATTTCTGGCCTTGGTAAGAGCACCTCACGAGTTGCCGTTATCGAGATAGCACTCTGAATTGCTTCCGCGCCAGTTCGGGTCGCGACCCGAAACTGGCCTGATGATGTGCGCCGGGGCCACGGACGGTCGCCCCTTGCCCTTGGTGCCAATTTCTCAGTCTTCTGCAAGTGCCTTCCCAGCAACAACATCAGAGTCTCGAATGTCCTACTTTCCGGGACGGTGGCGAATCAGTTTGCCGGACAAGCTGCAGGAGGAGGCGTCAAGCTTGAGAAATGGCATGTACACTCCCAGCTGACCAGCATCAACTGCTACACCAACTACCACTACAGTATCATGGTCAACTCGATCTTCCCCCATCTCCGCGCCGTCCTCTTGTACCGCCTCTGCCTCATCATCCGTCACCTTGCGTCAAAGCTTCCGTCAAGTGCGCCCGCAGTGGCGCTCTTGCCGGTCTCAGACATCTACAAGTGCCTGCTGGTCCTTCTTCCAGGTTATTGCTTTGCCTCCTTTGAAGCAGTCAGCAAGACCTTTGCCTACAATCCGGTGGGTGACCCAGGTTCCGCCGTCTCCTTCTCACTTTTACATCAAAGCGTTTGTACGTGCAAATGGCACTGGGTGCTCAGGCGGCGTGAATCAGCCCAACGACATCTCGGGTGCGTGGGTTTGTGTCTTTTGGGTGATGTGGCACTGATAGTCCAGAGTCTGCAGCTGCGAGCCCGGGTGACTCGACCCCTTGTGGATAGTACAATCAGCGCAAAGTTGAATGGCTGAGACCTCGTTTGTACTTGCTTCTTGTATGCACAGTGCTATACTTGCTGACCCCACTTAATGGCTGCAGAGCAACGGGAGAGTTGGACTGACCAAGAATTCCTCGAACACCTGCGCTCGCTTCCGTCTCAACACATGCGGACACTGCTTTGGGACCAAGGTGTGCTCACACTCTGGAAACCATCTTTGGCTTCTCCTGATCTCCTCCTTTTTCTGCAGGGTTCGAGGCTGAAGTCCTCGAGCTTGGCAATGCAGAGCTTAGGGAGTGGTCCTTGGCTGAAGCTGAGCAGGTGGCGCTCGGAGCTGTCACAGCCAGACAGGTGGCTACACGTTCAAAATCGTACGCCAATCTTCTCTCTCATCTCACTCTCTATCTTTGTGAGCACTGACTTGTTGTTTGAAAGTCGCAGCGCACCACCTGCTCACGGAATGGGACCTCACACTTCTTACAAGTTGAAACAGGAGCATGCCTGGGAACTGATGGGGAAATCTGGCCTTCCAGAGGACTAGCATCTTGTGAGTTGTTCTGTTTCGGACTCGGTGCATCAAAGGCAGTATGCTATTCAGGATGACGGCTAATACGCCTCGCAGACTACACTGCAAAAGATTGGATCTACCTGGCAATTGAGCAGTCGCTGGCAAGGAGACACAAGCCGGCTTTGTGTGGGAAAGCCTAACTTGGTACATCCCCCCCTTTTCTATGCGCTTTCTCTGCCAATGAGGCTGACTGGCCTTCCTCCTACTGCTGACCACAGTTGGAATGGGAGGACCAAGCCCAGACTGCCATTATCCATCTTGTGACTCGAGATGTCTACAATGAGAAAGGGATCAAGCTAGGGAACTACAATGAATGGCGCAAGGACCTCAAGAAATACAAGGAAAGGACGTGATGGGGGTAAGAGAAAGGGGAAGGAAAAGGCAGCGCACAGTAGATGAGGGCAGTAGTGGTAGGCCCGCAGGAACCTCCGACTGCACTCTCCTGGTTGTTTGACGGCAACTCCGGAAAGTGCTGCTGCCCGACTCCTCCCCCTTCCCCTCCCTCCTCACCTTCTTACCTGTAAGAATAATCTCCTTACGACACCTGTACCCTTTATATGTCTTGCTAGGACTCGCTCTGCAGACTCATCTCGCTCTCGCTCCTTCAAGGCCTTTCCAGATCTAAGTCCTCTTCACTCGCTCACTTTTCATTCGAACCCTCGCTGACTTGATCTCTCCCCCTAGACTACTACATACTCTCGGACTCAAGATCAAGACGACGACGCGTTATTCGGATGAGGCGTCGAGTGGAGGTTGGAGGAGGATCTCGGGCGCACTTTGTAGAGAATGTCAGCCCGGACCCGGAGCCTCCCGGAATCCGGGTCCGGGAGAAAAAAAATCAGCATTTTGCTCAACGGGATTTTGTCCGGGTCCGGGTGCCCGGACGCCCGGAGTACTCCGGGTCCGGCACCCCGGAGTCCTGGAGTGTAGGCCTGCGAGATATTTATGCGCCGAAGCATCTTTGGCTTGCAGGCAACCAATCAAAGTACATTCCTGACTTGATGAGCACATGGTAGGAGTCTCTAAACAGTTAGTATAGCCTGTAGACAAGTTGAAGAGTCTGTATAGCCCACTAGAAATGCTAGAGACATGTATTTTCAGGTTCTTGGTGCATCTCTACAAAGTCCCGGAGTCAGTTTCGCTCCGGGAATTTTCAGCTCGCTGTACGGGAAAAACTCCGGGTCCGGCTTCCCGGCTTCCCGGAGTACTCCGGGGTCCGGGAGCCCGGACCCGGACAGCCCCGGATCTCCGGGCTGACATTCTCTAGCACTTTGTCGTAGCTCGCCCTCGGGCTCCCCTTCTGCTCCTTCTTCACCGCTCACATCTCGCAATCTACGCTCGATTCAGTGTTATTGTTGAGTGTCTCTCTACGGTCATTCCCTGTCAGCAGAGTAGCCTCGTCTCGCATCCGCTTGAGACGAGTGCCCTCTGCATGTCTTCTGACGGATCAATCCTGCCAATTGATTTGTTCTGTGCTTACTCGCTCAGTGGTACGTATGATGAAAAATGCGGCGTCACAGAACTGAGCAAGTGTAACCCCCAGGGCTCACGACGACGGACAGATGACGGTGGCGCGGAAGAAAACTGGTGAAGCTCGCTTCTTGCTCGCCGACGCGCGACCTGGTTGTTCTCCTCATCGTATCTGACAGAGAACAACCAGGTCAGTCTTCCAGTTCCGCAGCTTAGTACCTCATTGTATCTGATGGAGAACAACCAGGAATATACTGCGTTGCTACTCAGTTTGGCTACGGTCTCAGCGTTGGTCGATCGTCCACCCGTCGCCGACCTTCCAGCAAGTCACTTTGGCAAAGCGTGCGCAGTACAGCGTTCTCTTCCACCATTCACAGATCTAGGTCGCTCTCTTCTGTGCATTGCTAGAGACTGATGTGTAAGTTTTTTACTTTTTATTTGTGAGCGGCGAATCCAGACTCGGACCAAGCTAGAGAATGTTGTCCCGTGCCCGTGACCTCCCGTGCAACGGGCACGGGTATGAAAATCTTGACTTTTGCTCGACGGGGGAGCGTACGGAGCACGGGCTCCCGTACCCCGTACTGTACGGAGGTACGGCCCGTGCGCCGGGGTGTACGGGTCGGACTTGTCTGCTTGCGAGTCCAAGATGTCTCCTCGCGTTCTGACTCGCTCTGGTGACCAGTTTGAAGCGCAAGGCATCTCATTCTCACACCATCTCTTCCTGCTCTACTTGCACATACTGGCTACCGAGTACCAAGAGTTGAGGCGCTGGGGAACAGCTCCTCCGCCTCCCCGCGGCAAGTCCGGTTCTGCCGCTGTGAATTGCCGAGTCGCTGCATGAGCGAGATTGCTCGACCGGAGCCGTTCTTGCAGAGCATGACCACAAAGCACTCCGCAAAGAGGAAGGCTGCGTGCACGCAAAAGCAAGATTAGCTTTCTTCCGATGACCAGGCGGTGGAAGGAGTGTTGGCAAAGAGGAGGAGGCTGAAGAATGGAAGCGTCGCGATGGAAAAGGGAAGGAAAGAAGTGATGATAGGGAAGGGCAGAAACTCACCCAAAAGAGCGACAGATGGCAATGAACGAGTCGGAGGAAACGATGAGGCGGAAGACGGAGCAGTCGCTCTTGGCGCGGCAGCGTTGGAGAGCTAGTGAAATTCTGGCGACTCTAGCCACTTGAGTCGGATCAAAGCGATTGCGGGCGTAGCGTAATGCCGATGGTTCGAGTGATCTGCGAGAGGAGTGAGGAAGGATGGGGAAGAGAAAGCGAGCAAGGTCAGCAGCAGTTCCTCCAGTCCACAATGCACACCTTGTGTTGCCCAGCGCGCTCGAGCTTCATATGGCGCCGATAAACCTCGCGTGCGTCGTGCATGCGTCAACCAGCCGTCGTCTTCACAGCCGATGCCCACAAGAGCAGAGTGCCCACCCGGGATTTGCCCTCGCCCACAGTTCCAGTGTGGGCAATTCAGCACCACCGGCGGATCCAAGTCCGGTGATGTAGCATATCTTGCTGGCCAAAGGCAGCCTGCCGAGAGAGAGAGAGGAGGGACAGACGACTCACTCAAAGCGCCGAACGTTTCCCACCCAAGTCTGGTCCGTCCAGGCACGTTCAAGCGTTGCCGAGAGCAGCTGGAGATTTCATGGTAGCGGTGCTCCTCCCGCTGGCGCCGGGAGCATGAGGTGAAGCGTTGCCAGCGAGCAAAGAGAGCAAGAGCGACGAGGCGGACTTCGCTCTGGCCGACTCTTGCCGCTCAGGCCGCTCGGGAAAAAAACTCCGCGGACCTTGCGAGCCTTTATTGAGACCTATTATTGAGACCTACTCTGTGAAGCTACCAGAATGCTTAGAGACGCTGTTTATGCAATACAGAACCCTCTACAGATGCTACAAGTTTCTTGAAGCCCGTACTGCCCCGCCAGACGGGACTTTCATCGTCGCGACGGGTGTGGCACGGCGCACGGGGCCCGTGCGCCCCGTACGTACCGCCGTACAAATCCCCGTACCCCGTTCAGGCCCCGTTCTGAACGGCAACATTCTCTAGACCAAGCTGCGAGAGTCTCCGAGACAGAGTTGACTAGCTCAGCGGAAAAGCGAGAGAGTTGGAGAGAGGCATTGGAGGAGCAGCATTTACATGATTGCCTTCAAAGGGCGGATCTTCTCACTCCTCTGGCAGGAAAGTATACCTGAGATGGCCGCCGTCCCCCACAAGTTTTCAGAGTGCGGAGTCAGGTAGTGAAAAAGAGGTGAGAAATGCAATAGGATCCTTCCCGCCAGTTTAGCGGGAAAGCAGAGAGGTATACTAAGAACACGGAGCATTGATAGGAAGCATTTGGAAAAATCACCCGTGCTGGCATCCAAACCCCAAAGTTTCTTTGCTGGTAAAGAGGCACTCCGATAAAGCCGGAGGATTCTGGCCCAGACCAAACCGGATCTTTGTTGCTCGACCCTGCATTCTGTAATAGCCTGTTCTGCCCTGGCATGTGTTCTGCCTCCGCCACCACCGTTTAGAAGCGCCAATGCGAGCACGGGACCACGAAAAGAGCAAAGAAACAACGCAAGTGCAAATTGCCCGCCATCGCCAGCGCAGTTGGACTTGTGTGTTTTCTCAAATCCAGCGCTGCACTTGATAGCTATGGTACAGTCACACAGTCAACCAGCAGGCACGGCACTACATGGGTGCTTCTGCAAGGCAAAGTTACTAGAAAGTCCCTTTTGTGGAAGAAAGCTGCAGGCGCCGGGCGGGCACCCTTCCGGAGCTTGATGCGGATGTATATTACGCTAGCTCTCCAAGAGACTGCTCGGACCGGGTCAGCTCTGCTGTGAACATGCAGAGCAAGACCCGTCGAGCAGATCTCATCATCTACAAAGAATCAGGGCGCGTCATGAGAAAAGCGCGCTCCCAGAGAAAGAACTTCTCCTCATGTCCGACGACCACCATCCTTGATAATGTAGACGTCCTCCTTGGCTCAGGGTTGTGGCTAGTCGAGGACCAGTGTAGCGAGTCGTAAACTCAAAGATGTGCAAGCGCCGATAAACACTGACTCAAGTGTCAATTTGGAAAGAATATGATTGCTTGCGGCTGCCCAGTCTCTCTTACTAGCTCTCCTCTAGGTCTGAGTGGTACAAAAATAATCCCACTTCAGACCCTGGTGATGCCCCATCGAACCTGCCACAAGCTCGGAGTGATTCCATACCGCCACTGCGTCCGAAGTGCGATCTGAGCATGTCTGTGTGCGACATGTTGGTACTGACGGGGGAATTGGAAAAGGGGACCCTGCAGCCCTTCTGGGTCCGTAGTGCAAGGGACTGCACCCAAGCTTGTTTGTGACATGCGCAGGTCAGACACCGGAAGGTTAAAAGGCCTTCGAAGCTGGATCAATCCCTCGTAAGCTGTTCGCTCGCCAGAACGCAGTGCTGTCAATGTCATTGCTGGTGTCACCAGCTCCCGGTACCAATCAACTTTCAGCCAGGCTGGCTGCAAGCCGCGACCTTCCTGGGCATCATGTTTGACCTGCGAATCGTGCTCCAAATCATATTTGTGGAAATCAAAGCCAGGATCTGCCCCAAGCTGTTCTCCGTTGATTGTCAGCGCAATAGAGGTATAGCAAATCTGGCAGACGGACTGAAGCGCACAGCACGCTGGATAACAAAGCCGCTGTTCCAGTATTCCTGCACCGAGCAAACAGAAGAATGTCAGCGCTGTGAGTGTGTTGTCCCACCAGAAAGAGCTCTTGGCTTACTGTCAAGTGCAAGGTTATGCTGTGATCATCCATCTGGCTGCACTGACTCAATGCCCTGTGCATGCGGTGTAAGACCCAACGCACGCTCTCTTGCTCGACCCCTGTCAAATGTTCCCACAGCCGCATGATTTCTTCCGCCAGGGAATTGTGCCATTGATCGAGCAAGCTGCTAGAGCTCACGTGTTGCAGGTTGCTGTGTTGCACAGGCTCCATAATGAGCTCCCAAATTTGGGCGAGCTCTTCTCGGAGGGATCGCTGCGCTTGGCAATCTCTCACGATCGGGAGAGCATATGACAATTCCTTGTAGCGGGCGACCCAGGTTTTTGTAGCCATGTCTTGAAAGATGCTGTGTTGTGCAGATTGGTCATCGCCTCCAATGGTCCTTTCTGCTTCAATTGGCGGGATCCGTGCAGCTTGTGCTCTCTGCTGGACTCCAATGTGACTCTGAGCAGTCTGCCCATTGTGCACAACAGTTTGATGCTGTCAGGGTTCCGGGTCAGCTCAGTGGAATCGGACACAGAGGATAAGCGCCGGCAGACAATATGAGCAAGCAGAACCTTCATGTCAATCTCAGTCTAGAGGAGTATGACTTTTGGTCAACTTTGGAGCCGGCATTTGGATTGACTGATGAACGCACTTACCACCTGCTGCACGAGATCTATCCTTGGGATTACTTGCTGAGAGTGCGCAATGGATAAGCATTCCCGCTTGTCCATGAGCCACTTGTTCATCTGCTGTCGCAAGATTCTGGCGCGCGTTGTCTGGACTTCACCGAAGTATTGCCCGATGTCCTTGTCTGCCTGCTCATACCAGTCACGCAAGCGGAGGGCGGTCGGGTCCGTGCGTTGATTGCTGTGAGTCCACTGCTTGCCAAGCGCTAGCTCTGCCAAGTTCTTGAGTAGAGTCCGCCTGTCATAGCGCTCTTTGAGTGGCTCGGAGCCTTCAGGCCGAAAGAGCTCCACACAGGGCATGAGCAGCTACTGGGTTTGTCTGAACCGTCTGGAAGCAAGGGTAGAGAGAGAGGTTGAGAAGAAAAGGCCTGAGGCCTGAGGCCTGAGCGCAAGTGCTTCTCCTCGGACAAGCCGGTTCACCTCGTAGACCGACAGTCGCGTGGATCCAAGCTATACTGTACAGAGACAACAAATCAAGTGCCCGCTACGCCCTGGCCTTGCTCTATCGAGCCTGCCACAAGTTTGGGAAGATCCCGTATCGCCGCTGCGTCGCTGCCTGAGGCCGACCCAACTATGTCCGTGCGCGACAGATGGATTCCGATGCAAAGAGCCATGACCAACCTGCTGCAGATCTGATTGACACCTTCTGGCTTGTCACTGTGGGCAGGCATGTCCAGCACGCGGGCTGGGAAGAACAATGGACGGGCAACCCCGCCGGAGTCGATGTCTCGTCAGCTGAGATGGCCGAGCTCAAGGCGGCGATGTCGGAGCAGCGCACCACCAAGCACAAGGGGCAGTACCTGCATATCTTGCATGAACTGCGCACAGCTGATTACGTCCGGGCGCGCGAGGAGATTGTCCAGTCAACCAGGAAGGACTTCCACCAAGCCGCGACTCTGCACATCATCCGGACTCGTTGCAAGCGTCGGTCAACCCTTCCTTTGTACATGCACTAGATCCTCAACTGCGGGCTCAGAGTTTCTCCAAATCTTCCGCCAGCTTCATCACCTCAAGCTCGTAGACGACCTGCCCCTTCCTGTCCGCCTTTGCCATTGCCTCGCTCAGCTCGTCCACCTGCAACTTCATGTCCTTGTAAATCCTGGCGTAAGACTGCCGACCTCCTTCACCTGGCATGTTCACGGCAGCGACGAGAGCCTCCCCGAGCTTCTCGAGGCGACTGACCGCGACACGCAGCTCCTCGTCCTGACGGACGTGATCCCACACTTTGTCATCCAGCACGGCGATAAAGGCGCTTGTGGCCTTGTCCACAGTGGCGTGCTCGAAGTCGCCGCCCTCCTGTTCACCGCTTGAAAACGCGCTAGGATCGTCGGCGAGTGGCGAATCTTGCTCCGAGCGAGCACGGCTTGCTTGCGCTCGAATCAGCGACTCGAGGTAGGCGGGTACCTCAAAGTCGATCTCTTGCTCGGTATACGGAGCCTTGGCAGGCGGAGGCAGGGGCGGCAGGTCGGCCTCCGAGTGACCTTCGGCTCGCATCCTTTGGCGAGCGGCCATCGCCACGGCGAGGAGGTGCTGTATAGGTCGCTTTCAGCAATTTCCCAGAGCCAAAATGGCGTCATCGGCACGTACCTCGAGGTCCGGAGCTGGCTGCTCCTGCCCTGCTTCCGAGTGAATGTCGGACATCTCTGCTATTCAGCTTCCGCTTTCGTGCTGGTTCGCCGTTCCGCTCAGTCACGCTGGCGAGAGTTCGAGAGGGGATTTAGGAATGAGAGAGCATTCGCGTCCGTCGCTGACGCTTTCAAGTCACGCTAAGGCTCCTGTCGAGCGCGAGTCCGCGGACCGTCCGGCTTGTCCGGTCGCTTTCGGTGCGCTCGTGCCTCCCCTGCTACATACCACAGGTCTCCTACGCTTTCTCGCATGGGCCTAATCTCTCGCAATGCTTGCTTCTTCCGACAGACCTGGGGATAACAGCCTAGATGTCTTGAACTCGAGCCCTCTCTCCCTTGCTCAAACGAGAAAGAAGAAATATGGCAGCAACAAGTGACTTGACAGGATCGTGCGATCAGCGGAAGACTAAAGGGAGAGGAGAGGACAGATGTACGAATGTGACGGGCCCGGTAGCCTCAGAAGGCCATCGGTGCATCTCCATTTGTGGCGGTAGAAGCGGAAGACGGGGCAGGTTTACTGGCGAGCAACTCGTGCAGGTTCCCTGTAGAGCACGCGACAAATCAAAAGGTCAGCCCAGATTCGCCAGGAAGAGCAAAGCACGCCACAAAAAGACAGCACACGCACATCTCGGCCAGTCGACCCCCTTCTCGTTCAACAACCCTTCCCCCCAATTCATGATCGCCATCAACCCGGGCAATTTCGGTTCGCTCGCGTGCCCCTGCGCGTTCAAGATGGCCGCGTTGAGTTCCCACGCGGTCCGTAATCGCTGCGACGGGTCAAGGAGGGACGAGATGGCGGCCGGCATCGGGGGCAAGGACGACGACGAAGCGGTCGCGTCACCGGCAGGGTCGCCGCCCTTGGCAGGCTTTTTGCCCTTCTTGGAGCCGGATCGAGCGATCGTAGTAGCAGGTCCAGAGGCCGAGACGTCCGCACTCGGAGCAGCTGAAGACGGATCGGCCCCGGCTGTTGAAGGGACGACCCCCATGGTCGGCAATTCAAACGCGAGCAGAGCCATCGTCTTCTCCAACTCTTTCAGGAACCGCGGGTGTTCCTCGGCGAGCGGGGCGAGTTCGTTCTGCGCGAACGCGAGCGCGGTCGGGATCTCTTGAGCGCGGATGAGCTCGATCAGGTGTTGCTGCAGCAGGTGAAAATGCAGAGACGGATCGAGGTCGAGGATCTGTTGCACGAGTGTGTACGTTCCGTCAGTTCCGGTTCGCTCGCATCGCGTTTTCGAGGCCCGACGAGCAACCGACGCCCGGAAACGAGGGCGTGTTTTCCCCTCAGAGGTGACAAATTTTGGTGGTCGACTACATCATCTTTGCCGTGGGCACGAGCGGGCTGTTACGGCCCGCATTGGCCCTAGCTGAGAGTGGTGCATAGTTCATGATCGATCATGGGGGGAAAACGCGTCTCGGCGTCGCCGGCTCGGTTGCTCGTCGGCGTGTGCGCACACGCGCACAGATACAGAGGAGAAGCGCGCTCACCTCGAGATCAAGGTCGACGACCTTGTCGAGCGCGACCTCGACGTCTCCCTTGAGGACCGCTCGCCGGACTTCCATCCGCGTCTTGATGCTCTCGACATCGTAGCTCGGCGTGCTCGCCGCCGTCGAAGAGGCACCGTTCAGCGAAGAAGAGGTCGCAGCGGTAGCAGTCGTGTCGAGACCCGCTTCGCGAGCAAAGTTTTCGGCGGCCGAGAGGTAGCCTTCGGTGAAGAGGTAGTTGGCGACGAGAGAGTTCAGGTCACTGTTCAGATGCGATGCAAGTGCGAGGGAGTCAGCGCCCAGTTCGTACAGTCGCAGCCGGGGTGTTCGCCTTGGGCCAGGCTCCCGTGAGGGGAGACACACGAAGTTCAGTGCTGAAGTATAAATTTGTTGTCCTCTTTGACCCGACCTCGTTGGGTGCGGTACGCGTGGATTAGACGCAAATCGTAGGAGAGATTCCCACTTCGTTTAGAGTATCATCCTATGTGTGTGTCCCCCCCTCTGCCTTTGGCGCGACGAGCGAGGCGACTGACGGCGGCGGCGAGCTTGGGTAGGACAGGACCAGGAAGTGGACGTACTCTTTAGAGACGTTGACGTCTGCGAGACGTTTACTCCATTCTTCTGGAGTCGTGACTGGTCGCTTGGAAGCCTGAAAGCAGTAGACAGCGACGAGAGCAAAGTGAGCGAGTGAAGTGAAGGAAGCCAACCCGCGCTGCGACTTCGAGTCGGCGATTCAATGCCAAGTCGGAGGGCTCAACGCACCATCTCGGACGACTCTGGACCGCCTGCCGGAGCTTAACGCTTCAGAAGTCTCTCTGACGCCCCAATTCTTTGCCTGCGTACGCCGCTGCTCGAGAGGGCGTGTGACGATGACGAGGTGGGGTCTGGCTCCTTCTGACGACGACAACAGCGGCGTTCGAGTTGGATTCGCTCCGAGGCTGCCTTGGATTGGGATTCGCTCGCCTTGTGCTTTACCAGCCCGTCTGCCGAGCTGTAGCGTGTCTGTGGGCGGTCTGAGGCGAGCGAGCGTCCGCCGAGTGGGGACAGGCGAGCGTCCCCCTGTCTTGCTTCCGCGTCGGCTCTCTCGATCTCCTCTTTCGCCCGCTTTCGTAGGCCCCGGAGAGCTGGTAGAGGCACAAGGCAGCGATGGCGACACCCGGGGAGGGAGCACGGAGACTCGATTCCGCTGCACCTGCGCACGCCGCGAAGCCGATTCCCTCGTCCTCTTCACTCATTCTCCGTCTCGGTGGAGTGCTGTGCTGTACACGCGCACTGGAGCTCTGCTGCTGCCGGAGTCGCTTGCTAGAGCCCAGAGGCTGCCGCAATTGAATCGCCGTCTCCTGCTTTTGTCGGCGCTGCACAAGGACGCGCTCTACGCCCAACCCATGCCGACACCTCCGCGACGACGCTGCACGATTGCACTCGTGACTGCGGGCCGCTGTCAGCTCCTACAACTTATCATTCTTGCGCGTTCCGGATCGCGTATTGCTCAGCCGGTCCAGCTAGTCGCGAGGAAACGCGGTGCCGCAGATGCTGCGGCGAGCCCCGACGTCAGCTTTCGCCCTAGCGTGTGGTCACGCGCACCCGGTGCGTTGCCAGCGCGACGACGACGACGACAAAAGCGCCCCTTCTCTCCTCCTTTCGACACGCAGCTTCAGCACCTGTCGAAACACCTGCTCTCGTAAAGTCGCTCGCCGCCAAACCTCGCTCGGGCCGTCGACGAGCAAACGCCACCACGAACTTGGCCGACAACGCCGTTCCTCCGACGAGCCGAGCGATGCAAACACACTCGGGCAAGATGGAAGCCTCTACGCCCCGGGCAGAGTCGAACTCGGAACCGCACCCGTCAGCGATGACAAGAGAAGTCGCCTCGCCCTCCTCGTCTGGGAAGGTCAAAGTCGAGGCATCTCAGAACGGTTCGCGGACCGCTCGAAACGCCTTCCTTGAACCCGACACCGGCCTGGGTCCCTGTCCGACGGAGCAGGACCCGCCAAGAAGCGACGCTCCGGTCGTTCCGACCTGCAAGCGTTCGCTCCGCGTTCTCGTCCTCGACTGCACTTCCGACGCGCACCTTCCAGCGTTCTTTGAATACCTCAGCTCTCACTACCCCTCCGATGCACCCTTACCGTTTGACCTCGTCCTCGGGACTGGAGCAGCGGCGTTACCGGCCGTCCTCGTCGGTCGACTTGGTCTCGCGCCAAACCAAGCCGCAGCAGCTCGCGAGCAGGTCTTGCTGCTCCTGCATCATCGGGATGGTACCCTTCCGGCAACATCAAGCGCCCGCGCGCAGTCAAAGCACCGATGGGCAGGCTGGCTTCGCCTTCGAGGAGGAACAGAGGAGCCTCGCGGACCGTTGACGCCCGCGCCCGCACCTCAGCCCGATCGCGCAACGGCGCTCGAGCGCGCTCTCTCGACCGCCCTCCCAGCAACAAGAGAGGGATTTGCGCATACTCCGTCGGACCAAATCCGCCCTCGCACGGCGTTACTGCTCCAGGATGCCGATGGTGGCCCGTCGCGATCGGGGTGGCTCTGCGAAGAAACCGAATCGGGGGAGGATCCGCCAGCTGCGGGCGTCACGATAACTCGTGCCGTCGCCCAGACCTATTTTCTCAGCGCCACAGACTCGGCACCCGAAGCCTTCTCGAACGACGCTGTCGCTTTCGCCAACAGGATAGCTCGCGATACGCCCTCGATCCTTCACCTCGTCGCTGGCAAAGACGGTCGGTTTGCTGCGAATCAGGAGAAACCCAACGTGCGAACCGTATTTCTGGACGCTACCGAACGCCAGTCCGATAACGAGCGCGCGAGCTCGAGCACGGATCGAGCCGCGTCCGGTCTCGCAGCGCCAAGCGTTAATGGCGACGTACCGCTGACGGGTACGTCCTTCTCTCGAGATGTACTCAAGCGGCAAAGATTGACAGTGTACTCGGCAGCAGAAGCGGCCTCCCGTCCTCCCTCCGTGCGGGAAGTGCTGCCTGCACCGACAAGGGCGAAGGCACCGCGCTCTCGGTGGCGGCGCTATGTTCGCAAAGCTCGCGGAGGAGTATAGATACTCTCGGCCCAACCCGACAGGATACGGCTACGGCGGACCGGGAGCGGTCACGGTCAGCGCCAAGAAGAAGAAGGAGGCGAACCTCGCCGTCTCGCTCAAGGAGGTCTGCTACCGCAACCTGTACGCCAACGCGAGTAAGCTCTTCTGTCTCGCACACTCTCTCTCCGCACCCCACTCGACGGCTCGAACTGACTCTGCCGCTTTCGCGCAGAGGAGTTCAAGGTCAAGTACAACAAGGAGGTCGCGGTCATGGACGTCAAGCACGCCAACGTCTTCCTGTTCGACGGCAAGATGCTCGACGAGAACTCGCAAGAGTTCTACTTCGAAGAGTTCTGCTACAAGCAGTTCAAGTTCAAGGAGCACAACGCCGACGTCAAGAAGGAGTCGCTCGGGGTCGTCGCGCGTCGCCAGCTCGGTGGTGGCATCGGCGGGGTCGGCGATTTTGGCGTCGGCGTCGGATCGGTCAGCGAGGCGGGCTCGGTCGGCGGCTTTGACGGCGGAGTTGGTGCTTTCGACTCGGACTCGTTCCTGAACGGGTTCAGCGGAGTTGACGGTGGTAAGTCCGGTTTGTGCTGGGCCATTTAGACGAGAGTGGCCGCTGACTGCCTTCTTCCCCTCGAAACAGGTCTTGGCGGCAGACAAATGGAAGGCGGACGGGGTGCAGCGCAGCTCTCTCGGCTTGTTCGCCACCTCCGCCACTGTGATACCATTGGCCGAACCTTTGCTATGTCATTCCATCGTGCCCAATACCCCGCTTGACTTGATTGCCCACCTCGCTCGCCACGAGCTTCGTCTTGACTTTTTCGACGTCGCCGGCAGTGTCCAGCATTCTTTGTTCGCTACATCCACCAAGGCGCATGCTCTCCCTGATTCTGTTTTTCTTCACTGAGTGCTCGCCATTTCTTCACTGAGTACTCGCCATCTTCTCACTACTCCTCCCTTACAATCTACACTTGAGACACCGTTGACAGCTCTTTCCTCTGTAAGAGTGGCTGCAATTTTGACGACGTCGGTCGCCTACTCGAGTCTTGAGTTGACTCAAGCTCAACTGCCTGGACAAACAAAGAAGGTGCTCTACCAGCTTTGACCCGCAAAGTTTTACCCGCAGTGATGGACTTTGCGCAGCTCTACAAGATCATCTGAAAGTAGAGGCGGCAGAGCTAACTTTCCTACCCAATTGGAAAGAGGGCTCGTGGACGAGAACGAGAGCGATTAAGAACAGCAACTCCAGCTCGAACACGAAACAGCGATATCGGGAGGCTTGCGGAAGACTCGCTTGACGTTCAGAAGCCACGGCCTGAGCGGAGACGCAGAAGTCAGTATGCATTTAATCGAAAAGGTAAGAGAGGAAATAAGAGGAAGAAAGAACTTCCGCCGCCTTCTCCTTAAGACGAGAGAGCATGTTTGTCACCTTCTGGACTGAAGGGCTTTCACTCCTGGTCCCGAGACGTTTTCGGACAGCGAATCTCACGGAAGAGAGGATTTGCACGCCGACTCTCGAGAATGAGCAAGTTCAAGAGAAAGAGCTCTGAGCTGGAAAGGACGGGACTGGAAGTGAAATGGAGCGCATCTTGCACTTCTCGTTGAGGCTCTCCGGGTGCAACGAGAAGGGAAGTGAAGAGCAAGAGATGCGATGCAGAGAGGAGAAGGTTTGCGAGAGGAGAAACGACATGGATGGAAAAGGAGAAGGAAAAAGGAGGCGGAGGAGAACGAGTTCCTACAAGGCGGCTCCGGGAGTCTAGGCCCGGAGGACGCCATCAATGCCGAGACCAGACTTGCCGTCCAGTCCGAGCGAGTCGACGCCACCGTAGCCGCCCTTGCCGATTCCTGGGAAAGAGGAGGAGCAGGACGGGGTCAACTCGGCGCTCCAGAGACCGTAGCAGGTGGAAAGCTCACCATCGATACCACCGATGCCGCCATCGAGTCCGAGGCCCTTGCCGCCAAGACCTGTTTCGAGGTAGAGGCAGTTAGCGGCCATTCTCGTCGAGCCGGTCAAGCACGAACCGGACTCACCACCGTCAACTCCGCTGAACCCGTTCAGGAACGAGCCCGAGTCGAAAGCACCAACTCCGCCGTCAAAGCCGCCGACCGAGCCCGCCTCGCTGACCGATCCGACGCCAACGCCAACATCGCCGACCCCGACACCGCCGGCTCCGACTCCGAGCTGGCGACGCGCGACGACACCGAGCGACTCCTTCTTGACGTCGGCGTTGTGCTCCTTGAACTTGAACTGCTTGTAGCAGAACTCTTCGAAGTAGAACTCTTGCGAGTTCTCGTCGAGCATCTTGCCGTCGAACAGGAAGACGTTGGCGTGCTTGACGTCCGTGACCGCGACCTCCTTGTTGTACTTGACCTTGAACGCCTCTGCGGGCGGTTGTGCGCGGCCGAGTCAGTTCCGCAGTTGAATCGCGACCCAAGAGAGGGCGTCGACAGAACTTACTCGCATCGGCGTAGAGGTTGCGGTAGCAGACCTCCTTGAGCGAGACGCCGAGGTTTGCCTCCTTCTTCTTCTCGACGCCGACCGTGACCGCTCCCGGTCCGCCGTAGCCGTATCCTGGCGGTTGGGCCGAGAGCGAACGAGAGTCAGTTGTGTCGGAGAACGCGACTCGAACCGGCGGCAACTCCGAACTCACCTCCACCCTTGCCGAAACCGCCGCCGTAGCCACCGTCAGCCAGAACCGAGGCGACGAGAGCCGTAAGAGTAAGAAGAGAAGCGAGCATCTTGGAAGGGAGAAGAGGGCGGAGGCAAAAGGTAGTCGAGCGCGGGAGGAAAGAGGAGAGAGGCGACGGTGTGGCGGGAGAGAGAGAGAGAGCAGCGTCGGAGCGAGAGCGTTTTATAGTCGCAGGATTAAGGTCCGGACCAGCAGCTCTGTGCAAGCGCGAGGAGCCCACGTCGGCTTGGCGCAGTCCGGACCGCAACGAAGGTGGTACGACCGAAACGCGCCGTCGACTTGGGATCACGACTGCTCAAAAAAGCGCCCGGACTTGTGCGGACCACTCGCGCGCGATGGTGCATAGTCATACGATAGGCCTTTGCAGTAGTCCGATCGGTGTGCTTCACCTTACCGCGGCGAGGAGCGACCGCAGAGATTCGGCAGCTCTTGCGCCAAAAGTCCTTCGCAGCAGGAAGCGCCGTACCACCGGGCGGCCCCGGTCAAGCGCATAGCCGCCTGGTTCGCATTGGGCGTTGTTTGTCGTGCACGGCTGCCAGGCCTCGGTCCCTCATTTTGATTCCCTCACGGCAGCAGACGAGGCGAGAGCAGCTCGTTACCCGATCGCATTGTGCCTCAGCCAGCTTTGCGAACAGCGCGATCGGACAACGGAGCGGGTCGGAGTAGCTGCTGGGCAGGATTTGATGCAGTTTGAGGTTGCGACAGCTGATCGAACGGAGAAGTGGGGAGGCTGAAATCGGCACGCTCGTTGATTTTGCTCTCTTAACTTTTTCAATTCTTCGCTTAACCTTTTCACTCGCTGTCTTGCCTCTCTAGGTGCTTTGGAAGCACGGATGCTTGGTGCTCTCGTTACGGCCGATACCCTGAACTAGCTTACGGGCCGCCGCTATACTCTCAAACATTTCCGCCGAACGATCCCTCGTCAAATCCACAGGAGTATCCACGGTAGTCACTCGGGCCTGACGTCTTTGACTGTCACCACTTGGGCAAGTACATCTAGGCACTCTGATGGGCGGCCTCCTTGTTGACTTACCCTCGATCCGTTGCGTAGCGATTCGATTGCGAACGCAACGCCCGAGAACGAACTCCCGCGACGGTTGTAGGTTGTAGCCTTCTGGTCCGGCTCAATAAAGCAGCTCTCCGAGGACTCTCCATGGGTATTTACAAAGCGTTATCGGTCCGCATGCGCGCGGGCCTCGCGATATAATGGAGCAAAATAAGCGATCTTGAATGATTGGACTTTCAACAGCAGCGCGTGACTGAAAGCACCCCATTTACGGCCGGGCGTGCCTCACAGTACGGCGAGTCGCCCGAGGCGCATTCAATGCAGCAAAGCTTGCCACAAAAAGGGCGCGATGATAAGCACGAGCGGGGACTTGCGGAGACCGTCCTCCCGCTGCCGGCAACTTCTCTCCGCCTGCCAGCTGCGCAGATGCGCGGCGGAATAAGCTGCAGCTTTGTAGAAGGATTCGAATGGGGTTGATGTGAGGTACGCTTGTCGAATGCCTGATGTTGTGCGAGAGCAGTGTTGTGACGAAAGGTCGATGCGATGAAGAGCACATGACAGTAGCGATCACCGCCCACCTGCTCGCTGACTCGACTCGCCGTGCGTCGACAATGATAGGAGTGAGCAAAGCGACATCGAGAGGCGTCATGCACGCGGTGCGGGACGTGTGGTACGCGGCGGGGGCCTGCTGACCGGACGTGGACGGGGCGGAGCACGCCCTGCCGAGCGCGAGCGTAGACCCGCCGGCGCGTGCGAGGAGTGCACTAGAGCTACATGGACCTTTGTGCTAGCTCAGAGCAGCGGCGAGTTAAGGATTGAAAGTGATTGCGTAAGGATTCGTTTGCGTTTGAGCGTGCCGATTCTGGGCTCGGCAGAGAAGTCGCGTCGGGCGCCGCTGCGAGACGGAAGAGCCTGGGAGCGGCGCGGAGATGATCGCCATTCTCGAGCATAGCACCCCACCGAGGCAGATAGATAGCAGTCGAGGTCGCGGCGCCTGTAGACACTGCAGGTCATGGGCGGAATCTGAGAAGCGTTCTCCTCGGCTCGTGCTCTTCCCGCTCGTGTCCAATCGCTGCTTGGCCCGCACTATCCGGCCAGTCCTTCGGATCTCGAACGACGTATCGCTCGCCGCAGCACGAGGCGCGGTACCGGCACGGCGAGGTGCGTTCGTCTCCTTCCCGCCTCGGACGCCGGAGTGAAGCCGCTGGTAGCGCGCACTCGCGGCGCAGGAGCACGCATGTCCAGCTCGGATCGTCTGTCAAACTCGCCTGATGTCGCGCGTACAGAGCCGCTGCTGCTCAAGCTGCCCGAGGAGGTGCTCGAACGTATCCACTTGTACGTCGTAGGGGCCGACCGCGATTTCCTCGTCCATTATGACCGCGAATCATGGGAAAGAATCGGTGTGTTGCAGCTCGCCCTAATTCCGAGAGCTAGTGACTGATCGGTTTTGCGTGGCAGAGGACCTCGAGTCGGTATACGCCGTCCTCTTGACCTGTAAACGACTCGTCCCGGCCGCCACACGCGCGCTCCACTTCTCGCCTCGAACTTGGGTCTCTTTGCAACCCCGTCCAGCGACGCTCGAGAGGATACGATACCGCGCCTGGCTCTTTCGCAAGAATCTGCTCGGCAAACCACAACTCGCCGGAATGATTCGAAACTTGACCAGCCTGCCCAGGCTCGTTGCCGCGCTGCCGCCGTCGGGGAAGATCGCGCGCACGGCTTCGGCTATCGCACACTCTGTCGGTCAAAGCGAGTATCAGCGACAAGTCCTGCAGCTGGTCACGGCGGCAACGAGTGTCGGCGTCGTCCTGACGGATTCCGAGGACGCCTTCAAGGTCGGTGCAGTTCTGGCGACTCGGCGGCTCTCGCACCTGCGCGTCGCCTACGAATACAAGACGAAGGCGCAGATTGTTGCCTTTGTCGCCTTTCTCAAAAAACCTGCGCTCCAACGGCGACGGCAACGCACCCAAGTTTCCGGCTCTCCAAATTTGCAAGTCTTTCGACGGGTTGACCCAAGAGACCGAGGCGTCCCATCGACCGGGCCCGGGATCTCAACTACGAGGTGTTCGATCTTGAAATCGCGATTGCGTGGGTCGACATCGACCAAGCCGCGTACTTCCTACCGTCCGATGTCGCCAAGCTCGCGAGACTACGGTGCCACCTCCCGTTCGAACTCGAACGCAACCCCGACCTCAACTACGACCTCGACGGCTTCAACTTTTATGCGACTAGACTGGAGCAGCGCATCAAGCATAATGCGATCAAGGTGTTTGCGATCGAAAGCGACATCACGTACAAGCAAGAGGTGCCCTTCGATTATTGCTGGGAACCGGAGCAGTACGAGGTCCCGACGATCATCTATCCGCTCGCGTTGTTCGGGCTCTTTCCGAGCTTGGAAGAAATGACGTCGTCGCACGGCGGCGAGATGACAGTCGAGAAGCTCGAGCTCCACGCCGATACTTCGCCGGACCTGAAAGTCCTCCGACTGCCTCTCACCTACTGGACCCCGGAGCAGGACCTCCACAAAGGCGATTCCGGCGAGACCTGTCCCTTCGAGATGCAACTCATGGCGACCCTCGACCGGCACTCGCTCGAAGTCCCCGATCTCGGACTTTTACCTTCACACAGCAAGTCGCTGGGCAAGGCGTTTCGACGGCGGGCAAAGAAGCGCGAACTCGAGGTCTCCGTCGATTGGTACTATAACGAGGATGGTCTGTCCACGGGGAGAAGTTTTCCGACAACGACTCCTGCTCGGCCTGATTCGGTTAGAAGGACGTCGCGGAAACGACATCCGAGCTCTCCTCGCGCGGCGCGCGCCTTTCTGAACGATTTCTTTCGGAAACTACAGTGAGTCCCAAGCTTCATGCATATCTATCTACGCCGTCGAGTTCGCCTCCTTTGCTCACAACCTCGTCACGAGTCTTCTCGACGAGCAGCAGCCACCTTTGTCACGTCGCGTCTTGACCGAGTCCCCGCTTCGAAAGAAGGCAAAGAATGCAAACTTGCCGCTTGTCAATGGCGAGTGTACAAGGGGGCAATCATCGCTGGTCCTGGTGGTGTAGAGAGGTGCGCCAGAAAGCATCGGCAGGAATAAATGCTTTCGGAACCTCACGGGAAAAGACTTGCTCGGTGCAAATCAATCGGCAGTACCTCTGAGCTGGTCCAGAACGACTTTAGTAGGCTTTTTGACGTGGTGATGGCGAGAGTACTCAGGGGCGAGAAGAGAGTCGGCCCCACCGCGACGACGCTTACGACTCACCTCGCTTGCGCGGCCTCGCACAGCTGCAAACGTAAGCGTTCGGCATTCTGTGCGTGCTATCTCCCGCTCTCTCCCATTGCAAGTCTCGCTGGCTCTCTATCAAGACGACCAGCTTGCCCCGCTTGCTTGCGAATGATGAGGTCGCTGACCTCGTCTCGCTCTTCTTCTCCTCAGCCAGACGACTGGCCGAGCAATCGCAGTAGCTCTGGCAGCAAGTACAATCCAAGTAAGCCTGGCTGCCTGCGCCTTTTGGGCTGCGTGGAAGTCTCGCGGTGTTTGCTCATCGCCGTCGTCCGTCTCGCTCGAGACGGCGTGCGCTCGCGGCAGAGCTCGAGAGAGCTTGACCTCGCCCGGGAATCTGCCAACTGACCCCCTTTCCTGCCTGCAGTGGAAGATGACGCGATCCAGGTCGACTCGCCCGAGCAGGATCCTGTCGACCTCGATGACGACGACATCGAGCAATCCCTAATCCTCGCAGACACCCCAAGTCCGCAATACGAGCGCCAAGACCCGTTCGATCCGAAAATTGGAGGCAACTCGGAACCGCGCAACAAGAGCCTCAGTCCGAAGTCGTCGCTCGTCCGGAAACGGAAACGGTTGATCAAGCCGCATGAGAAGCCGCGCGAGGAGCAGCTCGACTACCCCGAGAGTCTGCCGTACGAGACCGAGACGCTCGAAGAGATGGACGCGAAACTCGAGGAGATCGTCCGCCGCCTGGTCGACTGTGTCCGAGCCAAAGACTAGTGAGTCCGCCTTTTCTTGCCGGCCAACCTACCGGACTCTGCTCACCAAAGTTCACCCCTCTCCCAGCGACGTCGGCTTCGTTCGTGAGTTGCGAACGACCGGTTGACCCTACCCAAGAGTGAAGGAACTTGACGAGTTGAACCCTCCGCAGAATGGAATCACCGCCTCGAATGCTGGATCTCGCTCAAGTACCCGATGAAGCGCGAGTTGCGAGCCAAGCTTGCTCGCCTCTACTTTGAGCTGTCCGGTACGTTAGTATGAGCTCCCCAAGACTCTGGCCCGAGAAGCTCATCTGGTGTGCCGGCCGCACAGTCCTGCCCGGCATGGACGCTCGCCTCGTCGACATCGCCGTCAATCAAGCGATCACGCTCCTCGAACCCAAGAAGCGCATCGACATTTCGGATTTGCAGCTCCCGTGGCGGCCGCTGTACGCGCTCCTCGAGAAGGAGCTGTTCCCGAAGCAGCGCAAAACGGGCATGACCAACGTCGCCACGACGCTCCTCTCGCTCGTCGAGTACTCGCAGCGTTTCTTCCCACCGCACGAGATCCCCGCCATGCTCGCGACTTTCCTGCCTCGCCTCTCGCCAAACCTCAACTCGATCATCGCCGCGCAGGCGTTCTGCACGCATTTCCTCCCCGTCTCGCACCCGCAGTACTACCTGCCCGCCGTCTTCAAACTGTGGGAGGCGTTCAGTTCCGACATCTACGACGAGCAGTGGCTCGACTTTGTCGAGCGCCTCGCGACCTTGCACATGGATCCGCGAATCAGTCACCCCGACGTCGTCGACGAGCTCCGTCAAATGGTCAAGGACGCCGGCGACTACGTGCCCGAAAAGACTCGCGTCGAGGACTCGCTCGAGGAGCACACGTACAGTCATCGCAAGACGGGCATCCCGGCGTATATCTTTGGCATGCAAGAAGGCGCGTCGACTCCTGGAGGATCGCCGGCGATGCCCAAGTGGCGCGGCTTGCGCAAGGACATTGGCATCTTTACCGACCAGCAGTTCTCGTTCATCATGACCAAGTGCTTGCGCTCGATGGGTACGCTCTTGCCTTCGATCTCACGCGGGCTTCAGATTTCTGACGACCTTCGATTGCAGGTGTTCCGGTCGGGGGCGGTACAAAGGCCGGCGCTTCGGGCGTCGCAGCATCCGACTTCGCGACGCAAGATCAAGCAGCTTCCGGAGTCGCCTCAACCATGCGCCGCCCGACCGAGAAACTGGGATCGTTCGCTGCGATCATCGTCTACTCGATGGCGGCTGATGCGAAGCCTTCTGGCGGCACGCCTTTCGGTTCTTCCGTCCCTTCGAAAATTGGGACTCCGGTGCCGGGCGAGAAGGCTGCGCCAGGGTCCAGCGCGGGACCGGGGCAGCTCCTCAGTACTGCACTCGGGATCCTCAAGAAACAGCGCACGTACCTCGGCGGCTCGAAAGCTCTCGACGCGCTCGCCAAGTTCATCCAGGCGACTGAAGGTTACTTCCACCCGTCGAACTATGGCAAGTGGGCGCCGAAACTCGGTCGCTTCCTCCAGAACGTCACGTGGGAGTTCCTCAAGCGGTGGCGCGAGGAGGAGCGCAAAGAGTGCCGCACGCCGACCGAGTGGCGCCTGACGCCGACCATCAAGCGCGAGTTCGTCTTGACAATGCGAACCGTCGCCCTCCTGTCCATGTTCTCGCGGGACCCGATCACAATCGCAAATGCACAAGCTGCCTTGAAGACGATGGCGCTGCTCGAGCCAGACTTGATCGTCCCGAGCGTTCTCGAACGGGCATTCCCGGCTCTCGAGACGCTCACCGAGACGCACCGCACGACGGCTTGCATCACGGCGCTCGCGACCATCTCGCCGGCCATGATCTCGCGCACGAACTACCCGCCCGGCGCCAAGCACTTGATCTCGTTACTCGAGCTCTGCTTGCCCGGCCTCGACGTCAACGATCCGATCAAGACCATGTCGACGGGCATGTTTGTGCTCCAGGCGTGCTCGCAGATCGTCATTGACGATCTGACGCGGCCGGAACTGCAAGACACGGTCGCCGCTGCGGGCGAGTACGGCATGGCGCTCGAGTCGGCCACGTCGCCGACGATCCCGACCCTCTCGCTCAACGGAGCGGACCCCGCTCCAACGGCGAATGACTCGTCCACCAAGGTCGATCTGCAGGAAGAAGATGAAGCTGTGCGGATGATGACGGCAGGCTTCCCGGACTGGCTTTCGAGTTTCATGCGAGGAGTGCTCGCCGTTTTCGAAGCGCTTCCGGAAGTGAGTGTGAACGGTGACGGTGCAAACTCGCAGTGCCATGCTGACCTATCCGTCTTTCAGCCCGGAAAGGGGAGCCGCAACGGAGGCAAGATGGAGGATCAGATGACGCAGACTCTGGTCGTACGTTGCCACCAATCATCTCCCGGAGGTGGAAACGGGCTGACTCCTGAGCAAACAGGCTGCATGCGACATGGTCTGCGCTCAGCTCTCGCCGTCCATGTTCGACCTCGCTCTCGACATCGTTGCGAACGAGATCTCGAACAACGTCCGGACGAACTCTGCGCGCGTCACCTCGCAGCTCGTCTCAAGCTTTGCTCGCGCCGACTCTGCCAAGACGCTCCGCAAGTTCTACCGCCTCTGCGACATGAACATCCGTGCCGAACTGGAAAGCGGAGCTGCCAGTACCCGATCGACGCGGACGGACAAGGGCATCGAGAGCGACGCGACGCTTCACTGGTGGATCGGCGTCCTCACTGGCACTGTCACGAACGCCGGCGAGAACGTACGCCATGCGACTCTCTCTCACCCGTGACCGTCTACAGACACTGACCTGCGTGTGGCACGCAGATCTTGGAGTACAAGGACGACTTCAAGTCGCTGTTGCAGCTGATGATCAACTGCTGCAAGAGCGAGAGGGGTTACACGACGTCGGCCCGAGTGCTTGCGATTACGCTCATGACCCTGACGAACACGTGGGTGCGAGATTACCGCTCAGTGAATGCGGCAGAATGGCGCAGCGACGGTACGTCTCGTGGCACCCGGCGGATTTCGCGAAACAGTTCACTCTGACCGGAAAATCTACGCGCAGAATTCAAGAGGAGCTCCCACACCTCTTGGGGCCGCCTGTACGAGGTCAAGGACGTCAAGATCGAATGGCACGTCGCAACTGCGGCCGAGATTGACTTTACGCTGGAGCTGCTGAAAGACCTCGTCGTGCCCGCACTGAGCCGGCTCGAGTCTCTGTTGGCCGAAGCTCGGGAAGCGAAGGAGATGCTCAGCTTTGAATGGGTGAACGACTTCTGCCGGGTACGTCCAGCTTGTCTTCTCGATTGACGCGTACGACCTGCTAACTCTTGCGTGAACAGCTCTGCAACCTCGTCCGGTCGGCGCTGTCCGGGATCCCTAGCCTCGCACTGTTTCCGCGACCGAGCGATCCCGGCGTGCCCGCGAGCGATGCCGGTGACGAGGTTCCCGAATTCATCGACCACTTGCCCTCTTGCAACACTGGAATCCCGCTCTCGGACCCAGCCGACCCGCGGCATCAGTTCGTCGCCAGTTTCCGCGCGCGAGCAGGCCAATTCTTCCATGACGCCGTGCAGACTCTCAAGGGATCTCAGCAACAAGACACGATCGACTGCATCAAGATGGTCATCGCGTCCATCCGCGTGCTCGAGCTCGACTACCCCTGCGACACTTCTGCGCACGAGTCCATCAAGAAGAGCTACGACTTTGCGCTCAACATCTCTCGCGTGACTCGAAACCAGAAGCTCTTTCCGCGCTTCGTCTGGGTCCGCCGGGCGAGCCTGTACCACGCGTCCCGCCTCCGCCTCACGTCGTTCTATCGCAAGCGGTCGAAGCTCGATGACCTCTTGATCAACGACTTGTGCGAGCTCTCCTTGAGCGTGTACTTGGCGGTCCGGAAGTCTGCGCAGCGCGGTCTTAGCTCCATCAGTCAGTCAGGCGTGCACCTTCCTCGAACGAGCCGTCGGCTAATCTTCACTCTTCACAGTCCACTACTACGACGGTACTCGCACCCTCATCTACCCGAAGCTGTTCGACGCCCTGAAACGTAAGCGCACTTGCTGAGCCAAGCCAGGTCAACAGCGCTCACGCCATGTTATCTGCAGCGGGAAGTGACCACGACGTTATGAAGGGCGCGCTCTACGTCCTCGGAGCCAAAGCGCCGCAGAACATGGCGATTCTCGACTGGCGCTGGGGACCACGGTACCTTCTCGCGCTGTTGGGTTGCTCGCATCAGGATCGGCCGTCGGTTCAGAACCTCGTCAAGACAGTCACGCATGACTACATCATCCGCCTCGCGGAGCCGATGACGCTCAAGAACCTCGTCGACTCGCCGACGCTCAGCCAGGCTGCCGACCGAGTCGACGCGGTCATCGCCTTGGAGCAGGACGCGGACTTGGTCGCACGAGTAGCGGCCAAAGCTCGGGATCGGGTCGATCAGAAGAATGAGGCTTACGACGAGCTGGTGAGCACGTGCATCCGACGCCCGCTTTAGCCCGCGGTCATTGACCTTGACCGCTCTCCCTAGCTTCCCCAACTTCTCCGCTTCGCCAGCGATCCGCAAACCCACTGGAGGTACGCCCTGGTCGCGACTCGGCTACTCAGGGCGATGATTCGTCGCGATCAGCCGCAAAGATCGGCTCTCGCAGCCTACATGGCGCAGCAGCTCGTCTCGGAGCTCCCGAATCAGCGCACCCACGCCATGCTCGCCGTGACGAAGATGCTTCATTTCATCAAGATCCGCACGACCTGCAGCGGGTCGGACGAGTGCCTTCTCCTCCAGAAGACGTCGAATCCGCTGCGTCGCAAAGTGGAGCTTCCACACCCGCTTCCCGCCGACTTTACGGAAAAGTTCATCGCGAGCTTCTCTGAACCGGTCACTCCGACGACGAACTTGATGGACAAGCAGAACACGGGGTGGCTCGTCTGGGGTGACACTGTCGACTTCTACGCCGTACCGCCCGAGGAGGGTTCCGTCTTCGATTGGGACGTCACCTCGCGCGACGCGCTCACGCAGCTTCGCGAGATCATCCTCCAGCCCGGCTACTGGGACACCTTCATCGGCCACCTCGCCATGGAGAAGAGTGTCGATGTGAGTTCTGCTCGCAGTCCGACCGGTGCGAAGCGAAAAACTCACTCTCCAATCGTTGTCCACAGTACCTCGCTGCCGACGTCTGCATGCTTGTCAAGTCGATCTTCCAAGTCTTTGAGGACGAACCTTGTCAGTTTGTCCTGCCAGCAATCGACGCGTTGATCGCCGACAAGGAGAATCGGCACAAGCAGCGCGCGGCGGGCGAGCTCATCGGTGGCATGGTCCGCGGCAGCAAGCACTGGTCCTTGAAGAAGCAGCGAACTCTCTGGGCGTGGCTCGCGCCCAAGCTCCCCGGGATCTTCGAAGGCATGACGCCGGAGACCCAGACCGCGTGGGAAATGACGGCCGAATGTACGCATCAGCTTGCCGCGCTCGCTTTCGAACGAAGCGCATGCTGAAAAATCTCCACCCGCGTACAGACATCCTGACGGCTCGCGACCCCCGCCGGAACCAGCCGCTGGTTGACTACATCACGTCGCTGCGCCTGGACGAAGACTCGGCCGAAGCCTTCAACGAGTCGAAGAAGCAGGACCTCGTCGGCACCGCCATGAAAGCTCTCGGCTGGCACTTCTCGCCGTGGGCTCCGACTTACCTCGAGATGTATTCCGCCAACATCACCCACCCGTATCAGGAAGTGCGCGGCGCGGTCGCCGACAACCTTCGTGCGCTGTGCGAGCTGCGCCAGCACCCGTCCTTCACGTCGGTCGAAGCGCTCATCCGGGACTCGCAGCGGATCTACGGAGAACTTGGATCAAAGAGTCTCGTCGCCGTCGATGAAGCGTACGAGGCTCGCATCGACGAGTTTGGTCGCAAACTGGCCGCGTGGCGGGCCGAGCGCAAGCCGGCGAGCGAAGGCACGCAGATGTACGACAAGGCGAGCATGACCAGTACGTCCCCTTCTTGTGTCGAGCCTTTCCCCGGCCCGGAATGACACTAATCACATCCTCGCCTCGCCAGTCTTGACCTGGATTTGGGGCACGGTGGGCGAAGTCCGGACCAGCTCCGTCTTCCCGTTCATCACCAAGCTTCTCCCCGAGTTCTTCCGCATGCAAGAGTGCACCGACAACCAGGTGAAGCCTTTCGCCCAGGTATTCGCTCTTGCACCTCACCGATGCTGACTTGAGCTCGCCCTGACTTTTGCAGGAACTGAGCCGGATGGCGAGTCGGATCCTGCTCGCGTGTGCTGCTCTGCAGTTCCCGCAGTACCGCGTGCGGCCGACCATGCTGCAGTTCATCGAGCTGCTGCGTCGCTCGACCAGTTGGCGAGTGCGCCTCGACGTCCTGCTGCCGCTTCAAGGTGAGTACAGGTTCCTGATCACATGGCATCCAGTACATGGGAGCTGACCTTGCGCGTGGAGAAAATCAGTCTTCTACTTCCACCACCTCTTCTTCCTCGACGACGACCTCGTCTCTCAGCTCGTCGACCAGCTGTGCGACCTCTTGCGCGATCCCAAGATCGAAGTCCGCGAAGCGGCCGCGTCGACCCTGTCGGGGATCATCCGGTGTTCGCAGCGGAGTTCGATCAACTCGCTCATCAACCGGTTCATGAAAGTGTTGCGGACGACCAAGATCCCGAAGCGGAGGGATGCGCAGGGGAACGAGGTTGCTGGGTATCAGGAAGCGCTGGTGGCGGCTCGTGCGTTTCCCTTTCCCCTTCCTTTCTGTCAGCCGATCCAAGGTCACTAACGTATGCACACACACACGCTCCCGCCCCCACGCCATCGCGACAGACTCGGCCGTGCTCGGCATCTCTTCCATCATCAAAGCGTTCCCGTACGAAGTCCCACCCTTCATCCCGTCCGTCCTGATCGAATGCATGAGCAAGCACGCGGCGTCGCCCGTCCCATTGTCGACGACGGTGCGCGCGACACTCGCCGACTTTAAGCGGACGCATGCCGACTCGTGGGAGACGGATCAGAAGGCGTTCTCGGCGGAGCAGTTGGCCGATTTGCAGGACTTGTTGACGGGATCGGTGAGGACTCTTTTCTTCTTTCCTTCTCTGATCGCCTGTTCCATTCACTGACATTGTGCTGCTCTTGCCCTGGCCTCTGCAGTCGTACTGTGCGCCCTTTCCGGATCTCGCACGCCCGACCTCCCCGGCGGTCACTGACTTTGGTTTTCTTACCTTCATCCCTTGCAGATGCTTGATTCAGTCCTCGCACAAGCGTGAACGCACATGTACCGTACTTGATTCGACCTTGTAAGCTGTCCATACCCGTATGTCCGCATTCTGGAGGGATGGTGACGACGGCGAGCTGCATGGGCTTGAGAAGGCGGTGGGCTCCTTATCCCGGCGCTTTCGGTATGCTTGTACCGAGGGCGCCCCCAGGTCCGGCACCGCTGACCGATATGCTTGAGGTCTTCTTGGCTGATCGGGGCCTCTCTGCCTCTGCCCGACCTGCTGGCGACTGGAAGGGAAAGTTTCGCCACTCTCGATAGACTGACTGGATCCGGAGCTCGAGCGGTTTGTGTGCAAACCCTACAGTGTGGTCGCTCCGTTGAATTTGTGTACGTCTACTCGAATGTTTTTTCCTCTGTGTGACTTGGAGAGGGTTTGGCCGGCCAGGAAGTGATGTGCGCATTGAGCGTTTCTCGATCATCCCTTTCTCCCCAAGTCGGGCTTGTGACTCTTTCCACTTGAGCATGGTATACCGAACTCGGGGACCCTCGTCCTAGCTCTCTGATCAGCCGCTCGCTGGTCCCGACCAGCCCGAGCGCGCTGTTCTAAGAGATCGGAGGGCGACCTCTATCCCCGACCCCGCTTTTTTCGGACTCTTCACTTCCTTGTCCTCCCGCAACCTCGGTCCCCTTCCCGCTGAGCTCCTCAGAGCCATCTCTTCCAACTCGAATGAACCGCGTCCGCTCACCTCCGACTTCGAATCGGTTCCCGTTCGCCTCCTGCAGCCTGTGGTCATCGAGCGAGCGGTTCGCTCGGTGAGCGATGGCGCGGCCTACACACGTGAGTTGCACGCATCGATTCGCTCGAGGGGTTATCTGACGCTCTGGAATGGGCGTGGTGGCTGATCTGGTGCCCCTAGCAGTCTGCAAGGCTGACGACGACGCGGTGGCTGTGTTGGCTGAGCCAGGGACGATGCTGCTGATCCGCGCCGACTGCGCTCTTCGACCCGCCGAGTGACCGCCCTAGGGCCTACAGCACGCCATCAATGCTCTCGATCCCTTACAGCGCAACAGCCCCTCCTGTGGCGAGGAGGGTGATGCGACTACCCCACACTCGAGCCGAGTCCGCCGTTGGTGCTGCCAGCCTGCGCTCTCTCTCGGGGCGCTGCGCTGCTCTGCGGGATTGGATGACATGGATGCTTTGCAGAAGCGTCCCCGGTCTTCCCCACCCACCTACAGACTGGCGCGCGACGAGGAGCAGAGCGAAGGAGTCGAAGCTCTCGAATGCGCCGCCGCGAGTCGAACTTGTGCGCCGGCGACGCGGCCGAGTCTGCCTCGAGAGCAAGCGCTGCCCCGCTGTCGCGCCCTGCTCGCTCGGCTAGGTCAAGCGGTGCACAGCCAGACTCGCAGCACCCGCAAACCCTCTCTTAGCCACTCGAGGACCGCTCGGACGCGCTGTGGTCGCCTCGTCACACCTCGCCGAGCCGTGACCAATCCCCAACGCCCGCGCCCGCACCTCGACCCCGCCACCCGCGATCGAGCCCTCAAGACTGCCCAGAGTCTACTCGCGTGAGTCGGAAACCCTGCCCAGTCCTCGTGCAGCGCGCGCACGGGCCGTGATGGCTGAGATCTCGCATCGTGACTGCGTGTCACCCGGGAACTGATGAAAACACAAAGTTTGACCTCGGTTCGACGGCCACTCGGGCAGCGCACTGACTCCGAGACCGTGTCATCACTTTCGCTGGCACTACAGCTATCGACTCGTGGTACTCACGCCCCTACGCGAGGCGTATTGGTCGTTCGCGTCGGGCCATCAGGAGGCGTTCGTTCGCCTGCCTCGATCTCGCGCTCACAGCCCCTGACGACCGGTCTGTGCGGCTCATCGAGTCCACACACCCGCACTGGTTCGACTGAGCGCCGTTGCGGGGCTCGTCGGACGATTCACCATGGCGAAAGGCTCGGGGCGGTTCCGCAACCGCAAACTCGGCTTCAAGACCCGCATCAACGTCGAGGTCGGCGTCGTGATCGAAGAGGATCCCATCGATGTCGATCTCGACATTGAAGACGACAAGGGCCACAAGGGAGTCGAAACGGGCGTCGACAAGGACGAGGAAGGCGAGGTCCACTTGCAAGCCGTCATTGCCTCGACTGCCGCGTACATGGCGCGCAACGCCGCCGCCAGCGGTAGCAGCAGCGGTGGTGGCGGTCGGAGCGACAAGGGCAAGAAGCCCGAAGCGTCGATCCCCACGCGAGGGTCGGTCAAGATCCCGGAAGAAGAGTACCGGCACTTGTACGAACCGGGGTACACGATCCCCGTCTCGTACATCCGCTTCTCTGACACGGTCGAGGACTGCATCAAGGGCGCGTACTACTACACGATGGACGAGGACGACGAAGACTGGCTCGAAGATTACAACGCCCAGTTTGACGCCGGCCCGAAACCGAAAGGTGCTCCTGCCGCGGTCGCTTCGACCTCGTCCTCGGCGTCCACCACCAACGGCGTAGAGGACGACGCCATGTCGGGTCGCGGTGCGCGCAGCAAGGGCAAGGCGGTCGACCGGAACGGCGGTGGTCCCTCCCCGTCAGGAGCTTCCACCTCGAACGGCACCGCCGGTCTCGGCCTCGAAGCCCTTCCGGCTCCAACCTCGCCCCTGTCCGAAGACGACTTTGAACTCGTCATGGAAGTGTTTGAGACGGTGACGGACCAGCGAGCGCCGATGACGCACGTCAACCTCTCCCTCCTCCCCGGCTTGAACGACTTTGATCCCGACTTTTCGAACCCGTTGAAACCTCACCTCGCGAAACTGAGACCGTACGCGAAAGAGGTGTATCCACATTGGCGGCAGCGACGGATTGCACGCGGCGGCAAACCCATCATTCCTCAACTCGACGTGAGTGACGACGCGCCCCCTTTCCTAGCTTCGAGCTGATTAACGCTCTCATGCTGACTGCTGCGGCTCCTATCGCAGTACGACGAGTCGAACGAGAACAACCCTTATGTCTGTTTCCGGCGACGAGACATCAAGACGACGCGCAAGACTCGCAGATCAGATCAACAGAACCTCGAACGCCTCGTCCGCTTGCGCAACGACCTGTACGCGGCGCACGCGCTCCTCGTCAAGGTGCAGGAACGGGAACGGATCAAGCTCGAGTCGATCCAGCTCGAGCGCAAGGTGTTTGACGCGCGGTGCGAGATGCGCGCGCTCAAGCGGAGACTGAACGAGCCTGACGGTGACGAAGACCTGCTCGTCAGTCGGAGGGAGAAGAAGCGCAAGCGCGACGATCAGGGCGCAGGGTGCGTTTCTCCTTCTTCCCTCACGTTCAATCTCCCCGGCGTTTGGAGCTGACCTTGGTTCCCTTTGTTCGTCCTCAGGTCGCTTCGATTGTCCCTGAACCGCAAACCGGACGCGCTCGCACTCTCACCCGCGACTCTGGTCGTCCCGCTCGAAGAGCTCCAAGCCCGCAAACAACGCAACGAGGCCATCCTCAAGCAGATCGAGCGCGACCTCTCCCGGAAACGCCAGAACGACCAGCACTGGGAGGACTGGACCGACAGCGCGTATGTCGCGCGACCGCCGCCGACTCCGGCGCGGTACTGGCGCGCGGTCGAACCGGTCCCGAACTCGATCCCGTTCAACGACCCGAACGGGAGGAGAGAAGCGCTCGGGTTCGCGACGCAGTACCAGCCTCCGCTGGGGCGCGTGCGGACCAGCTTCCGGAAGCGAGTCGGTCGAGGAGGTCGCATCCTGCTGGACCGGATCGGGCCGCCGCGAGGCCAAGACCCGCCGAGTCTCAAACGGAGGGCGTTGTTGTCCATCGACGAAGGAGGCACCGACGACGACGAGGCAGCGGAGGAGGAGGACGAGTGGCTCGTTGCGCGAAGAGCAGAGCGGCTCAAGTACGACACGGACGCCGGGCTCGATTTCCCCATGGCAGACGAACCGGTGTTGGTCGACGACTTTGACCTGCAGTACCTCCTCCGCCGCGTCAAGCTCTTCAAGTCGCACGACCTCGAGCATCTCTCGGTCGACTCGTCGTACCTCGATGAGGCGTTCAAGTACGTCGCGCAGGACCCGGACAAGCACGCGCCTCCACCCGTCGTTGTCGGTCGACCACCTCCGCGACCTCCCTTGCAGATGGCGCCGACTCAAGCCGTTGCGAATACGCAGCTCGCGCAAGCAGCAGCGGCGGCGGCGGCGGCGGCGGCTGCCGCGTCTGGGCAGGCACCGAACCCGAATATGGCGTACGCACAGGCGCAGGCGCAACAGCAGATGGCAGCTCAGCAGGCTCTCCGCTTGGCTCAGCAGCAGGCGGCGATGCGGAAGCAACAGCAGAACCAGCAGGCGGCTGCGATGGCAGCTGCTGCCGCTGCGGGTGCTGGCGCGACCGGTCCATCGGACCAGATGCGCCGCACCCCTTCGACGCAAGGCTCGCCGCACGCCTCGCACTCGCCGCTCGCGAACGGGTTGGCGTTGCAACCCGGTCCGAACGGTCAATACTCGATGAACGGCGTCTCGATTCCGGCCGCCAACTATCCGGTTCCACCGTCTCCGCTCGGTGCGAACGGGTTGACCCTGCCTCCTCGAGGGGGAGGCGGCGTTCCGAACGGGATCCCGCTCAATGGTGCCAATGGCCTGCCTGCGACGTCGCGCTTGTCGGTCCCGCCGGGATACCCGAACGCGCAAGCCGTGCACTATGCGATGCAACAACAGCAACAACAACAGCAGCAGCAGGCGCAGATGCAGGGTCGACCGCTCTCGTCCAACGGTGGCAGCGTCGTCGTCGGCGGCGGACCTCCTTCCCGGCCCGCGTCGGCTGCGTCGTCGCACGCGAACGGTTTGTCGCCACACATGGGCGGCATGACTGCCCTGCCCACGAATGGCGGTACCGCTGCTGCTGCTGCTTTGTCGCCTTCGACCCTGCGCGCGAACGGGATCGCGACGCC
This sequence comes from Rhodotorula mucilaginosa, assembly GCA_034406715.1. NCBI lineage: Eukaryota > Fungi > Basidiomycota > Microbotryomycetes > Sporidiobolales > Sporidiobolaceae > Rhodotorula > Rhodotorula mucilaginosa. Next base: position 222,956 of record CP137865.1, read on the forward strand.
GCCGCCACCGATGCCGATGCCGATGCCGCCCGGGACCAAGCGCGCGAGCCCGATGGGCGCGATCGGTGCAGCAGCTGGCGGTAATAATGGTGGCGCGTATCCGCTGCAGGCCGGTCAGGTCAAGCAGGGCGGTGGACTCGCGCTCGCTCCGCCTGGCGGTCAGCCGATGCCACCTCAGTACGGCGGGTTCGTGCAGGGTTGAGCTCATCCGGCCGCCCGCTCCCACACTCTTCGGCTCGCCTCGCCACTCACTCTTGATTTCCCGTGCCCTCCCCCCTCGTCTGTTCACACTCGTCGGCCGTAACAAGCACCGCAAGACTCCTTTTTTCCTTCTCCTTCTTCCGTATCAGAAAACCCAATCCAATCGTAGTACGCAAAAAGTAGTTGTATTTGTTTGTGGTCCAACAGAAATCGGGCCGGGGTTGCGTCGGGAGCTAGCAATGGCTGGCAAGAGGGCGGAAAGATTTCTTTTTGGCGCTGCGACGCGTCGACGCGCGTGCGCTGAGCCAGGCGAGCGGTCGTGGTACAGCACTCCCTGAACCTTGCGAGGGCTCAGTGCGACGCCGATCTGCTACGAGGCACCTAGAGTACCTCTCACCGTGACCGGACGAGAGGGTGTGCAAGGCCGAGGAGAGGGCGCGAAAGGTGTCTGAGCTGATCACGTGCGGCCAAACACAAAGTCGGGCTGCGAGGATGCGCCGTCTGCTTGCTTCTGTAGCTCACTCTTCCTGGGACAGGAGCTACAGAGAGACACCCAGCAACAGTCTCCAGCCCTCGCACGCGATGCTCGGCGATATCTCGAACCGCCTGCACGCCGAAGCGCCTACAACGGCCGACCCGACAAACAACCTCAAGAACGCGGTCGGCGTAACGCACACCTCGCAAGTACAGGCGCAGGGAAGGGCACAGGGTCGCGTTCTGCGTGAGTTTGGCTTGCGCGCTCGTCAGGAGCATGCAGAGTCATGGTTGACATAGTCTCGTCTCGTTGGGGCAGCCGACTCGGCGACCGCTTCGTCCTCTTCGCCGGGGCGTACGGTCCAATCATCGTCGCCGTTCTTTGCCCGGACGCACCTCGACACGTTCGATCTGCCCACCTCGCCCGGTGCGTCCTCCGCCGTCGACAAGCTCGCGACTTCGCCCATCCGCCGCACTCTTGCCTCGCTCCCGCCGTCGTCGCCCTCCTTCGGATTGTCCGCCCCGACCGCGCTCGATGAGCTCGCCAACGCTTCTGCTCTCGCATCTCGTGCGACCTCGCCCTGCGCGCCGACTCAGACCGCCGCGCAGCGTGACCCCGGACTTGACACGCCGCGCACTTTGCACCTCGAACGCGGCACTGTCCTCTATTTTGGTCGCAAGGCTCGCAAGGCAATCCCGCGCCACCAGCATGCCCACAACGAGAACGTGGAAGAGGAGACGCACGTTCCCGTTATCCTGCCCAAGTCGGCCAAGAACGCTTCGCGGATTCACTGCTCAGCGCGCATCGTCGACTCGACCGCGGACGGGCACCTCGTGATCGAGGTCCGCGTCACCGGTCAGAACGGCATGAAGGTTGACGGAAAAGTGCGGCGGAACGGGAGCGTCGTCCGCGTTGAGAAGCGAGCGGGCGAGACGCTCCGCCTCTCGTTTTGGGGCTGGTCTGCCAAGATCGTCATCGCCGATTCCGAAGTCGGCCTCGTCAGCGACGCCGAAAGCGAAGGCAACTCTGTCGTCCACCAGCACGAGCGAGACGACCTCGCCGAGTCGCAGCAGCGGCCGTCCAAATCGCGGCGGCGGGCTTCTTCGCCGGCGCTTTCGTTCCGCTCAGATGACCACGGCCTCTCTCCCGAGCCCGAATTCTCGGACCGAGCACCGGCTTCCTCCTCTCGGGCGTCGTCGCTCGCTCCTCCGGGCCCGTCCCCAGCCGCCGTCCGCGCAGCCGCTCTCGCCTCCGCTCTCGGCCTCGACCTGCCGGGCCTCATCGCCTCCGCCATCGTCTTCCACGCGCGGTCGACCGTCGCCGCGACCGAAGTCATCCATGGCTTGCTCGCCGAGACGAGGAGCATGTGGACCATCTTGACTACGAACGAGGACGAACTCGAACAGGTTCGGGATTCGGCGGCGGGAGAGGCGCGCGCGATCGAAGCGTGGCAGGACCTCGTCGAGGACGTGCTCGCGCGCGAGGACATGTTTGGCATGATTGACAATTCGGGACTCAAGGTGCGCAATGCGATGCTCTGACTTCTTTTCGGGGGGGATGTCCTGTCTGAAGCCCGATTTGCAGGACGCCTCCGGCCGCCCTCTCCCGCCTTACTACTTTTACATCCCGGACCAAGACCCGTCGCCGGACCGAGTCGCCGCCCTCGAACCCTTTGTTAAGCGAGTCCGCGGCGCGCGCACCAAGAAACAGGCGCGGTACTTCTGGGCCAAGCCGAGCCTCAAGCGCAACAGGTGATCGAATTCGGTGTCGTACGTCTGTACGGACGCACTTGTGACCGTGCCGTGCCGGACCTTTGTTTTGTTTATTGGTCCGCTGCATCTCTTGTAGCATTAGAGTCGGAGCTGGTGCCGGTGCGGGTGGACGATGCAATCAGCTCGGAGAATCTTACTGTATCAAACGTTCGAGGCCGAGGCCGAGGAGCGTCTACTTGCCGAAGCTCGCGTTCGTCGTCAGCGAGCTTCAGTACGCGGTGACGATCTTCGGGGGTTGTGCGTGCGTGTGTACCGCGGCCGGTGACCTGCACGTAGCCGTGCGTGCGCAGGCTCGGCAGCGATTCGCCAAGTGCAATCGTAATTTGCGCGAGCGATTCTGAGAGCCAAGACCTCTTTCAGCTTGCTGGACCAATCATCCGCGGCCTCGTGCTGTCCTCGAAGTGTATGTAGCGATACGCAACCGCGACAGCGTTTCTCGCGTTGGTCACTAAGGGAAGACCGTGTTGTAGAGAGCCGCGCACGCCCAGGACTCGCGCGGCGGTGGCGATTTTGGTGAGCTCGGCAAGAGGGCAGCCTTCTCAAGTTGACATTCCAAGCTGTTTGAAGAGCGCGCTTGTCGGGGCTCATAAGTTAGCTCTTTCTCTGTCGGGTAAGTACGTCACGGACGGAGAGGTGAGCTTGTTCGTCTTGCGAGCCCGCCAGCAGATGCCTTTTGCAGCGTTGACGGGAGCGGGACTGAACAGTGACGCCGGACGCTTTTTTTGGGCCGCGCACGTCGCGGCTGCTTCACTTGAGCAAAATGCCTCGAGTCTACACTCTGCATAGCTGTATGATCAACGTGCATCGTGCAGAGTCAGTTCCGACAGCAGCTGCAGCGGCGAGAGAGCGGAGGGGAGGGAAGCCAAGTCCAAGACCCCGATCAATCTTTGTCTATTTTCGAAAACGCCAAGCTCTCCCTCCCAAGGTCGCGGTTCTCGTCGCTTGGACACGGGGGCTTCTCTTGCGCGGGCATTGTCCTTTCTTCCTCCTTCCTTCCTTCTACACTCTGGACGTAGACAGCCAGACTCCCTTGCAGCGGCCGCACGCGTGTGTACTCCGGACGACGACGACTGGACCGATCAGCGTTCGCCTCTTTCCCCGGTCAACCCGAACACCCAAATCAGGACCATGTCGGCATCCCTCGATACCACCACCGCGCAAGTCCCTGCGTCTCCGGCGCCTTCACCAGCCGACTTGCAGCCTACCATCAGCCCCGAACTGGCCAGCAAGAGCCAGCTTGCAGCGCAGGCGGTCGCTCCTCAGTCGGCCGCAGTCGATCACATTCTCCTCACGCCGCGGCTCGAAGCAATTTTGGAGTCGTACTCGAAGGACGGGCAGGGCGACGCCGAGCTCCTCAAGCTCTTGCTCCAAGCCAAAGCCAAGGAGGACGAGGTCAGTCTCTCTATACTTGCTCTCCCATGTCCGCTCCCGCACGGGAGAGAGCCGGGCAAATTGGTGCCAAGAGTTTTGTAATCCAAGGAAACTGACCTTTTTCGATCGGATTTTCTTTTCCCTTGGATTCTCTCTTGCAGCGTCTCGCCCAGCTCGATGCATTGAGGACGGAGCAACTACGCGCCGCGAATACGCTCGCCATGTACACGTACTATGCGCAAATGTCCCAGGTCGCCGCGCTCCAGCAACAGCAACAGCAGCAGCAGGCCGTCGCAGTCCCGCCCATGCACCGGATGGCTCCTCCGACGTCCAAGCCTTTGCCGCCGTATCAGCCTTTGTCGCCTCCGTGCGAGCCGAGTCATGTCGGTGCGCTCCCGAGCGGCGGCAAGCGCTCTCGCCAGTCGAGCGAGTCGGCGAGCGAAGCCACGACTTCTTCATCCGAGGTTCACCCTGGCGGCAAGAAGGCCAAGACGACGCCGCCTTCCTCGGTCGCGTCGTCTTCGTCTGCCGGACGGAGCGCGTCCCCGCCAGCTGTGACGGCGACGCTCGGTGCCGGTGCCGGTCGCGCCTCTCACGCCGATGTGATGGCCGCCCTCCGCCGCAAGTGCGAAGCGAACCAGCAACTCGCCGCCGCAAACAAGTCGGCCGCGCGCACCGCCGCTTCACCTCGCGCGATCGCTCCGAGGCCACCCGCCGTCACCTCGCGCGCCAGCTCGGTCGCGTCCAACGCGTCGACCTCGGCGGCGCCGGCGCCGCGCAACCGCCGCAGGTCGTCGCCACAGCAGGTGCCGATCGGTCGCCACACCGGCTTCCTCCGGACTGTCGCGCCTCCGCCTGCCGCATCTGAAGACACGGCCGCGCCCGTCAGCCCGATCAGCCCCGCCGACGGAGGTGCTGCCGCCGCCGACGTGACCTCGGCGGTCGCCGTCGTCGAACCGCCCGTCACCGCGACGCGCAACAAGCTCGCCCTGCTCTTGCACGCGAGCGAGTCGTCGGCGGCACAGATGTCTCACAACTGGCACCCGACCGCGACGGCCGCGACCAGTGACGTCCGCGGTTCGCCGCAAGCGGCTTGAGCCTTTATCTCTCCCCTCCGTATTCTCCTCGCCTTGAAGCGCTTGGCATGGCCGCCTTCATCCCTTGTATCACTACCTACCTTTCACGCTCGCCCTTGATGATTATTCTGTTGTCTGAACCCTACCTCTGTGGAGCTGTGATGCAAAAACGTCGTTGTTTGTCCCCCTCCGCTCTGAGGTTCCTTGGGAGCTGTTCCCTCGTCTCTATGTTTGGCAAGGCGCTCACTCGCGAACACCAAGTAGGCTGTCAACAAGATGGTTCAGAGCGTGATGTTACATGTGCACGACATGATACTGCTTGGATTGGAGCGGGTACAAAACGATCTAGACACTCTTTTCCGCCGAGTTCACAACATGACTCACATCACAGTAGATAGCGCCAGTACCTCTCTCGATCCTCCTTCTTCTCCTGTTCCGTCTTCTCGCGACCAGTACGCGTGCGGACAGCCGGAGAGCCGAGTGTACCGTTCGCAGCGGCAGCCGCCTTCTCCTCCGCCTCGGTCATTTCGCCACCAGCAGTCTCGACGTCTTCTCCCTCGAACTCCTCTTTCTCGGTAGCCGTAGGAGTCGGCAAGCGAGCACGGACTGCCATCTCCTGGTACGCTTCTTGCTTCTTGCGGTCAACGTAGCCGTATTTCTTGTCACGGATGGCGTTCTCGCGGATCAGGAGGCTGAAATGGGCACCCGAGGTCAGTGCGTGCCTCAAACAGCACGAGCGCAGGGCAGTCGTCGACTCACATGCGCAGAACGAGGGCGAGGAGGGCAACGAAGAAGACGAAACCGCTGCAGACGGCCATGCCCTTGTGGTAAAACGGCCTGCAAGATCACATAAAGTCAGCTCGGAAGCTTCAGCACCGGTCTGGACAGGGGCGTACTTCTCCTTGGCGGGGTACAGACGTGTACCGAGGAAAGGACCGCACTGTCCGATGAGGTTGAGGATCAAGAACGCCACACTCCGCTTCGAGTCGTCCTCGTGGAGTGAAGATGTGAGCGGGAGCATCAGCCCGATGACGGGGAAGAGACCGCCGGCTGCGAGGAACACAGCAAAGTAACGGATCGCCGTCGTCTTGACGATGGCTAGCAAGAGGTAGCCGATTCCGGCGATGGTGGCGAGCGGGATGATGAAGATGGTGCGGTCGGCAAACTTGTCGGACATGTAGGTGCTGGCGAGTAGGATGAAGAAGGAGCCGAGGTAGGGCGGCGCGGAGAGACCTTGAGCGCGGATGGACGAGTAGCCCATCTCTTGCAGGATCTGCAGTAATCACCGAGTGCGAGTTGGGGTGACCAGATTCCGAAGAGGTCAGCCTGAGTGTTGTCGGAGCACTCGATGCCACTCAAGCGACCTCGAGGGTGCGACCTGTGCATGCTGGGCGCGCAATGAACTCACGGTGGGCAAGAAGACCGGAAGCGACGAGTACGAGACGTTGCAAGAAAAGTACATGAGCCTGTACGAGCATCCAGAGGATCAGCCCATTGTCCCCTCTCACTCCCATACTGTAGTACGGATGCAGACTCACGCGCAAATCCACGCTTTGGGGTCCTTCAAACCCTCCACAACGCCAGCCCACTTGAGACTCCCCTCGCGACCGGTTTCGCCGTCGCGGGCTGTGCGAAGACGAGCGATCTCGCGCTGCCGTTCGTTGAGGAAGCGAGCCTTGGTCGGCTTGTCGGGGAGGAAGAAGAAGGCGACGGCAGCCATAGGAATAGCGGGAGCACCTGTGTATGCGGTATCAACTCGTCAGCGGGTGCTACGCAACAGCTTGCATTTTTACTGAGGGAATAAAACTTGCCCTCGATCAAGAACAAGAGCTTGTAAACGGGAATAGACGACGTCTTGATCTGCGTAATGCCGTAGGCGAGTGCGCCGGCGTAGCAAGACGCGAGCGGCGCCGCCGCGAGGAAGATTCTGCGGGTCTTTGTGAGCTCGATCCTCCCGGCACACAGCTATGAATGGATGAAGAATGGGGCTCACCCTTGACGGAAGCCGATCTCGCGACGAGAGTAGAAGAACGAAAGGTAGAGAGGCACACCGGGTGAGAAGGCTAAGTAACCGCGGCGCGGTCAGCCCTCGCGCTCGTTCCAATTGGATGTCGAACATAGAACACGCACCGGTCTCGGCGACGCCGAGGAAGAGGCGCAAGACCATCAGCCCTTCCCATCGAGCACAGGCTTGGACTGCAGAGAGGGGCAAAAGTTCAGCCGAAGGGTCCCTTCGCGCGCAGAAGGAACGGAAACCGACGCACGCAGAGCGAAACTTCCCCAGCAGAGCGTCAAGAACGTGACAAAGTAGCGAGGGGGAATCAATTTCCAAAGGAGCGTAGTCGGCTGACCGAGCGAGTAACCGAGGTAAAAGATCTGCGGGTGGAGGAAGCGTGAGCGTGAGGGATGGTGCGACCGGCGTGCAAAGACCAGAAGTGGCGACTCACCGTCAAGAGCCATTCGTATTGTCCGTTGCTCATGCCAAGATATTTTGACATGCCGGCCGTGTTTGCATCTGTATCGGCGAGAACACGATCAGGGGTTGCTCTTGGCGAGAAAGGCGCGGAGCTATCGACGACGCACTGCCAATGTCTGTGGACAGGGTTACAGTCCGGTTAGTCGCACGGTTTGTGAGTGCAAGGGAGATAGCGTTCGACTCACTGGATCGATCGAGGAAGGATAGCCTGCGCGGGAACAACGAGAAGAGGGTCAGATCACAAACGTCGAGCGGAAAAAGGAGCGGAGACACGGGCACGCGAACTTGCATGAAGAGCGCCCAGACGAGCGGGACAATGTTCCAGTCCATCTTGCGCACGATGGCGCGTTCCTCTTCTTGCGTCCACGAGACTCCGTCGACGGTATGGACGGCGTCGGCGCCCTCGTGCGTGATGTCGGCTGCCGCAATGTCTTCGTTCAGGACAATTTCGTCGGCGACGTCCTTTTCGGTTTCAGTAGGTGGTAGCGGAGCAGGGCTGGAATGCATGATGGCGGACGACATGCCGTTCCCGGAAGACTTGGGAAAGCCCTTCTCAAGCACGAGTTTAGCGTCGGGGCAAGGAATGGAAAAAGAACACCAGCCGGGTCGAGTGCGGCGTATTTAGTGTCCCCGCTTCTCTGAGCGTGTATGTAGCAGCAGAACAAAGGAAGGACGCTTCCATCGGAAATTGCACAGCGCCCCCACGCGCGCGCGCAGAAAGCGGCCCGCGCGCTCGAAGGGATGAGGGGAAAGAGCTGAGGACGGCTCGCTGTCGGCAGGCTAGAGGATAAAGAGCCTGAGCTAAATTTGGGGGCTGAGCGGCCGATAGTTGGCCGGATCTCCACAGCGCCGGAAGTGTACAAAGAGAGCAAAGTTGCCGACGGCAGAGCTCAGCAGCTGGCTGGCTTATTTCGACGGCGGTGATTGTTGTTCCGGCGAGGGTTCTCATCCGGACCGCTTCGACTACGCTCCGGGCAAGCAGCCTCTTCAACTTGTGGCGGATTGTACAGAGCGGCCTGCGCCTTGAGGCGCGAATGGAGGTGGAGCCTCTCGCCTGTGTGCGGCGCATCCCAGCAGCGGAGGCGCCGAATGAGCGGAGTAGGGAGGCAGGAACGACCGTTGTGCCATGCACGTCGGGCACAGTACTGTACTGCGAACCTAGTGATGCAGCAGGTGCTCAAGGTGGCAGCTTCCGAGGCGGAGATGAGAAGTGGGGCCGAACGCAAGCCAAAATGTGGAGAAGCTGCGCGCCTCCCCTCGAGCGCTTGTAGAACTTGGCGAAAGGAAACGAGCAGCTCCGCGAGAGCGGCACTCCCTAGCGAGCAAGGCAACAGCAGAAGGCCGGCAGGATGGCGCCTAAGGGAGGGCCATCGACCAGCCAAGCAGCCGATCTGGTCAGTCTTGCTGCTCCTGGGCTGTGAACGCGAGGGTGGACCGAGAGAGCTGCGCGAGCTGACGACGAGCGTTCCGTCATTGGCGCAACTAGGCGGCGATATTGACGCGAGAGATCCTGCATGAGCTCGTACAAGATGTCGCAATCGACGAGTACCGCACCGCCCAGCTGCGCCGCCTCAACTTGGCCAGGTGAGCGAGTCCTCCTTCTCCTCCTCGTTGCTGTCGATCGCGGAACCAGCTCGAAGCGTAGACAGCGCACTCACACGGCCGCTGCCATCGACAGGATACCGCCGAACGATACATCATCCGCAACGAACGGGCATGCAGCTGCGACCGAGGCGAATGGAACTGGAACGGCGCCGAGCCCGGTCAAAAAGGACAAGGACGAAGGGCTCTTTGAATGCTGCGTCTGTGCCAGACAGGTACACTACTGCCCGGCCCCTCTACTGCATTCGGGAAGTATGCTGACAGACTCCGACGCTCGCAGATCGCCGCGGCGCGGTACGCGAGTCATTTGAGCGGATGCATGGGCCTCGGCGGTTCGAGACGGAGTGGCGCACGAGGGTCGGCAGCAGCGGCAGCGAGGCCGAACGGTTTCCCACGGTATGGCTCAATCTCTGCGTTATCTGTCCCCTCACGCTCACGAACGGCGCCATTGTCTCGCAGGCCGACTTCCGCCGCTAGCTCACACGGGTCAGATACCGACACTGCAGGTGCGCTGGGGACCCCTCCAGGGACTGATCTTTTCACGCACGAAATGTACTCATCTTGGCATCTCGTCCTTCTTTTATAGGTCGATCAAATGGCGTCAAGCGGGCTGCGAGCAGCACACCGACCGGTAGCGCTCCCAAGCCGAAAAAGCCGAAACCGATTCCTCGTACGTCCGCGCCATCACTCCCCTGTCGCTTCATGACGTCCCCCATCTTTTTATATGAAACATCCCCGATCGACTGACTCGTATGACGGACGACGATACAGTTGGGACGAACGGTTTCCCCTTGCCGCCGCCAATCCAGATGCAGCCTCTCCACGCCGCGGCTGGCGTGAGCTCGCACCCGCTCGCGAAAACCATGTCCCTCCCTTCGTCCTCACCCACCGTCACTCCGGGAGTCTCGCCCACCCCTCTCCACACAATGACGCCAGGACGACCACTACCGCCACCACCACCTCCGCCCATTCCGCCACCAGCGGGCTTGTCGGCTCCGAATATGCAGGCGCGCAAATCCCTCCCTGGCATGAATCATGGCGGCGGCGGCCTTCCCGCGAAATCTCCAGCTCGACCGAGCCCGCTGCATCCTCATCCTCTGTCCTCGCCCGGACACGCAACAGCGATGCACGCGGCCGGTGCGCAGAAATCTCCTCGACCGCAGCCCCACATGCACCAACAGCAGCAGCAGCGCCATGTGCTCAACTCGGATCGACCAGAAAGCGACTCCGAAGCTTCCGAAGACGAGGCGACTCCAGCGGTCATTGGATCGGCGGCCGCTCAAGTCCCGCAAAAGATGCCGCGGCAAGGGCTTGGAGGAGCACCAGATATGCGACGAAGTGCGACCGGGAATGGGAACGGCAGTGGTGGCAGTGGCAGTGGTAGTGGAGGCGTTGGCGGCGCGGGGGTGGGATCAGCAGCACAAAAGGTTCCGAGAAAGGGGATGGCGGGGACTCCGCAGGGGCGCAAATCGGTCGCGCGAGGTGAGTCCTAGGAGATTCTAGCTGATCGCTACTGGACTCGTATCCTGACTCTCTCTTCCTTTTGCAGCGGTGGCCGACTCGGGCTCGTCTGACGACGACGCATCGGCTGGATCCGATTCCGAGTAAACCCGAGTAACAGTTGTGTAATTTCGTCTCCTTGTGCCTTCACCTCTCATCGTAAAGCATCGCATTGCATCTCTTCGTAAAGAGCCGGACTCCTGTCGCAAGAAAAGGAAAGAAGCGAAAAGTGTCTTTTCTGTCACTGCGTCTAGTCAGGATACAATATTACGGGCTACAGGTACACAGCATGATTAACCGTAAGAGTGAGCCCAAGTCCGATCTCACGGGTCCAAGGGGCTGCCTGGCTCGGGCGTCCAGCCCCCCTTGCCTCCGTACTGGCGCACGAGCTCCATCGCCGTCTCGTAAAACACCAAGCGGGCCTCGAGCCCTCTCTCGAGGGTGGCCTTGCGCTGTGCGGACGAGGCGTCGTAGCCGCGGTAGCGGTGGTAGGCGTGCTTGACGGGGTGGATGTCGAGCAACATGGTCAGGAAGGTTTGGCGCGAGAGCTGATAGTCGAAGAGGAGGAGGATGTCGTCCAGCTGACGGAAACAAGAACCCGGAAAGGGAGGTGAGACCAGTCGGACGAACGACAGCAGATTCGAGAGAACATGCTCGACACGGAGAAGAAGAAGAAGAAGGCGCAAAGGAAACTCACTCTGTGCTCGACCACATCCCACACGTCGTCCACGTCCGCCTCGGTCCCTTCTCCCGCCTCTGGGTCCCACACTTCGCTCCTCTCCTTGCGCGCAATGACCTTGGTCGCCGCCATGATCGCCTTCGCCCCTTCCTTCTGCGCCGTCTCGTGCGCCCCTTCAGTCCCATCCGCCTTGACCACCACCGCCGCCGAAGCTGACGCTTCACCACCATCTCCTCCTCCCACCGAGAGGCGATTCGCCCTCTTGGACGCAGCATCATACTCGCCAAACCAAAGCCGAAACAGTTCCACCCGCTGCCGGTCGACCCTCGTCCTGGCGCGCATGACCCCAATCGCGCGCCGGTAATTGATCTCGCGCACCGCTTCCCTCCACATCGGTTCTAATTCGCTGGCTTTTCGACCTCCCGGAGCGAGCGCCGAAGACATGGCCGCAGCGGCGTTGGTCTTGATTTGCCGGAAGGAGATGAAGGGGTTCCGAGGGTCGACGGCCCCGCCGGGGAGGAACGCCGCGGGGGAACTCGAATCGGCAAAGAGGAGGACCTTGTCGTCGTCCGCGATCGGGAGGGCCGCGCAAGCAGTTCTCAGATCGTGAATCGGTTCAGAAGCGGGTTCTTCTCCACAAGGAGAAGGCGTCGGAGAGGGAGAAGGCGACCGCGACGGGTTCGGGTTCGCACCGCAAGGCCCCAACTCGGGATGCGCCGCCACTTCGGCGAGTCCGAGCGCGTTCCGGAGGGCGTGCGCATGCGTGACCGCTCCGGAAAGGAGCGGTTCGGGTCGATACACGCGCGTGCGGATCCAGCGCCGCCGGCGGACAAAGGACCGGATCGGTTGCGGTTCGCCGCGCCAGTAGTGGGAGCGGAACCGGAACGCGTAGGACCAGCCTGTTCGTCGTGCAAATGAGGTGTGTCAGCGACCTACCTAGGCAGCGGAAAACGAAGACAGCTTAGAGGAGGGCTGTTGACCGCTCACCCTCCTCGTCCTTGTCGCCCGACATGTCGATCATGAACTCGCTATCTCGCCAAACCCAGTACGGCTTGCACGGGAACGTGTGCGGATTGAACGGGCTCGGTCTGCGGACGGGGAAAGTAGTCAGTCGGACCGAATCTTTCCCGCGATGCGCAAAACCAAAGCAGAGCGAACGAGCGAGCGAGCCCGAGCAAGCCAGCCAGCGGACGTACTTGAACGACGCGTCACACCAATGAGGCGGGTCGGCTTGAAAGAGGGCGTTGCCCGAGAATTTCGGCAATCCAAACACGACGAGCCTGCCTCAACACGCGCCGAGTCAGCACGATCCTCGTTTCAAGCGCCACCCGGAAGAAAGAGCGGCCGTCCTCCTCACCCTCGCTGATGTTCCCACAGGACGTCACTCTCGACCCTTTCTTCCTCATCCCGGATCACGCCCGCCTTCTTCAACGCCTCGGCGATTTGCAACTCGAACGCGGTGGCCCCGCTCGTCTCGGCCGCGAGGTCCTTGCCCTTGTTAATGCTGTGGTGGTGGTGATGGCGATGTGGGTGATGGTGTGAGTGGTGAGGGTGCTTGGCGCTGGCGGTGGAGGCGGGACGATGCTGTTTGTGCAACTTGCGATGAGCGGACAGCCGGGGCGATTTGCTTTGGGGGGTCTCGATCACTCGGGAGGACGCATCAACATCGTCGTCCCTGTCCTTGTCCTTGTCCTTGTCCTTGACATCGGTAAGGATACCATTGCCGCTAGTCATGGTGAGCGCGGTCGCCTTGCGCGAAATCTTGGGTCGACTGCCGCTGCGATCGGGAACCTCGTCGACCGTCAAGTTCTGCTGCTGGTGTTGTGACGGTTGTTGCTTCTTGTGCGCTGGCGCTCCGGAAGCGGAGCCTGACGACGACAGTGGCGCGCCCCCTCCCCCTCCTGCGGAGACGATCGAATCGACAGGGAAGAGGGTCGCGGAGCGACTCGAAGGGGACGCGGGCGAGACGATCCTGCTCAAGCTGCCGTTCGGACTGTCGGTGTAGCCGAGGATGGGGAACGCCGCGTTACTGCCGCCCATGCCGCCTCCGCCGACGCCGCCGGTGCCGAACCGAGCTGGCAATTCGAGCGTGACGAACGAATCGCCGTCATCTTCTGCGTCTTCGACCTCGCTCGCCGGCGCGGTCGAGGTTGTTGTCGTGATCGGTGTGAGGTGGTCATGGTGATGGTGGCGGTGAGTGTAGGTCCTGTTCCGGCGGGCAAACGTGTCGTCGCCACCTCGTTGTGCCGTGTCCATGCCTTTGAGTTCGTAGCGGTCTCCTCCTCCGCCGTCGCTATCTAGACCGCCACCGTCGTCACTGACAATCTCGTCACCGCGTCCATGATGCCGCCTGCTGCGGCGTTGCCGGTTCCCCCTGCTGACGGTGCGTCCGACCAAGGCGGCTGCGCGTTTGGGCACTTTGCCGATACTGAGTTTGACGGTCCTGCGCGCCTCTTCGTCGTCGACGCGGAACCAAGAATCGTCGACCTCTTGCTCGTCCTCGTGTCCGTTCGGAGCATGTCCGTGCCTCCAGACGCGAGCGAACCGAGACGAGAGGCTGCCGCTGCCGTGGTGGTGATGGGGATCTTTCGCAGCGGCTTGGGGATCGAGTCCTACGATCTCTACATCTTTTTGCTTGAGGGTGCGGTTCGCTTTGACGCCCACGCCGAGTCTGCGAGCTGTGCGGAGTGCGGCGAGGTGTTGCTGCGCCGAGCGGATCAGCTCTTGCTGGTCGCCGTCGTCGGGGTGCAGCGGCAGGGCGAGCTGGTCGGGCGTAGCTTGGGACATGCTCTCTCTCGCCTAAGCTGCCCGCAAGCCCCGCCTCGAAGGGCGTGAGAGGAGAGAGCGGGTTCAGCCAACAATCGCAGCACCTTCATGACGTCCTTGCTCTCACGCCACCTGAGGTACTGGCGGTACTCTAGAGAGCATGCTGCCCGTGTTGGATTGCTCCTCTTTCACGCTCTCGTCAAGACTCGCTCCCGATCGACCTCGCTCAGATCGCACCGCAGCCGCACCACACCGATGAAGCACATCTGCCATCCATCTGCGTCCCGCTGCGCTGTATCGTGAACGCATCAAATCACCCGAGTTCGATAGCTTGTAAAGCTCTCTCGTCACACGCCAGGCAAAATGGGTGGGCATGCTACCATCTACAAGGGCATCAAATTGCAGGTGGACAAGCTGAGAGGCAAGCAAGGACAGAGGGGGGGCGTCAGGTCCTTTCTACCAGCTCGAGCTGATGAACCTGGTGGGGGAATAGGACGGGCTCTCAGCGAGAAGTTGATGGATTCTGACGGGAGAGGGAAGGGCTCACCGACGACCGCGACGACCGCTACGACCGCGACGAGCTTTAATTTCAAGAATCGCCGCTTCTTTCAAGTCCTTTTCCACGGACTGAAGGATGTCCTCGCGCGCTTGGGCGTAAACAGATTCGCGCAGGTGACGCAAGTGACGCAAATATTGCTCCTCTTGCTTGGTGATGCGCTGCTCCGCCATTTCGGACTCGAGCTCAGCGATCTCCGCGGACGAGTTGTCGACTCCGACGGCCGGGCTGCTTGTCCACTGCTCTTCCCAACCCTTGCATGCACGAAACCACCTCTTCATCTAGCAAGGGCTGCACTGCCGCGCCCGCTTCTTGGTGATACTGCTGCACGGCCGCTTTGAGGGCTGCAAGCAAGCTCTTCATGGGTGAAAGGGAGCGAGTCCAGCTGCGGATGGTAACGCTACATTGCTGCTCTGGGAGTTTCGAGCTCGCGCTGAGTGAGAGGAATCGAGTCCGGTTGCGCTGGTGAGCGCGGGCGGTCGTCCTCGCGGCTTTTCTCGCGGTCCGGTCCGTGCTCCATGGCAGTGGTAGGGAAAGGATGAAAAGGTTTGGTGCGAGCTTGAGTGCTCGAGGGAGCGTTGGCTCGCTGTTCCGGACCAGAATCGGGCCCGCAGCACGTCGTACCACCCTCGATCGCCTCTTTGCCACGAAAAGCGGGTCCGAAACCATGCCGGAGGAGCAGTTGTATCGATATGTGCAGCTCTGCTTATGGCTCTCTCTCTTTCACACACGCTAAGCTGACCTGGTGTGCTCCCTCCCTTTGTAATCTTGTCACCTCCTCCTTCCACTTCTCGCCGCTCCCTCCGAATAGCGAAATTATCGGCGATTGCAATCATCTCGCTTGCTTTTGGTGCTCACTGAGCTGGAAGCCCCCTAGAAGCACCTCCATTTCACACTGGGAGAGCACCAAGAGACTCTTTGGCAGGTCCAACTGTGACAGCGACGACCATGGGTGATGTGCCCTTGCATTCTCCTGAGCTTTTTTATTGTGGTCCTGTGCTCGCATCGGTATTTCACAATGCCGGTGGGAAGTGGAAAGCAGAACAGGATGAAAGAGGCTACTGCAGAATGTGTGAGGTGAGCAACACAAAGGTTGGCTAGTCCGGACCAAGAGTTGACCCGCCTCATGCAAGCCCCACGACCGCCTGAGTGCCTCGTTTCCGCAAAATCTTTGGTCTCGGTATTGGGGGTAGGCGATCATGTAAATGCTCCTCCTCCAATGCCTCTCTCCAACTCTCTCGCTTTTCCGCTGAGCTAGTCAACTCTGTCTCGGAGACTTTCGCAGCTTGGTCCGAGTCTGGATCCGGAAACAACGAAGATGCGATTGCGAAAGAGAAAAAAGGGGAGGTGCGGAATGAAAGGATAAACGGGCAAGAGGAGAAGAGGAAAAGAGGGCCAAGTCAAGGCGACTTAGTAGTGGTCTATCAATCGTAACGAGGGTCAGCGCTCTCTTCTCCCTCCTCCCCAGGAATGGCTTGAAACTCACCACCGTCAAACTTGCCATGGCCGTAGCCTGTTGTGCCATCGCGGGCAAGTCAATCAGAGGAAACAGGAGGAGAGAGGAACGGGAGGAGGAAGAGACTGACCGCCAATGCCGCCGTCAAAAGCGCCACCATGGCCGAGTCCGCCACCGATGCCGCCATAGCCGACGCCACTGCCAATTCCGCCGTATCCCAACCCGCCGCCGAGTCCGTAGCCGCCAATACCGCCATCGAACGGACCATAGCCATCAAGGAAGTGGTCCTGGTCGAAGCAGTCGTCGTCGTAGCCGCCCTTGAAGCCGCCCTTGCCGAAGCCGCCCTTGCCGTGGCCGTACCCACCGCCGTACCCACCGCCGAGGATACCGTCTCCGTAGTACCCTCCGCCGAGGCCATCACGCTTGACGTAGCCCTTGCCGCCGCCGATGCCGTGACCGAGACCGCCGCCACCGCCGAGGATGGCCGTGTTTGCTTTTTGCTCTGCGGGGCGGGTGGGTCATTGGGGTCAGCGTACGCAGTCCAAGAGAGTGAGAGCACACGAAAGGAGGAGAGGAGCGCACCGTTCTCGTTGTGCTGCTTGACGTTGAACTGCTTGTAGCAGAACTCTTCGTAGTAGAACTCTTTGTCGTTGACGTCCTTCTTGATCCCGTCAAACAGGAAGACGTTCTGGCCCTTGGCTGAGAGCGGGTGCGGTCATCAGCGCCGGAACCCTCAGACGAACGGAAGAGACGGGGGAGAGACTGACCATCCTTGGCGAGAACCTCTTTCTGGTACTTGACCTTGTACTTGGCTGCTCCCGCGGCGTCCGGAACAAGAGTCAGCTCTCCGCTCTCAAGACACTGCGAAATGAAAAATCGAGAGAGATGACCCACAGACGTCGGCGTAGAGGTTCCGGTAGCAGATCTCCTTGAGCGAGATCTTAGCCGCGAGTTCGTTCTCCTTGAAGTTGCTCTGCTTGACGACGTCGACGCCGGCTGCGCGTGCCCGAGTAAAAAGGTCCAGATTCAGTCCGGAGCTGATACGAAGGGGTCCGGAGCTGGTCCGGAGACGAGAGAGAGGGGGGACTCACGGCCTTCTCCTCCTCCGGGAGTCGGAGCGGCGGATGCCAGCACGGCGAGGAGCGGGAGGAAGAAAGCGGAAGAGAGCATCTCCGGTGCGCTGCGTCGGTGAGGAAGAAGAGAAGCGAGAGAGAGGTGTGAGGAAAGGGAAAGAAGAGCTGGCGAAGAGGCAGCGCGCGTTTTTGAGGCGCCGTGCATTTCAGTCCGGACCAGCCTTGCCTTTCCGACTGCTGCGAAGACCGGTCCCCCCATCCAAGGGCGCGAGAGCTCGACTTGTCTCTTGGCGCGACGGGCCGCCGCGACCCGCCGGAGGTGGTACCGTACGACCTTTCATTCTGGACTTTCCGCTGCCGCGCCGCCGCTGCTCATCTCGCCGGCTGTCGTCACGCCAGCGCCTTTGTCAGCCAATCGAGAGCGCTGGCAAGATGTGCACATGAATCAAAAAAGGAAGGTTACGTACGGCTTGCTGACTGTTGCAGATGTGAGTGATGGGCAACGAACACAAAGGACAGGAGGTCGATCGGAAAAAAACCCGTTCGATGACGACGCCGTGCAGGGCACGGCCACCGCCCTCGAGCGAGGAGGAGTAGACATAGAGTACTCCGCCGCCGGACCACCTTCCGTCGCTTGCAACTTCATCAGCGCGGTAGAAAGCCGGTCAAGATCCCGAAACCCGCTTCGTTTGAATTCGTAGTCGAAACGCCGCGAAAAGAGGGAGCAAGCAGCAAGAGGGAGCAGCCTGGGGTGCTTCAGCCCGCAGGCGAGACACGGACGGACAGAGACTGCTGGTGGGTGCATGGGCTGTATCTGAAGCCGGGCAACGGGGAAGCGGTCTCGGGGCTGAGAACGAAAAGAGGGCGCGATCCGGTCGGCGATGTTTGAGCTTCGAAAGAAACGGAAGGAACGAGTTGATGCTGCTTCTGCTCTAGCTAGGAGCCCGGTTCGAAGGAGAGGTTTGGTTTGAACGCAAGACCGGCGCGGGGAGACTGGGTACAACCCGGCGGGCAACCAGCTATGTGCACACGGTGCGATTCGGCTCGCTATTTTCTTTCGACTCGACTCGACTCGACTCGGCTGCTGAAGTCGGGCGGGAGCGAGGGCGAAGACGGTCCGGGTCCCAAATGGCCAGATTACGGACAATCGGGGGGCAAAATCATCTGAGGGTCCTCTCGCGTGAGTGAAGGGGCGAATTCGTCGGCTTGACAAGGAAGAAGAAGAAGAAACAACACCTACGGGTTTTTCATCGATTCATAACGGGACACCCCTCGCGCGCGCGCAAGAATGGGGGAAGCTTAAGGGGAGTCTTGAAGCTGGAAGGGTTGAATTCGGCGTGAAGGAGGTTCACGACGACCGCTGGACATAAGAGGCCGGGAAGATGCCGGACCTCCCGTGCAGTTCTCCCCTGAGCCAATCGTCGCTCACTGCGCGATCAACACGGTGGTGTCAGTCCCCACTTTCTCCAGAAGGGGAGGAGGGAGTGCGAGGCGTACCGACTTCGGTGATGGTGATGATGTCCCCGGTCGAGAAGGGCAAGTCTTCCCCTTGAGCGCCTTCAAAGTCATACAACGCCGTGGCTGTCCCCAGTCCATTCGAGACGGGTGCGGGTGCGGGCGCGACGGGTGGCGGCGGGATCGGTCTCGAAGCGGCGGGGGCGAGTGGTGCAGAGTGTTGCGGCGAGGAGGAAGAGGAGAAGAGGGCTTTGAATTCGGGACGGGCGGCAAAGTATTCGTCGAGGAGGGTGAAGAAGGCTTCCTTCTCTGCCGAGTCGTGCAGCATGGCGGTAAAGACTCCACCCCCGTTCGAAGTGAAGGTGGTGGACGGAGTTCGGGTCCGAGTCGGGGGAGGGGTCACGCCCGCGGTAGAGGAAGCGTTCCTGACTGGCGGAGGAGGCGGTCTCGACGTTGCTGGAGACGAGGAGGAGGCTGCGAGGGAAGGCGATGGTGCAGCGCTACTTCCGGCTCGCGGTCTCTGCTGGGCGTGACCGATGGGGACGGCCTTGTCGATCTTGTCAAACTGGGTGGTGATCTGACTGCGACCCTTTTCGGCATAGCTCTTGGCTGCCGTAACGAGTGAGCGGGTGTGCGGGTGTTAGCCAGTGGGGCGGGCACTCGGAGATGACGCAGGAGGGGAAGGAAAGGGCGGACCTTGGGAGAAGGCGGAACCGCTGCGGAGGGGGCGCACTAGATTAGCTTGTACTCCGACTGTACGCTCTCATTCCAGCTTACAACTTGTCCATGGTTGTGCGGAACGAGAGAGTGGATGCCGAGAGGAGAGAGAGAGAAGGTCGACTTCGGCTTCCTCTTCGACAACACAGAGTCTAGAGAGTCTAGAGTCGGAGCGATGCAGTGCCAAGTGCGACCGCTGCTGTCCGCTCACCGCCGCCACCTCGTCCTCCTCGCCGTCTCCTTCTCCCCGCGACCGTCTCCGTCGCTTGCCCGCCTCTACTCGTCGACCCCATCGCATGTCGACCCGCACCCGATCCTGTCTGAACTGCAACGCAAGGGCGCCACCTCCCCTTCCAGCTCGACCACCAGCGGGCCTCACCTCGGCCCCTTTCCCCTCCCCAACATCGACTCGAACTCGGACGCCGAGACCGCCCGCCGCCAGGCCCGCATCGACGCCTCGTCCCGCCAGTGGTCCCAACTCGGCGTAGCCCAGAGAGCAGGAGTCGTCGCCACCCAGGGGGCCAGCTTGGTCGTCGTCCTCGCCGGCGCCGGACTGTTTGCCCTCGTCGCGTACGCCTTCGGCAGCGAACTCTTTTCAGAAGCGAGCCCGACCAGGGTCTTTGAAGACTGCGTAGAACGAGTCAAGCAGGATCATGAGGTGCGTCTTTCCCCCCCTTCCTACTCTTTCGAGACACTAGTCTTGAGAAACTGAGGCGCACGCCCGCCTCGCCCGCCCGCAGCTCCCGACGATGCTCGCCCCGCCCTACTCCTTCCACGGTCCCGTCTCCCCCGCCGACGCCCGCATCCGCCGCAACCACCGCCGTCCCTCCCACACCCTCACCGTCGACCCTACCACGGGCCTCGAAACCCTCTACGTCCGCTTCGCCATCACCGCTTCCGATCCCCTCTCTTCAGACTCGGCTTCCGAAGAAGGCGGGAATCTGATCGCTCGATCGTGGGACTGGGCCAAAACTTGGATCGGCCCTTTGGTCTGGGACGATTCTCACCACCCGGGGGCGTACGACCCGAAACTCTCGAACGGGCTCACCGCGTCCGAACGCGAACTGCAACTCGAACGCGAGCGCAAACACCGCGAACAAGTCGAGCGCTCGGAGCGCGAGAGGGCGAGCTGGACGGGGTGGGCTGTGAATGGAATCGGCAACTTTGTGGGGAATGTGGTCGGGAGCAGTTTGGGAGGGTTGAGGAATTTGTCCGGGGCCAAGACGGCGGCGGGGAATGGCAGCGGCGAAGGGTACTTCCGACGACCGAGGAAACCCGCCTATGGTGAATACACGACCGCCGAAGTCGTCGCCGAGTTGCAAAAGGTGCGCGGTCTTTGTTCAGCCCCCGGACGGGGACAATGCTGACATCCTCCGCGCGCGTGGTGGTGTCCCCCACTAAACAGGATCCCAAGACGGGTCACTTTGTCTACAAGCAACTCTTCGCCGCCATTCCAGGTACGCTCTTTTGTTTCTTGTTTTTTCTTTTTTCTTTTCGCCTTCTCGAGTTAGTGACCGCCCGCGGGCTGCGCAATCCGGATACTTACTCCAGAACCATTCTCTCGCCACCTCATCAGATACGCGCGCCTCGAACTACTACAGGCACGACATCCCGACGGCGACGATTGTTCCTCCGCCCTCGTCGGCAGCGGATCAAGAAGGCCACCAGCAACAGCAGCCACCGAATCGGTGGCGGTTCTGGAACCGACAAAAGACGGTCGTGGCGTAGTTGGAGCTGCTATGTTTCCTTGTTGTGGACTGCCCTGTTTCCCTCGGAAAGAGAGTCGCGAGAACAAAGAGGGATTTCTCTGGAGAGCGGAGAAAAAAAAGGTCCAGGGTTCGGAATATTCAGAAGGGGAGCCAGCTGTATGGTCGTGTGTCGGTAGTGTTTGCTTGCTCAGGTACATTCCGTGAGGAGGTTACTACTGTAGAGCAGAGCGCCGCAAATGAAAGACGGAGAGTTAATGGTCGCCAAGTAACTCCCCGTCTCCTCTCGCCGTTCTCCTCTTCGTCCCCTCCTTTTTCACCCTCCTCACCAAGCATGCTGCTGATTCACCTGCTGTACTCCTGGCTCGTCCTCATCACTTGCACTGTCGTCGCTCAGTCCGGTGTGCTTCTTGCCCCTCCTACGCGCCTCGCCCACCCGCCACTGAACCCATTGATCGCAGCAGAACCAATCACCGGACCTACGCCCCATGACGCGGGCCAACTCGTCTTCGGTCCACTTGACTCGCACACCAAGTCCGGACCGCGTGCGGGCGCTCAAAACCACCGTGTCGGAGAAGAGGGAGATCAAGCCTTCTTCCCAACGATCGCGAGGAAAGAAGTGTGCTTTAGGGACGTGTACTCCCAACCGGGTGAGTCGTGGCTCCTTTTCAAAGCTGTACTCGGTCACCACTGACTAGACCCGCACTCTCTCAGATCGCTACGACCTCCTGTTTGCGCATCAAACCCCAATTCTCGACGGTCCGTGCCCATGCTTCACCTCACGAAAATATACCCTGATCTTGTTACTGACTCTTCATCCACCTCTGAATAGCGCACGGAGTGGTCGTCCTCGTCTCTGACGGCGTGATCGATCTCGCGAACGGAACTCGAGCTTACAAAGTCGACCACTGCTACCCGCAAGACGAACCCATCTCTGGCAAGTTCCCTCCCCCGCTCTTCCTCGTCCCAGAAAGCCTTGGTCTTCTGACTTGCCCGCATGTAGTGTACGACTACCTCGCCATGTGCCCCTTCGAGGATCGCTACAGCGAACCGAGCTGGGACCGCGGGATCCGTCTCGCCCGCTGGGACAAGTCGCTCCCCGTCTTTGACGAGCCAAGCTTCTTGCAGGGCTTCATCTTGCCCCACGCGAGAGCGGACAACATGGCGCTCTTTGGGGCTGGATTTGTCAAGGACGGTAAGCTCCTAGGGAAAACAGTCATCCTTTCTTAAGAGGAATTTGGGACACTGAGCTGATTTTGCCTTCTGCACTCTACTCTCCTGCAGACGGACCACAGAGCGTCTTCGAAGGGGCCCTTGAAGGCAGGTCCGAGTATACGTTCACTGCCCTGCGTACAACGACTGACGATACGACCTCACGCGGTCAACAAACAGACGAAGCCAACTCCGACCCCGCCTCCGAGCCCGACGACGATGACGACGAAGATGAGCAGCCGTTCGACCCTCAAGCGCTCGAGTTTGACGAGGCCGACTTTGCGTTCTTTAGCTCGTTCGAGAACGGCTATCCCGGTCGCGACGGATGCGACGAACACGGCTGCTGGTCGAGGAGGATCGTGACGGGATCGTGAGTGAAAAGCAAGAAGGGCGACTCAATGGCGTAGATCACGATGCATGGAACTTGTAGCTTACTGTGAGAGATCACGCGAAAGCGGTCGCGCTGCGTGAGGAGAGCTCGGCGTCGTTTCCGCAACCTCCTTCTCAGCGAATCAGGCCGAGCTGGAGTCGTTGCCGGAAAACTCCTCCCCCGTGGACAGAGCATCCTCGTCATAGCACCAATTGATGACCACCTTGAGTTTGCGCTTCTTTGCCCACCGTCGAAACGCCTTGCCCGGCGACTTGCTGTGGGAAGGCAAAAGTCCGAGATTGGCGACTTTGAGCGAGTCGAGCCGGTCGAGGGTCGCCATGAGTTGCATCTCGAAGGGACAGGTCTCGCCGGAATCGCCTTTGTGGAGGTCCTGCTCCGGGGTCCAGTAGGTGAGAGGCAGTCGGAGGACTTTCAGGTTCGGCGAAGTGTCGGCGAGGAGCTCGAGCTTCTCGACTGTCATCTTGCCGCCGTGCGACAGCGTCAATTCCTCCAAGCTCGGAAAGAGCCCGAACAACGCGAGCGGATAGTCGATTGTCGGGACCTCGTACTGCCACGGTTCCCAGTAATAATCGAAGGGCACCTCTTGCTCGTACGTGATGTCGCTTTCGATCGCAAACGCCTTGATCGCATTGTGCTTGACGCGCTGCTCCAGTCTGGCCGCATCAAAGTTGAAGCCGTCGAGGTCGTAGTCGAGGTCGGGGTCGCGTTCGAGTTCGAAGGGCAGGTGGTACCGTAGTCTGGCGAGCTTGGCGATGTCGGACGGTAGAAAGTACGCGGCTTGGTCGATGTCGATCCACTCGATTGAGATGTCCAGATCTATTACCTCGTAGTTGAGAACGCGGGCCCGGTCGATGTGACGCCTCGGTCTCTCGGAAAACCCGTCGAAGGACATGCAAATTTGGAGAGCCGGAAACACGGGTGCGTTGCCGTCGCCGTTGGAGCGCATGGCCTCGAGGAAGGCAGCGAAGGTAGAGATCGGCGCTCTCATCTTGCACTCGTACGCGACGCGCAAGTGCGAGAGCCGACGAGTCGCCAGGACTGCACCGACTTTCGAAGCGTTCTCGGGATCCGTCAGGAGTACGCCGACGCTTGTTGCGGCCGTGGCTAGTTGTAGGACTTGACACTGATATACGTCTTGCGCAAGGGAGCGATCCGTCGCCGAAGCTGTGCTGCTGATCTCCCGCGCGGTGGGCAACGCGGCAGCGAGCATGGGCAGGTCGGTCAAGTTGCGAATCATTGCGGCGAGTTCTGGTTTGTCGAAGAGATTCTGGAGGAAGAGCGAAGCGCGGTGCAACGATCGCTCGTAGCATTTGCTGGAACGGTGCGCATCGTGGAAATTGGTGTAAAAGTCGGGCGAAAAGTAGAGAGCGCGGGTGGCGGCGGGGACGAGTCGTTTGCAAGTCAACATGACGGCCCGCGCCGACTCGAGTTCCTCTGGCCGCACAACCGGTCAGTCAACAGCTCTTCGGGATTAGACGGACTGGGACGTACTCCTTCTCTCCCATGCCGTAGAGTGGTCACCGAGGAAACCTTCTTCGGCCCCGCTGACGCCGAAGAGGATATGTTCGAGCACCTCTTCGGGCAGCTCGAGCAGCAGCGGCTTTGAGCACGTAGCACTAGACAAAGTCGTCTGCCCGTCAGGGCTCGCCATGTGCGCTCCTGCGAGCCACACTCATCAGCGGCTCCACATCAGCCCGATTCAGAGCAACTCACGAGACTGGCGCACCTCGCCGTACCCAGTAGCGCCTTGAGGTTCGAGCTTGCTCTGGACGACGGTTCCTTTTGGGCCCGAACGGCGCTCCCGAGCGAGACGAGCTGACGGAGCGGAAGAAGCAGCGTTGCGCACGCGTACGTATACGAACGAACCGCAGCCGCACGTTGCCAACAGTTTCTTTCTTCATCGAATCTGTATATAGAGCGTTGCTGCCTATCTCCTTGCATAAGAAGGGCTGCTCCTGCCAGAACAGCGCATATCACGGGGCCGCTTTCTTTCGACGAACTCGTGGTCGACTCCCGGTGGCAAGTCGTTGCGCATCTTTCACTTTCAGCTATCCCTCCTCTGCCTGACGAGAGCGACTCTGCGTCCTTTGCTCTCATCGAGAGTGCCCGCGCGGTCAGGAGACACGGCGGCCGCTGGTCACGGAGCAGTTCAACCGTGGCGCGAGGAAAAGGTTCACCGAGGTGCGGCTGCGGAGGATAAGTGTGTATGTCTAGGATTCGCCGGCGCCGCACAAACAACGTTGCTACGGGGAAAGGGCAGATGCGCTGGGCGTCTTCTGCGCCTCCTCCGAACCGAGATCGTCCGAACCGTAATCGTCCGAACTGGACTCGTCCGACGTCGGTTCACCTGGCCTGGGGTCGTTGTCGAAGGAATGGCACTGTGTATAGTCGTAGTCTCGGGGACCCATGCACCAAGAGACCGACAGCCTGACTCCGCGTCCCTTCGCCCATCGTCGAAACGCCTTCGCAGGCCGATTGGTCGAATAGGGCAAGATGCCGAGATCGACGCGTCGGAGCTGTTCGAGTCGGTCCAGAGTCGTCAAGAGCTGGGTCTCAAACAGGGAGAGGCCGCCGCGCTTGAGTTCGACGAGGTCGGCCATGTCGACGTCCCAGAAGGTGAAGGGCAGGTTAAGGACTTTCAGAGCCGGCGAAGTGTCGGCGAGGAGTTCGAGCTTCTTGATCGTCATTTCGCCGCCGTGCGATAGCAGGAGGTTTTCCAAGCTCGGAAAGAGCTCGAACAACGCGTGCGGGTAGGTGATGGTCTCGACATCGTACCAGCTAGGATCCGAATAATGTTCTCGATACACCCGGTAGTCGTCCAATGGCGTGTCGCAGTCGATTGCGAAGTCGGTGATGGTGTTGTGCTCGACGCGCTGCTCCAAGATGGTCGAGTCGAAGTCGAGTCTCTCCCTTTCGAACATGACGCGGTACCGCAGTTTTTTGAGCTTGGCGACGTCGGACGGCAAGAAGCATGCTGCTTTGTCGATATCGAACATTCCATCGCGATCTCGAGGTCGACTACTTCGTAGTGGAGATTTGGCGCGTCGTCGATATAGGTCGCGTCTCTTAGGTGCCCGTCGTAAGACAAGCTGATCCGGAGAGCAGGAAACGCGGGCGTGCCGCTCTCACCGCCAGAGCGAAAGCCCTCGAGAAAGGCGGCCAATGCCGGAATTGGCGCACTCATACTCGACAGGTAGGCGACGCGTACGTTCGACAGCCGACGAGTCGCCAGGATTGCGCCGACTTTCGACGCGTCCTCCGGATCCGTCAGAACGACGCCGACGCTCGTTGCGGCCGTGGCGAGTTGTAAGACTTGACGTTGATACTCGTCTTGCACGACGGAGCGAGCGATCGCCGAAGCTGCGCGCCTAGTCCTCCCCGGCTGCGGCAAAGCCGCGACCCATCTCGGCAGGTGGGACAAGTTTCGGACCATCTCGGCGAGCCCTGGTCTGTCGAGCAGGTTCTTGCGGAAGAGCCAAGCTTTATACATCAAGGAACGATCGTACGCGCTCGAGAAGTGGATGTTGGAGAATTCGGGCGAAAAGTAGAGCGCGTGGGTGGCGGCGGGGACGAGTCGCCTGCAAGTCAACATGACGGATCGCACCGACTCGAGCGCGTCTGCGAAGCATGACTGCGTCAGTCAATAGCTTGCACCTCTAGGGCGAGCTGGAACATACTCCTTCTCCCCCATAAAGCACCGTCGAGGAGATCTTTGTCGACGTGGGCGACGTGCAGCAGGATGTGGGCGAGTATCTCTTCGGGGAGCTTGAGCAGCAGAGACTCGGGCCTCGGGCCACTGGGCGGATCCGATTCGATATCCGAGCTGTACATGCGTGCTGCTGCGCCGCGAGCAGGGGTGATCAGCGGCACCACTCTGACCCGACGACGACGAGGGTGGAATCGAGACGGCGTACCTTGCCGTGCTGCGTAGTGCCGCGAGGCTCCAGCCTGTTCAGTACCGCGATGCCTTTCGAGCCCAGGCGGCGCTCTCAAGCGAGACGAGCTGCAGGGTGGAAAGTGGACGGGAAAGAACCACGGAACAGTTCCGACGACCCTGGCTCCGCTGAGTTCTACTTGCGTGCGATGGAATCTACGCTGTCCGGATGGTATCAAATATCAAGGCGCCGCTGTCCTTTTCGACTACCTTTTCGTTATGTTGTCCAATCTCACTTTCAAGTGGCTTTGGCGCTTCGCTTTGGGATTTTTCGCCTATCAGGACGTAAGACTACAGACATATTCATATCGGACGACTTCCCCCATATGTCATCATACTGTTACATGTTGCCCCCGTGTCTCAAGCGTGCGCGCTCAAGTTGTGCACCGACCCCGAGGCCTCGTCGCCACCTTCGCAGTCGAGTTTAGCGTCGTGCACGGCGTGCACGCGCTTCTTGCCGCCGCAGAACCAGTAGATGCCGCCGATGATGTGCGCGCCGCCAAAGATCGCGACAGCGTAATCTGTCGTCGGCGAGGGGAGAACATCGAGGAACGGAGTCAGATGGTTGTGCTTGTCACCGGAACAGCAGGAGCAACAAACTCACTCATGTTGCCGGCCGTGACGGGATGGTATGTCGGAAGGAAGAGCATGATGGAGATGAAGATCTGGTAGACCATCGCGACCGAGTTGCAGATGATGCCGAGGACCCGCGGCAGTCGGAACGGCGCATTCGGGAGCTGCCCGGACGGTCGTCCTCGGAAGAGCATAAGCCCCGTCGGTACCGCATATCTGTGTGCGTGAGCAAGAAACGAAGTCAGTCATTGACATCCCGCGCAACGCAATCTTGTTTTGACGCAGCTCACGAAAGATTAAGTAGCGAGATGGCGAGGACGATGATCGAGTTGAAGAGCGGCGCGTTGCCGATGTAGATCAGGACGAGGAGCATCTCGATGACGGAGACGACGATGAGGGCGCGAACAGGAACGTGGTTTGTCGAGCTGATCTTGGTGAACCAGCGCGAGAAGGGGATCCCTCCGTCAAGGGCGAACGACCAGATGACGCGCCCCGCAGTGGCTTGTGTCGCAACTGACGCTACGCCAGCCGTCAAGCTCGACAAGGCGACAGTCAAGACGATCGCGCCTGCCGTGCTGCCCGTCGCCTGCTCAAGCACGTACAAGATCGGGAAGCTGTGGCGGGGACAAAAGATAACGGTCCGTCAGCAAATGCCGAGTGGTCCTGCCGTAGCCGCGGGGACAGAGCAATACACACAGTTGCGTTGCGACCGCATCAATATCCTTGACGGTGAAGAGGAACGCGAGGATGAAGAGCAATCCGGCCGGGACAGAGAGCAAAATGGAGCCAAGCATGGCCCGAGGCGCATTGAGGGCCGGGTTCGGCAGCTCTTCGCAGAGATGGGCGATACTGTCGTAGCCCATGATTGAGTAGGCGCCGCTCACCATGCTGGGGGAAGCGGGAAAGAACACTGTGTAAGCGGAAAAGCCCGCACGGAAGACAATCTGAAACGCCTTACCCGATGATGAAGACGACGCCTTTCGAGGTATAGCCGGTCTCGTTGATGAGCTTGGTGAATACAAAGCTCGCTGCGCATCGAAGTCCGGGTCAGCGGCATTTTCCCACGCAACGCCCCCGGCGGGAAACCCCTCCTCACCGGAGTTAAAGTCGCCTTCGTGCCTTGCGAACAGCAGCACGACGATGACAAAAGTGACGAGGATCGATACAATGCCGGTAAAGGTGTTGAGGGCGGACAGCGCGCGAAGCCCATAGATGTTCATGACGAGGGCGCACAGTGCCAAGGCCCAACTGCGTGGACAGAATGTCAGCCTCGGCTTCTCAAGCTCAAGCGAGGAAGTCGAAGCCTATATACAAGATGAGAGCTGTCTGCCATTGTGCTGGCGCATATGAAGGGTGGCATGCGGCGGCGTAGGCCGTGATCTGATTGCAGACATGTACCGTCAGCGACTCGAGTTTTCGCCGCTGACACAGAGCGGGGAAGAACTGACTCCGAGAGCGCAGATGAATGTGGCACTCATCGTAAGAGCGACCCATCCGGTGCAAGACAGCCAAGCCACCCAGTACCGCTGCAATGGGGAAAAGGTCAGGAAAAGAAACAAGAGGCACACGAAAGCGAAAGCGCGTCTCACCAAGAAACTCGCGCAGGACGCAGGCGCCATGTTCTCCGTCCAGGCAATCTGGCCTTCGGCAGTTGGCCAGATAGAAACCATCTCGGCGAGCGACGCCGCGCCGCACAGCGAGCACAGCGCGACGACGAGGAATCCGAGAACCATGACGGTCGGGCCTCCGGAGTACAGGGCGGTGCTCAGGGATCCGGCCCACGACGGCGCGGTCGAGACGACGGTGAAGCACAGGAACGCCATAGAGAGCGGCGAGAAGCGGATCTTGAGCGTGCCATCTTGGGCGCCGGGCGCCCGCGAAGTGACTTGCTCGACTCCCGTAAAGGCGAGCGTACCGGCTTCTTCGTCTTTTCTGCGCATCTTCGCGATGTTCCTCGTCTCTATATCGTCGTTGAGAGCTTGTTGTGATAGACTAGACAGAGATCGCGGATGAAGAGCAGGCGGCGGCGCAGGGAAAGCGGCGGTTTTATCGTCTTTGGTTCAAATTTGGAACAGAGGGGGCGCTCGCGTAGCAACCGGGTCGTAGCCAAGGTATGGGGATGGAGGTAAGGGGGCCCATGCGGGACAGGGACGGGCAAGAGTAGATCCGCTGTAATCAGGTGATTGAGGGGCGTGGGTGATCGGCGAGACGGAGGCAGCAGGCGGGAAGCCTCAGCTCGCACGCTCGGAGGCGCGAGTGGCCAGTTGGAAGCATCGAGGAACAGTGCCACAGGAGACGACCAATCGAGAGGGTGCCGTGCTGGCAGCTACATGGTCCACAGCGTAGCACACATGCGCATTGGAGAGGAAGAGGCCGTCGACCCGAAGAAGGCCGAAATCGACCAAGGCGGCCAAAACCAGTGGCAGTTTCTCATTCTCATCACTTTGTGGCGCTTTCTAGACTCGGGCGCTCGCCCTCCGCAGCTACTGCGTTACTCTATACACGGCAGCTAGGTTCCTAGCGCTTTGGATCAGTCTTCACAAATCCGGTAGCTTTCCGGCGCTTCGATGAGAACTTCGCCAAACGTCGGGCCTGCCTCCATTGGCCTCCAACTGATAGCCGACTACGGTCGCAGCCTCTACACCGGATTCTGTTGTTCCGAGCCCCGTGTTGCCAAAAGCGGGGCAATCATGGCTCGCGAAAAGGCTTGGTCCGAAGCGCGGTCGCTGCAGGCTAGCAATCCCTCCTCCCTCCGACTCCCGCCCCGCTCTCTGAAAGCACGCTCCGCTCCGCCATGTCTACGCCGAAAGTAACCGTTCACCGCTCTGTACTCGCGCAAACCTTGATTCCTGGACTTCCCGGCGGCTCTCTCGGTGAGTTGGCCTCCTTAGAGACACTTTTAGACGTGAAGCGGAGTTTGAGAGAGGAACTGACCTCGCTCGGGATCGCGGCCTCGCAGTCGACTTCGGCGCTTTCCAGCATGTCGAGGGCGCAGCCGTTGTTGGCGTTTTCCGGAATCACGGT
The DNA here is from genome assembly GCA_034406715.1 of Rhodotorula mucilaginosa. Classification (NCBI taxonomy): domain Eukaryota; kingdom Fungi; phylum Basidiomycota; class Microbotryomycetes; order Sporidiobolales; family Sporidiobolaceae; genus Rhodotorula; species Rhodotorula mucilaginosa. Next base: position 252,971 of record CP137865.1, read on the forward strand.
ACCGAGCCGGCTTTCGAGATCCCGTCCTATCCTGAAGACGAGGTGAGCGTCGGCCTTTCGTACATATAAAAGTCGCTGAGTGGACCTCTGACTCGGGATTTGCGTGTAGTTCAAATACATCATCGATGGTGTCCTCGCCGTACAACAGGATGGCAAACGCGTGACCGGCGTCGCCGGAGACATCGTGCATATTCCCAAGGTGAATCTCGCAGAGGAGCTTTTTGCGTGCGACTTTTCCTGATGCTGTCCTCCTTGCAGGGCTCAAAGTTCACGGTCCTTCCGACAATCTTCACCGCGGTCTACTTCTCGGCCCGCAGCGTCGCTTTCCCGCAGCAGAGTGCGCAAGCGAGGCTCTAGAGTACGCAACTTTGTAGACCGTTTCTTTCTGTCCGTCCCTGCATGCTATGCCACTCCTCGTACTCTCGCTGCGCCGGGCTTGGAGTGACTAGGGTCTGTGTAAGCAACAGATCGTATCGAGACTGGGACGGATCGAAGGCAAGAAGCGAACTGACTCGTCAGGCAAATGCGTCCAGCGCTTCTCTTCCGCCGCCCCGACTTGCTCACGAAGGAAAGCCTCTCATTCTAGACTTGCGAAGCCTGAATGTGCAGGTTTCGCGATCTTGCCGAGCGATCAGTAGAGCCTGCACAGTCCGAGAACGGCTGATTCCCGAAGCATGCTCGCAAGTGGCAAACAAAAAGGTCCTTCTTTCACCGCGCCGTCTACATCTTGGTCGCAGCAAACTGCTTACCAACAGGCTGCGCACAAGTGTATCAATCAGTAGCTGCGTACGGCGAATAAGAAGAGTATGCCTGAGCGCACCGTGAGCAGAGGCTGTTCGTCCAGCAAGAAGCGTTCGGTATTCTCCATGACAAGACGTTCGAACTCGACGTGCGTCTCTTGAGCAACGCCGCCGATGTGAGTCGTGAGGGTGACTTGTTTCTGTTCACGGCGCACATCGGGTCAGTTCACGGTAAAGCAGACGCTGAGGTACTTTCCACTCGCACGCACCATGCCAATGAGCTCCTTCGAGACTTGCGGCTCAAACTCGTGAACGTCGAGACCAGCCGAAAGCAGATGTCCAGACTTCAGCGCCGCTACGAGCGCCGCTTCGTCGATGACCGGTCCGCGCGCTGTATTGATGATTCGGGATCCGGGCTTCATCGCCGCAAGGAACGCCGAATCGATCAGGTGATGTGTCGACTCCATGTAGGGTACTGCAGAGCGCAAGTTAAAGATCAGAGCTAGAACAGACTGCCCGGTGATGGAGAAGAGCGCGCACCCGAGACGCTAACGCAGTCAGCTTGACCAGCAAGTTCGGCGAGCGAACCGATCCGTCGAGCCTCGAGCGCCTCGACGACGTCAGGAGGAGGAGGAGCCACGTCATAATAGCAAATCTCCATCCCGAGGGCTTTCGCCTTGCGAGCAATCTCGCGCTGGATCGCCCCGAGTCCGACGCATGCAAGCGTTTTCCCCCTCGGATTCCGCGCCTTGGTAGCGATATCGAGATGAACATCGTGGAAGACTTGAGGATCTCCCGTGCGTGCACCCCACTCGGCGTAGCTCGTCAGGCGGAACGTCGCCAGGATGAGGAATAGACCGATGTCGCTGGTCGCGGTGTCGCCTGCGCCTCGCGAGTTGGCAAAGGCGATACCGCGAGCGTTCAAATCCGGAACCGACATGTAGTCAAAGCCGGCGCCGGCAGCAGCAAAGAGCTTGACGGTCGGTGGGAGGAGCGCGATGAGTTCTGCGTCCCACGGTGACGCGGCGTTGCCCGTTTCGACAGCAAACTTGACGATGCCGTCAAACTGGCCGTACCTATCTTCGAGAAGAGTCAGCAACGGTAGGACGAACTCGTTTAAGGTTGTACAGAGCATCAACGCACCGCTTGTCCCGCAACGACTGCTGGAAGTTCTCGCGGCTTGACAAGTCGGCGGGGATCACCTCGAAGCGTTGGCAGAAGGCGTCCCATTGCTCCTTCTGGTAAGTCGGCGTGTCGCCGAGCACAAGGATGCGGGCTTTGCTTGCGTTTGTCATGGTCGCTCGGTGCGGAGGTGCCGATCGATGCTAGCGGACGAGGGAAGGGCGTACAGTTCCAAGGTCATCGCGATGATACGAGCCACCCTGACCAGCAGTCGGTTCAGCGGGCCGAGGCAGCTGCAGCAAGCCTCAACAGTTCAGTAGGTTCTTCCTTTGAGAGCGCGGGCGGCAAAGTGCGGGTAAAGCACGGCGGCGGCGGCGGCGGGGATGGAGGCAAGCGGCGAGCCTCACCGCAACTGGCCTTTCGCGAGACGAGCGCCGCGCTTGCAAATAGCATGAATAGCGGCCGGCACCGTCATGAAACTGGCGAGGTAATGGAACGCAGCGGTGAAACCGATGAAATTCCCTTCAAATCCAGTTTCGTCGAGCTTTAAGCTCACCGCGCAGAGTACCACGAGGCTGTTAGAGGAGACTCCTATGCGCCAAGGAGAACGACGGAGGAGAAAGCTAGGAACGACCCAGGAACAGCTAATGAGATAGAGCGAAGAAAAAAGTTGCGGAGGTTTGCGCGTCATCACGCTCGAAAGGGCAGGACGAATACAGCTATGCTGCAGGAATGAGTGTCGTGAGTTACCGATATATTGCCTCCATTCCGTTGAACCACCGATCTTGGGCGACCGCTCCACCGAGAACCCGTACGACTCGCAATCCAAACTGCACGCGCTCCTGACTGTCCTGCGTGCTCGCAGCCGCAGCCGCAATGATTGACGGTGCCGGGAGATTCGGCACGGAGCCCGAGACGCTGCCGACGAGGGAACGGAGAAGGTTCTCCGACGCGGAGAGCTGCGACGCGATCGAGAGAAGGGTCTGAAGGAGGACGGCGACGGCGAGGGGACTGGTCGGCGAGAGGGCGGCGAGGGAGCGGGCAGCTTCGGAGCCCTGCGCGGGAGGTTTGCGCGACAAGAGCGAATTGAGGACTGTACTGAATGCCGGTTGGTTGATTTCGGTGGTGGCTGCGAGAAGCCGACTCGCTTGTCCTTGGACCCGCGGCGAGAAAGAGGCATTGTGGCGACGACGTTGTTCGACAGCCTCGCGCCAGGACACGGGCGTCTCGGCGTTCCACAATGAGTCATTAGCCGGTAACGGCAGTTGTGACAGCGCGGGGTGGTTGTGCGGGAGGAGTCGTTCCTTAAGTCCTCCCGTTTCGCCGTGTCGAATGTCGAGCAAGTAGCAGAGGAACGCGACTCTGCACGCAGGGCGGGTCAGTTCTGCCGTCGAGGTGAAAATACAGCGACCAGATTGAGGGAGCTAACCGAATGTAGGTCTCGTGGACGACCCAAGCCTGCCAGATCCTCCGCAGGTCCCGTTCCGGAAGATCGAGGTTCGCCGGAATCTCGCACGGCGGCACTTCCAATTCGAGGAATTTCTGCAAGGAAGAGTTAGCGAGATGTATCAAGAGCAACAGACGGAGGCAGGCAGAACGCACCTGTACAAGCAGAGCGTGATGTTTGCGCGTGTATTCTTGCTCTGCGGTACGTGACGAGTCTGATGAGCTAGTGAGCGATAGGAAATAACAAGGCACTCACCTTCTGTTGATTTCGAAAAGGCTCCGAGTAGCTGGTAGAGTAGCAGCGTCTGTCGGATCGGTGAGCACGTCAGCCACTCTTCGCCCGTCTGCCAGCCAAAATATCGAACCGCACCTGAACCGACGCCAGCAATTCGTCCTGGCCCAGTTTCGCCGAACCGAGATGCTCGGCTGCAAACTCGCGCTTGATCCGCGACATCTCGTCGAAGAAGCTGGAATGCGTCTCGAACAAGCCGGCGCCGGCGACGGAAAGTGCGAACGCAAAAGTCGGCTCGACGGTGTTGAGGACGATCGATGGACCATGCTGTTGCCGCGGAAAAGAATCGGCCAAAGTGAGATACTGATCGACCAAGGAAGTGCGCCAAGGAAAGGGGGGAGACGTACAGCGAGCGGCAGGACCGGCAGCAAAGTTTTCGACGCCTGAAACGCAAACTTGGACAGTCGGGATAGCGGTGGAAGCTCCCACGCTGTAGACTGCGTATCAGTAACGTGGCGTGCAGACGAGATGAGGGCAAGCCGCGACCCACGATAGAGGTAAGCGATGCAGAAGCGCTGATTCGCCATCCAAAACCGTGAGCTGGTATTCCGTTCGACGCCGAACAGGCTGTACAAGGAGACGCTTTAGCCGCGATCCCGGAGAAAGCCTGCCGCAAGAGTGCGTACTGGTCGAGTCCCGGATACATGTCTGGTTCCTTCGAGCGGATCGGTTTCACCGTCGCGCCTTGCAACCACGAAGCGACGCCGTCGTCTTCGAATTCGGCCTCGACCCAGTCCTCGTTCGCCTCGTCGTCGTACAGCTGCATAGCATAGTATCTTGGCCGCAGCGAGCGGTTGCACATGATCTCGTCGGCGCGGATTGGTGGCGTTGCTGAGGGAAGCGTGTGCAGCTCCTGAAGGAGGTCGAGCTCCGAGTCGGCCAACGTCGGCAGCGGCGGGGCTGCTGGTTCTCCGCTTGTCGAGGTGGACGCAATACCGGTAGCGGCAAGTAGATCGAGAGGACTCGAATGGCTACAGTCGCTCGATTGTCCGGAATCGCTGGAAGGGCTGGTGCGGCCCGGGGCTGATTGCGCCGGCACGGCGGCTGCGCGAGCCCTCTTTGCAGGTGCTGGATTTGAAGTCTTGTCGAGGGCCGGAAAGTCCCACGGTAGGAAGATTTCGGGTGACGCGTGACCTTCCGGCGACGAGGACTCCGTGACCTGCGCCACGCCGCCGATGGAAAGGGAGCTTGTCGAGTCGCCCGCCTGCAAGAACGCCTCGAGCGTCGCTCCGGCCGCGATCTCGGGTACACCGGAAAGGGGTTCCGCTGGCGGTGGAAGCGGTAGTTGCCATTCGCGATCAAACTCTTCGCTGAGCGCCTCCTGCGCTGCCGGGACAGTCACCGCCGCTGCCGTCGAATCGGGCGCCGCCGGCTCCTCCGTCGCCGAGGCCTGTTTACGAGCTGTTGGAGATGTAGGAACGAGAGGTATGGGCGCTGGTACGGCGATGTCGGCTGCGGCGGCTGCGGCGAGAGAAAATTCGGCGGCCGCAGTCTCCGACTCTGCTCCTTCCTTGTGGTACATCCGGATGTGGCGAGCAAGGATGTCGGGTCGAGAGAAGCCCGTATCGCATGCAGCGCAGCGGAGCGCAGCAGCGCCGGGCTCATCTGTAGAGTATCGCGGCCAGGTCAGATGATATTCGCGAAGGGGAGGAATCCGAAAGCATCTCGAGTCAGCTCACGCTTCGCCCGCCAATGCCGTCGAGCGTACTCTGCGCGAGAGAAAACTTGTCCGCACTGCAGATGGTTCGGGCGAGTCAGTCAGCGGCGATTGGAACGCGGACTGATGAGAAGAGAGAGACGGCGCACAGTCGGACAGGCGTGCTCTTGTCTCGACGGCGGTGCTTTTCGCTTCGACCCTTCTGCTTGCATCGTGTCGGCCATGGCGTTGGCCCGCCTGGCTTCGCCCGAGCGTACGTGTCGTTGAGAGCAAGGAGACAACCCTGTTCTGCTCCGGGGCGGCAACTCGAGATACAAAAACGCGGGGGAACTCCGCTCTCGATCGGCCCGTCCACGCTTGTCTCATCACGACGCCGCGATAAGTTTCGGCGCGAGCAGCTCGGCACCCGCTGCAGCTGGCTCTCGAGCTCGCTCGCAGCGCTGTATCCCCTCGCCGTGACTCGCAAGGTACGAGCAGGCAGGTTGCATGCTGCTGTGCCATGGTGCGTGACGGGGGCTCGACGCTCTCCTGCTCAACCACTCTTCGCGCCCGCTCTATGCGGTACGGCACGTTCGTCTCACAAGCAGTATACGATAATGCCGCTACATCGAGTGCCTGACTGTGCTCGAAGCTTCCCACGTACGGCGTACCGCCTGACCTCGTCCAGCTGTGTCCCGGGCGGAGGCAGCGTGGGCGGGCTGGAGGCACCACGGTACCGCTTGCTCATGTACACGTCACCCTAGCTCGAGCAGAGTGCCTGCGGCTTCATAAAGTCCCGCAATAACCGTCGGGTGGAGGAGAGGCAGCTGGGCCAGACCAAGGCATGCGGTGGTGCACCAGATCTCACCGCTTCCGACTTGCTTTCCTCACCGCATCGACTTGGACCAGCGCTCTGAATCTCTGCTATAACTCGACTCTTTCTTAACAAGGCCTTGACGACTTACTGTGAGTCGAGCCTATACGCGGCTCTCGGCGCTACGTTTGGTTCATCGCGCGAATCCATCTCCGCTTGCGAAACAGACTAACTCGTCCCTGATGGACTCATGCGCGCAGAAAAATGGCGGTGAGCACACTACATAGCTACATCTTCCGCTTGGCAGGCCAGCAGGCTGACCTCCCTCCCGCCAACAGCACAACCTCATCGCAAAGCTCTCTTTCCCGAGCGGGCACGTCGTCTCCAAGGCAGAGTTCCCGGTCGGCCTCTTCATCAACAACGAGTACTCTCCGGCCTCGAACGGCGAGACGATCGAAGTGCGTGCGCCGGCGACCGACAAGGTGATTGCGCGGATCCCGGCGGGACAAGCAAAAGATGTCGACCGCGCCGTGGACGCGGCAGAACGCGCGTACAACTCTGTTTGGGGCGAGAGGTGCTCGCCGCGCGAGCGTGGACGTCTGCTCATGAAGCTTGCCGACCTCTTCGAGGAGCACGCCGACATTCTCGCCTCGATCGAGTCGATGGTGAATTTCTTTCGTCTGATCAAACTTTCGCTGCGTTCGAGGCATACTGACCTTTCTCCTCCACCTAAAGGACAATGGCAAGCCGTTCTCGATTGCCCGTAACGTCGACGTGCCCGAAGCGGCGGCGTGCTTGCGGTACTATGGCGGATGGGCGGACAAGGACCACGGCAAGATGATCGAAGTCGACGACTCGAAGATGGCGTTTGAGCGTCACGAACCGATCGGCGTCGTCGGGCAGATCATCCCTTGGAACTTCCCGCTCCTCATGTTTGCGTGGAAGATCGGACCGGCTCTCGCTTGCGGCAACACGATAGTGATCAAGACGGCCGAGACGACCCCCCTCTCGGCTTGCTATGCGACTCAGCTCATCGCCAAGCTCTTTCCTCCCGGTGTCGTCAACGTCATCATGGGCTATGGCGACGTTGCCGGATCTGCCATCTCGTCGCACATGAGGATCCTCAAGGTCGCGTTCACCGGATCAACCGCCGTCGGCCGCGCCATCATGACGGCTGCGGCACGGTCCAACCTGAAGCCGGTCACTCTCGAGCTCGGCGGCAAGAGCCCCAACATCATCTTCGAGTGAGTCTCCCTGGTGCCGAAGGGTTATCTTCAGTAGGCGAGACGGAGAGACTGACTTGCTCGGCGTGATTTCCCCAGTGACGCCGACCTTGACCAAGCCGTCTCTTGGGCTGCATTCGGTATCTACTTCAACGCAGGGTACACTCTCTCTTCTAGATATCGGACATGAGATCTCTGGAGCTGACCTTCGCGGGTTTCGCCTCAGACAAGCGTGCTCGGCCGGTTCGCGCATCTTTGTCCAGGAAACGATCTACGACGAGTTCCTCGAGCGTCTCACCCGCACCATCAAGGCCATGAAGGTCGCTCAGCCGTTCCAGGAGGACGCGTTCGTCGGCCCCTTGACGTCGAAGCTTCAGTACGACCGCGTCTCGGCTTACATCCAAGCCGGCAAGGACGAGGGTGCGACCGTCCACCTCGGAGGCGAGCGGCACGGCACCGAGGGCTACTTCCTGAGTCCGACTGTGTTCACCAACTGCACGCCAGAGATGCGCATCTGCCGCGAAGGTTCGTGGTCGCCGAATTTTCCCCTTCTTCTTGTCCGCAAGGAGTGAACCTTTCTCGCGGGTTGCTCCTGATGTACCGTTCCCGTGCACAGAGATCTTTGGTCCGGTTGTCGCCATTCAGAAGTTCAAGGTTTGTCGGGATTTCTCGAGACGTTCGGTCGCGGGCGTCGCTAAGTAAGCTACCGCTTCTCCCGCAGGACGACGACGACATCGTCGCCAAGGCCAACGACACCATCTACGGACTCGCTTCGGCTGTGTTCAGTCGCGATATCTCTCACGCGCTCAACATCGCCAAGCGACTGCAAGCCGGATCGGTCTGGATCAACTGTGAGCATTTCTCTTCTTTCGCCTTGTGCCTTTGTTTCGCTTGTATTACTCGGCTCCTTCTACCTTTCTTTCGCTCTTCTGACCGAGAATGTGTCTTTCTCCTACACAGGCTACAACCAGCTCAACCCGAGTGTGCCCTTCGGAGGGTGAGCGAGCTTCTTTCGAGGTTTGATGCTCAGATTCCGCTCACACCCTTCTACTGCCCGCAGCTACAAGCAGTCGGGAATCGGCCGCGAACTTGGCGAGCAGGCTCTGCACTCGTGTAAGTCTCCCAATGGCATGCTTCTGAACCGTGCACAGAATGGAAACTGACCGCTTAAATCGCACACAGACACGGCGGTCAAGTCGATTCACGTCAACCTAACTCAGCCGAACCCGTTGCCTGTTCCGGCAAAACTCTGAATCCACATGTAGCAGATCTCAGTGTTTCGTTTGCAACCGTATCATCTGTTCCGACTCGTGCATGTTCGGTTCGACGGTATCGCTTTTTGGTCGCTTCTCGCGATCACTTCGTGCTGCGGGCACTATGTACGGATGGGAGGCCAATGCGGAATTATTAGTGTTAAACTGAGGTCTTAGAGCGGGGCGATGGCGCAGCTGCACTTTCGGAGGCGAATTACAACTGCCGCAGGGAAAAATCGAAGGTGAAAAGCCTCGGACGGGGATTCGCTTCGGAGCTTGCTGAATTTGTTCCATGGAACACCCCGCTCGTGAATGAGTGGCCTTCACTTCCATCACCTATCTTTTCGAGCAAGAGAGAATTCCTCGGCAAAGCAAGGATTGCGTTCAACCAGGCGCGCATTGCACCAAGCCAGACTCTACGCCGTCTTCGCTCTCGAACCTGCATGCACTTTGACCTTGACGTTGATGAAAGTGTCGACCATGCTCGCGACACCGGTAAAGAACGGTGTCCATGCGGGTTGAGGGAGGAACTTTTGCGCAAAGAGAAGCGAAAGCGTTTGAATGACTGCCGAGATCTGCTCGGCGGGCGGAAGTAGTAAGTCGCATGGACGCAGAAGAAGCAGAGTTGAAGTCAAGGCTCACTCGAGTGATTGGGAGCAGCTCGCTTCGGACGTCGGCGGACACCTGGCGGATGCTACCGTGAATGACGGAAAGTGCCGAGACTGTGGAAACGAACCATTAGGGTGACCGGAAACTCTCAACACTATGAAGACGCAAGACGTACGGTACACAGTATTTTGGATGGGAAGAATGATCGCGAGAGCGGCGACCACTTCAGTAATGCGTGCCCGGACCGAGGTGCGGCCGCGGAAAACCCTCGCGAGAAGCTCGTACAAAGCGTGGTCGAGTGGTGCTGCAATGCAAGCCGCTGCAGAAAAGCACCAGCACTAAGTATCTGACGACTTGATGAGAGGTCCGGCCCCGATCTCGGGAGAACGCACCGTAGAGCGCGAGCTTGAGAGCATTCAAGTGTGTTTGCGCCGCACAGATGCCCGATCGGGCGCGCGCGGGGTCGTCCGACTTGCTCAAGGCTGCTGCTCTCGCGTAAGTCCGGCGGCGGCCGCGCGCTAGTGCTTGTGCAACACCGGTCGAGACGAGCTCGGAGAGGTAGCTGCAAAGAAAGCGACGGCTCTCTGTCAGAATGCCACATCTTCCTGTTCGCACTTCTGGAGTACAGAAGATGCGCACTAGAGTAGACCACCGGTTCCTGCCTTGGTCAAGATGGGTCGACGGCTCAGGATCGCGAGATACGCTGCGCGACAGTTGCGAAGGTCAGTCTCGCAGGTACATCTGGCGCCTGCCCAGCATGCCCGGCGCACCTTCATTCAGAGCAAGCGGGCGCCGCACAGGTTTGATGACGGTCGACGACATGCTCTTTGCTGCCTTGCGCCTGTATGAACGGCGACTCTGCTCCGGAGTGATCTGGGTCGCCTTCGGAGATTCTGCGACGGTGGCGGTCCGCTCGGAGCAGCTCGCTCCGTGTTGTGTCCGCGGTCAGGTGATGTAGCGGGGGCACGAAAAGTTTGGCCTCAACGCTAGCGGGGACCTGCATGCCTCAGAGTCAGCTCTGCCTCGACGGCGGGGTGCTGCAGGTTAATCCTCGCGCCGGGGTATTCGCCAGCTTATCGAAAATTACTATGATGCTGCCCCACATGGCGGTGAACTTCGGCTAAAATTGCAATCACGGCGGCTCCCTTGCCTCCCCCAGAAGAAGCTGGCGGCTCCTGCCCGGAAACCTTCCCGCGCTGAGATTGACTGCCTCCGCCTCTGGCTGAGCGACCTGGAGGAGCGATGCCCAGGTCTAGGTCTGCCACACCACCTTCCCCGGATCTCTCCTGAGTCTCGCTCGACCTCTACCTACACCGACCTGCTACTGCACCTATTTCCGAGCTTCGACATGGCGACCCCCCACCCGACCAAGGAAGGCTTCACCTACTCGCCCGCTGCAGGTCTCAAGCGAGGCGTAGTCACCGAAGGCGCGATCCGCCCGCTGCAGTCCTTATCCGCCAAGGCCGACTCGAAGCCGTTCGACGTGATCGTGATCGGCGCCGGCTACACTGGCCTCTCGGCGGCACGAGACTTGACGCTCGCCGGCCGGTCCGTCCTCTTGCTCGACGCGCGCGACCGCATCGGTGGTCGCACTTGGACGTCGCAGATCGATGGCGAAAAGTTCGAGATGGGCGGCGTAAGCTTTCCGCGCGATATTCGATATTCCTTGCTCGCTCGTGTTGCAAGAACGGCCTCTGACGTGACTGCTCTTCCGCAGACCTGGATACACTGGAGCATGGGTTACGTCTGGCGCGAGATCCAGCGCTACGGACTCGACCAGCGTCTTTCGATCACTCCGAACGAGCTGTTCCCGGACTTTTCTTTCAACAAGACCAACTTCAACGGCCAGGTCATACAAGAACCGTTCAAGGCCAACTTCCAGATGTGTGAAGATGCGTTCAGGCGCTTCTGCGACGTCGACGGACACAATGGCGCGACGGTTATTCCGATCGCGACGCAGGTCGTCAAGGGAGTCCTGTGAGTGTGCGTTTTCTTCCTGTACAAGAGCTTTCTCACTGACGCGCAGTTCTTCCGCTCTGCAGCGTCAACGAGGAACTCGTGAAGAAGTACGACCAGTACTCGATCGCCGACCGGATCGCCGAAGTCCGTGCGAAGAACATCTGCTCCGAGCGCGAGCTCGCCTTCTTGATCCCGTGGTTTGTGCTCTCGTGGGGTGCGCGTCCCGAAGACGCTTCGGTGAGCCGATTTCTCCGCCGTCTGGATGCTCCTTCTGAGCTGCAGACTGACTCGGACTGCCTGGCGACTCGCAGCTCCTGGAACTCATCAAGTGGGCCCGACACGGCGAAAACTCGTTCAGCTTCCTCGCCCAGATCCTCTGGTGCTACCGGCTCACCGACGGCCAGTCGCACCTCGCGCGCAACATCTTTGAGGAGGCCCGGCGGACAGAGCGTCTCTGCTGGTCGTTCGAGACGATCGTCTCGAGCGTGACGGATCGGCATGGCTCGGTCGAAGTCCAGACAAGCAAGGGCACGTACAAGGCACTCAAGGTCGTTTCGACCCTGCCGCAGAACGTCGCTTCCAAGGTTCGGTTCGACCCGCCTCTGTCTGCGCTCCGCCAAGAGGCCTTCTCGATCAAGCACGTTGGCCAGGGCCACAAGATTCACTCGATCTTCAACCGACCCGAGTTGCGCTCGGGCGTCTGGAACGCCTGGCACGAGACGAACGACCCGCCATACGAGCTCGCGGCGGCTTTCGGCGACCACACGCTCCGCGACGGACGAGTTTCGGTCGTCGCTTTCGGCGGCGGCAACTCAGCCAAGAACCTGCCGTCTCAGGACCCGACCAAGATCCGTCGCTGGCTAAAGGACGTCGACCCAATCTTCTCCGAAGCGTACGAAGGCTCGGTGTGGCACGAGTGGTAAGGCCCTGGCGCTTCTTTCTCCCGCTCTTTTTCTTTTAGGCCTTGTTGTTGACGCGATCTTATTTTGACCCGGGGCAGGATCGACGACCCCTACGCGCAAGGTCACTGGAACATGCACCCGCCAAACTACTACACCCGCTTCCACCTTGAGCTCCAAAAGCCCCACGGGAACGTCGAGTTCGCGTCTGCCGTAAGCTCGTCCCGTTCTGAAACGGCCTCGTCGCTGGGCGCTTGATCACTGACAACCTCCGCTTCCTTACAGGACTGGGCCGACGGCTGGAAGTCGTTCATCGACGGTGCGATTGAGCAAGGAACCAAGGCCGCGTACCGGATCAACCAGGAGCTCCAGCAACGCCCGCGCTCGTCTCGTCTCTAAAGGAGACGCACTTCTTTTTCGTACAGGTCTGTTTCTGAATCTGGCCAAGTCAGTAGCCGCAGTTTGGGGTGTAAGGATGTACTTTATCTCTCGATTCGATCTCAACAGCTCTGCGCTTCAAAGGTAAACCCAGCCAGCGTTTCTGTCACTCTTTCCCTCTTCCTCTTCCGTCTGGAAAGCGTGAGCGGCGTTGCGTGCAGCTAGATCTCGGATAGAGGGCGGCGTTTCAGACGACAAGAGTGTGTAGACGGACAGAAGTAGAATCGTACAGCGAGTCTGGGAATCTGCAAATCGACATCTCCCGTCAGTCAGTCTCCACAGGCGATCACAACAAAGTCGAGAGAGAAACCAAGCTAACTGACCAGGGAAAAGAAAAACTTCTACTCGGATCCTCCTTCTTGGGCAAAGATCAAGTGCTGCTTGATATCCTCCTGCGTGACGGTCGGTTTGGCCGACTGCACCGCTCGCACAAAGTCGTTATATGTCCTGCACGAAACACGGTTCCACGTCAGGCTGCACTCCTTTTCGATCAAACCTTCCCCCATAGAAGCTCCGGTGGCTTCAAAAGGACGGGAAAGGGAAGCACGGGAGCGCCCCGAGACGCACAGAGGAGGTTCGAGCAACTCGTCGCTGTTGATGTCGTTCCACGTGAGTTCCTTGGCGGCGGGATCTCCCGGAGAACACGGCGTGAGCTTCTTGACTGTTCGTGGTGGGTCGGCGCCCTCGACCGGGACCTCGACCTGCGCATTTTCGCCGTTTGGGTCGTCAGCCTCTCGCGTCCGTGGCAGACTACCATGCAATAAACCCCCACGGCTGCCTTCCGCAACCGGTGCAGGATGCAAGTGTCTCGGAGCGCGGGACCGGAACGCACCTCCTTGAAATGCGTCGCACTGAGCACTTTCCGCACCGGCTGCATCAACGCGTCCCTCACGACGACGGCCAAATCCGAACCCGAGTAACCCTCGGTCTGATCCGCGAGGGCGCGGTAATCCGCCTGCGAGAGCTGACACGGCGTCGTGCCGATGTTGAGGTGGAACATTTTGACGCGCGCGGCCGGGTCGGGCAAGGGGATGTAGATGCGTTTTTCGAATCTGTACGAAGCCAAGCCGGTCAATTTGAGCAGAGATGGTCGTCAGCTGACTTGGGGGACAGTTGCACGAGTCGCCAAAGTAAAAAGCCTCATCGCTACGCACCGTCGCTTGATGGCGACATCGAGCGCCCACGGGATGTTGGTCGCGCCGAGGACGAGCACGCCCGCCTGGTCGTTCCCGACTCCGTTCATCTGGACGAGGAACTCGGTCTTGATCCGCCTCGACGCTTCCGACTCGCCTTCGCCTCGTGTACCGCAGAGCGAGTCGATTTCGTCGATAAAGATGATCGATGGGGCGTGCTCTCTTGCCATCGCAAAGAGCTGCTTGACGAGCCTGTGCGAGGCAGTCTACGACGTGAGCATCCTCCTACCGCGTGCACCCCAAAAAGTGGCGTAAGGGAAGAGACGGCATGCAGTCGAAACGCACCGTTCACTCTCTCCCATCCACTTGCTGACCAAATCGGACGAACTGACGCTGAAAAAGGTACTCTTGGCTTCGGTCGCGACCGCCTTGGCGAGGTAACTCTTACCGGTTCCGGGCGGTCCGTACAAGAGGATGCCGCGCCACGGGGTTCTTTTGCCGGTGAAGAGGTGCGGGAACTTGATCGGGAGGATGACGGCTTCCTTGAGGGATTCTTTCGCCTGTTCGAGACCGGCGACGTCTTCCCACCGGACGTTGGGCGTTTCGGACAGGATGGCGCCTGGTGGGATGTGTGGTGTGGTGTGAGCTCTCGAGGAGACGAGGGACAAAAAAGGAGGTCACACTCACTGGACAAGCCGTCTCGCAGTTTCTTGTTCTCGGCATCGTCATCATCTCCCTGTCCCTTCTTGGCCTGCGCCCCTCCCCCTCCACCACTGACTGCTTTCTTGCTCCCGTCGGCGTCGGCTTTCGCTTTCGCTTCGAGCGACGCGAGGTGGTCTTTGAGTTTTTCGGCGCGCTCGAGGTACTCTTCCACTTTGGACCGGATCAGGTCTTTCAGTTTCGGGTTCTTTTCATCTGCGGGCGTGCGTTCGTGATTAGCAGCTCAGCGGGTGGGGTTCGGGCTGTACGGGGGATTTGGGGATCCACACGGACATTTGTAGGCCATGTTGAAGTAATCGAGCGAGTTCCTGACGACAAGGAGCACGCTAGGGTCAGCTCCGGCGTCGCTAGTCCGGACGGAGGGGCTGACTGACTTGTAGAGCTTGAAGGCCTCTGCCCAGTCCTGGCGGACGTCGGCGTCGATGGCCTGCTTGACGAGATCGCATGCCTTCTGCTCGTCCACGTCGTCGTCGTCGTCGTCGTCGGGTCCCGGGGCGGAGTGTCGTTACAGCACATTCGGCGTGGTCGGCAATAGGGAGCAGGGCTTTGGGTCAGCGAGCGTTCTACACTCCGAGTGAGGGGCATGACGACGACTGCTGCTGCAAGCGGTCGCAGAGGAGAACAGGCAGACTTGCATCGAGAAAGTTTGAATTTGCGCTCATTTCTGCCGGCCCAACCTCAGTCTATACGCGGCTCAGGCGAATCGAGCGGAGAGAGATGCACGGCGCGAGAGAGAGAGAAAAGGGCACGAGGTGGGGTGAGGAGGATCGGCGGCAACTCGACACTGCACTGAGCGTCGTTCCGTCATATGCAAGTGCTTTTCGAGGTCATTTCATCATTTACAGTAGTGGTAGGTAGTCTATCCAGCCCCTCTAGAGAAGAGAAGAGCTTGAGTCGAAGACAGGGGCCCGCGTCGCGCAATTTGCCCGCGTTCGACGACGCGGTCCGTCGCGTCTCTCTCTCAAGCTCTCGCGCCCCTCGAGAGCCTGCTTGCTAAGCCGAGCAGCTCGTACAGCTGGTCTGCGCCCAGCTCCGCAGCCCCGCCAGCCGAGACCCCGCCAGCCGGGCTCAACTCCGCGACTCTCTCCGCGCGCACGAACGCGGCAAGAACCTCGCCGTCGCGCGTGCTCTTGACTATACGCGCGTCGATTCCGCCCCGCTGCCTAGCGCAAGAATAAGAGTCGATCTACACGCTCTTTCCGCCGCGTCCCCGTCCCCCCCGGACCGCGCGTCCAGTCGCGGCCGTCCCGCCCTGAGATCTCATCGCCGAGTCGACACCGAACCTACACGCCCGCCTAAACGACCATGCCTCCGCGCAAGAAGGCGTCGCCGGGCAAGGCCAAGAAGCGCCAGCGCCGCAACTCGGCCGGGTCCGACTCGGACTCGTACGACGACCCGAACGAGGGCAAAGGCCAACTCGACCTGACCCTCCCGCCGCTCTACAAACTCGACGAGATCTTTAGCCACATGGTCTCGCGCGAGGCGGACGAGTTGGCCGCCCTGTTCAAGAAACTCGGACGCCCGCTCCGCGTCGCGACCATGTGTTCCGGAACCGAGTCGCCCATCCTCGCCCTCCGGCTCATGTCGCGCGCGCTCGAAGCCCAGACCGGAGTCTGCGCCGAGATCGACCACGTCTTTTCCGCCGAGATCGAACCCTTCAAGCAGGCCTACATCGAGCGCAACTTTGCGCCGCCCCTCTTGTTCCGCGACGTCACGGAACTGTGAGTGCCTTCCACATGAACGATCATCCGCTTGCGCGCTCTCTCTCTGACTCTGACGACGAGCATCCTCTCCACCCTGCGTGCAGGCCCAACGACCAGGCTCGTACGGCATACGGTTCGTTCGCCGAAGTACCCGGCAACGTCGACCTCTTGTGCGTATTCATCTAGGACACTCTCGCACGTGCAACACGCGACTAGTCCTGACGCGTTGCCCCTTCCTCTGCAGGATTGCTGGCACATCTTGCGTCGACTACTCGAACCTCAATAACAAGCAAAAAGGAATCAACGACGGAGGCGAATCTGGTGCGACGAACAACGACCGAGTCCGAGCGTGGTCCTTCCGTCCGTCCCACCTAGCTGACGACGCAATTTTTCTTCGCCCCATCAGGTCGCACATTTCATGGCATGCTCGAATACAGCAAGAAGCACCGAGTCAAGATGATCATCCTCGAGAACGTCTTGAAGGCGCCGTGGAAGGCGGTCGAGGCCAAGTTTGACGAGGCCGGCTATGGCGCACGCTTTGTCCGCCTCGACACCAAGAAGTACTACATCCCGCACACGCGCACTCGCGGCTGTGAGTTTCTCGCTCCCCTGTCCTGCGCCCAGCCAGCGCAAAGAGTTTACTGACATCTGTCCGCCGGCGCCTCTAGACCTGATCGCCTTCTTGAAGGAAGGGACCAAGGACGCCAAAAAGTCCTTCTTCGAGAAGCGAGACTCTTCCAACCTGTCGGCGCACGAGATGGCCGACGAGTGGCAACAACGCGTCAAGGAAGCAGAGCGCGTCGCGTCCGCCCCGACCGAAGCGTTCTTGCTCGGGTCGGACGACCCGCGCGTGCACCGCGCGAGGCAGGAACTCGCGTACCAAAAAGTCAACGCGGACGGGAACAAGCGCGCCGCGACCGACTGGGGACGGTGTGAAGTCCGGCATGCGATCCAGCGGCAGAAGGAGAAGTTGGGAGAGGCGAGGCCGCTCACCAAGTGGTCGGATGGAGGCGCGCCGCCCAAGATGCCGGACGGAGCGTGGCAGGATTGGGCCGAGACGCAGACGGAACGCGTGCACGACTTGATGGACATTAGTTACCTCCGCCAGGCCAAGCTCGGCGTCGACGTCAGTGCGTAACTCTTCTCTCTCGCGATCGTTCTTCTCCGCCCCTCTCACTGACGCGATTCCCCCTCGCAGCCGCCAAGTCGGCCGTCTGGAACTTGTCGCAGAACGTCGACCGCACGACGGCGTCCAAGCTGTTCGGCATCACGCCCTGCTTGACCCCGAAGGGCCTGCCCTACCTCACCCACCGCGGCGGTCCCATCGTCGGAGTCGAGGCGCTCGCGCTGCAAGGACTCCCGATCGACGAGCTCTTGCTCACGCGCGAGAGTACCGATCAGTTGTCCGACCTCGCGGGCAACGCCATGTCGTCCACCGTGGTCGGTACCGCGATGCTGTACGCTCTCCTCGTCGGCGGTCACACGCTCGAACGCGGCGTTGTCGTCAAGGAACCCAAGGCGGGCGAGGATGAAGACGGCGACGTCGTCATGGATGGGGACAAGCTCCAAAAGGCCGAGAAGAAGGCGCCGCCGACGGACGAAGAGCTCGAGGCTCGGTTCCGCGGCGCGGACCGCCTCGTCGAACACCCCGTCGACCTCGCTTCGCACAAGCCGGCGCCCGTCGACCTCCTCGAGCGCGCGCACCGTTCGGCCCGCCGCTGCAGCTGCGAAGGCCGCGAAGACATCTCGGTCCACCCGATCTTGACCTGCGCGAGTTGCGGTCACTCGACCTGCGTGCAGCACAAGGCTCGACCCGAACACAAGTACAAGGACGACTTGGCCGAGCGCGAGTCGCCGAAAAAGTTTGCCGCCGACTTGCGCGAGATGTTGCCGATGCGGTTGAAGTTGCCCGGCTTTGACCGCGGGACGATCACCAAACTTGTCGACGAGGCCAAGGAGCAAGGTTCGCCGCTCAACAAGAACTTGCTCGACAAGTACGTCGACATTGTGGTCGACGCGCTCGCCAAGGCCGAGTTCCACTTCCAGCACACGGACCGTCGCGACTACTGGACAGCGGTGTACGGAGCCGAACAGGCTCGCCTCGACCTGCACTTTGGGCAGACGACCATCGAGTGGCGTCTCTTTGTCGAGCCGCCTGCCGACCTTGCCGCTCTCGCACCGCTCCGAGTCGCGTTCGAGCAGCCGGTCGCGCGTCTCCAGCTCGCTCCCGGTACAACCGATCTCCTCGAGGGGACCTGGGCGATGAGCCTCCCCCTCTCGAGCTCGTCCAACACCGTCGAACTCGAGTTCGAGTACGACGGCGATGCCGTGACGGACGCTTCGTGGCGTGCCAAGATCGAGCTGGTCGACTTTAGGGAGGAAAAGTCGCCGCGTCGGATCAAGGTCAACTTCAACGGCGATGAGACCTTGCTCAACCGTCCGCTCGACGGCACCTACTTGCGCGAGGAAGACTGCGGCACGCCGACGCACGCGCTCTACCGCCGCGTCGAACCCGCCGAGGAGACCCCGCTCTACTTCTTCTTCGACCCGTCGCCGTACCTGGAAAACACGCACGACCGCTTCGTCTTTGCCGAGACGTGCTCTCGCATCCATGGCGCTCGTCCCCTCATCGCCTCGATGCTCCCCAAGTGGCGTCTCAACCCGTTCAAAGTCGAGAAGGAGCGGACCGAAAACGAAGTCGCCATCCTCCTCGAGCCGGACATGAAGCCCAAGGTCGAGATCTCGAGCACCTTCCGCCCTCTCAAGGACGTCAAGATCGTCCCGGGAGGTACGGACGTCAACGAGGCGAGCAAATTTGCCACCATCAAGACCGGCGGCAGCCTCTCGGTCGCCGAGCACAAGTGTCAACAGGCCGAGCTCCTCCTGACCGCGCACGTCCCCCTCGCCAAGTCGCCCTCGCCCGTCTGGGCCAGCGAACACTGGCACGCCGTCGACCTCCAGCACGAAGGCCCCGAAGTCTTTACCAAGCTCGGCTGGATGCTCGCGCGCATCCCCGACTGGCAGTCGCTCCACGAGTGGCAGTCCGTCGAAGCCGACAGCGCTCCCGCCGACAACTGCCACGACTGCGCGCCGGCGCCCCCCGTGCTCCAATGGATCCGGCAGCTTGTCGCCAAGCCAAAGTCGTGGGAAGTCTCGATCACAGCACGTGAAGACGGCAAGCAAGCTGCCGCCTACGAACATGTGAGTCCGTTCCGTGCACGCCAAGGTGGACGAAGGGAAAAGGAATGCTAATGTTTTCTGCGCCTCTTGACAGTCGCTCAAAAACCGCCCGGAGCCCATCGTCGTCCACACGCGGCAGATCGGCAACGACTTCCAGTTCAAGGTCGGCTTGAACGTTGTCAGTCTCGCGCACCGGGTCCTCGCCCAGCTTCCGACGCACCGCAACCTCGAGTGCTCGGAACCGAAGGTCGAATGGCGCCTCAACTCGACCGCCAACATGGCTCTCGGTCGCGAAAACTCGCACGTGTTTACGCTCTTGAGCAACCGTCACAACCCCGAAGCGGAGAATCCGAGTCGGTTCAAGAACTACAAGCTGCGTCGGGAGCAGCTTCGCTCGCTTCACTGGATGATCGAGCAGGAGGCCAACCCGAAGCCGTGGATCGAAGAGGAAGTCACCGAGGCGCTCGTCACGCAGCTCGGCTGGACCGCCGAATGCAAGGCGACGCGCGAAGTCCTGGTCCGTGGCGGTGTCGTTGCCGATGCCGTCGGTTACGGCAAGACCGCCATCACGCTCGGCCTCATCGCCTCGCGCCGGGAGGCGGACGAGGACTTGCCCGAGGACGATGAGCGGATCCCGATCAAGGCGACGCTCATCGTCGTGCCGAAGCATCTCTCGCAGCAGTGGCCGGACGAGGTCAAGAAGTTTACACAACCCGCGCTCAAGACGATCATCATCCAGAACCACGCCCACCTCAAAAAGCACACCATCGAAGACTTCCAGGAGGCCGACATTGTCATCGTCTCCGAGTCCCTGTTCACGTCGGACGTGTACTGGCCTTACACGGCCGACTTTGCCGCCTCGCCGTGTGACATCAAGACCGACAAGAAAGCCGGTCGTTACTTCCGTCACTGTGTCGACGTCGCGATGGACTCGCTTTCCGAGCAGGTTCACCGCCTCCGCGAAGAAGGCTCTCGCGCGGCGCACAAGGCGCTCACCAAGGCGCGAGCGAGTCGCGACGAAGACTTCGAGAAGGAGTTTGTCATTCCCGAAACTCGCAGAAAAGCGGTCAGTCTCACCTCGTTTCAGATCCTCACGGGAAGCGATGCTGACTCCTTGTGCTACAGAACAAGATTGCCCTTGAGAAGGGCAAGAAGCCGGCGGCGCTGCCGCCGAAACCGACCTCGTTCCCTCGGTCTGCTAAGGTCGGCGACGACGAGTGGGGTCTCCTCTCCAGCGCCGCGAAGAACGACTGGACTCAAGTCAAGGGTCCGCCTCTGGCCGCTTTCTCGTGGGCTCGCGTCGTGCTCGACGAGTTCAGCTACACCGAGGGGGCGTCGCTCGTCGGCATCCACACTTGCCGTGGACGCGCGCGCTGGATCCTGTCCGGTACCCCGCCGCTCCGCGATTTCTCGGAGGTCAAGTCGTGCGTGTTCTATTCTCCCGTCATTGCTTCCCGCGCGTCTCGTCTGACATGGACGGTGTTTGCGCATGGCAGGATCGCCTCGTTGCTCAACATCCACCTCGGTATCGACGACCAGAACGAGGGTGTCGCAGACCAGGTCGTCATCCGGAACAAGGAGGCAACCAAGGCGGAAGTCTTCCGCTCGTACTGCGACGTTCGCACCAAGGCGTGGCACGCAAACCGTGACCGCGTCGCTCAGCGCTTCCTCGACCAGTTTGCCCGTCAGAACCGCGCCGAGATCGACGAGATCCCCCTCGAGATCGAGCACGTCGGCGTGCGTCTCCCCGGAGCCGAGATGGCCATCTACCGCGAGCTCGAGCACCACCTGTACTCGCTCGACGTCAACCTGAACAGGCTCACCAAGATCAAGGAGGACAAGCAGAGTGACCGCGACCGCCGCCTGCGCGAAGCCCTCGGGCAGTCTCAGTCGCCGGAAGAGGCGCTCTTGAAGCGGTGTTCGCACTTCACGCTCGACCTCGACGAAACCCTCCTCAAAGGCGACGAAGCGCCTGATGTCTGCGACTTCATTCACGGCCTCCGTGAGCAGCAGCTCGCCGACTGCAAACGGGAACTCAAGTACAAAGTCCTCGCCGCCTCGTTCATGCATCGTCAGGCGAAGAAAAAGGAGTACTACAAACTCTCGAACGTGGAGAATGAGCACTTCCGTGCGTGGATCCAACGTGTCGAAAAGGGAGAAGGCGCGGGCGACGCAAGCGCGGAAAAAGTCCTCCGCACTCTGCTGAAGGAGTGCGGCTGCTCCTCCGAGTCTATCGGCAAGCCGGTCAATGCGGAGGACAAGCACCGCCCCGAGGACGTCGCCAACTTCCTCGCCAAACCGGCGAAAGCTGACAGCGATCTCGACTACATCATCGGCAGGACGACGATCATCCGCGACGCGACCGTTGGCCTCAACCGCTTGGTCCGCGAGCTGGTCGGTCGGATCCGCTCCGCTCGCTACTTCGGTACGGTTCGCGAGATTCTTCGCAAGGAGGGCGACGACGAGGAGCTCGCCGTCCTCTCGTGCTGCGGTCACTTTGGTCCCGCCGCCGCAGTCAAAGCGGCAGTGCACCGGGGCAAGTGCATCGACGACTCGTGCGGCGCTCAGGTCTTCAATGAGAACGTCCTGACGGGCGAGGCGCTCGGAACCGACCGCAGCTCTGGCCACTACGGCTACAAGCTCGAGACGCTCGTGACGTTGATCAAGCAGACCCCGAAGGACGACCGCGTCCTCGTCTTTGTGCAGTTCGAGGACCTCTTCGACAAGGTTCACGAGGCGCTCGCCCGCTACGAGATCCGCACCGAGATCCTGCAAGGCACCGCGGTTGCGCAGGCCAAGACTCTCACGTCGTTCCAGCAGAAGAAGGGCGCCAAGGTCCTCCTTCTCAAGGCGACCGATTCGTCCTCATCCGGAGCCAACTTGACGATGGCGAACTGGGCCTTCTTCGTGTCGCCGCTTTTGACCGACTCGAAGGCCAAGTACAAGGCGTAAGTCGAGCTTCCGCTTCACTTCGTGTATCGGTACTGACTTGTCTGGGAACCGTTTCAGTCTGTCGACTCAAGCGATCGGTCGTATTCACCGTTACGGCCAGGTCAAGACGGCCAAGATCGTGCACCTCCTCACGCACGAGACGAAGGACGTTCCGATCTACGCCAACATGAACGACCTCGCCGAGGACGACGTGCGCGGCTTGATCGCCAAGCGCAAAGAGATTGTGCCGCCGAAGCGCGAGCGCACCGGCGAGTATATCTGCCGCACGAAGAAGGAGTCCAAGAAGAAGGCGTCGCCTAAGAAGCAGAAGAAGGCTGCGAGCGACGACGAGGCGGAGGAGGAAGACGACGACGCGGACGAGGACGACAGCGATCCCGACAGCGACAACAGCCCGATTGCTCGCAAGCCCGCCGCGAAGCGCGCCACCAACGTCAAGAAGCCCGCTGGCCGGGGTGGGAAGAAGGCCCAGTCGATCGTCATTTCGGACGAAGAGAGTGAGGGCGAAATGTCGGCCGAAAGCAGCGAAGAAGAGGAGCCGGAGCTCTCGGACGATGAAGAGAGTAGCGAGGACGAACGGCCGAAGAAGGTGAGTCTGCCGCCGCCTTTTCTTTTCGACTCCCGCCGGCACTTGAGACTGATGACTCGGGTCCTTGCGAACAGAAGAAGGCCACCCAGATCAAGAAGAAGCCGGAGGACGACTACTCTGCCAGCGAGGATGAGGATCTCGCAGCCGCTGCCGCTTCGCCGTCTCGCAGGTTGCCGCGCCGGTCCGCTGCCGCCACGGCGAAGCCGATCATCATCGACTCGGAGGAGGAGGAGAGCGAAGACGACGAAGCGACGAAGGTTACGGCCACCAAACAGAAGTCTTCGGTTTCGGCAAGCAAGGCCAAGGGCAAGGCTCCCGCGGCTCAGGTGAGGCCCCATTCCGCTTTCAGGTGCTTGCGACCCATCGATTGACATGCTCGTATTCTCGCAGGACTCGAAGAAGCGACGTGTCATCGCAGACTCGGACGATGAAGAGGACGAGGAGCCGGCAGCGCCAAAGTCTTCCTCGTCTCGCCCTAAAGCCGCCACCACCCCTGCTCCCAAGAAGGCCAAGACGTCGACTGTTCCCAAGGCGGCTACCTCTTCAAAGTCGTCGAAGACGACCAAGATCAGCGGTGTCTTTGACAGTCTCGAGATTCCGTCGCCGAAGGCCAAGAAGCAGGCGCAGCTGTACTCCTTCTGGAAGAAGGATCAGGCTGCCAAGGATGCAGCTCCGCCACCCGTTCGTGAGAACAAGCGCAAGGCCGAGGCTGACGCTCCGGCCGAGGACAAGGAGGCCGTCGTTCCGAAGAAGGCGAGGCAGGCCTCTCCGGCGGCCGAGGCTCCTCGCGAGGCCTCGGCGGCGCCGGCCGAAGCCGTCGCCGCTGACGACGTTGACGCCAGCGCTGGTGTCGAAGAAGCCGAGCAGGACTCGAACAAGGCTTCGACGCCTTCCGTCAACGGCAGCGACGAAACTTCGGGGAACGGCGACGCGGCGGTTGGTACCGCTCTCACTACGCCGGCCGACGAGCTCGACAAGCGTCTTGGTGACGACGTCGAAGAGGAGCTCGCCGAGGTGGCTGCGGAGGAGGAGGTTTGATTGGGGGTTTCCTTCGCTTGACGCTTGACGATTCTGTACCGGTACTCTCTTTTGGGCGCGTCTATCTCTCTCTCTCTTGCCTGTGTATTGCGTCTCACATGTTCACTCTGCAATCTATCGCTTGCTTGCAACCATATCCAGCCGGAGGGACTTTGGTCGGAGATTGACGGAGTTAGGCGCTTCCGAGCTCAGACTCGCCCTTTTGATCTTTTGCACCGCCTCGTTCCCTTCTGATCCGTCTCCGCTTACACTCTGTCTAGCTACTAAGAGACTGGTTCCAGCGATGTCGGCTACAGCTTCGCCAGTAGCGAGTACCTCGGCCGCGGCGATCGAAGCAAAGAAGCGCAAACGCAAGCGATCTCACCGCAAGAGCAACGGCAACGGCGGCGACGACAACGCTTCCACCGCAGCGCCTGCTGAGCCTAAGCAGCCCGAGCCGGCAGACGACGATGTCGAGCCGCTGATCGAGCCCGAGTTCGAGCCGGCACCCGAAGAGACGGCGGCGGAGCGCAAGGCAAAGGCCAAAGACTTGAAGCGAAAGGGCAAGCAGGAGGGAGCGCCCGTCGCGTTCGAGACCGAGCAGGAGGGACACCAGGGCGCTGCGAACGGTACGGGGGACGCGGCGACCGACGCGCTCGCGCTCATGACGGGCGCAAAAGCCGCTCCGGAACCGAAAACGACCGAGTTCTCGTCGATCGACCTGAGCGAGGGGACGCGCAAGGCGATCGAGGGAATGGGCTTCAAGAACATGACCGAGGTGCAGGCACGGACGATTCCGCCTCTGTTGGCAGGCAAGGACGTTCTCGGCGCGGCCAAGACGGGTTCCGGCAAGACGCTCGCGTTCCTGATCCCGGCCGTCGAGATGCTCTACAAGCTCAAGTTCAAGCCGAGAAATGGTGGGTCTGATTCCTTTTGCTGGCTTTTGACGACGTGCAGTCCTCTGACTCGCGACCTCCATGCAGGAACCGGCGCCATCGTCGTCTCCCCGACGCGAGAGCTCGCCTTGCAGATCTTCGGAGTCGCCAAGGAGCTCTGCGAGCACCACAACCAGACTTTTGCGATCGTCATGGGCGGCGCGAACCGGAAGGCAGAGGCCGAGAAGCTCGCCAAGGGCGTCAACTTGCTCATCGCCACTCCGGGACGATTGCTCGACCACTTGCAGGTTCGTCTGCCGGGTCATCTCTCCGTGCGAAACCAATTCTGACATCATTTGCTTGCCACAGAACACGAAGGGATTTGTCTTCTCGAACTTGCGCGCTCTGATCATTGACGAGGCCGACCGGATTCTCGAAATCGGGTTCGAAGACGAGATGCGGCAAATCATCAACATCTTGCCGAAGGGTGCGTTCCAGGGGACCCACCATCGTCTCTTTCTGCAGAGAGACTGACTGCCTCCACCTCGACTCACAGAGAACCGGCAGTCGATGCTCTTCTCGGCGACTCAGACGACCAAGGTCACCGACCTCGCCCGCATGTCGCTTCGTCCCGGACCTCTGTACATTAACGTCGACACCAAGAGCGAAACGTCGACGGCCAACAACCTCGAACAGGGTTACGTCGTCTGCGATTCGGACAAGCGGTTCCTGCTCCTGTTCAGCTTCCTCCGGAAAAACCTCAAGAAGAAGGTCATTGTCTTCTTCAGCAGTTGCAAGAGCGTGCAGTACCACGCCGAGCTGCTCAACTACATCGACGTGCCGACGCTTGACCTCCATGTACGTCTCTTGCGTGCGTTCAAGTTCGGCATGTCGTACACGGTACTGACCCGGGTCATTCTCTACCGCTCAGGGCAAGCAAAAACAGCAGAAGCGGACAAACACCTTCTTCGAGTTCAGCAACTCGGAGAAGGGCATCCTCCTCTGTACGGACGTCGCCGCTCGAGGACTCGACATTCCGCGCGTCGACTGGATCATCCAGTTCGACCCGCCCGATGACCCTCGCGACTACATCCACCGCGTCGGTCGTACGGCTCGCGCCGGTAAGGAGGGCAAGTCGCTCTTGTTCTTGCTCCCTTCCGAACTGGGCTTCCTCCGATTCCTCAAGACGGCCAAGGTCCCCCTCAACGAGTACTCGTTCCCGTCCGACAAGATCGCAAACGTGCAGGGCCAGGTGAGTCGAGCATGACGGGGTTCCTGTCCGACGCGATTTTCACACACGTGCTGACGTGAAACGCGTCGTCCTCCCCGCACCTTCCTCTCACAGCTCGAGAAGCTCATCGCCAAGAACTACTACCTCTCCCAAAGCGCTCGCGACGGCTTCCGCTCCTACATCCAGTCTTACGCCGCCTACTCGCTCAAGACCATCTTCGACGTCACGCAACTCGACCTCGCCAAGGTCGCCAAGGCGTTCGGTTTCACCACCCCTCCTTCCGTCAACATCAACATCGGCCGGAGTGCCAAGGGCAAGAAGCGCAAGGACCACAACGGCGTCGAGTCGGACATTGAGAACGCGAGCGACAGCGACGACGACCAGGAGGACGAGGCAGAGACGGAGCGAGAGCGGCGCGCCAAGATGGCCCGCCGCGGTGGTTCGAACCAGACCAAGCGTCGCGAGATCGAGGGTCGCAAGGCGGAGAAGGACTATTACCGCGAGCAAGGACGGGAGAAGCTGCAGAACAAGGGACGCGGACAGGGCACGCAGTGGTCGCGGTGATGCGCTCGTCGAGACTTTTTGCTGTTGTACTTCTCCTCCCCTCCCCTGTGCTGCTTAGTGTACTCTTGTCGTCTGCATGTCGTCTCTTACAACAATCCCGCGGTTTGTTGCACGTCTCTGCCTGTGACGCCTCGCGTAGAGAGACTTTTGTGGTGAGAAGGTCAAAAGCAACGCCGAGTCCATTTCGTTCTGAAGGCTCCATCCACACTACAAGCTTCGTCCCCGTCTCTGCTGCGCTGCCCGAGCCGACCTGCAAGCCTAGTGCACGATCGTCGTGACTGAACCCGTCGGACTTGGCGCTCCGGCAACGGTGACGAACAGGCTGCCAGAGGTAGGGAGCGACGTCGAGCTCGAGTAGACGGTGAGAGGGGACGACGACAGACTGGCTGGTGCTCCGGTCCCCAGAGTGCCGACGGGAGAAGTCGGGCTCTGGCTTCCTGGAGCGGGACCGAGGGACGGCGTGGCAGGGACGAAAACACTCGGCGTCGTGAAGAACGGATCGGCGCCGAGTGCAGCAGTCGGGCCTATCGAAGGCTGTGTCAGCTTTTTCGTTGCGACAGAACGAAGTTGGATTGCTCACTCTGGCGAGAGTCGCTGTGCACGACTGCGGTCTGCGCATCGACCGTCGAGAGCTTGAAGATCCTTGGGCCAGTTGAAGTCGGACTGTGTTTCCTCGACGGCTTTCCCCCTATCGGGGGGCATACCGAGTCAGCTGCGAGCGGTACACGGAAAAGTCTTCTGGAGAGAGAACTTGCCGCCGAATCCCATTCCGAGTCGCGAATCCTGGCCGAAAACGCCTTCTGGTGCAGCGCCTTCCGCCGTTCCGTCGTCTCCCATGCTTGAACCAGCTGGCGGCTGGAGCGATG
This sequence comes from Rhodotorula mucilaginosa, assembly GCA_034406715.1. Lineage (NCBI taxonomy): Eukaryota > Fungi > Basidiomycota > Microbotryomycetes > Sporidiobolales > Sporidiobolaceae > Rhodotorula > Rhodotorula mucilaginosa. The sequence goes on from CP137865.1 coordinate 280,229, forward strand.
CGTCATCGTTACTCGAACTGAGATCAAGAACGTTTTCGGATCCTCCGATGGCTTCCGAGACACGATTCAAGTCGTCCAAGGCCGAATTGTCGTCTGGGGAGCAGCAAACGGTCAGCAGGATCTACCGCACCCTGTGCAGTCGGCGATCGGTACCTGCTTACCTTGGGCGGTACCGTTCTGCCTCTTAAAGAGCGAACGTCCCGAGGTGCCGAAGACGAGACGAGGATTGCGGCCAAATCCAAAAGCCGACTTTTCAAGTCCCGCGCCGACGTCGAGGTTTCCGGCACCGACAGCGAGTGAACCCATGGAAAGGACGTCGCTAAAGTCCACCAGATCTGTCACCAGAGTGACCGTTATAAGCGCGCCGCTTTTCCCGAGCTCGCTTCTTGCCCGGCAGGTGGGAAGAGGGCTTACGTGAGTGGTGGGAGGTTGACAAAGGAGGAGAGAGGAGAGTGATGAGATTCGAGAAGGCCCATTTTCCCGCAGTCGACGTCCGTCACCCTACAGACAGCGCAGGAAAGCTTCGTCCTGCGACGCAAGAGAGCATTCAGAGACTAGTCTTGCAGGTCCGGTTCCGGCTGAGAAAGAAATGAGTAAGATGGAAATACTGAAATCGAGGACTTCCTCCCCTTTCCAAAAGGATCAAGGCATAGTCGTGAAGAGCAAGCAGTGACGAGTGCTTGGTCGCAGAAGGCCCTCCTGCTCAGATCACTCTCATTCTCTGCAGATTCACGAGCATAGCTGACGAGGCCGAGCGGCCTCTCGGAAAACTCTCGTGAAACCTCTCCTCCTCTTCCTCCCCACCTTACAACCTTCACGGCATCCAACATCTCTAGGATCGACTTACGCTGTCTCGTTTAGACTACGGCATCGATCCTGCGAGCTACATCCGAGCGGCGAACATAAAAGGTTCATCAAGAGGAAAGGAAAATCTAGAGGGGAGCCCAAACGAGGAGGGTTATGAGAGGGGAGGGGAATTAAGAGCGAAGTCACATCACAACGAATCGAGAGTAGTAAGATGGTAACAGGTTGTGCAAAGTCGGGTGTGATGAAGATGAAGGTATGCAGAGGAGGCCCAAAAAGAGTTACGAAAAGGCGAAAAGGGGAGAGAAAGGATGAGAGCGAGGGCCCTCTATCCCGGCAATCAAACGCCGGAAGCGAATCCGATGAGTCTCGGAGACTATTGGTCGACCTCTCGAGGCGTAAACTTCAGGCGGCACTGATCCTTGGGGAACAGAGTGGCGATGATCTGGATTTCCTCAGACTCTGGCGTCTTTTCATGAACCCAGTCCATGAGGCCGGCGGCGGTCCCGATTGTCGCACACATGTGGTGATATACATAGCTCTGACCTGTATTTTCAGTCCAACAAGAGTCAGCAGGGAGGAGAACCTTGAGGGCGAAGAAGGGGCGGAGTCCTTCCCCTCCTTCCAAAATCACCAAAAACGGCCTTACCGATGCACTTGTGCGCCCCCGCACCGAATACGAGCCAATTTTTCGAGTCGGATCCGTCTGAGTTGGCCCCGCCCGGCATAAAGCGCTCCGGGATGAAGGATTCCGGGTCCGGGTAGACTTCGGGGTCGTGCAGAGACTGCGGCAGCTGGAATCCGGACTGAAAATGTCAAGTTCTCAAGTCTTGATTAACATTTTCCAGGCCTCAAGTCTTGATTAACATTTTCCAGGCCAACAGAGGTTCAACTAAACTTCAGCCGTCCATCGATGAAGGCTACAATACGGGAGAGCATGTCCCGTTCAATTATTTTCACCTTCCCCTCTCCCGCAGCTTGCTAATGCCGCGTTTGTCCAGAATCCATAACCTCTACATTCGTTGGACATGACAGGCTGAGATTCCAGAGAATCATGCCAAGACCAAGCGGCGTTGTTGTGGCGTTTTCTTCCCCAACGCTGGGAAGCTCAGGAAACGAGGCTCTTCGAGCTGTGCAAATTCTCTTCAAATGCCCTCTCCGATCTCTCTTAGCTCACGCGACACACACTCGAATTGATGCCTGCCGCTGGTACAGTTTCCGTCTGTATTCCTACAATTTGGTAACCTGCCTCATCTCTCCCTCAGTTTTCCAGCAGCTTTACCTCTTAGGCAAACACTGCTGTTTGCGGCCGTTGTAGCAAGCATGCGTAATGCTCACAGCGGATAGTTGTGAGTGGTGGGAGGTTGACAAAGGAGGAGAGAGGAGAGTGATGAGATTCGAGAAGGCCCATTTTCCCGCAGTCGACGTCCGTCACCCTACAGACAGCGCAGGAAAGCTTCGTCCTGCGACGCAAGAGAGCATTCAGAGACTAGTCTTGCAGGTCCGGTTCCGGCTGAGAAAGAAATGAGTAAGATGGAAATACTGAAATCGAGGACTTCCTCCCCTTTCCAAAAGGATCAAGGCATAGTCGTGAAGAGCAAGCAGTGACGAGTGCTTGGTCGCAGAAGGCCCTCCTGCTCAGATCACTCTCATTCTCTGCAGATTCACGAGCATAGCTGACGAGGCCGAGCGGCCTCTCGGAAAACTCTCGTGAAACCTCTCCTCCTCTTCCTCCCCACCTTACGACCTTCACGGCATCCAACATCTCTAGGATCGACTTACGCTGTCTCGTTTAGACTACGGCATCGATCCTGCGAGCTACATCCGAGCGGCGAACATAAAAGGTTCATCGAGAGGAAAGGAAAATCTAGAGGGGAGCCCAAACGAGGAGGGTTATGAGAGGGGAGGGGAATTAAGAGCGAAGTCACATCACAACGAATCGAGAGTAGTAAGATGGTAACAGGTTGTGCAAAGTCGGGTGTGATGAAGATGAAGGTATGCAGAGGAGGCCCAAAAAGAGTTACGAAAAGGCGAAAAGGGGAGAGAAAGGATGAGAGCGAGGGCCCTCTATCCCGGCAATCAAACGCCGGAAGCGAATCCGATGAGTCTCGGAGACTATTGGTCGACCTCTCGAGGCGTAAACTTCAGGCGGCACTGATCCTTGGGGAACAGAGTGGCGATGATCTGGATTTCCTCAGACTCTGGCGTCTTTTCATGAACCCAGTCCATGAGGCCGGCGGCGGTCCCGATTGTCGCGCACATGTGGTGATATACATAGCTCTGACCTGTATTTTCAGTCCAACAAGAGTCAGCAGGGAGGAGAACCTTGAGGGCGAAGAAGGGGCGGAGTCCTTCCCCTCCTTCCAAAATCACCAAAAACGGCCTTACCGATGCACTTGTGCGCCCCCGCACCGAATACGAGCCAATTTTTCGAGTCGGATCCGTCTGAGTTGGCCCCGCCCGGCATAAAGCGCTCCGGGATGAAGGATTCCGGGTCCGGGTAGACTTCGGGGTCGTGCAGAGACTGCGGCAGCTGGAATCCGGACTGAAAATGTCAAGTTCTCAAGTCTTGATTAACATTTTCCAGGCCTCAAGTCTTGATTAACATTTTCCAGGCCAACAGAGGTTCAACTAAACTTCAGCCGTCCATCGATGAAGGCTACAATACGGGAGAGCATGTCCCGTTCAATTATTTTCACCTTCCCCTCTCCCGCAGCTTGCTAATGCCGCGTTTGTCCAGAATCCATAACCTCTACATTCGTTGGACATGACAGGCTGAGATTCCAGAGAATCATGCCAAGACCAAGCGGCGTTGTTGTGGCGTTTTCTTCCCCAACGCTGGGAAGCTCAGGAAACGAGGCTCTTCGAGCTGTGCAAATTCTCTTCAAATGCCCTCTCCGATCTCTCTTAGCTCACGCGACACACACTCGAATTGATGCCTGCCGCTGGTACAGTTTCCGTCTGTATTCCTACAATTTGGTAACCTGCCTCATCTCTCCCTCAGTTTTCCAGCAGCTTTACCTCTTAGGCAAACACTGCTGTTTGCGGCCGTTGTAGCAAGCATGCGTAATGCTCACAGCGGATAGTTGTGAGTGGTGGGAGGTTGACAAAGGAGGAGAGAGGAGAGTGATGAGATTCGAGAAGGCCCATTTTCCCGCAGTCGACGTCCGTCACCCTACAGACAGCGCAGGAAAGCTTCGTCCTGCGACGCAAGAGAGCATTCAGAGACTAGTCTTGCAGGTCCGGTTCCGGCTGAGAAAGAAATGAGTAAGATGGAAATACTGAAATCGAGGACTTCCTCCCCTTTCCAAAAGGATCAAGGCATAGTCGTGAAGAGCAAGCAGTGACGAGTGCTTGGTCGCAGAAGGCCCTCCTGCTCAGATCACTCTCATTCTCTGCAGATTCACGAGCATAGCTGACGAGGCCGAGCGGCCTCTCGGAAAACTCTCGTGAAACCTCTCCTCCTCTTCCTCCCCACCTTACAACCTTCACGGCATCCAACATCTCTAGGATCGACTTACGCTGTCTCGTTTAGACTACGGCATCGATCCTGCGAGCTACATCCGAGCGGCGAACATAAAAGGTTCATCAAGAGGAAAGGAAAATCTAGAGGGGAGCCCAAACGAGGAGGGTTATGAGAGGGGAGGGGAATTAAGAGCGAAGTCACATCACAACGAATCGAGAGTAGTAAGATGGTAACAGGTTGTGCAAAGTCGGGTGTGATGAAGATGAAGGTATGCAGAGGAGGCCCAAAAAGAGTTACGAAAAGGCGAAAAGGGGAGAGAAAGGATGAGAGCGAGGGCCCTCTATCCCGGCAATCAAACGCCGGAAGCGAATCCGATGAGTCTCGGAGACTATTGGTCGACCTCTCGAGGCGTAAACTTCAGGCGGCACTGATCCTTGGGGAACAGAGTGGCGATGATCTGGATTGCCTCAGACTCTGGCGTCTTTTCATGAACCCAGTCCATGAGGCCGGCGGCGGTCCCGATTGTCGCGCACATGTGGTGATATACATAGCTCTGACCTGTATTTTCAGTCCAACAAGAGTCAGCAGGGAGGAGAACCTTGAGGGCGAAGAAGGGGCGGAGTCCTTCCCCTCCTTCCAAAATCACCAAAAACGGCCTTACCGATGCACTTGTGCGCCCCCGCACCGAATACGAGCCAATTTTTCGAGTCGGATCCGTCTGAGTTGGCCCCGCCCGGCATAAAGCGCTCCGGGATGAAGGATTCCGGGTCCGGGTAGACTTCGGGGTCGTGCAGAGACTGCGGCAGCTGGAATCCGGACTGAAAATGTCAAGTTCTCAAGTCTTGATTAACATTTTCCAGGCCAACAGAGGTTCAACTAAACTTCAGCCGTCCATCGATGAAGGCTACAATACGGGAGAGCATGTCCCGTTCAATTATTTTCACCTTCCCCTCTCCCGCAGCTTGCTAATGCCGCGTTTGTCCAGAATCCATAACCTCTACATTCGTTGGACATGACAGGCTGAGATTCCAGAGAATCATGCCAAGACCAAGCGGCGTTGTTGTGGCGTTTTCTTCCCCAACGCTGGGAAGCTCAGGAAACGAGGCTCTTCGAGCTGTGCAAATTCTCTTCAAATGCCCTCTCCGATCTCTCTTAGCTCACGCGACACACACTCGAATTGATGCCTGCCGCTGGTACAGTTTCCGTCTGTATTCCTACAATTTGGTAACCTGCCTCATCTCTCCCTCAGTTTTCCAGCAGCTTTACCTCTTAGGCAAACACTGCTGTTTGCGGCCGTTGTAGCAAGCATGCGTAATGCTCACAGCGGATAGTTGTGAGTGGTGGGAGGTTGACAAAGGAGGAGAGAGGAGAGTGATGAGATTCGAGAAGGCCCATTTTCCCGCAGTCGACGTCCGTCACCCTACAGACAGCGCAGGAAAGCTTCGTCCTGCGACGCAAGAGAGCATTCAGAGACTAGTCTTGCAGGTCCGGTTCCGGCTGAGAAAGAAATGAGTAAGATGGAAATACTGAAATCGAGGACTTCCTCCCCTTTCCAAAAGGATCAAGGCATAGTCGCGAAGAGCAAGCAGTGACGAGTGCTTGGTCGCAGAAGGCCCTCCTGCTCAGATCACTCTCATTCTCTGCAGATTCACGAGCATAGCTGACGAGGCCGAGCGGCCTCTCGGAAAACTCTCGTGAAACCTCTCCTCCTCTTCCTCCCCACCTTACGACCTTCACGGCATCCAACATCTCTAGGATCGACTTACACTGTCTCGTTTAGACTACGGCATCGATCCTGCGAGCTACATCCGAGCGGCGAACATAAAAGGTTCATCGAGAGGAAAGGAAAATCTAGAGGGGAGCCCAAACGAGGAGGGTTATGAGAGGGGAGGGGAATTAAGAGCGAAGTCACATCACAACGAATCGAGAGTAGTAAGATGGTAACAGGTTGTGCAAAGTCGGGTGTGATGAAGATGAAGGTATGCAGAGGAGGCCCAAAAAGAGTTACGAAAAGGCGAAAAGGGGAGAGAAAGGATGAGAGCGAGGGCCCTCTATCCCGGCAATCAAACGCTGGAAGCGAATCCGATGAGTCTCGGAGACTATTGGTCGACCTCTCGAGGCGTAAACTTCAGGCGGCACTGATCCTTGGGGAACAGAGTGGCGATGATCTGGATTTCCTCAGACTCTGGCGTCTTTTCATGAACCCAGTCCATGAGGCCGGCGGCGGTCCCGATTGTCGCGCACATGTGGTGATATACATAGCTCTGACCTGTATTTTCAGTCCAACAAGAGTCAGCAGGGAGGAGAACCTTGAGGGCGAAGAAGGGGCGGAGTCCTTCCCCTCCTTCCAAAATCACCAAAAACGGCCTTACCGATGCACTTGTGCGCCCCCGCACCGAATACGAGCCAATTTTTCGAGTCGGATCCGTCTGAGTTGGCCCCGCCCGGCATAAAGCGCTCCGGGATGAAGGATTCCGGGTCCGGGTAGACTTCGGGGTCGTGCAGAGACTGCAGGAGTTTTCGGATCGAAAAATCAGCTCAGTAGTCTCTTCCGCCCCTTTTTAGTATCTTCGAACCGTTTTCGAGTGCAGAACTTACGTTCCAGAACGAGGGAATCACCATCGTTCCTTTCGGCACCGTGTAGTCGTCGTTGATCTTGAAGTCCTTCTTCGCGAGATAAGGCACCATGATGACCGGAGGGCGGTACCGAAGTACCTCCTTCACGGTCGCCATGGTGTACTTCATCTCGTCAAGAAGGGCCAACGAGAGGGGCGATTCGAAATCGCCGGCGCGGACGCGATTCTGCTCCTCTCGGATTTTGGCGAGCACTTCGGGGTAGTCGGCGAGGAGCTGGAAAGCGAAGGTGATCGAGGACGACATGGCGTCTACAGAGAATAACGAGTCAGTAAGGGACAGACAGAGATCAGTCTGCCGACGCACCCTGGGAGGCGAAAATGAACGAGAGGAGGACGAGGGCCATCTCCTTGTCGGTAAACTCGCGGACCTTGCCCTCGACGATCTGCGACACCCACTCGTCGAGCAAGCAGTCCGGCTCCTTGCCCTTGCGCATCGCGACCTTCGAGTCGGCGGCGGCCTTCATCAAGTGCTTGACGGCGACCTCGCGCGCGCGGCACGCGTGCCAGACCTTGGTGCCCGGGAACGCAAACGGGAAGTTGACCAACTCCAACGCCTGCGTTATTTGCCAATATTTCGCCGACACCTCCTTCGCCGCTTCTTCAGGAATGTACGAGCCGCAGAACACGCGGAGGGACGTCATCATGTTGAGGTCGCGGAACTTGAGCTGGTACGGCTGCGGGTTCGGGTTCGGGTCGGCGAGCCACTCCTTAAAGTGCTGGCGGTAGATCTGGTCCTGGACGCGCAGGTAGATTCTGTAGGCATGCACTCTGTCAGATGGCGGTCCATTCGATAATGAAACGAAGGGACGAACTCGAGGGCCTTGGGCGTGAAAAGAACGTTAAGCGATTTGCGGTACTCGTTGTGGACCTTGCCGTTCAGGAAAACCCAGTTTTCGGCTGTGCGAAACGAGACCCGTCAACACACGAAGGGCAAAACGAACCGAAAGAAACAACACGCACGCAGGAGGATGTCCTTGGCCGACTTGACGAGACACGGCTCGGTGTAGGTCGACGAGTTGAGGATCTTGCGAGCATAGTCGGTCGTCGAGGCAATAACGATGTAGCTGTTTCGCGGAAAACGAGGGGGTAAGAATGCGTGCAGAGCCGCGTGAGAAGATAAGAAACGGGAGCGGAACGGACATGTTGAAGACGCTGTTGGAAACGATGCCGGCGTCAGCTCGGATAGCGCCGAATAGACTCAGAACCGACTCACGAAACGGATGCGAGCGGCGTCGACCAGGCTATGTGCGCGATCACGAGGTGAGCAGGTTCCGAGCGAAAAGCGACGGGAACAACAACATTTCGATACTCACAGCGCTTGTACGCCTGCATCGTCGGGTTCAGCGACTCGGCAAATTGTCCGATGATGGGCTGCAGGTATGCATCACGTCAGCTTCGAGGATTGAGAGGATGCAGCGGGAGATTGGCCTTTGTTGACGCGTACGATTTGCCATTGCTTGCCCGGCAAGTGTCGCTTCCTCGACCTCCACAGCGCCTGCTCGGCGATCAACAACGCGACGACGACGCAGAGGACCGACGTCCATACGGTCGCGGGCTTGGCGTCCTTGAGCGAGGGCAGGTTGAGGCCGTTCAAGCCGAAGCGGTCGAGCGCGTCTCCGAGCGGCGAGACGGTGCTCTGCGGTGCCGATACGTACTGCGACGAGTGGTGCACCATCCTAGACGCGTAGCCCTCCATGGGTATACAGGACAGACAGACACTGGCTATAGCGAGACCTCTGGTGTCCAGAAAAAAAGTCGAACCACTCAGCTCGCTGCTTTTTCGGAAGCGCCGTGCCGACAAATCCGAACCCTCGGCCTTCGCGCCGCCCGCGATCGACCACTTCTTCGCAAAAACTCAATCTCTCGACGTGCGCAGTACACACTTCCACTCGACAATCGTTCACACATCTCTACGAAGAGACAGTTATTGCAGCTTACGAGAGCGCGTGGCAGCACGGTCCTCCCCGATCGATCGCGGCTCGTGCGCTCAACATGCGCTCAGGCCTTCTGCCCTCCGCGGCGACGTTCGAACGGGCTCAACCAGCATAGGCGCGGTATTCACCCGGCACCATCTTGTTCGGACTCTGCGCAGGTAGCCGCGATGCTCCGAGTCGGATGGGAATACCTGCTCCGAGTCGGAACCGACAACCGTTTTCGAGAGTCGGTTCTCGGATTTCAAGCAAGGCTTGTGGCAGGATGCTCGCCCGCGCGCTCGTTCGCCAGCTTTGAGTCGCACCAAGCGCGTTTGAGATCGGTGTACCGTTCCTTTGGCGGGAACAGCCGACCAAAGCCAGCCAGGTCTGATGCTCCACTTGGCTGCCAAGCTGCAGGGACAACCGGCTGCACGGCGCTCATTCTTTCAGAGCCGCCGCGGCAGCGAAGAGCAGTACAGGTCCCAGGAGCATCGGATAGGCGAGTTACACGCCAGCAGCGGCCGTGTCAGTATCGCCGCGCGGGGAGAGCTCGCTCGTGGGCGACGGCGAGCTCCTTGATGTGAGGGGCTTCTGATTCGAGCGGCATCGCGCTCCGGGGGCTAGCAGTGAGCTTTGACGTCCTTCGACTCATGGCGAATAGGACTTCTGCGAGTGGCGACGGGGTCGAGTGAGGCGGTCGGGGCGCGTCGAACAACACACGGGAGGCGGAACAGGATGCGACCGGCGCGGGAGCGATTGATCGGAACTGATCGCGTAGCAAAGAGCAAAGGAGCGAGTTCGTCTTGGGCAGCCTATTGTCGCGAGTGCAACGTGTATCGTACGGTAGCGGAGCGAGCCAGCGCCGAGAAAAGCTTCGCAAACTGTTCAAGCAACGGAGGGGAGGCGTTCAGATGCTCGCCGCGCGCGTGAGACGACCCTCGTGTCGCCCGTCTCTTCTCTTCTTCTCTCCATCGCCAGGAGATGAACGAAGGGTCGCTACTTATCGCAGCACCGCGCACAGCGAGTCATCGCGTACTCGCTTGACCTCTTTAGCTGTGGGAAAAGGTGCGCTACAATACCCGCCTGCCCCCTCCGAGCTGACCTGAGCTGACCCGAAACCCCTTTCCACAGTCCCCGGACAGAACACTATGCCCTCTTCGCCCGCTTGCAGCCCTTCTCGAGCTCGTCTGCCTTGGCGGTGCTGCTTCGCGGCACGCACCGTCATCCCACTCTGTTCGACCTCGTCGCCCTCCGATGCTGCAGCTCGCGTCGGCCCGCCCGGAAAGCGGCCGTCCTTGATCCGGCGGAGCCCGGGTCGACGCGCAGCTGTCGTCTGGAGGGAAGAGTCGGCATGCAGCGATGCATTCTCGAGGGGGGTGAGGGCAAGGTCAGCAGCGTTGCCGGCTCGGGAGGAGGACAGGAGCGCGGTCGTCAAGGGTTCTGAGCTTGCCTCGGGATTCTCGGCTTCCGCCTTCTCCCTTCTCTTCGAGCCTTGAGCTCGTCGCTGGCCTTGGAGGTGCGAACCCGTCGGCAGCGTGCTCGGGCGCCCTTCCACGCTGCGTTGTCACATCCCGTCGTCCTCGTCGGGTCGCGTCTCTCCTCGGCTCGTTCGCTTCTAGGACGCGGTCGAGGAGCTGCTCGGTCGTGCATGGCTCGACTGCTCTGAGGGGACTTCACTGCACCAGCGAAGATATGAGCTGCCCCGATCCTCCCCTCCAGTCGTGTTCGCACGATCGAGCAGAGTGATCCGACATTCATGGGGACCGGGATCACTGACCCAGTTTTGGCGCCCTCGAAGCCGGCCGGCGACCCCGTTCGTCATTCCTCTACAGTTATGCGACCGCCTCGTCGGCTTTACAGGCCGACGAGGTAACGGAATGGGGCTTACTCTCGATCATCTCCTGCTTTCCCGACGGCTTTTCTTTTCGCGATGTCGACCTGCTTTTCGCTCTTGGGTACGTCGATCGCGCAGCATGGGCGGCTTGACTTTGGCGTCGGAGCACTCGGCTCGCCGTATCACACAACGGCGAAGTCGGCGTTCGCTTTCGACCCTGGTCTCGTCATCCCCTCGCTCGCGTCGTCGTCGCCTTGAGCGCTCGACTCTCGTGACCGAATGACGCCCCTCGCTCGATTTTCAGAAGGATGAAAACCATTGGCAACAACTACGAATTTCTTCATCCTAAGCGGTCGCCCCCTACGGGGGGTGGCCGTATGAGGAGACATTTTTAACCCTGAAACCTGAAAATCGAGCGAGGCGGGCTTCTGTAGCTTTTCTTTTTCCTCGCAACTTGATTCGTCTACACTTCTTTCGTCTCTGTTTCTGTTCACCTTCGAGGGTATACATGTCGCCTATGACCGAAACCCTTCTTTTGGAAACGAGTCCGACTTCGGTCCCGCCGAACTTGGCTGTGCCTCGACTTGCCCACCTCGTCCGTCGGCACACGGGACTCGAGGCATGGACGAAGTGCACGGGCGGCTCTTGCGCGAGCTCGACTCGTACATCGGCTTCTTCAAACGACGGTGAGCGGAGCTCTGCCCAGCCTCATCCGCACGGGACCGAGTCGTGTCGGAGAAGGGAGCATACAGCGACTGATTTCACCTGGGACTGCGCTCGCAGTCAAGAGATAGAGCATGACTATGTCGATGCGCTCAAAAAGGTGCGCGGCCTCGTGCACGTCCCGTGTACTTGCTGTTGGGAGCTGACCGACGGCCAAGTGGGGGAAACAGTTGTCACGGGCAAACGACCGAGGAGGGACACCAGAAGACGAGTGAGGAGTGATCGAACGTCTCTATGCGAACCTGTGACTGATTCGACCTCGTACCCGTCTCGCCAGCGCCTTTGCGCAGGTCCCGACGTCGTGGCGGGAGGCGTTTGCTGCGGTCCGCCACGCTGTCGAGGACGAAGCGCGCGCTCACCGCTCGACGGCGGAAGGACTCGACAGGCTCTTGGTCCGCTTGAGCGCGTTCCGCGACGACAGGGTGAGTCTCTGACAAGTCGAGCGGGCTCTCCTTTCTTGCTGACTCTCTTCCTCCTCTCCCTCTGACAGGATCGCATCCGGCGACGGATCAAAGAGGACCTTCGTTCTACCGCGAGCGAACATGGAGACTACAAATCTGTCGTGCAGCGGCTACGGAAATCGTACGAGCGCAAGGTCGAAGACTTGCAGCATTTCGAGGAAGCCGAAGCTGCGCGACTCGAAGCCGAAGTTGCTGCCGTCTCGTCCAGCGGGACGAGGACGCCGTCCGGGAACGGGCAGGAGAAGCATGAAGTTGCGTGGCCGCCCGAGCACTGGCTGGCGTCCGAAACGACGGCCGCGAACCGGAGACGCAGCAACTCGGCCGCGTCTTCTCGACCCGGAACCGGCAACGCAAGCGATCTCGAATCGCCTCCAACGACCGCAACCTCTCCCTCTCTCTCTCCCGTCTTCGTCTCCGGCGCAACCTCGTCCTCCGCCGCTCCACCTTCAGCCTACCGCGATCCGCCGACGGCGAAGTCGGGCGTGTTTGACGCGATCGCGAAACGGGATTGGTCCGGCGACAAGCAGCGGGTCAACTCGATCGTGCGGGCAGTCGGGAGTCTGGCCAAGGGAAATGAATCGTCGACCGCACCGCGGAACGCCCGGAATCGCCAGTACGGCGGCAAACTCAAGCGCGAAGCGGAGCAAGCCGGTACGTCCTATTCCAGTCGCGATGTCTATTTGCACCAAATGGCTGACACACGGCAATCGTAGATCGGGACTACCGATCGGGGATCTTCCAGCTGGAGACCCTCCGGCTGCAGAAAGCGCGAGTGCAAACATCCGCTCGCGACTCGCTCCATGAACTCGTGCACGAACTCGCTTCGACTCTAAAGACGACTCTGTCAAAGAACGTAGATGAGCAGATCCTGCTCGGCGAAGCTCGTGTTGCCGTGAGTCTGTCGTTCTCTCTTGCGGGACGCCTTCGTCGTCCCCTCAGCTGAAGATGCCGACCCTTGCTCCTCGCTACAGATTGCGCGGCATACCCAGCCGGTCGTCGAGCAGATTGACCCGGCGCAAGATGTGTACAGCTTCTGTCAGCAAGTCGAGCAGCCCGCGACTCCTGACCCGCCAGTCTACTGTGCGTTCCTTTCTTTCTCCCGTGATCCGACTGCGGGACGGAAATCACGAGCCGCATTCTGACCCTTTGCCGACGCAGATGTCAACGCCTTTGTCGGCGAATGCAAGTCTCTGCTGTTCGGCGTCGGTTTGCAAGACTATCACGCGAAACATCCCAACGTCCTCGTTCCTCTGATCGTCCAACGCTGGTGAGCTCTCGAAGTCGCTCGACAGATCAGTCTCAGACTTCTGATCAACCCCGGACTCCTCAGCATCGGCTACATCGAAGCGCACGGCCTCGAGGTCGAAGGCATCTATCGTGTGTCGGGCAAATTGTCCACGGTGCAGAATATCGTCCACAGCATGGAGAAAGAGGAGGAAGCTTTCGAGTTTGGGGCTCACGAGGAGGTGCCTGCGGTTGCGGGCGTCTTGAAGGTGCGCAACTCTGCCGTGCATGTTTCAGGGCGACATCCGCTGACGCTTGAACCCGCTCGACAGCTTTACCTGCGACAACTGCCCTCCCCTCTCTTCCCGTTCCCCGCCGCCGAGTACGTGCCCTTCATAGACGTTTACGCCGTGCGCCGCTGACTCTTTCTGAGCCGTCCTGTCGCGCAGTCGCCGAGCCTTCACGGCCGAACTCGCCACTTCACCCGAGACCGCCCTCCCAAACCTCTCGCGCCGCATCGGTCGCCTCTCCCCGCCTCAGCAAGCCACGCTCCGCGCTCTGTGCCAGCACCTCTACCGCGTTTCGCAATACGAGAGTCGGAACAAAATGGGACCGGCCAACCTGGCGTTGATCTTTACGAGCGTCATCTTTGGCGACGACGATGCTGCGGCGCTTGAAGCTGCCATGCATGGCTCGAAGGTAAGCCTCGCATCACTTCCCTTCGAGCAGTCTCTCCCCCGGGAATTTAAAGCGGGACTCTGCGCGCAGGACAACGTCATGGAGACCTTGATCCGGCACCAGGAGTTGCTGCAGGACCTGCCGATCCGAGCAGGCACGCGATCTCGTTCAGGCAGTGCTATCCTGATGCAGCCTGCATCTCGACCTGGAGAAAACGTACGACCGCAGATCGAGCCGGCTGCTCCCAAAAGTACTCCCCTTCGCGATTCGTCTCTCCCTCAAGACGATCGTTCGTCTACGGATCCTGCCGTTCAGCCACCGCGTACGTGAGACTACGAGAGAGATCCTTGCGTGTATTGTGCTGACGCTCTCTTCTTCTAGCTTTGCAACGCCCTGCACATGCAGGATCGATCGATTCCGTCTTCGCCTTGTACGACGAGGCGACCGCGCCGGGAGCACTCAACAACGCCTCGCCGTCCAACCGCTACGGTCCCAGCTTGGCGACGCATCAGATCCCGCAAGCTCCGCTACCACCCTCCCGGACGCAAGAGCCCGATCCTATGCGGTCTCCCGAACCGCTCTTCGGCGCTCAAACGCAACGCCGGCAAGACTCGTTTGATGAGCCGGAGCCGCCGTTGACGGCCGCCCTGGGCAGGCGCGATCCCTCGCTTTGATGACTCTATTCTTTTTCACTGCGCCTGATGGTCAACGGGCCCTTCTCTTTCTCCTTTGCCGGATATCTCGAAGTAGTGAACGTTGTTGATACATTTACAAATCTGATCTTCCACCCCATTCGCTTCAGGATTCGGGAGGTTTCGGTCTCGAGGCGTGCGCAGGACGATCGTGACGGTACATCGCGTGGTCTCCGCCCGGTTGACCACGTAAACATCGATCTCCTGCTGGAGATGGCCGCCATCCCCGCCTACACGCGAATACCACGCATCGCCCATTCTCGCAGCCGACGCCATTCGCATGCCGTATGACGGTACAATCCTTGCCTTTCCCGTACGCGACACATCCTCCGCAAGATGTGAGTGAGCGGCTCGTATCGATGCACTCGTACCCGCCTTTCAGCAGCCGATGGGTTGGATCGCGCTCCGCCTCGTCGACATGCTTGGCTTTCTCCGGGTGCAGCCTAGACGGAAGTCTTGGTCAGCAATTTATCGCTGCAGCTAACTGCGCTGCGGTGCTTACTTGCTCCCTGGAATGGGGCAGGCAGTCTCATCGAGCTTCAGGCAGAGTTGGTCGGGTTTGCCACCATTCCTGGAGCGCTTCTCCATCGTGTGCTCCGGGACGACTGCTCGACCTTCGGTCGTACTAAATTCGTCGCCGTACTCGATCGAGTACGTTGGGATGAAGGGGGCGGTCTCCGGCAGCGAGTTGGCTGAAGCGAGCTGTGCACCTGCGTTCGCAATCATCGCCTGCGAGATGTTGCCGCCTCGGTCGGAGACGCTTGCCGCTACAGGTGATGTAACGAGCGCGAAGACGACGACCCAATACCAGAGATGAAGCGACGGACGCATCCTGGGCTGGAGCAAGAACTTCGTCAGCGTAACGACGGAGAAGTACCCATCTACAGACGAACCTTCAGAGGCCTTTGCGACCAATGCCAGCTTTGCAGGCCCGGTACGGGCACATAGGGGATGGCACTGCCTGTAGCACAGAAGCTGTCGCCGAAAGCACCGAAATACGATTATGCCCAGCAGAAAGAGTCCAGCGACGATCATTCCATCCCGCAAGGGGGTCTCGAAAACTCGGTGAGACAAGACCGCCCGGAAAGTCACCAGCCACCTACAGTATGCATGGTCAGCAGGACTGTCGACTCCTGCACGCTGTAGGTGGCTGTAAATTGCTAGACCGGACCGGATCAAGGTCGAAAGTGTGCGAAACCGGATCGCGCTGAGCATGCACAACGGATACTTGCACATGCCGGGAGAAGCCGCTGTCGAAGTGTATTTCAAGTCTCTAGGACTTGCTACACTCGATGAGCGACTCGAGAACGTACTGGCTACAGTTATCGGGGGTGGAAAGGAATCTAAAGCTACAGAGGACGACGGGAGGGCGCTCAAGGGGTCTGCTTCCTTCTCGTTGGCGGCCGTCTCGGCTTTGCGCCATGTGTGGAGTATTGATCGCGATACCGCTCGTGGTTTGAGCCGTCGCGTCCGCGGAGGCAATGGTCGCCTGCAGCTGAGGGGTGCCACCCTCGTCGACAAGAGAGAACCAAGCATCGACCGGCGCGGCAGCTGACGCCGTCGGCGTGCTGGATAGTGGTACAGTCGCGACCTGCGCCCGTCGTCTGGCAGCCGCCGCAGGAAGTGAGGGAATTCATGGTGTCGATGCATTCATAGCCGCCGCCGACGAGAAGGTCAACTTCGTCCTCTTCCTCGTCGTCTCGATGTTTCCCCTGCTGTCGCAGCATCCTGTGAAACAGCGGATGAAAAATCAGCTATCTGCACACGTTGGCCGATAAAGAGATCAACGGAATGCACATATTGCTCGATATCGGACAGGCAACTTGGTTCGAACTGCGACAGTGCCGACTTTGCGATGGGGTGTTGCTGATCCCGCGCTTCCGAAGGGATTGGCCACCATCCCTCCCTAGCTCTGCAATTCAAGCGAGATCAGCAAAGAGCGACTTCGCTTGTCACGAGAAGTAGAGCTCACGAGTGCCGACTTTCTTGTCCCGGTTGGTCGGAATGCAGGCATGGTTTTCGGCATCGGGGACGTAGCCGTTGTTGCAGCCCAGGACTCGACAGCCCCCACGGACGCAGGCGACTCGCTTCGCGTTCTGAACTGCCACGCATTCATACGAGAACCCGCTGTGGAGAGAGAAACGGGAAGAGCAAGGTCAATTATGCAAGATCAAACTTCGCTCGTTTGCGAGCACGAGCCAAACCCTCGAGCCACTTACCACGAGATAGTGTCTTCTCTCGTGTCGTACTGAGAAGCAGCCTGGGGAGTATGGCGGTGAGGGTCCCCCTTTCGCGACGCCGGTCCGGCGAGTTCGTTCGGAGAGCAAGCCATGTAACCGAGGAAGGGATCCTCGGTGCCCTTGAGCGAGCGCGGGTCGACGACATCTCGCCTAGGACCTTTGCTGGGTATGCAGATGCCGAGGAAGCACCGTCGTGATGCTCCAGGAGAGTCGACGAGCTCGTGATCGAGGATTCCGCTCGCCTTTTCCGCGAGTGCCGATGCGACGGAGCAGAAGGCCAAGAGGAGGAGGAGCCGGAGTCGACTGGTCATCGTGCAAAAGGCACCGAGCCGGCGTCGGTGGGGTCTAGAGAGCGCTGGTTGAGCGGTGCAGGAGATTCCGCCGCCGTTAGGAAGGCCGTCGATCTATGTCACCTCTTCCGCTGGTTCGCACCGGGCTCAGAGCACGAGGGCAGCAGTGCAAGTGTAGTTGGTAGGTGCAAGAGAGCTTGAAGCAGCGCAGGCTGGCGTGTATCTGATGGAGCGTCCTATTCGAGCCTGTGGGACACTTGAGAAGGGTACTCCGGTCGAGCAGCGGTTCTCCGGCGAAAATGTGATCGAGCGCCATGTGTCGACCGGAGTTCGTCAAGCTCTCCGGCCGGCTTCCAAAAGGGGCTGACGACAACAGATGTACATAATCCAGAATACTGTACTCACAAAATCACAAAAGTAATGAGGCTGGAGTGGCAGGCTCCTACGCTGAGCATGGCTCATTGCCACCAGCTAGTGTCGAGATGGATTCTCCCGTTGCCAGCATAGACGCTGTTGAACTGCCACAGCCGCCGGGGACGAAGATGACCCTGCTCGAGCGTCGCAGCGAAACGTGCAAGCCGCGATCATAGTTTTGGAAAGTAAAGCGCGCAGAGTTGCAGCGAAGTCAAGGAGCGCCGGGGTGGCTGGACTAAAGAGGTACCGGCGAAAAAGAAAAGATTAAGAGGCCGGCAAGAGACGGATACATGTAGGCTCAGGCGGGTATAGTGTAGGGTACATTGGCGGAGGGGTTACATGTTGAGAAAGGGAGAAAAGATGCATGTGCGAGTGGCGAAAGAACAACGAGGTTGGTGGTTTTCAGATCGGATCGAGGATGCCATAACTCGACGGCGGCGATCAAGGTGAAACGACGCCAGCAACACCATGCCGGCGCATCCTGCGAGCGCTAATATGGCGCTTGGCTCCCGCCCGAGCGGCGTTCTTGCCCTCGACCGAGGCGGCGCGGACGCACTTGTCGCCGGAGAGGGCGGGTCGCCAGCCGCTCTTGCAGGAAAAGACGACGCACTTGCCGGCTTCGCAGCCGACGCCGACCGAGCCGCGGATCCGGGTGCAGTCGTGGCCTTCTCCGGTCGAGGCGCAGCCGCCGCACGAGTCGAGAGCTTCGGAGGTGTTGATGCATTCGTCTGCCGGCGCGATCTCGAGCGTCAGCCTATAGTGGTTCCGATCGAATCCATTTGCGTTCCTCTTGAAGACTCACAACCGCCGTAGCCGGCCATGACCCCAGTGACTTCTCCCTTCAGCTTGAAGTGGTGCTCGACGGCTTCGTCATATGTTCTGCAGGCGGCGCAAAAACGAGGCGTCAGCTGGAGCACGGTAGAGTCGATGTGTAGAGGCGTTCGCACGCACGTAGATCCGATGATGGGGCAAGCGATCTCGTCGACGGGGCAGAGGGTCTTTGGCTTGATATCCTTCTTCTTCTTGCTCGCCTCGACGCCGTTCAACGACCCGATCAACCCGAGAACGACCACCGCAATAGTCCAGCGCATTGTAGAGCGTCTATGGCGACGTCGATAAGCGCGATGTCGGCGAGTGTGCTGGGCGGGACTGGGCGATCTGCGTTCGGAGGGAAGCGAGAGCCACGGGCGCCGGGCTTGCTGGGACTGGTCCCTTGGTTCGAGTCGGTTATAAACGAGTGTAGAGGGTGAGCAGGAACGCTCCGACAGCAGCGAGCACCAAACACTAGACAGCGACGAGTGGTGAAAGGAGAATGGGTCAGCCTCCCTTGAGACGAGCGCCCGCAGCAATTAAGGATGCTTTTCATATCCCGAGGGGCTCGACCCAGAGGCGGGACAACTGATCGCCGTCTGCGCTGAGTCCTGCTTGATTCACATGCCGCACATGCCCCTTTCAAGCCGGATCAAGACAAGCGAGAGGCGAGCAAGATCTACTAGAAGCGGGTTCCGCCTTGGGAAGGTCATCTGAGACTCGTTTGTGTTCCCGCCTCGCGCCTCGCCCGGAGCTCTCGAATCAGACATGGCCTGTGCGAGCTCTGTATATTTCGGAGTAGCTGTACAGGGCCGTGTCACCCTGACCAAGTAGTGTATGAAGCGAGCGTATACGACTTTGCTACAGTCAGGACGTACCGAGCTTCTTGCGCTCGGGCTCGCTCGGTGCGCACGGCGAAGTGGCCGAGTCGGCTCCGAGAAAGGAGCCGACCAACTCGACGCGAACGCAGGAGGATGAACTGCTCACCATAGCACCAGAGCGAGCGCAAGCAGCTCGCCATGAGCTACACCTCGCACCTTGACATCCCGTATCCGGGCGCCTCCTCGCCTCGCCAGGCTCTCGACCTCTACTTGCCCACGACGTCGTTGGCGCCGTCAGTCAACGGCGATGACGGTCCTCCTCCTCCGCTCTTGGTCTTCATTCACGGTACATGAAGAGTCGCACCATCCTACCGAAGGAGATAGACCCGCTGACAGTCTAAGCGGAATCCGACAGGCGGAGCATGGCGATCCGGTGAGTCGAGTCGAGTCGAATTCCGCTGGCGGGGGATCCAAAGATGCTGAGACCCGTAAACACTCGCAACCAGAGAACAAATCCGACTTTCGGTCCGATCTCGTCCCGCTCATGCTCGAGCACCCGCAGCTCCCGCTCGCCGTAATCGAGTACCGCCTCGCGCCTACCGATCCTCACCCCGCCCAAATCACCGACGTCCTCTCCGCCCTGAACCTCTTGAGCGACCCCAATTTGCTTCCCTGCGAAGAAGAAGCGAACGCGCCGAGATGGAACCGGGAGAGGTTGATCTTGCTCGGTCATTCGGCGGGCGCGTTCATGTGCTTGCAGATCTTGTTGGACCCGCCGTCACACGCGACCTCACCCCGCGTGCCGACTCCCCTCCGCAACAAGATCGAGCAAGTCTTCTTAGTCGACGGGATCTACGACTTGCCCTCCTTGTTGGACGAGTATCCTTCCTACCTCTCGTTCGTCAGCGACGCCTTCGGCACTTCGTCAGCGAGTTATGAAGTCGAATCTCCCGCGCGGTGGTCCGTCCCAACATCCGTACTCGAACGGAGACCACGGTTCCACATCCTCCACTCAAAGGCGGACGACCTCCTCTCGCTCCGGCAGCCCGATCTCCTCCACGAAAGACTCAGCCAGGCCGCATTTGCAAACGCCGGCCCACACAGCGCCGGGCCGCCGACGGTGCAAGTCGACTACGACACGCTCCAAGGAGCTCATTACGACGTCGTCCACAGCAAGGTCGACTCGCTCGCGCGGTACGTCGCTCGCGCCGTGCTGCCACCAAACTCGTCCACGACGCCCTAGCGTTTCGACTGCGCTCAAGAGACATGCAAAACAATGGGGGGGGGATTTCACAAACAGTCGCATCATTCCGTAAATGGAGCTTTCGACGAAACACCTCCAAGAGAGAGAGAAAGCTCGCGCGCGCAGAGACGAGAGCGAGAGAAGCCAAGCCGTCAAACTCGCCTCTTGAGCCCGCGAAGAGAACAGTCACGAGAAACCGGGTTGTGTGCACGCCCTATGAGGAAAAGAGGGAAGGTATGACGAGGGAGTGGGTCTACAGGGTGTTTCTGAGCGGCGACACAAGTAAAAGGGAAAAAGGGGGGAGATTCTAGCATAAAGAAAGATTTTTGAGACCGGCGTCGGACAAAAGGGCACTTTAGAGCTTGTCAATGATAGCCTGGGTGTACTGCTGCGTGCTCGCCTTCCCGCCCAAGTCGCCCGTCCGGGTTCCCTCGGCGATGGTCTGCAGCGCGGCTTTGTGGATCCGGTCCGCGAACGAGTCGAGCTTCATGTGCCGGAGCATCATCATACTCGAGAGGAGGAGCGCAGTCGGGTTGGCGCGGCTGTTCGCGGAGTCAAGGGCAATAAGAGAGAGGGGATTCTCGGTTCCAGGTCAGCTTTTCGAAAAGAAAGAGCGATTTCGCGATCTGTGATGACGAAAACCGAAAGGGAACACCGGGAGTTACGCACCCCTGACCGGCAATGTCGGGCGCCGAACCGTGAACGGCCTCAAAGATGGACGCGTCCTTGCCAATGTTGCCGGAGGGGGTCAGGCTGTGTTTGCGTTTCTCCATTAGTTTTTCGCCGAGGAGGGTGTGGTCCAGAACAACCCCAAGAGAAAAGGGGACAGGAACGCACCCGAGACCGCCGATGAGACCGGCGCACATGTCGGAGAGGATGTCGCCGTACAACTGCGCGGGGCGAAAAAAGTCAGCCGAGCGGAAAAGTACCCCGAGTGCGGAAAGGGAAGAGAACTGACGTTGGGCATGACCATGACGCGGTCGGCGTAAGGGGCCGGGTCCTGGACGATGCGGAGGCAGACGCGGTCGAGCAAGTCCTCGTCGTACTTGACGTCGGGGTACTCGGCTGCCATCTCGCGACACGCGCGGAGGAACATGCCGTCCGACTGCTTCATGATCGGGGCCTTGTGCACGGCCGTGACGTGCAAGCGGTTCTGACTCCTCGCGTACTCGAACGCGTAGCGCGCGACGCGGGTCGAGGCCTGGTGGGTGATGAGCTTGATGGATTGGACGACGCCGGGTACGACTTCGTGTTCGATGCCGGAGTATTCGCCCTCGGTGTTTTCGCGGATGAGGACCGTGTCGACGTTGTCGTACGCGGTTTTGAACCCGTCGATCGAGACGCATGGGCGGACGTTGGCGTACAGGTTGAAGGTCCTTCGGAGGGTCAAGTTCAACGAGACGTGGCCCTTTCCGACTGCCGGCGGCGCGATCGTCAGTACATACCTCGCTTGCTTACTGTATGTGATGTGGTCAGCCCGAACTCACTGGGGGTGGCGAGGGGACCCTTGAGGGCGATCGTGTTCTTCTTGATCGAGTGGATGGCGTCGGCGGGGATGGTCGATACGCCGTCGACGAGGATAGGGGCGACCGAGACTTCCTCCCACTTGATGGGGACCTTGGCGGCGTCGTAGATCTCTTTCACGGCCTGCGAGATCTCGGGACCGATACCCTGCGTGCGGTGTGCAGGTGTCAGTTTACCGACTCGCGTTCCCGTTCCAGGTCCAGGTCGATGCCGACTCGAGGGTCTGTGGGCTTACATCTCCGGGGATGAGGGTGACGTTGTAGGTGCCTGTAGTGCGAGTGAGCGGAAGGTGAGTGAGTGGGTTGCCGAGGTGTCAACTCGACTCGTCGTCGCTACACCAGGGGGGAGGCTGGCGCGCACCATCGGGGTTCTTGTTGGGGACATAAGACGAGGTCTGAGCCTGCTGCTGGGCGTAGGCGCGGGTGGCCGAGGTCTGCGCGGGTTGCGCGTCGGGGTGAGTGAAGTGAGTGTCAGTGAGAGAGAGGGAGGGAGAGGGAGGGAAGGGAAAGGGGTGACGTACGGAGAAGCCGCGGGTTGAGCGGTTCAAGGCGGTGCGAACAGACTGCATCGTGTCAAGTGGTCTACGTAGAGCAGCTGGAAGCAAAGCGAGTTGTCCGAGGCCAGAGTCACAAGAGTCCGAGTTCGACGCTGCATCGCCTCGCTCCTCGTCCTCTCGTGCCCTGAGTCTCTAGTCCGAGTGTAGTAGAGCAGCATGTTCCCCAAGGCCAACATCCTCAAGCCTACCGCCCAGGCCATCGTGCGCTCTCCTCCCTCTCTCTCCCTCCCTCTCTCGCTCACTCGCGACACCTCGGCACCCGTGCCCCTCTCCAACTAACCCACCCCTATGCACACAGGGCCAGAAGCGTCTCGCGACCACCCTCGGCGTAGGCATCCAGAAGCCCTCCCCGCTCCAGCCCACAAAGTACGGCGGCGTCTACTCGGCAAGTCGCACGCACGCACTCTCCCTCTGCACCCTGCACTCTGGCGAACTAACCCCCTAGAGTAAACACCCCCGCAGGTCACTCTGATCCCCGGTGACGGTGTCGGAAAGGAAATCACCCAGTCGGTCGAGGAAATCTTCGAGGCGAGTCCCCCGTCCTCCCCTCCCACCCACTGCGTGCATTCGAGATCTAACGACGCCGCCAACAGCACGCCAACGTGCCGGTCGAGTTTGAAAAGTTCAACGTCTCGGGCAACACGTCTCAGGATGCCGCCCTCTTCAAGCGCTCGATGGACTCGCTCCGCCGCAACAAGGTCGGCCTCAAGGGCATCCTCTACACCCCCGTCGAGCGCAGCGAGCACACCTCGTGGAACGTCGCCATGCGTCAACAACTCGACATCTACGCCTCGGTCGTCCTCTGCAAGACCGTCCCGGGAGTCCCGACCCGCCACCGCGACGTCGACTTTGCCATCATCCGTGAAAACACAGAGGGCGAGTACTCGGGCTTGGAACACCAGTCGAGCCCGGGCGTCGTCGAGTCGCTCAAGATCATGACCGCGTACAAGTCGGAGCGGATCGCCCGCTTCGCGTTCGACTTTGCCATCAAGAACGGACGCAAGGTGCGTGGCGCGCGCTCGCTTTCTCTCTTCGGGTTCGACGCAACTCTCGCTGACGATCTCTCGCCCCTGCAGCACGTCACGGCTGTTCACAAGGCCAACATCATGAAGCTCGGTGACGGTCTCTTCCTCAACACGTGCCGCCGGATCGCCGAGGAGTACAAGGACTCGGGCATCACCTTCTCCGACATGATGTGCGTCCGCTCTCCCTTCTTCACTTTTAACACGAGTTTACACACCCAAGTGCTGACCGGTATGTGGGGATGGGGGAAACCAACCAAACGACAGCGTCGACAACACCTCGATGCAGCTTGTGAACCGCCCTCAGCAGTTCGACGTCATGGTCATGCCGAACCTGTACGGCTCGATCGTGAGCAACATTGGCGCCGCCCTCGTCGGCGGACCGGGTATCGTCCCCGGCGCCAACATTGGCAGGGAATACGCCCTCTTCGAACCCGGTTGGTACGCACGCATTTTCTCAGCCTCTTTCTCGCGCTTCTCTCTTTCGAGTGCCTGTGGGAGTTGCCGTGGCTGATCTTTCTGAACAAAACGCCCTTCTTGACGCGCGCGCGCGCACGCGCAGCCGTCACGTCGCCAAGGACATCCAGGGCCAGGACGTCGCAAATCCCGCCGCCATGGTCCTCTCCTCCACCATGGTGCGTTCATCCCACTGCTCTACTCTGGGGGGGGGGGGATGAATCTCGCTTTTTGGGAGAGGATCTGAATTTGACTGACGAAATGCTGACTCGTGTAACAGCTCCTGAGGCACCTCGGTCTCGACTTCCACGCCAACGCGATCGCAAAGGCGACGTACGACGTCCTCTCCGAGGGCAAGGTCCGGTACGTCATTTTTCATCTTGGCACTCTGCTGCTGCTGCTGCGAAGTTCGGGGCTTTGTTGTTGTCACGTGCCGGAGAACATTCAAACTCGACGGGAAGGAGAAAGCTGACGCGGACGCGGACGCGGACGTGCACTGCGCTCACAGGACGCCGGACATGGGCGGCAACAACAAGACGACCGACTTCACTCGTGCCATCATCCAGAAGTTGTAGACAGCCCACCACATAACCCGGTTTCATCTCCTTATTCTCAGCTTATTCTCTCTCTCTCTCTTCCCCTTTTTGATCCCTCTTCGCCCCAAAATGATACACTTCTTCTTTCTGCGCACTCTCTCTCTCTCTGCCTCTACACTGTACATGGCAAGTCTGTCTGGCGCTCCGGATACGAGGCTCTGCTGTGTACGACGAGCTTGCATCGCGTACCAAATCCATGGCGCTCTCCTAGGCTCTCCGGATGGATCGATCCAAGACGACTGCCGGGGGGAAGCGACGACCGGCCTTCTGTCCTTGCATATCGTCTGCATTACGGGATAGAGCTACAGCGTCCGGAGAGGCCTGCAGCAGCTGGAGAGCCTCGAGCTCGAGAAAAAAGAGCCTCGGAAGCTCTGACGCGCCAGCCACGCGTCGCAACGTGTTCCGTCGAAACTCGCGCGGTGATGAAGCCGTTGCCCGTTTCGCCCGCGGAGGAAAAGCTGCAAACGCTGGCCTGTACTACAGCTGCTGCAGCTACAGTACTCGGTGCACCTGTCCCCGGGGCAGCGCTCGTCTTTGACAGACGGCCTCCATTGATCACCTCGTCGACGACAAGCGCTGGTCGCTTCTCCCGTTCCACGATCCGACGACTGGTGTGCTCTACACAACTACGAAGGGACAGAACCTTGGGCAGGCCACACAGAGGTGAGCAGTTCGAGTCTAGGCCCCACGCGTCTGTACGGAGCTGACTCCTCTTGGGGTTGCCAGGTTGATCAGGACCCGGTTCTGCTAGTTCTCAGGAGGAACGGATCGAAGTGCCGGGCTTGGCGGGTGCGGGAAAGAGTGTGCAACGAGGCTAGTATAGGAAGGTGAGTCGCACAGACCCCCCGTCTACGGCGCGGAAAGCGCGGCGATGTGCTGACCGCGCTCTTAAAACCTGCAGCCCTCCCATGATGCAGCATCCCCATCTCCTCCTCGGCGCGATCCTCGCCGTGCTGTGCTCGACCCTCTCTACCGTCATCGCCGCTCCGCCGACGCTCGTCTACCCGCTCCAGGCTCAACGACCGCCCGTCGCCCGCGCCGGTTCGAATTGGACCTTTGCGCTCCTCGAGGGGACGTTCTCGGCGGCGGGGTCCGCGAACGCGACCATCGTACACCTCTCGCTCGCGTCGACGTTGCCGAGTTGGTGCACGTTCGATGAGGCGACGAGGACCTTCTACGGAACGCCCGGGAAGGGGGATCTGGGGTCGACGATCGTGAGCGTGAATGCGGCGGCGGCGGGCGACGGAGACGGTGCGACGACGACCACGCAGGGTTCGTTCACCCTGTTGGTGGTGGACCCGAAGACCGACCCGACGCCGACCGTGCAGCTCCCACTGGCGCAACAACTCGCGTCGGCCGCCGCAGTCTCGGGAGGAGGCACCCTCACTCCGGACGGGTCGCTCAAAGTGCCGCCGAAATGGTCCTTTTCGTTCGGGTTCGAGTGGTACACCATCTCGTCCTCGGCGGGAGATTCCATGTTCTGGACCGCGTACCAAAAAGGGACGACGACGTTGCCGAGCTGGATCACGTTCGACAACTCGACCGTGACGTTCAACGGCTTGGCGCCGAACCCGGCCCAAAAGGGTTCGTGGACGCTCGTGCTCGGCGCGAGTGATCATTACGGCTACGTCGACGTGTGGCAAGAGTTTGACCTTGTCGTTTCGGAGCACTCGTTCGAACTGCTCGGTTCAAACGCCGCCGATGCCAACAACTCTCTCGCCCAGGGAGTCCTCCCTCCCCTCAACGCGACCGTCGGAGGTCCCGTCAACTACACGATCACCCTCGACGGGTTCCGAATCGACAATTCGACCATCACGCGGAGCAACCTCTCGAACGTCTCGGCCGACTTTTCGCGCACCAATCTCGGCGGTAGCACGAGTGATGCGCTCCAACTCGAGACCAACACGTCGGCCTTGAGCATCGTCGGCGCTGTCCCTGCAGACTTCAACTCGTCCAGCTCGCCGGGCCTCGTTGAGCTCACGTTCGTCGACCAGTACAACGACACGCTCCAGACCAACATCTCGATCCGGATCGTCCCTTCGCTGTTCGACACGACCAAGTTTCCCGCAACGTTCGGTGTCAAGGAGGGGTCCAACTTTTCCGAAGATCTATCCTCCTTCGTCGCGACGAGCAAGATGTCTTCGTCGCAGCGCAGGCGGAGCTTGCCCTCGTCGCTCTCGACAGCGAATCTCTCCCTCTCCGTCTCGCCCGCGAGCGCTTCCTCCTGGATCGCGCTCGATCCATCGTCGTTCACTTTATACGGCAAGGCGCCTTCGTCTGGTACGAACGCGACCGCCACCTTGGACGTCTTGGATCCTACCACCGGTGCGATCAGTCGAGCCAGCTTTTTGTTCACGGTCAATGCCGACGGGTCGGGGACGGAGACGTCCGGTGGGGATGGATCTGCAGGTCACGGCGGCTTGTCGCAGGCGGCAAAGCTCGGTCTCGGCCTCGGACTGGGGTTGGGGCTGCCGCTCCTGATCGCGCTGCTCGTCCTCCTCTTCTGCTGCTACCGGCGCCGGAAACGAGGTGGAGCTGCCACGACAAAGTCTGGCGGCAAAGGTCCGTCTGGCGGTCGAAGCGGCGCCTTCAACGGACTCGTGATCAGCAACCCGCGGCCACTCTCGGTCGGTCCGACTTCGCCAGAGACGGCCGGCTCGTCTGCTTACGGCGCGAGTACCGTCACGGTGGTCACTCCGTCGCATGAGCAGGAGCGGAAGAGCGGCGAGAAGGACATGGCGGAGAAGCCTGCGCAGTTGTCGCCGCCGGTCGGTACCGCCTGGGCAACGACGACGAGGATGACGGCACCGACTCTGCCTACTTCGACCGCGCCGGACTTTGCTCGCAACGCAGCAGCAGAGCGCGAGAGTCCGCAACGACCTCGGCGCTTTGACGTGATGGGAATGCTGTTCCGGTCCGAGTCGGGCGGGTCGATCCTCGACTCGATCCGGAGAGCCAAGATCAAGGGCAAGGGCAAGGCCGAAGAGGATGAGGACGCGCCACCTGTCCCGACGTTGCCGCACGAGCACCGGTCCTCCATGTACGGACTCGCGCTCGGCGATCACGGAGCGAGCGATGTCATCGTCGTTGCAGATGGTGGGCGCGGTTCCGGCGGCGACGACGAGAGGCGAAAGTCGACGTACCGAGAGGCGACGTCCTCGCCGCACGGCAGCGAGGGCAGCGTCGCTCTCGCCGGTGGGCGGCTTCAAGACGTGACGGGGCTGAGTGGCAGCGGGCGCGTGTCGAGCTGGGAGAGCGGCGCGAGCTCGTCCCTCTTCTACTCCTCTTCGGCCTCGAAATCAGCCACCGGCTCGACGGGTCCGCATCGACGCACTGCTTCCCGCGGAGGTTCACTCGGCAGTCAGGCTTCGTTCGGGTCCATGTCTTCTCTCGGGAGTGGCGGTCGAAGAGGCGGCGCGCCTTCGATCCCTCAGCGGCGGCGCGACTTTATGCCGATCGCGACGCAGAGTCCGCTGGTGACCCCGGATCAGTCTTACGACGCCAGCAGGGGCGCGTTTGCCGGCCCTGATGCTTCAATCACTTCGAGTGGCATGTATCACCACGACGGGTCCGTGGCGCGACTCGGCAGCGATGACTTGCTCGACGAGATCCGAATCGTTGGTTCTCACTCTGGCTCGACGTCCGGATCGTCCGCCGGTCCTTTCAACGACTCGACGAACTCTGGTGCAGCGCAGAACTACTCCGCCGCATCTCGCGAGTACAGCTTCCCGGCGACTGAACCCTCGCAGGACTCGCTACCGGCACCTCGATTCGTTCCGTTCACGTCGGAGCGCCGCTCTGTTCCGTACGGCGCAGCATTCGCGTCACAGGCGTCTCTTGCGGCGGCTCAGTCTGGTATCGACGAAGGTAAAGAGGAGGATCAGTTTGATCAGGACGCAGTCGAGGACGCGTGGGAGGACGAGGGGCAGTACGCCGACGAGGACGACCGACCCCGACCGCGGAGTGGCGTCTACGTCCCGACGGACGGGCAAGGTTCGCCGACTACGGCCGCGGTATACTACCCGTCCGGATCGGTCTACAGCCGCGCGTCGGTGGATACGGGCGCTGACTCGCAGCGTCTGAGCGCCGCCGTTGGGGGTGGCGGCGGCATGCGCTACGTCGGTTCGGTCGCTTCGACCAATGTCTCTCCTCAAGTCGGCTCGTCTCCGCGCTACAGCGGTGCGAGTCACTACTCGCGCGATCCGGGAACGCCTCGGTCCGACATCTTTTCGATCGCCTCGTCGCAGCCGACGGCGGCTACGTCGAACGGGCCGGGGCGGACTTCTGACGCGTCCGGCGGCGGCGGCGCGATGGACGGCCGGACGAGCTGGGCGCAGAAGCGTGCGTCGTCTTACCTCGAGCCGCTGCGAGTTCCGGTCAACGTCGACGAGGCGTTCCGGTTCGTGCCGCGGTTGGATCCGCCGCCGTTTGCGAGCATCACGTCGTCGCCCGGTCGGAACGGTCCTCCTCGCGCGACTTATACCGCATGGATCGACCTCTCGCGTCTTGCCGATGATGAGGACGAATACGGACAGCCCGAAGAAGGTGCCGCCGAGCGCGGGGCTGCGTTGGCTCCCCTTCCAGACTGGGTGCGGTTCGACCCCGACCGGATCGAGATGCTCGGCCGCGCCGGAGCGGACGACCTCGGCTCGTGGCCCGTCGTGGTCATTGAGCGGAAATCGCTCCGCACACCCGGCTCGCCGACGCGAATGCGGACGGCGAAGGAGCGCCGCGAGGACAACGACGACGTGCAGGAACAGGTCGTCGGCCGGTTCGAGCTCGTCGTGCAATCGCTTCTGGACGAGCAGGGCAGCGAGGAGATGCTGCACGAGCGGGAAGACGTGGGCGAGTTGAGGATTGTTTCATACTGAGGTCGTTCATGGCTGGAGGACAGCTGCGCATTTATCCCTTATCCCCCCCCCTCATCATCTATTTTACCCATACTCCGCATTCATTGTAGCTTTACCCCGATTACCAAGGCAACGCATGGACGTTCATACAGTATGCAGCTCTGTGAAACGTGATAAGATGGACAGCTTCACGTGGTAAAAGCCGCTCTCGCGCTCTCTTTCCCTCCGCCGCTGCACACACGCTCTGCGATGGCGTCGTTCAATGTAGCGAGTCTCAAGCCCGAGATTGTGAGCCCGCTCTGCCCCACATACGCTCGTCCGGCGCGGCGGCAGCTGTCCCCAAGCTGTCGATCTCGTTCTCGCGGCTGCTGCAATCCAGCGCGTCATCATGACTGACCCGCTGACGGGTCCTGGCCGAGCAGGAGCGCATCCTCGAGACGGCTGACAGGTCGAGCATCTCGGCCAAGGCTGTCCGCAAGGCTCTTCAGGTGCGTTGCCGACACTTCCGCTCTCTCAGCCTCTTCCGCCGCTTCCGGAGGTGGAATGCTCTCTCTACTGACGCACGGAGGATGGGTATATAATACGTTTCGACTTGCACAGGAAAAGTTCCCAGAGCTGGACGTCAAGACTCACAAGGCCGAGATCGATGCGCTCACGACTCGGATCTTTACCGCCGGAGCGAGTGGGGACGAAGAGGTGAGCCGTCGCTGCAGACACGCTGACCTTTTGAGGCTGCCCTGCAATGGCCTCGAGAGGTGCCGACAGTGCAACCGTGGTATTCACAGGAAGCGGACGTCAAGCCGACCGTCACCTCGCCCAAGCCGAAACTGCCCAACTTCTCCAAAGTCAAGCGCGCTCGCTCGCCTTCCAGTACCGTCGACAGCTCGGACGCCGTTCCCGCTTCCTCTCCCGCTTTTGCCCTCGCTTCGACGTCAGCTACTCGGGTCAAGAAGGAAGAAGCTCCGGCCTTGACCGACGAGGAACTCGCGCGCCAGATGCAGGCCGAGTTTGAGCAGCAGGCGACCGTGGGCCGCTCGACTCGCAACGGTGGCTCGGCTGCCTCGGCGGTGAAGAAGCGTGCTCCGATCAAAAAGTCGAAGAAGAACAAGAAGGCGGGCTCGGACGACGACGACGACGGCGCGGTCAAGAAGAAGAAGCGCAAGACGTCCCACACCGGGTTCAACAAGTTGCACGTCCTCAGCGATGAGATGGCCGAAGTCTGTGGCGCGCCGGTCCTGAGTCGGCCGGGAGTCACCAAGGTGAGCCCGCTTTCGTCAGCGCAGGATCCGCCAAGGACCGTCAATCTGATCTCCTCCTCGACTGCCTCGCAGGCTCTTTGGAAGTACATCAAAGCCAACGACTTGCAAGATCCCGATCTGCGTACCGACATTCTCCCGGATGATCAGCTGAAGGTGCGCACTGTGCCAGAGGTCTAGCAGTAGCGGCGGCCCGGAGCACCGCAAACCGATTGCCGTCTACTTATGACAATGGTTGCTTGTGTGCGCAGAAAGTCCTCCCTTTCGAGCGCATCAAGTAAGCTACCTCCTGCATGCCTGCTCCTAAGGTCAAGCAAGCTAATGACGTCCCGCCCTCCTCGGTCAGCTCTTTCAAGATGGCGAAACACATCGGGTCAGTTCCGGTGGCCCTTCCCATCTCGATCTCCTCACGCGCTCGTGACGAGTGAACGATTGAGCTTCCGCGATCGACTAACGCAGTCTCTACTCTGCAGTGCACATCTGTACCCTTACGACGAAGCCGAGCACGGGCACCTCGCGCCGCCTCTCGACCCCGTCTCGGACGCCGATTCCGACCCCGAAGATGACCGCAAACCCAAGCTCAAAGCAGAACGCGGGACGCCCTCTTCCTCTTCCGGTGCTGTCGGCGTGCAGCGCGCGAACGGACGTACGAAGAGTGCGGCCGAGGTCGATTCGGAGGACGACTTGAGCTTCTGAGTTTGAGTCTTGA
This sequence comes from Rhodotorula mucilaginosa, assembly GCA_034406715.1. Lineage (NCBI taxonomy): Eukaryota > Fungi > Basidiomycota > Microbotryomycetes > Sporidiobolales > Sporidiobolaceae > Rhodotorula > Rhodotorula mucilaginosa. Next base: position 311,447 of record CP137865.1, read on the forward strand.
GTGGCGCTTGAGGGAACCGGTGGGGAAAGTACATAACGCTGGAGAGGAGAAGGGCGGGTTGGAGTCAGAAAAGACCTCGCCTGTTTGCGCTTGTTTGAGACGCTTGGTTTCGGAGTGTTGGGAGGGAGTAAATGCAGGAAGGCTCTTCCTTGGTGTGCAACGCGAATCTTTTGCTTGTTCGCTCGTGCTTTCTTCCCGAGCTCAACGAGCCCCGCCCAAGACTTGGCAGACTTCGAGCAGGGTCACATCTTCAGAAAACTTTCAAAGTTGCATTAGCACGATAGGCAAAGGAGATCCACAGGGATGTTTTACAAGGGATCGATAAGCAGAGGGTTGTGATTCAGGGCGTGTCCGTGAGGCCGAAGGGGGGCGGTATGATTAAACTATGTACGGGAATTTGTCGATGTAGCGGAGGGCCGGTTTAGCGAGCGCTGCCGATGTTCATGTTCTGGACGCCCGACTCGAGACCGGAGCCGTGCGTGCCGTGCGTGCCGTGCGTGCTGTGGGTGCCGGGCAATCCATGGGGGCCGTGCGTGCCGTGCGTGCCGTGCACAGTCGACGGAACGGTCGAGGAACCAACTCCGGCCGTGCGGACCGAGCCCGACCGCTCCGGGCCGTTCGCCGAACCCATCATGCCAGTCTGGCCAGCCGGGAGGATCGACGATTGTTGTCCACCAAGGTGCGTCGCCGCAAAAATCGGTTCGCGGTTAATGAACTCGACCTCGTACTTTGTCGCTTCGCCTCCGACTTCGCGGCGCGTGTCGGGGACGAGTTTGTGCCCTTCGCGGGCGGGCGGGACGCCCGTCATGGAAGGACCGCCGGCGACGATGGGCGAGCCGGGAGGGTGAGCGACGGTGGGGAAAGTGTGCGAGGGGGAGGTGGGCATCGCAGAGGGGGAGAGGGGCTCGCCGTTCGGGTGGATCATGGTCTGCGGAGTGAAGGTGGAGTTGAGGCGGTAGCTGCGAGCGAGAGACATATGAGCCGTCAACTTTCGAATTCGACGCCACAGAGACGAACGAGTACGCACAACTCGTGGAGGTCGCGCTGCCATACCGGCTGGACGATCGTGTGGTAGTGGTGAATGACGTTCTCAGTCACGACCGTCTCTCCGCGGTCGACCTTGACGCGGTCATGCGGGACGACCGTATAGGTACTGATGCTCTGGGCGTTGAGGCGCTTGAGCAACGCCTCCTCCTCGGCCGAGTTGGCGTGACGTTCCTCGATGTGCGTGACCGGAACCTCGCGGTACGAGAGGACCTCTTCGAGGTGGCGTTCGTCGACGAGAGGCTGGACGTGAGTCTGGACGTGGTGCACATGGCGGTCAACGGTGCGGACCCGCTCGACCTCCTCAACCTCGTGGATGTGGCGGCGCTCGTCTGTGAGCGACCGCATCAATGGCGCATGAGTCAGTCATCGGAATGTTGAGTTTCCGAGGACGAGGCATATGGACTGGAAAGGCGCGCCGACTCACGGACGACCGGCTGGAGGTACTTGTGGTCGTGCTCGGCGAGAGCGGCATCCTCCGGCGAGAGAGCAGCGTCAGCGGCGGGCTGGGCGTGGTGACCGTGCGGCGGCATCGCAGCCTCCTTGACATTGGCGAGGCCCGACTGGGCTCCCTCGGACGTGTGCGAGCGTTCCGCACCCGCGAGTGACTGGCCGCGCGTCGACTCGCCTTCGTGGTCACGGTTGCCGTGGTGGTGCGAAGAAGCGGTGGCAGCGGCGGCGGCGCCGGCAAGAGCGGCGCCTCCCGCAGCAGTTCCAGCTCCCGCTCCGGAGTGGTGAGAACGCTCCTTGTCGAGGCGGTCCTGCTCTGCCTCGCGCGCGAGAACTTTGTCGTCGTGACTACCCTGGTGGTGCGTTGTGCCGGTCGCACTCTCTCCGGCCACTTTGGCATCGTGCAAGTTGGGCTTGACCTCGTTCGAAGTGGGCGAGACGGTCGCAGGTCCCGCTCCCGGGTGCTGTTGCTGCTCGCGGGTGGCAGCGGCAGCGATAGGGGCACGCTCAGTACTGGTAGCGGACGAGGTCGAGGCGCGCTTGGCATCGTCGTGGCTGCTCCGCATCGCGGTCCGCTCGTCCTTCTCGTCCGAGGGCGTCATCTCGGCAGTGAAGAAGCCCGAGGGCGAGAGGTTCTTGTCCTTCTTGTGGAAGAGTCCCATTCTGAGGTCTCTCTTGTGAGTGGTAAGAGTGTGAAAGGGTGTGCTGCGCGAACAGAAGAGCGTCAGAGGCGAGAGAAAGTGGGGCAGCGCAACGTCGACTGCGGCCGTCCAGAACAACCTTTACACGCGGCCGTTGAGCAGAGCGGACTTGATCTCTAGCAGCCTATACTCGAGGAGCTTACAGTGAGTCAACAGTGCGTGTCTATGCTGTACGTCAAGACCGAGAACAGCGCACGCACTGACACGCGAAACGACGACGTCACCGCTCGATCGCTTCCAACTTTGAGAAGGTTCAGCTTTGTCCATCGCACCGCCGACGCTCGGCCTCTCACTACGGGTTCAGGCTCTGCTATACTTCCTATACTTGTAGACACGACTAGAGAGCGAACCTGATGCAGTCTCTGTACACGTTCTGTCTTTTTGCAACACGGTCCTCCCTGCTCAATTCTACTCAGCCCGCTAATCTCTCTCCTCCTTTTTACCAACCCCAGCCTCCCAACGGCCCTGCTCGGCCAAACAAGTAATCATTATCGGGGGTCATCCATCCACCGCCACCCCGACCCCGTTGCGAAGTCCGCGGCGGTGGCGATGACGGTGCCGCCGCAGATCTCCTCCTCGCGTCCTGGTACCCGCCGAGGTCTTGCTCGCGAGGGTACCCGTGCCCGTACCACGGCACGCGCGAGGGGGATTGAGCTTGGGGGTACCATATCCCCGTGCGGGGATCAACGAGGTACGGGATCCCTTCGTCGTCGTAGACGAGTCCTTCGCTCTCGCCTTCTCCGGCTCCGGCTCGACGATCTGGGTACGTAGCATGCGAGCTGGGAGCTTCGCGACGACCGGCGGGGGCAAAGGGGCCGAGACCTCCACCGCCACCGCCAAAGAGGGCCTCGAGCGGATCGAGCGGGGCCGCCGCCGCACGACGAGGAGGAGGAGGCTGGGCGTGGTGAGGGTGCGGGTGCTGCTGCTGCTGGGACGGCGTCGGTCGCGCAGAAGAAGAAGAAGGGTGCGGGGGAGATTTCGGTGCATTGTTGTTGGTAGGGACGCGCGGTCTCGCCTGCGAAGGCGCCGAAGGGTGTCGGCCCCGCGACTGTGGCTGCTGCTGCGGGTGTTGATCCTGCTCGCGTCGGCTCATCTCGCGCTCGTCGGCGCTCGTCAACATCTCCTCCTCGTCGCCGTCTTCGGCGCGACACATCGGGATCGGCGGCGCTGCTGCCGCGCGCTGACTGCTCTGCTGCTGCTTCTGCTTATTGTTCGCCTGAGTTCGACCAGGTTCATGGCGGCGAGCCTGCTCCTTCGTCTGTTGAGCGTTTTGGTGTCCTGAGAGTATAGGTAGAAGTCAGCACCAGCGAGCCCGAGTAAGCAAACCTTCTCGACTCACCCGAATCCCTCGCGTGGTAGACGACCTCATCGATCGGCGTCTCCGGTTCTTCTCCTTCAGTCTCGGGCGCAGCTTCGTCGTTGTTACGTTGTGCGGATTGGCTTTGGCGAGGCTGAGGGGTCGCCGTGCCGCTCGTCTCGCCACTGCCGCCCTGTGCCGGCGCAGTCGGAGTCGACGACGATTCGGCGGGCACCCAATCGGGACCTTGCCCTCCCGCCTGCTTCGCTTGAAACACGTCCCTCCTCCACTTCTCGACCCGCTGCGCCTCCCCCTCCACCCTCTTCACGAGCGCCTTCCTCGTCGTGCGAACTTGAATGTCGCCCCCACTCTCGACGCCATCCAACTCGGTCAACAACCTCGTCAACCCTTCTTCGTACGCGTGAACGGGGGCGTTGGTGGAATTGTATTCGAGTTTGGGTGCGTTCAGGGAGGCACGCGGTTGGAAGACGAGCTTGGCGGGGGGCGGCGGGGAGAACTTTCGCTCGAGGTCTCGAAACCGGGCGGCGAGGCGGTCGAGTTCCTGCAGCCGCTGCGTGCGCTCGTCGACGACGGGTTCCTCCTCCTCCTTTCTCTCCTCGGATGCTTCATCTTGTGCTGCCTTGCGTGGTGGTTGGGCTTGCTGCTCCTGAGGAGTCGTTGCCGACGATGATGACGCAGGAGGCTGCTGCTGAGGCCCCCGCGCGGCTCGACGCTGGACCGGAGGCGGTTGACTACGCGAGCGCCATGGATTCGAACTGCCGAACGTCGGGAACATGGTCGCAGCTTCTTGGTACAGGGAGAGAGGGTGGCAGGTGTGTCGCCGAGGTCGGCCACGATCACGCGGAACCGAAAAGTGTGTTCGAGAAGGTCGGCGCGGCAAGGGACCCTCGCTTGCTCTAGACACGCACACCATATATTGCTCAGCGACTACATAGACGTACTGAATCCGATTTTTACGTGAGGCAAGTGGCGAAGCGCAAGGTGCTAGATCCGGGTTCAACTAAATTCGACTTGAGCTGCTCGGCGTTTCATTTCCAACTCGGCGTATTCCGGGAGCCATGCAGCCAAGCGGCTTGCCCGTGTCATACCCAAGACGTTAACTGTCGGAGGGATGTACCGAAAGGATCGAGGAGCTCGCAGATCCGCCACTTTGCGGACTCTTCGCGGGCTGACATTCGCGTTGACGTTTCGACTCGGTGTTGGCGGACGCCAGATGCAGCGCAAAGTTGCTTGAGAGCACTCAGCCGTCATTGCGTGTGCGAGACTAAAAGGCGTGCGTGAGGAGGTAATGTCGACGTGTTGGGCGGCCGCGACTTGTGTGACGATGGGGTGACGGCGTAATTCGGTGCACGGAGGTTGCCGAAAGCATAATTCTGAAACCGCCCGAACTTTACGACAGCGCCGGAATGTGTTGCGAGCCACAAGACCGCCTCTTCCGAACGGCGCAAGAGTCTTCAGTCGATGGGTGCGAAGGCGTAGCGTGGCGACGCTGCTTCTCGAAGCCGCCCACGAGCGAGCGAGCGAACGAACAGACCGGTTCCGCATGTGATGTTGGGTAGCGCACATCTCGGTACAGCGGCGAGAAAAGCTGGTTCCTGTGTTCTGAGGATTGACATCGGATGCTCAAGAGGTCGACAGCATCAAGCAAGCAAGCGAGATGGTGAATGCTAGCGGTGCTCAGCACCCGTCCCGCCATTCCCCCGACTCGAGAATCGCGTGCGCAAGCTTCTTGATCATTCCAGTGCCATACAGCCGGTGTGCGGATGAGGGGCGCTCCGGCGGCGCTGCGATGAGCGAGTCGAGGTGATGAGACGAGATCGCGGGCGGCACGCCTCGAGGGCATTTCAGAACTGACCAGCCGAGTGGACAAGTTATCGATAGCGTTGCCTGGCACGAGCTACACGTCTGTCATCGCCGCCGAGTGATGTGTGGGAGAGCAAGAGTTGCCGCCTGGACCCTTCTGCCAAGTCGCCAGCTGTGCCATCGCCAGCTCAGCCATTCCATTTGCAGGCTAGAGCACAGACGTTCCAAGCTTCTCTTGACAGCTGCGCAGACTCGAGTGTCTTGGCGCATCACCGCAAAAGGAGCGACCGCGACCGCCTCGCTTCGATCCCTTTTCAGGAGCACCTTTCCTCGCCTCGGTTGACGCTCGAAGCCGTCGCGGAATCAGTTTAGCAGTCGCAGGAGCAGCACGCCCTCAACTCATGAGCTCGACCACTACAGCTGCTGAGCCTTCCGGTCAGTCGCCTTGTTGAAGATGATCCTCACGCTGCAACGGAACGAGTACTCCGGCGCGGGCGCGATTCACCATTGGGATCAGGTCGGCTGACACTTCATGACCTCGATTTCCACAGCTCCCGGAGAGGGCACAGACCTCTCCAGCTTCCTCGGCCAACCCCCGTTCTCATCAACCTCCTCTGCCCTCCTTTCTCAACTCGCTTCCACTCTCGCCCAACCCCCCGCCGATCCCATTGTCAAAGCCTACTCCGACATCGTCTACCTGAACTATCACTCTCTCGGACTATCGCTCTCGTTCGAGCCCTCGGGAGGGTACAAGCCCGGACGAGGAACGGACCTCGACGAGGTACGGAACGAAGGCTCGAACGGACGCTTGACTTGCAGCGGAGTGGACGTGTACAACCACGAAGACGAGGAGGAGGACGAGGGGGCTAAAAAGGACGGCCCGCCTCGGAAGCGCAAAGGCCCCGGCGCCCACTACGCCCCCTTCCCTCGATACCCCATCCTCCTCCCCGCGCCCGGCAGCCCCAATTCGGATTCAAAACCCACCCCCTTCCCACTCGAGCCCTCCACGATCGGTAAAACCCTCGTCTCTCACTACGGCGAACCGTCCCGCAAAGGGGGCGGCGAATCCGGCACGTCGATGGGAGTCTGGACCGAATGGACCCCGGAGGGGATCATGGTCGAATGGAGGAGTAGCGGGTTGGGAGCGTGGGAGAAAGGAGGCGAGGCAAAGTGGAGCGTGATGAGCTTGTTCCCGAGGGGGAAGGAAGCGGGGATCGATCCGGAAGATGGAAAAGTCGGCATTTGAGCCGCGCGTCGAGTCGGAGTGTCGAAGGATCAGGTTCCGCCGTGAGGAGGTGAGCTCTTTTCGATATGGCACGTTCGTTCTGGCGGGCGCAAGCCTGGATGCTGACCTCTCACAGTTTCCGCTCGCAGGCATGGCCCGACCAGAATCCTCTGCTGCCGGCGCGATACGAATGATCGCGCCCGGAGCAATTGGACTGCCGGCATAAGCGGTCCCTCGAATTCTCGCCGCACGGACTCGAACCGCTCTCGTATTGATACGCTCTGCACCTAGGCTCGAGCCGAACGCCTGACTTTCGAACGCTGGGTCGTCGCGTTGGTGGCGGCTTGCAGCAGGATGCCCCCCTAGGAGCGAATGATTGCCCAGTCAATAGAAAGGCGACCAAACCTCTTGCAAATCATGCCAATACTCCGAAGTAAAGAGCTGTCGAGAGAGGAACTGCTCGTGTGTCCTGTAGAGCACCTCGTGTAGAGACTCGAAATGTGTCACGTGCCCGCGCGCCGTCTCCCGCCAGCGCGAGTTTGATGAGAGGACTTGCAACCCGTGAACGCAGAGGGCAAGATGGCCTATACGGACGCAGACGAGGATGAGCTCGTCTCTCCGTCGACGCTCTGGGCTATGGCGACCCACACTCCGCGCCGCAACCCCGCTCGTCGCGCACCTCTCGCCTCCTCATCCAACACTACGACTCCGACACCGACACCGCGGCGCACGAGCCCGCGATTCGCGCGGGCGAGAGAACTCGAGAAGACACCGCCGTCGCTGCCGCCTCCCAAGACGCCGAATCGGAGAACTGTCGTCGCCGTCGAGGAGTCGAGCAAGTTGACTGACTCGGACGAGAAGCGACGCAAAGCACTTGCAGACGAGCTGTTCCCGCCTTCGCCGCCCAGGAATACAGCAACGACCTCCGCGCCTGATGATGCGAATGCGAGTGCGGTGGGCACAAACGACGTCGACGGTCTCGAGGAGGAGGAGGAGGTCGTCGCAGATTCAGAAGTCGAGCGGGAACGAGAGGACGACCTCCAGTTCAGGCCGCATACCTCGCCAGGAAGCTCTACTTTCACAAAACCCTCGCGCACGAGCAAAGTCCGCCAAAGACGCCGCGAGAGCAGGCGGACGAGCAGCATCGTCTTCGACCTCGACGATCCGGCTTCAGGGCCCAACGTCGTTCCGGATAGCCAGGGTCAGGGCGCGATCGCTGCTAGTCCTTCCATGGGCGAGGACGAAGGCGCTCTTGCCCGAAGGCTCGACCAACTCCAGCTCGAGTGCGTTCCCTTGTTCTTGTCGTCAATGCCACAACATCGTTTCAGAACGCTCGTCTTTTCAGGGTGCAGAAAGCGGCGCGAGCTGACTTTGAACACCTTGGTGACTATGCAGATCTGCGACGTCGATAGGCGACACCGAACCCGAACAGCCCCTTCTACCGAAACCGCACCCGACCTCGCCGTTGGCGGCTGCCGACGTGCCGCCGTCGATGGCCAAAGTCCCGCGAGCGAGGCGACGAGTCACGATCTCCATCATCGATTCTTCTTCGTCTTCTTCTTCTGAAGATGAGGATGCGCCAAGGGATGCAGGCGCCTCGAATGGCGTTGAGGACGTTGAGCGGAAGTCGTCGCCCCCTGCGGCCTCTGACCTGCCTGCTACGCCGTCCGACTCGGAGAACTCGGACGGCAGTAGCGCATCTCAACCTGTATCAGCGGAGAAGGAGAGCAGCCTGCCAAGACGAAAACGGATCGTTGAGGGCGGGAGCAGCAGTCCTGAACATACGGCCGCGCGAGTGCAGGACGAGTTGTCGAAGCCTTGGCCCGACGATGTCTTCGAGAACGATGGTGTACTCATTTAGTAAGTTTTCACTTTCTCTCAATTTCGTCCATGTGCTTGCTCGCTGACCTTTGCGAGCCTTCTTCTGAACAGTAATCCCACGCCGAAGAAACGGCCTGTCAAGCTGACGAAAACGCAATACCCGGCACGCTTACCACCGCGCAACGATACCGATTCGCCCGCTTCCAGACGCAGTAATACCAAGAAGCCGGATAACGGCGGCAGGCGGCCAACGGTCGGCGGATCGAGTCTTCGAGTCGAAGTTGACTTGACGTGCGATACGAGCGATGAAGACGATGCAGACGTGGGCGACAGTGACTACCGGAATGATTCGGACGATGTGCGTGGGTACCATGACCACCTGTCAGTGATCCGCCAGACTGACCAAGCCTTTGTGGACAGTTGCCTTCATTGCGACGAGCTGTGCCGGACGCTCGAACTCCTTCTCGTCCCTCTGCGCCTCGCCTTCCGGGACCACCACCACCACCTCTTCGTACGCCCTCTCGAAAAACAGCCACCAAAACTTCCAACGCTGCGCGAGGTTCCGACTCGCCCTCCGAACCGCGACTCTCGACTGCGGACCGGTCCCGGCTGCCGCTCGAGCTGATCCGCGAACTCGATCGAGCCGTGTTTCGACAGGTTTGGAACGGCTTGCGGATTGTGAAAGGAGGGGATGAGAGCGCGGGAAAGGGGTTGCCGGATGGGATTGAGGTGGTTTGGAATGCGAGGTTGCGGAACACGGCGGGTCGAGCTAGTTGGAAAACGTGAGTCCGGTCGCGCGTCCCGTTCTTCAAGTTGACCTTGCCCATCTGATGCCGTTGCTCTCCGTCCGTAGAAGCAAAAAGACTGCGACGGTGCGCGGCGAATCGGTCACGACCACGACTCATCACGCGACGGTCGAGCTCTCGACCAAAGTCACCGACACGGCCTCGAAGTTGCGACATACTCTGGCGCACGAGTTGTGTCACCTCGCTGCGTGGGCTATCGATGGCGAGATGAAGCCTCCGCATGGCGCGGCCTTCAAGCGATGGTGCGTCAGGAGGGCATTCTTCCTCGGAGACTCGGAGGTACTGCTGACCGGACTGGCGGAACCGCTTTCTCGCAGGGCGAAACGAGTCATGATTGTTCGACCCGACATTGAGGTCACTACGACTCACGCGTACGAGATCGTCTACAAGTACCGCTGGAAATGCGTCTCGGCAGTGTGCGGCAAGATGTGCGTGCTTTCGTTGTCTCCTTCGCTTCGACGCGAAATCCCCGACGCGCACGGAGTGATTGACGAAGAGGTTTCGCGTTGCAGATTCGGTCGACACTCGGCATCTATCGACCCTGCGACGCACGGCTGTCCTTGCGGCGCTCGGATCGTCCCCATCGACAAGGACGGCAACCCCAAGCCCGGTTACTCGATCGTCACCGCGACCGGAATGATCGTCTCGACTCCAAAGTCTGAGCGCAAGAAGAGCAAGTGGGTCGAGTTCCTGCAGGTGAGTCAAGACTCCTCTGAGGCGCTTTCTCCTTGTCGCTTCCTCGTCGTCATCGCAAACTCGTCCTCTCCTTGCTGACGCGCCGGTCTGCCCTGTTCGCTAGAGCGAGGGACCCCTCGTGCGCAAGGAAAACCCGAGCCTGTCGCAACCAGACGTCTTCAAGGTCGTTGCCAAGCGGTGGCAAAGTGCGAAGGAGCAGGCGCAACTCGCGGTCTCAGCTGCCCCCGAGCGCGTGGCCGAGGCGGCAAGGCTCGAAGAGTCGCTCGAAGCGTTGCGCTTGTAGCACGTGTGGCCTTGCGAAACCTTGCCGCCCTGCCCATGTGCGCTCGGGTGTCGTTTGAGCGAAGACAGCTGTCGTGCGAGAGAGAGCGCGCACGAGGAGGCGATCTGACGGTGGCGGCCGGCTTGGCGTTTCGATCAGAGTTCAGCGTTGGACCAGTCGGTATAGAACTCTGATGTCTGAACGTGTCAGTGTGTACGCTCTGTTCAGAGATGCACGTGGAAAAGTGCATATATATGCACGCTCGCGGCGCCACATTTCGCTCTCCGTCGATCACACTTTTTCATCGAGCCGACTCGGAGCCAAGCCCGGAATTGGTCAAAGCTGGAGCGAGCCAAGCCGACCCTCCTTCTCCCTCGCATCATCTCTCGAACGTGCGCACGCTTGCTCGCTCGCACAGGCACTTCTCCGGCGTATAGCCGGCGCTACCGTCGAGGACCACGGCGCCTGTTAAGCTGCATACAGGCGTTCAGCCTGCTTGAACGGCCCTCGAAGCGGGGCGGCGGTTCGAGCTCGAATCACCGCGGCTATTCTTATTAGCTGGGGCGCATGCACTACTTGCTCCTATATATACAAACGTTGCAATAGGGCTTACCAAAAACGCCACAATTCGGATTGCAAATGCGGAGGGTCAATGTTCTCTTGGCGTCAAGTTGGCCTTCTTCTTGGAGCTCGCGCCTCGACGAAGAAAGTTCCAGACTCGACCTCGACACGTTTGCCGAAGAAATTGCAATGACATCTGCTGGGCAGAAAGGGGCACGGCGTGAGCACCGCTTCCGCCAGCTCGCGCGCGCGCCAACACGTTCGAGGACGACCGACCGCAGATCCCCGACTTTCCGAGCCAACGTCCCTCCCTCTCCTCTCTCCTTCGTCCCACCAGTCAAGACCCGAGGCTAGCTTCCCCGTCACCTTTCTCGCGCACGGCTGTCTGCAAGAATGCCTTTCCATCAGGTGAGGCTCCGTCGGTTCCTTACCCGATAATCGACGATGTGGCGCACTGACATGCCTTTCCGCAGTGGGATTACCTCATGGCCATTGGCACCATGTTTGCGCTCCTTGATGCGTACAACATCGGTGCTAACGACGTCGCCAACTCGTTCGCGACTTCGGTCGCGTCCAAGTCCCTGACGATGAAGCAGGCCGCGCTCGCCGCCTCTGTCATGGAATTTGCGGGTGCTGTCGCAGTCGGCGCTCGCACGGCCGACACGATCAAGTCCGGTGTACGTTCAGGCCGCTTCCGAATCTCCTGCTCTCTATGCTGACGAAACGTCCGTTTACACAGATCATTTCCGCGTCGGCCTTCCAAGGCAATGCCGGTGTTCAGCTGCTCGCTTTCACCTGTGCTATCGTGGTCTCCGGTACCTGGCTCATGATCTGCACTCGTCTCTCGTGGCCTGTCTCGACTACCGTGAGTTTCCCTCGGCGGGCTGTTTTTCCGACAACGAGTCACTGAGAAATTTCGCACTCCGGCAGTACTCGATTGTCTCTGCGGTTGCCGGTGTTGGTGTGGCGCTCGGTGGCGCTGATGCTGTTCAGTGGGGATGGAACGGCGGCAAGGGTCTCGCTACGTAAGTCCCAGAGTCCTCTCCGAGACCGAATGCCGGAGCTGACCCACTCGACGTGCGCAGCATCTTTGCCGGATTCGGTATTGCTCCTGCGATGGCTGGCGGTTTCGGCGCGGTCGTCTATCTCCTCGTCAAGTTCCTTGTCCTCGCTCGTCGTAACCCGTTCCCCTATGCGCTCGCATCAGGACCGCTTGTCTTCTTCACCGCGGCCGGTACGTCTTTTCCTCGGCCTTCTTTCTCAGGCGTTCATCTCTTGACCGACCTCCATCTCTACAGCCGTTATGACCCTCGCCATCGTCTACAAGGGTGCTCCCTCGCTCGGTCTCAAGAACCTTGGTCCGGCTGGCACCGCTGCTGCCGTCGTCGGCTCGGCGGCCGTCGTTGCGCTGCTCTCGATCCTCTTCTGGGTTCCGTTCGTCTACTGCAAGGTCGCCCGCAAGGACTACAGTGAGTCTGCACCGCTCTTCCGGCGCTCCGGGCTTGTGCTGATGAGTTCACCGCCTGGCAGCCCTCCGCTTCTACCACTTCTTCCTCGGACCGGCTCTCTGGTGGCGCAAGGCCCCGGCGGACGCTGCCGACCGTGCCGCCAACGTCATCGACTACCGCATCCGTGCCGACCGCCCCGAGGAGGTCCGCCCGTCGGCCAACGTCGCCACCGACGTCGAGTCCTCCCAGCGCTCTTCGCACGACCACGAGGAGAAGATTTACGAGGAGCCGGGCTCGGAAACCACTCCCAACCAGAAGTCTCTCCTCGCCGAGGAGGTCGAGAAGGACGAGCACCCGATCGAGGGCGCCTGGATCGTACGTTTCCGATTTGCCTTCTCACGCGCGCAAATTCGGCGCTGACTCCCCGCCCTGCATGTACAGGAGCCGAAGAATCTCTACATCATCATGCGCTACAAGGCCGTCCCGTGGATCAAGAAGGTGACCACTCACGGCATGAACATGGACATTCACAAGGAGCAGGCCGGCGCCGCTGGCACCGCCGAGCACCGACGCATGATGGCCGTCTACGAGCGCGCGAAGCAGTACCCCAACGAGACCGAGGCTTGCTACTCCTTCGTCCAGGTGCTTACCGCATGTGTCAACTGTACGTTCCGGCGTCTCCTCGGCAAGCGCGCGGGAAAGAAGCGCGCGGAGAAAGCTGACGCCGTTTTCTCCTTTCCTCACAGCGTTCGCTCACGGCGCCAATGATCTTTCGAATGCGATCGGTCCCTGGGCCGTAATCTATCACACGTGGAAATTCCAGACGGTCGCTGGCAAGAAAACCGACGTGCCCATCTGGATGCTGGTCGTTGGAGCGTCCATGCTCGTCATCGGTCTCGTTACCTACGGCTAGTACGTCAGCGCTCGTTTCCTCCTTCCTCCCGTTGAGTACACAACATGCTGACCTCCGACACTACGCTCGCAGCAACATCATGAAGGTCCTCGGCAACAAGATCACCCTGCACTCGCCTTCCCGTGGTTTCTCGATGGAGCTCGGTTCGGCCATCACTGTCGTCCTCGCCTCTCAGTACGGTATCCCCGTCTCGACCACTGTACGTTCTGCACTCTGCGGCTATCCCGCAAAGCTATGCAGACCGCTGACGAGCGTTTCTCCCTCTCAGATGTGCATCACTGGAGCCACCGTCGGTGTCGCCCTCTGCAACGGCGACCTCCGGTCTGTCAACTGGCGCGCCATTGCCTGGATCTTCTCTGGGTAAGTCCGCAAGCAGAACATCTATGCTCGATCTACCCGAATCAGGAGGCGGAGCAGTGGCGCCCGAGCTCTCGGATCCAAAGTTTCACGTTCGAGCACCTCGCTGACCTCTTCCGTTCTTGCAGCTGGGTTATTACCGTTCCTGTAGTCGGTACACTCGCGGGTTGCTTGATGGGGATTGTGCTCAACTCCCCTCACTTCTAGAGCGTCTCCTCGCATCGCGGTTTTTCCCAAAAGTACTTGTTTCGTTTAATCAGCGTCCTCTCCCTCTGTTTTGGGTTTCATAGTCATTCGTTCTCCCCCATGTCATCAATAGATTCGGTCATTACTAGCATGATTCAATGCATCGTCGTTATTCAATAGAGCGAAGGAGACCGAACCTTGACCGAGCAAAAAGTAACCATTCGACTCGCGGCCTCATACGTTCTCATTCCGGCAGCGGCAGCGTATAGAGTGTTAGCAAGTGGCAGTGCACATACAAGCCTGAAGAGGGCACCGGCGGAGGTGGCAAGTCTGCACGTTTCCGTCGAGGATCCGGTCGTTGAGCCTCCGCGTCGCCTCGACGGGCCGCGGACTTGACTCGACGTCGGACCACCTTGGACGCCACCATGAGAGCCTCAAAGGTGCCGGTGTAGCGCCGTGTAGACAAGCCCCCTCCAGACACCCGCTGGAAGTCGACCTCGTCATCTATTTGCGTGGCCAAAGCGTTGTCGACTTCGGCAACAGGTCCGTCCGGCGGGAGCTAGCAGAGCGGTGAGTGGTCCATCAGCTGGATCAAAGCAAGTGACTTTGGTCAGGAGTAGATGCATAGTTGTTGTAGCCTGAGCGGAGACGCGACGCACTCGAAAACGCGTGGCGGAGTAATGATGATTGTCAACTTTATATTGCGAGCTTGCAATGCATTTCTCCACCTCAAGTCTTTCACGTGCACGCACCTCCCCGTCACTTCTCCTGGCTCTGTATGGGCTCCCGCGCGCCCACGTCCTCGCCAGAGGGCCCTCATGAGCGACCGCAACATGCGAGAAATTCAAGCTGAGCGCGCTCTGAAGAACGGAACCGTGAGTCACGCCAGCGCGCCTCAACTCCGTTTCTTCGACCTTGAACTCAGCGTTCGTCCCCGCGTGCAACAGTGGGCCCTCGCAGGCGTCATCAAGATGATTGCACCGATCAAGGAAGCTTTCCTTCAACTGGACTTTGAGGGAACAATCTTCTGCCGGCGGCCACTCGGTGAGCAGTCGCAAAGGCCTGACACCCCTGATCCAGTTTGCGTGCCGAGCGCCTGACCGGGCTGTCGGTTTTAGTCCTCGACCGGCTCTACATGATCATGACGTGCCGCAAAAGTGTCGCCGAGGGTCTCGGTACAGACCCCGAGACCGGAGAGGTGTACGAAAATTGCGACGAGTGGAAGCGAGTTTTGGTCCTGGTCGATCCTGCGGATTTTCTTGGTGAGCTCGCGTTTGTACTGTCGGTTACACACACATACTGAGCAGCTCGTATAGGCTGACGACGACGTACCTCGACAGCCCCTACCCTGCGTCACCTGTCGGTGTTGCTCGGCACCGATCTGGCGACGAACTTTCCCCTGCTCGACTTGCTCTCCGGCGCCGACAAGGGCGTCTGGGCCGAGTACATCAAAGAAGGCTACTCGAGGACCGGTGAGCCTTCTGGTCCGTGCTCCTATTGAGGGGTGACGTGACGCTGATGACGACCGTTCCGGAGCCGCAGGCATTCCAGAGAACATCGCTCGCCGTGACGACTTGGATGACGATCAGTGGGAGGCAGTTCGCGGTTTGGAAGAGGTATTTGAGCCCTCTGACAAGTGTTCGAACGGGCCTGACCGCGATTCAGGCTGATGGAGCGAGCCATTGACAGGAGCATGCCGAGGTACCGCTCTCTGAGCAGGGACGGCGGAAGAAGTACGGCATGACCTACGATTCTGTGAGTTGCTCGCGATCCAAACGTCACTACTCACTATACTGATGTTATGCTCGTAGCTCATCGACGCTTTCATGAACGTCTTTGCGGCCGGTATCAAGGAAAAGCGCGACAAGCAGCATCTGTCTGACCTCATCGCTGCTTTCGCTGCCTTTCCGCTTCACGCGAGCGACTATGCGGCCGCTACCATCGCGGCTCCCGTCTGTTCGAAGGCCGCTCCGCCCGACGGCGTCGCCGAAGGACCGGCCGAGTTCCTGCGCCGCTACGGACGCCAGGCCCAGGCTTCGGATTCGGACTCGGACGACGAGGAGGACGAGGACTCGAACGATGAGGAGGATGAGGAACCGGTTGAGGACGAGGATGCTGACAATGAGGAGGAGGAGGAGGAGGATGACGTAGCTGCGAACGTGGCGGATCAGCAGGGTCAGGAATCAGGCTTTGAGGACGTCGACGTTACGGGGGGAGACGGCCCGAGCGAGTTGCAGCAGCACATACTCGACCACCAAAAACTCGCCACCGGCGCTGCTGGTGCGACTACAAGCGGTGCTGTGTACGGTCCGCACTCCTCGAGCCACGCTGCGCAGGATTGGCAAACCCTGTACGGCGCGACCCAGGTCCGCTTTGACTCGAGCGTGCCGGGAATGCATCTTCAAAGTCAAGTCTGGGCGTCGCCCGGTGCCACCTCGGCCGGGCAGATGTGGCCGCCGCCTGGCCAGCACTTCGCACTTTCCGGATCGTCCTCCTCGCCGACGCCTCTCCTCGGCCCGTTCCGCAACCAGATGCCGTACCACTCCACCAACAACATGATTAACAGCTCGGTGCAGGGCTACGTTCCGAACTTGGCGCAGCCGTATGTTCCGAGCTTGGCGCAGCCGTACGGTCCGAACCAAGCGATGCAGCCTCTCGCGAACCCAAACCTGCCATACCCTCGCGCGCCGACGGGCATGTCGAACAACAGCCCGATGATGCTCCGGCTTCCGCTCCAGCCGGTGAATGTCACGCCCAACAACCCGAACATGCCGTTCCCTCGGATGCAGTCGAGGGGCACGCCGTTCTCCGATGCGCCGATGTTGTCGCTTCCGGTCCAGCCAACGGGCATCGTGGTCGGAAATGCGGGGTCGTTGCCCGTCCTGACGGACCAAATGGGGCAATCCGCTGTCGCGACGATTTCCGACCCAAGCACCGGCGCGCAAGTGAGCTCGACCGCCGCGGCCGCCGCTTCGCCTCTCTTCGGTCCATACGGCCAACAGCAAGTCCTCGCTGCCTCGGGCGGGACCATGAACGGTCAAGGTCAAGCGTACGGAAGGCGCAGGGGCGGACGCCGCTCACAGAGGAAAGCCGGTCTGGCGGTTGGTAGCTCATCGACCAGGGACGCCAGCACCGGCCCGTCGGCGCGCGGCCCTCGCCCAACTCGCCCAGCTACTTACTAGAATCGGTACGTCGAACACGCCTCGGACGAAAGCGCTTGACTTCGACTCGGTATGCTATGGAATCGTCCCGCCTGAGAAAGAAGCGCGAGCTGACGCTTTCTTCAATCGCACCCGCAGTTCATCCTCGATTCCGCTTGCTTGCTTGCTTGAATGGGCTACACGAACGCGCCCTCTCACGATTCGCCTGTTCTCAAACAACGCTTGTCTCTCCCGTTTTCCGTCGTCCGCTTGCCTCCGCCCAGCTTGTTGTCGATAAATCTATCCGCATTCTGTATCTTGCCTCACGCTTCTTGTCCCGCATACGCCACCCAGATCAACACGTACATGCTACCCAACCTTCAATCCGTGTAGCATACCACCGCAAAATTGCTTGGAGTCCCAACTGGAGAGAAAGTCTCGATGCTCGCGGGAAGATGATGCGAATCGACGCAAAGAGGCAAAGCTCGAGCGCGCCAATGTGCCTTTCCAGGGCGATCCTTGCTGCGCGACGCTCACTCGGCTACGTCAAAGCAGTGAGAATGACTCCATCAGACTGAAAGAGCGTGCAGAACGTCAGCGACCAAACCCCAAGCGGAGGAGCTCCTTTTCAGGGCCCAAAACGCCTCGCACTCACCAACTCGAACACCACCAAACCTCCTTCCTGACCGCGCACGTTCTTGACCACCTCGACAAAGCCACGGTCCTTCCCATCTTCCGGTCCAAAGAGCGGCACGGCCGAAGTGAGCAAGAGCGAGAGGTCGACTTGGTGCGCAAAAGTGTCGTCCAGGGCGGGCCTCAATGGAGGGTTGTACGGTAGTGACGAGAGAGGTGGGAGGTGCGAGCGGCTGTCTGTTGATCTGCAGGGCGTTGATGGGGACGGGAGCGTCGTGATGACCTGGCACGAGCAAAAAGCGTATGTCAGCTCGGTTTCCGACGACATGGGTGATTTACGACGGCGAGACTGACGAGAACTGCGAGCGATGCGCTGGGAGAGCGCGCGAGGGTCGTGAGGCGGCGCATAAAGACGATGAGCGACGCGTGGGCTGGAATAGGGCGGTAAAGCTTAGCTTGACCGCAAGAGAGCGCCATGAACTCAGGAGAGAGAAAACAGAGACGGACCTTCCGCCGACCCTTGTTGGAGAGCTTCCCCTCCGAGCAAGTTATCGAGCGAATCGATGACGACCATATCGAGTCGGTTGCTGTCCTCGTCCGCCTTTCCAACTTCATTCGCGAGGACATCGAGCACCTGTCCCGACTTGTTCACCCTGGACACGGCCAACCGATCCAACACCGCAATCGCGAGCTCTTCCGCCGCCGGTTCTTCCGTCACACCCTCGGGCGCGAACGTCCCTCCGAGTTTCAACAAGCGCGGGACCAGCACGTCCCTCAAGATGGCGAGGCACCGATGCGGGTCAAACGTCCCGCTCGAATCGAACCAAGCTCCTCTCGCATCCGGGTGTAGCAACAGATGGAGCAAGATGGTATAGAGTGCGAAGGCCGTCCGGCCAGAGCGACGCGGACCGGTCACTTGCACGATGTCGCCGCTCGGGTCGAAACCGCCGTCGAGGTAGTCGTCGAGCGGTTCGAGCGAGGTCGAGAAGCGCTGTCCGGGGCGCCCGCGTTGGCCGTCTCGGTTTCGCTGGCGGAGGAGCTCGTTCCCCGTCGAAGAGACAGCGCAGAGGTTACTCGCGACCTGTTCTCGGAAGCGATCGACTCGATCTGGCGGGAGCGCTCGCCGCGGCGGGACGTGGGCCGCAAAGTGTAGGTCGACGTCTAGAGCATTTCACGACTCCTCTTTAGCGAGTCTGTTCAAGCGAGCGAGCAGTCGGTCGAGAGCGCGGCGCACCGGTGACGATGTCGAGTTGAGTGAAGGCGTCCAGTGCGGGCTGCAGCTCTTCTTGCGGCGCCAGGCGCGGCAGGATAGTCGACAGTGCAGTCATGTGGTGCAGTCCTGTGTAGCCCGTGAGAGGCAACGGGGAGTCGCGTGCGAGAGGTCGGCGCTTTCATCACCGGCGAGGACCTGCAGCAGGGAGAACCGAATCGCTCCCTTATATAGTACTTTATTCGAGGGTTGCATAAAGCTACATTGCTACATATAGTCGATACTGATGACCTGGCATGGAGAATGATCCCGGACGTCCCCTTTTGCTCAGTTCTTTTCCGCGATCGGGTTGGCATGGATCTCCACCTGTCGCGAGCCACACACGAGGTTCAGCAACAGGACGATCTGTAGGGCGAGAGAGAGAGGGGGGCATTGTGCTCCAGGTGCTCACCTTCTCGATCTTGATGGGCTGTAATGGTCGCATCTTGTCATTTACCGGGACCTTTTCCTGCGGGCGGAGAGATGAAGGGACCATGAGCAAGAGAACGAACGGGGGTTGCGGCAAAGAGAGTAAGAAGCGCACCATGGCTTCGAGAGCCGTATCAGTCCCGTCAATCACGCTACAGGGGTAGATTTCGGTCTCAGTACGCCGCCGTTCTCGCGGTTTCAGGCCGCGGGACCCGTGTTTGAGAAAGGCAGAAGAAGGGGACGGACCGGCCAAAGATGGTGTACTTCGTGTCGAGATGAGGTTGCTTGGCGTCTGTACGCAATGAGGCAGACTTTGATCAGTTGCGTGCTCTTTCATCAGAATGCGACGAGGGAGGCGTCCGATTCGGCAGTACGCGCCTCGTCACGTACAGGTGATGAAGAATTGTGATCTGCAGGAGACTCTGGGCATCAGCACGAATCGCGTGAGTACTAAGCGAAACGGAGACGGGCGTACTTGTTGGTATCGGGACCGGAATTTGCCATGGCGACGATTCCGCGCTGGTTGAACTGCGGAAAAGATACACACCGTCAGAAGGTCTGTCACACCAACTAGCGCTCGCACTCCGCCGTCCCACAAGCTGTGAACAAGCGGAGAAGGCGCCGCGAGCGCGGGAACAGAAATCTCACCTTGAGAGTTCCTCGCACCTCGTCCGGGAACGGTCGCCCCCAGATGGATTGACCTCCCTTTCCGGTTCCGGTCGGGTCTCCCGTCTGGATCATGAAGCCCTTGATATTCCTGTCGTTTTCGGGTGAGCAAGGTGTTTCGAACCAGAGAGGGCGGGCCAGCAGTTCTTGGCTGGAAAGGATCAAGAGGGGTTACGGACCGGTGGAAGAGGCAGCCGTCATACTGTCCACTGGCGCACAAGGCAAGAAAGTTCTGTGTTTCGGTATAGATCGGTGTTCAGTCTCCCTTCGTTCACCCTGCGCAAAGATGGGATGGGACCGACTTCTGCTGTTTTCGGGACCGTCTCGCAAAACACCTCGATCTGCCGAGTTGAGAGTTGCAGGGTCAGCTGCCGTCGGGCGGCATGCTCTGTTTGCTGGGTGCATACCTTCAGTTCCCCGTGGGTTGTGTGGAGCGTGACAGACTGACGTCGGCGGGTTCAGGAGGAGAGGTGGGATCAGCGTACGCTACCAAGACACGGCGGTGGGGCAGGGAAGGACTCACCATGCTATTGGTCTCGACTAAGCTCGCCTGTCTGATCGCGATCCCGTGTGTGGTTGGAAAGTTGAAGGTCTCAAGTCGTTCTCTTCGCTCGCTTGGTCTGCCTCTTCCCACACACGGCATCGCAATCAAACGGGATAAAGAGACTCGCTAGACCTTGCTATTGGCTGCCACTATCCCGCTGTACGCCCTGACCGCGCCTCCGCACCGGGAGGACGCGCTTCCATCTCCGTCTCTCTTCTCGCGGACGAACTGTCACGCAACATGGCGACTCTGCTCGACGACCTCGACCCGTACGGAGCGCAGAGTCACGCGGCAGATGCTCATGATCGCAAGGTACGCTGCTGCAGGCCTCTCTCCGCAAAGTGTAACGATGTCCTCACTCACTCTTCCCCCGCCGTCCGTCCGCTTCACCAGTCCTGGAGAGAGTCGACCCCAGACGATGCCCCTGCCTCGCCCATAACTCGACTCCTCGACCTCTCCTTCCTCGCGGCAGTCACTCCACGCTCGCCCGAACGCTCCGCCCTCATCGACTTTTCCGTCTCGCCCCCTCCGCCGCTCTACCCTTCCTCGAAACCGTCCGCCCAACCCGACATGGCCCCCGTCCACCTCCTCGACAACGACTCGTTCGCGATCGAGTCGCCGATCAGAAGCTCCGAGACGGGTTGGCAAGTCGAGGAGAAGGAGAACCGCCCACTCGCGAAACCGGCGCGCAAGAGATGGAGCGTCATGACCAAGCTACGAGAGGAGCAAAAGCAGCGACAGGATCGCCCCCGGCAGAGTTCACCGCCCGTCAAAGACCTCAGTCCCTTCCGCGCAGGTGAGCCCACCCTTTGCGCTTAACGTAAGATCCTCCTCTCGTTCGGAAACTGAACCCTCGTCGGCACCTCACCCCGCACGACACACAGCAGGAGACGCTTCTGTCTTTCTCTCGCCGAGTCAGCTCGGGGTGGTCGACCTCTCGCTCATTGCAGACGAAGGCGCCTCGTTCCTCGCCGTGGCAGACACGAGCGAGACCGCCGCCTTGTCCCGTCTCGGTTCTCGGGCCCCTCAAGCGCAAGCGCAAACGCGAAAGGACGAGAACCTCTCGGGCGATTCGTCGGGAGGAGGAGGAGGACAAAGTGGTGGCATGTCGGTGTTGCTGCGAGGCTTCGAAGGCGACGCGTCCGCCACCACAAAGGCCGGCGAAACAGGCCGCGATGATCCTGCGCATTCTTCGTCGATCCTGCCCACGACTCTCACTTCGTTTCACCGCCGCGCTCTCCAACAATCCGTCGCCCACTTCGACTCTCCACCTCTTCTTCTGAACGAGCCGACTTTCAGTCTGGACGACCCTTCTTCTTCCCGCGGCGGCGAGGAAGTTACGCTCTTGAATTGCTCGACGGCGTCTTTCAAAGACTATCGCGATTCGCCGCGCAAACCTCGTCTCCTTCTTCTCAGTACGCACACTGAAGATTGGAGCTTGGAAGAAGAGGGGGAGGAGGAAGGGTCTCGCCCCGGTGGCGATGATGGTGGAAAGACGCCGCGTCCGCCGCGACGACGAAACGGGCGGGTCTCGGACGCGACGACGGCTTCGTCTTCTTCGGACGGGGACTCGTTCCGCCTAGATAGGTTCCAAACCAGCGAATTCGGCACCGGCATGTGAGTGGCTTTTCTGGGCTTGCCTCCCAAACCCACTCGGATCATCCAATCTCTTGACTGACTCTGGTTCTCCTCTGCGCACGCACAAACTCAAAAAGCTTGAACCAAAGTCCACCAACCGCGGCGCTCAAGCCCGAATCGACGAGAACTCTCCGCCTCGAACTCGGTCTCGGTCACGGAGGACTCGACGCGTTTGCGTTCGCGTCCCCACCTCGCGAGGCGTCAGTCTCGCCGCCGGGTTCGCCCGTGACCTCCGAGTTGGCGAGCTCGACTCGAACAGTGACGGCGCCGAGTCGGTCCTCGAGTAGGGCGAGCACCGTCGTTGACGACGCTCTCGCTCGGTCTTCTTCTTCGGAAACGGAAACGGAACTGGAAACCGAAACGACGAGAAAGCCGCCGCGCGTCCCGGTGGTGGTGCAGTCCATCACGGCGACGCCGATGCCGGCAGCGAAAGCGACCGCGATGTCGGGCGCCGAACGCCTCAAGCGCCGGCTCGAAGAGTTGCGCGCGCAGAAACAGCGACAACAAGCCGTTTCTTCTTCTACCGCCGCCGCAGCGGCTTCTACTCGTACACGCGCATCTACCACCACCCCTGCTGCCACGATAGTGCCGACTTCTGCGACGCCGGCGGCTGCGGCTCGGCGGTCGTTCGCGCGACCCTCGCTCGAACCTACAACAGCACCCCCAACCACGACCGGACGGCTGGCCCGTCCTCGTACCTCTGCGTTGCCCCCCACCACCGCTCCGCCGATGCAGCCGCCCGCGACTCCAGGCGAGCGCAAAGAGTCGACCGCCGCAAGGCTGGAACGGCTCCGCTCTGAGCGCAAAGAGCGCGAAACGATCCGGAGCGCGACAACGGCGACTCCTGGACGAACGGGAGGCGGACTTGTACGGTCCGCGAGCTTGATCGCGCCGAGAGATCGATCCCTCGCTTCTTTCTCGTCGGGAGGATCGAGCGATGTTCGAAGCGGAAGCGGGGCGCGCTTCTTGCCGTCGAGCCAGAGTTTGGCCGACTTGTCGACGATCGCCAAACAGCCGGCGACTGCGTCCAGGCGGACTTCCCTCCTGCCAGCACCGGCGCCGGCACCGACAGCACCGAATCGCCGCACTTCGCTTGCGCCGTCGTCTGAGGTGCCGCGACGTCGCATGTCGCTCGCGCCGGAGTCATCATCGGCTCCTCCTCCTCCGGCGGCGAGATCATCCCGCCAAAATCTTGCCCCGACGAGTCGCGACAACGGTCTCGATCGGTCGCTCCCTCCCTCCTCATCTTTTTCATCATCATCATCTCGCACCTCCGTCGCGTCGTCTATCAGGCGCTCGTCGAGCTTGCAACAGATCTCAGAGCCGGTCGCGGGTCGACGCGGTTCTTTTTTGGCGGCGGGGATGAAGCCGACGACTCTCGCTTCGCTTGCGCCGACGCAGGAGCGAACCCCGTTCAAGTCCCTGCAAGCTCAATCTGCAAGCAGCAGCGAGCTAGCTGCATCGAGGGACGCGCCGACTACGTCCGGAATTGCGCGAGCGCCGTCGACGAGGCGGTTGAGCCGGCTCGCGCGACCTTCGATGGGGAGTCTCGGCCCGAGATGAAAAATCAGGCACTTCTGTGCCGAGTACAGTAGTCGTGTGAAGAGACCGTTCAACCCATGCGGTCGAAGCAGGCAACCTTGACGAGAGCGGACGACCCTCTTCCCGTCTTGCCGACCTTGGGAACTTTGTCGGCCCTGGTCTGGAAGCTTTCCTCCCGCGGCACAGCAGCTCAGGGTATCTGATTTCGCGCTGCTGACTCGCTAGGGACATCCTTCATTGCACGCCTGCAACCTCGACTCGGTTCCCCGCTCGCGCTCCTCTCTAGCATTGCCCGTCGCCAGCTCAAGCCGCGGAGGAGGAGCGCCGCGATTGGACTCAGCCCGGAATCACAAATTAGTGCGAGGGCGAGGAAGACGAGGCGGGAGACTCCGCGCCGTAGACGATGCGAGAAGAGGCGGACCACTTCCTCCCGCTGCTGGCTTTCGGTACGTCACCCCCACAATACCCTCTTCTCTATAAGGCTGACAGACATCTGTGAATCCGTAGGGTACATCATCATGATCTCGCTCCTATCCGGGCTCTTGGGAGTCAGGTTGGCCGCCGCGCACGACTCCTTCCGCCGCATGTTGATCCTGCACTTCCTCGCCTTGCTCCTTTTGACAATGTCGCTCTTGTTCGTCGTCACCTCCGCCATCCTCATTCTCGGTAAAGGAGCGCACCTGAGGCGATCCGCATGCGAGGGCGCCATATGGCTTTGGTGAGCAGGGACGGCGATGTACCCGCAAGTTGCCCTTGAGCGAGCTGGCTAAAACCCTGCCTTGAACGGCAGCATCTCGCTCTACGCGCTCAGCAAACTAGTCCTGTACCTACTCCTACTCGAAAAAGTCTGGGCCGTCCACGGCCTGGCGTCACTAGGCCATCGCAACCGCTGTGAGTGCCCACGCCGGACGCTCCCTGCGCCCGCGAGACGCAGTCTGCTGACGCTGGCTTGGTCCCGCTTGCTAGGGGACTCGAAATGGTACCGTGTAGGCGCGGTGCTCGTCCTCGGCTGGGTTGCTGTTGCAATCCTGGTGATTGTGAGTGCTTCTCTACCCGCCGCTTCGCGACCAAGCTCAAGACGAGGTAACGTTTCTCAGCCCGGACGCATTGCCGTAATCCGAAATGGGACTTGCAATATCGGTCTCAAGCTCTTCACGACGATCCCACTCCTCGCCGTCGAGACGGTCGCCAATCTCTACCTCTCTCTGGCTTTCTTGTTACCAATCTGGCGGAGCAAGTCGCCTCAGATTCTGAGACTGGCTCGGCGCTCGAGTATCGCCGCCCTGATCTCTTTAGCAACCTCCTTGTGAGCTTTGAGCAAACTCCGGTCATCATACCGTCTTGCTCACCCCGCCGAACCTGACTCGCAGCAGCAACGGCTTCATCATCACCATTCTCGGCGGCAAAGAGTTGAGCTGGATCTGCCTCGGGAGTTGCTCGATCGACATATCTGTCAATGCCCTCGTGGTGTATGCAGTCACGATCTCTCCAGCGGCAACCTCTCCGAGTGGTCCGCTTTGTCCCAGCGAACGGGCAAGATGGCGCGTCCGCCCGCCGAAGAAGCGGACCACAAGACCCGACCTCTCCGCGATCAGCGTGCAGGTGACGCAGGAGGTACAGGTCGACGACGAGAGGGAGCCCTCTCGGCCGCTGTGGTCCTGTCCGGCCTTGTTGCCGAGTCCGCCACCGACGGTGGGCGGCCAGGGTGCCGGAAAATGGCGAACATCGCACCCGTTCAACCTCAACTTGTAGAAAATTCCGACCTTGAAATTCTCGCTGCACACTTACAATCTCTTATCGGTTTATCGTTCGAAACTGTCATAGAGGGCCAGACGCAATGCCTTTGTCGGAAATCCCGCTCTCCCGACGCCGCGCCTGTTTGAGAAGGTCGCATGGAGAGCCTGGGCTAGGATGCGTATCAAGAGCACCCGCCTGGCGTAGGCCCAGAAAGCGCCAGGGGTGCCAATAGATCAACGCACCGGTGTTCCCGTACAGGCTCGCGGACTAGGGGTGTTCGGGAAGACTGACCTTCGTCGTCGCTGATTCTCCTTGCAAAAATGCATCCTTCCTCCTTCGCTTTGCCTCATCAGAAGCACGCCCATGCTATGACCTTACAGCGAAATGAGCAGCGCCCCGCCGATCACTGACGAGTTGTCGGCGACCGCAAACGAAGCGGTCTTGCGGCCGTTCTTCACGGCGGGTCCGTCCAGGTCAAGTGGCGCTCGTCTCTCCCATCGCTGACCATACCGCTCGTGCTCACAGGCTTCCTTCTCGGCTTCGGAACCCTGCTCTGCCTCCTCTCTCACCGCATCACGGCGTTGATCGCGCGTCGAGCCCTCGCCTCGAGCGTCCACCTCGCGACCCTGATCTTGCTCGCCGTTTCGTGCGTCTCAAGAAACTTGATTCGATCCGGTGGAGCCCGCCGACTGACCTCGGATTGGAGATGCAGGCTACTCTTTGTTTTTATATCGAGTGTGTTGGTGGTCGGGTCGAGTTCAACGCGGGCGGCACGAGTATGCAAAGCGTCGATCTGGCTCTGGTACGCTTCCCCGGTCGAGCATGGCCGCAAAAAACCGAGAGAGCTTGCAGCGATGCTGACCACTGAAGCTGGCGCGATACAGCCTCATCCTCTACTCTGCCAGCAAGCTGCTGGTCTACTTGGTCTTGCTCGAGCGCTTGCACATCGTGCACGGGAATTCGGCAACCGGTCGCGGTGGCCGAACTCGGTCACCTTTATACATGATCGGAGCAGCCCTCCTCGTTGTCTGGACTGGACTCATCTTTCTCATCGTGGTGCGTGCGGGATGATCCTCCTAGTCCGAGAGTCCCCACGCTCACAGTTTCTTTTTTTGCGCGCGCGGCAGCCTTGGAAAGAGGCGCAACTGCGCCGCTCGGACGGCACCTGCGTCCTCAGCCTGCGCTTGTGGAGCTTGTTCCCTTCAATTGCGATGGACTGCCTCGCCAACTTGTACCTCTCGGCGGCTTTCATCGTCCCTGTCGCCCGCGGCCGTTTCTCCGACGCAAAGAGACTCGCGCGCACTTCGACCGTGGCCACCCTGCCGTCGCTCTGCGTCACCTTGTACGGAGCTGTACGCCTCGCTCCGAGCTGCGATCAAGCGAGGCTGACGTCCTCCCGCGCGCAGGGGCAACGCGCTCGCCTTGATCATTTTGCACGGCAAAGAGCGGATGTTTGTATGCCTCGGCGTCTGCACGCTCGACGTGACGGCCAACGCCGTCATCGTCTACCTCGTGACGATGCCGCGTCGAGAGGCGACGACTTCACTAGCGGCGGTGGGACCGGCACCTCGAGCGACGAATGCCGCTGGGGGTGAAAGCAGGCCGCTCCGAGATTGCAAGTGCGGCGGCGGCGGCGGCGGCGGCGGCGGCGCAAAACAACAACAGCAGCAACGGCGGTGGAGTTGGCGCCGGCCGCCATCGTCGTCGGGAACTCGGCGTCGGACGGACCTCAGTTCGATTAGTGTGCGCATCGACGAGGAGGTGGCGGTCGATTACCACAACAGCCCCGAGATCGAGTCGTCGTGCAGGATGCCTCGCCCGCCGGAGCGGATCAAGACCACGGGCAGCACTCGTTCGTTTGTTCGTGAAGCGGCGCCGAGCAGCAGTGGCTCGTCTGGCTCTCGCCGGCTGTCCGGGTCGGCAGTTTCGAGCGAAGGGGCCGAGTCGCATTCCTCGGATCGAGGACCGGAAGCAGAGGATCCTCGGTGTAGCAGTATTTGTTAGCAGTGCAGTGCATGTCCGGATCACCAGCCTAGAGTCTTGGGGGAACAGTCGACGTGTGAGAGCGACGGCCCAAACACCGATCGAAACGCCGCTTGCCGAGGCTTGTCTCGCTGCAACCACACCGAGTACAGGATGGACACGCAGCCAGCGGTGCCGCAGTCGCATCCGCTGCGACCGTACTCGGTCTCGCCGTCGCTCGCAGACTGGCAGCCGGCGTCGTCGTCGCTCCCCACCTCGTCCGCATCATCATCACCCGCAGCAGGAGCAACCTCGTCCTACGCGGGCTCGGGCGCGACACGCTCAGTCCCGCCATCACTACGACTCCCGTCCTCGAACCGGTACGACTCGTCCGTCGGCGACTTGCCCGATGCTGCTTCCTCCGCCTTGCCCAACGCCGGCGCCGTCCTCCGCGCCTTTGTCACCACCTCGCTCCTCAGCTTCACCGGCGTAGCCATGGTCCAGCCCTTCGAAGTCGGAAAGACTCTGGCTCAGGTCCAGTGGGTCCCGCGCGACGGCGTCGAGCCGTTCATCGGGCTCGACTTGCAGGATGACACCACGGACGAACAGGCAGTGAGTTGACCACCTACCAATCTGAGCCTACCGTACGTAGCTGACTCTCTCTTCCAATCGCAAAAGATCGAAGACGAAGGCGACGCCGAGGCCTACTTTGAGGATCTCCAGAACTTGGCCGCCCCTTCGTTCAAACCGCCGGTTGTCATCCCGCCGCGGCCGACCTCGCCGTCCGGTTACCTGCAGAGGTCAGGCGTCGAAGACGAAGCTCTCGGGACCAAGCCGGAGTGGACAATGCCGATCGTCGTCCAGGGTGGAGTGTGGGACATGATCAAGGCCGTCGGGAAATGGAAAGGAGAAGGGTGGGCCAGTCTGTGGAAAGGTGCGGCACCCCACCCGAGACTTGCGCCTCTCTGAAAGCCTTGCTGATAAACACTTGAACACATCCCGCAGGCCAGCTCACGACTTGCGTCATCGACGGCTTGACGACGACGATCCAGCCTTTCCTCCTGACGGCCATGACGGTCGCGCTTCCCGACGCCGCCTTTGCCGAGCTGCCCCTGATCTACTCCCCTCGGCCGGGCGCACTCCTCGCTCTCTCGACCCTGTCGCACACTCTGACGACGCTCCTCCTCTCGCCCCTCGACCTCGTCCGGACGCGCCTGATCGTGCAGAGCGCGCAGCCGCAGCACCGCAAGTACAAGAACCCGGTTCACGCCCTGCGGACCATCCTGCAAGAGGAAGGCGGTCTTTGGACGACCTACTTCAACTCGAACCTGTTCATCCCGGCCTTGCTCGAAGGCATCGTCCGACCCTTGTTGCACCTCTCGACGCCGCTCATCATCTCGCGGTACCTGCGCCTCGAACCGTCCACGAGCCCCGTCTGGTTCGGACTCGCCGAACTCGTCCTCGGCACGGCCGGGTTGCTGTTGACCATCCCGCTTGAGACGGTCCGGAAACGACTCCAGCTCCAATCGCGCGCCGCGTTCGTCCGCGCCGGTCGAGCCGGCGGGGTCGGTCGCGCGTGGCGCACGTGCGTCGAGACGAGACCGGTCCCGTATGCTGGAGTCGTCGAGGCCGTGTATCGGATCTTGACCGAGGAGACGGGCAAGATCCCCCGGAGGAGAAGGAGGAGACGCAGCAGCGCCGCGCCCAACACCCCCGGCACCACACCTGGAGCCGCACGAGACGGGTTCTTCTCGGGCGGTGCGGGTGCAGGTGCGGCCGACGACGACAAGGAAGATCTTCGAGTTGTCGGACTCGGCGCGAGTGGCGGGTTGCGGCAGCTCTACCGAGGGTTCGGGATGGGCTTCGGCGCCAACGTCGTCGTCTTTTTGCTCGGACTCGTCGCCGGTTCCGACGACACGTCCGGATGGGCCGAGATCTAGACACACAGCGTCCTTGCCTCTCCTCCTACCGACTTTTGCCCCCTCGTTCGTCGACTTTCAACTCGGTCCTCGTTGTCTCACTTTTCGCAACGGCACGACCAGTCTCCCCTTTCGCCTTTTTCCCCAGTCTGTACACTCCCGATTTTTCTTCTTCCCCCCTGATATACACACTTTCTTGTGCTGGGATTCCTCATGGCTATACCTTGATGTTCTGGACCAAGCTTTCTCGCTGCTGGGAAAACGACGGGAGATGACACCCTAGGAGGACACGCTGGGAAGACAGGTCCGTTATCTTTCCTTTGACTTTCCATAAGCACTTTGTGGCTGATTTCGTACCCTGGCAGGTGGTCCGGAGACGTTCTTTCTCTGCACCTTCTTCAAATTCTTGAGGGTCACGGCGACCCAAAAGCGCTTGGCCGGAGCAGCAAACACAAGCCGCGTCGTGGCACTTGACTTGTTTTCTCGCAGTTCTCGGCTCTCGGCATCCCCAGTCCGCAATCGCTTCGCAGCTTCATCTCACACTCTCATCGCCGCCGCCCCTTCTTCCCCTCTTCCTCTTCCCCTCTTTCGGACCTCGACGCATCGCATCCGGACGACATGGTCAAGGTTCTGCTGGGTGTATTGATGCTCGTGAATGGCTTAGGAGGTGCACTGGCGGCGCTTCGTGGAGGTGCGTCTTTTTGTCTGCAACCCTGAGAGACGGCGAGGAGATGGCGGCTTCCTATTCCGCCGGACCGAACCGTACTCTCTCCAGAAGAGGACACAAGGACTGAGAAATACTCCCCTGCAGCCACCGACGACGGCAGTACGCCCTTTTCCTCAGCTTGAGCCTCTGAATCCTTCTCCAACAGGCAAAGATTCACGTGCTTGTCACGCCTCGCAGTCATCGCCACGACTTCGATCGACGAACAAGCCAAGAGTCAGGACTTGTCGCTCAAAGAAGTGTGCTACATGGCGTTGTACAAGGAGGAAGGTGAGGGCAGTCACCTCTGGCGTGCGGACGTCGAATGCCCAGCTCTTCACGGTTTTCGTGGCGGGAACTGCGCGCGGGGAGGGCTTTGAGTCAGTTCCTGAGGTGACTGACTTTCTTGCCATTGTATCAGACTATGGCTCCCTGAAGTACACCAAGGAGATCCTCGTCCAGGACAGTGAGTCCTGGTCCCGTCACGCTTGCGATCTTCCCGTGTGTGTGAGAGCTGATCCCGACTCTCCCATGAAGAGCAATCGCGCAACGTCTACGTCAGCGATGGCTACAAGGAGTCGAACGACGGCGCGACCTACATTTACAGGGTGCGCATTTTTGGAGAGTTCAGAGTGGTTTTGTCGCGCCGCTTGAGGCGAGATCTTTCGCTGAAGACGATCGCCACATCCGCGCAGAGCTTCTGCTACAAGCAGTTCCACTACTCGGAGCACACGCAAAAGACCTTTGGCGACTCGGGCGCCGGCGTCATCGTCGACAGCGGGATCGGGAACGCGTTCCGCAACAAGCACGTCGACTCGAACGGGATCTCGGCCGACGACGGAACGCTCAAGACCCTCAAGGGCGAGAAGGAGGTTACTGGAGACGGCGCGAGCCACAATACGTGATCCGGCTTTTGTGTGCTTGCGTGTGTGGCGGAGATCATGGACCGCTTCCTCCTTTCTTCCCTCCTCTCCTTTTTCCTCTCCTGCTCGCTTTGTCCTTCTCTCCTGTCCGCTTTAGTCTTTTCGGATACTGCTTGCATTGTCTTTCGTCTTCTCGCGGCGTCTCGGCAGCCAAGCTCTGCGCGTTATTGGGTTTCATCGAAGTGTCGATCCGTGGAACAGCTTCGCTTCGACCAAACCACCTCGATAGGGCGACAACCTCGTGCGAGGGGCGTAGCGATGGTCAGTAGGGGCGTGAAAGATAGAGAGCTCGCGACTAAGACTCACCCTCCTCCCCCGCGGTGCAGTCCTCGCTCGAGTCCTCGACCGTGGCCTCTCCCCACCTCGACCTCGTCTCGGCGGTCGCGTTCAACCCGCTCGGCTCGCACCTGGCGACCGCTTCGCTCGACCATCACGTCAGAGTCGTACATCCATCCCCGACCACGCCCGGAGCGTGGGACTACTGCCCGCGGACATGGAAGGCGCACGACGGCGCGGTTCTCTCGCTCTCGTGGGCCGATCCAGAGTTTGGCACCGTCTTCGCGACCGGAGGCGTCGACGGCGTCGTCAAGATCTGGAGGCAGGATGAGCCGCCTCCTCGACCGGGCCAGTATGATCCCGAAGGCGTGAACGCCGTCAACAAAACTTCGTCGACGGCCGGATCCGGTTGGGCCCTCGCGGCTTCCTTGACCGATTGCAGGGGCACCGTGCGCGGACTCTCGTTCGCACCGTCGCATTTTGGGCTCAAGCTCGCTGCGATCGCCTCAGATTCGCACCTCCGGGTGTGGGATTGCATCGACGCGACCGCAGCATTGCGAGAATGGACTTTGGTGGAGGACGTCGACCTCGCAGGACTCGGTCTCGCTCCCAGTACCGGCAGCAACAGCAGTGGTCCACATGGCTATACCGGCTCATCTACTCTCGGCGGTGGCGGAGCGAGTGGAGCGGGTGGTTACGACACGGCCTCCGGGACCGGTTCCTCTTACGGCGGCGCCGGCGGCGGATCCGGCTCCGGTCCATCAGCCAACGCAGCCTTCCCGAGCGCCTCCTCGGTCGCTTCTTCTGCGAACCATGGATCGTCGGCGGCCGGGTCAAGCGTCGGTTACGGAGGCGGCAATACGCGGGCGGGCGGAACGGTCGAGAGTGATGGCGGCTGGGCCGTCAGTTGGTGCCCCGAGCACTGGTGGGGCGAGCGGTTAGCAGTCAGCAGTGGTCCGAACGGAGTCATCCGGGTACAGTTCTCCCTTTCGGCCTCCCAGACTACAACAACGGTGGTTGACCACGAGCTCTCGCCCGCAGCTCTTCCACTTTTCGTCCACGGAACCTTGGCACAACTACCTCAACCTGATTCCTTCAAGACTCGCACAATCTCAAGGTCTCAGCACGCACCTGTACACCTCCTCCGCCTCGGGATTCCACCACTTCCACTCTTCCGACGACCCTTCGCACTCTGCCTTCTCGACCTCGTCCGCTGGATCGAGCACCGACCCTGCTTCTCGAGACGGCTCGAGTAACAGCACGCACACTCCTCCGACGTCTTCGCTCTCGTTCGCGCCGCCGTCGGGGAGGTCGTACCTCCTCCTCGCAGCCGGTGCGAGGGACGGCCGCGCCCGAGTGTGGCGCATCACCCCTCCACCGTTGTCGCTGCCTCGATCATCGTGCAGTGGGCATAATGCCGGTAACTCCGGAGGGACTGGTGGGGCTGGAAACAACAACAGCGGGAACGACGAAGACATGCCGGAATCGGAGGGGGATTGGTCCGCCCGCCTCGAGGTCGAGTTGGAACCTCTCGCGAGCGGGGACGCACTTCCTCAAGCGGGACCCGGCGGCGGAATCAATGGGCCATCGCACGTCAATAACAGCAGCCGACGAGGGACTGGACTCGGAGGCGCGATGAGCGCGGTCAAGGTCGAGTGGAACGTTTTGGGGACGGTGCTGAGCACGAGTGGCGGAGAAGACGGCAGAGTCCGGGTATGGAAACGTGAGTTTCTTCCTACGCTCTTACAGTCTAGATGCTGTGGCCAGGGGCTAGCGCAGCGCTTCCCCGCTGGCTGCCTGCATTTGAGCAGCATGGAAGAGTATGGAGAAACTGAGCAGCCTCAGACGCGCTGACTGACCTCGTCCTTTGTCGCGCAGCCACCTACACCGGTCAATGGCGTCAGGTTGCTGCGTTGAGCACACAAGAGTCATCCGCTCCAGGCGCGGGCCTTGTAGGCTAAGGATGTCGGAGTAAACATCTCGCCACTTGAAACAAGAACGAGCCTTCGAAAAAGCGGTATGCAAAGGTGCGCAAAGCCCCGGACTTGCTGCCCTCGCCCTGCGCATAAGTATTCCAAGTCACGAGAGATGTCCGGTAGCCTGGTCTGCGATAGTCACCAAGTCCGGCTGCTCAACACTGGCTCTTCCTTCCGGCACGTGTCGCCGACCCGTTCCGCGCGCAGCCAAGGGTTTCGCCTGTCGCTCCTTAGCCACCACTCGCGACTTGCATAGAGCAAACAGCTGCCTGAGTTTGCAGCTCTTTCTGAGGACTCCTTCACCCTCCCGCCACGTTCAGCAGAGACCGCGACCTGCATCTCGCCCTTCACTGGATCGTCGGCAACTCGAATTCGGCGGTCGCCATCACGCTCTAGAGGCATTCCGGACGACGCAAGCAGGTACTCAAGACTGCCGAGGAACTACATCCGCAGCGCCTACCGATTCAGACCAAAAGGCTACACTGCGTGGTCGATCATCCCCCGTCGTCTTTCCCTCGGCACCTACTTCGACGGTCGCCGCTTGACCGCCGCCGCCCCGCCACTCGAGACAAGCCCGTCTCGTGCATCAGTCCCAAAGTACAGCCTGCATTCGGCTGCCGGAAGAAACGAAACCCCGCAAAGATGGTCGGCCTGTTCACCACGGCGTTCGCGTTCTCCTATCCCTGGCCGGCCCAAACCTACGCCGTCCTGAACAAGTACCCGAACCCGCTCGCGCCGCACGTCATCTCGATCGATGTCGTCGATCGGTCCATCCTGCCGGACGGAACGGTACGCAGCGAGCGAATCCTCGGCATTCAGCAGGATAGTCCGCGGTGGATCCGGAGGGTGAGCCCCATTTTGACTCGTACGGCGTGTCCGACTATAGAGGCAAAGGCTGATGATTTCCTCCTTTTTGTGTCCCTCGCACTGCAGATTCTGGGAACACCAGACGTGACCTACGCGCGCGAAGTCTCGTTCATCGTCCCCGCCTCGACCGCACACCCTCACACCGCATCGACCACCGCCCCTTCCCAAGTCGTCCTCGAACCCCCAAAACTGCTCATGGCGTCCACGAACTTGAGCCTGTCTTCCCTCCTCCAATGCCGAGAAACGATCTCGTACTTGCCACACCCGTGGCCGCACTTGCCGCTCCCGACACGACGACAATTTGCGCCGAAACTGCGATCGTCGGTCCGGAACGGTGATTCGGAAGACGGAGAAGGAGATGGCGAGGACGAGTTGCCGGACGAGAACGAGAACGAGCCGTACCCGTCCGCAACGGCGACGGACCACCCGCTCTCGCACCCGACCATGCCACCTTCGACCCTGTTCTCCCAATCGGCTCTCATCTTCTCCACCGGCGTCCTCGCCACCGAGGCATACCCTCCCAAAGGCGTCTCGGTCGAATCCCCGATCGCACCGGCCTCGCGACCACCCGCAGCGACCTACCCGCAACGAGCGGCGGGGCGAAAAGTCGAAGAGTACAGCCGGGATCGGTTCGAGCAGAACGCGTCGGGTGGGAGGGCAGCGATGGAATGGGCGGCAGGGAAACTGTGGCGAGATATCGAGACGCCCGAAGGGGGAGAGTAGTGAGCGACATATCCGCAACCTGGGGCGGACTTAATTATCGAGAACGACATTGCGGGTATAGACTGCATCCACTCAAGTGGTAAAGAAAGGTATCGCAAAGCCCAGGATTATGTAGAGAAGCGAGAGGGAATTAAGAGAGAAACACGAGAAAACAAAACGGAGGTATCAGGTTGCGAGCGAGCGCGGAGAGGGGGAATCGGTGGAGAGCTGCGACAATGTGCGCGGCAGGATGTTCACCCCGGACAGGCAGGCGGATCAGAGCAGGGTGCACTTGCGAGGGGAGCGTTTCTGTTTCCGGACCGGCTTGGCAGCGCTCCCGCCCTTTTGTCGTTCGACTGTAAGTCGGGCTCCCGGGTCGTGTCAGCACCCCGACTTGACTCAGAACCGAACGTCTTCAGCAGTAAAAGCGAGCGCATTCTGACCCAAAGACTCACCCATTCTGACGGCGGTAAAGAACGCCTCCTCGAGGTTCTCCCTCGTCTTTGCACTCGTTTCGACAAACGCGCACCCCAGCCGCTGCGCCAGCTGTTCCCCATGCTTCGTCTCGACTTCGCGTTCGTGGACGCGGTCAATCTTGTTCCCGACGAGGACGACGGGCACCGCGTCCGAGTCTTTGACGCGCGCGACTTGGGTGCGGAACTTTTCGACGCGGTCGAACGAGGCGCGGGAAGTGACCGAGTAGACGATCAGGAAGGCTTCCCCCTCCCTGGTGAAGGGGTGGCATAAACAGACGAGGGTCAGCTTTGAGCGCCACATCGAGCGCGCTACGAATCCAGGATTCGGTACGAGCGCAGTAGACATACCGGATCCACTGATCTCGCAATGCAGTGTACTCCTCTGTGCGTACTCAAAAACCACGTCAATGAGCCATCAACGGTCGCCCGCGACCAGTAGGCCCATGAAGAAGCTACAGAGACGCACCCTGCCCTGCCGTGTCCAGAATTTCGAGCATGTACGGCTGTTCGTCGATGATCGCTTGCTTTCGATACGAGTCCTCTGCGCGCGCACGTTAAAGAGAGGAGCTGGATCAACGAACCGTCTGGTAAACAGCGACGGATTACTCGTCAAGCTGTGACGAACCGATTGTCGGATCATAAGTCTGCATGCGGTCCCTCGCTTGATCAGTTTTACAGTCCACGCGGTTTCCCGGAAGGGCTGTGTAAAGAGAAACCAAAGAAAGGGGCTCGCTCACCTCGACAAAGAAGTTGAGCGATAATCGGAGCGTGAGCGCCGTCTTGCCAACTCCTCCGTCTCCGAGGACGACAATCTTGACATTGGTGGTCATGGTCGCCGGTCGTCCTTTGGCCGCTCGCGCGTATCTCGGTCAAAGAGAGTCTTCTTCCTCGCTTGTTGTCGGGGCGCGGCGCTCTTTGAAACAGGAATTGGGGGTATTGCCGCTTCTGAAGAGGTCCGGTCTCAGCGGCGACGGAGGAGACTTTGGTCGTCGGCCCGAGTACAAGAAACCTGCAGGTTTTTTTTTGCGTTGAATCCGTCATCATTCATCCAAGACGGAGGCGTAGGGCGTCCACGAAGGGGATCTCTGTTCCGCGACGAACGACAAGGTGCTGACAGACAGGACGAACGAACGACGGACGGACCTCTTTTGTGTGAAACTGCGACGGTGCGGCGTCCTCCGCTCCTCTCGGTTCGCAGGGAGGATATGACCCCAATGGTGCTGCCTAAGAGCGCTGTTGGCTTGCTCTTTGCCTCGCTATGCTGACGTGGTCGGGGAGGGGGCTCGAGTCGGCGTCAACGTCGAGGGGAAGAAGCGGCGAGAGTGGCGTGCGGCCGAGAGGATCGACAAGCAGTCGGGGCGTTGGCAAGATAGCACTGTATGAGATGCCGCCCTTACACGTATCCGAGTCTACAGTAGCTGATTGAGGAGAGGAGAGAGCGAGATTGCTTGCGCCCCACCTTGGGCCATTTCGGGTCCCACCGCACCGCACCGACACGTATACGGAGCTCTCTCAGGGTATAGACAGAGTCCACTACTGCGAATTACAAAACAAGGAAGTCTAACCTCCCGGACGGGACGAGTCTACTTTTTCGTGGCCGCGTCCTTCTTGCCCTCGTCCTGCTTGGCCTCCTCCTTGGGCGGCTGCAGCACAAACTGCGGCGCGCGGGCGTCGATACCCGAGCCGGTAGCCTCCCATGGCTTTTTTGGGCGCACGGCCAATGATGACAAGAGTCAGTACTGCAGGTGTCATGAAAGGGAAACGGCCAGAACGGAGGGGAGGAAAGGGGATAAAAAAAACGCACCGAAGTGGCGCCTTCAAAGTTGCGGAACGCCTGCGAGAGCTGCAGCGGCTCGCTGACGACGCGCTTCTTCTCCTCGTCGTACCGCACCTCGGTGTAACCCTGTGCGTGCGTGGCCGCAAGGTTACGAGAAGTCAGCTCTCCGATCTCGCCCAGAAAGGCAGATAGGAAGCGGACAGGAGCCCCGCGCAAGAGAGACACGCACGGTGAGGGGGAAGTCCTTGCGGAGCGGGTGGCCCTCGAAGCCGTAGTCGGTCAAGATGCGGCGCAAGTCGGGGTGGTTGCTGAACAGGATGCCGTACATGTCCCACGCCTCGCGCTCGTACCTGTGGCGCACAACGTCTAATTAGCGTCGTACTCCCAATCACGCGATGAAGAGGAAGCGCTCACCAGTCTGCGCCGCGATAGATGTGGGCGATCGAGGGGACGGGCGAGGTCTCGTCGGCGTAGGTCTTGACACGGATGCGCGAGTTGTGGCGGACGGACAGGAGGTGGTAGACGACCTCGAAGCGGTTGCTCCTCGCGGGGTAGTCGGCGCCGCAAATGTCCATGACCTGCTTGTACTGGGTGTTGGCGTGGTCGCGGAGGAAGAGCATGACGGGTTCGATCGCCGAGGGCGCGACGTAGAGGGTCAACTCGTCCTTGTAGACGCTGGTCTGCTGGACGAATTTGGGCAGCGAGGCCATGATCCAGGCGCCGTACTCTTGCAGGGCGGCCGAGAAGGGCGCCGAGCGTTCGGCGGGGTTGACGCCGACCGGCTCTGTGAACGGCGACTCCTTGCCGGTCGGGACTGTGGGCGGCGGCGCTCGTGTCAGTTTTCCCTGTGAGTGAGATTCGAGCCCCTCTGCACGCACCCTGGGCCTGGCGAGCGCGGAGCGAGTGCGAGATGGATCGGAGGTGGAGTGCGGGTGCGGATGCGGCGACGACGCGGGGGCGCGCGCACTGGAGAGCGACTCGTCCAACTGCTCGACTAGCTGCCATGTTGTCCTTTTCTGTGCGACTCGGGGCAAGCTGCAGGTCGATGAGAGAGCTGACGAGTCGAACTCGCCCAGTTTCCGATTCGCTGCTTCTCTGCTTCCGCGCACACCGGCTACATTATACGCTCGCATGCAGTCGGATGATCGAGCGTACCACCAAGCCAAGATCGCGTTCGTGTCCGACCTAGAAGGCGGCTCCGTCTCGCACATCAACCTCGTCTGCGCGACCGCACTCGTCCGTCCTCACTCCCCCCCTTTTGGCTATACACTCGCTCCGCCCCGCTGACTGCTGCTGCTGCTGCTGCTAGTCTACGTATGCCTTGTGGATCATCGTCAACGACCGATGGCTCCGAGCAAGAAGAAGGACAAGGAGGGACTCGCCCTGGATCCCCTGGACCGAGGGCACCATCTTGATCCTCCCGCTCTTGCTCGCGCTCACGACCCTCTCGGGTCATCCCGTCCTCCTCAACGTGCTCATCGCATGCATCACCTTGCTCTGCGCCCGTCAACCTCGACCTCCGAGCCCTCCGCCGCTCTCCCCCGTGCTCGAAAAGCGGCCTCCTGCGCACCCGCACCGAATCAGCAGCAGCAGCAGACTGTTTGTCCAACCGTTCGTGACGAGTTACCGAGCCATCATGATGGTCATGACCGTCTTGTGCATCCTGGCAGTCGACTTTCCCGCCTTTCCGCGCGAGTTTGCCAAAGCCGAAACTTGGGGGACCTCGCTCGTGAGTCCTCCTTGCCCTTGCATCGGATGATCAGACGAACGAGAAAGTGGGTCCCAACGCAGACTGTAGGCGCTGAGAAACTATGTCGGGGAGCTACCAGATGGACCTCGGCGTCGGTTCCTTTGTCTTTTCCCTCGGCCTCGTCTCGGCCCTCCCCCTCCTGCGCCAATCCCTCTCGCTCCCTCCCCCTCCTCCTCATCTCACCGCCGACTCGTTCAATCCTCCACCACCAGTCTCCACACGACGGAACGATCCGAACGCGGCGGACGTGTCGCCCTCGCTGGGCTCGTACCGAAACACGATCTCGACTTCGGTGAGGAAATCGCTCCCGGTGATTGCGCTCGGCATGATCCGAGTCATCATGGTCAAGGGAGTCGAATACCCCGTAAGTAGGTTCCGCCCCTGTCGCCAACTTCTTCATCGTCAAGTAGAGAAGCTCACGATGGACCCAACCCCTTCCGCACGTGCGCGGATGCGGCAGGAACATGTAACGGAATACGGCGTCCACTGGAACTTCTTCTTCACGCTCGCGCTCCTGCCCGTCCTCGGCGCCGGCATCGAGCGGTACTTTTTCGCCCAAGCGACTCGAGTGACACCTGCGCCCGAGTCTGAACACCATTCCCCGCGCGTGATGAAGCTCGACATGCACGCAATGGGACTCGGGATCGGAGTCGGTACGTTCTTCGTTCTCTCTTTTTCGTCTTTGTGTGAATGTGGATGGTAGTGCGCTGTTCGAGACAATGTGGCGCGCGCATCGGATCAGAGTTCTCGTTCTCATTCGGGAGGCGAGCACAAGAGCGCACGAACGGTGATGCCTGAACCATCTGACCCTCCTCGTCGCGCGCGCGCCCGCAGTGCATCAACTCTTGCTCTCGCTTACGCCGCTTAACCAGTGGGCACTCCATGCTGAGCGGACCAACCTTCTCTCGCAGAACAAGGAAGGTCTCGTCTCCCTCCCAGGTTCGTCTCCGGTCTCTCTCTCCTTCCTTTGCAGCAGTCGAGTCGAGGCGACAAGGTTTTCTTTCTCTGCGTTTCCCTCTCTTGACGACGCACACACACACACACACATTGCTACGCGCCATGCCGCGCCACGCAGGCTACCTCTCGATCTACCTCCTCGGTCTCGCCACGGGACTGTACACCTTCCCGCCCTCTCCCACCTTTTTCCGCACCATGACGAGTCGACTCGATCCCGCTTCGACGCCGATCGAACTGATCCGGCAACTCGAACGCAAGAAACGCGAGAAGGGACTCGGTTACAGCTCCGGTGGCGATGGTGGTGGCGGTTCGGAGACGAGCCACCATATCGGCGGAGGAGGAGGAGGGATGAGACGGGGCGGCGCCAATACTCACGACCACCACCACCATGACGACGAGGAGGAAGAGGAGAGGCAAAAGAGGCGAACGGTCAACAAGAAGAACAGGGACAAGGGCGCGCGGAAAAAGGCCGAATGGCTCGCGAGCGCCGCCGTGTGTTGGTGGATCCTGTACGGCCTCGTCGTCGTCATTTTTGGTGGCGGCGGAGACACGCCGCGGGTCTCGAGACGGCTCGTGAGTCCTGGGTTTCCCTCTTCGCTTTCCATTTTTTTCCCTTTCTCTCGAACGGTATTCTTTCGTCTTTTGCTCTCATGTGGAGGGTCCTTCCTTCAGCCTTGAGCTTTTCTCGCTTTCTGCTTCTCGCTCGTACTTTGACGGACGGGGCGGACAAGGACGAACAAGGACGAGAAGGAGGAGAGGAGATAGAGGAGAGGAGGAGATGCCGGCCGTCTCCCCCCTGCGTCTCGTCGGGTCTCACTCCCGCCACCTCCTTTGCTTGAGGATCTCGTCCCTTCCCCCGCCCGCGACTCGCACCCTCCGCCCCCAACTCGGATCAAAACAATCGTCACTGACATAGAGATCTTCTTTTCCCCCTTCCCCTTGTCGATCTGACTGTCTGTCTGTCTGTCGGTCTGGGCGCGCCTTCGTTCGTCTGCGCACGCACCACCAAACACTTGAAAACACGACAGGCCAACTTGCCCTACGTGATCTGGGTCGCGGCTTTCAACACCACCTTCCTCGGCCTTTACTTGATCTTGCATCTCGTGCTCGACCCCCCGGGAGGGGAAGAAGAAAGAGAAGCAAAGGCACCGGCGATTTTCGAGGCCATCAACCGGAACGGGTTGGTGGTCTTCCTTGTGGTGAGTCCCAGGTCGTCTTCCTTATTCCTTTTTCTTACGGAGAAAAAGCAACAAAAAAAAAAAAGTCGAGAGAAGAAGCTGCAGGCAGACTGATCCACATCATCCACCCGCGCCCTCGTGAATGCGCAGGCCAACCTGATGACGGGTCTGATCAACGTCACGCTCGAGACGATGTACGCCTCGGATTTCGTGGCGGTGGTGGTCTTGAGTGGGTACGCGGCGAGTTTGGTCGGGTGCGCGTGGGCTTTCCGGACCAAGCGGGTGGTCAAGCTGTCGTAGCGGGTTTGTCAATGACATGGTTTTGCGGTTGCTGGCGCCACGAGGGGGTGGAGGGGTTGCTACAGTGATTCATACAACAAGAGGTGAGAGAGAGGTAGAGAGCTACTGCTGCCTGCCGAGGTTCTCCTCGTGGAAGGCGCTCCAGACTCCGCGGACGCTGTCGTTGCCGCTTTGGACCGAGGGGCGTTTGAGGGACGACGAGATGGGGTGGCCGGACGAGTCGAGCAAGAGTTTGGCTTTTTGGAGGATCGAGGCGGGCGGGAGGTTGCGGACGCAGATCTCTTTCGAGCGGCCGTTGGCTGTGTGCGGGCGTGGGTGAGTGTTGAGTATACTGAGGAGGAGGGAGAGAAGGGACTGTACTGTAGAGAGCCCTGAGGATGGGGTGCTTGTTGTTGCCCTCGACGCGATCGACGACGACTTCGACCTGGGGGTTCTTCCTCGCCAAGTCGACGACCAGAGCGCTGGCTAGGAAGTCGCGGATGCCGCGGTGGCTGCCGAGGGATTCCGAGTAGGAGAGGACGAGTTTGCGGCACGGGCGGGCGAGGGGGACGAGGGGGACTTGGGTGTGCGGAGAGGCGGACGAGGCTGAAGGGAGAGGGGCGGCGAGGGAGCGGCGCAAGAGTCTCGAGGCCATCGTGTGTCTGCAATACTATACTCGAGGTGCCTGCAGATGGAGAGAGAGAGAGAGAGGAGCGCGAACGAGGCGGTGCTGCTGCTCGACGAGAGGAGCGGAGCGGAGCAGACGCCGAGACTTTGATCGTGTCCAGGCTGCAGGCTGCAGCGTGCGACTCGAGCAGACCACTTGACGCGCACAGTCACCGGCCCAGCTCGCTTCTCCGCCATGGCCGGCCCTCGCTCGCCTCGCAAACGGTCCCTCCCTTCCTCCTCGTCCTCGTCCTCCCCTCCGATCACCGACCTGCACCGGCATCAACTCGCCAAAGTCGTCCACAGCCTCGCACCGCAGATCGTCCTCGAGCAGCGCTTGACCGTCCCCGACGCGCCAGAGACTCTCACCGCCTGCCTCGCCGACGACGCACCCCCGCTCCTCCTGCCCCTCTCGGTCCTCCGCGCCTGCATCAACGAAGCATGCACTTCGGCCCTCCTCAGTTCGGCCATGGCCCTCGACGGGGAGGAGCAGCAGCAAGACTCGGCCCGCCTCTTGAACGACGTAGACCGCTTCCAGTCGGCCATCCTCGCCGTCCTCGACCAACTCGAACTCCAATACCGCAGCACCGCAGAGCAAGAGTACGGCAACTTGAACGAGGTCAAACTGGAAGGAGAAAGGGATGACAGTGCACCACCGCACCAGTCGACCAAGATCCAGCGCTACATGCTGCACCGAACCCTCCCGAGCGGCCTCGACGTCTTTACCTCGGCCGCCGTCCTCTCGGACAAAGACCTCGACGCCCTCTCCAAGAGTGCGGCCCTTTTCTTTTTCCCTGTCTCTCTATGTTCTGCGAGTCGAGTGGAAAAGCTGACTCTGGAATTGCACGGTAGTCGAAGACACGGACGTCATTGCCGTCCATCCCCCTCCGCCCGCCTTCAACTCCACAGCAGCAGTCGATCAGGTCCCCGTCCCTCGACTCGGAGACGTCAACCCGAGACCGCCAGCCGCGGCGGGTGGGAGGGCTTACTACGTCCCGGCGCCGGTGGCGAGGGTCGGAGCTGCGCCCGGGTTGTATGGCGCCGAGGCAGCACTGAGGAAAGAACCCGGGTTCCTCGATCGTGAGTGCTTCCTCCTCCCTCGGAAAGCTCTCTCTTTCTGAAAGGAGCCTACAGCCGAAGAAGAAAGACATGAGCGCAAGTTTGCGAAAAGAGCCCGCTGACACTCTTGTGTCAATCCTGTCCGCGCAATCGCAGCCATCAACCCGACTCGTCGCCCGACCGTCCTCCTCCGCTACCCTTCCCCCTTCCAGAGTTCGCTCGCCCCCACGCACGACTCTACGGGCGCCACCGAACCCTACACGGCCTCGGCTTCTCGCGCGCTGAGTCGACTCCGCTCGCAGAGATGGTTGGAGGCGGCTTTGCATCCGCACGGTCACGACGGCGACGAGGAGGAGCAGGAGGAGGGGGGACAAGCACTGCTCGGGGTTGGGGTTGAGCTGAGTGAGGCGGAGAGGCGGACGCTCGTGGACCTCGGAGTCGATATCGAGGCGTTCCTCGAAGGGATCAACAACAACAACAACAACCACAAGCACGAATCCCACTCCGCTCCCGCTCCGGACACGGACGGGTCTCGTCCGGTGGCTAAACGACGACGCCGTCTAGGTTCTGCCGCCGCCGCCGCTCGACGATCCGTCGACTCGACGACTGTCGCGGTCTGGTCCGCCCTCGAGCGCAACTCGGAACTGATCGTCAGCGTCGCACGGGCTCAAGTCGCGCGCGCGAGGAGGTCTTATGAACTCGAACTGGAGCGGACGAGAAAGAAGGTTGAGGCGGCGGCTGCGGCTGCACAACGGGCGGCGGTGGCGGCGAGGCCACTTGTCGGGGGCACTGGGGTGGGAGCGGAAG
Organism: Rhodotorula mucilaginosa; assembly: GCA_034406715.1. Classification (NCBI taxonomy): domain Eukaryota; kingdom Fungi; phylum Basidiomycota; class Microbotryomycetes; order Sporidiobolales; family Sporidiobolaceae; genus Rhodotorula; species Rhodotorula mucilaginosa. The sequence continues at coordinate 354,893 of CP137865.1, forward strand.
CCGGCAATAAGGTTGTGGGAGAAGGAGGAGGGGGAGGAGAAAGGGCTGGGGATGAGGGTGCCTTGAAGGAGGACGAGGAGGGGGAACGGGCTGGAAAAGCCGAATTGGAAGATGGTGAGTGTGGTCTCTCCCCCTCCCCTCTCTCTCCTTTTCTTGGAAATGCTTCCTCACGGTTCATCAACAACCCTAACACCGCTCTGCTTCGCTCATTCAGCCAAAGCGCTCCTCGACTCTCTCGTCTCGCTCCTCGCCGCATTGCCAAAATCCGCCGAACAACCCAACGGTGCAACGCCGCCGCTCCCGCGCGTCCTCCCGCCGCGCGCGTTCCTCTCGCAACTCGCACCGCTCTTGCTCGCCGCTCGACAAAAGGAACCGAGTTTCCACGGGACGCTCGACCCGCTGAATGATCGCGCGGTCAAGTTGCGCGAGAATGTGTTGCCGCAGGCGACGGCGATGGGCGCCGGCTTTGGAGGTGGAGGACAGGAGATGGATTTGAGGGTCTAACTAGAGATGAGAGTCTGTGCGCGGCGCGTGATGCAATCGTGCTCTCTCTCTCTCTCTCTCTCTCTCTCTCTCTCTCCCTCCGTCATGCTCGTTGCGCGCACTGAAAAGGAGCAGTTTTCGGATGAACTTGAAGGAGTTTTGCAAGAAAGAAACGTTCGTCTAATTTTCTTATGTACGCTGGTCGGTGGAGGAGCGCTACAGTAGTCGATGACAAAAGGCAGGTACTGCAGAAGGTGGCTCTTGAACTAAACTTGCTTCGCCGCACCGTCGGTGGCGTCGAAGCGCGCGTCGGAGTTGATGGGCTTCGCTTCGCCCACCATAGCAACTGCTGTTTCTTGACTGTCACTCCGACGCGGGGGCTGCATTCCTCCGTCATGTCCGGATGGCGAGTCGGTGGCGGCGGTGGGGTCATCGCGAGGTTTTTCGGAGGTGGAGCGCTCGGCAGCGATTTCGGGCGAGTAAACGAGGAACCAGTGCGGGTGGATGATGCTGCGAGAAAAGGTTGTTTCTCGGGGGAATCAGTGCTCTGTGCACATCATCATCAGGTCCGCGCTGGCCCGAGTAACTTACTTGAGGACGAAAGACGAGAACGCGACGGGGACGGCGTCGAACAGCATCCAGATTTGCTGCGTCGCGATCCATCCCGAGAACCCTTCTGCGAGTTCCGGGGTACGGTAGCACTGCAGCGGAGTGGACGCCATGTCAATGCCAGTCCGAGCCCTATGCGGGAGGGCCACAGACTCACGCCTCGAACAATGATGCCAATGCTAGCCGCCAACATCCCCACGAGCATCCACTGAAAGCGCGAGCCTGCGAGCTTGACCCTTTCCCTCGCTCGGAACACCCAAATCGCAGTGTATCCGACGTAAAAGAGCATCACGACGAGCTGAATGACGATGCCGGCGAGCATGATGCTAAAGGTTGCTGTCAGTTTACCGCCGCTCGGTCGATCAGGCGCACACGAAACAACCCACTTGCTGCCCGTTTTTACTTGTTGCGGGTCGGTACCGACAGCACTACCGGCCATACCTCCTCCGACCGCCTGCACGATGAGCGAGACGAGATCGGCAGTGATGAAGAAGGTTTTGAATGCTCGCCCCGAGAGCCAGCTCATCTGCGGCGCGACGTTGGCGATGGCGAGCCCGGCGGCCCAATACAATGCGGCAGAGTAGAAGGTCGGCGCGATGACGAGGCAGCAGATCTGGAAGAGGTCGGTGTTCAGATTATGGCTTTCCTCTCGTCGACGCGCGCCCAGACGTACCTGCATCACGTAGGGGGAGAAGTTGGCGGGGGCGTAATGCGACCATAATCTTCCGGCCCAGCCAATGACTTCAACTGTGGAATCAAGAAGCGAAATGAGCAAGACGGGACGACGCAGAAGTGGCCTTCTCAGCGGGCTGAGCAGTCTGCAGGCTTGCCAGCATGCATTCAGAGGTTCTTGAGACACTCACGTATACCGCCGATGACCATGCAAATCATGAACCAGTATCGCCGCCCATAGACGATCTCGCCGAGGTGCAGCAACGCCGTCAAGGAAAAGAGCGTGATGAAGATGACGCCAAGCGAGATCGACGGGATATACCCGTATTGTTCGGTCGAAGTGTCGGCTTCGGTTGCTGCATATACAGCGCGAGCGAGGAGGAGGTGCGGCTGAAGTTCCGAAGACATTACGGGACGTGTAGAGCGGGACAGCTTTCCCGTGGCTAGAAGCGTTCCTGCTGGGGATGGGCGACGTGTGAAGATGCGGGCGGACCCAGTGCAGAGGCGATTTGGGAACAAAGGAGCAGTAGCCTGACACGAGGGGCTATGAAGCAAGTAGCACGTATACTTCGAGTCAGAGGAAGCGCGGCGGTGCAAACAAGGACGCGGGAAGGAAGCTCCCCGTTTCGGTGGCGATGGCCGACCACCCTCCGGCGGACGCGGCGGACCCGCTCGCAGGGGGCAGAAACCGCACCGCATTTGTCAGTTAAGGCAACTTCGGCGAAGCGTGCGTATAGTGCGATAAGATCAGGAACCATCAGCGGCCATCGCTCGTCCTTGCCGCAAGCTTGCCGTATTTTTAGCCTTCGTGTTCTCCCTATTTGTGAGATGTCCCTGTGGGCACTGCTCCGCGCTCTACAGTACTAGAGGCATGCCTACAACGCACGTTCCAGCTCATATGCATGCCACTGAGATGAGTTTGAGGGTTGGCTTGCAAGGAAATTTGCGATGAAGCTCATCGGTCTTTCCCTCTCCAGCGTACTGAGACCATATTGTTCAGATAAAACATCTGCTCCAGGCAGCACAGGGCTGAAGTGTACATCATCGGACAAGCCTATCTACGGGCGAGACCCGGTGTCCAAGAAAAGAAAGATGAGAAACTCTGCGAGGTTCGCCCGGCGCTGCCGAACATGGAGAACAATAACCCTACACCTGCGAGGTGCGCGAACCAGGGCGTCCCTCGGCCTGATCACCGAGCTTGTTCTGCGCGACATGCTCCGACGACGAATGAACAGAAGCTGGACGTTCAGCGACCGTCGTCTCGCTCGCCGCTCGGTCGGTCGCGGTCGTGCCCGCCGGTTCGGTCGCATAGTACGGCTTTTCGGACATGGGAAGCTGGGCATCGACTTCGGCTGGGTAGACGAGGAACCAGTGAGGGTGGGTGATGCTGCGCGAAGGGGGATAGCGTCGGCAGGTGAGTTACGGGGAAACGAGAAAGTCGACTGGACAAGTCGTCGGAAGACGACACGAAGGCACGGCCTGGAAAAAGGAAGGGACATACTTGAGGATGTAAGACGAGAAGGCGACGGGAATGGCGTCAAAGAGTTGCCAGATCTGCTGTTGCGCGATCCAGCCGTCGAAGCCCTCCTCCAGCTCCGGAGTACGGTAGCACTGCGTTCCGAGAGTATGAGAGCTTCAGCGACGTCTCTGAACACAGAGCTGGTAGTGGGGCAAGGACTTACGCCTCGGACGATGATGCCGACGCTGGCGACAAACATGCCGAGGAGCATGATCTCTATTCTACGACCAGCGCGTTTTACCTGGACCTTGGCCTTCCAGGCCCAGATCGCCATGTACAGCACGTAGAATACCATGATGGCAAGCTGGATGACGATACCGGCGAGCATGATGCTGCACGCGCGCGAGCGGAATGAAGGTCTGATCAGTCTGGAAACCCTCGCCGTCCGGAAGGAAAACCCAGGCATCACTCACTCGCTCCCGTCGCGACCTTGTTTGTAGTTGGTAGTACCGACCGCACTGCCGGCCATGCCGCCTCCGATCGCTTGAACGACGAGCGAGACGACGTCGGCGATGATGAAGACGATTTTGAAAGCGGTGCCGGACAGCCAACTCTTCTGCGGAGCAACGTGCGCAATCACGAGACCACCGGCCCAGTACAAAGAGGCGGAATAGAATGTCGGCGCAATGATCAGGCAGCAGATCTGTTCCCCGGGGCAACGGGGTCCAAGTCAGCTCGGAGAACTCCTCCGTCGGTCGAGCGAAGGTCTCGACCTCACCTGCATGACATAGGCATCAAAGCTGAGGGGCGACCAATGCGCCCACAGTCGAGCGGCCCAGCCCAAGACTTCCACTGTATTGGAAAGGACACGAGCCTCGTCAGCACCCAAACTTGCCATCCGCCGCCACAGATTGTCCTTTGCGGATTTCGTCGCTCGGACTCGAGAGCCAGGAAGAAGAAAGCAGACTCACGGACGCCTCCGATGACCATGCAGACCATCCAACAATACCTTTTCGAGTAAATCAGTTGGCCGAGGTGCAGGAGGGTTGTGATTCCGAACACGGTCAAGAAGACGACCGCGAGCGAGATGGACGGCACGTAGCCGTACTGCCGCGTCGGGTCCATGTTGATGTAAGGCGACTCAGACTGCCGAGCCAGCAGCATAGAATGCGATGTGACCGTGTTCTCCATTATGACGACGCGCGCACGATCCTCTCTTGCTATTGTTCTTGAGCGACGGCGACGAGGTCCGTGTTCTCGCGAGAGTCTAGCACTTCTAGCAGCGCGAGTGTATCGGTCTAAAGAGCGAGAATATGCGTGCCCGCGGCCGGATAGACGTGAGTATATGACCAAACAGTTTTCAAGCTTCACAGCCGCATCAAACGTTCGGGCATCGCTGCTCTCGGGCCGAGGACGGAGAGATCCGCTGCCGACGAGAGAAGCGAGATCTTGTTCGGAGGTTCCGCAGGCTCTTGAAGTCATGTATGAAGCTGATGTGCGCATACAGTTTATGTACCTGAGCATTGAAGATGAATTGAGGAGGTGCACCCTCAAAGTAGCGTTACTTCGCCACATCTCTCGTTCGCCCAGAAACGCGCGCAAACTTTGTCGACTGAAGCTTCATATGATCCTTCCCGGGATCACAGAGCTTGCGAATGGTGCAAGTCGTGCCGATCTGAGAGAGAACCTGCCACGAACGCCGGTTCCGAGAGAAGCGCTTCGGTGCGCTTGGGTTCTTTGCCCGGCCAACGGCTGAAATCGTTTTGGTCTCGCGCAATTCGCTCGGGCGCCGTGACATCCGGAGCAAGCTGTAGTTACACCAGAGGCGCGCATCAATACGGTTTGAACCGCCCTCCAGCCTGGTGCCTCTGCCCGCCGCGAGAACCCTGCTGTTCGTCTCTGCCGCCTCCGGATCGACGCATCCTGTCCACGCGTGCCTTGTCCTGCTCGAACCGAGTCTTGAGGTTGGCAAGTTCTGCAAGCCAGAGAGAGGAGGTGAATCAGTGCTCAGATCCAGAAAGAAGGCGAGAGCGCGCGCGCTCTCGAGAGGCCGCCGCACCGATTCTTCGATTTTCGTTCTTGCGGAACGAGTAGAAGCCGTCGCCGACAATCTTGCGCACGCCGGCGTCGAGTTTCGGGACTTCGGCGTCGGCGAGGCGACCGCGCTTCTTGCCCGCGACTTTGACCGAGACGCCGCCGTAGCCTCCGACGGTCGGGACCACGCCGGTTGGGAGGAGACTCTTGCCGTGCCTGCCGCCGCGCGAGACCGTCTGCCACTCGCCTTCCTCTGCCGCGTCCGGGTTGAAGGACGCATCGTTGTACTTGGCCCGAGCGGCGGCGTGACGCGCGAGGGCTTCGGCCGCCGATCCGGGCAGAGGTCCGACATCGACCGCCTTGCCCTTCCGGCCCTTCTTCGATTTCTTGTTCTGCTGCTGCTGCCTCTTCTCTTCGGCTGCGGCCGCTTCGGCCGAGTACGCCACGGGAGCAGAGGCAAGTTTGCGAGCGTCGTAGGCGCGCATCCATTCGTCGACGTGTGCGATCACGACGCTCCGGTGCGGACGGGCGAGGGCATGCCGCGCTGCCGAGACGGAGAGGAACGAAGGCGCGACGGGAAGTGTAAGAGGTGTCGAGATCGGGTAGGGGCGCGGAGGGAGACTCGGCACCGCTGCGAACGAGACGATGGCGGATTGAGGCGGCACCGTCGCGGTCGAAGTCGAAGCTGCCTCGCTCGCGTCAAACAGCGGCGCAATCTCGGGAGCGGCGCCGCCCTCCTCCTCGCCCGCGTCCTGGCTCTGACTCGTCAAGAGGTCCTGCTCGAGTAGCGTGGTGTAGCCCTTGCTCGAGCCGACGGGCAAGAACCGGACGCTTTTGACCTTGTTCTCGTCGCCAAAGACCTTGCCGAGCGCCGCCTTGAGGCCCTTCTCGCTGACGCCCGCGGGCAGGGCCGTCACAAAGAGCTGCTTCGAAGTCGACTGGCTGGCCTCACCCTCCTCCTCTTCGCCGGCGTGGTCGTCGTGGTCATCGAGGCCGCGGTGGAGTCGGGCAAAGAGGTGCGTCTTGCCGTTGTTGAGCGGCAGCGCAAAGAAGCCCGAGCGCAGCGGGACGGCCTGTGCGAGTTCTGTCTGAGTAGGTATCCGACCCATAGCTTCCAGTAGCTGTATGCTCGGGGAAACCGAGTCTTGTTCGCCCCAAAAGCTCGCCTCATCACTCTCAACGGACTCCGCGGCGTTAGCGGACACCGCAATGAGACCATCTGTAGGGTTTCTATGGTACTCAGATACGTCTCCAAGAACGTCTAAAAGGATGCAGACTCCTGTGCCCGCCTTGCATGGCGCGATCTCGTGATCCGGATCGATCTCGTTTTTTGTCAGCTGTCCTCGAGCAGTTCGGCTTCGGGTCGTCACTGTCCGCCACGTACACGCCTGTTGGACCTGCAGAGTGCCTGCTAGACACGAAACAATCTGCACAAAGCTCCGCGAGTAACCAGCGTCAGCCCAACTCCCCTACGCGCCCCACCGCTTGACTCGTCGGTCCAAGAAAATCTCGCGAGATCAGCGGCCGGCGGCAGATCGGTCATCGCACACCTTCGACGCAACCGGAACGCTACAGGTACAGCAGGACAGTATGCAGGACGCTTCGGCGAGTCGGACTGTACCGGCGGCCGTGCCAGTCACCGTCGCCGGCCCTTCGGCTGCCAAGCGGCGCCGGATCCCGTTCCCGATCTTTGAGGACGAAGACGAGGCCGCGATGCTCGCCATGCAGGCGCAGATGCAGCAGCTTCCGTCAAACCACTTCCTTGCACAGCGGCCCGTCACCCCTCCGAGACCAGAATCGGTCATCGACGCCGCGTGGTCCGACCGCGCGAGGCCCGACACTTCGTCCCTCGCCGCGGCTGACTACGACGTCTCGGTCTTGGCCGGGTTCTTGCCGCCCGAGGAACCAATTCAGTCTCTGCGTGGTCTCGGTCACGGCTGGGACGAGCTCGAAGAGGAGTTCGAGCGGGTGCAGCACGAGGCCGAGATGATCCCCGGTGGCGGCGTCGGCAAGTTGAGCGACAAGTTCAGGGCCAACATTCGAAGCGTGCGTTGCCCAGTCCTTGCCTCTAACGATACACACACGCACTGGAGATACTAACCGACGGGCCTCCGATAGCTCCCGACTGCTTCGGTCGAACCCTTGACGACGCTGCCTCTCCTCCGCCGCGCTCACACGCTCCTCGCCCACCTCGCCCACTTCTACATGCACTCGACGTTCCCCTCCCTGACCGTCATGCCAGCGTGCCTCGCCGTACCGCTCGTCCAAGTCAGCGACCGGCTCGGCTTGCCGCCCATCCTGACGTACGCAGACACAGTCCTCTGGACTTGGCGCCTCCGCGACAAGGCACTCGGTCTCCGCGCCGACAACGTCGAGATGACGACCCTGTTCACGTCGTCCTCGTCGGAACACGCGTTCTTTGCACTCTCGTTCTTTTGCGAACTCTATGGTCCCGACTTGCTCCGGCTCATGTCGGCTTCGCTCGACGAAGCCTTCTTTGCGGACGCGACCGCCTTGACTCGGATCTCGACCTACCTCGGATCCATCTCGCGCCTGATTGACGAGCTGACGGCGTTGTTGGCCGCCGCGACCAAAGGCGAATTCGGTCCCGCGGGCAGGGAACGCATCTCGCCGGAAGCGTTCTACTGGGAGATCCGACCGTGGTTCAACGGCGGCAAGTGGACGTACCAAGGTGTCGGCGACGATGGCAAGGACTTGACCATGGAGTGGGGCGGGCCCTCCGCGGGCCAGTCGACCTTGGTGCACGCACTCGACCTGTTCCTCGGCATCGATCACGCCCCGCGGCGTCCGCCAACCAAGACTCAAGCCAAGACGGAAGCGGCCGCGGTCCAAGTCGAAGAAGCAAACGGGACTCGAGTTGAAGCGCCTGCCGGTGCCGAAATCGTCGACGACAAGGCGGCGCTGCACAAGGCTCCCTCCGACGCGACGTTCATGCAGCGGATGTCGCACTACATGCCAGGGCACCACCGCGCCTTCCTGCGCCACCTCGAGTCTCTGCACTCGCCCAACCCCGCCGCGCCCGATGCGCACGTCCTCCCCTCGCTGCGTCAACTCGCGCGCCAACACCCTCACCGCCTCGGACCGGCTTACGACCAAGCCGTCGCTGCGATGAAGCGATTCCGGGATATGCACATGCGCCTCGCGACGGTTTTCGTTGTCCAGCAGGCGAGGCGGGAACCGGCGCGGGATTCGGTTCATTGGCCTGAATGGGAGGCGAAACGAATCGCCAAGGAGCGAGAACGCGAGCGCGAAGAGGCACGAGGGAAGGCGGCGACGACCGCCGAATCCTCGCTTGCTGACTCGGCGAGTCGAGCCGAGGCGGTCCGCAAGCAGGACAAGATTGCCGGCACGGGCGGCACCGACCTCGTCACCTTCCTCAAACTCTGCCGCGACCGCACGACCGAAGCCCTGCTCGGTTCGACGACCGCCCCCGCTTCCGGTCCTTCGACTTCCTGACCTCACAGACACTCTTTCTCGTTTCTCGACCACCGGCGCCTGCTCCCTCGTTCTCTCTCCAAGCCAGCTGTTTTGCAATTTCTCTCGCCTCTCGTACTCACACTAGATCTCTGTTGCCGTGCCCACACAATATGTTTGATTTGTTCTCTTTGACTGGATATCCACGCGGCGACACCGAAAGATACAGAACGATGTGATCGCCCTGTCCAAAAAGAGCGCATGGTCTCGTCTCGATCGACGGTTCCGCACCTTCATACGTGAGCATTCGCGGCACGCCTTGTCTTCTCAAAGCACGCTACTTTGCTGCGCTCAGTGAGCTGTTTACGCCCTGCATCAGGTACGCCACGAGCGTCGAGGCATCGCTTCCTCTTCTCGCCCGGCTCACCCGCGATTTTCTTCTCCTGCGACGCAGCACGCCATGGCGACACCTGCCGTCCAGCCGGTCAAGATATCGTACAGCGCACTCGTCTCCAAAGACCCCGCTCTCTCGTCCGAAATCGAGCGCGCGTTCGACTCGTCTCCCGACGCTTTGGGCCTGCTGATCGTCTCCGACCTGCCGACCGAGTTCGCCGACTTGCGCAAGAGGCTCTTACACCTCGCCGACAAGTTTGCGAGCTTGCCCGAACCGACGCGGGAACAGTATGCCCGACCGCCTGATTACAGCTTTGGGTGGTCGCATGGGAAGGAGGTCATGAATGGGAAACCGGACCTCCTCAAGGGGTCGTTTTACAACAACCCGAAGGAGGACGTGACGCCGGGATTGCACGAAGGGGACGAGCCGATACACAATGTCTGGCCCAAGGAGAAGGAAGTTGAAGGGTTTGAAGGTGCGTCGCAGCCGTAACATGCTTTCGCTCAAATCCTCTCCGAGACGGCAAAAGCTGAAAACATGCTTTCTGTCGCACAGACGCCTTCAAGCAACTGTGCAAGCTGATGGTCGACATTGGCGAGCTGGTCGCGAGCGCATGCGACGCCTTTGTCGGCAAGACGGCCTCGTCGAAATCGGTCAACGAATTGATCAGCGAGAGCCACGCGTCCAAGGCGCGATTACTGCACTACGTGAGTATTCGAGCGTATCACAGGCTTTCCAGGCACATGGTTTCGGCCGTGACTCCTGGATGTTACGTACTTTGTCCCGCCTTCGCTCATGCAAGCCAAGTCGCCCGCAGTTCCCGAGGGAAGGGGAACCGTTCTCGCTGCCGCCAGCCGACTCGGTTCCGGACGAGCCGTACAAACCCGAAGACGTCGACGACTCTTGGTGCGGCACGCACATCGACCACTCGCTCCTGACCGTCCTGTGCCCGTCGATGTACCTCTTCCACCCCTCCTCCCCGAACAGCGATTCGTCGCCAGCCGCACCCCTCGACCCGCTCGTGATCCCCGCTCCGGCTCGCTCGACCGGCCTGTTTATCAAAACTCGCGGAGGACAGATCGTACAAGCTACGATCCCGGAAGACTGCGTCGCCCTCCAAACGGGCGAGACCCTCGAACTCCTCACCTCGCGCCGCCTCGCGGCCACGCCTCACTTTGTCAACTCGACCGCGTCAACTCTGGGTCGTCGTGCCCTCGCCGCGATCGAGGCTCAGAAAGTGGCGGACCCGGAGCGGTGGAGTGGCGTCGAGAACGGGACGGTCTCGCGCGAGACGCTGGCGGTGTTTTTGCAGCCGAATCACGACGAGGTGGTGGCCGAGTCGGGCGAGACGTTCGGCCAGTTTACGGAACGGGTGTACAAGCGACACTATGCCCTGGATCAGCCGGAGAAAGCCGCTCCGTAGGATCCGCGGTCCGTTGCGGAACCCATTACCGATTTGCCACCCAGCCGTCGCCCCCTCGAATTGGTCCCGCGACCTGCAGAGGATTCGGACTCTCTTCGACAGACGCGATATTGCTTGACTAGCCAGCCGAGAGAGAACCCTTTGCGCGACTATACGTTTCTGCCCTTGCACGAGATCTTCGAAGTACCTACAAAGTTCAGCCCAATAGCTGAGGGGAGGTGCAGATCTTGACACCAACGGCGCGTGGCCTTTGCGCGGATTTTTTCTCATCGCGCTCATCGCGCACGTGCAGCTGCCAGCACTTGCGCTCAACGACTCGTACGAGGACAACGAGAAGGTGCTGATTGAAAACTCGATGCTCCCTGGCGCGGACGCAGGCGTGCCTGCGTCGTCGACGAATGGAGGAGCACCGGCACCCGCCCTGCCAGCACTCGCCCGGATCCGCCACGACCTGCACTGGCCGGACCAGCAGCGCAGGCACTCGAGACTCAAGCCCGAACCGAGTCACGGTCGCCAGTCGAGCAGCGAAGGGAGCCAGACCGAGGCGAGGACACCGGTTCGTTGTCGTCTTCCTCCGAAGAGCGGAGCAGCCACCGGCTGCGCATCTCGACATCGCAGCTGACCTGGATCCTCGATCCGCGCTTGCTTGATCGGTATGTCTTGCACAGGGCTCGGCGCAGGCAGTCGTAGGCCCCTCGAGCTCTCAATCGCCGACTGGAGCAGCGTCACCGCGTCAGCAGCAGCACCACCCCGGATCCTCGACCATCGCTTCCGCAACTCGCCGCCTCGGCGCCCTAGGCATACCTATATCCTCATCTGAAGGCGGAGATGACGATGACGACGAGGACATGGACGCTGACGAGGCCGACGCCGATGGCATGAAACTCCGATTCGTACCCTCGGTCGTCATGTCGTCAGACTCGCTCGAAGGGAACCCGCCCGGTTCCCCGGCAGTGCCCATTGTCGAACCTCCCGCCGCAACTTACTCTCGGGGAGGAAGCACAAGGTCTCCAAGCTCACGGAGTGGCGAAGACCAAGAAGCCGGCGCTTTCGTCTCAGAAGAGAGTTTCCGCGATATTGTACGTCCAGATCGCGCTCGCTCGCCATACATCTCGTCTTTGTCTGACTCGCCACATTTCTTACAGGTCGACGAGCTCACCTTGCAAAGTCAGTCGAGGAGAATCAGCGTCTCGACAATGCCGATTCCGCCTTGCTGATCGTCCTTGCGCCTTGCTACGCAGATCAACGACTCAAGCAACGTTTAAAACGCTTCGAGTCTGCTCGAGTACCGAACAACTTACGAAACGAGCGCCTTTTCGAGATTCGCTTCTTCGATGGCCTGCCCAAGTGCGTTCCCCTGCACTGACCGACAAAAGAATGGCTGACCGCTGACACTTGAGGGTTTGGCAGGCAACGACGACGCGAAATCGAGAGTTTCTTGACCGACTACGTCCAGACCTTCTCGAGTTCCGGCGATCACGGCAGCTCATCCTCGTCACGAATCAACGTTACCGGCGGATCGAGCACCCAGGACCACACCGAGACGACGTCCTCGATCGGTGCCACTTTGCGGTCGCTTCGGAGTTCGGAGAAGGAACTGCTCGCCAAGGAGGCGATGGCCGCTGCGCTGCAAGGTGCGAGTGCCTCGGCGGGTCGAGCGGCCAGTGCCAGCGGCAGCGGGAGCGGTTCGGGCAGCGGTGCGGCGGCTCGCAAGACGCGGGATCGACGGACTGACTCGGTCGCGGCGATGGAACCGCTCGGGTCGGTTCCATCTCCAGCTGCCGCGCTGCCGGATCCTCCCCCGCTCCTCCGCCGACCTACCGATATTTTCCCGCCCGAGCGAGACGTCCTTGCTGCCCCTTCCTTCTCTGGTCCGGAGCCGAGGTCCCTCACCGGTACCGGTAGTGGGATGCGAATCTCGGATCCGACGAGCAAGAAGCGACGACGAACACCGGTGGCGCCTACGGCACCTCCGAGTCCGGAGCGGACGTCTCGACTCCGACAGACGGCGAGCTTTGATGGCTCGCTCACAAGCGAGAGCGTCGCCGGTACGCCCGATCCGGACCGACTTGAAGGGCTTGTGGTCGAGATGCTCGAACGGCTGTTCTACGAGTGTCTCCCCGTCGAAGGAACCGAGGAAGTCTCGCTCCCGCCTGCGAACCCTCTGCACAGCGATCCGCACCCTCTCCCGCCTCAATCGTCGACCAACACGCAGTACCTCCGGACGATGCTCTTTTCTGAGGAGACGCAGAAATCGGGCGGGTACTTGTACCTCAACTTGCTCGGCACGATGGCGGGTCTCCATCGCCTCAACGTCAGCGTCGGAACGGTCCGGCACGCGCTTCGGACCAAAAGTCATTTGATCGAAGTCAGTGCTGAAGGGAACAAGGTTAGGTGGAAAGGTCCGTTGTCGAAACCTCGACCAGAGCCGGACGACGTCGCTCGACCCGAGATTGAGATGGGCGACATGGAGGACAACAGTATCGAGGCGACGCGGATGGAAGGGGTCGAGCAGGCAGAACGACGGCGCGATGTCCGCGAGCGACGGCAAGCTCCAACGGCGACGACGGCCGTCGCCGCTGCCGCCGCCGTCTCGAAAGAGGACGCGACTTCGACCCGCTCGAGTGGCGATCACCAGACTTCGATGTTTGACGATCGCCGCGGCGCCACGACCACCCACTCTGGCAGTGGGCAAGACCCGTCTCGCTCGAAGGGGTCGACGGCGCCGACTTCGTTGATGCCTTCTGGTTCGGGCGGCGGGTCGAAGAACGGCAGCAGTTCGATCAGCGCTTCACGGGGCTCGGGAGAAGCGCAAAAGACGAACGCGCATGGCGGCCCCGCGGGTGGTGGAACTTTACCAGCGTCCGCAAGTGCTCTCCGGCACACCGTCGAAGAGCTCTCCTCAGCGGGCGCACTCACTCCTGGAGAAGGCGTTGCGTCCGTTGATGTGCTCGGTTCCGTCGTCGAGGCTGCACCGCCCGTTCCGAAGCGTGTCCTCTACACGCCGCTCTTTGTACGGCGCAACGACCCGGCGTCGGATGCCGAAAGTAAGGACGACGATGTCATGTCAGACAAATCGGGCGGATCTCTCGACGGACAAAAACGCCCGGCCAAGCGCCGCAAGGACTACGAGGGCGGTGTCGTCTTTTTCGCCAACGACCTATTCTATTCCGACTTGGCGGGCGACATTGCTGCTCGGACGTCTCGGCTCAAAGAGGCGCTGCGGGACGACTCTCTGTCGTTCCAGGCTATCCTCGGCGACTCGTCCTCGGTCGAGGCTGAAGGGTCAAGTCGAACGGGCAGCGCCGGCGCCGGAACGTCGCACCTGTCACGCTCGCGCTCGAGCGCCTCGCCTGCTGTTGCGGATTCGTCCTCGGGGCTCTCTCTGTCGAAGCCGCTCGGCGTCCGTCTAGACGAAGGCAAGAGCTCGACGGGCGCTTCGGTCGATGCCATGTCGACCGCCTCTTCCGTCTCGCCCGGAGACGACTTTGACGTCGACTTTACCAGCTGGGACGCCATCGACCAGCTCGACATCGCTCCCTCGTCTGCCAACCCGCATTGGCCGACTAGCGAACACGACATCTTCCGCATCACACCCAAGCCTTCTCTGAAGGTGTCTGCGATGCACAAGGTGATCGCCGCCGACCACTTCACCATGCACGTCAAGCTCCTCTACCCTCGCCGCGAACCTACCTCCTCCTCTCGCGTCCGCGCTCCTCTCCCGAAGCGCGCGCGGCCGGTCCACGCACCTGTCATCCCCGCCTCGTTCGCATCGCAGCAGTCCGCAGCATTCACCGCACCGCATTGGCCTATACACCTCGTCACGCATACCCTAAACCACCACCCGTCTGTACGCGTCCGCTTCCCGCGTCTTCGCCTGCGCGAATCGTCCATCTCGGACACGGACGGCGACTTTCGCTCGGCCGGCGCTACGGGCAGCGCGTCGCCGACCTCGTCGCAACTGCGTCGACTGCCACCTGTGCCGGGCGTTGACTACCTCATGTCGCTCTCGCTTCCGCTCAACGCTTGGGCTCCCGAAACACGCCGCCCGAGCGAGAGTGACGAGCGCGCGACCGACCTCCGATCTCGCACTGGCACTTGCAGTTCTCTCATTGTCGTCGACTGAACCGTTCATAGGCCGGCACTCTGTACCCTACGCCTTCTTACCCACCCGGACTCGCCACTTTTTCTTCCTCTCGCCTTCCGGATTCACGACGGATGTATGTCGCTCTCGAAACAAGTCAATCCTGGGTTGTCAGCAAATATCCTCTCGTGTACACGATACTGTATCAGTATCAATCTCCCTCATCCAGCATGCATTGGAGACCCTTTATTCGTCGCAGTTCAAGTTGGACAGATGTTCACAGCCAGAACGTCTATTTTTTTCAGGGGAAAAGAAACGGCACGGACGGTAGAGAAGTCTATGAACGGGAACAGGGTTGCGGACGGTCCGAAGAGCCTAGTTGCGGCGGTGCGCCGACGGATGGAGTTGCTCGGTAAAGTTGTCGACGGCCTTTTCGACGCGCTTGACAGTGTCCGCCGACATGTTGTAGGGCATGCCGGGACGGACGCCCCAACCAAAGAGCACGAATGGCAGCCTGTATTGGCGGCAGATGTAAGCAAAAGAGGCCACGGATCGTGAAACCGAATGCATCGAGAGAAGGAAGGGTGGCATGACGTACCACGGAAGGCGACGCGGGTTGAAGATGTGGAAGAGGATGACCCAGATACAGAGCTCGGTGTACGAGAAGAACGCCAAACCCGAGCTCCCTTCTCCCCAGGCGCCCTTCTTGACCCAATTGACGGCGTCACACCAGGCTGCAGGCATGAAAGTCAGTGATTTCCCCCCCTCTCGCGATCCCAGAAGCAGTGATAGACACTCACTCTTCATGGCAAAGGGCACGGGGCGGGTCGACTCGTCGAGGAGGAAGACCATGAGGATGCGAGCGTAGATGCCGATATGCCAGTTTCCGACCGTTCCGATCGCGTCTTGGTAGCTCGCGTTCGTCATCAAGATGGACCAGTCCTCGACCGAAAAGTTCTGCAAGTAGAGCGACGGGGGACTGTAGTCGTGGTCCTTGTCCTTCGGGAATAGGTCCTTGGGCAGGAAGTCGATCGAGGGACGCTTGTAGCCGGTGGCGATGATGATGACATCGGCGGAGAGCATCGTCTCGTCGCCGTCGTCGCCACTCTTGGTCCCGCGCTTGCGTTCGATGAACTGGACGCCCTGGCGCGTGATCTTTTTCGTGTCGCCGCGCTTGTACGAGATCTTGCCCTGGCGGATGTGCTGCAGAAACTCGTCGTTGACGATCGGCGTACTGTGGTGCTCGAGGCTCAGTACATGATTCTTACAGCACTGGTACAGTGAGGGACTGACCCTTCGTAGATTCCCTTTTTGACAGGAGACAGGTCCTCGAGGTCGCGGTAGTGGAATTTGCGGATGAACCACTCGGGAACAAAGCTGAGCGGCTGTTCGGGGAAAGGATAGTTAGCGTAAGCTCTCCTATACAAGAAGCACTCGAGTTCGTCCGCGACAGCTGTTGTGGATCTCCGAACATGGCGTTCCGAACGAGAGCTCACCATTTCACGTCCGAAGGGCTGCAGCGCCAGCGCGATATCGAACGCCGTGTTTCTCGGGATGATCCACTTGTCACTGCGCGCGAGCACGTCGATCGACTTTGCACCTTTGCTGACGGCGAGCTCTGCCGATTCGACGCCCGACGCGCCGCTGCCGATAATGACGACTTTTTTGCCCTCGAGTTGGGCTTCGTCGAGCTGACTCGAGTGGATGACTTGCCCGGCAAAGTCGTCCTGACCTTCGATGTCGATCATTTTGGGAGCGCCGCAGGTGCCGAGGGCACACACGACGGCGTCAAAGATGCCTTCCTTGCCGTCGTTGATGATCCAGCGACCGTGTCCGCGCTTGCGAGGGTCGGTCGACGAGTCGGGGTCGCGCTGGACTTTTGTAACGCGGTACCCGAACCGAGTCCGTTTCTGGAGTTCATACTTTTCCCACACGCGTTTGATCTGCTCGATGATCTCGTCGCGCTTGGGGAACCCGTCCTTCCAGGTGATGCTCGGGTGGAAGCGGTACAGGATCGAGTTGAGCTGCAACTGCGACGTCGAGTTTTCGCGAGCCCAGACGCCGCCGACATGTTCCTCAGCCTCGAAGAGGGTGACTTCGAAGCCGTGGTCGATAAAGTTGGCAGCGCTGGCGACACCGGTCAAGCCCGCGCCGATGACGGCGATGTGACCGTGCGGCTTGGGGTTCAAGTGTGGACCGCCGGGCTATAGAGACAGGCCGTGGGTCAGCTCCGATGCTACCCGATGTGCGCGCGTGTGCAGACTCACGGTGACGAAGAGGAGGTGGAGGATCTTTTGGTAGAGGACATAGAACGTGTAGACGACGAGCGCAAAGGGCGGGTAAAGGACGCGCTCGGCGAGGTCATACAGCGACGTGGCAGTCAAGAGTCCCGTGCGCGCAGCTTTGGCCTTGGCAGAGCGGCGGGACGAGGGACGACGGCGGGCGGTGCGAGAAGACGGCGACGACATGTTGGACGAGTCGACGGCCGTGTCTTCCGAGGCGTAGCCAGGCGAGTCGGTCATTTCGTAGGCGATCACACTCGCTGACCCTCGACAGGTGAGCGGTGAGAGAGAGAGAGAAAGAAGTCGAGCGAGGATGACGCGAGCTCGACCGAACTCGCGCTGACACGTGAAAGTCGCCAACACTTTCTCCGTCCGCAGCCCCGAACTTCGCCTGCAGTGCACTACTCGTCATGAAGTGTCTGTAGGAATCGGATTGCAAGAGTTGCGAAGGCGGATATGTTCAAGGGTGCCGGCGAGCGAGGCAAAACCGCTAACGGTATCGCCTCTTGCTTGAGCGAGTGGAAATATGAAGACAGTGGTATAGACATGCAGGAGGGTAGCAAGAGAAGGCGCAGCAAGGCCGCCCAGAGAGGGACAGAGGAAGCGACAAGGAAAAGCTGCAGTAGATGTGGCGAAAACAAGGGAATGTACGAAAGAGAGGAGCATGACCGATGCGAGGGGGTCTTTGGGAAGGTGATGTACCTCCTGGTGCTGAATGGCGAGGTCGCGCAGAGGCAGCACGCGCCGCTCAGAGGAGGGGCAAGACGAACGTCGAGACGAGGACCGTAAAGAGCGACGGGAATGCTGACGACGAAGTCGAGTACGTCGACAGCCCGGTGCCCTTGCAGTGCTGTGAGCGGACGCCGCCAATGCATCAGTATTCCTCCTGAGAGCCTGAATCGTCCGGGAGGATCTCCGAGTATGTATAGCCAACGCTGCCGTCCACTCACGTTGTTCGCAGCGGTCGGCCAGCACGACAAGTACCGACACCACGAGCACGCCGTCGCCGGATCGCTCGTGTAAAAGTTGCGCACAAGCACGACGTAAAACACGATGATGAGCGGGAGGACGAGGATCCGCAAGCCGACAAAGACGAGTTTGTGCGTCCGGGAGGGGTGGATGATCGGGAAGAGGAGGAGCGAGACCAACAAGCCCATGGCGAAGCCGCCGAGGTGCGAGAAGTTGTCAATGCCTGGGGTGCGGGAGAAGAACATCGTTAGACAAGAGTGACCTGCGGTTGAAAGATGAGCGGGAGGTTGCGGAACGAACCTGGAACCCAGCCGAGGCCAAAGCCGATAATGACCTCGACGATGAGCATGAGAAGCTTGCGCTTTGGTCGGTATTCGATTTTCCAGTGCGCGACGAGGTCACTGTGCAGATCGACCAGCTGGCGTATATCAGTGCGGGGTAGAAAACTCCTAGCGCGCGGCTGACAAAGCCTGTCTGGATGAAGGACACGCACACAAGGAGGGCCGCCTGCGTCCCAAAGATCGCTCCCGAAGCGCCCACCGACGGTTGTCCAACCAACGCAAAGTTCGCCCCGAGGACAAAGCCCGCGATCCCCGCCGCCAAGTGGAGGACGAGGAACTTTGGCGTCCCCATCATCTTTTCGACGAGTGCCGAACTCGTGCACTGCGCGAGCATGTTGAACAAGAGGTGGACGACTCCGGCGTGGAGAAAGATGGGGACAAAGAAGCGGAAGGATTGGTCCGGACCGCCAGGGCCGTCTGTTTGGCTGTTGAACCCGCCGAATCCGCACACGTCCGACATCGAACCTGTTGGGGCGTCGTTCGGTCAGGTCAAATGTTCCAGCTATGCCAAGCCGTAGAAAAGACTCGACATACACGTGGTCAGCGAAGTCGAGACGGTGTCCGAGTTGGTCGCGTTCGGACAAGTCCAGGCGATGTTGGTGACCTGATGCGGAGAGCAGAATTCGCGTCAGCTCGAAGTCTCAGCCTCCGTCTCGGTCAGACTTACATCTGGTATATACTTCATGCAACCGGCGAACCGGGCTCCCTGATTGATCAAGACTTCGGCAGAAGGCCCTGCGGTAGCGAGATGGCAATGTCAATCAACGCGGGTGCGGCTGAGCTGCGACTGCTAGCCGGGAGGGCGGGGCGGAGGACATCCCGCGACCCTCCAGGCATAGCCTCGAGCAGACGTAGCACTCACCGATCATGACATTGAAAGACGGCTTGGTCTGGATCGCCGAACCGGTAATCGACTTCATCTTGACGAGCTCGACGATCATGACCTGCAAATCCGACCGGTTGCACCGTCAGTCCCTCGCCCACCCAGCACGATCAAACCCCTCCAAACCCGAACTCACAATGGTCATGACCACCGCCAAGGTCCAACTCGCATACGGCCACCTCTGGATCCCCCTCCCAGTCTTGTGTTCCCACACTCTCCGTTCCGGGTCCGTCGTATCCCAGAACCACCTCTTCCACACCGGCGCCGGCTCAATCATCTCGCCGCGCGATCCGGCTTTGTACGGATCATAATATGATGGCCCTCCTCGACCGTCGCGCATCGAGTCGGACAGGCCAAATGCCGAAGGAGAGTCTTGCGCCGGGACGATGTCGATTGAGGGCATCTTGTCGAGCGAGGTCGAGGGGTAATAGCCGTACGGCGACGCCGAAGGAGGGTACTTGTCATCGCCGCCGCCGTGTGGAGGTGGAGGATCGAAAGCGAGCTCGTTCGGCATGTAAAAGTTGGAAGAGTCGTTGCGGCCATGGTGGGAAGGACCGCCGCCGTCGCGACGGATCGATCGCTTGAAATACCCGAGCGGGTTGCTGAGCGCCCCGACGAGCGTCGAAGAAGAGCTCGAGCTGCCAGGCTGAGCGCCAACGGCGCCGGGAGGTCCGGTCAAAGCATCCGGACCGGCTCGCGATCGCTCGTACGCCGAATATTGCCCTTCGCTGCCAGCCCCTGCATAGCCCTCGTCTCCTTCTCCTTCTCCAAGGACCGCATACCCTTTCGATTGCTGCGACCGCGACAGGTAAGGTGCGATCCGAGACCCGCTCGAACCGCCTCCGCTGCGATCTGAAGCCGCCACGAGCGGGTGCGAGACGTCTTCGCCTGCCCGAGCGGGGCTGGCAAAGCCGTTCTCGATTTCGTCTTCGTACATAGAGGGTGACGTGTACGGTACCGGAGCGACGATTTCGCCCCGAGCGCGAGATAGCGGGCCGCCGGTTCCTGCTGTGGAAGGGTTCACCGCCCGGAACGCGCCCGGTCCCCTCGCCGCCGCCGAAGAAGAGGTCGGCACGACCGTCGACCGATCTTCCTCGTCGTCCCGCTCCCGCTGGTTATGGTATTTCTCTTGCCCGCGGAATGCGCTGCCTCCTCCTCCTCCTCCTCCTCCTCCTCCAGAACTGGCTTGTTGTATCCGTTCGGGCTCGACATAGACGTCCCTCAACGCCTCGACCTCGTGCTGATCACCGTCGTCGTCGTCGCCTTCGAGGATGACGGGCGAGTTGTCCATGGCTCTCGGGCCGAGTACGCGCCTCTTGCCGGTGAAGCGGCGGTCGAGTTGCGAGACGGAATCCTCCGGCGCGATGGTCGAGGCGGCGTCCTCTCCCCATTGGAAATTCTCGGACCCGACATCGGAGGGGGGCTGTGGCCGCGCATAGAGCAGGGATGGCTGCATGGTCCGGCTCCTTGAAGGCTCGAAGGACTCGGCGGGAGAGGAAAGGCGACGGTTGAATGAAGCGCCTTTCACCCGGAGCGGGAGAGACTGACCAGCGGTCCGAAGCTGTGCAGGCAGTATCCGCCCTGTATAGTCTGGCAATAGCTTTGCTTGCACCGAATGAGCACTCTGCACGCGGTGTGAGCTGGCGGAAGAACGCGCGAAGAACGAACGCAACGAACGGCAAACGAGGCGGTGCAGCGCGCACGACCCGCTTCCAACTTCCTCCTGTCTTTGAATGCACTCGCGCTGAACGGAACAAGTTGCTCATCTTCCCGGTTTCACGAGGAGGCGCCGCACAGCTTTAGAGTCGCTCGCCTCCCGCCTCGAGCGCCCATTGAGCGCAACAGCAATCACCGCGCACGGACGCGATCCTCTTGGGGAACTCGGCGGCTCGAACTGCTTCCGACGCCGCTGTCCGCGACGACAATTCGGCTCCACTCCAGATCGGACCATCCGGGTCGCAAAACAGGCGGACGTCGTACACTACACTGGCGTACGAATAAGGAAAGGATGCAAGGACCAGTATTTGCGTCGCATCGCGTCTCGCGCTCGTCGCTGCCCGACATCCTGCCGCCGTCCGACGCCATCGCCAAGTCGTCAATCGCTCCGACATCGTCCGACGCGATCGAATCATCGTCACCCTCTCGATTGCCCGGTCCGACGATCAAGCCTGGTCATGACCGACATCCGGGAGGGCCTGGTCTATCTGCGAGCGATGGAGGAGATGACGAGGAGCGAGGGCAACCGTCGAAACGAAAAAGCGCCATGAACGCCGTCCTCGCCGCTCTGAAACGGCACCTGGCGTTCGTCGGTCCTGGTGTGATTGCATCTGTTGCGTGTAAGTGCTGTCAAGCTATGTGTGGAGCTGTCCGGACCGGCCTGTGGTGAACTTCCCCAGATGCCTTGCGACCATCCTGGCTCGTCTGCCCGCACAAGCTCGCTCGGATTGAAACGCTGACGCACACAAACCCGCAGATCTCGATCCCGGCAACTGGGTCACGGACTTGGCCGCCGGGTCCGAATTCGGTTACAGCCACCTCTTCATCATCCTCCTCGCCGGCCTCATGGCCCTCCTATTCCAGATCTTGTCGACCCGACTCGGTTGCGTATCCGATTACGACCTCGCCGTCCATTGCCGCTTCGCGCTGTACGACCGACCGGGTCCGTACAAGCTCTGGTATCGCTGGGGACTGTTGTACCCGCTCTACCTCTTGGCCGAAGCCGGAATCATCATGACCGACCTCGCCGAGTTGCTCGGGTCCGCCATCGCCATCAACCTGCTCGTACCCGCCATCCCGCTCTGGGCCTGCGTCCTCCTCACGTCGTTGGACGTCTTCCTCATTCTCATGATCTTCAACCAATGTACGTTTTCGCTTTCGTTCAAAGCGACCGCCGTTCTCTGACTGATCCCCTGCGTTGTTCACGATAGACCCGACTCGAACCATGACCACCTCGATGCGCATGTTTGAGCTCCTGATCGGCCTCCTCGTCCTCTGCGTCCTCGGTTCCTTCGTCGCCATGCTCGTCAAGGTCGGTCCCGACTGGGGCGACGCCTTCAAGGGCTATCTCCCTTCAAGCGGGATCATCAGCAATGGCGCGATTTACATCGCGGTCGGAATCATTGGCGCGACGGTCATGCCCCACGCGTTTTACATCGGGTCCAAGATGGCCTGCATGAGGCGGCTCAAGCCCGAAGACTATGGCGAAGAGCCCGATCCGGAAGAGTACGACAGCGATGACTACTACTCGGACGCGGAGGAAGACGACGACGACGATAAAAAGGACGATCTCAAGAAGGGCGGCGACGACGCGTCCGCGCCTGCTCGACTCGGTCGGAGTCGGATCCGCTCGGGGAAATCTGTTCGACGGGACTCGGCACCGCAGTCTGAAGCGCGACCTTACATCCCGTTCCTGCACCTCCCCCAACCGATGCGAATGCCCAACGTCGGCTTCGATCTCGGCAAGCTCTCGCGCGTCCGGACAGAGAGCACAGAGCGTGCCGCGCCGAGGCAACGTCGCAGTGAAGAAGAAGCGGCAGGTTGGAAGAGCTACTTCACCTCATCGTCGTCGTCGTCGTCGAAGAGGAAGCGCACGGCGACGAAAGAGCCTGGAACGCCCGAACTCGGTCGGGAGCTGGAGCGTGTTCAGTCGCGCACGTCGGTGGGAGTGCGTTCGGCGCCGATCGACGATATTGTCGACCTCTCGGAGCGACCAGATCTCCGCGGCGCAGGAGATGCCGCAGGAAGCGCAGCCACCGCGAGCGCAGCGGAGAAGCCGACTCCGCGTCGAGGTCGTCGTCGTTCTTCGCTCGCATGCGTCCGCGCCCACTTGACGCACGCCTGCCTCGACGTCGCCGGCTCGCTGCTCGGGTTCGCCCTCGTCGTCAATTCGGCGATTTTGATCCTCGGAGCGGCCGTCTTTTACTACGGCGACGGTCAGAGCTCGAGCCGCACCGGAGTTAGGTGAGCCCGTCTTTTCTCCGAACCCACATCGACGCGATCGTTCTTGAGCTGACTTACGTACTGCCTACAGTGACTTGTTTGACGCGTACGATCTCATCAAGCAATACCTCGGTCAGGCGCTCGCCTACGTCTTTGCCGTTGCGTTGCTCGCTGCTGGCCAGAGTGCCAGTCTGACCGTCACGCTGTCCGGCCAAATCGTCAGCGAAGGGTGAGTTGCCGCTCGCCACTCGCTGTGGGTGCTCCAGCAAAAGAAAAGAAAGACCATGGTACTGATCGATATGGTAATGCAGCATGATCCGCTGGCGAACCAAGCCGTGGAAGCGGCGTCTCGTGACGCGCTGTATCGGCATCATCCCTTCCCTCGCCGTCGCCGTCAGCGTCGGGCGCCACGGCATCGACGCCCTCCTCGTCGGGTCTCAAGTCGCGCTCAGTATCGTCCTCACCTTTGTTCTGATCCCGCTCATCATCTTTACTTCGCAACACTCGGTCATGTCGGTCCCGGTCGACAAGGACGCGGCTCGTCGACGGGAAGCAGAGGCGGAAGCGGCGGCGGCGGCGGCGGCGGCGATCGCGCCTTCGACCTCCCTCCTCGAGCCAACAGACCCGCAGCCTCTCCTCACGAGGCTGCGCCAGATCCCCTGGCGACGAGTCTTCCGCACCCTGAACCCGATCCGGAAGAGGTCTCCACCGCCCGAAGGCTACGTCTCGTATGCCAACTCGGTCCCGGTCATCTACCTCTGCTGCGGCTTGTGGTGGATGATCGGCATCGCCAACGTTTACGCCTTGTACCAAGTCGCCAACCCTTAGCAGTGTCGTCCGTCGGAAGTTTCTTCGCGCTGTAGCTGCATATTCATGTCATTATACGCCCTGCACATGTCTTGGTGACGGGGTATGGATGAGAGAAAGAGGGCACACAGTATTACAGCTCGCTATTTATGAGGATCAGAGGAATGTACGACAACTGGGAAGGAGTTGAAAGAGGACAATGACGGGAAGGAGAGAATGAGACAAGGACACATGAGCAAACGAGAGCGGGACAAGAGCAAGAGATGGATCTTGGCCCAGACCGAGAGGAGCGGAGAATGTCTATGCGCCAACAATCCGAGACTCTTCATCGTTGCGGACTTCGGCCTCGTCGTCGTGGAAGAAGGTATCCGGGGCAGGACCTCCCTGCCTCAGTGCCTCCTCCTCGTCTTCGAGCTCGCGCGCCTCTTGCACGAGCGAGCAGGTCGTGCAGAAAGTGCCGATCAGGGTGTCTTCGACGAAGTTGCCGCGGATGCCGTAGCGCTGACGAGTCTGGAAGCGGGAGACGCACTGCAGCGCGGCTTGACCGATACCGGCCAGCTGCGGAGCGAGTGCATAGAGACCGCACCACAGACCGACGTGCTGCGGCGACGCGGTGGCTGCGAAATTTCAGATTGTCAGTAAGCGACTTTCTGCAGCCTCTTGGATTTTGATGTTTGGGAGACCCGACGCACGTTGACCGGTGGCACTCAGGTGAGTGAGCCTGCTGCGGTTGGCGGAAAAGACCATGCACGGGCACAAGCATGCTGCTGCCGTCAAGCCGGGAGTTTCGTGGCACGAACACAGTTGATGGTTCCAGTCTCGGAGTCCGTCTAATCCGACCGGCTGCGATCTGTGAGAAGTCGTGAAGACGTCAGGATGGCCGCAACCGCGAGTTATCGCGCCAAAGAAGGGCTAGTATGCCCCGCCTGGCTCGAGCCTCTTCCGGAAGGTCGGATCCTCACTTTGCGTTGCGGGCACCTCCGACAGTCATCCGCGGCACGGCGGTCTGCAGGGGTGCGCGAGGTCAGTGGCACGATACAGACAGCTCTGAAGGACGGCTACGCACCGGCTGGGCGCGGAGTAGTGCATTCCGAGTGTCCGGCACGTCCGAGGTCGAGGAAGAGGACGCGGCCTCGTACGCGGGCAGCGGTGCGCTCTCCTCGGTAGCGAGCAGCTGATAATCCTTCTTGTCGTCTTGTGCCATCTTCAGACGATTCGCTGTCAAGCGGTAACCAGTTTCGAGCCAACCTCGAAGGCGAAGTCACGCGCAAGATTTGCACCGCCACCCCGGCCAGCCTCGGAGAGCGCCACGTCGACAGCATAAACGGGTGAAATGCAGGTACGGTTGCAGGGGATATACAGGCGGGAGGTTGCGGGAAGCTGTATAAGCGTGCAAAAGGGTGTAGCGATATAGCAGCATCAACAGGGAAAACGGAAGGAGAAACAAATCGGAGAGAGTATGCAAGGTGCGAGGTCGGGGAATGGAGGTCATAGAAGGCGAAACATATGGCGGAAGGAAGCGGACACGCCCCTGTACAGAACGGGCGTGCGCTGGGGAATGTGACAAGAGGGGATGAACAGGGGTATTATGGACATGAGGTGTGCGAGGGAGCGGTCCCTGCATTTTCGGTGGCGGCGGTGGCGATGTACGGTTGCGACGGGCGATTCGGAGAGCGGCGAGACGTGAGAGGGAGGGAGGGAGGGCAAGCGTGTAACGGTTGGCATACCGTGGTAAGTCGTCCGGAGACGGCACGCGACGGGGGAAAAAAAGAAGCTGAGGGATAGACACATGCGACGGGAAAAAGGGGAAAAGTCGCGATAAAAGGCGACGCTCGAAATACCGACAATCGATATGTAATCAACTTATGTGTCCGAGGTTCCGATAAGGCGACTCCCTGGCTGACGAGGGGGAAAAAAGAAAGCGAGGGACGGCGTGTCCGGTCTTTGCGATCAAGCGTGGTGAGGGAAGTGCTGGGCGAGCATCGCGCCCGCCGAGTGCGGCGGGTCCTCCAGCGACAACTCTTCGACCGCAGGCCAGTCGAGGTTCGACGCCGCGTTCGGACTCGCATACGTCGGCGAGGTCAGCCAGTCCTTCGAGATGCGGTGCAGGACGGGCGAACCACCGGACGACGAAAGGCTCGACGTCGAGCCGGAACGAGTGAGGAGCGGCGAATAGGCGGCGGCCGACGAGACCGAAGACGAAGAAAAGAACGAGTGAGCCGAGTCGTGACGAGCGTGCGGGAGGCTGGCGCTGCCGGCGGCGTTGCTGCCGAACGGTCCAACGCTGCCTGTCGCCGAGCAAGGCGAAGACTGCGACGTCGACAAGGCCCCGGCGCTCAGACTCGTGAGGCGCTGCAGACGACTCTGAGGCGCGTCCTTGTACGTCGGCGGGGCCTGACCAGGGCGCTCGCGGAGGCCGAGCCCAAAGAGGGCGGACGATTCGAGGCTCGCCGGTCCGAACGAGTGCGAACTCGCATTGCTGTCGGCGCGCTTCTTGTGCGTCGGAGAGTTCTTGACCGACGACGAGGGCGAGCTCGAAGAGCCGATTAGCTCGGCAAGAGCAGGGCCAAAGGTGCGAGACGGAGCGCCCGTGATGGCCGTCGAGGTCATGCGTGCCTGCGTGCGCGACGGCGTGGTCGGGCGAGTGTTCGGAGCCGACAGTTTCGGCGGCGAGGCGTTGGGCGAGTTGGCGTCGGGGACGGCATGGATGAAGCAGCAACGCTTGCCGTACGGGCAAGAGCCCTGCGTCCAGAACGTGCGGCAAATCTCCGACTTGAACTGGCGCAACCGAAGCCTGGTGAGATGCCGGACAATATAAGTTCTTCGATGCCGATAGGCTCACCTTGGGATGACGCGCGACGTCGCGGAGCTCATGAATGCCGTGCGCGAACTGACACTTGACGCCGTAGCGGCTGAACGCAAAAGTTGTCGCGAAACCGTCGTCAGCCAGAGTCTCGACCCACAAAGTCGAATTTGAACGAAAGAAGACTGACCAGCTACCCTTCTCTTCCCAGCTCCTGCAGAGCTCGGTCTTGTACAAGTTGAGCTTGCGGTTGTTCGGACTCGGACCGGGCAGCGGCATTCCCATCGCGCTGCGCTGGACACTCGCCATCTGCTGCTGGCGACCCCTCATCGCCGCGACTTCGAGGACGACTTCGTTGACGCCGCTGTTCTCCGGGTCCGCGAGCAAGTGAGCCGCCGCGTCCTGCGAGAGGCCGTACAAGCTCGCGAGCGGGTTGAGGGTGTGCATCGCGCGGTCGAAATGAGCCGCCATCGTCTGGCGGTGCTGCATCGTCGGAGGGCCAGCGAGCGAAGAGCACGACGAATCGACAAAGACGTTGCGAGCCTCGACGTAGAGAGGGTCGTCCGGCGTCAGGTTGAACGGTTCGGGGTGGGCGAGCGGCGGGTACGGCGCCCCGAGACCGCCCGAGAGGCTCCCACACGACGGCGTGCGCGTGAGCTCCTGCGAGGACCCCAGGAAGGGCACGAACTGGTCGGTCGCCGACAGCGCGTGCACATCGAGAGGAGCCGGCGCGGCGAGGGGAACGTTGATGTTGCCACTCGAAGGACCAAAGTACGACTGGAGCTGAGCGACCGTGTTGGACCGTTCGAGCGCAGGGCGGAAGGGCGAATCGAGGCCGATAGACGAAGCGAGGCTCTTGCTGCGGCCGCGCTCGGCGACTGCCGACGCGGGCGACCTCATCGAAGGGAACGGGACAGCTTCGCTCGCCATCGAGACGGACTGCTCGGTTCCGTATCCGCGACGCCAGTCTTCGATATGGTCGATGAGGTGAGTCTCGGCGCTCGCCACGCGCTGATGCATGCATTCCTCCCCGAGGTACGAAGGGAACCGGCTGTGAGGCGGGTCCTGGTCGAACGAAGGGCTGAGCGGGGTGGTCTGAAGCTGCAAGATTTCGTCGGCGATGTTGTACTTGGCTCCGTGCGAGACGAGGCGGCCTTCCGAGTCGAACTGAGCAGTGTCGACGTGCGCATAGAGGGGAGGAGTGCAAGGCTCTAGGGGTGAGCTCGTCGGGCTGAAGATGTCCTCGTCGACGGGAGCCGCCGAGCTCTTGCGCCGACGAGCAGCGCGGATGTGAACATCGATAGGGAACGGACGAGGGCGAGTGCGAACATCGATGGGAGGGGCCGGGCCAAGACCGGAGGCGGGAACATCGACGGCGACAACCGGGAACGTGTCGAGAGTCGCCCCCGGCACGATTGCTTTCGGCGCGAACGGCTCGGCGGTCGGCACCAGTTTGGAGCGCGCCGGCTTAGGATCGGGGCAGGGAGTACCGCACAAGTCGCGCACAAGCTTCTCGGGGTGGACTGGGGTGTGCTGCTCGAGTTCGGGCTCTTCGGGCTCGTTCAGGTCGCTGCTGCCGAGGCTCGACTTGCGCTCGTACGCGCCGAGAAGCTGGCTCGACTCGATCGACGGCGCCTCGGAGCTGGCGGACTCGCCGCCACCGTTAAAAGGGGCGAAGGTGAAGCTGCCGAGAGACCAGCTGGGGTCGGCCCAGAGCAGCGGCGAGGGAGAGTGAGCGCGGCTGCCCGGAGCCGGGCTCGGCGCCAACGTGGCTTTCGCCTGCAGGGTCGCCTGTTCGCCTTCGGACATGGCCGCACCAGAGTCGGCCTTGACTTCGAGAGCTGTCGCTTCCGTGTTCGAGGATCCTAGCGAGACGGGGAGCGAGTCGTGCGACTGGCTTGGATCGATCGATTTGACGGACGACGACGTTTCGCACTTCGAGAGCGGTTGAGTGCTGCTGGTCGAGGGATCTGCGCAGCAGAACGTTGTCAGCGCACAGCTACCGAGGACGTCAATTCCCACTCCAGCTTAAACGAGGGGTGGTAGCTGGCCAAGTCGGACCGAGCAAGGCTGACCGACTCACGAGACTCGAGGGCGTCCATGTCACGAGCTGTCGTCCAGCTGCCTGGGGGTAGGGCGACCTGGGGGAAAGGACTGGAGAAGAAAAGAGGAAGATCACGTCGAGGACCGAGCCCGTTGAGCGGTTCGCGAAGGGCGAGCTCCGTGCACGAATGAGCAGGCGACAGGCCGAAGTGAAATTCACCTCTGATGCGAAGCTTGATATGGTCCAAGGTCGGGGTGCCGGACAGTGTCCAAGCGCTGGTCACTCGGGTCTAGACGTTCGCGTCGCCCAAAGTAGTGTTTTTCCGCCCGTACGTACGCTGCGCGAGGACAGGAGTCGTCGGCGAGGCGGTGCTCTCCTCGGTGACGGAGCGAACCGTGATTTGATCCACCCGCTTAGTCAGCGAGTCCGAGGAGGCCGGGACCGCGTTACTGACAAGAACACCGCACTGCCAATTGCCCGTATGCTCCGGGACTCGGTGGACAAGCAAAGAGAGCCGTTTGGCGAAAAGTTTGATGATGAAACTCGAGCCGCCAGCCCGCAGCGCATACACTCACTACAATTTGTGTTCCGCCTCGCGTACGCTTGAGAAGGGTAGTTCGCGTCTATCACATCTCATACCCACAGTATTGACTGTACATGAGACGGCTCCCCTGTAGGGCAGAAAAATGCCGCCGCTTGCCGCTTCTTTATTTTAAAGTTGTCTCACACTCGGCACCGGTTCCATTGGGTCTCTTCTCCTTGGGTGGCGGGAGACTGTCTGTAGATGGCGTCTGCAAGCCCGCCTGCAGCTCGTCGACCTGGTCGAGTCGCAGCACAAGCCACACCGACGAGACCGCCTCGAGGCTCGCGGCCGGATTCACGTGCTCCGGGGAGTTTCGATCGAGCTTGCTCACGTCGCGACGCGAGCTCGAGCTCCTAGGGCCTATGCTTGGAGCTGCAGCGCTGGGCGCAAGGATCCTGATTGTAACTGCTGGCCTGCTTGCGGCGTTGATATGTCGCAAGTTCGCGGTAGACGAATGTGAGGAGTGGTCCGCGCGCAGTCAGTCGTCGCGACGAGGGATCCTTCCCAGCGGATTCAAATAGCAAGTCCGACCTTGTTACATATGTAGCCTAGAGAGAAAACAACCGCGTATGGAGAGAGGACAACTTTGGAAAGAGGGGACCTAGCCTACAGACAACAAGAGAAGGGAGTGTCAAGACACGGGGGGGGTTAGACCGACTCGGCATCCTGCAACTTAACATCCTCGACGTATGTCTCCGTGAGCTCCTTCCGGCTCATCTTGAGCTGAGCGTCAGCCGCCTCCTTCTGCTGCTCGAGCGAGATTGCCGGGTTGTTGTCGAACAGGAGGGCGACTTCCTCGAGCGAGAGGCCCTTGGTTCTGAGGACGAGTGCGCGTCAGTATTCGCCGAGCAGCGGAAGCTTTATGGGAGAGGATACGCACTCGACAAAGTAGAAGTAAATCATCACGTTGAAGAAGATGAGAGTAGCGATGAATACGAAGTAGAACTGGCGCCGGTGAGAGGGTTAGCACTTGCTCAAGGTTTCGTGGCGTGAGGCAGCTCGTGGCTCACCTTCCAGCCGGCGGCGTCAAGGCCGATCGGGTTGATCCACTGGTTCGCGCAAAGCGTGGCGTTTTGGCACCAGACAAAGAGCGCCATGCCGGAAGCGCGCATGCTGTACGGCAGAGTCTCGGTGACTGCGATCGCGCTCGTCAAAGTCAGTTTCCGAGTCTTCCTAAGGGGTTTTCCGGAGACTGCCGAGGGCTCACCATAGCTGTATGCGAGAGGGGTCCAGGCGATGTCGTAGGCGCCGTCTGGAAAAGGGGTACAACACGGTCAGGCGAAGTTGAGAAGTAGTCACGCGACGCCTTGGAGGAAAGTCCCGAACTCACAGGAGAGGAAGATGAAGGCGACCGAGGCGAAACCGATGCTAGTCTTGCCGGTCTGTGCAAAGCCCGCCGAGGTACCGAGCAAACCGGCAAAGCAGACGAGCATCGCCCCCGTCGAAAACATCCAGAGCGGGCGACGACCAACGCGCTCGACAAGAGCGGCACCGCCGCCGGCCATGAGGAGGTTGAACACTTGCAAGCCGAGGTTGAGGCCGGTCTGGCGGACGGGTTGGGTGATACCGGCGAGGCGGAGAACCGGAGTGAGGTAGTACGAGATGACGGCGACGCCGTTGCCCTGCGAGCCGGTGGCGCTGGTGAGGAGAATCAGGAGACGGTGACGGTTGCCTGTTATGTGCAAACTTGGTCAGTCATCCAGAAGCAGCTGCGACGACGCTCGGGAAGCGCACCTTTGGTCCGCAGGAACGAGCTGAAGCCCTGCTTGTTGATGCGCTCGCGAGCGAGGGCCGACTCGATCTCGTCCAGCTCGAAGAGAACAAGGGGGTCGTCTTCCTTGTCGTTCGAGTGGTGGTGGGAGAGGACTCGAATAGCGTTTTCGCGTTGGCCGCGAGCGAGCAAGTACCCTGACGCCGAAGAAATGCCTCAGTTTAGCCATCCGAGCAAGACTTCCAGTACGGAGGATCCGAAGACTCACGAGGAGATTCGGGAACGAACGGGATCAAGAGAATGATGACGATCGGTCCGAGTGCCTGCAGGAGAGTCGGCAAGCTGTTGTCATGCGGTCCAGTCAGCAACAGCTCAGATACGCGAGCAAACTCTGTGCTTTCCACGTACCGCCACGACCATTCTCCCTCCCACTTGCCAGCGACGACGCCGAAAGTTGTGAGCGAACTGGCGATGGAGCCGATGTAGTAAAAGACCTGTTATTTTGTATGGTTAGCGGAGGGGTTTTCGGTAGATGAAATGTGGAGAGGTTGGCCGCACCAAGCTGCGCAGGTCGAAAAGTCAGTTGAGGTCCTCCAGCTCACTCGCCCAATGACGAAGAACTCACAAGAAGGCAGACCCGACGCTGCGGAAGCGCGGGTGCAGGATCTCGTTACAGAGCAAGTTGGTGGCGAGGGCGACAAACGAACCGGCCGGTCCGACGATGGCGCGGCCGGCGATGAGCATGCCTTCGTTCTTGGCAAAGGCGCCGACGAGCGCGCCGACGACGACGGCAGCGCAGCCCACCAGAGCGGTCGGGCGCCTTCCGAGATAGTCGCACATGAGGGAGATGACCGGCAGGAGGACGAGGGAAGGCAAGTACGAGGCAGCCGAGATGATTCCCAGGCGGTTCCCCGAGGGCGTGTCGAAGTAGGAGTTCCACGACTCCATCGATTGGAGACCCTATATAGCCCGTCGGAACACAGGTTAGCGACAATTAGGTTGGGACCGAGCGACGAGCGCAAATAAGGACCTGCATTCATGTAAGAACCGTCCTATGTGAGAGAGCGTGTCAGTACAGGCACTACAATTCCCAACTTAGACTGGAGCGTACATAGCCGATCACAAAGGATCCGAGCCAGCAGATGGCGGCAGCGCCGAGGTTACGGCGCAAAGACTTGTCGGTAAGCCAGCCTCCAGAGACATTGTTGGGGAGGTCACGGAACGCAGTGGCCATGGCGGTAGAGTGGTCGGAATAAGCAAAGGAGCAAGGGTTGCGCAAGCGTATGGTCGGCTTTGGGTCGGTCGGCTGTGAGGGCGATTGACTCTGTCGCGGCGGTGTCTCCCCACGAGAGAGTGGAGAGTTGTGGTGAACGAGAGACAGCAAGTCGAGGACGCAGCAGCTGGTTTTAAGCGGAGCCCATCCTGCATAAAGCGGGGGAGCCTTGTAGTGTGATCGCGGTCCCCCAGCCGCGGCCGCCACGAGCAGAGAACGAGACCGACGAGACCGACACGACGGACCGGCGGTCGGAGGGTGCGGAAAACTCGCCGGCCGGTGAAGATCGCTGCTCGCCGCCGTCCTTGATCGATGGAACGCTCGTTTTGGGCTGCGCGCGCATTCACCAGTCTCGATTAGACCCAAGGAACAGCCGGTGGGGTAGGAGATCGATGGTAGGTGTCGCCGACGGTCAAGGTCCACGGGGCCGAGAGTTGTCATCGCGACGGTGCATTCTGCGACGGTCAAATATGAGCACCGACCATACGCGTAGCCGAGAGACACCTGCATAATACTTACCCGCTGAGCAGAGTCCCACCGTCGCGCGCCCTTCAGCCGCTCGCACCTCCTCTGGCAACGCCCGCTCGTACCCTCTGTACCAATGACGCAGCAACGAATCCTCCGAGTCGGTGTCGTCGGTTGCGGCGAAGTTGCTCAAGTGAGTCTTTCGCTATACCGGCGCTCGAGCGAAGGCGAGCTGACCACTGTCCGCGCGCCAGGTCGTGCACCTTCCGACTCTGCTGCTGCTCCACGACCGGTTCAAAGTCGTCGCCCTCTGCGACGTTTCGCCGACTTTGCTCGAGCACTGCGGCGGCAAGTTCGGCATCAAGCGACACTATAGCGACTAGTGAGTGGGAGAGATACACAAGGAGAAGAGAGAGAGAACGCTGACTGCGCAGTCTCCGGCCCACGACCGCCCGCCCGTCTTGCTCCACTTGCCCGCCTCCACCCTGATCAGTCATCAGCTTTGCCAGGACCCGGAAGTCGACCTCGTGCTTGTCTTGGCCGCCGACGAGTATCACGCCGACGTGACGATCGCCGCCGCCAACGCGCAAAAGCATGTCCTCGTCGAGAAGCCGATGTGCTTGTTGCGTGAAGAGGCGGAAGCGATCGCAGATGCGGCCAAGAACAACGAGGTCCGCCCATCCTGGGTCACCCTCTTCCGACAAAACACGCTGACTTGTGCTCGTCAACAGGGCGTCGTCATCTTTGTCGGGACGATGCGCCGTTACGCCACAGCTTTCGAGCGGATGAAGGAGGAAGTCCAAAAACTCAAGTCGATCCATTACGTGACGGTGCGCGACATCATCGGCGATGTAAGCCTTTCCTCTCGGTTTGCAGTCGCATAAGATTTCCCCGAGTCCGATGTTGACCCAGCTTCTTTCACCCAGAACTCGCTCTTTGTCGGCCAATCTGGCGCAAGTTCATTTGCCGCCGTTAGAATCTTGCCTACGGCATTTATACTGACTATGTTGTCCTTCACAACAACAGGCTTTCCCGATCTACCCGACCGATTTTCCGAAACACGCAGGCGAAGATCGACGCGTGCGCGGTCGGATGATTGCCGAGAAAGCCCTCTCGCCGGAGCAAGCGGCCAACCCTCGCGACGTCGGCACCTATCGCCTGCTTGGTGGCCTCGGATCGCACGACTTGTCGGCGATGCGGGAGCTGCTGGGAATGCCGAAACGATGCATCGCCGCGACGCGGTCCAAGGCGGACGGTCCGCCGTTCCTGACGGCGCTGTTCGAGTACGACGGCTTCACGACGACCTACGAGACTGGGATTGACCAGGTCGCCGACTTTGATGCGCACATCGAGGTCATCGGCGATGGGAAGCGGCTCCTTCTCAAGTACGACACCGTGAGTGGCTTACCGTTCTCACCTCTCCGGAGTTCAACGGACGATATACCACCTTGACCCTGTACAGACTACTGACCCATCTTTGCTCACAGCCCTACGTTAAGGGTCTTCCTATCACGCTGCAGATCAAGGAGCGCGACGCAGAAGGCAACTATACGGAACGCGTCGTCCGGCCGACTTACGAAGACGCCTACACGCTGCAGTGGAAGAGCCTCTATTCTTCTGTTGTCGAGGGCAAGCCGGTCAAGACGACGCCGCAAGACGCGGCACAAGATCTGGAAATCTTCGACATGATCATGAAGAACTTGGTGTCCTGAACTTCGGAATGCCACGCTGTAGATAGATCGCAATTTCCTGAAATCACTCTGAACGCGCTGTATTCGCGACTCTCCGCTGCGCATCATATTCGTACACGTGGACGGTGCGCGGCGGCGGCGGTTGAGCCTTCGCGCGACCCTCTTGTGCTTCTGTCTAGGCCTTTCGCCCTGTTTTAGCGATACTTTCAAGTGAGGCGCCGGCCGTATGCTCTCTCCACTCTATATGCAGAGCCCCATCTATACTAGATTATGCATTGAGCCGGCATGTCGATCCACCGCCCGCGGACGAGCGTTCCGCCGGCGTTCGCAAAAATCACCGACGTGCGGCATCGATTACACCGGCGCCTTCTACACGACTAGACAAGCAGCGCAGCCCCGGTTCGGCAACGCCAAGCGAAGCTTAAGGATCCTTCGTACCGCAGTACTGCCGACCCGCGGGGAGCAGCCGACCGTCGACCACCTCCGCGCAAACTCTGCCGCTGAGTTGACCGGTTGACCGGCGGCCGGTCCATTCTTTTGCTCGTTCAGCGTCGCCCCCACCTGCGTCGGCGCAACTTTACCTTGGTCCGACCACATCAGCCTGCTCCGCAAGCGATGGACCCAAGGGGCAGAGGAAAGTGACCGGCGTCCTCTTCCTGCTCTCCTCCTCTTCACGCACCCACCCGCGACTCCCTACAATGCCCGCTGTCGTACAAGAATTCCCCCGCTTCGATGTCGAGGAGAAGCTGGCCGAACTGTCGGTCCCGGACAAGATCCGCTTGCTCGGCGGCAAGGTGCGTGTTCCTGTCGAAAGGTAGCTTGCATGTACATGTACTGACAGGGGACTCCGACACCCTCAGGACTTTTGGTGCCTCGAAGACGTGCCCGACAAGGGCGTCCCCTCAGTCCGCACTTCCGATGGACCGAACGGCGTACGCGGCCGACGCTTCTTCAACGGCGTACCTTCGTCGTGCTTCCCGTGCGGCACCGGTCTCGCGGCGTCGTTCGACCTCGACATGATGCGCCGCGTCGGCGAAGCTCTGGCGGACGAGTGCCGCGCGAAGAGCGCGCACGTCCTGCTCGGACCCACGTACGTAGTTCAAAGACTTCCGGATTCGTAGACGCCATCGTACTGACGCTCTCTCGCGACTCCTGCAGCTGCAACATCCAGCGGAGTCCTCTCGGCGGACGCGGCTTTGAGTCCTACTCGGAGGACCCACTGCTCAGCGGACTCGTCGCCGCTGCGTACATCAACGGAGTTCAGAGCAAGGGCATCGCCGCGACCATCAAGCACTTTGTTGCGAACGACCAGGAGTTTGAGCGCTTCTCGACCGACAGCGTCGTCTCGCAGCGCGCCCTCCGCGAGATCTACCTCGAGCCGTTCCGCCTCGCCGTCAAGCACTCGGATGTTGCCGCTTTCATGACCTCCTACAACCTCGTCAACGGGATCCACGCCTCGGAGAGCAAAGAGCTCTTGCACGACATCCTCCGAGGCGAGTGGGGCTGGGACGGACTCGTCATGTCCGACTGGACCGGCGTCTACTCGGTCGACCCTTCGATCAAGGCCGGTATGGACGTCGAGATGCCCGGTCCTCCCGCCATGCGCGCCGGTACCGTCTATCGTGCGATGGGCGCCGGCAAACTCACCGTCGATGACCTCGACGAGCGCGTCCGAAACGTCCTCAAGCTCGTCAACTACGCGATCGACTCTGGCGTTCCTTTCTACGCCGACGAGGAGAGCGTCGACACCCATCAGCTCCGAGCTCTGCTCCGAGAAGCCGCGGCGAACGCGACGGTCGTGCTCAAAAACGATGCCGGCCTGCTTCCGGTGTCGAAATCGTCCGGCGTCAAGCAGATCGCCGTGATCGGCTCGAACGCGAAGCTGGCCTTCCCGTCCGGTGGTGGAAGTGCCTCCCTTTCGCCGAGCTGGGTGGTCTCGCCGGTGAGCGCCATCACGGAGCGCGCCAAGGAGGTCGGTGCTGCGGTCAAGCAGGCCATCGGCGTCGCCGCTTTCCGCTACGTCCCCGTCCTCGACTCGCACCTGACGCACCCGAGCGGGACCGGAACGGGTGCCAAGGTCGAGATCTTCAACGGCAAGCCCGCAGAGGGCTGGTTTGATAACGACGCGTCGCCGTCCGCCAAGCCCGTCTTCAGCACCGACACGCAATCCTCCCTTTGCTTCATGAGCGACGGCGTTCCTTGGGACACCTTTGAGCGTCACGCTCACACTCAGGTGCGTTTGCACAACAACACAGCTCACATCCTTATCGGGCGTGCAACACAAGCTGACCCGAGGCCGCACCTGCACCGACAGTTCACCGCCCTCTTCACCCCGGACGTCTCCGGCAAGTGGACCTTTGGTCTCGGTTCGACCGGCTACACGGCCCTCTTCCTCGATGGCGAACGTGTCGTCAGCAACACGGTCGACGAGTGGAAATCTGGCGAACTCTTCTTCAACCACGGATCCGAGGAACGCCGTGGCGAGTTCGAAGTCGAAGCCGGTCGCCAGTACCGCCTCACGATGCACGCCTACATGGACCCGGAACGCGTCAAGGCGTCTCCCTTTGCGCTCTCGTCGTCGTTCCGCATCGGTGGCTTCCCGACCGTCATCGAGGAGCAGGCTCGCAAGGAGGCGACGGATCTCGCTGCCGGGAGTGACCTCGCAATTCTGGTCGTCGGTACCAACCCCGACTGGGAGTCGGAAGGCTTCGACCGCAAGACGACCAAGCTCCCCGGCGCGAGTGACGAGCTCGTCGAAGCGGTTCTCGCCGCCAACCCGAACACCATCGTCGTCAACCAGTCGGGCACGCCGGTCGACTTTCCCTGGCTCGACAAGGCTTCGACTCTGGTCCAGACCTTCTTTGGCGGCAACGAGCTCGGCAACGGTCTCGCGGATGTCTTGTTCGGCAAGGTGAACCCGTCGGGCAAACTCCCGCTCACGTTCGGCAAGCGGCTCGAGGACAACCCGTCGTTCCACTCGTTCGGCATCACGAGCGACACGCCGGGCAAGGTCGTCTACGGCGAAGGTATTTACGTCGGCTACCGGCATTACGACCGTGCGAATCTCGCGCCAGCTTTCCCCTTCGGCTACGGACTCTCGTACACCTCGTTCGAGCTGTCCAACCTTCAGGTCTCGCCCGTCTCGGCGGATGGCGACTGCAAGGTCTCGTTCAGCATCCGCAACACGGGCAAGATGGACGGCGCCGAGGTCGCGCAGGTGTTTGTGGCCGCACCGTCGGACGGTAGCCGGATCACGTCGCCCGTCAAGGAGCTCAAGGGCTTCGAGAAGGTCACGCTCAAGGCCGGGGAGACCAAGACGGTCGAGGTTCAGCTCACAAGGGAGGCGTGGTCGTACTGGGACGAGCATTACGCCAAGTGGATCGCTCCGAAGGGTGTGTACACCGTCCTCGTTGCCACTTCGTCGGCCGAGGCCGACATCAAGCTCCGCGGAGAGGCCAAGGTCGAGAAGGAGATCCGCTGGCTCGGATTGTAGATTGCGTGCGACTCGTGGTCTGTGATTACAAGAGCGCTCGCTGAGAGAGAGAAACTGCTGGCCTTCAGCTGGCCAAGTCGACTGCGCAGAATCCGGGGTCTGCGAGAAAGAGCTCGCCTACGCTCTATACGTATACAGTTTGCACCATCCGGGGTCCCTGCTTTCAGACGAAACTCAAGACTTCCGGTCCAGGGAGATCGATGTGAATGCGCAGCTGCAGATCTTGAAAAATAGGCCGGCGCCGCAAGTCGTCGGCGGGTTTCTTCGCTCAACGTGGACACACATTCTTCTGCGAAGCAGAGCCAGCAGGGGCGTGCTAAGCGTACGAGTCAGCTGCTGCCACGGGGCACACTCGCGCTACTGTGCTCCCCCGCCGCGCTCGCCGGAGCGGAACCGACACTCGCTTGTTTGATCGCGAAATTGGACCGATGGCTCCCGTCACTGCATGTGCGCCAGACGCGGAGGATGCAGACGGCGAGTTCTTGACGACCCAGGGCAGGCCGTACAAGAAGCCGAGCATCGTCGCGTGAGCCCGACAACTTGTCTCTCATGCGTCGAAACCTGCCCGTCCGCTAACCTGGCTCTCACACGCCTCCAGCTGTACCGGCTGCAGGTCGATCAAGGTCAAATGCCGATTGCCTAACGGTGACGCTCCGACCGGCGTTTGGGAGATCGATCAGAGCAGGGTGCGGGGCGGACTTCTCTCAACCCCCTCTCTGCAGGATTCAGCGGCATGCTCATCCTCACGCTTGACAGTGCGCGCGTTGCGTCCGACTCGATTTTGATTGCCAGTACAAATCGGCCCCTCGGCGCGGACGGCGACCTAAAGACCGTCAACATACGTCGTCTCGTTTCGAAGAACGAGAGGAACCGACGGCGGGAGCGATGGATCCCACCAACGCGCGAGCAACGGCAGGGCCTTCTTCTCACTTGGCGGCACAACCCGGTCCCGCACATCAAGGCGGAGCGAGGGCGACGCCCGTTTCTCCTCCGGGACTGTCGGCCGGTCCAATCTCAAATCTTGGGTCCCTGTACCCGTCGCGACCGCTCCCGCCGCCGCCTGCGATCCTGCAACCACCAATCTGGCCGATTGCGCCGCTCTATTCTGCGTTGTCTCAACCCACGTCGTCCAGTGGCGGCCTTGTCGGGGCGTCTGCGCCGACACAGAGCTCTCCCTCGCTGTCGGCCGGCGTGCAACCTTCGCCGGCGTCTCAAACCAGCACGACAAACGAGGGCAACGCCGGTCTCTCTCTAGCGGAAGCTGCAGAAGCTCATTCGTCGGCGTTCACCCCGTCGAAGCCAGTCGAACCGCCTCAACGACCGCAGAAACAGCCTCGCCTGCCCGACCCGGTCGACCTCTGGATCCTGAGCGAAGCCGAGGCTCAGAATCTCATCGCGTTCTGGCATGAACGCCTCAACCCTTACGTCATCCTGTTAGACCGATACTTGCATACTTACGATTATGGTGAGCATCACCGTCTCCCGTGTTCCGGGGCATCACGCTGACTGCTGCGGTTCCCGCCAGTACGAGCACATTCTTCGGTGCTCTTTACGGCGATGCTCGCGACTGCCGCCAAGTTTGTCCGCCGCGAGTTATACCAGCGACTACTCGAGCACGCGCAAAACATGATCACGCGAGGAATGGGCGGCGACGTCGAGCCGGACATTGGCTTGCTGCAAGCGATCCTCCTTCTCGTGTACTGGAAGGTGTGCTCGTTCCGTGCACACATTGTCTATACGAGTCAATCTTGACGAGGATACTATCCCTACATAGGAACCGATGGATTCGTCAGCCTGGATGCGCGTTGGCTACGCGATCCGGCTCGGATACCAACTCCGACTGCATCGAAGACGGCATACACCTCTCCCGCCTGACGAGCTTGAAGCTCGCGTCATTCTTGACCGCGAACGCACCTGGATCGCGCTGATCTGTTTCGACAAGTGCGTTGCGCGAGGTTGTTTTGGCCGCCTTCACGCCCGCTGAATAGTTGGGAAACAGCTCGTACGACCTCCACGACGAGGACCGCGAAGTCGAGACTTCGATGATCACATCCTGGAAAGTCGACATTGACGAATGTGAGGCGACCTCAATTCGGACCGGCGTGCAAAAGATGCTGACCTCGCCACCACGCAGGGATTCAAGAAACGCTCCCGTACGGCGTGACGGACGACATCGAGCAAGGAGTCTCTATAGGGTACGTTCCGCCACTACCTTGAGCCGTTTAGCACCAAGTCCTGACCAGGCTGTGCGGTTAAGCCTGATCCAGCTGGCTCGACTCACCCGCGCCATCACCACCGCGCCGAGCAAGTCTTCCGCACAAGCCGTGGCAGTTCGGGTGCACGAGATCATCCTCACGACGCACGCCAAGTACTTCGAGCGTACTATACCCAACGTGACGCCTCTGCAAGGTGCGGCCGCGCACAAAGCTCGCTTCCACATCGTCACGAATCGGCTTCGCCTCGCGCAGGCGTGTCTCGACGCTTCAGGATTGCACGATCAAGTGGTCCTCGCCGACGCCATGGTGCAGGGCGGCGAAGTCGTTGCGTGTTTCGAGGACGCCGTGGATACCATCCTACTCTACGTGCAGGATACGATCGCCCTCGAGATGCTCCGCTTCGGCCAGTGGATCGGAAGGGTGAGTACGGATTTTCGAGCCCTTCCTCGCACCTGCGCCGGGACCATACTGACCTCTGCAAAGGGCAACTGCAGATCTTCCCACAAGTCACCACCTCTTACCAAACGACTCTCGTGAGCTACCTGACGCGGATCTACCTCGCGGCGACTCGCGCGCTGCGCGAGCACGGAGGAGAAGTCGGAGGCTTTATCTCTCGTTTCTTTCGCGGAGCCCTGCGTGCGCTCCATCCAGAAGGCGTCCCGATGACACGGCCGCCGTCGCCGTCTGCCGCCTCGAAAAGACTTGATCCGGGCGAGGTCGGGAACACCACCAACGGCAGCGCAGAAGCAGCGGTCATCGGCCCGTTCGACCAGCTGAACGGGATTGTGAGTTTCCGGAACAGCTTTGCTTTTTCGATGTCATGCGCCGCAGCTGACCAGAACCGGACGAGCAGGAGCCCGATATCTTTACCGATTTGGATTCGCTCTTTGCGGACCTGAAGAACGACACGTCATATTGGTCCGTTTCAATACCTTACTGCCTTTTTTCGCGTCGCCTGACTCTCCGGAACGTGCACAGGGACTCGCTCAATCCTACTTTGGCAACATCGACGTGGGCATGGCTCGACGAGGCCTTTGCTCCGTTGGCCGGGGGCGGTGTGCAAGCGGCCAACGGCTCCGGCAATCTCATTCAAACTGGATGCGACCCAGGAGATTTGGCGAGGACCGCTGGCTAGACGAGTTGATGACGCGAATAGACGCTGTTTACAGTTTCGCCTTGAGCGGCGTTTCGAAGCCTTCTTCCCGTCTGTACACTCCGCCGCTCCCTCCTTCGCCATCTCTTGCCGGGTCACCGAGCAAAATGACGGTGCAAGTGATCTGCATTCGCGAAAGTCACAATCAGCTTGAGTGCCCTGAGCGCAGACCGTAAGGAGATTGTCAGCTCACGTCGTCGCGGTACCTCCTGCTGAGTGGGGCGGGAATGCTGAGCAAGACCGAGACCTGATCTCGCTTTGCGCCGCCGAGCGCGTTCCGAATGAGATGCGTCGAGAGGTTGCCGTCCTCGAACGTGAACGACTCGCCCTCGCCTCGGGTCGGCTCCTGCCGTGGCTGGTGAGAGGCGTGCGGACCGGAGACGGCGGTCGGGTCAGAGGCGTGGGCGAGTACCGCTTGTCGAGTTTGTGCGCCGCGGACGCCGCAGAGGTGAGCACCGACGAGCGAGACAATCTCTTGGTTGTCCAAGCGGTCACTGCGTTTCGGTCACGGTTGTAAGTGGCTGCCATCGCGTGAAGCGAAGCGAGTTGAGACAAGCTCACTAGAGACCGTCGGTTGCGAGGACGAGGAAGCGAGTGGCGGGAGGTTCTGCCGGGTCAGACACGGGAAGGAAGGACCCGATGGACTTGCGAGTTTTTGGTCGGTCGGCCGAGAGGTCGACGCTGACAATCTCGGGAGTGGCGGTGACCTGGAAGTTTGACGAGATCAGCTGTCATGAGCCCCTGCGCAACAGGTCAAGTTACATCTGAAACGTACATAAGGTGGCGAGTGGTAGTTTCTCGGTGGTCCTCGCACCGAGCCGGGCTAGCGGAGCACAATAGAAACGTCAGTCAAGAGCACTCGCCAACGTGCGGGTCGAGCGAAACTCACGTGGAAAGCAGCAGCAAGCGTCTTTTGGGTCCCAGGTGGCCACTTGTACCGCGCGTCTCCAAATGCTCGCGTCGGTTCGAGTCCGCCGAGCACGCGCCCGCGCACGATGACCGTGTCCTTCTCCTCGGCCGGGTGCTCCTTCTGGATCCGCTCGACCTCGTGCGGGTTCCGGCCCGTCTGGTCTTCGCTCAGGGGTTCGACGCGCCATTTTCCGCCTTCCTTGGTGCTGTCGGGGACCCAGACGCCCATCACGGCTCGAGAATCGCCCGTGCAGGCGACGTGCAGCTTGTTGCGACCCGCGTCGAGGAACGCGAGCAACGCGCAACTGCCACTCAACGCCGGGAGGAGTGTCGCGAGCGCTTCAGACTGCTCGACCCCGAGTGCCGAGTCTTTGCTCGACATGTTGGGCAGCTTGCCCTCCTTTTGCAGCTTGTCGAGCAGTCGCACGGGCGCCGACACGATCTCCTGGTCCATCTTGACGAACGCGTTCCGGATCGCAGATTGCACGATCGGATCTTGCTTGTCGAGTTGCGGTCTCGGGGCCGGGGGAGACCCACCGAAGAGGGACCAGAGGGAACTGGTGCCGCCGGTGCGTTTTTTCGCGCCTTGAGGGTCGGCGAGGGAAAGGTAAGGGTCGGTGCCGCGGAAGACGAGGTCCAGCTCGCGCGCGACGTAGGAAACGAGGGATGAAGAAAGGAGACGAGAAGTCTGCCAACCGCCGTGACCGTCTGTCGAATTTTCGGGCGATGCGAGGTCAGCCTCCCGTTCCGTTCTCCATTTCAAAGCGAGAACAAGAACGCACCAAAGACGCCGAAAAAGACGAGGTCGCCTTTGACCTTGCTCGCCGAGTCGCGTTCAAGGATGACGCAGCACGAATCGTCTTCGATGGGGGAGTTGGACGCGAGGTTGTTGGTGTCGTAGCGGAGAAGGGGGTTGTTGCGCCTCGAGACGGCGAACGAAGCCTCGTTCTCTTTCAGTCGCGCATTCGTCTCGGCTTGCGAGAGCAGCGTCAGAGTCTTTGTACTGGTTCCTCCGGTCCTGCAGGGTCATAGAGACGAGGTGAGTTTCTTCCGAAGCGCGAGGCTGTCGAGAGAAACCCTAGACTCACTGCGCGACGACAGGCACGGTAAAGCTGGACCGCTCTCCTTCCTCTGCACTGTCCTTCATAGCGTCGGACGAGCCCTTGGACTTGTAGAGGAGGAATCCGGTGATGCTGAGTCCGGCGAGGGCGATCAAGGCCGAGTCGACGACGCTCCGTCGCGCTGGCGGCGTAGGCGCACTGCCGTACCGTCGCTGCAGCACTGGAGACGTACGTGGCAGTCCGATCGGCAGCCTGCGCGGGGTCGGCATCGTGTGGTTCCAGTCCAACTCGTGCTCATCGCCGCCGCATTTCCTGTCGTCATCCGCCTCGACATTCTCCGCTTTCTTCGAGCTGTTGTATCTGGATAGACAGCTGCTTATGGTCCATGGTTCTGACAGTGCATTGCCGCGCGATCCGATCCAAAGTACAGTACGACGTCGATCTTCGCCTCGGCTGAAACAGCTACAGATCATGTCCGACAAGTCACAACCATCGCTGAGGGCATCCCGTGCCCCACGTTCACTGTTCTCCTGCAGGACGACTGGCGTATGATCCCGACACGGGGTGGTCGAGAACGTACCCTCCCGCCGCCGCCGCCGCAGGATCGTTCCCCAACATCGAAAAGCCGCCCGGCGTCGTCAATCGAGTCGGCGGACGAGGCGGCGACGGAGGTGACGATTCCGACATGTTCCGTGGTCGTTGCGGAGAATTCGACGACGCGGCGGCGGCAGTGGGCGATCCGGTCGAACCGTTCTGCAGGCTGCGCGGGTGCAACGACGACGGCAGTGGCAAGACCGTGTCCGACGAGTACCCGACCGTGTCGTGAGTCGGTACCGGCGCGTACTGCGACGACGACGACGGTTGTCGATACCTCGACAACGACGATGCTCCTCCTCCTCCTCCATAAGAGCCGAAATCGCCCGCTTCACCCACTTCGGGCAGGTCGGGCCTCGGACCTTGCGCGCGCGTCGGAGGAGACGCCGCCGCAGCAGTAAAGACAGCACTGGCCGCCGCGGGGAGACGCTGGCCCAACCCACCGAGCGCGTTGCGGAACGAGATGTTACCCCCCGACCAGACACTGGGCGGTCTCGCTCCCGGCTGCACGCGCCCGAGCCACGCGTTGACGGGATGCCCACCACCCGAGAGAGGAGGCGGTGCTGCTGCTGCTGCTGCTACGATCGGAGTCGACTCTTTCTCGTCGCCGTTCGTCGTCGTCGCCGCGATCGAAGTCCCGCCGAGCTCGCTTGCTCGACTACGATTGCGACGGGTACGGCGTCGGAGCCACCAGAGGGCGAGAGCGGCGAAGACCAGACCGGCGACGCCGCCGACGATCCCACCGACCAGAGCGTTGGTGGAGACGGAGTTGCCGCCCCCGCT
Organism: Rhodotorula mucilaginosa; assembly: GCA_034406715.1. Lineage (NCBI taxonomy): Eukaryota > Fungi > Basidiomycota > Microbotryomycetes > Sporidiobolales > Sporidiobolaceae > Rhodotorula > Rhodotorula mucilaginosa. The sequence continues at coordinate 399,486 of CP137865.1, forward strand.
CGGAGTCACGGAAGGAGAAGCAGAGGCAGATGGTGCTGACGAGGAGGAAATGGAAGAAGACTCGGCGCTGCTCGTACTGGTCCGCAAAGTCCTGAACCGACAATCTCGCTGTCAGTACTCGCCATACACACCTACTGGAGGAGGACGTTCGGGGCTAAATGGAAGGCTCACGAGTAACCGGTAAACAGCTGAGGACTGGCGCTGCTCAGACTGCTCGCGAGCGCAGCCATCGAAGCCGTCGCAAGTTGGCCGGGGTTCTGGCGGAGGCAGGCATCGGTGGTTCCCGGCTGCACGGTGAAGAAAGGTGTCGTCCCGTACGGTTGACCGGTCGGCAACTTGTAGATCTCGAAAGCGATCTTGGCTCCGGCGGGAAAATCTGACGGACCCGAATGCCGAGTCAGTCGCCCATCCCTATCCGCCTCTCGGGTCGTCCGCGTCCAACAACTCGTGAGAGACTTCAAGACTCACCGCATACCCAATCAACAGTGCCGAGTGTGCCCGTCACGTTCGAAGCGATCCGTTCCGCAAAGTAGTTCTCCCCCTCGACCCACGCCTCGATCCGTTTCCCGCCGGCAGGCCCGCTCCACGCGAGCGTGAGCTTGGCACACTGCGTCGGGAGCGAGGCTTGAATCTCGTACGACATGGCGAGAGGTGTGCGCTAAAAGCGGGGCAGCGTTTTTGGGGTGTGATAGCTGGGCGGCGAGCCTTGTCGGTTCGTCGTCGTCGCCGGCAATGGGGAGGCGCGCCAGGTTCGGGTTAAGGGGTAGTCCGTACGCGTGGACAGAAGCCTAGAAGCAGAGTCAGGGTGTCTGAAGGCGGGAAGACGGAGTCGAAGAAGGTTTGTTCATCCGCGGACACCCCGCTCCACCAAAGTGGGGAGCAGGTTCGAGCGCTCCCGGCGAGTCCGCACTTCCGGAGTGAGGCTTCGCAGACGACTTCAAGCCGCACCACGAGAGAGGATGCGCGCATCCGGCGCTTTATTGCGACAGCGCCACGTCCGTCTCGGCGCCGCCGTCGTCGTCGGCGGCGGAGGCGGCAGGTTTCGCTGGAGGCTCGGAATACGTACCCGCCCGTCGGCGGTTCTCGACGTCGGTGAAGCGCATCTTGACCAGATCTTTGCAATCAGCTTTATGTGCGGGCCAGTCTTGGTGTTGGTGCTGATGGAAACGAGCGTGTTAGTGATGCAGAGTGCGCGCAGACGGAGAGCGAGAGGCGTAGCTTTACCTCAATCGAGCACTGCGCCAGGCGGACGAATCGTCAGTGAGGCGAAATGGAACAGGCTTCGAGTCGTACTCTAGACGCACATAGTACCTCCGCTTGCATTTCGAGCAGCGTTGGAAGCGCGGCACCGTCTCGGTCGTTTCCCACTTCTCGCAGCCACGCATCGCGCACTGCTGGATCATTTCCGATTCTTCGAGCGTGACTTCTGCGAGCGGGAGTTCGACGAAACCTTGCTTGATCTTGGACCCGACGCTGCGCGATTCAAGTGACTTTGGGATGAGCGAGCCGGTCTCCCAATTACAGCGAATGAGGGTGTTGAAGCTGACGTACAGGCGGATAAACCCCGCTCTTTCGAGTTGCGGTACGATCCCTGCATTCTCTGAGTAGTTCTTGACCTGTCACCGTATGTCAGTGAGCTTGCAGGGCGTACAGGCTGGAGTGGAAGCAGTCCAGTCGAAGGGACTGACCCAGATCATCTGCTTTCCCGCCATGGACAAGCCCGGAAAGGGGTCCTCGTTGACAAGGACGCTCAGGCTCGAGATGTAGGCTCCGCCTCGCTGGTCCTGGTCGTGGCTGTCGGCTGCGACGAGGACGAAGGCGTCTCCGGTCCTGCCGATGGCGACTCGAGGTTTCTGCGAGTCGAGGTCGGGATCGCTGTTCCAGGATAGCCTGAGCGTCTTTACGCCGTTCTCGGCCGTCTCTGTCATCGCCAAGCTGTTTCGCGTGTGGAGGGAGAGAGCGAGACCTTCGTCGCTCTCTTCTGGATGCGACACTTTACTCGGAATGGCGACCACAACGCAGTACAAGGACCGGACCCTGATCGCCACCATCGGAGACGAGGTACGCGTGCTCGCACGTACCCGCTGCCTCCAACAGCCCTCGCCCGCCTGCACTTTGACCTCCTCCCCACTCGGCTCACGCTCTCGCTCTCCCTCACAGGACACAATCACCGGCTTGCTGCTCGCGGGGACCGGTCACGTCGACGCAAGGGGCAAGAAGAACTTTCTCGTAGTCGACTCGAGTGAGTCCCTGACGATTTGCCATGGTCGCCCGTCAACGTCGTCATTCGCAGACCGCGCACCTCGAAGTGCTCGTCCTTACTCGCACTGACGTTATACTGCCTGCATCAGAGACGCCCGTCTCGACTATCGAAGCCGCCTTCGCCGAATACACCGAGCGGAGCGACATTGCCATCCTCCTCATCAACCAGCACGTGGGTCACCAGCCCCTCCCTCGCTACTGCCGCTGCCCCCCATACTGAACTCCCGCTTCTACAGATCGCAGACCAGATTCGACCCGCAGTCGAGAAATACCACCAAGCCTTCCCGGCATTACTCGAGATCCCCAGCAAGGACCACCCTTACGGTCAGTCCGTTCCCGGCCCCTGATGACTGCGCCAGCAACTGACCCATCCCGCACAGACCCGTCCAAGGATTCCGTGCTCAAGGCTGTCAAGAAGCATCTCGGCGCATGAGCTGCTGTTGTACCCCTTCCACACTTGTAACACTTTCCTTCTCTCCTCTTTTCCAGTGTGCGGTTGGGAGAATCGGATCAGAGGACAACATGGGCTGAGCACTGCAAGCTGGAGAAAGTACGAATAAAGCGGACACGGGTACTACGTTCAAGCACGACTCATCAAAGGAACCCCCCGAGCAGAAAAAGAGAGGAAAAGGGTGAGAAGAAAGATCAGATGTAAACGAAAAAGCCCGCCTCGCCTTCCTTCTGCTTCACCTCGGCCCGCTTGGCCAAATCATCCCCGACCGCCATCCGCAACCGTTCGCTCGTGAGCGGGAACCGGAACTCTTGCACGTCCGAGAGCGGGATCCCGGCGTCGAGGCGGGCCGACTTGAGCGCGTGCCGGAGCGCGAGCGCGACCGAGCAACCGAGGAAGAAGGGCGGTTCCTGTCGTGACGTGTAGCGGCGCGAACCTCGAATGTCAGTCAACCGGAGGTCTTTCTTCACTGCGGTTAGCTAGACACAGGAGGAAAGCGAGAAAGAAAACTCACGCCGACGCCCTTGGAACTGTGCACGCTGCCCAAGTTGGGCCACTCGGCATCCCTCAGCAGCGAGACATTGAACACCTGCGGCGTGTCCGCAAACCCAGGGATCTTGTACGCGCCCGGGCCGGTCGTAAAGATTGCGCCGTTCCGGAGCCACAGCGATTCCTCCATCGTCGACCACCCGTACCCTTGCACGAACGCGCCTTCGATCTGACCATAGTCGATCGCGGGGTTGATTGACCGACCGACGTCCATCTTGATGTCGGTCCGGAGGACGGTGTGGTCTCCCGTCAGGAGGTCGAGCTCGACTTCGGTCGCGGCAACTCCTTGCGTGTAGTCTGCGGCAAGAATCGTCAGATTTCGGTTCCGTTATCGCATGCAGGCAAGAGCCCACGCACAGTGGAAGAGGTCGCCAGTCCGCTCTTGACAGTTCCAGACATAGCCGAGATTCGGGGTCGCATAATGTCCCGTCGTCGACAGCGAGACCCTCGCGCCCCACGCCGCCCCCGCCAAAGCCGCCATCGGTGCTTCCTCGCCAAGTTCCTTCCGGAAGGGAGCAAGTCGCGAGTTGAGTTCGCGGCAGGCGTTCAGGATCGCGTACCCGTTCAGGTCACTGCCTGCCGAAGCGGCGGTCGGGACCGTGTTGGGCACGGTGTTGGTGGCCGTCTCGCTCGTAAAGACCGCTTCGAGTGGGACGCGGAGCTCCTCAGCCGCAATCTGGAGGCACTTGGTGTACAAACCTGTCGTAGCGCTCGGATGTCAGCAAAAGACAACCGACGTTGGACGAGCGAGCGGTTCTGCGCTGCTCACCTTGACCCATCTCGGTTCCACCATGCGCGACCAGAACAGAACCGTCCAGCAAGATCGAGACGAGAGCAGCACCCTGGTTCATCGCCTTGACCCCGAAAGCGAGACCAAACTTGGTCGGAACGAGCGCGATCCCGCGCTTGCGCCACCGGTGCTCCTTGTTGTACTGCTCGACGGCCTGCTTCCGCACCTCGTACTCGCTGTCGCGCTTGCAGTCTTCGAGCAGTCGAGGGACGTGCCAGTCGACAACGGCTTGGTGGTAAGGGGTGAGCTGGCCTTCTTTGAACAAGTTGATGGCGCGGACATGGTCGATGTCGAGGTTGAGATGCGTCGCGATCGCTTCGATGTAAGTTTCGGCGATGAGCATGCCTTGCGGTCCACCGAAGCCCTGTTACACAGAGGTGGTGAGCCCGGCTAACCTCCTTGGAAACGGCGGAAGAAACAACCTACTCGGTACGCAGTGTTGGAGACAGTGTGCGTTTTGCAGATCTTCCCGCGGACATCGACGTTCGGGATATAGTACGCATTCTCGGCGTGAGCGAGAGCCCGGTCGACGACGCCGCTTTAGAGCGCAGGGAGCTGTCAGCATTTTGTGTATTCAACTGAAAAGGAGGAACAGGGGCATACCCAGAGATGTCGAGCGAGTATCCTCCATTAGCATACAAGTCGGCGTCGAGTGCCGTGAGTTTGCCCTCGTTGGTGAAGCCGACGCGCCAGTTGACCAAGAACGGGTGTCGCTGCCCCGAAGTCTTGATGTCTTCGTGGCGTTCGAGCATGCAGCGGACCGGCCGACGGAGCTTCTTCGCCGCGACCGCGCAGGCGACAGCAATCTAGGAGGATGAGAAGCGGGATCAGCTAACGAGGCGACGAAGTCGTCAAAGAAAGGGATCGGACCAACCATGGCAGTGCGCGACTCCTTGCCGCCAAAGCCGCCGCCGAGTCGCTTGCTCTTGGCGACGATACGATTCCTCGGTACGCCGGTCGCTTGAGCAACCCATCGCTGCGTACCAGACGGGTCCTGCGTCGAGGAGAAGCACTCCATCTCGCCCGACTCGAGTTTCGGCACCGCGAGAGCCGCCATCGTCTCGAGGTAAAAGTGCTCCTGACCTCCGAGGCGGAGCGTACCGGACAAGGTGTTCTCAGACTCGGCAAGCGCCTCCTTCGTCGGTTTGCCGCAGGCGATCCGGCGGTCGTACATGACGTGGAATGAGTCGGCCTCGAGCGCTTCCTCGATCGTGAGGATGAGCGGCAAGTCTTCGTACTCAACTTTGACCTTGCGCGCCGCCCTCTGAGCCTGGAGCTTGGTCTTGGCGACGATGGCGCCGATGATCTGGCCGTGACAGGTCACTTCGTCTTTGGCAAAGAAGAACTCGTCGATGGCGGCAGTTCCCCAAGCGTTCGCCTTCTCGGAAGGCAAATCGCGCCAATCGACATACGTAAGGACGCCTTCCATCTCGAGAGCTTCCTCGGTGTCGACAGAGAGGATCTTGGCGTGCGACTTGGTCGACAGGACCAGCGAGAGGTAGCCTTCGTTGGCAAAGTTGGGCATGTCGTCCAGGTAAATGGCCTCGCCCGTCGTATGCTTGAGTCCCGAGACGTGCGGAACTTGGGTACCGAGCACAGTCTGTGCATACGGGTCCGAGTTGTCACGCGTCGAAGACGAAATGCCGCGGTGGATGATCTGGATTCAGGGAGCTTGATTCCGTCAGCACAAGGCAGCGACGCGCAGCGTGTCCAAAGGAAGGCCCACCTCAGTCGCCGCCGCCGCGTCCTTTTCGCCAACTCCGTCGAGGACGACGCCAGCTTCTTTCGCCATCTCGACAAAGAACTTGAAGAAGAATGAGAGGACAAGGGTGCGACGATAAGACGGCATTCCTCCTGGAACCGAGTACGGCAAGTCGAACTCCTGGCCGAGCACGTCGAGTGCGGCATCGAGAGTCTGCGAGTTGACCGACTTTCCAACGAGGAAGTCGGCCGTCTTCGGAGCCAACACGGTGAAGGCACTGCAAAGGCGGAAATTCGGTCAGTGCTTGATCGCTCAGCCACCCGTAACAGCAAGAAGGCAAAGCCACTCACGCCATGCCTCCGAGCGCGAAGCGGAACGCTTCGATCGTCTTGCTCTGCGAATCGACGCGAGCCCATCCACAGCCAGTGACAATCGCAATGTCGTCGTCTCGCCTCCGAGCCTGCTTGTACGCGCGGACTACAACTCGCTTGGTGGCATCGGTACTCGTCGGCGCCTCGATGTCGCCACTGAGCGGAACGACGACACTGACGAGGACGGCATCGTCGGGCAAGCGAGTCTTGCGGTACCCGACGAAAAAGTCGTCCATGTCGAGGGTGAACTCGCCCTGCGTCGGCGAGATTCCCTTGACCTGGGCGCCGCAGGCCACCCAGACCGGATTGAGATCGCTGATCGGACTGGCGGTGGCGATGTTGCCTCCGGTCGAAGCGGCATTGCGGATCTGTCGACCGGCAAAGTAGCGGAGCTGATCGCGGATCGCGCGGAAAACACCAGTCTGTTCTTTCGACAGCGAGGCGATCAAGTCGCGGACGACCCGCTCGAGGTCCGAGAGGGTCAAGTTGGCGCCGAACTCGAGGAACGGCGACTGTGAGGAGCCGGGCGAGGCGGTTTCGGGGAGCGAGACTTGCGCGAGTTCGGGGACGTCCGAGATGTAGATGCAGGCAGGGTAGTGACTGCCCTTGATGCCGACCTCGATCGCGACTTCGGAACTCCCACCAACGAGTTTGGCGTCGGGAATGGCCTTCTTGAGCTGGACGACCTGCTCGAGCGTGACGGGGCGGTACCAGTTCCGGAGCTCTGACCCAAACTTGAGCGGCTTCAACGCATGCTTGCGCAGGCCGGGAGGGAAGATTAGTTCGGTCGCGGGCTGGTACGGCTTGAAGTCGAATTGCGGGAACGAGTGCGTCGGCTTGGTCGATTCCTTCTTCTCCTTGTCGCCGCCGCCAAGCTGACAGCAGTCGGATCGGCCACAACCCTTCTTGACCGGTTCGCAAGCGCTCTTGGCCTGCTGAACGACCGAAGAAGCTTCGGGACTTTGGTCGGCTGGGTCGATCGGCGCAGTACGACCCGTGCCGCCCGCCACCGAGTCGATCGGCGGAACCGAGGCGTCGACCTTTGACGGTACCGGAAGCGAGACTGTGTCAGATTGTAATTGCTAGTCAGCGAACACCGCATGGGTCAAAAGTAGGACAAGGGGGAAAGAGCTGACCATCCGTGCTGACCATCTCGGCTGACCCATCCGCCTTGCCGCAGCAGGCCGACTTGCAAGTCGTGTCTGCCTTGTCGAGGCCCGCAGCGTCATAGTTGAAAGGCACGACAAAGTCGCCTTCGGAGCCGTTCGGCGTCGACGGCGGCGATGTGGAGGAAGAAGAAGAGGACGACGATCCGGACGAGAGAGCCGGAGTCGCAGTTCCGTTCGTGGTTCCATTCGTCGCGCCGTTCGGTGCCACAGTACCATTGAGCGCTTTGGGCACATCCGTCGTGCCATTTGAGGACGAAGAGCCGTTGAGCGCTTTTGCCGGCGCGAGATAGTCGCCACAGAAGGACTTGACCGCCATAAAGATGGGCGCGTAGCCGGTGCAGCGGCACAAGTTGCCGTCGAGTGCGCCCTCGAGCTCGACGTCTTCGACCGTGAGCTGACCCTTGTAGGCGGCGTTGCGGAGGAGGGCGTAGATGCTCATGACGATTCCGGGCGTGCAGAACCCACACTGCGAGCCGTTCAGCTTCCACAGGCGTTCCTGGAGCGGGTGAGGGTTATCGGACGAGCCGATTCCTTCGACAGTGATGACCTGCGGGGCGAAGTCGTTGGTCTGTCAGACTGGCGACCGGAGGGGGACGGGGCGGGAGAACGCCACCGCGAGAAGCGGAGCACTTGTGCCAATCAGGATACGGAACGGTACGGAATCGCGACTCACATGCTTGCCCTCGACGGAGAGGAGTGGCGCGAGACAAGCGTTGATGGCGAGGTGCTGCATTTCCCCCGTCCGCGGGTGCACCGACTGGATCACGACGGTGCAGGCTCCACATCCTCCTTCGCCGCAGCCGAGTTTCGTTCCCGTCAAGCCAGGCTGGGAGCGGATGAAGGACAGCAGCGAGGCTTCCGGGTCGACGGTCGAGGCGTCGAGTTGGACTCGAGTTCCGTTAAGGTAGAAAGTCAGGAGGGAGGAAGCGATCTCGTCGAACGCTGCGGTGGGCGAGGGGACGGCCGGCATGGCTGAACTTCTGGCGCGGTGTGTGTATCCGCGTCGAAGTGATTGGCCGCGGCGACGAGCGGACTTGGGAGTTGAGCGAGTTCGGATCGGGGGCAGCTGATAAGGAGAAGGTGCTTCTCGGTGGCCCGGTCAGGACGAGGGCGCGGGCGCAGGACTGGCTAGCGTAGACGAGTGAGTAGCACGAGGCAAGTGTCCGTCCAAGTCCGATGCAAGCGGGACGCAAGGCGGAGGAGAAGAGCGGCCCCCACATCAAGACGGATAACCACGGACGGAGTCCGCCGGAGTTGGTCTCTACGCCGCATTCGCGCCCGGAGGACAGCGCACTTGACGCTTTGCACTTACTATAGTCACTTCCGGTGGTCAAGGCGCCTCGTGCAGCAATGCCTCGCCCGCGCACTCGCTCGCCACCGCCGACCCGATCCCTCTCGGCCGACTCGCCCGATAACGACCTATACGCGCCGGACCGCGACGCCGAGCATGCTGCGTGGGTGGCAAGAGAGTACCCTGCACTCAAGGGTCAGTAGGTGCTCGATTGACCTCGTCCCGAGGCAAGTCACGCTGACCTCTCTCCTCATCTGCGCAGATTCCGTTTACCTCGACCATGCCGCAGCTCCGCCCGCTCCTGCCGCACCCCTTGCAGCATTCGCATCGTCGCTTCAATCTCAGCTCTTGTCGAACCCGCACTCATCCACAACTGCCGGCGTCCAAACCGCCCTCGTCATCGACCGCACCCGGACTCGCGTCTTGCAAGACTTGTTCAACGTCCCGGACGACAGGCTCGCGGAATGGGATGTCGTTTTCACGCACGGAGGAGCAACTCAGGGAATCAAGATGATCGGCGACTCGTGGGATTGGGATGCGGAAAATGAGGAGACTGCCGCGCTGGAATACCTCGTCGAGTCTCACACGAGGTGCGCGTCTTTCCTTCGCCACATCTGCTGCGTTGAAGCTGACGGAGTGCGTCCTCGCAGTCTTGTCGGCTTGCGAGGGTACCCCCTAGCCCGAGGTCGCCGCGTCAAAGCGCACCAAACGCCTTCAGCCCTGCTCCAATCCGCCGCAGCGCAGTCCCGTTCCGCTAGTCCACCGACCTTGTACGCCTACCCAGCCCAATGCAACGCCACCGGCGCTCGACTCGGACTCCGCTATGCCGCTCAAATCAAGCGCGCAAACTCAAACGCGAAAATTCTCGTTGACGCTGCCGCCTACTCCTCGACAAGCGTCTTAGACCTTGGGGCGATCCCGGCGGAGGAAGCGCCCGATTTTGTGGTAGCGAGTATCTACAAAATCTTTGTACGTACCCCGATCCGTCTGATCGGATCTCTTTCGGAGTGCGGCATGCTTATGCATCACCCGAGATTCTTGTTGCGTAATGCTAACACCTCCTGTCCTTGCTTTAGGGCTTCCCGACTTCTCTCGGAGTGTTACTGGTCCGCCGAGCGTCTGCGCACCTGTTGACGCACTCGCCCTACTTCGGCGGCGGCACCATCTCATCTCTCTCCCTCTCGACTCCGTTCTCGCACGTCCCTCGCGTGCGGCCCTCCTCCTCGTCGCCCTCGGAAGCGAGCATCTCCGCAAGCAGCGCCCCCGACGCATCCAAGACCGATATCCACACCATCCTCGAAGCTGGAACCCCTCCCTTTCTCGAGATTGTCGCCCTCTCGCATGCCCTCGACTGGCTCGATGAAGTCACTCAAGGCGAAGGGCTCGGAGCGGTGTCTCGCCGCACGAAGCGGCTCCGACTTGCGCTCGTGAGTCAACTCGAAGCGTTGCGACACGCGGACGGAGCGGAGGTCTTTGTTGAGCATTCGGCCTTTCGAGCGACGAGAGCTGCGGAAGGCCTCGAAACGACGGACACGATCGTGCTGGAGGAGCCGGGACCGATCCTCGGCTTCTCGCTCCGTCTCTCGGGCCAGCTACCCGAGCCGGAGCCCGCGTCAAATGACCGCAGCGATGGCTCCCTCTCACCCTCGCACAGCATTGAGGACTATCGAACCGCCTTTGTCGGCCACGTTGCGATCTCTCGACTCGCCCTCGTAAACGGCATCGCGCTCCGGAGCGGCGGCCTCTGCAATACTGGCGTCTGGACTCGAGTCTGGGGAATGGAAGACGCCGAGCTGTGCGAGCTCGAACGGTCGGGGAGGAAATGCTGGGACGAGGGTGAGTCGCCCCGAATCGCCGACTACCTTTTCAGGTCTTGCTCCTCTCGCAAGCATGCACGAGCTCTGATGTGTTCCCGGGGGTCGGCGCTCGCAGAGGAGTTTGCCCCCTTCGCGCCCTACCGACCACTCGGCATCACCCGCGTCTCGCTCGGACTCGCATCCACCATGGCCGACGTTTCCGCTTTCGTCTCGTTCGTCAAAAAGTTCTTCGTGCAGACGAGCGTGCCTCGCCCTCTCTCGCCGTCCGATCCGAACCTTTCGCAAAATCAAACTTGCGCGACGCACGTCCGCAAGGCGAAACTGACCGAGGTCATGCTGTGTAAGGTCTTCGTTCTCTTCTCTCGCGTTCCCCCTGCTAGCCCGAATCATTCACGTAACCACATTCTTCGCGCCCATTGATGGCACGCAGACCCTATCAAATCCTGCGCCGCTCAGTCCGTCCCTGAAGGCACCTCCTGGCCTCTCACCAGTTCCGGGCTCTTGTACGACCGCGAGTACATGCTCGTGAGCGCCTCGACGGGCCGCGCCCTCTCGCAGAAGCGCTATCCGCGGATGGCGCTCATCCGACCTCGGATTGACCTCGATCGAGGCGAACTGGTCGTCGAGGCCAACGGCATGCCCGCATTGAGGCTGCCGCTCGTGCTCGAGTCGGATGATAACTTTTGCCATGTCGCTTCCACCACCGCCGGTGCCGACTCGACGGAATCCGGTTTTCCGCCGACGCCGCCGCTCTCGGAGGAAGAGAGCTCCGACTCGGGATCGGGAGCGGGAGGACCGAACACGAGGACGACGCGCTCTTCGCCGCCACAGCAGCCGCAGATGACCAACTTGTGCGGCAGTTCGGTCGCTTCGATCGGCGTCTCGGCTGCAGCAGACGCGTGGTTCACCGCGTTCTTGAACCCTGCTTCGTCATCCTCCTCCGCCCTCACCAGCGACTCGTCGACTAAGTCAACAACGACACACGGTTCGATTCCTCGTCGCGACGCAGCAGGACCCGGACCAGTCGAGCTGCATCGCCTCCCGAATGGATCTGCCCGCCACGCGCACTTCGACGGTCTTGGCGCCGCCGCCGCCGGTCCGCCGCTTCCCCTCCGGTTGTCGAACGAAAGCCCGTTCCTCCTCGTCAGCGAGGAGAGTCTCGGCGCGCTCAACGAGTGGATCTCCGAGGGCAACGACACGGTGGCGAGGTCTTCTTCGACGGGAGACGTCTCGCGGGCGCCGACTTCGCCGCGGGTTCGAGCGCACTCTTTCAGGCCGAATCTGGTGGTCGGAAACGGTGACTCGACCTCGATACCGCTCGCGCCGTTCTGGGAGGAACATATCGACCAGTTCAGCATCAGTCGAGACGGCTTGGACGGATCGTCGCAGTCGTTCTCGCCCCTCGGCAAGTGTCGACGTTGCCTCATGGTTGCCATCGATCAGGTGTGTGTGGCTCTCTCTCGATCTTTGCGAGAAAATCCCCGAGACTCATGATGGATACACTACGCCAGAACACGGGCGAACGGACTGCCGAACCGCTTCAGACGCTGACCCAACACAAGAAGGCGGCGGATACGGGTCGCGTCGAATTCGGGATGCACTGCATGTGGCACGAGCCGGCCGCTGCTACCGAGTCAGTGGCGAGCATCAGCGTTGGCGACTTGGTCACTTTCACACTTTGAGGTTGCGGCCATGATCGAGGGCAGACGTCGGTTTTCTTTTTTCCACTTCTCTCGAGTAGACCTCGTTGTTGTTGTCACATTTGGGATGGATACATATATGCTACAAGTATACTTTCTACTCATTATGCCATGACGGGATAGTCCTTCTCGCCTCGCTCGAGCCCGGTTATCCGCCAGCCTTGCTCTTCGTTGTGGCTGACAACGAGCTGACGCGCCATGTCCAAGCCTCCCACCCCCGGAGCGATTGTGACCGCCCGCTCGCCAGCAGCAGGAGTCGGGAAGTGCAATACTCCGTCGCCGTCGAACAAGATGGTCGGAGCGTCGGTTGTGTTCGCTCGAACGGACAGGCTCGAGAAACCAAAAGTCGGCCGTCCGGCCCCGTCCCGGGTGGCAAGCGGAGCCAGAATCATCTTGCCCACATGCTGTGGTGCTGCATACTCGATGGTGACATTCTCGAGAGGCGGATCGAGCTGCAAAGTCCCGAGAGGTTGGACCTCGTCCGCCGAGTTATCCTGATCTGAACGGCCGATGATGAGGCGAATGTTGCGGCATTTGAAGGCTTCGACGGTTGAAGTCAAGATGCGACCGCGCAGATGCAGTGTCAAGTTCTGGCTGTTGACTATGGAAACAAGGCGGTGTAAGAGCAAACTCGACGACGCTGCAGGAAGATGGACGGACGCACAGATGGAGATTTTGGCCACGGCGCTTTCCACTACCCAGGATCGATCGGCGCCGTCGAGATCATGGACGCTCAGGGTCTGCCGCTGTGTCGTTTCCGTCAGCGGCGTCCGAGTATCTGCAGTCTGGTGAACGAGGCGTCAGCGGCGTGTGCAGGTTGGGGGCTCAGTCTTGCTCACGAGGTGGAACGTCGGCGGTCTTGCCGGCAGTCCCAGCGGCAGCATACCGTCCCTTTGCTTGGCTTTGCCGGGCGTTGCCGAAGTTGCAAAGAGAGATGGATGAGCGGGTCGAGGCCCTCGATCGGAGATTTCCCCGGACCGCGACGCGACGTGTGGAAGGATCCCTCGCCGCCGACTCTGCTGCAGCTTGTGCGCTGCTCTGTCCAAGCGGAAGCATGGGCACGAAGCGCTGGTCCGCACAGCGCCCAGCCGCTCATCCGCATGACGAGAACTCCGCTCCGCCGCCTCCTCCACGGCAGTCTTCATCCGACTCGAGGCCCGGGCACCTCGGCAATTCGCACGCCAACGCAAAGCCTCGCACGCACACTCGCTCGCAGTCATGGCTCTCGAGCCTACTCAAGCCCTCAAATTCGAGCAAGCGGCGCTCAAAAGAACCAACTCCGAGGCCCGGTCGACCGCTCCTCGCCGACCGCCAAAGAAGCGACGACTCCGTCTCTGCTTTGCCGCAACGCAGACCCTCTGTGGTCACGCGCAAGCCAGTCCCCGTCATCATTCGCGTCGACTCTGAAGAGCACCCGCCGCGGCAGGCTACCCTCAGTTGGCCCGTCACCAGCAAGTTCCCTCTCCTTCCTCCTCCTGCTCGAACACAAAACTCTAAAGGCTAATTTCTGTTGTTTCCAACCGCGCCCGGCACAGATAAGGAACTCTTGCGGTCGTCGTCGATGCCGATACATCTCGCGCTGAAACCACTGCCGGTCGCTGTCGCCGAGGAAGAGAAAGCGAGGTGGAACTGGGAAACTGGAGGAGGAGTCGGAGAGGAACCGCCGCGGTCGAGGACGGACGACTTCACCCGCTTGCCTTCGCATTCACCAACGCTGGAACGTCGAGCACTTGAACCACAGCCGAGAAGCCGCTCGTCCGCCCATGCTTCGACCTCGACTTCGGGGCGACGGACCGGTCCAGCATCGCCCCCCATCGTCCCGGGCAAAGACCGTCCGCTCTCGGACGTGGCCCCATCCGAGGTGTCTGATTCCCGTCGCACCTCGGGCGGGTCAGACGCCTCGGCCGACATTGCCTTCTCCGGCCCCATCCTCCACAACCCGCCACCGCTTCTCCCCCTGATCGCCTCGAACGGCATCTCGTTCGACGATCTCGTACGACCCGAACGGAGGAACCGATCCCTCTCGCCCATCTTTGAGACCGAGTCGAGTAGTCTCTGCCTCAGCTCGGCTACGTCGGCGATCGACTTGCCCCCGGTACTGACGACGACGACGACAACGGCGATGGTCGCAACCGTGCAGAGCACTTCAACCTTCCGCCCCATACTGCACGTCGATCCTTATATCACCTCGTCTCGTAAAGCCTCGGCCTATACGGCGTCCGTATACTCGACGAACGACCAGGAGTTGTTGCATTCGCATTTCTCGCCCGCGACGCCGCCCGAAGAGCTGCAGTCCCACCTCGGCGGACTCGCCATCAGCGGCATCGCTGCCCACGCGGCCATTGCGACATCCGCTCCGACCAGTCTGCACCGAGTTGTCGGTGCGCTGCCGGCTTCAACTCACCACGCTCAGTCGTCCGGGTACGCATTCGCCCTAGCGAACAAACCTTCGTTCTCAAAGTTCCGCTTTCCGGTGGCTTCGCCCGTACCGGCACCTGCGCCTACACCAGCTTCGTCCGATTCAAGCAAGGCGCCATCCTTGCTCGACAATGACGATGCGGGTCTGATCGCGCCTGAAGACATCGACGGCGCACCCTCCTCCACCCTCACGGCCGCGACATCGACTTTCGAATTTCCGCAGCTCCCTTTGACCGAGCTCAAGTCGTCCGTGTCGTCCTCCACTGTATCTTATTCGGCAGCGGTCCCGTTGGACGACTCAGGCCTGTGGCGGAGCGGGTGGAGTCTCGAATCGCCTTCCGCGAGGCGGAGATCTGTCCCCGCCGCCGAGCTCGAACTGGAGGAAGAGATCGGCGTGATGCCGGCCGCAGGGACGGTCCAGAATGCGGCTTCGACGTCGCGGTCGCCTACTCCGGTGATTCCTCCCGCCGCGGCCGCCGCCGTTCAAGCCGAGACCGAACAACCGACTGCCTCTCCTTCGGAGTCCCGACCGCTGTCTGTCCTTGCCAACTCGAAACCGTCGGCACGCCAAATCCGACCAGTCTCTTTCGCCCTCCCAGAAGAAACGACCACCACGTCGTCGCAAAGCGCCAACGACCACAACGACCACAAGGAGGAGGAGGAGGACGCACCCACCTCGCCTGCAGCACCCTCACAGGTCTTTCCTCTCGGCACGCGGACTTTGTCTGTCCAGCGGAAAAAGAGCAAAGTCTTGCCCGCCATCCCCGACACGGCGTCCATCTGGTCCGGAGACGACCGCGTCGAGGTGTATTGCCAGCGCGAACTGGTCCGGCACCATCACGGTAGGACTGAGCGGATCGTACTGGAGCGAACTTTGCTCTATGGCGAGGGAGAGGGGGCGAGCAGAAACGTGGTCGGTATGGCCGTCTGAGCTTGCTTCGATGAGTGAAGGGCGGATCTGTTTGTTCTCTCGCCCGGGTTAAACTATGTAGCCATCTGTTTATATATTGCGCGAGTCTATCTGTCTTCTCGCCGATATAGTTGCTTGGAACGCATAATGTCCACCACTTCGGGTATCGGAACACTTTCAGATACCACATCCCATCGTCCTTCGCTCGCTGCCGCCCGGATCGCCGTCGAGCTGATCCCTTGCACCCGCGCGTCCGGAATATCAAACATGTCGATTTTGCCCCGCTCTGCCCATTCTCGCACCTCGTCCGAGGTCAGAAAGGCGCGCTCATCGGCTGGCGAGACGTCGCCTCTGCGGGCGCAGGCGATTCGAGAATCGTCGCGCGCGAGCAAGGCCTCCATCGACGAGTGGAGATCCGGGTTCGGAGGCTGGTAGTACCGAGGAGCGAAGATGCGGATCAAAGTGTCGTAGCCTAGCGGGGAGGGCAAAGTGAGCACCCTCCTCGACATTTTTCTTTCGGTTCGAAGGGAAACTGCGCCGGAGTGACTGACCAACTCCGAACGTTAACCGGACCGTAACGCTCTCGTCCTCCGCTTGAGCCTGCGCGAGCGCGTCCAAGTCCTTCCGCAGCATCTCCGACTTTTGCACAAACGTCGGCGCTTGCAATACGGCGACGGCGACATTCCCCCATTCCGGTCGCCCGTCCGGCGCAGTAGCTCGACGCTCGAGATCCCGAGCAACGGCGCGCATCATTTCGAGTCGAGTCGCGACAACGTCTTCGTCGATGCTGCCCTTGTCGGGGTTGGCAATGGTGAGCGCGAGTAGGTGCGCATCATGCTGGCCGTGCAGGGCGAGCGCGAGGTGTGCCGCGTGCGGCGGATTGAAGGACGAGTCGACGACTGAGATCTGTAGCGGTGCCTTTGGGAGCTCGCCAGGCAACTGTCTCGGCAACGGCCACCGTGCATGTGAAGCGTAGACGAGCGTACACCCTCCCGAAGTGGACGATGTGGGGAGGAGCGAGCGAATATTGGCTGCAGACGACGTCGGCAACGGAAGCTTGACGGGCATGGTCGCACCGTGATGTCGGTCTCTGTGGCGGTCGTGCGTCCCGAGTCGCTCTGTCTATGGTCCGCAACGAAGTCGCGACTCGCGGATTCTTTGCCTTCCGCGCGTTTCGCTTTTTCATCCGAAGATTCGAAGAGCGAACAAAGCGAAGCGACTCGCCACAAACGCTCGGAGTGCGCGATGAACCCGCAGAAATACAAGGTCAAAGGGATCAAGTTTCAAGATAGAGAGACGGGTTCGAGATTACCAGCCGCGCGGGCCCACCGCCGCACCAGCTTTGCCTCCTCCTCGAGGCGCTGCTGCAGGTCCATCTCGGCCGTACGGACCTCCCATCATACCGGCTCCATACGCAGCATAGCCGTTCGCTGCCCCGCCATACGGCGGAATGCCCGCCGCTCGTACGAGTGGCGACATCGCCTGCTGATGGCGCTGCGGGTACATCGACTGCTGCGGCATTGGGGCGCCAAATGACGGCACCGGTGGGAGTTGCTGGGGTACAATGACCGGCGACGCCATGGTCGACGACGGTGCCGGGTAGCGAGCGCTCTGGGGCGGCGAGCCGTGACTGCCGTTACCGAACGGACTGGTCGCGCGGTACGCCTGCTGCTGCTGCTGTTGTTGTTGTGACAGACCCGCAGGTTGGTACGCTCCACCGTAAGGAGAAGGGATGTAACTCGTCGGAGGAGCAACCTGTACCGGCCCGCGAGTGTACGGGCTCGAGTGGTTGTGCGTCGACCGATTCATTGGGGCGATCCCTCCTGCTCCGACAGCTCCGTACCGCGGCGCGACGTTCGGCTGACCATACCCGTACGTCGCAATCAACGCAGGATTCGTGATTCCGTGCGGAACGCTGGCGGGCGCCGACTCGCGGTAGGGAGAGGGGTAGCCGAGAGTGGGCGGGATCGGCGAGGCGGGAGGGTGGTAGGCTTGCTGCGCCGAATACGGTGACGGGTAGGCGGCGGTGACGTAGGGCGACATACCCGCGGGAGCTGGAACAGCGTATGCGGCATAGACTTGCTGGGACAAGCCACGGGCGCCGGGATACAAATGGGTCGAATAAGACTGCGGCGGACCGTAAGCGGAAACCGGAGAAGGCGCAGATTGCGGCTCGAAGCTGTTCGAAGTTCCATCCGGGTAGTACGGCGGACGCTGCGCCGCAGAAGCCGGGTCGATGGCAGCGGCAGACTCGTGCAAAAAGGCGGAAAAGTTGGGCGGCATCGCTCGCAGTTGCGCGTCGGCACCCTTGGGCGCTTCGTGCTGCGCCTCCTTGCCTTCGATCGATTGGCCGTCATCGGATTTGAGCTCGGCGAGCGAGCTCGGCAGAACCTCGGACGGGTCGTCGTCCAACAGGCCCTGCAGCGAGTTCTCAGGTTGGACG
Organism: Rhodotorula mucilaginosa; assembly: GCA_034406715.1. Taxonomy (NCBI): domain Eukaryota; kingdom Fungi; phylum Basidiomycota; class Microbotryomycetes; order Sporidiobolales; family Sporidiobolaceae; genus Rhodotorula; species Rhodotorula mucilaginosa. The sequence goes on from CP137865.1 coordinate 417,359, forward strand.
GCGGAAATGGTGCGGATCCGCACGCTGCTCTCTGCCGGCGCCGTCGACCACACAGAGGGCGCCGTCGGGTCGAGAACCGAAAGCGCGAGTGACTTGTTGGGCCATGCTGCGGCGGGCGGGGCGACCGACATGCTTGCGAGATCGGAAGGTTGGAACGGCGGCGATTTCGGGTTCTGTAGGCGCAGGTCCAGAAGAGAGTCGCTCAGTATACGTCGCCGGCCCGCAATACACGGACAAGGCTTACCATGCGCAGTGCAGCAGCGTCGAGACCAGGTGCGGCGGTCTCCTTGCGCGGAGTTGCCTCGATCTTTTCGCCGTTCAGCTCGCCCGTCATGCTGTACGTCGGAGTTCCGCTCGCTCGCGAAAGGGCCGACAAGCTCCCCGCCGAGTCGGAAACGTCCTGGGCAGCGGTATTGCTGCTCGAGACGGCGGCAAGCCGCCAAGCGGATGCCCGCGACGATTCCTCCGAGCCCAAGGCAGTCGACAGTGCCGACGCCCCAAAGACGGCATCGATCGGTTTCGCCGAAGTCTGCGTGATGTCGGCGGCCTCACGCTTCGGTTCCGAAGTGGCGGGCTCAAGAACCTGCTCGGGCAGTCGGACCAACGACTTCTTGGAGATGCTGACCGTCGGCGCGGGGGGTGCGCTCTTCTCGCGCGTAGTGCTCCTTCGCACCACGCGCGGTCCTAACCGCACCGTGAAGATCGGGGTACCGTTCGCAGCGTATCGCTTCGGCAGCAGCAAGTCATCCCGACTCAGTCGTCTCGGGTTCGCGTCCCGCAAGACTGGATACCACGAGAAGGGGTAGAGCGGCTGCGGGTATTTCTGCGACTCGAAGTTCTTGATCTGTCTCGATTGCGGTCGTCGTCGGACCGGGTGCGAGGCGAGGCGAACCGTGTATTGCCGCCATGCTGGCGGCGGCGACTGCGAGCGCGCGATTCGGGACGAGTGGAACGGTAAGGTGGGCTCGCGGCTCTCGAATTGAGGACCTGTCGATCTGACACTTGGCTGGGCTTCGACGCGACCACGGCCTCGACCGCGGCCGCGAATCGCAGGCGGAGTGACGGAAGGTGCGCTCGCGCGAGTCGAGGCGCCGCGCGGCAGCCTGACCGTGGTCGTTTCGACCGGAGCGACAGCAGTCGGAAGCTTGACGCGCACTCGTTCGGGTTCTTCGACGGCGGCGGCGGGAGTGGAAGCGGTTTCCTCTGCCGTTCCATCTGCGGCGGGCGCCATGGCGCCCTTGATTCGAGACATCAGATCGTCGAGTTGCGCCACGGCCGGCAGCTTGTAGCCCGATTTGCTGGACTGCGAATTGTCCCGCCTGTGAGCCGGCGACGTCGGCGGCGAAGAGACCTTGGCATCTGCTGCAGCGGGAGGAGGAGGCGTAGAGGGTCGCGCAGGCGGCTTCTGAGTCGATGCTTGCGCGGCGGAGTCGGCCGCCTCGGCCGCAGCGGCTCGTGCAGCGAGGTGAGGCGGAAGCTGCCGACCCGGAGCCGTCGACGACGAAACATTCTTCGAAGCCTGCGACTGTCGCCAAGCTGACGCCTGGGTTGGAAGGGCAGGCGTCGCAGCCGGTTGTTGTGCATGCGTCGAGGCAGGTTGTGCGGGACGAGCGAGAATCGAAGTCGGTTTGGCAGGCGCTTGGCCAGCTGCAGGTCGAGGCTGCGCGGCTTCGCGCGCCAGAACGCGTGTCGGGACAGACTGAGAAGAGGAGGACGATGCAGTCGGCTGCGAGGGGGCAGGGCCGGGTTTCGGGACCGCTCGCCACGACGAGACCTTGTCTGCCGCAGAAACAGGCGCAGCCGGACGCGGTGGAGGAGGGGCGGCGGCCGCCTTGGCCTCCGCTTTCGCCTTCTCCTCTTCTGCCTTGGCTTTCGCCTTTGCTTCGTCCGCAGCCTTCATCTTCTCCTCCAACTCGGCGGCCTTGCGCTTCGCGCGTTCGATCTGCTCGAGCCGTTTCTGCTCCTCTTCCTCGCGACGTTTCTTGGCCCGCTCAGCGGCAGCATGCATTTCGCGTGCGTGCATCTCCTCGAGACTGACGACTGGCTCCGCCGGCGTTGCGGACGCGGCAGGCGGCTCGGTCGGTGCGGTCGGTGCAGGCGCAGAGCCCGCGGGTAAAGCGGCCTGGTCGCGCACAGGAGGCGACTTGACGGACTGTGAAGGCGGGAGGGGTGCGCGTTGGGAAGGTGGGGAAAGAGGCCCGCGACCTGCAGAAAGCGCCGGCGCTTCGGCTGGATGCGGTTGCCGACGCTGCTCACGCTGTTGCTGTTGCAGCATGTGCGGCGGCAACTCTCGCCCGCCAGTGCCACCGGAGGCGGAAGCGGAGCCAAAGTGTGGTGGCGGTGGCCGATCGTTCATGACGACGCTCGAACGGCGACCCCACGCGGTCGGTTTCGGCTCATTCATGCTCGGACGACGCGCCGTCGTCGTAGGCGGAAGGGCCGCATGTGTCGCACGAGGAGAAGTCACCGAAGGGCGACGAGCCTTCGGTTCGGATCCATGCGAGGCCATGTGAGGAGGACCTTCAGACGGTCGTCGTTCGCGAGGGCGGAGGATCGCAGACGGTTCGGCGGCAGAAGGAGGCGGCGGACCTCCGCGCTTCGAGCTCCCGGCCGGTTCGAGTCTCCCGATCCGCTCGTTGAACAGCGTCTTTCCGTCTCCGGCTCCCGACGGTCGGCGAGGCCAAGAGCGATCATAGTCGTCTCCGAATCGCTCCTCCCGCTTGGGCGGCACGACCACCTCACCGGGCGGCAGCGGCTTCTCCCGCAGGGCGAGTTCTCCCGGTCCCGGTTCTCGCAGCTCGTCGTCGCCGGCCACGGATTGCGCCGCCGAATCCGCCTGAGCCTGCTCGATCTTGTACTGCGTGCCATCAGCAAACTCGATCGTCGTGTCCAAGAAGTCGCCCTCGTCCTGTTCGTGTGGAAGAGGTCAGCTTGATTCGCTCAACATGACACCAAGCACCAAGCTCACCTCGTCCCAGTGCGCCGCGTTCGGATCGAGATGCTTGCCTCGGAATGTGTCGAGCTCTTCGAGCATGCGCGCGTTCTTTTCCGCCAGCTGAGCAGCCCTCGCCTGTTCCAACCGTTCGCGCGCTTGCATCTGCTCGAGCAGCGCCTTGGCTCGGAGTTCCTGGGCTGAAGAGGAGCGCACAAGAAGAGAAGCGAAGAGTCAGAACGAGAATGACCAGCAACGAGGATTGAGAGACATCGGGGCTCACCGTGAGCAGCCTCTGCAGCCGTCGGGAAATCGTTCGCCATCCTTCCCAGCCCGCCGTGACCCATCAGAGGTCCCCCGACCCGCGCCGCCGAGCCCCATACTGCTCCACCCGAGCGGTTCTGCGCCGCGCTAGACGCCTTTGAAGAAGAAGACGAGAAGCCGCCCGTTCCTGCCTGTCCTCCAGATGGGGCGGACGGGGCGGGAGAAGTCGGCTTCTTGTTCCAGCCGGTAGGAGTTGTAGACGGTGATGTGGTCGAGAGGGAGAGGGTGCCGGAAGCGGAGAGTTTGCCGGCCAGAAGGCGCGGGTGAGAAGAGGAAGCTGGAGTCGGAGCCGGAGGCGTCGCAAGGCGGGCTGTGCGTATGAAACTATCGGTCAGAAACCTGGCTCTCGCACCGAGACGAAACTGCCAAGTAGACCTCGCGAAGAAGAAGAACGCACCGGCCACGGGTTTCGCCTCGGGTTTGGCCTTTTCTCCCGCCTTTTCCAAAAACTTCTTGTTGACCGCGAGCGAGCTCGAGAACTTTTTGACGACGGGCGCGGTCAGTTTCTCCGTTCCGGAAGAAGTCGAGAGCGCGGGGCTCGCACGAGCGGCGGGCGGGGCCGACGTTGTAGTCGTCTTGGCCGTCTCGTTACCGCCGCCGCCGCTCGAGTCGAGACTCGGAATCGCGGGCGGCGGAGTTCCCGACGTGACAGAGACGACGGGCGAGCTCGCAGGCGACGCTGCGTTCGCGGCGTCGACAGTCGCGAGGAGCAAAGCACTCTTGGCCGCGAGTGAAGGGTTGGACGGTTTTGGCTCGACAATCTCGACCACGGCGGCTGGACTTGATCCCGTCGCTGTCGTCGTGGCATCCTTTGCCTCGCCTGCGCTTGGAGACTCTGAGTGCACTCCTCCAGCGGCCGTCTCGGTCGCTTGCCCTGGGGCGGCCTGAACCGTATCGGCCTTGGTATTCGCCGACGAGGGAGACAACGACAAGCCATCCTGCCGCACGTTCGCCTGCTCCCCCGACCCGTCCTGCCCAGCAGCAGCAGCAGCAGCCGTGGCGTCCTCCTCGACCCGCCCGCTCGCTGTCATCGCCCCTGCTGCGCCGTCCTGTCCCACTCCCCCTTCACTAGATCGAGCGACCGGATCTCCCTTCTCCCTCCCCACTTGTCCAACGACCTCCCCATCCACCTGGCGAGCATCCGTAGTCGTCTCCTGAGTCACCTCCTTCACAGCAGGCAGAGCAGACTTGTCTTCGTCGTCGTTGAGGAGGGCCGTCGTCGTCGTCGTCGTCGTCGTCGGTGCGGAGTCGGACGAGTTCAATTCGACTTGGCGCGCATCTGAAAGAGCAGCGTCGGCGCGGTCATCTTGCATACGCGTAGAGTCAATTCAAGATAGCCCGAATTGGATCGCCCAAGCCTTGAGAGAGAGAGAGAGTGGGAACCGAGTCCGCGGCGGAACAGACGCGTGGGGCTGGGAAATTACCAAATTACTATTCAACGATGACTGAATTCCGAATTACCGATTACAACTCTTCGAAACTAGACCACGCCGACTCGAGCCTCTTGCGCCGCCTGGCTCGCTTCCGCTTCCGTCTGAGCATCAAATAGCGCCTCGGCGGTCTGAGCCGAGTCTGCGCCGTGGTGCTGGTCGAGCGTCTTTTGCGCTTCGGCGCGCGCCTGCTCGATCGCGACCGTCTGGGCGCGCATGCGGTGCTGTTCGAGGCAGTAAACAACCCCCGTCCCTAGAATTAGTCTCTCGAATCTTCAAATGGAGAGAAGCGATGAGAGCGCACCGTGATGTATTCCTGCCCGATAATCTCGACGCTCCTCCGAATAATCTCGACCATCTCGTCCTCGACCCACTCGTTCTCCTCGAACGGGATCTCGAGCCAACTCGCGGGCATACTCTGACTCAACGACGAGTGCACCAACTTGTGCGTCGGGTCGCGCAGCAACACGAGGAAGAAGAGCGACTTGAGCGCTTTCGGGTCGGGCGTCGACGTCGGCAGGCACGAGGCCGGCAGGGACGGGAGCGGTGCGAGGCACGGTTGGAGGCGCATGTAGACGGGGCAGGTCGTGACGGGGACGGTGATGCCTTCGGCGGCTTCAGACGGCGCAACCGGTGCCTTGTACGTCTTGTTGATCAGGTCCTCGAGGCGAGACTGCGCGGGCTCCGGAATATCCCTCGTCAGACACAACTTGAGCTGCCCTTACAGGGTCTAGGCAGGAGGCGACGCACCTCGGCCAGTTTCCACCCTTCCGCAAGCCCGTCAATCACGTTCAAGTCCCTCGCGTCGTCGTCCTCATTCTCGGGCCTTTCGTCCGCATTCAAACCGGCCTCTTTCGCCTTCTCCGTCTGTGGCGCCGGATTGACGACGAGCGTTCCTCCCTCAATCTGGTCCATGATCTGTGGGGGGAAGGGTACGAACTTTGGACATCAGCACCTCGAGAAGCGGGAGCCACGCCCATCTCCTCGACCGACAACGATCGCACGAAGACGTTCCCCGCAAGCACCCACCTTGGCCAGCCCACGGTAGACGAGCGCCTCGACGCCGTCATAGCCGACCATGTCGTGCGAGAGGCTGACCTCGATCACTTCGTGTTCGGCGATCGGCGGCGCGACCGCGTTCAACAAGTCGGTCAACGACTTGAGCGTCGTCGTCTTGAGTTCCTTGCCTGCGCAGAGTTCGGGTCAACGGCATGATCAAGATGCAGAGAGACCGAGCGTCTGCACACAGAAATGCAGAACTCCACCACCAGTCATCTACCAACCAGAGAAAAGCGCCGTCGACACTCACCGAGCTGATCCAAATGCGCCCCCTTCGCATAACTCATCACGCCCTCGCTCCACTTTTTAGCCTGCTCATTCTCCCCAAGCGCTTTCATCAACCCGCCCCCAATGCCCGCCGCGATCCCTCCCGCGCCGTGCGAAAAGTTGGCCGTCTTGACCACCTGTTCCTCGGCGGCGGTCTTGGCTTGCTGAGCGAGGTGAGAAGCTTGTTGTACGACGGTGGTGGCGCTGCTCCACATCGAGGACCAGCCCCAGCCACCACCACTACCGCCGCCTGCTGCGGATGCGGACGGATCCGACGCTGAAGAAGAAGCAGGAGCAGGTTCCTGTGCTGCTGAAACAGCGGGTGGTGGGGTAGGAGCGGCGTTTCCAGGAGTGGGCTGAGTCGAGCCTAGCAGTTCCTGTCGACTCGAATCGGACGAGGCCCGCGCAGCGCCCGTCGTCGTCGTGGACTTGGCGGTGGCAGGTCCTGCTCCCACGCCTCCTCCTCCTCCTCCGAGGCTGGACCTAGGCGCCGCACCGGACGGCACACGTGCGACCGGAGCCCTTTGAGGAGTCGCCGCCGCCGTCGAAGAGGAGGAGGGAGAAGCGGGCACTCCCCTCGCCGTGTCGACGCTCCTGCGCGTAGTCGCCGCTGATCCAGAGGGACCGGTCGACGAGCTCAAGCTCTGCCGACTCGTGCTGCGACCGAGTCCGGCTGTGGCAGGTTTGTTGTTGGAAGAGGTCGGTGGCCTTTGGGTAATCTCGTCGAGAAAGTCGAGGACGGACTGGGCCTCGGCGGCCGAGGGTGGGGGCGGTTTATTGGCACTGCTTGAGGAAGTGGTGTTGCTAGCGGTGCTGGTTGTACGAGTTGTAGTTGAGGGAGGACCTGCGGCAGTTTGTCGGAGGGTCGAGTTGGACGTGGAGCGCGGGACATGCGAGGTCGGCGTCGAGGTCGCGGGAGAGCGGGTCGAGGGCGTGTAAGTTTCGAGCGAGTCGAGCAGCTGCAAGACGTCGTCGCGGTTCGAGCTGCGCGCGGTTGGGCGAGCAGGCGGGCGGGCGGGCAGGCGGACCCAAGTGGGGAGAAGGGAGAGGGTCAGCGAGGGAGGGGCGGAGAGGGCGCGGGGGAGGGCGACTGACCGGCTAGTTGAATTGCGCGGTGGTGGAGACGTCATGGCTCTCGACTGTCGACTGCGAGTGAGTTGGCCGAGATGAAACAGCGCGAGCGATGAAAAAGTCAATGCGAGACTCGCTCTGGCTCATCTCCGCAGACAGCGACGATATGGCCACGCAAGCACGACTCGGTATCGCAGACATCCTCCACAGGTGAACCCGCACGCCCCCGAACAAGTAGACTGATCCCCGACTGACCCCGCGTCTCGCTTTCCCACTCAGGGTCACCGTCTCGGGACTCGCAGCGCTCAGTGTCTATGGCATGTACGGCATGTGGGCCACCCACCAAGCTACCATGAAAGCCAGCGACGAAGCCTGGAAGAAGCACCTCGCAGTCAGTAGTGATCCCCCGACTCTCTTTTCGCCACTCGCGACTCCGATCCGCACGCACTGCAGCTGACTCGCACACCCGCCCAATGCAGGAAGAGGCAGAGCGATCTCGCCTCGAGAGCGACCCGCTCCTCAAGGGCTTTGTCGACCCGCCCGCAGAACGCCCCTCTTAGCAAGCACTTGTTACCCTCCCTTGTATCTCTCTGTACTCCTTCCGATCCATCCCTTGCAAAACTCTCTTCGCAACTCTCCCCGATCCCCCCCAATTCCTGAGAAGGAAGTTGCAGCGCTTACTTGCCGATGCAGAACCCGGCAAAGATCTCGCCGAGCACCTCCTCGACGTCGACCGCGCCCGTGATCTGCCCGAGCGACCGCACCGCATACCGCAGCTCTTCGCCCGCGTCGACGATATCCTCCGACGGCGTGTCTGTATTGGGAGTCACCAACATATGAGCCCAGTGAGGCAAGAGGGAGGGGGGGGGAGATAAATCTCAACGGACCGAGAAAGGCAGAGAGCGAAGCGAGACATTCCTTTGCAGGGCGTGTATAACAACAAGGTCAGCGCACAGGAAATTGAGGATGACTTCCGTGCACGACACTCACTTCGAGATGCCGCCGGTGCCGTTCCTGCGTCACAATCGGCGTCTCGTCCAGATTGTCCGACAGCTCAAATCTGTGTTTTCGCGTCAGACAGGTCCCTGTGCTAACGGGAACGAGAAGCGCGGGAGGGCGAGAGAGAGAGCGACGAGCTTACCGACGCTGCACTTGGTCTTTTAATCCCTGCGCGAGTTCCGTCAACCCTTCCCCTTCTTTGACACTCACAAGCCAGAACCTATCATCGTCACCGCCATCCCACTCTTTCCCTTGCGTTCTCAACGCATCTCTGAGCGCATCAAGGTGCGCGCGAGTCGGCTTGAACGAGTCGGTCTTGTTCAGCGGGATGAGCGTATCCCGGTCAATCAGCGAGAGCGTGAGTGGGTCGATCGGAGCCGGAGCCGGTGCCGGATTGGATGTGCCTCGTGCTGTCGTGTCAGGGAAGAGCGCCTCGAGCGAGAGGACGCAGAGTTTAATATCGGCCGTCGCCGCTCTGTGCGGTGCCATCGACAAGAATAGGATCAGCCTCTGTATTCCAAGGGAGAAGGAGGAACGGCGAGAGAAAAAGAAACGCCCTTACCGCTCCACGGCCCGTTCAATCCCAATCGTCTCGACTCGGTCTCTCGTCGTCGTGCGCAAACCGGCCGTGTCGGCGACGACGATCGGGTACCCGTGAAAATCGAGCGAGAGCTCGAGGACGTCGCGCGTCGTGCCCGGGATCTCGGTCACGATGGCCGCTTCCCTGCGTGCTGTGAGTCGTCCGGAGTAGTCCTTTCTGTCAGCCTGAGGCTAGTGTAGAGGCAGGGCGGTGAGCAAAAACGCGCACCGAGCCAGTTGAGGAGGGAACTCTTGCCGGCGTTGGGAGGACCGACGATCGCGAGGTGGATCCCGGACCGGATGATCTCGCCTCTCCTCCCATCGTCGAGGTATTTCTGTATACGCGCACTCAAGGCGACGACCTTTTCTCGAGCTGTCCCCGTTCCCGGCACAAACGCGCGTCAGCAAAAAACTCTCCCATGTCGGGCGGCGAGCGGGTGCTTACCTTGTTCGTAGACGCCCTCGGAGATCCCTTCGTCTTCACCGAAATCGATCAAGGCTTCTATCAGTGCAGTCGCTTCTATGGCGGTAGCCCGCATTGCGTCGTACGCTTGTCGCATTTGTCCCTGCGGAAAATGTCGGTGGCCGGGTTAGATTCCCCTGAGCTCGAGAAAGAGGTAGAAAAAAAGGGCACCCACATTCGCTTGCCGGGCAGCGAGTTTTCGCTGTGCCTCTGTATCTGCTTCGACGAGGTCCCGAATCCCTTCCACCTCGGTCAGGTCCATCTTTCCCGCCTCGAACGCGAGTCGGGTAAATTCGCCCGGCTCGGCGATTCGGAACGAGGGCGACAAGGTCGGCAAGAGTTTGAGGAGGAGTTGCATCAGAGCGGGAGACCCGTGCAGGTGTAGTTCGAGGGTCGGTTGGGCCGTCAATGCAGAATGTCCTGCGCGGAATTCTCGCAAAGCACGAGTCAGCAAGACAACGTGGATTCTCGTGACGCAGACCCGCACTCACGTGGAAAATACACGACGACGCCCTCATCGAGCACTTCGTCCGTTTCCGGGTGCACAATCTTGCGCAACACGGCTCGTCTCTCTGGCGGCTCTTCCACCTCGCGTTTGAAGCGTCTCCTCGTCCTCGGCGACGCCGTCATTCTCCGCCATACTTCGAGCGCATCGTCTCCCGAGATGCGCAAGATCGCGATGGCCGATTTGCCTTTGCCGGTTGCGGGTGCAAAGATGGTGGGCAGACGAGGAGCGATGAACGCATCGCTCGAAGAAGCGGAAGAGCGGTGAGCGAGTCGGCGGCCGGTTGGCAGTCGAAGGTTTGGTCGGAATAGCGTTTCAGCGCAGCAGCAACATTTCGACCAGGTCAGCGAGGACCGCAGCATGCTGTAGAGAGCCAACCCGGCTTCATCAGTCGAACGGAGATCCCATCCAGTTTCAGCCTCTCTTGATCTCCGCTCTACACACCCAAAACTGCTGTTCGTAACTGCGCCTGCACGAATTCGCTCTAGAGCAACCCTCCAAGCTCCCGACCGAAGCAGTGGACGACCCTCTCCTCCGTGGCTCTCGTCGCTCTGTCCGATGGCTTCGACATCGTGCTACATCGACTTTGCGGCGGGAAAACAGGACGCTCACGACGATGCAGTCCGGCGCTACGAATCGCTCGTCTCTTGGCTCGAAACGAACGGACCAAAGTATGGCCTGGCGAGCCGGCTCGAAGACCTCGACGAAGCTGCTCAGGAGACTTTGACCGCTGTCTACAGCGGTGACGCGCAGGTGCGATCTGGATATGATTCATATTCTTGCCGTAATCTTGCTAAAGTTATAGCCGTGCAGACCGAGCTGTCGGCGAGCGACCTGCGACCACCGCCATCGCTCCTCCTTCCTCGCCTCCGATTCACCGTGTCCTCCTCTCCCGGCCTCAAAAAGACGACGTCCAATTTTCTCGCCCTCCTCACCGACGAGAAGAAGCTCGTCTCCAAGCGCGCGCCCAATCCCCCGCTCCGATACGCGGGCACGCCGGTCTTTCGAATCGAGAAGGGGTTCGTCGCACAAACGGGAGATGTCACTCGGAGAGACGGTTCGGGAGGAGAATCTATATGTACGCAGTCTTGATGGTGATTACTCGGCTCCGAGTCGCTGACCCTTCCCCTCGCGCACAGATGGAGGTGCCTTCAACGACGAGAAGGAAGGCCTGAAGGTTGCGTTTCAAAAGGGCACGCTCGCGATGGCAAATTCGGGCAAGAACTGTAGGCACTTCCATTATTTTACCTCAAAGTGCTAGCCGCCGCTGATCTAGGCTACTCCGACAGCAAATACTTCACAAGTACGTGACATCCCTGTTTCCATACACCGGCAACTTTTGATCGACTGCTGATTCTGCTCCCACAAACGCGCAGTTCTTTGTCACCCTGACAGATGATCCAGCCAAGCTCAAGAAGCTGACAGGCAAGTATGTGGCATTCGGGCAAGTCGACATCGCCGACTCGAGCAGTGCGTCTTGTCTCGAGCGGCTCGACGCGCTTGCAGACGGTCAGGGCGGGACAACATTGCCCGTCCGGATAGAGAGTTGCGGCACATTAGCGTGATGCAACTAAGCGTGTCCGAAACCGGTGTTTACATGCCTACCTGAAGAGAGAACAAAGTAGGACAGCGCGAGATAGCCGCAAACCCAAGATTTGTGTATGCAAATTGTTTCGCAAATAAAAACAAGCATGTGTGCTTTGTATCTTAGTCGAACGGGCTTGCGGCACGTGCAGCACTAACTACATACATACGCGTATTGCGTACACGGACAATTCGTATCAAAAGGTCCGGATAGTGCGGGGTATGGTGATGATGCATGCGAGCCGCTCCACTTCCAGGAGGGACTTCATCGCACTGGCCATCCCGTCGGTGCTACACACTCGTCTCTTCGGCGCTTGTTACTTATCCAGTCCGGCTCAGAACCCGAGGAACTACGACCATGCCCAAACGAGCTCTCGTCACCCTCGGCATCGACCTCGACTGCGTCGCGGGCTGGCTCGGTGCGTTCCTTCAGTGACGTTCGGACACAGATTCTGCCGCTAATTAGACTCCTTCGACAGGCTCCTATGGCGGAGAGAATTCGCCAAACGACATCTCACGCGGCGTCTTTGCTGCCGAAGTCGGAATCCCGCGCATGCTGAAAATGCTCGACAAATACAAGATCAAGGCGTCATTCTTCGTGCCCGGCCACACGCTCGACTCGTTCCCGGAGGAGTGTGCTCTGATCCGCGCTGCGGGCCACGAGTTTGGCTTACACGGTATGTATTGCTCCCTCCAAAGTGAGACGAAACCTGGACTGAATCACGTCCTTTCAGGCTACTCTCACGAAAACCCGATTGCCATGACTCTTCAGCAGCAGCGCGACGTCCTCGACTACACTTTTAAGCAGCTCACCGATTTCTGCGGCAAGCCGCCAATCGGGTGAGTGCTGTCGGCGTTTTTTTTTTTTTTTTTTTTTTGCTTTTTTCCCCTCTCTCTCTCCCTTTCGCTGATGACTTCTCCTGCAGATGCACAGCGCCCTGGTGGGAAAACTCCAAGGTACGTTATTGGTTGAGTACGTCCCAGAAGAGCAATGACTGACCCATGGCTTCAGGAGGGCGTCGAGCTCTTGCTTGAGAAGGGCATCCAGTACGACCACTCATCCCAGGCTCACGACTGTATGCCTTTCTACACCCGAGACGAGGACACCTGGACCAAGATTGATCTCGAGAGAACCAAGCCGGCGAAGGAATGGATGAAACCGCTCGTCAAAGGCAAAGTGACGCCACTCGTGACGATCCCGGCCAAGTGAGCCCCTTTTTCGCGTCTTCTAGCGCTCCCCAAGCTTACTCTGAAGCTCTACAGCTGGTATCTTGATGACGTACCACCCCACATGTTCATTAAGGAAGAGACGGCCTCGCTTTACCTCCTTGGTAGACAGAAGACTGACTCGTCTCTTCTGCGCGTTTCCGGGATCCTGCTCCCCGCCTCGCTCCCTTCTTTCCCCCTCGGCCCAACAGGCTTCCCATGCTTCTCATGGCTATGTGGATGCCGACGTGACGCTCAAGCTCTGGAAGGCGCACTTCGGTAAGCGTCCTCCATTCCCGGTCCAACTGCACGCGGGAGCTGAAGGTGCACCTGCTAATCCTCCCTCCTCCACAGACTACTTCTACCGCGAAGAAGAGTGGTTCGTATTCCCTCTGACGCTTCATCCGGACACCGCCGGGCGACCGCACGTGCTCTTGACGGTCGAGAAGCTCATCGAGTACATCAAGACTTTCGAGGGCGTCGAGTTCTGCACCATGGCCGTAAGCGCGCATCTTCTGCGGTACTTACCTGTTGAAGAATGGTAACTTGAGACTGTCTACAGGACGTGAACAAGGAGTTCCGGGAGCGGAACCCGTTCCCCGGCGACAAGAAGGAGTAGTGAGCCCCGTGAAGGCGAGATTCGAGTTCGAGTTATTTCCCTGTGCATACGAATGAAAATTTGACTTCATCACAACTATCCTGGGATCCTGCCACTGCGCAAACGACTGCAGAGAGCACGTCCGCCGGCGGAATTTTCGAAGATGAGCGTTGCGGATTTCGAGCGGCCAATAATCACTTTCCTCGAGGACAGGGCGGGGTACGCAGGACTCTTGGGTTCTCCCCTCCCGACAACCTTTGACAAGGCGAATCTGCGTCTGGGAAAGGGAGCGGATGAATTCGTTGTCGGTTTTCCAGCTGAGACGTCCGTGCGCAACTCCATGCTTCCTTTCCGCCCGCAGGAGCTGAGGTCCAGTGAGGCGCAAAGGTGATACTCTTGTGCACAGTGTAAGCATAGCCACGTCAATGTAAACTGCGCAAACCGCCCGCCGGACCGGTCAGTTTTTTACAAAACGGGCCGACGTAAGAAGGTCCGTCTGCGTTCGCCGGTTCCGCTCCGATGCTCTACATAAATGTGCGAGGGCCGCTCTTGGACTCACTCTCTATTTCGCTCGAGCCGCACCTCAACGTCAGAAGCCTGTACCGAGTCTGCAGCTGCAACGCTCAACCTCCCACTCAAGATCGACAACTTGAACCCCACAAACCGAACCATGTCCTCCTCGTTCACTTGCCGCTGGGGTATCCTGAGTACCGGCTGGATCGCCAACAAATTCGTACTCGATCTCCTTACCGATCCAAGCACGCGTGACGCGTCCGACGTCAAGCACCAGGTCGTCGCTGTCGGTTCGAGGTCGACGGATTCGGCGAAACGGTTCGTCGAGGAAACATGGAAAGAGGCCGGCGTCACCGCTGGACAAGACCAGGTCAAGCTCTATGGAACGTACGAAGAGCTTTACCGGGACGAGGTGAGCAAGGCCGGCTTCCTGGCTCCGGCCGCATGCACGAGTACTGACTTTTTTTGCCGCTGCTTCTCGTCGCTCCAAATCACCGCTCGCACATCTGCCGGACTCTACGCTCGGTAACTTGGAGAACAGTCGGTCGACTGTATCTACGTCGGAACGCCGCACTCGCATCACTACGCCAACGTCCACGCCGCGCTGTCGGCCGGCAAGAACGTCCTGTGCGAGAAATCGCTGGTCGTCAACAGCAAGCAGGCTCAGGTTCTTGTCGACCTCGCCCGTCAAAAGAACCTGTTCCTCATGGAAGCGACCTGGACGCGGTGCCTGCCGTTTGCGAGCAAGCTGCAGGCAGTTCTCGCCTCCGGCGCGATCGGCGAGGTGCGCGCCGTGCAGAGCGCGATGTGCTTCGATTGGACCGAAATCGTGCGCCAGAACCCGGACCATCGCCTGATAAACCCGAACCTCGCCGGCGGAGCTCTCCTCGACCTTTCGCCGTACTCGTACACGATCCTCGCACTCTCGATCCTGCCGCGCAGCAAGGCTTCGCCGGAACCGCTTCCGATGCCAAAAGTCGTTTCCAGCGCGATCAAGACGCCGTTGGGCGTCGATGCGTCCTCGACGACGACCATCAACTTTGAGCAGCCCGACGGCCGCATTGTGCCGGGCACTATGTCTTCTGCGATTGATCGCGTTACGCCGCCCGAGCGGTGCGCGCTCATTCAGGGCTCGCTCGGCTACATCACCATCCGCACTCCGGCCAATGTCCCCCAGAGCTTCACCGTCGAGCGCTACGGTGCCGGACACCCGATGTGGATGTCCGACATGGAACACAAGAGCACGACCTACGATTTCGTCATGTCGAAGGGGACTTGGGGTTTCGCGTACGAAGCGGACGAGGTCGCGCGTTGCTTACGAGACGGCAAGAAGGAGAGCGACATCATCCCACTTCGGGAGACAATCTTGCAGATGCAGGTGCGGCGATCTCGTGCTATTTCCTCCTTTCGGACTCTCCGAGCTGATGCTTGCATTTTTTGCGGTCGTGGCGACAGATCTTCGATGAGATCCGTCGACAGAACGATCTCGCCTACCCCGAAGCTCTCGAGACCGTCGATCTCAAGTAGTAAAGTGGGTAGAAGACAGGAAAATTCGATTCCAGAACAGTCACGACGGATTCTGTTTGCGCAAGTTCCGATGACTCCGTCACAGCTTTGCAACAAAGTCGCGGACTTTGGGATTTGTGACTAGAAGCCGCGAGTCAGTTTGAAGTCTCACGCATGTACGTAGTCGCAGGCACCGGCCCCTTACCCTTGCGCAGGTACTTTGGTCCCCAAGTGCGGAAGTTTCGCTCCGTCGGCGAGAGCTGTCGCGTTCAGTCAATATGACATGGACGAGAACGTGAGACGGTATGTGAGGACACACGTAGGGCAGCTCGAGAAGCTCGAAAATTTCGCGTTCCGACGTCACGACTTTGAAGGTGTTTGGGCGGAAACCGTTTGAATTCTGGTCGGCGGCGTTGTATTTCTGTTGACCGGTGGTAATTCAGTGTGAAGTCAAACAACGTAGCGTGCGCCGGTCGACTCACATCGCCCATGCCATACTCGTTGAGACACCAGCCTTTTTGCTTCGCGGTGAACCGCAGCAGCTTCATCAGAAGCGAGTCTCCGGTCGAGCCGAGCAGCATGTGCGGGTAGGAAAAATACGGCGCCAAGCGGACATCAATGCGACCATAGTGCGGATTGCGGGGAAGGCGAACGAGTCCCTGACGCGGAGTGGAGAAAGTCAAACGCCCGTTCCGCCGTGCGCTGCGTGAGAAAAGGGTTACTCACGGCATACTTCTTGACCCCACGAGCCAGCTCGTTCTCCTTCTCGACGAGTCCGCGCTCTTCGAGCTTCTGCACAACCGATTCGAGCAGCTCTTTGCCGAGAGCGTCATGCTCTTTGCTGCCGTCGAACGATTTGTGCCAGATGGCCAAGTCGACATCGCTGGAAAAGGGCACGCCGCGCCGGTAGCTGCCGAGAATTTCGCATTCGAAGTCGAAGTTGGCTGCATAGACAGCCTCTTGCAGCGCCTCTTTCAAGGCGTCCATCTCTTCGCGCGGGATGAGCCGATTGATATCCTGCCCGCCGCACGAGCTTTCCTCAGTAAATGCAGTGGCGACTTGAGGCCAACTTGACTCGTACCTGTCGGTGCTTCAAGCCAACTTTGTGAGCATGCGCAAGTTTGGGCTTCTGGTCCTCGGGCCACTCGAGCAGGTCGTCAAAGGTCCGACAGCCGGCGTACGCAAAGTCGAGCGCTCGGGCCGGTCCGATGCTGCGTGGATGTTTCTTCAGCAGTTGAATTTGTAACGAAGACGACGGAAAGAAACAAATTCACTTGTATATCTGGAGAAAGCGAAGAGCCGCTTTGTCTGTCTCGCTCAGCTCTTGAAGCCTGGTAATCGAACCAGACAGAAGACGGTCCGAGATCGCCAGCCAGGCGAGGCCGTACAGGGGCGGAAGAGCCTTCTGTAGCTCGCCGAATGTACATTTGCCATCTCGCGCCTGCGATTGATAGAAAAGGGGATACAGCGCTCCTGCATGCGAGCAACCCCGTCAGCACTGCGGCCTGCTCACGGTGTCGGAGCAACGTACTCGTGGCGTCTTTGTATCCGGAGCCGGCTATGCGAGAAAGAATAGTCAGCACTTGATGAAAGAGGACGGCTGAAGGGGCTGTGACCTACATTTGGGCGACACCTTGTTGAGAACGTCGAGCAATTCGAGGTCTCGGAGGTCGTCCATGATTTGCTTCAAGTCAATCTCCCGCTCGGCGGGGATGCGGTGAGCCAGCAGTTGGACACGCCGGTCGTGCACAGGACCCTTGACAATCTTGGTCGGTAGAGGAAGGGCGCGCCGGGTCGACTGGCTCAGTCCGCGCTGCGCGCTGAGCGCTTGCAAGGTGAGGGGCCTGCGGTGCGTTGGCGTCAGTTTCCGAAGGGTGACATGATCGACTTGCCAAACGCACAAAAAGGCCGGCGAACCGACTCGCAAGCCGCGAGATCCCAACATTGTGGGCGCGAGAGAGTACGGACGCAGCAGGCGGAATCGGAGAGTGAGCAGCGGGGAGGTCATGGTGGCGTCGCTGTATCAAGGTGTTCGTCAGTATCTGCAGCTGGGAGCGTATTTCGGCTTGCGACCTACAGATACGGGCTGCGTATGCAATGGCAGAAGCAAAGGAGTCGCAGCGGCGCCAAGATCGGAGGAATGGAAACGGGGGACAAGGCTGAATGGAGCAGCGGGGCGTGCACCGTCCGTCGGGGCCTGAGCGCCCTGGGTCGACGCTAATGGGCGCGTCCCTTGTCCGTCTGGAGCTGCAACATAGTGTTTAGCCTGTCGCGTTGGGTTTGATGTCGAGGGAAGCGCGACACGTCAAAAGCTTGAGAAGGCCATCGCGGCGGAGAGACGAAGCGTTGAATGCAGGACGGATGCATCTATGAACAAACGAGAGCCGTATAGACAGGAAGAAAATGGGGATCTAGCAGGGTACCTCCAGATTGACGCGGTAGAGGTGTAGGGAATCAAGAAGCTTTGACAGGACTGATCGGAGAGAGGGGCTCCTTGGCCTCGCTCAGCGCGCCTTCTTCGTCGCCCGATCCAGCCGACGACGAAGACGACGCTCCGATCTCGTACGCACTGGCATCCCGGCCGTCCCAGGTGACCCAGCGCAGAATCTCTTCAAACGCCGGACCTTCGCCGATCATGCTCTCTCCGTGCCGCAGCCCCTGGAATACCTTGAGCCCGCCGGCGCCGGCGTCCTGCCCGACTTTCTGCGGCTCGTGGACTTCGCGGAGACCGTTCCGACGGAGGTAGACGCGGACGCGCTCGGCGTGGATGATCGAGTCGTTCGAGGCGAGGAAGACGGCGGTCGCGTGGGCGGAAGTTCGGTTCGGGATCTCGCACGGGAAGAGCAGGTTTGAAGTCCATTCGAACGTGCGCGAGAGCATGTGGGCGATGCCGAGCTCGCGCATGACAAAGTAGCTGCGTCCGCGACCGGGTTCGTCAGCGTCCGTGTACGACCTCGCTAGCAAAGACGCGACTCACCGCATCAGGAACTCGATCGGCGCGGACGGCTTGTTGTAGAGGGCGCGGGCGCAGACCCAAGGTTCGTAGAGCATGAAAGAAACGGGATCGACGAGGCAACTGCGCGTGACGAGTTCGGGGCAGTCTTTGAGGAGCCAGCCATGCACGATCTGCGAGCAGCACAAGAAGAAGTTCAGTCTCATGCATTTCCGAAAGCGCCTTGCCAGTCAGGAAGGCGCATCGACAGTCAAGAACACTGCACGCACCGTTCCGTTCGAATGACTTAGGACGGTACATCCTCCCGCTCGTTCGTCCATCCCGTGCAGCCTGAGCGCGCGCGCCAACCCCGTCGTGCACCGCTTCTGATCGGGCGGGTCGAGGAACCCGCGCTGGAAGAACGACATCGAGATGTGCGGCTGCAACAAGACGAGGATCGGTCTCCTCCTGAGTGCGCGCGATTTCCCTAAGACGGCGACGAGGGTCGCGTACTGGGCCATGCCCATTCCGAGTCCGTGCAGGAAGATCAACGGCCGCTCGTCCTCAGCCAAGTCGGGACGGGGTTCCCATCCTTCCGGCATCCGGAGGAGGTACCGCGTCGCGTCACCGTCTTCGTACTCGCGGAACCCGCGCAGCTTGGCACGGGCGATGACGGCGTTCTGCAACAGCGCGACGACTCCGTACAGGAGCAGAGGGCGCGAGACGACTCGAACCGGGTCGAGCGTGAGTCGGAGCGCATGCACGGAGGGGTTCCGGCCTGGCGCGAACCGAGTCGCGGCGCGGGCTTCGCACAACGTCAAGCAAAACTGGACGAAGCCGAGTTTGTCGCTGTCAAAGGTCTGCTCGTGGCGCCTCCGTTCGATCGCCGCGTCGTCGAGTTCGAGGTGGTCGACATCGTCAAAGTCATGGTCGAGGTCCGTGTCCGTGTCGGGTGTCACGCCGTCCGAGCAGTACAACGCCGGCCGTCCGGCGCGGTCCCACTCTTTCCGTTCGTGTTCAATCTCGTGCAGCGGTTGGCCGTACATGGACCAGGCGAGCCAGTCTGCCATGTTGTCGCGCTTGATCTCGCTGAACGGGACGCCGCCGAACCAGTGCCGGACATACTCGCGAAAGTCGTGCGCGCGCGGGTCCTCGGGCGTCAAGCGCGGCAGGAACCGCGAATGCGGGTGATCGCCTCCACCGCCGCCATGACGGGTTTTGTCGGTGTTGTTGTCGTTCGTCACCGCTTCTTTGGCCGCGAGGTGGGCCTTGATGGGCAGGCGTAACGAGCGCACGGACGCCGACTGGGGTGAGGACGGCATGGCCGAATCGAGCGACCGCACCGACATGCGCGACACGCTCGCCGCGTCTGTACGATCCTCGAGTTCGGCGTCGTTCCTGATCGCAGTGGTGTTTCCAGTGTACGGGACTTGCCGCGCCGATATGTAATCGGACGTCGGCAAATCGGCCGTTGAGAGTTCAGGAGTCTGACCTCCGTCGGCCTGCGCGGGACGAGGAGGCCTACGCCGCGCCCGTGGCGGGAGCTTGATCTCGCCGTCGTCGCTACCGCGCGCGGCTTCCTCTTCGTCGCGCGCCAAGTCGGCCTCGGTGGGTCCGCCTTGCTTCGACTCGTGCCCAGCAGCATCATGACAATGAGGCACGAGGTGATTCCGGTGCTCGTACGCCTCCTCTTCGTCCTCGATGGTCGTACCGTTCTCGAGCGCCGAGAGGAAGAGTTGGCGGAGATGCTTGCGCGAGTGGCGCAACGGCGGGCAGAGTTTCTGGCACTTGTAGGCGAGGAAGCGGTAGTAGATGCTGAACAGGCACTCGATCGACGTGTAGGCGAGGGTGAGGTAGTGCAGGACCTTGAAGACCAAGCTCGACGAGGGCGGAGCGGGTTGCGCTTTGCTCAAGGCCGGAATTTGGGTCAGAGCGGTCCAGAGAACGTAGGCCCAGGAGAGGGGCGTGACGATCCAGACAGCGACGATGGCGGCCACGGCGAGCGCCAACGACAAATGGAACATGGGCTTCCACCCCAAGTCGGCTTTCGTCGCGAGCCTACGCCGCCTGCGAGTCCGCGAGTACGGCCGCGAAGTCGTCGACGACGCGCTGCTGCGGGTTGCGACTTTGCCTTGGCTCCGTTCCTTGGTCGTCCCGTTCGCATGACTGTCCACCTGCGTCGCCATCCTGTCGTCCGTGTACGTGGTCCGGCAGCTGAAGCGGTGGTGGCGGAGAATTCCGGATGGATGACGCTTCTCGCGTTCGCGTTCGCCAAGTTGACAAGCAGGGCGTGCCGAGCCTGGTCGGTGGAAGGGAGAGCGCAGGTGCACGGACACTGTCTAGAGTCCCAACGGCGTCTATAGTCGATCCCAGAGCGGTCTCTCAGGCAGCGGGAAGCTCAGCTCGAAAGGCAGGCCTAGGAAGCTTTTCCTTTTGCCGGTTCGCGCATCGGTTCGCGCGGTTGGGGAGCAAACAAAAAGGTGATCGAGAATGACGTGGCGTTGCAGCGCAGGGGAGGCTCAGGAAAGCTCACACGCAGCGACGCGACTTTTGGGGGCGAGCGGCTGCGCGAGGCTGTGTACTCTACAGACTCGGCACCAACTCGAGGCGCCAGTTGAGACAGATATCATGACGACTGGAGCAAAGGTGAGCAGCTCAGACCTTGTGTCCTGAGAGGGAGAGCGTGCACCGCTGATCGACTCGCTCCTCCTCCTCCGTCACTTTTGCGTCTGTTGTTGCGTCTCTGCGTCCGCGGGCGATGACTTTACGCGCATCAGGACCCTCTCTCGGGCCACCCGGGCCACCTTTCGCAGGAACAAAAGGCGGCGCTGCAACAGGTAGGTCTCGCGTGTAAAGGATCCGGGTGCACCGCCCTCGCTGATCCCACGTCGTGGCGTTGATCGCGCGCCTGCAGTTCAAGGAAGAACTCCGGGCAGAAGGCTACTATGACCCAGAGAAGCACGACGACGCCATGCTCCTGTCAGTGTTCCCCCCTTCGACTGATTTGAGGTATCGTCCTCTCCAAGGGGGAAAGACACGCCACAAGTGAAACTGACGCAAAGAGACACCCCGCCCCAGGCGCTTCCTCCGCGCACGCAAGTTTGACATCCCCAAGGCCAAGATCATGTGGATCGACACGCAAAAGTGGAAGCAGTCGTTCCGGGTCGACGAGCTGTACGAGACGTTCGAGTACAAGGAGAAGCCCGCCGTCGACCAGTTGTACCCGCGCTTCTACCACAAGACGGACAAGGACGGCCGGCCCGTCTACATCGAACAGCTCGGCAAACTCGACCTCGTCAAACTGTACGAGGTGACGACCCCCGAACGCCAACTCCAGAGCCTCGTCGTCGAGTACGAAAAGTTCCAGCGCGAGCGACTCCCGATCGTGTCCGAACTTCACGGCCACGTCATCGAGACCAGTTGCACCATCATGGACCTCAAGGGCGTCGGCTTGTCCCAGTTCTGGAAGGTCAAAGACGAGGTGCAGCGCGCCGCTTCCAGTGCGTCCTGGCTTCTTTCCTACTCTCGACTGATTTTGAGCGCGTGGTGCTGAATACCCTGCTTGCAAACTTTGCCAGTCTCGCAAAACAACTACCCCGAATCGGTGAGCTCTCGCGTGGCGGGAGACAGGGCCGTTCTTTGGGAGCTCGAATCGCTGATGCTGATCCGCACACGCGCCGCGCGCAGATGGGCAAGTTCTACATCATCAACTCGCCGTGGGGTTTCTCGACCGTCTGGAGTCTCGTCAAAGGGTGGCTCGACCCCGCCACGGTCGAAAAGATCCACGTCCTCGGCTCGTCGTACAAGGCCGACCTCCTGAAACAAATCCCCGCCGATTCGTTGCCCGCTTTCTTGGGCGGCGCGTGCGACTGCCCCGGTGGGTGTTCCCTCTCGGACGCGGGACCGTGGCATGGCAAGTCGAGGGACGAGTCGGTCAGGGCGTTGATGAAATTGAGGAGGAGCGTCGCGGTCGAGAGGGGCGACCAGATGGGTCAGATCGCCCCGCCCGGGCAGGACGACACCCTGACCACCACCGGTGCGCTACCCGCTGGCGGTGCCGCCGCACCCGCTGCCATCCAGGCATGAGATGTGCGCCCTTTCTCTCACTCGTAGAGGGCCTCTAGACTCCCTCTTCTGGCCCTCCCTTTCCTCGTTTCCATTCCTATTCTGTTCCGACGATAGTTTGCCCATTCTTCTTTTTGATTCCCTCTCACATAACGAAAACTGGCAGGTCTTTAGACTTTATAACGTCGCCGTTTTTCCAGCGCGCTTTTTCGGCTCTCTGTTCGAGGGTTCGCTAGGGCCAAACGGGCGACCGCGAAGAGACGAAAAGAAACGAGGGACTTGCGACGCGGTCCGGAAAGACCTGTGACTCCACTTAGCCCGACTCTCTTGCGCACACGGAACTCAAGAGACGCGGAGAGAGTCACAAAAAAGGAATCGTTCCGGTTGCTGGCTGGCTGGCTGGCGTGGCGTGGCCGTGGCCCAGCTCGCTTCTACTTCTGGATCGCGCCGTACACGGTCCAGGACTTTTCGTGGATCTGCGGCTGACCTTCTGGCGAGCCGGGGATGTCCTTCTTCAGCTTCTGCTCGCGTGCAATCAGGGAACGAAAGTCGGTCGTCAGTCTTTCGGGCGAGCGAGAAACACCGCCACTCCGCTTGAGAGGATCATGGCGTGAGGAGACAGACAGAGGGAAGGACGGACCAGCTTTTCAAACACGCAGTTGTTGAGGACCCGCTCCTCCTTCCGGCAGTGGTAAAACTCCTGTAGCACACAACAGCTCCCCATATTCAGCAAGCAATGCTCGCTCGCGCGCGCAGAGCGGGAAGCCACGCATGCATCTTTGAGGCGGGAGGGAGGGAACCGGGCTACTGACCTGGTTGTTCCGCTCGAGGCACTGCCAGTGACGGTCAAACTCTTGCAAGCACGTCGACCGGACCTTGGCGATCCTGCGAAATTGCGGAGTTTTTGTCGAAATCGGTGGTGCGCTTGTGTCAGCCATTAGAACCACTCGTCCTCGCCCTCGGTCCGCACGGGAGAACGCACAAGTCCTGGGCGCAGCGCGTCACTTTCCGACCCTCCTTGAGGCAGTGAGCCGGATCCCGGTTCTCGGCCTTGCACAGCATAAAGTCCTCTATTGTCGGACGAGTATGAGTGTTCCTGCCGGCAGAGAGAGAGCAGGTGCTTGGGAGAGGGGCGCACCGTTGAAGGCCTTGCAGTGCTCGCCGATGAAGAAGGACGCCGACTTGAGGGGAGCCGAGGTTACGCCGAGTTCTGGCACTTCGGGGACACTTGCGGGCATGGGTGTCGGGCTACATGGATTTGACGCGGGGGGTGGGTCGGTTCGAGATGCGGGAGGGAGGGGCGACGGGGTCAGCACTGCCTCGTTTCAGGCGGGGTAGGCCAATGGCAGGTGGACTGACTCGACATAGTCCTGAGCCGGGAACCTGTTCCAGAGGAGGACGAGGTCAGCGACAGTCAGTGTGTGCGGGTGAGAGAGAGAGAGAGGCCGGCGTTACTTTGCCTCGCGGTGGGTCGACTGCGCGGGAGGGGAAACGAGAGGTTAGCTTGTGGTTGCGATCTATAGCTGGCTGGACTGCTCACCATGGTTGCGAGTGTGCGGGTGAGAGCCGAGGTCAAGCAGTTCCGGGCGTCTCGATTGGCTCGGACTTGTCTCGACGCCGCTCACTCAAGTCTCGCCGAGAAGCTGGTCTGGGCTGTACAGACGACCAACAGTCAGCAACATCGGCAACCACGCTCGAACCGGGAATCCCGCCGCGCTCCTCCTTGTGCGCTTGTTCACCTTCCACTTGCTGTTTGCTATATACACAGCCAAGCCCAACGCTGGCTGGCCATACTCTGCTCGTACCGCTCTCTCTAGACAGCCCCCCACTGATGCCGAGTCTCGGCTGCTCCCTTGCCTCCCCCGCTTCGCTTCTTCCAGCCTCGAATCGACCACACTGCCGACGGGACAAAGGAAATGGACGAGTCTCCCCTCGCTTTCGCACAACGGTGGCGACGCGACCTGCACGGTAGGACCCTTCCGATTTATCCCTCACGCGACAAGCGAGTTGCACCCTCTTGACCGGAACGCTCCACGCCTTGGCGTACAGCTGCCATCAGCCGAGGAGAGACCCACTCGGAACAGCCAACAACGGCAGCCGAATTCGTCAAGAAGCTGTCCCTCGAGCTCAACGACCGGGCGAGAGACCTCCCCGCGTACGAACGGCAAAAATGTCAAAGGGTCCGCTGCCTCGATTTCCGGAAAGGGCTGAACGAATCCGAGGAACGCGACTGACGAGGAGGAGTCGCATGCTACAGGAACTTGAAGCGGTCCAGAGAGGGCTAAACGAATCCGCAGCCAAGGCAGCTCCGAAACCAAAATTTGCTTTCAAGCGAAGCGCAGCGCATCCTCTCCCTGCGAGCGACAACGCCACACCGCCGCCGCCGCCTCCTCCTCCTGCTTCCACTCGACCTGCAGCTGCACACGCCAGCGGCGGCGGAGGAGGAGCGCCCGCCGATGCTCTCACGCTCGCGAACCAGAGTCGAGCGCACCTCTCTCGAGCGGACTTGCCCAACCGGCGGACATCATTAACCGATTCGAAAACGCCGAGGGACAACTCCGATAGTCAGTGTTTGGCTCTCATCGCGTTGTCAGAATGCGTCGTCGACTTGCTCGAGCCAACGGCGACGGAAGGGGAGGATGGCAGTGGTACTCGGTCCGCCCTCACCAGCACCACATCGTCGTCGTCCTATGCAGCCATCTACCTCTCCGACCTAAGAGACTCGCTCGTCCTCCTCCCTGAAAACGCCCGACAAGGGAGCGTTCTCGTCCAAAACTGCTCAAGATGCGTCTTTGTTCTCGGCGGTCATCAGGTTCGTCTTCATTTCTGTCCTCAGGCGGGAGGGCGCCCGTTTTCTCTCTCACAAGCTCTCTGGGGGTCGTAGAGCGGGAAAACTGACCGCGGTCTTTGTTCTTTCCATTGCCCAGATCCGGATCCACGACTCGGAAGATTGTAGCTTCTTCCTCGCGGCAGGGAGTCAACCCATCATCGAGCGGTGTCGCGAGCTCGTGTTTGGACCTTATCCGTCCAGCCTCCTCCTCGAAGTACGTCCTCTTCCCTCTCATAGGGTGTTTCTCACCGCTCGTGAAAGCCCAAATAAAGTGACCCGGAAACCCCTAAACACCCTCGACCCGAACCC
This sequence comes from Rhodotorula mucilaginosa, assembly GCA_034406715.1. Taxonomy (NCBI): domain Eukaryota; kingdom Fungi; phylum Basidiomycota; class Microbotryomycetes; order Sporidiobolales; family Sporidiobolaceae; genus Rhodotorula; species Rhodotorula mucilaginosa. Next base: position 442,531 of record CP137865.1, read on the forward strand.
AGTCCAATAGCTTAACAAACCGCTTCGATGCCGTGCAAGATTTCGACGACCCGTTCGCAACCTCTTCACGACCATCCCAGAATTGGCGACTCGCAACCGAAGCCGACCGAGCCTCGCTGGACGAGGCCCTCGCGCGATATTTCTCGACGGGTACGGCTCGAGGAGGAGCAGATGGCGGCCAAGCCGTGCGAGAAGGATTGCTACAGTCTGTACTGGGGCGAGTGTAAGAATGGGAGGCATGGGGTATCTACATGTGTGTATTTCGACTTCAGAGAGCGGAAGAAGCGGGCGAGGAGGGTATCAAACAGATGTGGGCGTCGACTCGGTTGAATGAAGCGGAATTGGAACGACTGGCTACTGCTCGTCGTAGTCGTCGACCGGACGGACAACTGTTGGCTCCGGGAAGGATCCTTCCAGGCAGGAAAGACGCAAGGTCAGTCTCGTATTGGTTCGACGATTCGAAAGTGAAGAACTGGCGAACCATCTGCGGCCTTGAAGCTGAAAGCGATCTCGTCCGCCTCGTTCCTGCTCAATCAAGATGCAACAACAGTCAGCATGACTCCGTTCAAACGAAAAGGAAAGGGCGACCGAGTGCGGTACTCACACTCCCCACTTTGCCGCGCCAGTTTTCTCATCTTGCAACCGGACCCAATGCTCGGCCTCGTTTCCTTCGGCAGCAGCCATATTCCCCTCGGCGTCCTTGTTGGACGGTTCGAGCCTCCACAGCGCAATGTCGTCCGCGTTACTGGGCAAGTCGCCGCTGCCGCCGTTGAGTTCGGGGTCGTCGGCCGGGGCGGAAGAGGCCGTGGCTTGTAATGCGCCCAGGAGGGCGGACCGGAGCTCGGACAGAGTCGTAGAAGCGTTGACGGGGATTAGGATGGTCGCTGGTAGGAAGGTCTCTGTCAGTTCATCCCACTGATTCTACAGTTTGTTGAGAGGTGTGTCACTTTTTGACGATTTGAGGCGCAAGGTCGAGAGCGGGTGACCGCGCGGCTGCCGTGAGAGGTGGGCGGGTCAGGGCTTTCGATATGCATTGCTTCTGCCTGTACGCACTCACCATCCTGAGAAAGCAGTCAAACGTCAAAGAAGCGGAGTTGGAGAAGATGTCATTTCGAGATCAAAGGTCGACTTGCGACACTTCACCGGCTAGACTTGACCGAGACAAAGTATGGCGCACCGAGCAGTCTACGCTGCACTCAGACCTGTCGCGCGCCTCGTCAGCGCCCCAGCGCCGTCCCAAACTCTCGCCCGCGCCGCCGCCATCGCCTCTCACCCGACCGCATCTCCCTCGCTCATCTTTGTCCGAACGAAAAAGACCAAGCCCTCCAAGAAGGCGGAGAACGATCCGGAAGCCGGACGAGGAGGCGCCAATGCGGGCAAGAAAGGCGGCAAGGGCAAGGGCAAGATGCTCACCGAGGACGACTTGCTCGAGCGGCAACTCCCCGGCGAACACTTTGAACTCAAGGTCCTCGAAGGCAGGATGCAAGAAGCGATCGACAGGCTCCGCGTCTCGCTCAACACCGTCGTCGGCCGCGTCGGTCGGATCACGCCAGGTGAGTCCGGGCCTTTCCTCTTTTTCGTTCCCTCCTTTTTTCTCATCTTCAAGCTAACGCTTCTGAACGCGCGCAGCACTTCTTGATGGAGTCAAAGTCGATACACCAGAGGGAAAGCGCCCCTTGCTCGAATTCGCCAACGTCTCGGTCAAGGACGGCCGGGACCTTGTCGTCACTTGCTACGAAGAATCGGTTCGTCTTCCGCTGCTTTTCTGTTCTCTTCTGTTTTGACCCACGGCGAAGGTTTCGCTAATACCGCATGCCGAACATGTCCTCAGAGCATGAAAGCCGTCTCGGCCGCCATATACGCCTCGCCGCTCAACCTCGCACCGCAACCTTCCGGCGCCGCAACCCTCCGCGTACCCGTACCGCGTCCGGACCTTGACAAGCGGCAGCAGTACGTCCGTGACGCTCAAGCGCTGTGCGAAAAATCCCGCAACACGATCAGGGCGCACCGCATCGACGGGCAGAAGGACATCAAGCGGGATGTGGACGACAAGGTCGTCGGAACGTCCGAGGCACGGACAGAAGGGAAGAAGGTAACAGAGGCCGGGTTTCTTCGAGTTTGGTGGGATGCAAGAGCTTACTCGGGGCTGGACTTTTACTGCAGCTCGACGACGCGACCAAGAAAAAGACGGCCGAAGTGGACAAGATTTTCGAAGACGTAAAGAAAGTGTGAGTGCCGGTTTCCTTCTTACATATCGCGCACATCTCACTGGCTGACTGCTATGGATTCAGTCTGTTGGACCAGTAGATCCTGCCGACTGCATCGCACAATCCCGGCCGCGTGTCCGTCATTTGTTTTTCAGACGAGGGGGTTTTCGACTTGGTTCCAGAGCGTGATCCGCTGTCGAATGACCCTTTCGAGCCGTCGAGTATGTTTGTCGCCATTGACGCTCAGTATAACGGAAGTCGTCTGGAAGCTCAAGCTTTCACCTCTTCCCACGGCACGGCAAACCTCCCAAATTGCTTCCTCCGCTCTTTAGCTTTCAGACGCTCTCGATCTCGGACACTAGTATCGCTAGACCTTCGCGCCTCCTTCAGTGCAAGTATGTGATCTTTAGGTTGACATCAAGACACTCTCACGTGATTCCCTACCCTAATCTGCTCAGACTCCGTGCTGCTCCCTCGCCGACAGGATGGCCGCACGAACTCCAACACCGCCAGCAGCAGCCAAAGCGAGATCGTACTCGTGCTGAGCCCCTTCACGGTTGCCTCCAGCGAGTCGCAACTCTGCCATCGCGCAGCGCAGCGAGCTCACCTCCCTGACGCTCGAGGGTCGAAGCCGGAGGGCGAGTTCGATGTCTGCGAGGGCTTGCTCGGCGTCACCTCTGCGGACGGGGACACAAGCCATGTCAGTCGCGCAAGTATCTTGGGCAACCGCCTTCGAAGGGGTCGCCGAGTGCTGGGGACTTACTGAACAGCTTTCGCAGAGCCTCGGAGCAAAAGGGTCGGGTACGCCGTGACAGGAAAGCCGGCTTCAATGGCGGAAAGGACAGGTGCTCCACTCGGCAGTGTTTGAAGCACGTCCACTTCCGACGCTGCCGAAGACGGCATCATTGCGGTTCGGATGACTCCGAGCGACGCTTCGAGCTGTGCGAGGCAGGTCTCGAGCGTCGTGGAAGAGGCGGATCCGAGCTTGCTCTCCTCTTGCTTGATGAGCGCGAGGGCTTGACACGCTATGTGGAGACCGACGTCCTAGAGTGGTCAGCATCTCCTTCGCATGGAAGACAAGTTCCCTCGAAAGAGAGGGTCGAGAACGCACCCGCCGCGTAGGGATCGGCTGGATCTCGCAAACTGGCGCTGTACCCAAAATCCGTCGCCGCGGACGCAAAGTCGCCAACCTAGGAAGCATGTCGACTCCGAACATCAGCCTCGCTGCGCACTTCGGGAGGAACCAGAGAAGAAGGACATACACTGCAATACGCCCAACCTCGAGCGAGGTACTCGAGGTCGGAATCGTCGTCACCCAGTCGACTGCGGTACGCTTTCCCAGCTCGGACGGCTGCGTTTGTAGTTGCAAGATCTGCCAAAGCACCGGTGGCGTCGCCATCATTGCCGCGGATGGTGGCTCGAAGGCTCAGTGCAAGGACGTCGCGAGGAACTTGAGCGAGGACCGCTTCGATATCCCGCAAGGCGTCCTTGTTACGGCTGCACCGGCGAGACAAAGAAGAGAGTCAGATGAGGTTTCTCTGAAGAGGCATTTGGGCGCGAACGCACTGCAGTTCCTCGAGCACGAGCGCCCGAGCGCGAAGGGCATCGACATCCGGCTTGTGCTTGTCCTTCTCGCCACTCAAGCCGCGCTTGGACAAATGAACGGCCAAGTCAAGATCGCGTAGAGCGTCATCGAGTAGTCTCAAGCGGTAGTTGACGAGTCCGCGTCGAACATGCAGCGAGACCGAATTGGGCTCAAAGAGCAAGATGTGACTGAACCTGTCCAGCAGGACTGGCAGGTCGGTGAAAGTAGAGGATTTGTACAATCGCAGGGTATTGAGCCGGTATTCTTGACGCATAGAGCGGTAGAGCTGCTTTCGATTGGGGAAAGCCGCAAAGAGCTTGTCGCGCAGCTCGGTTACCTCCCCGAGGATTCGAGGCGGCGATTTGGCTGCGTCATCGTCGGGGACAGGTTTGGCATTGACGAGCGCCCAGCGATCATAGATGAGCCCGTCTGCAATGGAACCGCATCAGCATGGTTGAGAAACGGCAGGGTGAGAGCCGCCGGGAAGCAGTCTCACCGCTCGCCAAGACAGGGTCTACGATTTCTGCACCAGTGGGATCGACCAAGTCGAACACGAGTCCGGTCGGGTTTTCGCCCGGCGGGCTCATCGCTTCAGAGGTCATTGCTGTACTGGTCAGCGTCATCTGTGAACGGCGACGGCTGAAAGTGGAGCTCTGCCGCGAAGCGGACGGCTCGAACGGCGCGTCCTGATCCGCCGAGTACTGTGACGGTGCCGAAACGGGGGCGTACGGGACCGGTGCAGCGTGTGAAGGAGCGGGGTCGAGGATTGGGTAGGTAGACATGAGGAGGAGCTCTTCGTCCTCCTTCAATCGCTCTTGTTCTGCGAGTTGGTCGACGAGCTGGAGTGGCACTTTCTTGTCAGCAACGCTAGAAACAGGCCTTGTTGACATCGGCCGAGGCTGACCTGACTGATGATCTTTTCTGCTTCGCCGTTGCTGAAGCCCTTGCCGTCTGCAGCGCCACTCCCGACGGCGTAGGCCTCTGCCTTGAGCTCGTCAATCACTTCGTGGATCGCCTCCTTGGTCGAAGTCCTGCACACCGTCTCGAGATTAGTCGGCAAACCCTCGAGTGTCGTCTCGATCCGAGCGACGCCGGCCCGCGTGTCTTGTAGTGCCGAAAAGATGGCGACGCTCATTTTGGATGCGAACGCTTTACAGAGCCGATCGTCCAGATCTTTGAGCTTGTCTGATGCTTGCAATGCCGTCCATATCGATCGTAAATTCTTGTCGTTAGCCTGTAGCCCTTGAGCTGGTCAGAACCCTGCAGAGCTGTCCGTAGTGATTGCGGCATTCACCTGTAACCATTCTTTCGCTTTGCGGAAATCGCGCTCGATGGAGTCGAGCGCATCGTTCTGCGCGAATCCGAGCATCTGTTCCCTCGCTTGCAAGCGCTCGATGCTGATCTCGAGGTTCTGCGAGAAGCTCTCGAGGATGTCGAGGAGCGCCTTGTTGCGCTGCAGTCCGCGAGACAGGTCGGGTGTCACCAAGCTGCCGCGCAGCGACAAGGGTAATTCCGTGTGTGAAGACTCACTGTGTGGACATTGTGGTACTCGTAGAGCGTTTTGACGATCTGGACGCAGGCGCCGACGGCAGCAAGAGCTCCAAAGGACATGCTCGAACCCCGTCAAAGCTGACCAGCAGGTATAGCAAATGCAGCACCGTCTTAAGATGACTTGAGCGGCTGAGAATGAGGTCTAGAAGCTCCCCAATGGGCGTCGAGTGGGCGTGTTGAGCGAGAGGGAAGATGAGTCGGACGGCGGACGAGCTGTACAGGTCCGCGGAGGTCCGTGCGGCACACGGAGCATCTGCGGTATACGTCGAGCAGCTATTCAAGAAGCTATGTACGCAATCCCTCGAGCGCAATGGCGTGTAGAGCGTGACCTGTGAGCGGCCGGAGTTGGGCCGGAGAAAGGAGAAGAAAGAAAAAAAGTTTCACGCGGAAGGGCTGCCGTCGCCTTTCGACTTTGACGGGCTCAGCTCTCGCCGACTATAGCCTCTTTCGAGCTTCGGAGCTCGCTGAAAGACGTCCCAGGAGGGATCAAGGCGATACACGAAGCAGGCGGAAGCGAAGTGCACTCGACGACCGGTGGCCGAGTTTCCACGTGCGACGCTGCAAGCGACCGTCTCGACTCGACTCCCTTCACCGGCAGGGACGGCGAAGGAACTCAGCGTCAAGGGAAGCTCTCGAGCTACACTGGCACGCGCGCGAAAGGTGGAAATGGCCAAGATCGAGGCGAAACTGCCCGAGGTGGTCCAGCTGGGCATCTGCGTCGGCGGAATCTATGCGTCCTTCCTCGTCTGGGCACTCGTGAGTGGTCCTTCTGTGCACAGTGGCGCATGACTAGACGCTCAGCTGACCTTCCCGTCATTCGCAGTGCCAAGAGCGGCGTAAGCAAATCTGCCTCCGCTTCGTAACTTGATCCGCCTTCCGACCGCAGGCTGACCCCCGTTCTCCCTGCACAGTCTCGACGACACCTTACCTCTCGACAGGCACTTTCCCGACGACAGACAAGTTCCGATCCGTCCTCTTTGTCAACACGGTCCAGTCGGCGTTCTCCGTCCTCTCCGCCTTTGTGTTCCTCGTCGTGACGAAGCGACGATCGGGCGTGTCGTGGCGAGAGATCCTCGGACTTCCTCAATCTGGGCCGGTCCCTCCACCTGGCAAGGACAAGCCCCTCGTGGCGGCGAAGAACGGGAACGGTCTCGGCCCGAGGCGCCACGGAGCAGGCCGGCTCCTGCGCCTGTACGCGTTCATCGCGTTCGTCGCCGCCTCGGCAGCGCCGTTCGGCTTCCTCGCCCTCTCGCACATCTCGTTCCCGACTCTCCTCCTCGGCAAGTCGTGCAAACTCGTCCCCGTCATGCTCATGAACATCCTCTTGTACCGCCGCAAGTTCCCCTTGCACAAGTACGCCCTCGTCGCGCTCGTCACGGCCGGTATCTGGGCTTTCATGGCCTTCAAGCCAACCAAACCGGGCAAAGGACCGTCCGGGCCGCAGACGAGCAGTCTCCTCGGGATGGCCTTGCTCGGGTTCAACCTGATCCTCGACGGCGTCGTCAACGCGACGCAGGATCACGTCTTCTCGACCTTCTCCCTCGACGGACCGCAAATGATGCTCTTCATGAACCTCTTTGCAACCCTCTTTACGCTCGCGGCGCTCCTCTTCCCCTACGCCCTCACTCCGTCGTTCCTTCTCCCTGCCGCAGCCGCCTCGGGCGCCACTACGCATGCCAACGAACTTTCCTCCGCCCTCGCCTTTATCGCCACGCACCCTTCAGTCAAGACCGACATCCTCCTGTTCGCATTGACGGGCTCGATCGGACAACTGTTCATTTTCGTCACCCTGTCGTTGTACGGCTCCCTCACCCTCGTGACCATCACCGTGACGCGCAAGATGGCGACAATGCTCCTCAGCGTCTTTGTCTTTGACCACCGACTCGCACCGGGTCAGTGGGTCGGCGTCGCCACCGTGTTTGGGGCGGTGGTGATGGAGGTGAGTTTCTTCCGTCCTCCCATGTGCGTGGCTTACGGCTGACGCTTTCAATCTCCCACAGGCTGTCGTTGCGCGGCATGAGAAGAAGCACAAGCAAAAGAGTAAATGAACAGAGTGTATCTTTCATGTAGAGGTCTGCCTGCATCGCATTTGTCGCATATCCTTCCTCCCTCTTTTCGATTGCTTCTTTCTCGCAACTGCAGACTGTCCCTGCCTTCATGTTCAAAGGTATGCGTGTTTCAAGCGCTTTTGGCACAGATTCACAAACACTGAAAGACAAGCGCGGACTATGACAACAGGGTGTGGAAGGAAGGAACAGGCGAGGAGAAAGCAGGTGGACAGGGGTAGGTCACGATCCCCCTCATCCGGCAGGAGCTTCCGCCGAAGAGACCGGCGAGTGCGAACGCTCGGCGAGAGGGGTGACGGTGCCGCTGCCGTCGCTACCGACGTCGTCGGCTACGTTCGAGGTGCTGCTGTTGTCGTTTCCGACGACAGGTTCGGCGTCGTGGTCCGCCGGAGTCTTCTCCTTTGCCGGTTTGACGTCGTCGGCGACAATCAAGCCCTGGAGCCACGCCTCATCCTCCGGCTGACTCTCGGCCGAGCTCGGACTGACAGGCGCGTCCTTCAACAGGGCCGCAATCTCCTCGTCGACGTCGTCCTGGACGCCCTCCTTGTCTCCCTCGTGCGAGCGGTCGAGGCTCGTCTCGCCATGACCCGAGTCGTAGCTCTGGTCGGGTTGCTCTTCCTCCGCGATGGCAGCGGAAGACTTGTCGGGCGACCCGGCCTCCTCGTTCGCCATCGCCTCCGAAGCGGTCGACTCGATCGTAGACGAGCCCTGGACGGATTCCGCCGAGGTGGAATGCGCAGAGGGCATGCCCCAGCCAGTAGCTGCAGCAGACGTCTCTTGCGTGGAGCCAGCGCCCCATCCGGCAGCGGCAGGAGCTGGAGTCGAAGTCGAAGCAGACTCGTTCTCGGTCGTGCCGCCCGCAGGCAATGGCGCCCAAGTACTAGCTGCCGCCACCGCGTTGTCGGCGGTTTCGAGAGACCCAAAGGTGTCGACTGCGAGCAGTGATCATGATGAGCTCTCGAGTCGGGTCGCACCGCAGATCGACGCGAGACCCGGGAAGGATTGAACTCACGCATGCCAGACTCGCGGACGTAGCTCTCAAAGTCTTCGCTGATGATCTGGTCATTCTCGCCCATGACCTTGCGGATCTCGGCGGCAATCTCTGCAAAAGGTTTTGTCGCGCGAGAGTCAGCACGGAGAAAAAAAAAAAAGGAGAGGAGGCGAGTGGCACATGCTTACTGTAGTCGCGCGAGCCGGAGAGGAAGGTGATCGAGCGGCCTTCGTGACCGGCGCGACCAGTACGTCCGATGCTGCATCCGGTAATCAAGAAGTCAATATTTCAATGACTTGTGTAATTAGGAAGGAAGCGCAACGAACCGATGGACATAGCTCGTGATCTCATTCGGAGCGTCAAAGTTGACGACGAGGGTGACGTTCGGAATGTCGAGACCACGCTGCGCAAGGTCCGTCGCGACCAGAATGGGTGTCGTACCAGCGCGGAACTCGCTGCGAGGGCGTGGTCAGCGGAGGCGGCAGAACGATGCGAACCGGGAAACAGGGACTCACCTGAGGGCGAGATCGCGTTCTTCTTGACGCTTGTCGCCTTGCAAGCTCATGACTTGCCAATTCCCTTCGTCGGTCAGGAGGAGCTGAGTCAAGTCGACCGCAGAGCGTTTGGTGTTGACAAAGATGAGGACGCGACCGCGCTTCTCCCCTTCCTCCTTGAGCAGCTCCATGAGCCTAGTCATACCGAGTCAATGAACGATGTATGTATGCCTCTTGACCATGCCGACCTTGGCGAAAGACTTGCCTGTCAACCTTGCTGTTGTACCCGTGGCAGATTTCGACTTCTTGCTTGATCTGGCGGCGTGGACAGGGGCACAGCATGAAAGCGTCAGACACTCCTCGGCTTCAAAAGTCCGATGTCGAGCTGTGCACTCACCGCCTTTGCCGCGATGATTTCGTCTTGACCGACTGTGACGCGAGTCGCGTTCTTGAGGTACTTTTCTGCGAGCTGGCGGACTTCGGGAGGCCAGGTGGCGGAGAACCTGAATCGTGCCAGCCGGTCAGCGCCGGCAGGCAGACGGTTCCTACGTTTCGTGCCGCTCACATCAGGACTTGACGGTCCGGGCGAACGCAAGAAAGGATCTCGTCCAGTTCGGTCTGTAAACGAGATGGGCAGTGCGTGTCAGGGAGTGGGTTTCTGGCGGAGAGGATCTCGGCGGTGTTGAAGTGCTCACCTCGAACCCTTCGTTTATCATGCGGTCCGCCTCATCGATGACGAGATAAGTGACTCGCTTCAACTGTAAAAGCTCGGGAGCAGTCAGCGCAAGAGTCGATCAGAAAAGACTGCCAAGATGCGAACATCCGCACCTGGACATCCTCACTGCAGATGTAGTCAATCAAGCGACCGGGCGTAGCGATCAAGACGTCAAAGGCACCGCGAGCCATCGCGGGAAGCTGCGTCGTCCTCGAGATTCCGCCGTAGGTCGCGACCGATTTGATGCCCGTCGAACCGCCGACGGCTTTGAACTCTTCGAGGATTTGCATCGCCAGCTCACGGGTAGGGGCAACGACCAGAGCGACTGGAGTGGTAAGGGAACGGGGGCATGGGAGTCAGCATTTCGTGTTGACGTCAACTCGAGGGGGGACCTTGGAAGGTCGACAGCCTCGAGAATACGCAGAACGAGCGAGAGCCGACTCACTTGGCCCCGGGCTCTCCTCGGTCGTCGGTTGGGCGTTGATGTGCATGCAGGCAGGGATCGCATAGGCGAGCGTCTTGCCGGAGCCTGTTTCGCTGATCGCGCTGCGGAGAAAGAGTGCGACGGAATTGTGAGTGGTCACTTTCAGCTTTTCCGGTTAACGCGAAGTTCGGAGGACGTACACCAGGTCGCCTCCGCCGCACGCAATTGGAAGAGCTTGGCACTGGATCGTGGTCGGCTATGCGAGCGAGATAAGAAGGCCGTCAGCCTCGACGATTCCGTGAACAAGTCGGAAGCGATAAAAAGCGGAGGCGAAGCAACTCACGGTGACAAAGTGCTTGGCCTCGATGTAGTCACAGATGTAGTCGGGCAACCTCGCCTCGACCCAGCTCGTGATGGGCTTGGCCGCCTTCCCTTCGATCGTGATGTTGCGCTCCTTGCGCCACTCTTCCACTTCGGCCTCGGTACGCTCCGTCACGCGCGGGTGCTCCTCGTAAAAGTCCTGCAGGTCGTGCCAAACGACTCTTTAGTACGGGGAGAAAGAGAGAACGATCGATGACGCGTTTGCTCACCTTGATGAATTCGGGGAGCTTTTGCTGGTTCCAATCGATGTGCGGCATGTCCGCAACGAAAGGTCCTGCACGGGTCAAGGAAGGGCGGGTTCCGCGTCAGTCGATGTCAAGGCTTTAAGCCGTGCGTACACCGATCTACGCACCTGACTCGCGCATAGGAGGCCCACCATAGGCACCACCATAGCCACGACCTCCGAACCCGGGAGGAGGACCGTCCGCGTCCATACCGCCATAGCGAGCTCCACGAGGAGGTCTGTCTCCGTAGCCGCCTGCTTGAGAACGCAGGACCGAGCTCTTGTCAGCACCATTTCTCAAATCGAAGGAGCTTGACCGATTCTTGGACTCGCCTCCGAAACCTCCTCCTCCGCCGCCACCGCCGCGGTTCGAGCCATACCCCTGACCTTCACTCCATCCTGAAGGGGGAGCCCAAGACATGTCAGCAAACGAGCCAGCGGGAACACGTCCGCGAGAAAAAGAAAGGGCATCGCAGAACTCACCGCCGCCTCCGCTCGGACGATCGCCGCCCATCCCGAGGCGTTCATCGTTTCCACCACCACCGTAGCCACCGCGGGTACCACCCGAGAAGGAAGCCGGCGCGGGACCAGAGAAGCTTGGACCCGGTCCGCCGCGAGGAGCTGCCGGTGGCTGACTTTGGTTCCGGTCGTTCGGGGCGAAATTGTTGTTGTCGCCGCCATTGTCGCGGCGGTTGTATCCGCCTCCGCCTCCTTGACCGCGTCCATAAGAGTCATCACCCCTCATAGCACCACCACCGCCACCGCCGCCGGGCCAGCTGTTCATGTGCGGAGGCGCTTCACGAGCCGGAGCTCCACCGAATCCTCCCGATCCTTGCGGCGGTTCGTCCCCGCGACCGTTCCTGGCTCCGTACCCTCCTCCGTTCCCGCCTCCTTGAGTGCCCCGAGTCGGGTTCCAGTTCAAAGTACCGCCGGAAGCAGGCTGAGGGGGGGCTGAGGTCCCCCAGGAAGCGGCGTGAGTGGGTGCGGGAGGGGCAGTTGGGGCAGATGACGACGCGCCCCAGCCGCCGCCGAAACCTCCGGCGTTGGCGGCCGGAGCTGGTCCTTGAGGTTGCGACGACGCACTCGACTGGTGCGGGGGCTCGTCCGAGCCTTGCTGAGGCGCCGAAATCCAGCCGGACGTCGCGGACTGAGGTGGCGGCAAAGGAGGACCGTTCGACTGCGCGCCAAAGCCGTTCCCGTTCCCGTTGTTGTTACCACCGAAAGCTCCTCCTTGGTGTTGCTGTTGGTTCGTAGGCGGATTCCAGTTCCCGGTCGAGGGAGGAGGAGGACCCTGCAACGCGGGGGGCGCGGACATGCCGGGGCGAGTACTTTGTCCGCTCAGGTCGGGAAAGCCAGCCTTGACGGCCGAGTCTGAAGCAAGTAGAGTGATCGTATGTAAGTGACGAGGCCTCTTGGGGGGAGTGAGGTCCGACTGGGCGCACGAACCCACGAGGCGCGGTCGAGGAGGCGGTGAGGGAAGAGGAGAAGAGAGACGAGATGGACGTACCCCAGCTACTGGCCATGCTGCTGCTTGTACGGTCAGAGTCGAAGTGCCGGGTCACCTGAGAGCACCGAGTGAAGAGAGGGGAAGAGAGTCAGCCGAGGCTGCCCGACGGTGCGAACACGTCAAATGGGGAACAGGAGTCTCGGTTAGCGCTCGGACGGCCGCGGAGTTCAGTCTACCGGTCAGCGTATACTCGGGCAAAAGACACTCAATACATAGTAGCAGGATCAGAGACGGCGGCGAGTCGAAGAACAACAAAACAGCGGCACTCTCTCGACCGCCTCCCCCGAGCTCACGGCGTCCAACCCCGTTCCGACGAGGAAAGCATACGCCTGACTAGCTGCACGAAAAGAAAGAGCATCTATATACTTCTACCTGACAATGCGGCCGTGGTGCCAAAGCTCAGCAGGCGACCACTTCTCGCAGCCGATTCCTTGCCGTTTGCTCTGTGCGTCTCACGACCGACTCGCCGCCTTCGCCGCCTCTTCTTCTTCTGCTTCCTGCGCCGCGACGCGTTCCAGCAACTCTTTGACCCTCAACCCTTCCCTCTTACCACTGACGAACGCCCCCGCGACACTCCCGTGATTATCGAGGTCGGTGTGCTCGCCCGCAAAGCCCAATCGACCTTGCCACGCCGGACGCGAGACGAGGATGTAATCGAGCGGAGTCGAGTATTCGTCGCCGTTTGCGCTTGCGGTGGTGGAGGAGGAGGAGTTGGGGAGAGTGACGGGGGCGGAGGTGGCGCCGAGGGAGAAGGGGTCCGAGAGCCAGGTGGTGACGAGTTTGGTGGAAGGGGTAGGAATCGTTGACGATTCGCCGCCGCCGCCGCCGCCGCCGAGGCGCTTGACGAGGTAAGCGTGGAAAGCGTCGGCCACCTCGTCGGTAGAGCAGCGAGCGTGTACTCGCGCGGCCGAGGCGCCGATGTAGGCGAGCAAAGTCGGATGAGGATTCATGCCAATTCGCTCGAACGAAGTAACGGGGATCACGGTCGACGCGAACAAGGCCTCGAGCGAGTCGGAGGACGTGTTGTCGCCCGTAGTCGGCTCCAGTGGGAGCAAGAGGAACGACCCGTTCTGGTCCGGAGAGGGCCACCACGCCGACGGGTACGAGAGGACGATTTTTTCGAGCGCGCCGGTTTGGATTCGTGCGAGCGCCGAGATGAAACTTGCTGGCAAGGGCGGGGAGAATTTGGGTGGGTTCTGTTTCAGGACGGCGTGCGGGATGGTCGAGATGACGGCGCGCGCCGTGTAGGTTTGGCCGTTCTCGGCCGTGACTTTGACGTATGTGGCGGCCTCTTCCCCCTCCTCGACGTCCTCGATCGACGTCACGACCGTGTCGAGGTGGATCTCACCTCCGCTCGCTTTAACATCACTCGCGAGGTTCGCAATCACTTCGCCGTACCCACCGACGGGGAACCCATCCGTGCCCTTGAAGCCCTGCTCGAAGCCCGCGAATTTCGCACTCTGCTCCTCGAGCGCGACGCCCGCTCCGATTTCGGCGGTCCGAGCGAGCGCGACCAGTCTCGGATCGTGTGCGAGTTTGGGGAGGAGGAGGTCTGCGACCGAGGTTGAGGGAGACGTGCCCGGTTGCGGGACGAACGAGTTCTGCGCCGAAGTTGCAAAGAGGGACGTCGCTTCGGCTTCGGCGAGCGGTCCCTCGGGACCGTAGACAAGTCCCTTTGCTCCTTCAGGTACGTGTACTTCCTGAGTGCGCGAAGAGGAAATCGAATCAGCCGCTCGAGAGCAGAGAGAAAGCCAGACGAAAGAGAGGTTTGGCTCACCATTCCGAGTTCAGCGGTGATCAAGCGCGCGACGGGGTTCCCCTCCCGGTATCCGTGGACCATGGATCCGCCGAGGTCTACGGGCTCCTTCAAGCCCATGGACGAGTCTGCGGTGAGGATCCTGCCTCCGAGGCGGTTGCGAGCCTCGAGGATGGCGACCTTGAAGGGGGCGAGCTGGCGCGCTGCTGCGAGTCCGCTCATGCCGCAGCCGATGATGATAGCGTCGTATTTTGCCATGCTGCACGCGTCTCTAGCTCCTCTAAGCGTGGAGCGGGTGAGACTACGGAGCGAAAGAGAGCGAGGCGAGGTGGGGCAAGGCGGATTCCATCTTGCGCTCACCTGCACCGCGACTGGGCAGCGATTGGGCAGGAAAGAGCAGGCTATACTCGGCATACGCAAGGTGAGCCCCTCCACTCGCTACTCGCCCTGACCGCCGAGCTCGTCGTCGTCGTCCTGCATGTCATCATCGCAAATCCACCTCGCTGCACACCTCGCACGCACGCTTGCTCAGAGAGTGCGTGCAGCCATACTGACACGGACATTCTTCATCGAATCGGCGTGCAGCCTTCCCACCGCCCAACGAACCAGCGCCAGTCTTCGCCTCGCCGTGAAGCTGCATTCCTTTGGTTCGACCTAGAAACCACAACGAAGCAACTACGCCGCGATGGAGTTGCGAGTCAAGTCAGAAGATGCTGCTGCTGCTACCAACGACTCGCCGAGCGTGACCGCCTCGCCCCTCCCGACCTCGTCCGACTACAACGATTTCCTCCTCCGCTCGTCCGCACCCCAATCGTCGTCGTCCGACCCGAACGGCGGCGGCGGCGGCTGGAAGTACAACGTCATGAAGTTCACCGCCGTCGGAGATCGCGTCATCGATCCGGCAGACGAGTCGCTCTTTCTCCGCCCCGTCAAACTGAACCGCAAAGACCCGAGGACCGTCCGCCGCTTGACCGACGAGGACCGCGAGCGACACAACAAGCGCGCCCTCGACCGCGCCGCCAAGGCGGCAGGACTCGACCCCAACGCCATGGACGTCGACACGAAACCGAACGTCGACGGCGACGGCGACAACAACGGAGGAGAAGGCACTGGCGCCGCCGAAGAAAAGGAGGAACTCGACCCCGACCTCGTCGGCAAGGGCGTCGACGGCACCACGACCGTGCAACGCCGGGGGCCGCGGGGCCAGTTCAAGAAAAAGTTTCAACGCGTCTATGTCGCGAGTGAAGAGGCGCGCCGCCTCAAGCGGGAAGAGTGGCAGCCTTGGGTTCTCGAAGACGACGAGGGCCGCGAACGCTGGGTCGGTCGACTCGAAGGTGGAGCCGGCGAGATTGGTGGAAGTGCGAACAAAAAGGGGGGTGAGAACGCAGGTGGCGCGGCTTCAGACCAGGGGAGGATTGCCCCTTCGACCTCGACCGGGAACGGGTCCCCTGCCTCGTTGGATGGCTGGCGACCGGCGGCGGAAGCGTCGGCGGCGGGAGGAGGCGGGTCGGCCTACGTCGCGTTCGTCTTTGGCGACAACGGAGACGAGTTCAAGGTCGTCCCGATCAACCGGTGGTACCGCTTCAATCAGGGTCCGAAATATCTCACCCTTGCAGAGGAAGAAGCCGAGGCAGAGGTGAGAATCGCATCCCTCTCTCTCCAATGTGTATTTAACTCTTTTTATAGCACTGACCCTGCGCGGCGGACCAACAGTACGCACGACAGCAGAAATCAAAGGAGCACGAGCGGTGGCAAATGCGGCGTCGAGCCGCACCCATCAGCGCACCAACTTCAGGCAGCGCGACGCCCCGTGCCGGCCCTGCGGGTCAAGCCTCAGGAGGTGGTCCCGCCACGGCTTCCGCTCTCCGATCGCGGATGCTCGAGCGCTCGACGGTCGGGACCAAACCGGACCCAGACGACGGCGGCGGCGACCTCGACGATTTCGGTCGTCCGCGGATCCGGACCGTCATCTCTTCGACGAGTGGAGGAGGAGGCGGCGCTGCTGGTGGTAGTGGTGGGGTCGGCGGGAGGGGGGGACCGAAGAGGAGGGGCGGGCAGGATCAGGACGACGACGAGTTTGATTACGAGGAGGACTTTCAGGACGACGAGGAAGGGATTGCCAAGATTGATGATCTCGCCGATGAGGAAGAGACGCGCGAGCTCGAGGTGAGGCGGCTTCCGAGACTCGGATCACTGCCCTTGTCCTCAGGTTCAGACTTGCTGACGATGGCTTTTTCTGTTTGTCGTACCTGCGTCACAGGAACGTATCCGTCGCGAGATGCGCGCCGCTGAAAGGCCGGACGCGATTCCGGACGAGCCGGCGGACGAGGACGCGGACCGATTGACGGGCACGGGCAAGGAGATCAAGAAGCTCGTGCGCAAGTCGGACAAGACGGGAGTGTACGAGTCGGACGATGAGGATGACAACCCTTACGCGAGCGTGAGTCCTCGTATATAGCTACCGAAAGCAGGTTCTGACTCGAGAGCTGATCGAGAGCGACGACTTTTGAGCAGTCCGATGCGGAATCCGATGGGGCCGCTTCGACCGCCTCGGGCGACCGCGACCGCTCCGGTTCGCGTCCGAGCACTCCTCGGCCCGGATCTCCCCCGAGCAACTACCGCTCCGGATCCGTCTCGCGCGGGCCGAGTCGCGCCACTTCGCCCTCTTCTTCGGGTGCAGCCTACCTCGCCAAACGCGCCACTTCGCCCGCCCCGTCCTCCTCGTCCCACAGCAACGGCAAGCGCAAGCGCGACCGCGCATCGACGACCGACGGCGCCGCTTCCGACTCGGATGCGGACGGCTCGAAGCGGCGCAAGGCGGGCGGCAAGTCGCCGTCGCCGGCGCCGGGTGGAGGAGTCTTGACTCAGGCCGACATTGTCGCCTACCTCAGGACGCGCCCGAACCAGACCAGCACGACCAAGGAGGTGTTGACGCATTTCCGCAAGGCGATCAAGGGTGACGCGCGCAACAAGGCGAGCATCGGTGGACTGTTGCGCGCCGCAGCGAATTTGGTCGACGGGAACCTCGTCCTCAAACCCGGCTTGTAGAACCTCTGTCTTGCGGAATGGTCTACAGATCAATGCGTTTCATAGAAAGTGCATTCTTCCACTGTTCGTGAAAAGTCTTGGGCGATAAAGTGCTACATGGTCGTTGGAATGGGAAAGGGTCTATGCCCGCGAGTTGTCCAGCAGCTCGCCGGTGTTTCATGCTGATAGCTTGTCAAAGTGATGCTGAGCTGTAGCTCTAGTCCTGTTTGAGTGACGCGTAGGGCTGTCAGTGCCTGACCGACGAGAAGAGGCTAAGAAGGCGACTGACGGTGAACGACCACGTAATGGGAACCTCGCCGGTGTCCTCGGAAGCAATGGCATCGAATGTACCGGTCGACAGGTCGAGAGAAGCCGACGAGGAGCATCCCGGGCATCTGCAGAGTGTGCTCGCAACGTCAGACTTCGCGCAAGGAAATCGGATCAAGAGAGGCAGGACTGACTCGTCTGCCACGGTGGCGGTCACGCTCTTTCCGTTGCTCGTGTTGGTAATCGTGACCGTTCTGCCGCAGTCCTGGCCGGTACCGTACATCTCCGTCTGCAGGGCGACGATCCGGTCCGAGTCTTGGTGCGTGGTCCCACAGGCGCCGGCGTTTCCGTCCTCTGCGAGCATGTCCCCTAAATCAGCTTCTCGCTTCTTCAGGAACTTGTGGAGCTGAAGAGCAGCTTACGGTAAAAGAAGGTGGCTTGACCGCTGTAGGTGCCGCTCGATGAAGAGCTTGAAGAGGAAGAAGACGCGGTGGCGCTAGCGGCCGCAGCGTTGGTCGAACCGGTGGCGGCTTCGTACGAAGTCGAGGTGGTAGTCGTACTCGAGATGTCCCCGCCGGAAGACGACGACTCCCCGGTGACAGATGCAGCCGACGAAGGGCCCGACAGCGAGTCGTGGTGCGCTCGCTGCGCCCAAGATTCCCTGACGGCGTCCGCGCGACGCTCAAGATCCATACGACGCCCTCCTTTGTGACGCCGAACGACCGGCTTGATCACTTTGGGCTCCGGAAGGGCACGGGCAACGCCGGCGCTTGACGGGATCAGCGCCTCCCCGTAGGAGCGGCGGGAACGGCGGTGACACGCGGCCTGCGCGGTCGAGAGCATCGAAAGGGCGAGAATACAGGCGGTGACAGAGAACTTCATTTTGTTGTCGGTGAGCCGGATGAGGGATGGGCACTGCAGAACACACTCAAGACCAGCTCGAGGAGGAGAAAGAGCTGCGCGCGGCAAGGTCAGCCTCGGTGGTGCTGGCCGTTTGCGCGAGCGGACGTACAGAGGGAGTCGAACAAGTGGTAGATAGAAAGGAAAGAGGCTGCGAGGCTCGGACGGCAGAGCGGTTGAGCACGCAGAGCGTGATCGACGTGATGGGAAGTGATCGAAAACGGTCGCGTCTAAACTTGACCTCGCCGTTTCAACTTTCGCAATTCCGAGCCTCCGCGAGCCTGCCACGGTCACATGCATCACATGTAGCCAGCGCGTGCATAGCTATATTCTGTCGAGCAGCTACGGAACTCACAGCGAGGCGGCCGCGAAGTGCAAGTCGATGCTTGCTCCCGACGGTATCACGTGCAAACGGGCGCTCGAGCTCGGTGCAGGTCGACCTACGTCCAGGGGTGCAATTGCGTGCAGGCCCAATCGAACAAGAGCCGCCGCAAACGGAAAATCTCTTGCAAGCAAGTGCAGGTCAAGACTCGAGGCAGGCTGGACATATCTGCTTGACAGAAGAAGAGAGGCCAATACGAGAAAGAACGAGTCTGCACTCAAGCCGAGTCCCAAGACCTACGGGCACAGAGAAGTTTGGTATCGTCACTACGCACCTATAGCGGTGTGCTACAAGTCAAAGCGATAGCGTATAGCTCGGATGCCGGACAGAAGGGTTCATGCAGCTTGAAATTGTGCAAGTCGCAGCTCAAAGCTCACCTCATTACGGCCGTCGAAGAAATCAAGCATCCTTCCCAGCTCGCACCACAAGCTGGATCTGCATCTTTCGCATCTGTCTGATGTGGGGAAATTGAGCGGGCCCGATTGTCGCCGTCAGCCTCGTTCTCCGAGTCGGAATCGTCTAGGGCTGGTCCCTCGCTATGCAACCACTTGAAGAAGGAGTCCTCTTCGGCCTTGTATAAGTCCTCCTCTGCGTGCTCCTTGACAACGTCCCAGATCTCGCTCGGGACGTCTGGCAACCCGGACGCCGTATTTTCGACCGCGAGGGAGTCATCGCCGCGACGGGCGACTATTAAATCGACGGATTTGATGGCGCCCTGGATGCGAGACCAGGCCAGATCGGCAATCACAAGGGAGAAAGTGTGGACTGGCGCAGCGTATACGAGGCGACAACCGGGAGTGGCGGCATCGGTGGTGGCCGACGTTTCGGCACGGTCCTCAGCACTGAGGTCCGTCATGTTGCGATAACAGTGTAGATGACAGCTTGTGCGGTTTGACACTTGTGGCAGTCCACCTCGATTTGGTGGGTTCGGATGAATGGAGAAAGGAAGAGAAGAGGGGTCGCAGAACAGCTAGAACAAGAAGCAGCGTGCACAGCGGACGCTGGTCAAGAAGGAGCGTGCACAGGGAACGCTTGTTCCTCTCCGGCATGCCGAGGACGTCGTCCCTGCTCCCCGGAATGCCGAGGACAGTCTATAGCTCCTGTATCCTGCTCTAAAGCTCAGACCAGAAGAGCCTTCTCAAAGCCGTCTCCAAGTCCGCTGGCGCTGCAAAGATGAACGTGATGCCTCGCCTTCAGGCCAGAGCACGCAAAGCCAGCAGGCCCTTGAAAGTGATATTTGTGCACACACATCACAAGCAACAGACAAGCTACCCGAAAGCATCAACCCGACTTTCCCGCCCGCCGACCCCCGCCGTCCGTCTCCTTTTCGTTCAACCTTCACGCCTTGCGCGCAACCTCAAGCACCTTCCAACCGGGACCCTTGTCATCTCCCCACTTTTCGCTGCCTTGCGTACTCTGCCTCTTGTTGTGCGAGGTCTTGGAATTCGCCGGCATGAGCTCGAAAAGGCGCGCGAAGCGGGCGTCCGCACCGGCCGGCAAAGGCGCTCCCTGTGCCGTGATCGTGTCCGGCTCGGCCGTCGCGACAGCGCCAAACATGATGGTCAAGGGCAGGAGGGAAGACCCGGGTTGCGACGTGCGATCAACGAGCGCGACGAGGGCCTCGCCGTTGAGATCGGTGTCGACGTCGGCGTGTTCAAAAGTTTTGTCGCCGACAAGGTGGTAGCAAGCGATCTTGAGACGATGATCCGAGAGCATGGAGACGATCTCCTGGTTTGGCCGAGGAAATGGGAGTGCCGGGGCTTTGGTCAGCAAGTTGAGCGCTCAAAATCTTGAGCCTCTCTTGGACATGGGATCGCCTGCACACAAGTGGGCGTGACGCACTTGGCTGTAATGGTTGAAGGTGCGAATCATGCCGCGCTGCTCGTACATGAGAAACTCGCAGTAGTGGCAATCACTCAAGTGGCCAAAGTCGAGCCGAGCGCGGCCGATGCGGTCGATGAAGTCGAAGCCCTCCGGGTCCGCGAGCTCGTCCCACAGCCCGTCGTCCGAGCCGCCGTGGAACCCGAAAACAAAGCGGTCTTGCTCCGCAAGGACCAATTCGCTCTTCGCGAACTGCTTGATGGCGAGCCAGATCTCGTCCGGAAGGTCCGGCAGACGGCGCGGCGCCGATGCACCCGTCTCGACCGCCAGTTCACCCTTGCGGCGACGGGCGAGGATCAAGTCGATGAAGAGGTACGTGCGCTTCACGAGCGGCCAAGCGCGCGCAACGATGAGGAGCGAGAGCTTGTGAACGGGCGCGGCGTACATGAGACGAGTCTGCAGAGCTGCGCTGGCCGTAGCGGCGACGGCGGCGAGAGTGGGAGCGGGCGCAGAAGAGCGAGTCTGCATCGTTGAGCAGGGCGAGGGTGTCTGCGCAGTCCTGTGATGCAGTTGCCGGTCTTTTGGAAGTGAAAGAGAGCCAGGACCGGTTCGACAAACGCTCAATACAAACTTTCTCTCGCTCTTGCTCGCTTAGTCCTCGGATTATTGAAAGATCGTTTCATGTACGGACGTCACAAGCAACCGACAAGCTACTCTGGAAGAGTAATTCGACTTTTCCCCATCGTTCCCCCCCGACTTCCTTTTCGTCTCGGTTCGATTTTTAGCGCGCGCACGCGACCGTCATCCAGCTCGGAGTGATCCTTGCTTCTATCGTCGGGTTCCCCTCACCATCCGGATCCTTTCCATCCGGGGCTTTGCTGCTGATGGCAGGCATGAGCTCGAACAGGCGCGCAAAACGGGCGTCGGCGTCCTGCGGCAGACTGGGAAGCGGCGCCGGAAGTGGTTGCGGTTCGGCGCTCATGATCTGGCCAAATAAGAAAAAGGGGGGCCAGTATCGCCAGTTGCCATTGGACGGGCCAGCAGCAAGCGTAATGAGAGACTGGGCGTTCAGGTCGGGGTTGTCCGGCTCGGTGTCGACAATGGCCAGGGCGCTGACGAGATAGTAGCAGGCAACGCTGAGCCCGTGATCCGAGAGGAAGGTGATAATTGCCTGGGTGGAAAGGGGGACCAAAGGTGAATCACGGGTTGCCAGACTTTGTCAGCGGCTGCCAGCCGTTCAAAGAGATCAAATCCGCTTGGCGAGTGCAGAACAGTGGGGACAGCGCGCACCTTGGCGTTGGTGCTGATTGCGTAGGCTCTTCCCTGCGTCGAGAAAATGTCGTACTGACACTCAAGGCACTGCTTCAGGTGGTCACAGTCGAGACGAGCGCGCCCGATGCGAGGGATAAACTTGGCGTCGTCCGGGTCTTCGAGCTCGTGCCACAGCATGTTGTCCTCGAAGCCATGCGCTTCAAAAAGGAAGTGGTCCTGCGCCTCGCTGAACAACTCAAAGGCGATGTAGTGCTTGATGTGCAGCCAAATCTCGGCGGGGAGGTCGGGCAGTCGCGGGCGCGGCGCCGGTGATGTAGCCATTTTGTCGACGGCGAGCGTGCCCCTGCGGCGACGAGCGAGGATCAAGTCGATGAAACGGTAGGCGCGCTGTACGCGGGGCCAGGCACGAGCGGCAACGACGAGCGAAAGTTGATGGACTGGCGCGGCGTAGACGAGGTGATTCCGCGGAGCAGCGCGGGCGTCGGCACCGGTTACGGCCGTAGCGCCGGGGCCAGAAGAATCAATCTGCATCTTTGGAGAGGGCAGGTCGGACGGGAGTGTTGCCGGCAAGGGAGGAGGAAGAAGAGACCCAAGACCGGTTCCAAACGGCAGTTTCTCATCGACGATAGACTTTCCTCCCCTCACCGCCGAAGCATACTGTGCTCACGTGTTGTTACTCTCGTGGGAGTTTGCAAGCTGTTTCGCGTACTCACCGACGCCGCCTTTTGGTCGTCGTGGGACGGTTTCCAACGCCCAAGAGGCAACCGGGACGGCCCCTATCGCACGGGAAATTATCCCTCGCTCGACTCACAAGAGAAGAAAAGGGCACTCGTACTGCCAAAAGTTTGCTGCGGTTCAAAACAGTTGCAAGATTTGTCATGGTATCGTGGTTGCAGGAGCTGGGGCTGATGAGAATGGCGGACGACTATCGGAACAGGGAAGAAAGGGATGGCCGGCCAGTCGAGGCGTGCAGAGTCCGCAGCGAGTCGAGCACGCTGGCGAGGGTAAAGGGTCAGTACCCAGCGACGGACGAAAGGATCGGAAAAAGGACGGGCTCCACTCACCTTGGTCGTGATGCGCCGGTAACCGTCGTCGCCGTGGCGGTGGCGGTCGAGTACGCCCTCCGTTCGAGCCTGTTGAGTTTCCTGGCGGATTTCGCGTTGGGGTGACTCTTTTGCCCTCGGACGGGCAAGCGCATGGCGTGCCGGAGTCCTCGCCAGGTTCCGATCGAGTACAAGTGGGCAATGTCGCCCCGGACTTTGCGGAGCAAGTCTTCCTCGATCTGGAGGTTGACGAGGGTGTCTTGGTTTGCGGGGGGAGGGTCTCTCGGGATCAACTCGCCGGAGGAGGAGGCGAGCGAGTAGGGGCGGAGCGGAGTCGAGGGTCGGGGGTGGGCCGAGGGGGCGGACAAGAGGGCCGAGAGCGAGTTGAGTTGGCGCTCCGAGAGGTCGCGCACGCGGAGCTGGTCGTGGAACTGGAGGCGGGCCATGATCTTGTCGGCGACGACGGGGCCGACGCCGTAGAACTGCCGCATCGCAATCTGCAGGCGGGGTGGATAGATTCAGTGACCCACCCTAGTAGTCCATGCACTGGATACGCCTGCACGGGCTGGCTGGGCGTTACCTTTACGAGTTTGTGATCGGGGAGGGCGTTGCCGAGCAAGTTGACCACTGCGGGCGGGGCAAGGAGCGGGTGAGCTGTACTGCGCGGCTCCTGTCGATCTCGCTCTGGCTGTGACTGACTGGCTGCGTGCGGAGACTGTGTGCGAGTGGAGACTACTGTATGCAACGAGTGAGGCGGTGCAACTCGAGAGGCAGAGCTCGTTCAAGTCGACGCTCGACTTCTCTCGCGGCTCTACACTCGCACTCTGGAGTGCAGCATGGCGAGATCAGTCAGCCCCGAACAGCACACCCTCGACCCCCAAGTCGCCGCCCTCCGCGCTCACCTCGCCGAAATCCGCAACGGCGTCCAACAGGCCAACGAATCCGCTCTCGCGTGGAAACAAAAGTGCGTCTCGCAGTCTTACAGGTTGTTGGATAGCGCTTGTGTGCTGACTGCCTGTTGTCCTCGAATAGACGCGCCGAGACGGACGAGTTGGACTATGCCGCCGGCATCTCGCTCCTCTCGCTCAAGAACCACCTCTTGCTCTCGTACCTGCAGCACCTCGTCGCCCTCTTCTCCCTCAAACTCTCGTCCAAGTCCCTCGTCCAGTCCGAACCCGCCGCGCGCGTCGTCGCCCACCTCGTCAAACTCCGCGTCGTCCTCGAAAAGGTCGCCCCGCTCGAACTCAAACTGAAATACCAGGTCGAGAAACTCGTACGCAAAGCGGACCAGTTTGATGACCAAGGCGGCGCTCAGAACGAGGAGGACGTCCTGAACGGTCAGTCTACACACGCCCTTCCTTCCGCATCTTGACCCCGAACTGACTCTTTTCCCCTCGCCCCTCCAGACCCGCTCGCATTCAGGCCGAACCCGTCCAACTTGGTCCTCGACCGGACCGTGTCCGAAGGCGAAGACGAGGAAGAAGCAGACGAGCGCGCCGGCATCTACCGACCACCCCGACTCGCCGCGATGCCCTACGTCGAAGCTCCCGCCAAGGGTGAGGAGTCCCGCACGCTCTCTGTTCTTTCTGTCCCTCATATGCTCACCAGCACCGTGTGTGAATCCTCTGCAGGCAAAAAGAAACGCGAAGCGGCCCAGCAACCGTCGCACCTCTTGTCCGACATGTCGCACTCGATGCTCTCCAGCACGCCGTATGCCGAAGCGACTTCGGGTCTCTCAGTCTCGTACGACCCTTCGCTCAAATCGGGCGCGAAAGCCCGCTTGGACAAGATCCTCGAGTACGAGACGAGCAACTTCCGGAGGTTGGGCAAGTCGAAAAAGGACGAGCGGGACCGGCGCCGCATGGAGGAAGAGGTTGCGTTCGGCGGGTTGGGCGCCGGCAAGGGCGGCAAGCGCCGACTCGGAGGGTTCGGAGCCGAGTTTGATGACTTGCTCGGGCACGGGAACACCAACAACGGCAGCGGCGGTGCGAGTCAGAAGGGCGAGAAGCGCAAGGCGGCCGCGTATGAGCAGATGGCCGGGTTCAAGAAACCAAAGATGGCGAGGCCGGAGCGCGACTTTGATGGCCCCGGATCGAGCGGGCTCGGCGGCGGCGCTGGGGGCGCGGGCAAGCGGACAAAGTCGCAGTTCGACAAGGCGGTCAAGCGCGCCAATTCGAAGCGGTCGTGAGCCACCGACGTTGTTTACGTGTAACTTTTGGTTCTATTTGCATCCTAGACAATTGTCGCAAGACATCGCCCACGTCTCTCATGTATCCTCGCTGTGTGTGTAATGAGAAAGGTTGCGGAAAAAGGGTTGCGAGATTCTCGATGACTTGATGCGGTGGCACGACACGGCAGGGCACGGAAAAATTCCGCATCGGTGATAGACCCATCATAGTTGCTACAAACGATCCCTCACAAAGCTCTACTTGCCCCCCTTCTTCTGCTTCCGCTTCCGCCCAATCATGCTGCCTATCCGCGCGCCCTCCTTGGCCGGCTCAGCCGCCTCACCTGCATCAGCGCCTCCCTTCTTTGACTTTTTCTTGCTCGGCGACGACGCGGCGTCGTCGTCGTCGGCACGGCGCTTCTTGCCCTTGCCCTTCGGGTCGCGCTTGCCGCCGCCCTTTTTCGGCGAGGCAGATTCCGTCTCGGCGTCCGATCCTTCTTCCTCCTCACTCTCTTCGCCACCGCGCTCCTGGAGATGATGCCCATGTGGTCAGCAGAGACGCAAGGGAACAAAAGTTACACAGGAGCTCGTGAGACGCACCTTGGCTCGCCGAGCCTTTTCTCGTGCGCGGTCGGCCTTTTCGGCTCGTCGCCGGGTCGTGACAGCGTTCTCGATCGAGACTGGAGAGTATCAAGAGCAGTCAGCCACCAGTCGACAATCTCGCGGAAATAGGGACGGGCGGTCACTCACATTCGATGATGAGGCACCGTGAACTGCGCCCGCTCTCGCCGCCTCCAGCGCCCTTGCCCTGCACAACGCGCGCCACTTCCTTCTCGGCCGCAATCTTCTCCTCCTCTTCGAGCTCCTTGCGCTTCTCGAGCAGGCGGTTCAATCGGTCCTCCTTCTCGGTCGCCTTGACGTTCTTGCCAATCTTGCCCTCGCCCTTCTCGACGAGGTCGACAAGCTTGTCGAGTTCCTCGCGCCACCAACTCCGGAACAGGCGGTTCACCTCCTTGTTCGCGTTGGCCCACCGCAAAAACTTGAGCGCGTCGGCGTGCGTGCCGAGCTCGAGGAAACCGTAACCCTTCGAACGGCCGAGTCCCGTCACCGGGTCGACTCGGTCCGTCTGCCGCAGGATCTTGGACTGGCGAACTTTGCCGAGGGGGATTCCCTTCTTGCGCTCGACCTTGTTCCAGGTCGGCTCCTTGGCGCCGGAAGCGTCCGCGACAAAGGTGACGAGCTCTTCGCTCGTGAGCGGCTTTTGCAGACCGCTCTTGACCTCGCGATCAAACTCGCGGATCGCATAGTTGGCGAGGCGCTTCAGCATGCCATCGGTGACGTAGAGGGGGATCTGACGAATGGAGAGACGGGTCCGGGAGATGTAGAGGGAAGGGTTGGATCGGAGGAGCGCCTTGCGAGCGTCGAAAGAGGCTTGCCGGGCATCCATGTCCGACGCAGACAGCGTCTTGGCGATGGCCCAGCTGGGGAAGATGACACCCTCCCGCATGAGGTAGAGGTTACGGCGGTCGGTCTTGGCGGCGCCCTTCTTGTCGCGCTCCTCGCGGAGCTTGTCGGCATCGCCCTTCGAGACGGCCGGGACGGCAGCAAGGACTCGACCGTGGAGGGTGAGAGGCGACGCAGCAGACGAGCCGGGGTCGGCCATCAACAGCGAAGTCTTCTTGGTTGAAGTCTGGGCAAACGCAGCACGTCAGCCAACCAGCGGAACCAATATAAGATTCGATCTCGTGCTCTTCTCACCTCGCCGAACGAGCCCTCGTTGAGAGCCTGCGAAGCGTCGATCACGGCTTGCGCATCCTCCTCGTCCCAGAAGCAAACGAAAGCCGTGCCGCGCGAGCGTTTCGTTGCCGGGTCGTAAACGATCCGGGCGTAACGTACGCGGCCAAACTGCTTGAAGCTGAAATTCGAGAGACAATTCCGTCAGCTCAACGGCTGCCTGACCTAGAACGCGCGAAGTAACGGGACGTACAGGTCATAAAGCTCGGCCTCGGTCGCCTCGAACGAAATGTTGCGGACAAAGAGGGTGGTGCCCTGCGCCTTCGGTTTCTCCTCTTCTTCGTCGTCGTCGAGACCGTCGTCCTCGGCGCCACCAACCGGCTGCGGGGTCGTATCCCGGTCTTCGAGGTCTTCAGGGACAGGCGAGGTGTCGCTGTCCTCGTCCTCGTCCTCATCGGAGGAGCCCTCCTCGTCGTCGTCGTCTTCATCCGATCCCGACTCGTCCTCGTCACTGCTCGCATCGGACGCAGCCGCCTCGCCCTCGACCTTGTCCCCTTCCTGAGCCTTCTTCCACTCCTCCTTGCCGAGCGCCCAATCGACGGCAACAACGCGACCCCGCTCGCCACCGCCACCGCCAGCACTCGCCTTCTCCGCCTTCTTCTTCTCGCGCACGTCCTTCTTCTTGCCCTCTTTGCCACCCTCGCTAGCGATACGTTCAGCGGCCATGCCGGCATAGATGCGGGTACCGTTCACCTTCTTGAGAGCCGTCTCGGCGTCGGAGCGAGTGACGTAGTAGACGAATGCGAACCCGCGAGGCTTGGACGTGGCGGGATCGACGGGGAGAGTGATCGAGTGCAGAGAGCCGAAGCGAGCGAAAGCCGCCCGGAGATCGGCGACGGTGACCTGCGCGGGGGTGCCACAAGATCAGTGGCATTCCTCTGCGACGGTACAAAATACCAAACACTCACGTCGAAGCCCAAGTTACGGACAAGGAGACGTCCGCCACCCTTGCCACGGCCGAGGCGCTGGCACAAGTCCCAAGAGCTCTTGACTGCCGCCGAGAGCAGCTGACCACGGAAGACGTGGTTGTTCAGCTTCTTCATGAGTTCGTGCGCGTGCCGGGGCGTGTACATGACGACCAGCGCTGTATGCAAGCGTGCCAGGTGTGAGCCAGAGAGCGTAAGAGCCAGGCATGAAGAGAAGTGGCACATACCGCCTTGTTCGCCCGAGGGCAGCTCGTACGGGAACTTTACGTCCTCGACGTCGCCAATCTTGCGCGCCCGCTGCCGCAGCGCCTTCTTGAAATCGATCGGTTTGCCCTTCTTGGCCGGAGTAGCAAACCCTTCGGCTGCCGCTTCAGTCTCGACGTCCATCTTGGACTCGTCGCCGTCGGCGTCTTCGTTGGCGCCCTCCTCTTCGTCGTCTTCGGTCGAGCCTGCCTCGCCGGGCAGCGGCAGACCGAGCACGACCACCGTCCGCGGCGCGTTGTAATCCCAGACGCCCGGTCGCCACTTCCGCTGCGGTTCGTCGGCAGCGTCAACCTCGGCGCCGTCCTCGTTCGCCTCGACCGCCTCGACGACGGGCTTCTTCTCCTTCTTGACTTTTTTCGGACCTCCTTCGGGCTCTTCTCCCTCGCGAAGCTTCTTCTTCGCCCACTGCAACTTGATGCCGTTCGGTCCGCAGACCTTGTCCCACTCCACGTGTTCGAGACCTTCCTGTCCCTCGAGTTCGCGGACCGCACTTCGGGGCAAGCCGTCCTTGGCCGAGCCCCACTCCTTCAGGCATTGGTCTGCGTCGGACCGCAAGACGAATCGGACGTAGCCGAACCCGCGCGAGGTCGATTTGCCGGTGCGGTCGCGGCCTGCCTTGACCGAGATGGCGTTGGTCGAAGATCCAGCGAACGAAGGCGTGTCGTCTCCACCCTTTGCGCCGCCCGCGCCCGGAGTCGAGACGACAAAGGCAGCTCGCACCGGAGCATACGACGAAAAGATGAGCGAGAGTTGCGGCGAAGTGAGCGAAAGCGGGACGTTGCTAACGTAAAGCGTCGTGTGGTGGGAAATGTCGGCTTCGCCTGCCGGAGTCTCGGCCTTGGCAGCAGCAGCGTCCGTACTGTGCAAATCACCTCGTCAGCTCCACCGTAAGCATCAGGAAAGCAGCGCAGGGAGAATGGCGAACTGACTAGGCTTTGAGTCCGGCTGCGATGAAGCCCTCCTTCGGCTTGAACGCCTCCTTTTGCGCCCGGTCGGACTGGTAATCGCCCCTGCCCGCTCCACCGCCTCGTCCGCCTCGTCCTGCGCCGCGTCCGCCTCTGGAAGCGCCGCGAGCCCCGCCTCCGCGTCCGCGACCGCTTCCTCCTCGACCGCCGTCAAAGTCTCCGCGGCTGCGCTTGGCAGGACTCGGCCCGCCAGCGCTGTCGTTGTCGAAATAGCGTTTAGGTGCTGGCATGTCTGTCAACAGGCTCAGCAAGGTGAGAAGCGAGACAGCTCGCCTGTCAACGCGTGAGCTCAATCAACCGCTTGACGCGGAACGAAAGAAGCCTCGCCGAGTGGAGGAGAAAAGCTTTTCATCGCTTCGACCTGCACGCTACACTCGCGACTGCGTACGCGTACAGAGCTGAGAGAAGCCTGCGCGCTCGAACGAAGCTTGTCGCTGCATTCGACCGCGCAAACTCTGCTGCTCATCAGCTCCCGTCACTCACGGGTCTTCGGCAACCTCTCTGCCTGCTTGCTCGCCTCGCTCCCGCTTCATACGACAGCCTTGTTTGCGCACGACATAGTCTTCTCAAGACCATATCGGAGCAGGTGCGATTGACGGCGCATGGCTGTGGAGACGGGATGCGACGCTGATCTGGTTCCATGCCATCGTCTCATCGACAGACCCGTCAACGAATTGTGCCAGCTTCAGAGCGAGACCGACTGCCGCCGATGACGACCAAGACCTACTTTTGCTACGGCGTATCCGTCACCAATGAGTCGATCACGTACGCGACCATGGCTTACCCGAATTTGGACGGGCCCTTCCGCTTCATCCGGCTCGTGCAAAAGCGCATCAGGGAGGGCACCTTGCAGACTGCGCCGACTTCAGCAGCCGGCTTGATCCCGGTCGAAATCTGGGACCTCGTCCGGCACAAAGTGACCGACCTCGAGCTCCGTGCCGCCGAACGCGGGTTTCTCGAACGGGTCAGGCGCGACTCATCCTTCTCATGTCACTGTCGTCGTTCAGCGAGACATTGGGTAAGTCTACTACGCTGTAACGGGTGCGTGAACGAATTGCTGGCCTACCAAGGGTTCGGCGATCCCGCTTTGGCCAAGGTACGTCGCGGCAGACGACCTCGCACACACATGAGCTGAAATGCTTCATCCCTCCGCAGAAGTGCCGCGTTCTCCTGCACAAATACGGTCTCGATATGCCTTCAACCCGGATGCTCAAGCGTTCACCGTCGGAGTTCTGCGCTCTAACAAATGGTGATCCTAGTACCGTCGCTTTCATCGCTTTGTCGCCGACATCAAGGACGGATGAAATCGACGCCGACGATCACGTGAGCTATGAACAACCAAAAGTCGACAACATGGACAACGAGTACAACGACGGGATCTGGCCCGTCTCGCTCGACAAGCCTGGCGACGCCGACCAACGTTTTCGGCGCCTCTTGCGCGACTTGCACCTGACGCCTCTGAGGGTCAGCGACGGCTCCATCGGTATTGCGAGGGCGACGGACACAACCGGCACGCGCGCGTACGAAAAGATCAGCGCCGCCGAGGTCCAGCCGCAGTGGCATCTCTTTACGACTGTCACGTGCGATTGGTAGCAGTTGCTTCCGCCTCGAAATAGCTTGCGCTTGGCTGTGTATAGTGTGCAATCTTCTGCTTGAACAGCATTTTCTGAGCCCGGTAAGCGTATTTGTGTTTGAGTCCAGCTCGACAAACGCGAGAACAACGAGAACGACTTCCGCTCGCATCGGACCGCCTCCGGAGCATCGCAACAGCACTCTTTTGCTCCTACTGCCTTCAACCTACGCCCTGCTTGCTGTGTCCGCTGCCCAACCCGCTCGCACTGTGCTCAGCTCCACCTTGTCGCATTCCGACCGCCTGACGAGCGATTCCAGCCTTCTGCTTGCTCCTAAACTCGACCAGGTGCGCTCGGAAGGATGCAGCTGCTCTATCGCTAAGCCGACAGCCCGCCCCGTTCTCACTGACGTTTAGCCTTTGACTCCTCAGCTCGATCGTCGGCACCAACGAGAAGCAGCATGCCGGGCGACATCACCCTCTGTTTCGGTCTCGCTGTCGCAAATGACTCTCTCACGTTTGCCACGATGGCCTACGAAAAGCTCAAGGGGCCGTTCCGCTTCGTCGAGCTTGTGCAAAGTCGGGTTCGCCGGGGAAATCTGCAAGCGGAGCAGGGGCGCGCAGTCGCACGCCTTCCGAACGAGCTCTGGGAAATGATCCGTCACAAAGTGACCGAAATCGAGCTTGAAGCGGCCGAGCGCACCTTTGTTGCGAAGAATGCCTGCGACAACTACAACAACTCCGCTTCCGATCGCGATGCCGAAAAGCCTTCAATCGCAGCACGAAGCTGGCGGACAATGTTCGCAACGCACGCTTGCTGGGAATGCCTTTACTCCTACCCAGGATTCTTCGACCCCGCCCTAGCCATAGTGCGTTGCTTCGCCACCAGTTCCAAATTTCCCGTGTTCCGCCTTGACTGACTGTATGTCCCGCATAGCCGTGCAGGCAAATGCTCCGTGACTACAACCTGGATCTACCCACGACGTGGATCTTCCCTCAAGATATCACTGAGAGCCGCAGGGCTGACGGAGATCCCACCGCTGCGGCTATTCTCGCTTTGCCGCGTAATCCCGCACCCGTCGATGTTGATCCTTACGACCAGCTGAGCTGTTACCTGCCGGAAGTCTCTGAAGACGAGCCGTATGCTGACGGATTGTGGAACATCTCCCTCGAGACGCCGGCCGGAGCTTCCGAGCGATTCCGCAAGTTGGTGAACGACCTCCATCTCGTGCCCCTCGTCATCAACGACGGTACGATCGGACTGCCTCACAAGTCCAAGAACAAGCGCATGTACAAAGAAGTGAACGCCCGTCAGGTCAAGCCACGCTGGATGCTTTTTACCACAGTCTTTTTCGATCAGTCGTAGCGACTCTGTCCGTTTCGCTTGTGCAAAATGCAGCTTTCACCATAAGCTTTCTACATTGTGCATTTGTACGAATGAGAGGGTCCGCGATGGAGTTGGCGGAGTTGTGTAATGCAACGTGCACACAGTCTTCCTAGGCCGACTTCATCGTCTTTTGTTTCTCCGCAAACATGACCACCTTGCGGTCAACCGCCATACCCTATGGACCAGCCATGGCATCAGATGGCATCAGTAGAAAGTGCTGCGACAGAGTCAAGGCGAGTGTACCCACCTTGCGCTGCCGGACCGAGTCCATGTACTTCTTGGCGACGTTTTCTCGGTCAGCCTTCTCACCGAGATCTTCGAGTTCCTCCTCCGTCGTCGGTACCCAGAAGGGGTCCTGGTCGAGGGTCTCGTAGCCGTAGAAGACCAGCTGAGGAGAGGCAGCGCCGGAAGTACGCGTGCGAATCTCTGCGAAGACGGCGGGTGTTAGTTAGCTCGAGAGGGAGAAGGGGAAAAGATATTGCTGGCACGCACCATCGGCGAAACCGAAAGACTCGACGACCGGAAGGAGAGCCGAAATCGTGAAGAAGGCCGTGCCTTCTTTCATCTCTTCCGAGATGATGCGACCCTTTCGCTTCGCGACAACGCCGTAGACCTTGCCGAGAACCTCACCTGCGGGCCGGGAAAGGATCAGCATTCACACCTCAAAGAAAAACGACTGCAGCATCCAACACCCACCGGTCGCTTGGATATCGCACGAGTACATGGCGAGCTGAAGTCGCGGCGACCAATCGAGCAAGCCGTTTCGGAAGGCGTCCTGGCCTGCCGAGATCAGCTGCCCTCGTGCGCCGGACCATCTTGACCGCACTGCAAAAAGAACGGGTATAAGCCATCAGAGTTTGGCACACAAGAGGCTCGTGAAACGTACCCGTGGCGATGTCGAGCCCGTCTGAGTGGAGTTCGACCGCTTCGAGGAAGTACGCCATCCCGACCACCGGTTCGGCGCAAAGCGGTCCACGGTTCATCGCGAGCTGGAACGCCGTATCAAAGTTCTCGTCGAGTTCGCGCACGTCCGGCAAATGTTCCATGGCCTCGGACGACATGTCGACTTCGGTCAAGGCCGCTTTCAAACTCGAGACGTCGACGTCGCCGGCAAACTCTGTCGAAGCAAATTCGGCACCCAAAGCTGGGTCTGATGCTGATTCGGCAGGCGTTTTGGGCGGACTCAGCGCCGAGTTGCCACCGGGCGTTTGAAGCGCAGACGGAATGGCCGCTTGTCGCTCGAGGCGTCTCCGAATCCTGTGAAGTGACGGCGGCGTGAGTGTAGAAGTCGAATAGTAAGAAGGGGGAAACCGATACTCACGATCGAGGAGAACCCGGGGTCCGATCGACCAGAAGATTCGGTCCAACCCGCCGCGGGCCAAACGCCCAAATCTGCTCCGCCAACCCCGTCCAGTCCCGTCCCGCTTCTGAAAGGACCTGTTCAAACTTGGGCCAGAACTCCTCGGGCGTGACCACCTCTGCACCCTCGGAGACCTCCGTAACCGCTTCCGACTCGTCATCGGCCTTGCCACTCCGTCGGTCTCGCTGGATCCGCTTGATCGTGTTCGCATTGGCTTTGAGGAAGGACGTGCTGCTGGAAGGCATCGGTGCAGCGCGAATGGTGAAAGTGACGAGTCCGGACTGCACGGAGCCAAGCACAGTGCCGCGAGGTTGGTTCGGCGTCTTCGGTGGCGCCATGTCTGCAACTCGCGAGAGTCAGCTGCGCTCGCACGACCTCGACACTTTGTTAAGAGTACTCGACATACCGGGAGCAGAGATCGCAGTCTCGCGGAACGGCACGATGGGCGGCGAAACAGTGATCTCGATCTTGGCAAAGCGGTCGCGAAGATCTTTCAAGCAGCGCTGTGAGGCGAAACTCTTGTCAGCGCGCGCCCGGCATCACTGTAAGGAAAGAGCGGCTTACCTCGAGATGGAGCTCGCCTGCTGTGAGGATGACGTGCTCTCCCGTAGACTGGACGAGCGTCTCGACGCAAGGATCGGCTTGATTCAAGAGACGGAGACCCTCGACGAGTTTCGACATCTCGGACGGGTCCTGTGGCTCCAGCGCGACGCGGACAATCGGAGGAGACTGCGAGCCAGGCAAAATCAGCACCAGGAACCGAGAGACCGTGGGGGGAAGGAGAAGCGCAACTCACGGTATTGGTGACGCCGGCGAGGTTGACGAGGCAGTCGCGATCTTCGTCGCGCTGCTGGCCTTCTTTCGTTTCGCGATCCTTGCCCATCCCGCACAAAGTCGCATTGCGGAGGACGATCCCTTCGAGTCCTCCGATCGCAAACAGATTTCCAGCCTGGACCTCCTTGACGGCGAGCAGTTCCCGCCCCATCATCATGAAGAGGTTCTCGACCTTGATCGTCTGCAGGTGTTTGCTGTTCGAGGGGTGCGACGGCGCGAGGTCCGAGTTGTACTTGGGCAGGACGGCGTAGAGCGTTTCACCGAGGGTGATCGTGCCCGAGTACAGGCGCGCGAACCCGATCAGCGCATCTTCCTTCCCGGCGCTTCCTCCGTTCGACTCGTCGACCTTGTCGTCCTCTGTCGGTTCGACATTCGCCGCATGGTAGGCTGCCATGACCGCCTCGGCCTCTTCCGCTTTGCCCTCGGCGAGGAGAGCCTCCTTCTTCTCCTTCGCCTCCTTGAGCGCCTTGGCTCGCGCGCGCATGTCCTCGGCCGTGAGTTGCTTCCGCTGGTTCTGCGGCAAATCTTCAATTTTGACCGCAAACATCTTGCTCACGTACGCGACGCGGTACGCCTCGTCGGCGTTGGAGCCCGAGTACAGGTCACGTTCGAGTTTGTTTGCGGGTGCAATGTCGTCGTCGAGGTGACCGAGCTCGGGGTGCAGCATCCGCGGGATCCGGAACGACTGAGCGGCTGCGGGAGCGGGGACCTTGTCGATGATGGCTTGGAAGGCCGAGGGGGCGAGCGGGAGCCACTGCGAAAAGATCGACAGCAGCAGGTTGCGCGTGTCCTTGGCGCGGAGGTCTTGTGGTCGCACTTTGACGCCGAGCGTGGTGATAATCTTGTCGACCTTGGCGGGGTTGCTGAATTCCGGAAACCAGAGAGGTCAGAGAAACCGCGTGTGTCCTTTGCGCAATCCAAAACCGACTTACTTGTTCAGCGAGACGCAGTCGTACACGGCCCAGATGTTCTCGAGGACGAACTGGACAAAGAGCGGTTTGAGTTTCTTGCCGCTCGCCTCCATCTTTTTCCTGCTCAGGACGCGCTTGCTCTTCGGGTCGAGGTACCACTCGCCCCAGAGGACCTTGTTGAGGTTGCTCGCGCTGAAGCCGAGTTTGGAAGCGTACAACTCGGCGAAGCGCGAGATGCGGAACGCCCAGCCGTCGATCGCGGACGCAAAGAGGACGTTCCCCTGTGCCGGGTCAAAGTAGAGGGCCGAGTCGTCCCGCTCCTCGAACGGTTCCTCCTCGGCGGCGGCGTCGGCGTCGGCGTTGGCTTTCGCGCGGCGCTCGTGCCGCCGGAGGTCTTCCTCCATGCGTTCGGACGAGTAGAAGGAACCGACGACGGCGTTGACGTCCTCGATGATTCGGTTCAGGTGGTGGTACGCTTCGGTGGGCGAGAGCTTGATCTCGGTCACGAGGCGGTCGAGTTTGTTGATGACCAGGATCGGTCGCAGGTGAGAGAGATACACCGTTCGGAGTACTGTCACGGTCTGCGGTTCGGGGCGAATGGTTGATGAGCAGCCGTGTCGCCACACCAATCCAAGGGAAAGACAAGAGCAGCTTTGTCGGCTTACCTGAGTGCAGACTCCCTCTACGGCATCGACGAGGACGAAAGCTCCATCACACAGCCGAGAAGCGGTCGAAACCTCGCTCGAAAAGTCGACATGGCCGGGCGTGTCGATGAGGTTGATCTTGAAGTCTTCCAGAACGGGCTGCGGTTGACCTGTTTCACCTTGCATCTTCAGCTCGCATGCCTCTCGTCGGGGCCTCGTGAGGCACACCTGGCTGCTCACCTTCCGTGCCCGCTTTCGGTAACCGCCACCGGAGGCTGACGGCCGAACTCTCCATCGTGATTCCTCGCTCCTGTTCGTCCTCGCGGCTGTCGAGGTAACGAATCGTTCCGGCGAGACGCGACGAGATGATGCCGTTCGCGGCCAGCAGTCCATCGGCAAAGGAGGACTGTGATGTTGTCGGGTCGAAAGTCAGTTCCGGAGGAGGAAGAGTCGAGCGAGGAGAAGCAGACAAA
Organism: Rhodotorula mucilaginosa; assembly: GCA_034406715.1. Taxonomy (NCBI): domain Eukaryota; kingdom Fungi; phylum Basidiomycota; class Microbotryomycetes; order Sporidiobolales; family Sporidiobolaceae; genus Rhodotorula; species Rhodotorula mucilaginosa. The sequence goes on from CP137865.1 coordinate 478,438, forward strand.
CTTTTCCGTGGCTGGTGTGGACAGTAGTATCTGATCAGTCCGGCGTCTATGGCCCGCGTGCAAGAGAGAGGCACACGATGTGACTCACTCTACGTGTGCGACGATGCATATGTTGCGCGTCCTCTCCTGAGGGATGGCTGCCATCGCTGCGTCTGATGTCCTCTGTCAGCTCGCCGAACAACGCTGCGAGGGAGCTAGAAGAGACTTACACCGAGTCTAGAGGAGAATTGGGTCGAGCCTAGTCTGCGTACGAGCAGTCTGTGCTGCTGTTCGGTATCGATGAGCTCACCGCTTCAAACAGCCGAGTCGACGAGCGGCTCGGCGAGTCACACTCACCGAAAGGCAAACGGAGTCTGTAGCTTTTCTCTGGATCGCTGATTCTAGTGCGTACTGCGGGCGATTTGCTAGAGCACAGCAAGCGTGACAAAGTCGGACGCAAAGGCAAGCAAAGAAGAGTTGACGGCGACCGCTTCACTCGACCTCGAGTCGAGCCAGAGACGATCAGCAGATCGGTGCAAACAGCTACTGGGAATCCATCCAGCCCTGCAAAACTCTGCCCCGAGGGCTGTACAGCGCTGCCGAGTGACGCTGAACGGCAAATCGCAGCTCCACCTCGTTCGGATCCGACCAGTAGAGGTCACTAAAGCCCGTCAAGACGCTGGCCAGAGAACAGGACACGCTGCTAGTGAAGGACCGAGGGGCGACCTGCATGGCGGAGAAGCCCGATGCCGGAACAAGCGACTCTCGACCCGTATCATGATGAGCGACGACTATCCTTCGACCGCTCGTACACCACGCCAGAGTACGCCACCTACGGCACACAGACTTATGCGCGATCAGATCCTTACCTTGCCGTCCACGCCGGAGCTGTACCGAACCCGGCATCGTTTGTGCGTCGACAATCCCCCCCGGCCGAGACGGGCGGGACGACGTCGAGTCTGCTGCCGCTCGATCAGGCCGTCAGGCTCGACAGAGAGCGAACCGTGCGAGCAGCGTCCACTACAGCTCTACCGTCCTGGCCAAGCGGGCACTATGGGCCGGGGAATCCTTCTTCGCCCTCGTCGTCGTCGGCCAACACACCCTTCGCACCCTCCTCGACTTTTGCGCGAGCAGCAGGTCCAACAACTCCGACTCAGCAGACTCCGACACGCAAGCTGACAAAGCACCGCCGGTCCTCGTCCGGGTTCGGCCGTGCCGCCGGCCCTCCGTTGCCGACTTCGCTTGCGCACTCTTCGCCACACTTTTCGCCGGCCGCGCCGCCCAGCTGGCAGGCCACCAACCTTCACGAGTCTGCTGCTGTACCTCGACCATACATCGTTAATTCGCCTTACCCACCGCCGTCGAGTTCTCTACGACCTAATTCGTCTTATGCGCAATCGCAACAGTCGATAGCTCAAACCCCTGCGCCGCCGCAGGCAGGATATCATACGTTCCGACCATCGGACTCGCTCCACCTATCGCCATACCCGCCTGTCAGACCGCCGCTTCCTTCTCTTCCTGTGCGGACCGAATCGGAAGAGCAACAGGTGAGCTTTCCTCCGCTGAGCGAGAAGAGAAAGGCTCATCCGCTCACTTGCCATCGAGTCAACAGATCGAACGAGCACGCCGCGAGTCTCTCGAGGCCGAGCAAGCCCGAATCGCCGCCCTCGCCGCCGCAGAAGACCACCTCCTCCAGCTCACCCTCGCCGAGTCCGAGTCCGAGTCGGCCGCCGCACGCGAACGCGACCGCCTCGCAGCGTCCGAGCTGCGCTCGATGGAGGAAGTGATTCGCGCGAGTCGGGAAGAGGAAGGACGGAGGAGGTGGGAGCAAGAGAGGCAGAGGCGGGCGGAGGAAGAAGCGATGGCGAGGGCAATCGAGGCGAGTCGAGTTGTTGTCGTCGTCAGCGAAGATGGGTTCAACGGGGACAAGGGCAAGGGCAAGGGTAAAGCTTACGCGCCGATGCACAGCGAGGGCGGGCTCGCAGCGTCGGAGCAGGATGTGGACGAGGATGAAGACGAGGCGCTCGAGCTTGCGATGCGACTCAGTCTCGACGAAGCGGCACGTCAACGTCAATGGCAGCAGCAGCAGGCGCAAAACCTCCATCTTCCGCCGTTGACAGCGGAAGGCACTGGCTATGGAGCCGCAGAGACCAGCGCCCAAGCCTTTGAGCGCTACAGTCGACCCTCCGAGCCGTCTTCAGCAGACTCCGCCAATCCGTCGGCGTCGAATTTTCCGAGGCGAGGCATGTCCCTCCTCCTCGATGACGAGTTGGACGTCCCTCCGGATGCGGCTCTGGACGTTTCGCTCGCACCGCCTCCTCCTCCGGCATACGAGTTCCCGGCGCATGCGGCGGAGTTGGATCGGCCGGGGGATGTCATCGTCGGGCCTGGTCGACCGCTCCCGCCGACGCCTCTCCCGTCTTCTCCACCTCGACCTCGACCTCTGCCGACGCCGCCCATTGTGGCTGGCGCCATGCCACCTCCAGAGGTAGCAGGGAGTCATCGGTACGGACGCAACGACTCGCCGGCCAGCGTCCCATCTCTTTCCACGACAACCGCCGCAACGCCAGCGAGGCGGCCCACCTCTTCTGAGGAAGAGTCGCACCCCGCTCTGACGCCAACGGACTTTGAAGCCGATCCTTTTGACGATCGTTACGAGGTGGTGGGGGGTGTCAGGTGGGAGGAGAGGCTGTCAAGGACGGGGACGCCCTTTTCAACTACCGACTCGACTGCCTCGGGCTCGGGAGGTCTCGGACTCTTTGACGCCGTTCTTGCTCGCCGAGCCAGCCAAATGAGCGCGACGCTTCTGAATCAGCAGACCCATTCCAGGGCTACACTCGACGACGGGAACGATCTCGCTACGGCATCCGAGCCGATCCCGGTTTCACCCATCTCGACCACGGCCGCCCGCATCTCGACCGTCGCCGCGCCCGCGAAAACGGCACCAGTTTCTCCCCTTCAAGCGGCCGACGCTTTCACTGCAGAAGTATCGCCAACCTCCGCTGTGTCTGCGCCGACGAGTCCGGTACCCGCTCGTGGATCCATCCCCTCGTTCGGCGGCTACGTCGAAGAGGGTTCGGCGATTTCTGCGAGCGAGCGAATCCTGCGGGAAGTCAGATGGGGCTTTGTCGACCTCGACTTGAGCAAGAGCGGTCGGCGACCTCCCTTATCCTACGAGGGTGACTTCCCGCGAGGTGCTCAGCTGAGCCTCATGCCGGACCCAGACGGACATCAATCATACGCTTCTTTTGCAGTCGAAGCGCGCACTTGGCAAGGGTTGGTCGTCTACCTCATGTGGCACGGCAACTCGCGGTTCGAAGCGGCGCCCTCCGATCTCGAACGCGACAAGAGCGGTCGCGGATACCGAACGTCGGTCTCGCTGGACTTCTACCGCGCTCCGTCCAGCTCGAACGCGGCCGTCTCGATCCGACCGCCCCGTGTCCGGGCGCGCGTGACCCTTCTCCCGCTCTCCGACAGCTCGACTCGACCGTCCGATTCCGCAATTTTGTCGCCTTTGGCGATCACGGTCGTGTCTACGCCTTCGTTCGACGCCATCAACCCAAACATCCGACTCGAGTTGAGCGTGCCGCCCACTCTGCCCATCGCTCTCTCGTCCCTCGCTAGCCTTCTCGCGGACGCCCACGCCGCCGCTCGTAAAGCCAGTCAAGCTCCACCATCACCGAACAAGTCCTCTCGTCACGGCAAGGCGATCGCGTCCGTACCCCCGCCGACCGCCGGACAGCAGGCGCTCTTGAACGCGATCGAGCTCTTCCGCAAACTCGGGGGAGATCAGACCCAATCGGCTCAAGGAAGCCATCACGCGCACGACGACGAACGCAGCTTGCTGGACCGCATGAAAGCAAGGCTGAGGCATCGCAAAGGGCCGCAGCTCCTCCCTATATCGAACGACGACCCGAGCGAGGGTCTCCCGCTTCCAGAAGGTGAGCTCACATCTTTTCTGCGACACTGGCACATGGGTTTGACCTTTTTCTCGTCTCTCGCTTGCAGGAGCCCTCCTCATCACCCCTTTCCCCCTCGACTCGACCTGATACCTTCTGTAGCTCTTCCGCACATCTGTTGTCGTATCATGCACAGCGTACTTACTCTCCGGGCAGACTGAGGACGCGAGGCTTGTGAGGTAACTCGTGCTGCGACAGATCGCGTTTCACCGAGACAAGAGGTCATGTCACCAATAGATATAGTCCGGCAACTACTTGACGCAGAAGAAGCTCAAACCCCATCGACACCGCTCCACCTCGTCGACCAAAGCCCGGTCGTCCGCTTCGTACCACTTGTCCTCGTCCGCAATCTCGCTCTGCTTGACCGTCTTCCACAACCGGTCAAACTTTGCCTTTTTCGCCGCGAGGCGGGACATCTCGAGCGGAGAGGATTGGCCCGTGAAGACGATCAAGGCGGTCAAAGGCGGCAAGGCCGCGTGTAAGCGTTTGAGGCGGTCGTTGAGGGCGGCGAGAGCGGCATCAGCGGTCGGCAAGGCGGGCTCGTCGGCGGCCACGTCGTCTTCGGGCGCAACGGTCGACGCAGCGTCGCCGTTAGCATCCGCGGCCGCAGGCGGTTTTGCCGGGCCAGTCGAGGATTGTGACCCTGCGCGAGTGAAAAAGAAAATTCAGCGCCGTAACGTTCACAGGGTTCATGAGGGAAGCGGCTGCGACCGACATGCGAGAGTGTGCGACAATTCCATGAAGCGCCCGATTGTGAGGTCGTGCGATTCGACAGAGTCGAGGAGCCCTTGTAGAATCTGTTCTCGCCAAGGAAGGAGTCAATTGACGGCTTCGCACGGGAAGGAGTACCACCCGCCTGATGACGCACCTCATCGTCGTTCTTGCACGCGACGGTAGTAGTCGCTTTCGCGCCGTGCCATTGCCCCGGCGTGCCGTGGTCGACGACCGCAGAGGTCTTGGGGTCTTGCCCGCGACCGATGCGTTCAAAGATCGTCTCTTGGTCGTTGACAAACTCGCCGAATCCAGGGCCTGCGCGCATCGAGGCGCTCTCGGAATGGTGAGCATCTGGAGCAGAGGGACTAAGAGGGGCATGCACGACTCACCCTTGTCCATCTTGAGCTTGACCAACTCGATCGCGGTCCTCGCATCCTCCTCCGAGTCGTGTCCGCCTTCCTCGCCCGTCTTGGTCTGGATCTCCTTCTTGAGCCACTTCTGCGCGAGCCACTTGAGCGAGGCTTTGAACGGCGGACCGCGAGGGTGTTGGTAAATGACCGAGGTGTCGATCACGTGCGAGTGAATGAGCTGTGTACGGACGCAGTCGAGGCGAGCGAAGTGGGGTTAGCGAAACTTTACCGGTAGAGCTTTACCGACTTTGCGCCGACCGAGAATCACCTTGAGAACCTTGAGGTCGCACTCGAGCGAGTGTCCCACCAAGATGGTGTTGTAGTCGAGCAGCTGCGTCAGATCCTTCTGCACGTCCTCTAATCGGGTCGTGACGCCCTCCAATTTCTCCGCCGTCAGTCCCGAGTACCTGCGCAACCGAATTCCATCGTCAGTTCCGCGAAGCTGTGCACGTTCTCGGAATCGCGGGCCCAGCTCACTTTGTCAGGTAATCGCGAATGGGGTTATCGGGTTTGACGAGCTTGTCGTAGATGATTTTGCCTTCGATGTTGACGACCGAGACGCGCGTAAGCTCGGATCCTTCGTCCGTCAAGCACTGCAAGCGATAATGTCAGATCAGCTATGATTGAACTGGAAATCAATTGAGAGAGAACGCATTGCGCTTACCATCTCGCAATCGATACCGAGGACGCGTTTCGGGGCATCCGGTCGCTCGGCGAGGTAAGGTGCTTCGACCCACCCGTCGGCGCGTTGCCAGTCTTCGAACGTGAAGGTCGCGTTCGGGTCGGTCGAGAGTGCGTCCGGGAGGGCAGAAGGGGTCGGGTAAGCCTGGTCGGCCATTTGCTCGCGGTTGAGAAGGTACACCGAAGGGTCGGCAGTTTTCAGTTGCTGGCCGCCTGCGTGCTCGCGCTAGGTCAGTCCCTGCTGCTGCTGTATCGCGCCCAACCCCTGTAGCTACTTGCGCTCAAGACACGAGAGAAAGAAAAAAAAAAACTCACGCTCTTTGCGCGCCTTTTCTCGCCGTTCCTTCTCGGCCGAAGTCAACGGACAAGTCGTGAAGGCTTGGTACGGGCTGTGCATCCGGTTCCGCTCGCCGGGAGCTTTAGTCGGACAGGCGTGAGAGAACAGGGATTGGAAGACGGGCAGCTTGGAGACGAGCCCTTCGGAGGTGGGCGAGAGTCCGAACGGGAGGTTGGTCGCGACGGGCGGTTGGGCGATGCCGAGGTCGGGAGGGAGGATGCCGGGCACCATGACACACACGACTCGCTTTACGCTCGACTTGTTCTGGAGAGAGAGGGTTGGTGAGTATCGCACTTGTCACAGCACGGGAGGGAAACGGGCACGCGCACCTTTACGTAGAGCCACTGCTGTGCCTTGTCGTTTGCGAGCAGATGCAGGACAAAGTCACGAATGTCCTGCAGAGTTTAGAGCGTCAGAACTCAAGCTTGAAACGGTGAGGCGGGCAGCAAAGTCCTGACCTTGATTCCGACAAAGCGACCGCCGTGGAAACCGCGCGTGTCGAACGCAAAGCTCGGCGGGTTGTCCTGCCGCGCAATAGTCACATCAGCATCACTGGATAAGATCTTCTCTAGCTCGCTCTTGCTTACGAGTGCGCGCTGTTCCTCCTTTCTCCGCTTCTTTGCCTTGCCCTTGTCGAGCTTCGTCATGGCGGCGGTCGCTCCTTCGGCGTGCGCGCCGGCCTTGTCTGCCTTGGCAGTTCCATTTGAAGCTCCTGCGACGGCGTCTGAGCTCTCGTCCGAGTCGAGTTTGCGCTTTTTCGAGGGAGCGGGTGCAGCCGTCGAGGCGACGACGGCGGGTTGGCCGAGAGTGGTCGACGCGATCTTTGCGAGGTGATTCGGCTCGCCGGACACCATCGTACGCGTTGTTCGACTCGCGCACTGCAGGCCAATCTCTGCCTCGTGTGCTGTAGGCGTGTCCAGGCTGCCCTCCGCAGAAAACGTCAACTCGCTCACGTTCCGTTCCGCGTGAACGTTCCGCGTCACGGATTTTCGCGGAGGCGATCGATCGCCTCTACTCTCTCCCTATCCACTGCCGGGCGTACTGAAGCGTACAGAGCGCTAGGCCAAGCCAGCCCGCGAGCCATGGCACCCCGCGCCCCGCCCTCGGCGTCGCAGTCGTCGCTCGCAAAGGCCAACGCGAAAGCCCAGAGGAACGCTTCCCTCCAGGCTTCGCACGCGATCGCCCGCAGGAGGGCCACCGGGCGCTCCTTTATCGGACTCAGCAGGGCAGGCGATGGCGGTCCAGTGTCAGTCCCTTCCCGCATCGTCCAACTTTGGGTCCCGATGCCGTGCTGATCTCGATCTGAGCCCCACTCTCGCAGCCATGGCGCAATGTACGATGCCGAAGACGATCCAGACAGGCTGTACTACTCGCGCGGACTCGGCAGGCTCGACATTGACGAGGACTCGGGAGACGAGGATTCCGACGTCCTCGCCGAAGGAGACTTTGGATGGGGTTTTGACGAGGTGCGCAGGAACGGTTTCTCGATCCCGGTTATACAGTGAACTCAAGACCAAAGTCCCCTTGATAGCGCGAGTACGACGACGAAGAGGTCGGCGACGAGGAAGGAGAGCATGCCGGTCGACTGCGACGGACTGCGTCGGCCTACCACCGACCCGCCGTCTCGTACGACTTGAACCCGGCCGGGTACGTGCCGCCACAGAGCGATGGGACGTCGTCCGACGGCGAAGAAGAGACCCCCGAAGTCAAGGCGCGTTTCGAGTGGCAGCACATGCTCAACAACGTCCTGTCCGGGAACGTCCTCAAGTCGGAAAAGACTCGACTCTCGACGGCGTCCTTGTCCGGCACCAAATCGCTCAAGAACGGCTTCATCGACGGTTTCTCGAGCGGGCGAAGGCAGCGCGCCTACGCGATCTGGCTCTTGTTGCGAGCCAACGTGCGCGGTCGGACCGCTGATGAAGAGTCCCGGTTCCTCGAAGAGGCGCGGTCCAAAGTCGACGAGGTCGTCGACGAACTCGCAAAGTTCCGAGTCGTCAGCCTCGAGCAAGAACCGGGCGGGATCGAGATCGACGACGCGATCCGGCAACGGAACGCGGCCGACCAAGTCGCAAGCCTGCTCAAGCGCGTCGAGTGGTGCGAGACTTTGTGGCCTTCGCGCAAGGCGCTCTTGCTCGAAAAGGAGCGCCTGACGGACGAGACGATCTCGAGACGGCTCGACGCACTCCGCACGTGGCAGCAAATCACGCACCGGCTCAAAGTCACGGTCGGGATTCTCCAGAAATGGACGGGCAGCGATTGGGAAATGCTGAGCCAGACGGCGAACGCGGCGGAGCGGACCGATGGCGCCATCAGCGGCGACGAGGATGCGGAGAATACGGACAGCGACGAGGAGGGGACGACACCCAGGGGGAAAGAGAACGGACGATCGACTGCATCGGAGGGGAAACCGTCGGCGCCGAACGGCACGCCGCCGAACGGTTCGACCCCAGAGGCGGTCACGCCGACCGCGACTCCGAATGCAAACCCGCCGATCAACCGAGGTTTCGTCGCCGTGATGGTCCGGGAAGACAGCCTCGCGAAAACGTTCGAGAAGCGAATCTTGACCGACTTATACACCCTCGTCGACACGGCGAAAGCCGCCGTCATCGAGTACCAGCCGTACTTCACCGCGATGAACCTCCCCGGGTTTACGGACGACCTGTTCCGCCTGGCCATTTTTCCCTCGCGACTCGCTCAAGAGGCGCTCCGGACGACGCTCGACTCGGTCGCCAACATCCGCGATCCGTCCGTCGTCTTGATCGACCAACTCACGAACGATCTGCGAAAGGGACTCGAAGTCGCGTGTCAGATCAAGCGGCAGTATACCGAACTGGCGACGCCCGACCCGGAAGCAGGGTGGGCACTGCAGGAGCGCGTCGACGGCTACGAGGAAACGCTCCTCGCCACGCTCCGGTTCTTCTTCAAGCTGCTGCACTGGAAGCTCAAGTCGCCGAGCAAGGCCATCTACTTCAAGGAGACCGAGATTGTCGAGAACGAATGGGGGTTCTTGTCGACCGTGACGGAGGAGATTGATGGAGGTGACTTGCTCGTCGGCGAGCACTTCAGGTGCGTTTTCGCTCTTTCAGGCTTGCCGATTCAGGGACAAAGCTAAATGCCGACCTCGTCTACAGCACCTTGACGCACCGACTGCTTGTCCGAGTCATGTCGTACTTCGAGACTCAGCTGCAAGTGCTCGAAACGCGCGACATGACGGCGCAGGAAACGTCGCGGTGGTTCAGCCAGACGCTCGACAATGTGCGCGCCCGGCACCGCAAGCTGCTTCGTTTCGGCAGGTGCGTTGCGCTGAATATTTTCCGGCAACAAAGAGCTGCACGGCCGCTGACACCCGACGTGCAGGAGTATGCTTCTCCGGTTCGAAAACTCGGCCGAATACACGCTCGACCACATCGACCTGAAGTCGTTCATCGACGGACTCGTCGCCTCTGACCACTTCATGGTTTACACCGGCGTCTACGAGTCCGAAGCGGTCTACGTCATCGCCGATCCGTCACTGCACGAGCAACCCGACATGGTCCGCCAGATCCTCGTCCGGTGCTTCTCGAATGACACGCAGGGCGACGCGCCCGAGTCGCTCGACGACTTGATGCACTACGTCCTCCTCCTTTCTCCGCGCGAGCCGTTCCTGTGGACTGGGCGCGTCATGAACCTCGACCTCGGACCGAAAGTCGACTTTGACCTGCGCGAGCGGCGCGTCCGGCTCGTGTCGGACGGTCCGGCCACTCGACTCGCGCGGTCGAAGCAAACTTTTGTCGACTTGTTCCCGGCGTTCAAGCGCAACATTGTCGTCGAACAAAAGGCGCACCTCGCCAGCGTCAACCGCGAGACGCGCAAGATCGGTCGCGCCATTTTCCGTCTCGCCGAGACGGTTCTCGGAGCGCACCAGCGAGTTCGCGCCGTCTCTGCGCGGCGACCGGGGCAAGGCCAAGAGCTCCTCGGCGGCTACTTTACCTTTGCGGCCGATCTTGGCACCCGCAGTCTTCGGTACCTCGAGCCGTCTCTGCGGTCGCGCTTCTTCAGCCAACTCATGCAGTTCTCGATCCAGTGGATCGCCTTTATCTGCGACAACTGCGTGCCGACCGACCCGCGCACCTTCAAATGGGCTGTCGAGGCGCTCGAATTCGCGATGAGCGTGACCAAGAACGACAACATCCTCAAGTTTAGCGACACCCAATTCGCGTTGCTCCGATCCAAGGTGGCCAGCTGCATGACACTCCTCATTTCGCACTTTGACATTCTCGGCGCGCGGTCCAGCTACGAGGCAAAGAAGGAGCAGGACCGGATCGATGCGGCTCGCCTGGCGACGAAGGAACAGCTCGCGACTCGGCTCGCCGCGCTGCGCGAGATCCGGCAACGAGCCGAGGGGGACGATTCCGACTCGCAGTCAAGTATCGGCTCCCTTCACATGGCTCAGGACAAGCGGATGCAGGCCCTGCAGGCTCTCGAGGAGTCGCGCAAAGCCCTCGAGTCGGGCAATCGGGTCGTCGGACGCGTGCTGGATCACGACATTGCAGAAGACCGGTCGCTCGCGTTCCTCGCTTCGTCCAGTCTGTCCAACATCTCGATCCGGTGGCAGCAGGGCAAGTTCATCGGCGGCGGCACGTTCGGCAACGTTTACCTCGCCGTCAACCTCGACTCGGGCGAGGAGCTCGCCGTCAAGGAGATCCGGTTCCAGGACCTGCAGTCGGCGCCGCACCTGGTCAAGACGATCCGAGACGAGATGAAAGTCATGGAGATGCTGCGGCATGAGAACGTCGTCACCTACTACGGCGTCGAAGTGCACCGCGACAAGATCTACATCTTTGAGGAGTATTGCCCCGGCGGCTCGCTCGCCAACTTGCTCGAGCATGGCCGGATCGAGGACGAGATCATCATCCAGATTTACGCCCTCCAGATGCTGTCTGGTCTCATCTACCTGCACTCGCAAGACGTGGTGCACCGCGACATCAGGCCCGACAGTACGTGACTTGCCCTCGCGCGTTGGCCCATCAACTCGATTTCCAGCGACTGACCTTGACCCTGCCCACTCGCAGACATCCTGCTCGACGGCAACGGCACGATCAAATATGTCGACTTTGGCGCCGCCAAAGTCCTCGCCAAGAACCAAAAGACGCTCGCATCCCGGTCTCGAATGGGCAACCGCGGTCCGACGATGGGTGAGGCCGGTCCTCCCGACGCCAACTCACTCACCGGTACGCCCATGTACCTCTCGCCCGAGACGGTTAAGGGCGAACGCCGCGGCAAGAAGGGCGCGATGGACGTGTGGGCCGTCGGATGCGTCATCCTCGAGTGCGCGACCGGTCATCGCCCGTGGAGCAACCTCGACAACGAATGGTACGTTCCCCGGCTTCACCCTCCCTGGGATTTCTCGTATTGCTTCATCTGACTCGGAAATGTAAACCAACTCTCGCGCCATGCAGGGCCATCATGTTCCGGATCGGTATCGCGGTCGAGCACCCGCCCTTGCCGGAACCGTACCAGCTCTCCGAACTCGGCATCGACTTTATCCGGCAGTGCCTGACTGTCGATCCGGAGGAGCGACCGACGGCCGAGGACTTGATGAGTCACCCCTGGATCGTCGACGCGACGATGCAGATCCAGCAAGCGTACGAGACCGAGGCGCCCGGGGTGGCGGCCCCGACGGACGCCATCATTCCGGAAGAGGAGGAAGAGGAAGAATGAGCGCGTGCGTTTCGCGTTATCCTATATATAGCTGCTGTTTGTTCCGTTGATGTCATGCCGTCGTCACATTGTTGCATGTAAAAAAGCTTGCTTCTTAGTTCTTTCTTGAGTCTAGATCTCGGCGGCGTTCTAGCTCTAGCTCTAGCGAGTGCCGTGCACCTCGCGCACTCGTTGCTCAAACTTTTCCACCATCAAGGCGCTGACCTTGTCCCACACAGTCTGGATCGCGGCGGCGTGGATCGGCGAGGCAAAGGCGTAAGCGAGGTAGAGATCGACGCGGGTTTGCGGTGCGGCGGCTTGGGGTGTTGGGGGTGCCGGAGAGAAGGACCATATTGTCGACAGATGACGGAACATGCTCGCATCCTTGGAGGTCGCCTGTACGGGGGGTCCAGATCAGTCTTTGCTTCACCTGCAAGAAAGAGACTGTTTGCCGGCACTTTACCTTGACCCAGCGCTCCTTCTCTGCTTCGACTCGGCTGACGTAGCCTTCCTCGAATCCCATCGCGCCTATCCGTAGCTCGGCATCCATCTCCCAGCGCTCGCCCGCTCCTGGTCGCAGCCAGCCTTTTTCCGTGACCGGTCGATCTCGCCGCTGTCCGCTCGGATCGAGCGAGGTAGAATTGAGGACTCGCGAGGCGGTAGTGAAGGGCAAGAAGGACTGATACGAATCGACGTCGGCGATGACGGAATAGAGCTGGGCGGGCGAATAGCTGGTTGTCGATCGAGAACGGGGTGGATTAGTTCCGCCACGCCGCCTCGGAGTTGGTCAGGCAGCCGCGACTTACGGCATGACCTTGTCCTCACGATAGACCCAGATGTCTCCCTCCTTGACGAGCGTTCCCTTGCGGTCTGGTGCCGGTTTTAACGACGCAGACGATCCAAAGGGGGAGGGGAAGCCCGGCAGGCTGAAGAATGACCTTGCACATGCCGGAGTTTGCCGGCGCGCAGCCGTAGCCACTGTTCTCCTTGCTGCAGTGCTAGCCATGTCGACTCCGAGCAAGAAGAGACAGGTCGGGTGAGAGTTGAGAAGCAGAGCCCCGAAACCTCGTCGCCGGGTTGCCTCCTGAGCCCGCGCATATCGTCAAAGCAAGCCTCGGAAACGGGCGAGTCGAGCGCCATGGACGACTTGCTGGATCTCGACTTTGCCTCGTCCCACAAGCCGCAAGCAGCGACAAAGCCGAACCCGCAAGCCAGCTATGGATCCGCCCGCACCGCGTTCGACTACCTCGCAGCGCCCTCGAGGCAAGCTGCCGCTCCGCCTATCCGACCAGTCGCTCCTCAGAGTGCGCCTAAGCCGCCTACCAAACCGGCAGCAGCTGGCGGGGACGCGTTCGCAGAGTTGTTCGGCGCATCTTCATCGCCGTCCTCGTCCGGTGCGGCAACAGCACGCAACGGGTTGAGCATGGCCGAGCGATTGCAGCAAGACTCGTCGGCGAAGCTAGCAGCGTATGGCAGCTCGGCGAGCAGGTCCGGCGCCAGCAGCCCGTTCGACAGCCTCGGAACTCCGCCCGCTGCTGCATCGCCGCAATCCCGAACCGCGTGCGTAGTCTATCGAGCAGTGTTTCCCAATTCCACTACTGCCAATGGTGCAGGCGGATCTGACTCCTGCATGTACACCTAGATCGCCTGCTCTCGTGCCGGGCGTCCGAGCCGGCACGCCTTCGACCGTCAAGACCCCCACATCTCGCTCCGCCAGTCCTGCACAACCCTTCGCCGCTCCTCCTCCTCCCGCTGCCGCCGACGCGTGGGACCTCGACGTCCTCGCCGCAGCAGTCCCGTCGCGGAGTTCGCCGCTGTCCGTCGTCCAGCCGGAAACACCCGTCGACGATTTGTTCGACATGGGCTTTGACGGAAGTCGGTTTGCGCCGGCCGCTGCCGCTGCGAGCGTTGTCTCGTCTTCAACACCGGCCGTGCCTTCAGGAGACGATTTTGATCTGCTGGACGCGTTCGCTGCTCCGGCTGTCCCTTCTCTCGGCAGTGTTGCAGGCGAGAATTCGAGAGACGGGGCGTCGGATCGATCCTCTTCGACCAAATATCCGGAAAAGGGCCAAGTACCGACGCCGCGGAGACAAGCGAGTACCGGTCGAGCCGAGTCTCCGCCTCCGCACATTGTTGGCCAGCTCGTCGAAATGGGCTTCCCGCCCGCCGCCGCGACGGCCGCACTAGGTGCGACTCGCTCGTCGGCGACCGGCGGCGATTGGAGTGTCGACGCCGCCCTCGAGATTCTCGTGGAGCAACAACAGGTTCAGGAGGCTCAGAGGCACAAGCGACGAGAAGCGGACGAGTGGGGAGACGAGGACGATATTCGGATCGGGCGTCGGCGCAGCTGGGAACACGACGACGATGACAACATGTCTCGGCCAACCGAGCGACCCGCCAACCTTGCTTCACCACGCACTCGACCCGAAACTGGCGAGCGGAATATTCCGACCCGTACCGTACCGGCCCGAAGCACAAGCGGCACTGAGCCTTCACGAGGGTCGTCGACTGGCCTCGACGGCGAGTCGGCAAAAGAACAAGCGAGGATCCTCCAGGAGCAGGCGAACGAAGTTCTCGCCCAAGCACAAAAGATCGGTCTCAGCATGTTCAAATCGGCGAATGCGTACTGGGGCGAAGGCAAGAAGGCTCTCCAGAAAGCGCTCGACGAGCAGAGGGCGGCGGCTCGCACTGGTGCAGCGGGAGCCAGCAGTGGCGCTCCGAACGGCAAACCGAAGTGGTGGCGAGAAGGGATGGACGAGGTGGCGGAAGGTACTTCGTCGGGGCAGCCGACCAAGGGCAAAGGACGTGCGGAAGGGCCTTCCTCGAGCGGTTTCAAAGACAGCGACGACGACGAAGACGGTCCCGAACCGGCGACGCGGACTCGGCTGAGTCGTCACGAACAACAACCGGCACCGACTCCTCGAGAGACTCTGGCTTCGGCACCGCCTGCCAGCGAGTACCGCTCGCCGTTCAGGAGGGCAAAGCCAAATCCCGCACCTGCACCTGGGCCTACACCTGCGGAGGCCGACCTGCTGTCGGGAGCGTCTCTGCCGGCGCCCTCAGCAAGCCCAAGAGCATCGACGCAGCCGGCCCCCTCGTCGTCGTCTTCGTCACGACCAAACCCCGCGCAGTCGCCAAGTCCTGCCTCTCCTCGTCCGCCTGCGCCTCGACGACAGCACGTCGCCGTCTCTCCTTCCGCTCTCGCATCTGCATCCAAGCACAAGACGGTCGGGAACGAGCACTTCAAGCTTGGCCGGTTCGGCGATGCGACCGCTTCTTTCACGCTCGCATTGAACGCCCTCCCGGAAGACTGGATCGGCTGCGTTCCGCTCCTCAACAATCGCGCGCAGGCTCGCCTCCGGAGTGGCGAGGAGAAGGCGGCGGCGGCGGATTGCAGCGCGGCTTTGGCGATCCTCTCGGCGCCGACCAAGGGAGAAATCGACCTCGCCTCTCTCGATGCCGAGTCTGGCGTTCTCCCCACCGAGGTCAATCAGCTTTTCTCAGGAGGAGGAGGAGGCGGCGCCTCGATCGACCTGAAGGACCAACTCGGCAAGTCGCTCTCTCGTCGCGCCAAGGCGAACGAAGCCAACGAAAAGTGGGCGCTCGCGAGCGAAGACTGGCAAAAGTTGCTCACGCTCGGGGACGACGCGGTCACGCGCGGAGCGGGAGGGATCAAGATGATCAGTGATGGCGTCGCGCGATGCCGGCAGATGGTGGACGGTCCGGGACCGTCTCGAGCTACGAGCGCGAGCGCGAACGCGAAAGCGGGAGCTGGTCCCTCCGCGTCCGCGCCAACGAACGGCGGGGCATCCCGACCCGCACGACCACGCAAGCCGGCTACGCCAGTCCAAGGTGCTGGCGAGGCAGTGCGCGCTCTGCAAGCGCAACAAGCAGCATCTGCCGCCGAGGACGACCTGCGCCTCCAGCTCAAGGACCAGGTCGACGCGCAGATCGCGGCATGGAAGGGCGGCAAGGAGACCAACTTGCGCGCCTTGATCGCGAGTCTGGACGCCGTCCTTTGGCCGAGTCTTGGTTGGAAGACGGTGGGGATGCACGAGTTGATCAGCGAGAGTCAACTCAAGGTGCGATATGTGCGCGCGATCGCAAAGGTGCACCCGGACAAGGTGAGCCGAAATCGATTCACTCTCCTCCGAAGTGGCCCGCCAGCTAACTCGCACGTTATGATAGCTCAACGCGCAAAATACGACACTCGAGCAGCGCATGATCGCCGCACTGGTCTTTGCAGCTCTGAACGACGCGTGGAACGGTATGAGGAATTAGAGGACCTTGCTATGTATTCTCACATCGACTCGGCGTCCCCCGATGACAAGAAGAGAACGTATGCCACGACCGTTGCTCGCCGGGGAAAGCGCGTTTCGCCGATGCTCAGGTGCGAACGATAAGTTACTTGTCATCTACCGAGACCACACTCTGCTTCCGCAGTCCTCCTGTTGGTGGAGGCGAGCCGCTGCTGGACGGCAAAACGTCGACTTGCACCGTTACCGTTTCCGAGACGAAGGGTGGCGAAACCATCGGAGGAGAGACTTGCGGGAGGGCTTTGTTGTGTCGGTCCCGTGGTCTGCGTGTGCTACGTGCGTCAGCCTTCGCGTGCAGAAAGGATGTGCATGAATTGGAAAGCGTGAAGAGCTTACGACCATCGGGTAGTCTGCTCGTCGTCGGTGCTTGATCCCGGGCTCGGCGCGTCCCACGGATCCGGCGCCTCATGCTGCGCGCACCACATCTCTTTGGCAGCCGTCACGCGCTGCAACGCCTGACTTTGCGCTTCGACTTCTTCCGCCGTCAACGCGGTGAAGCTCTGCGGGTTCCGCGGATCTCGTTCTCGCACGCCCGGTTGGTGGCTCAGCCCGGACAGGATGTCCAGCGCGCGCTTGAAATCGAGTGACGACGAAGTCGGAGCTCCGGCCGAGACCGCCGTCTCCTCAAAGAATTGCGTGACGGCTTCGCTGACAGCCTGAGGGGCTTTCATCCAGCACAGCTTTGAAGTATCTGCACGAAATCGGTGAGGACCCACGCTTTGGGCTTCTGAGAGCAGGCAAAAGAAAAAGGGTACGCACTCGGGATGAGCTCGATCTGCACCTGGCTTGCACCGCTCAGCAGCATGGGCCAGTCGTCGTTGTCCGGAAGGGTATCGTTGTCTTTCTCGCCCTGGCAGAAAGGCAACCCAAGATTTCTCAGCTGGACTTCCACGGAAGAACATGCTCGCTTCTGGGCTCACGTATACAAGCAAGCATGGCTGTCGCACCGCAGCCAACGCATGCGGCGGGAATTTGGCTTCCTGCGGTAGAAACATCCGGTTAGCCCGTTATGACCACTCGTGGCCTCGCTTCGCAGAACGCACAAAGTACCAGAGACCCATTCGCTCGTAGGATTGCCGTGACTTGCGAGGACCCCCTTGCTGCTCGTAGGAAAGATCGCATCAGCCGGCAGCCTTCTCATCCTCGATGCAAGGTCTGCGCTCACCCGAAGGAGGAACTTGACGAGACCGTCCCGCTGCTCTGGAGTCTCGTCGTCGTCACCCAAAGTACTCGCTGCAGTATTTCCCGAGTCAGCCTGCTATCTTAGCGGTCGAGCGCCGCGCACGACAAAGAACGCACCCAATTCTGAAAAAATCTCGACCACAAGGTCTGCATCCTCCCCGCTGAGTCCCACTTCGCAAATGCCCACGATTTCGGCTATCGAGCGCCGCTTTTTGCGACTGCCGAGGCTCGCGAGGGCGAGCGAGGTGACGAGGTCCGGGAACAAGATGGTGAAAGCGAGAGCGATCCGGCCGCAAATCATGCTCGGCGCGAAGATTGGACACGGCGGGATCTGGAGGGCCTCGTACGCGAATGCGATCTCGGCGGCAGCGACAAAGTGGTCACTCTCGGCCGTGATTGGCGCCGTCGTCTCGCCGTGCGACCGGGGTGCGAGCGCGATGATGTTGAAGTGTTTTCGCAAAGCACTCGTCGGCGCGAGTTGCGGCAGCGTAGACAGCGGCACGGACCTGGCAAAACATTCCGCTTGTCAGCTCCGATGCTACAGACTGCGTTCGCTTTTCGGCCCTGCCGCGTCGACTTCGCCCCCACACCGTCGCGCGATTGTGACGAACTCACGTGAACGGTACAAGCACGACAATGGTCGGAGTGCCTGTCGTAGAGTCTGGTTGAGTCGCCGCGAACCGCTCATAGCGCATGTGCACGTCGCCCGGGAGGTCGAGAGTCGACATGAGGCTCGATTGTTGTAAGGGTGCCGGGGTGGGGAAATGAAAGAGACGCTCAGACAGCGCAGCGGCGTCGGTGTTGCTCGGTGAATCCTTGTGCAGAGGTGAGAGCGCGAGCTTCTGACCTCAGACCTATAGAAAAGCTGAGCGCTGACAGTCTGTGGGTAGGGAAGAAGAGACGCGTCGCGGAGAAACAATCGAGCGACCCAGCGGAGAAAGAGCTACAAATGAGTAATCATTCCTAATTGACACTCTTAGCAGTGAGTTTTCACGTGAGAACAACAAAGCGGCGGCGATCGATCTGCGGTCAACCGAAACAATGACCAAGGCGGATACAGTCTCTGGCGGCGGACTACACCGGAGAGGCAAATATGACGCCATCTAGTTGTGCTCATTCTCCGACGCGAGTCGAGTTTACAGAAGAGGACGCCGCCGCGGACGAGCTACTTCTCACAAGTACCCCGGAGGCGGAGGCCGCGACCGCCGGACTCTTCTTCTTCTGCAGCAGGGTTTGACGCCGTTGGAACCAGTTCCGCGCCCACTTGCCCCAAATTCAGGCGGGGATGGCGAGGAGCGATCCGATTGAGACAAGAATCTTGCGAGGACTGCGGGCAGCGTACCCTGCGAGGAGAGCATGTCAGTCGGTGGCAGGTCACAGCGTCTCGATAGCTTACATCGTTGGTGTCCAGAGTGCCAAATCCGACGATGCTCCTGGGTCTTGAGGAGACTGTGCGAGGAAGATCATTGTCGGTTCCGTCCGAGCTCTTTGGTGGTTGCGGTTGCGGCAATACCAAGAACGCGTTACTCACACAACAAAGCCAAGAGCATCTGCAGCACCTTTGCGTAGAGCATCGGTGATGTGCGAAAAGCACGAGATGGTCGCAGCCGAGATGCCGACGTGAGGATCGCGATGAACTGCTGTCGCGCCCGGCCGTATAAAAGAGCGCGCGGCGGGCGTTTTTCGAGAAAAACGGAGCGTCGACACTCATGAACCCCCCCCCCCCCCAGTGTCGATTGGATAGAAAAAAAACGCACCCGATGGTAGCTCGCGGGGGAGGGTGAGCTTGTTCGGGCTGCTGTTGCCCGAGTTCGGGAGAAGTCGTGGAACAGGGCAGGAAAAGCAAGGAAAGCACGTCTCGAGAACCCGCAGAGCTGTAACCTATGTCAACCTATCAGATTGCAGATCGCAACTATGTTTCAGGTTTCTCAAGCGAGACATGCCAAACGCCGTCCTTACGTGCATTGTCCATCTCGTCAACATCCGGTTGCTGGCAACTTACATGATCATCGGCGTCGATACTGTCTGCTGGCGACGAGGGCGACACGACGACGAAGACAACGGAATCAGGATCAGCCTCCGTCGGATCCCAGGAACCCGGCTGTGAGTATTTGAGCATCTTGGTCGAAGGCATCTCAAGACCGTAATCGTGCAGAAGGGCACGGCACGCCTGCGGAAGCACAACGGCCTCAGTCCCTGTCCGCGCAAGTATATCCAGCGGGACCCACCTTGGTCAGAGTTGGGTTGCCATCAAAGCCTTCCCAAGAAGAGATCTTTTTGTCACACGTGTTACACTGCAGCAGGTCGGCCCACTTGAACACCGGGCGGACGCTGCAGTCACGTCCAAAGTTTGCCAGCAGTAGTCGCATGCGCGAGTTTCGAGAAACTCGCATTCGGCGGCGCGCAACTCGAGGTCGGTCACTTTGTGCCGGACGAGGTCCCAAATTTCGACCGGGATCGAGCCGGCTGCTGAAGTCGGCGCAGTCTGCAAGGTGCCCTCCCTGATGCGCTTTTGCACGAGCCGGATGAAGCGGAACGGCCCGTTCAGTTTCTCACGAGCCATGGTCGCGTACGTGATCGACTCGTTGTGACGGGCATGCCGTAGCAGAAGTAGGTCTTGCTGGCCATCGCGAGTGTCGTTCCTAGTGGCGAAGCTGGGCAAAGTTGTTCGATGAAGAGGCTGTTGATGAGAGCAGGGCCTTAGTGCACACGCCCAAGCCCTTGCGGAAGGGCGCGAGGGCGCACCAGCTCAGGTTCAACGTCGGTAGAAGGCTATGTCGTGCGCGAATGAGGCTCAGGTATCGCGGAGAGAGCGAGACAAGCAAGCACGAGAGGCGGCCGAGAGACGTCGTTGTGAAACGGGAAGCGAGCGCCGAGGCTCCGCTTGATGCAGCGCGAAACCTCGTTCAAGATGGTGCAGATCCAGTTTCACCTGTCTGCCGAAGCTCCAGAAGGCGTCTGATCAGAAGCGAAATGAAGGGAAACGATCCGCGAGATCCGAGTTTAAGGTGGCACGGTTGCGATGAGTGAGTCGCATCGCAGGCGTCCGTACTCGCCTCAGCTGAACGACGCACGGACAGCGGGGACACTTCATGAAGCGGAGAATTGCACGTTGTACACAGTGAAAAGCGTAAGCAGATATTGATGCGCTACGGTCCCGCTTGAACTAATTCGCACTGGACGTTCGTGAAGAGATGCCAGCGCGGCTTGACGTTGTCGGCGTCGATCCTTTTGTACGTGCGCTTGCGGTCTGGGTTAGTGTCTCTCGCGATTCCGATCGTGCCATCGCCGACTTTCAGAGGCGCCAAGTGCCAGTCACGCAAGAGGCGGCGGAAGCGCTGGTTGGCGTCGGCCGGCTTTTTGAACGAGATTGGCCAGATTCCGTCGTTGCGGAAGAAGTCCTCCTCGTCGACGCCCGGTTCCTCATAGCTGACGTGATCTTCGGCCTCGGCACTGTCCGGCGGCGACAAGGGCGACACGGCGACGAATGCGACAGAGTCAGGATCACCTTCCACCAGTTGCCAGTCCTGCGACTGTGAAAACTGAGCGTGCGTGTAGAAGGCATATCGAGACCGTAATTGTGCAAGAGGGCGCGGCATTGCTGCATAGGAAATGAATGTCGTCAGTTCATAGGCGTGCGATATCATCTGCCGCAACGTACCTTGGTCAAAGTGACATCGTCCAACCCTGAATAGTAGCTGAGCACTTCGCGGCAATCAATACAGCGCAACAGATCTTTCCACTTCTCTGCTCCAGGGGCGCCACAATTCGGACACCCATCTGGGCGCACGCAGTGGGGGCATGCGCGTGTATCGAGAAACTTGCGTTCGGCGGCGCAGAGCTCGAGGTCGATCACTTCGTGCCGGACGATATTCCAAAGCTCGATCGGGAGTGAGCCAACTGCTGAGGCTGGCGATGCCTGGAGAGTTCCCTCCCTGACGCGCTTCTGTACGAGACGGATGAAGCGGAGCGGTCCGTCGACTTGCTCGTACGCCATAGTCGCGTACGTGATCGACTCGTTGGTGACGGGTATACCGTAGCACAAGTAGGTCTGGGCGGCCATGGCAGACGTTGTCCTCGGGGTCGAAGCAGAGCTGGTCAAGTTGAGTCTGATGAAGAGGAAGCGAGCAGTGTCAGTGCACACGCCCACATCCTGGCGGGGTGCACGAGAGCGCACCTGCTCCGATTTTATCTCCAGCAGAAGCCTTTGTCGTACGCAACAAGGCTATGGTTGACGAGCGGAATGAGGCGAGCAAGCACGAGAGGCGGCCAGAGATCACGTCGCCACGAGAAGTGAGCGCCGATGCTGTGCTTGATGCAGGACCAAGTTCCGCTTGAGCTATGCAAGTCTCGGCGTTTCTGGAGCGTAGCTGCTTTGGAAGCCGGGTGAAGCGAGGCGAAGGAAATGCAAGGGCTCTTCTCTGCGCGAAGTAGCTCGCATGTCCGTCGTGCTCTGGTACTGTACAAAGTGCGGTCACCGGGGACATTTCATTAAGCGGTAAGTTGCACACTGCACATACAGAAAAGCGCAAGCTTTCTCGAAAGCGGGGTACAGGCTACGAATCGTCCGAATCGTACGGATCACGCTCGACATGCTCGACAGTCGTAAAGAGGTACCACTTCGGCCGGACTTCTTCGTTGTCATTGAACCCCTCGTACGTGCGCGTGCGCTTGGAGCGACGCGCTCTCGCGACGCCGATCTTGCCATCGCTGACTTTCAAAGGCGACAGGCGCAGGTCGCGCAAGAGGTGGTGGAAGCGGAGGTCGGCGTTGGCAGGCTTGTCGAAAGAGAGGGGCCAGATCCCGTCGTTGCGAACCCGGTCTTCGTCGACTTCCGGCTCAATGAAACTTGCGTGATCGTTGGCGTTGATGCGCTCTGGCGGCAAGTAGGGCGACGGCGACAAGGCGATGAAGGCCACGGCAGAGGGTTGGCTCGCCGGCGATTGAGGCCAGTCCTCCGGATCGGCTGAAGGACTTTGACCGAAGGCAGGTCGAGACCGTAATTGTCGAGGAGGCGGCGACACAGCTGCAGGGTACGGAGCCAATTGAATCAGCTGGGGGAAGTTTCGGAAATTTGGCGCATGTGGGCCGCAGCCTGGCCATGCTATGATCTTCAAACCCTTTGTACTCGTTCATCTCTTCCTCGCACCAGGAGCACGCCGACAGGTTGTTCCAGTACGAAATCCGGGGATCTTCCTCGGATGCTTCCTCGGAGCAGTCTCCGCAGGCGTGATCGATCATGAATTTGCGCTTAGTAGCGCTGAGCTCGAGGTCGGTAAGCTTGTACCGAACGAGGTCCCACAGCTCGACCGGGAGCGAGCCGACTGCCGAGGTCGGTGATGTCTGCAAGGTCCCTTCCCTCCTGCGCTTTTGGACGAGACGGGTGAAGCGAAACGGCCCTTCGAGTCGCTGGTAAGCCAAGGTGGCGTACGTGAGCGACTCGTTGGTGACGGGGATGCCGTAGCACAAGTAGGTCTTCGTCGTCGCCATCGAAAGTGTTAGGTGCTCGCTGTTCCGCACAGCGGCAAACGGCGTCAGCGCGCAGCGCACGTTAACCCGATTGCGAGAAAGCGCGAGGGCGCACCTGGAATAGCTAAGGCTCAAAAGGAATGCTATGTGCGAGTCTGCTGGCTGAGCGCGAGAGGCTTGTTGAAGGCAAACAAGCGACGAAGAGAGGACGGCGGCGTCAAAAGTCGTATGAGCGACGAGGGAGCTTCGGCAGGAGCACGAGCCTCTAGTCTGTAGCTACTCCCGGCTCTTTGCTGCCCTGTCTTGGCCTAGCGTGCTCGAGGGAGTGAGCGGTCGGAGTTCAACCTTTTGCTGCTCTTGCACCAACGTCATCCCGAGCGAATCAAACAGCGGGACTCGGCGCGTGAAAGGGAGTAGAGGGCAGCCAGAATGGTAAGTAAAGCCGTCTGGTACGCTACACGCTGTCCGAATCTGATCCTGGAACGCCTACAGAGCGCGACCTACATCCTGTCGGATGTCGGCGAGCCTGCGCCCAACTCGTCTACACTTCCGCCGGCACCGAATGCACCGCCGACGAGCCCAGACGGCGAACAAGGACATTCGGACGCGATCTGGTGCGCCAAATGGGCAAGGAAAGCGGGAGGAGGCGAAGTCGTCGCGACCGCAGGCGCAGACCACACCATCAAATTGTGGTAAGCACTCACGGCTATCCGTGGACAGGGTCTAGGGTGTCGATCGTCAATTCTGCATGACTGCACAGGGACCCGCAAACACCGAGCGTCCCGATCAGGACGATCCGGCCGCGGAAAGCGCTCGGCGTCGTCGGTCTCGACTTTGACAAATCCGAGCAGGGCGCCTCGTTCCTCGTCTCGAGCACGCTCGATTCCGTCATCACACGCTGGAGTCTCGACGGGGAGGAAGAAGGACGAAAGGAACTGCCTGCAGGTGCGCTCCGACCGGACTTTTTCCGCCCGTGTTCTTTCCCTTCGTCGAAAAGGCTGACGCAGCGCCATGTCTGGCCCAGCCGCCTCGTGGGATATCTCTCTGCATCCTCGGTTAGAGCAGATGGCAACATCCGGCGACAAGGGCAAGGTCACCATCATGTCGTCCGCAAAAGACAACTTTGGCGAAGTCATCTCGACGCTCGAAGCGACCGGAACGTTCGGAACCGCTGTTGAATACGTGCGTGGACCTCAGATACGCTGTCCCTTCTCGGTATGCAGACTGACCCGCCTGAATGAATAGAGCAAGAGCGGTGGCTTACTAGCTGTCGCAAGCGACAAGGGCTACGTTTCCTTGTTCGATTCCGAGTCGGGTGCGCTCGTGACCGCTTTCCCCGGTGAGTTGCCCAGGGGCGAACTCGAGCACATACTGACAGGTACGAGAGAGCTGACTGATCCCGGTGTGTCCGCACACAACACAGCCCACGCCGCTCCGATCCGTTCCATCTCTTTCACTTCGAACCTCCTCATCACCGGCTCGGACGACGAGCGCATCAACGTGTTTGACCTGCGCGCCTTGACCGCCACATCCGCCGGAGCAGGTGTCACCGGCGGACGCAGGGGACAAGTGGCGAGTCTCGGAGGCCACGAAGGTTGGGTGGTCAAAGTCGAAGCGAGGAACGATCGCTTGCTCGCGAGCGGGTGAGTTGCTTTTTCTTCCCTTTTCCAGGAGCCACTCGCTCTCTCGGGCTCACACGATAAAAACTGACTCTGAACCTACCCCTGTTCATTCAGTTCCTCGGACGGGACCATCAAGCTCTGGGACCTCTCGGCGCCGTCCCTCGCGCTCGCAACATTGCGGGACCACACCGCCGACGTCTGGGCCATCGCGTGGGCTCCCGAACCCCTCAATACAGCCGGCAACGGCAACGTCATTGAAGGTCTTGGTGGTGCGGCGGCGGGATTGGGAGGAGGGAGGATGTGCAGCGCGGGAGAGGACGGCCGGTTGAGGTGGTGGCGCGGCGGCGGTTGAATTGTCGAAGTAGAGTCGTAGCTTTCTTTTCATCAAGCCTCTCTAAGCCCAAATATGCGAGTTGTTAATACAGGATGGTTGCGATTGCGACTGGAATTCCTTCTATGTCTGTTGACCGAGCAGGATCTCGGCCGCTGTTTGTGCCACATCTGGAGTCAGGCACCGGAGGAGGACAGCAACGACGAGAAAAAAAGAGAGAGAACGTACCTCTTGACGTATCGAGTTCGCTCTGCAGCAAAGCGGCGACGATCGCATGCCTCGTGTGATGTGGAAAAATCGACGTGAGTTCGTTGATCTGCCTGTACGGACGGTGCGACTGTAGTCAGCGAATCTGCCATGATCTGCGGCTCAGAGACGACAAGACTGAAAAGAGGGCATCAATGCGTACGCTGCGGTCGGACCCTCGGGCGCGCCGGTCAACTCCGCTTGCCATTCGCGCAAGAAATCTGCACCCGTCAACCTCGACAAGGATTGCGGTCGCGAAGTCGGCGGCGGCGGCGCACGAGATTCAATCTCGGCAGCCCTAGTTGGAGCTCCTTCTGCTCCTTCCTCTGTTGAGGAGGCTAGGGGTGCATTCGTGGGAGATGAAGGCAGGGGCGCGTCTACCGTCGCGGGCGGAACAGCATTTCCCTCCAGCGCCGCCGACGTTGCTGCGTCTCGCCGCCGTGTCGCTCGTCCCATACTGCGTATAATACTCGCATCCAGTCCGCCCGCGAACCCACCACCGCGTGCAGCACCGGCTCCAGCTCCACCTGGTGCACCTCCTCCTCCTCCGGCCGCGGTACCCCCTCCCCCTCCGAGCATTGAACCGGCCAGAGCTGACGCCGCCACCGACTGCAGCAACGCTTCTTCCGGAGTGACGGCCGTTCCTCGTCTGAACCTCGCGCGGGTTCGCACGTCGTCGCCAAAGACGGTGGCTCCGAAGCGGCCAAGTAGGTGGTACAGCCTGCGCGGGAGGCGGTAGTCCCTTGTCGAGAGGAAGTTGTTCGAGTAGGCGAGGGAGGCGAATATGCCGACGAGGGAGGGGAGGAGGGAGGCGAGCGGTGGTTCGGAAAAGACGAAGAGGGACGCGAGGAGGTACGCTGGGAAGCGGTTCGAGAAGGTCAAGACAGGGTGGAAGAGGCGGAAGTGGTACAAGGTCGGGACCAGTCGATGTGACTGGTAGCTAATGCGAGATGCAATGCATCGTCAGTAATTGGCGGGTCTCGGGCCGAGGGATGCGTGCGCGGACGGACCAGAGCGCCAGCACGAGAGCGAAGGGGCCTGACGGAAGCGTGTTGAACCGGCCGCCGGAGATCCGCCATGCCAAGACGAGGACGGCCAGGTCGAGAACCGTCGACATGGCCAGAATCATCACGAGGAAACTCTGCGAGAAACGGCGTCAACGCGTGGACTCGCCAAAAGAAAGAAAAGGGAAAAAGGCCACTTACTGCGAATTTTCGAGTTCCGAACAAGCGTTCGAGCCCGGGACAAGTTTGCCACAGGAGCAGAGTCCCGATGAGCAGTTCGCTCGAGTTGGCGTACGCGACATGGTGGGCTATGAGGCGGTACAGCTGATGGTCTCGCGTCAAGTGGGGCACGAGCGAGAGGTGAAAGTGGTGCTGCCAAGATGCGGTCGCGGCGAGGACCGATAGGACGACGGTGGACAAGATCAGGGCTGCATGGAACGGTACCCAGAGAGTCAGCAGCGCTTCCAATAGCGACCCTCGGCTGAGGTCCTCTCGGAGAACATGACGGTGGGAGCGAGGAGAAGAGGCAGGGGAAGAGCACACCTTTCGAGAGCGGCGCTCCTGCAAAGCTACCCGAACTCATCTCGGCAGCATACACGCCGTCCGATGACCTGCCTAGTGTCCTGCGTGTGTATGCAGTGAGTGAGAGACCCGCGCAGCCCGACGCGGAAGCTGGCGCGGAAGCAAAACAAGATTTTCGACGAGGCGGTGCAGCTTTTTTCCATCGCGCGCCCCCTCTCTATACGCTCTGTAGGCTGCAGGGAGTCAGACTTGCCGACTAGCCGCTAGTGGTTGCTGCCAGTGACGCCTTCCGGAATGGCGCCGGTCCCACCGTTCCACTTTCCGCTGTTGCCGCAATCATGGTACATCGGTACGTCCCTTCAAGCCCACCGAGGTTTGCAAGCTTCCAGGCCAAGCTGACCTCTGTTTGCGACAACAGGACATATGCGTCGAGCCATGCGCGAAATCACCGAACTCGTCCAGTCGCACAAGCTCGACTTGATCATCGAAACCCGAGACGCTCGCCTGCCGCTCACCTCGATCAACCCGGCGTTTGAACGGCTGTTGGCGGAACAAGCCGGCAGGGGGATCGGAGCGCCGACATCCGCGGCGGGAGGAGGAAAAGGATTCGGGACGACGAAGCGATTGATCGTATACAACAAGGCGGATCTTGCGCAGGATTGTTTCCAGATCGTGAGTCTCTCGCCGGCCGTACCTGCCTCCGTTCGCCCGTGAAAGATGCTCACGGATAACGTTACTCTCGCATAGCCTCTGCAACGCGCCTTGGCGCAGCACGACGAGGACCAAGTCCTGTTTACCGATTCCCGATCAGATCACGAAGTCAAGCGCGTGCTCGAAGCTGCCATCAGTACGCTCCGGATCAGCTACTTGCTCCGTCTAAAGGCTTGTATACTGACTCTGTTGAGCCCACAGAGCTTGCTCGAAGACCGCTGGACGGTCCGGACGACAAGATCACGATGCTCGTCGCAGGAATGCCCAACGTCGGCAAGTCCAGCATATTGAACGCCCTGCGGCGTGTTGGCGTTCGCAAAGGTGCGTTCCAGAGTAGCTGTCTTGCTCCCCAGGTAATCGCGTCGAGGGCTGAGACGAACCAACCCTGCAGGCAAAGCGGCTTCGACCTCGTCCGAACCGGGTCACACGCGCCGCCTCTCGACTCATATCAAGATTGCCTCTGAACCGCCCGTCTACATTTACGATACCCCGGGAATCATGGTTCCGTTCTTGGGCAAGGGAGTTGCAGGTCAGGAAACGGCCATCAAGCTCGCGCTGACGGGCGGGATGAAGGAGAGCCTGTTTGAACGCGATTTGGTCGGCGAGTACTTGTTGTGGCGACTGCGGATACGAGCCGAGATGCAGGACGAGGGATGGACCAATGGTGAGTTTCACGACTTTTGCCTCTAGCCCGAAGACCAAGGTGGCGTTCGTCCACAATAAAGCTGACAGCGTCTTCCGAGCGACAGATGAGCTCTTGCGCCGGTTAGCATTACCTGCCGATACGCCGCTCGATGACCCTCAGTCGTTCTTCACTGCGCTCGCCCACCGTCTGCAAGCGATGCAGCGCGGCGGCATCCCCGACACGGAGCACGCCAGTCGGTGGCTCGTCCAGTCCTTCCGGGACGGCAAACTCGGCCGGTGGACGCTCGACGGCCTCGGTCGCGGCGGCGAAGCGGTCGACGACCAGCGCGACTTTGTCGAGGTCGCTTTGGGACATGGCGAGAGGGTCGACTTGCGTGAGAATGAGGGCGACGAGGATGAGGACCGCGAGCGGCCGCGGGAGATGAGGTGGACGAGGACGGAGCCGCGGCGGGGATACTTGAGCGGCGCGACGACGACGTCAGATCCGAGCGCAGCAGCTCTCGTCAAGCATGCTCCTGCTGAGTCGGACGTGTCGCCTCTTCCTGCCGCGTCGGCGTCTGCGCCTGCGCCTGCGCCTCTACCACCGCCCTCGCCACCAGCTGTCGACCCGAGCCAGATCGAACCTCGCGTCTCCGGATCCGTCACATCCCATCTCGCCTATCTCACTTCGCTCGCCTCGTCGGTCGATCTCCGGTCGGCGCATCAATCTCGGAAAGCGAAAAAGGCCGACCAGGCTCGGATCCGCGATTTCAAGCGAAAGGGACACGAGGTCGCCAAGGTCAAGACGTTCCACAGACCGGCGCGGGGTGGTCCCGGCGGCGGCGGTGGTGGTGGTGGCGGCGGTGGTGGGTTCAAGAAGGGGTTCCGAGGTGCAGGAGGCGGTGGAGGGTTCAGAGGCGGTCCCGGGGGCGGAGCGAGGAAAGGCCCGGCGATCAAGCTGAGTAGCGGTCGACGGAGGCAGTACCGCAGGTGATGAAGCCTTTTTCAAGCGCAGACCATCAGGTCATCTATAGCGTATGCAGTCCGGTCACTCTGTTCGCAAGCGAGAGAGCAAAGAGTGTTTGCAAGTAGCCTTGCGTGACGCAAGCGATTTATCGATTCTCCGCAGTAGACAGCTACGTTCTGATTGTGTCGTCAGGCTGCCAGCCTGTCTGCCCGCTGGATCATAATGGTGGTGAGAAGTGGAAGCGAGACGTCGAGTCCAAGTCGACGAGACGAGGAGATGATTGGACTGCCTCCTCCTACATACGCGCAGCTCTTTGTGGAAGAAGGATAGGATCGGTCTCAGCGCTTGAACGACGTCCGTCTGCCTTGCATCGACCCGCTCGCTTGCTCCGCGACCTCCTCACACGCGACTCTCTCGACATCGTCCAACGACCACTCGCATAACCACACAGACGACAAGCACCCCAGAGCAGGCACGGAACCGTCAAGAGTAAGTCACTGACCCCACTGCATTCGCCCGTCGAACGAAGGGGACCCCTCGAGGCGACAAATGACTGACCCATCGCGGACCACCCACAGTGGCTCGTAACGAAGAAAAGGCGCAGTCGATGCTGTACCGCTTCCGAGAAGCGCAGGCAGCCGAACTCGGACTCGTACAAAAGACCGACAGGCGACCGCGACTCGCCGCGCACTGCAAGGACCTGAGGCAGTGCGAGCGGTGGAGGGGTGAAATCCTCCGCGAAATCAGTCGCAAGGTGTCCAAGATCCAGGACGGTCAGTCTCGCCCTTTGTCCATTTCCGTGTGGAGGAGACATGGCGCTGACTCGTTATGCGAATTGCGGATGTTGCAGCCGGATTGACCGATTACGAGGTCCGCGACTTGAACGACCAGATCAACAAACTCTTGCGCGAAAAGTTCCACTGGGAGAACCAGATCGTCGCTCTCGGTGGCGCCAACTACAGGCGCGCCGCGGGCAAGATCACCGATGCCGACGGGAGGGAGGTGCCCGGTCAGCGAGGCTACAAGTGAGTGGTCGGGGCACTTTCTCGATGCGCGTGATAGCGGGGCCTTTTCCTTTACTCCACTATTACGTGTTGCCCGTGAACGGAGTGTCCAGCGATCACTGACCCTTTTGTCCTTCAGATACTTCGGCCGCGCCCGCGAACTCCCCGGCGTGAAAGAGCTCTTTGCGACCGCCGCCAAGGACCAAGCCGAAGTCGAATCCTACAAGACCGTCAAGGTTTCCATGTTTGATAACGCACCGCCCGAATACTATGGCAACACGGCCGAGGAAGGGGAGAAAGGGCGGAGATTGCTCGAAGCGGAGCGCAAGGCGGAACAAGCTGGTCAGTGACGAACTTGCCTGCCATCTTGCACCTTTGCCACCAGGCTGTGGTGATGTGCGGTAATGTACTGGGCTAGTTCTTTGCTGACGCTTCATTGATCGCTGCAGCGTGGGACGAAGCCGTCAGCAACCTCGAAGACGAGATCGAAGGCGCCCCTTCCTCCATCCCGCTCCCTCCCCGGCATCGCATCTCTTTCAACGCATCGGCACCCGCATTGCCTCCCTCAAACGGAACGTCGTCGTCCGCCACAGCAGCAGCAGCAGGCAAGCGGAAAGCGCCCTCCGGTCGTAAGGGCGGCAAGAAGGCAAAGCTCGAGAACGGATCGGCAGGCGCGGCGGATGCCGAGGAGGAGGAGGAGGACGACGCGGCAGAAGGAGCGGAAGATGCAGAGATGGCGGACGGCAGCGAAGCAGGACAAGCAGAGGCGCAAGGAGGACCCGGACCGGCGGCGTACGAGAGCATCTTTTCGCCCGAAGAGTTGCAGGCGCCGAAACTGCTCACGGCGCAGGAGTTGGAGAAGGCGATCGTGCAGCGACAAAAGGCCATCTTGCTCGAAGAGTATGGCGTCGAGAAGGAGTAGCTAGGCGGTACCCCGTTGTCGGGTTGGAAGATCATGTTGTCCAAAAATCCGCGCGAGTGGACCATGACTTTTACATCCCATTCTCGGATAGCATATAAGGAAAACACAGATCCCGGAGACTCGACATCAAAGCTTGGATTCGCGAGCGAGGAAAACCCTAGTGCTCGTCGGGTGCGAGACCTAAAGTCGAGGACTGATTAGCAACCCTGCAGAACTCCATGCCCTTCTGACATAGACGGCCGACTCACCGGACTCGGCGCATCATTTCCCTTGGCTTTCCTCTCTTCCATCGGCTCATATTCGCGCGCTCCCGCGCCGATGTAGACCTGCCGCGGACGCCAGATCTTGACGCTGCCGGAGAGCATCATCTGACGCCAGTGCGCGAGCCACCCGACGACGCGCGGTACGGCAAAGAGGACGGGGAAGTAGTCGAGTGGGAAGCCGATGGCCCGATAGATCAGTCCGGAGAAGAAATCCACGTTCGGGGCGAGCCGGCGGGAGATGAAGTAGTCGTCGGCGAGGGCGGCGTCGCGGAGCGCGAGCGCCGTGTCGAGCAAGGGATCGCGACCCGTCAGGGCAAAAAACATCGTCGGCAACCCTATCATCAAGGCAATGTCAGCGTGACGCGCCATCAGCTGCTCCGCGTGGCAGCAGAATCGGGGACATAAAAGCTTGTTGGGAAGCAGACAATCGTTACGACTCACTTCCGGATGATCTTGCTGCGTGGGTCATGCACAATGTACAGGCGGTGTCCAAACCCACTTAATACTGCTTCTTTTCGTTTGACACGCTCGAGGAACTCGGGAACTTTGTCGGGCGAGCCGATCGAAATGAGCATCCGGATCACGGCTCTGCGGGAAACGTTCCGATGCGGCGAGCGAGCGAACGTGTGAGACAACGTTGAATGTGCTCCGTTAGTACCGATGAGGGACTCATGGGCGCCTTGTAGAGTAGGATGTCTTCAGGTACTCACTCGTTGGCTCCCTTCGCGTGTCAAAAAGAAAAGCCACGTCGTCAGCAGAGTACAGATGGAAGAAACAAGGCACTCACTGCAGTATCAACGAGTACGTACACCATGTGAGGGTCCGTAGAGGGCGGCGCAGCCTGCCGAGACGGCGCTGTACGGGTCGACGAGGGTCGAGCCGACTTGAAGCACCGCGGCACACGAAGCATTCATCTCGTGCTGTGAGGAGTAATGTCGGCATCAGTAGTGTTTTCCAATGCCAGCATATGACGGAGGTTTCCGATCGCCCGGAAGCCGGCCGAAAACCAAGAGCGAGGAAGACCGACATCAGCGTGCAGCAGAAAGAGCGTGTCGAGCGCCTTGGCAATGACGGGATGCGGTTTGTAGTTCGGCTCATTGAGGTGATCCATCATGTACAAGAACGTCTCGCTGTAGGTCATGCCTTGTGGCGGCGAGACGAACTGACGACTCTGTCGGACCCGGTAGGCCATCGCGGCCAGCGTAATCGACTTGCCGATGAGACGGAAGATCTGCTTGTCCATGAGCTGGAGAGCCGCCGCCGTGTTTGAAGTGTAGATCTTCTGACCCGCGAGGGATGGGTTGGCCTCCGGGGCGTACGCGCCGAGCGCGGCGAACGCAGAGGTCAAGATCGACATGGGGTGCGCGTCGTGCCTGAAGGCGCCAATGATCTCTTCGAGGTCGCGATGCACAAAGGTGTGGTGCATGACTTCGCGCTCGAACAGTTGGAACTGGTCCCGACTCGGCAACTCGCCGTAGAGGAGCAAGTAAGCTGTCTCGAGGAAGTTGGACTTTTCCGCGAGCTGCTCGATCGGGTAGCCGCTGTTGGGCAGTCAATCAGCAGGTCAATCAGAGTCAACCTTGCATCTTCTGCCAAGATCCGGGGAAATGGAAGAGGGCCTACCGGTGCCGAAGGACGCCTTTTGTGCCGTCGATGAAAGTGATGGACGAGCGCACCGTGGCCGTGTTTACAAAGCCGGGGTCATACACGCGTATGCCCGCCTGCACCGCGAAAGTCAGTGCCAGTTTGGACACGCACTTGCGAGACTGGGTCAAAGTTTGGGAGCGCACCTCGCATTCATCCTCTTCGCGGTCTCCGTCGCCGGCCCTCTTGGTGAGCTTCTTGAACGCAGTGGCCGGGATGGCATTCGCCTCTACCTTGACATCGATCGACTTGCCGGTCCTGTTGTCTGTATACACAGGTATCGAGGTCAGTGCTGCGCTGCGCGTCCGGTTGGGAAAGCATCGAGACCAAGTGGGGGTTGGGTGAGAGCCGACCTATGATCGTCAGCGAGTTGTTCGGCAGCTTCTGGGCGACCATGCTCCTGCTCGACTGGCTTGCCGTGCGAGATTATGTCTCCGGAGCTAGAGATATCGGGCGCGATGCAGCTGGAGCCCTTCGAAGCTTCGACGGGACTGACTGCCGGCAGACGGGGCAAAATTCAGCCTGTCGCGCGGAAGGGACCGCAGTGGGAGGATCGCCCAGCGGCTGAGGGGAGGCTTCGACGTCTCCGCGATCGAGGAAGTGCGCCGTTGACGTCGTCCGACGCAAAGCTGCTCGCTCTCCCTCACGCTCACTTGCACGAAGACAGTGAGAAAATGTCAGACGGACCTCTCGTACATGCACTCTGGCGCGCTGTGACTGGGCCTAAGGGCGTCTACAACGTCGTGTGAGTCTCCCTTCTCCGCTCCATCGGATTCGGCAACCTTTGCAGACGGGTCGCCGCATCGCAAGACTCTCGGAGGACCGTCGGATGTGTCCACAGAGGACGACAGCCACCGGTTCTTTTGGCAACATGCGCCTCTCTACCTTTGCAGTACATGCAGGAACTGACAAAAAGATCGGCCGCTCTGCCCCACATAACGCAACGCCTCGCAAACGCAATGCGCCGTGAAACAGCCTCGGGACCGTACTCGGCTCGACCGTATGGCACTCCTTCATCGGAGGTCCGATCGCCTACATGTCCCTGCCACGACAGCAATTCGGCCACCTGCAGTCTCGCCTCTTCCCGCGCTTCTTTGCCCTCCAGTCCCTCTCGGCCCTCGCCCTCCTCGGCCTGTACTCGCGCCGCCCGGGCGGAGGCGAACTCGTCCGTACCTTCTGGAGACACGGGAACAAGACGGTGTGGGCTCTCGTGGTGATGGCCTCGTCCGGCTTTGCAAACTGGCTCTTTGTTGGACCTCTGACCACTGGTGTGTAGCCGTTATGTCCTCCCTTTTCCGGCGAAGTACTGACCAGGGAAACCTTGAACAGGCGTCATGAAGCAGCGGCACCGCAAGGAGCGCCTCGAGGGAAAGTCCTACAATGAGCCGGGCGTACGTCCCTCTTTTCTCCCGCTCTGCCCCGTTCTTCATCTCTACAAACCGCTGACCTACTTGACACCAACCCTTTCAGGTCTCGAACGAAATGAAGGCACTCAACAAGCGCTTCGGGACTCTCCACGGCATCTCGTCCCTCATCAACCTCGTCTACGTTGCCGCCGCCGTCGGCCACGCCGCCTGGATCGCCGAATACGGCGCCTGATCACCTCGCCTGCCACATACATTCACCAAGCCGAAGCCATGTCAAAGATGCAGACGTACTGACTGACTTGGTCCGAGGCGAGAAAGAGGGTGCGGATGCAGGAGCGAAAGGAGTTGTAGATACTTAACGCGCGTCGGTTTCTCTCGAAACGGATTCTTCGGTCCAAAGCGTACCCAGCCAAAGAGACACATGCGAAAGGTGTTGCAAGCTTGCCGGGCGTACAGCGCCGGCCACGCATTTCCTCACGCCGCCGCCGGGTCTTTCCGCTTCTTGCCCTTCGGCACCGGCTTGGCCTCCTCGACCATCCTCCGAATCTCTTCCTGCCTCGCCTCGTCCAAGAGGTACCGCTCGACATCTTCCCGCGTCGTTCTGGGGTGAGAGAGCTGCAAACGCATGACGAGGTCGAGCACGCGCGGCATGGCCGGGGAAGATTTCGTAAAGGGTAGTAAGGCGTTGATTGCTTTGCCCTGCGACGCGTGAGAGGTTAGCAAAAGTAGAGGTATGGAAATGCAGCTGATTGCGAGCTTACATCAAGCAGAGTCGGTTCGAACGCGCGCTTGTCCAACTCGTAGCTCATGACCTTCTCAACGAATCGGTTGTACGCTTCGACAATCTCGCGCTGCCTTGCGGGGTCTGTCAAAGGCGTCGGCTGTCAATCCGTGCGTTGTCAGGAGTCGGAATTTCTCGCACACCAAGCTTACCTGCGTGAGCGTCGGCGAGATCGAGCACCAAGGACCACAGGAGCGAGACGTTCCAACGCTGGTGCATCCCGTCGTGCACGGCCGGGTTGCGCAAACGCATCCCTATCAGGTTGAAGCGAGTCAGCGGCGCTCGAGACGGACGACGCCGGTCGATGCCGACTCCGGACAGATAGCAGAAAGGGGCCTACCGATTTCGGCTCGTTCTAGCGCCGCATCCCTCATGTGCGTATCTCCCCCGTTCGCATGCCCATTCGCTTCGGGCCCCTCACCCTCAGCCTCCGTACTCTTGACCAACCTCCTCAAACTCTCCTGCGCCTCGCGCGCGCGCTTCGTAAACCCAATATCGACCGTCGGACCTTTGATCCCATCCCGGACCACCTTCTCACCAACCCAGATGACCTTGTTCTTCTCGATCGTGACGAGGTCGTAAAGCGGCAACAAGCCACACGAGAGGAACAAGCGCTTGATCGTCGAAGGGTAGACGTGCGAAAGGTACGGGAGGACGGAAGTGGGAGGCGCCGAAGGGGGGTATGTTGGAGGAGCGGAATGCGCGTCGTTCGAATCGGGGAAGGGGACGGGACTGAGTTGCAAGAGGGGGTGCAGGGTCGGCAAGTGTTCCGGATCGGAGGAGGAGGAGGAAGGGCGCAACAGGCGAGCGAGGATCGTAGCTGCGACGACGGCTTTCGAGGTCTCTGGCCGCGGAGGCGGCGAAGCTTCCCGCTGGACGGGTAGAGGGGATACGGTCGTAGATGATGATGATGTCGGGGCGGGCGGACCGAGGAACGACTTGTCGTGGTCGTAGAGGAAGATGAGCGGGTGCAACTCGAGTCGCTCAATCAGCTCGTATGCGTATTGCGGGTCGTGACCTGCAGCAGGCCGAGGTCGTCAGCAAAAACGTTCGTGGTTGACCTTGCGGTATCTCCGGAGAGGAGGGCGAACCGAGGAGCATCTTGTCCAGCTCGGCGCCGACTCGTTCTCGACTGATCTTGTGCGGGTTCTGGAGCGCTTCCTGTTCCCGCGTCGCGGTAGGTTGGTCATCAGCTTCAGCTTTCAATCCAACGAGTCGATATGATGAAAGGAAGAGAGTGTCGACATGATGAAAGACCTCTCGCAAAAAAGGCGCACCTTGATCTCTTCCCGCTTGATCGCCGTCTCCATCTCCCCATCCAACTCGTACTCCCTCCCAAACCTCGCCGCGAACCTGACGGCTCTGACAACCCTCAACGGGTCATCATGGAACGTCTTGACCGGTTCGAGTGGCGTTCGGATCCGTTTCGGTTCGCCGGGGACGAAACCGAGGTCGGCGAGGCCTTTGCCGGTTTGGTCCTCGATGGAACGGGTGCGGAGGTTGTAGAAGAGGGCGTTGATGGTCAAGTCTCGGCGTTCGGCGTCCTCGACGGGAGTTCCGAAAGACTGGGCGCGTTAGGGGGGGGGGATTAGTCCACAGAGTGGAGCGATCTCCATCGCGAAAGTAGGAAACTGACCACAGTTGGGATTCGGCTCCCGACGGTGTACACTTCCTGACCGCGCTGCTGGACCCAATCGACAGAGAGGTTGCACACTCGTGCCGTCGCCGTCTCGAGGTGTTTCGACTGCTCCGGCTTGGCTTCGATCTTGGTCAGGCGGCCCATCTGGGTTGACAACGACAAAGGTTCAGCGATCGGCGAGGAAGAGAACGTTTCTTTCTTCCGAGACGCACGAGATCTCGCTGCCCGATGGATTCGAGGTAGCGCTCAAAAAGCGTGGCAAACTTGAGGCCGGTGATGGGATCCGGAGACGTCGAAACGTCAATGTCGTCCGATTGTCGCCCGAGGAGCTGCGGGGAGACATTACCGAGTCAGTCTCTCGCTTGTCGCACGTCTGCGTGACCGCATATCGGCAGTGAGGACGCAGCTCCTCCGAGCGAGCGCCCCGACATTGCACACATTGTGTCGGTCCGAAGGAGACGGTGCAAACTGACCTTGTCCCGGACCCACCCGCCCGCGATGCGGAGTTCGACCGCCTCGTCGCCTCGTTTCTTGCCGATCCAAGCGCCCTCGTCGTCGGCGAGGCGGAGCGCATCGACTTGTTCGGGATGTTGGTCGACCCAGTCGGCGCAGTCTGTCAACAAGTGTACGAGCCTGGACTCGTCCGGGGTGAGTTCGATGGAAGGGACCTGCTGCTGCACTGATGTCGTCGTCATGCTGCTCGTGCTGGCGTATCGAGCTGCGAGTGTCGACGAAGCGAGGCGGTGTCGGACGAAGAGGGAAGAAAAAGGTCGCAGCGACCTCTGCATGCGACGAGACAAGCCAGCAATTCCACAGCTAGCTCTGTTTAGCTTGTTACTTGCGTTCCCTCGAGTCGTTCCAGTCCTTGTCAGTGGTTTGAGCGAGCGAGGTGTGGCGGAAAGAAAAGCGAGAAACGCAAGTCTCGCTCTCGCCTCGACCGTCGCTCGGCTCCCTTTGGCTCGGTTGAGCGTGCACTAGACGCAGAGTGAGTGCTTTCGCAGTCTCTGCCACCGGGCGGCCACCCCGAGAGCTCGACAGCTCGTTGCGGTTGCCGCTCATCTCGCTTCCACCCGAGTCGACGCACCAGCTGCAGCTCCGCCAACGACGAGGACGAGCAGCAGGAATTGATCCCCAAGGCACTTTGTTTCAACAGACACTCCGACTACTCGCGCTACGATGCCGCCTCCTCCAGCCCCCGTCGCCGGCGCTCAAGAGCCGTCCGTCTTCCAGAAGCGTGCGTCCCTCTTGTGTCTATCGGGGAGATCTGAAGTAAAGGCTGATCACAGGCGAATGCAGTGAGGATGGGAATGCTCACCGGCGGATTGTCAGTCCTCCCGAACATGCTTCTCCTTCGATCTTGCTTCTTTCGCCTCCGTCTTGGCAACCCAACTCACCACCTCTTCCCGCTCTGCAGGGTCGGCCTCACCATCGGCTTCATCTTTGGCAACTTTGCCATCCTCTCGTGCGTACACACTCCTTCCTGCCAAAACCGTTCCTTACTAACCTTGCGTGTGCGCGCCACCGATTCTAGCGGAGGAGCCGGCCGGAAGGGTTACTTGCCGACCCTGTCGACCTACATGCTCTCGTCCGGTGCCACCTTTGCCTTCTTCATGTCGAGTACGGCGACCCCTTTTGCACACCTTCCCCCGTCCCGGCGCGCTACCAAAAGAAGCCTCCACTAACTCTGTCGCGCACGCCTGCAGTCGGTACCGTCATCCGAACGGACGGTCTCACGATGCAGGAATGGGCGGCGCAGCAGGTCCGCGAAGGGCGGGCGATCGGAATGCCCGCATCAGCAGCGGCGGCGGTGCCGCGGCTGGTCCCGGCAGTGCGCGAGCGGTTGGAGAGCCGCGAGAGGAACTAAGGTTCGGGAGGTTCTCGGGGTGTCCGGACGTGTAACCTGAGGGACATCTCTCTCTCTCCCTCACCGCAATGCAAAAAGTCCAGCAGGTGTGGTTCCTGAGAGAGAGTTTCGCGGAGGGGGGGGCAAGATTACGACAACAATTAAAGAGAGGCTGCGCTTTTTGCAACAGGAGGGCACACGCAATCACACCACCCTCTCCTTCTCGACGCTTCCCGCAGCCCCCATCCCCTGATCCTCCCCCTTCCAATATCCCATCCGGCCCTTCCTCGCCTGGTCCACCCAATCCTGGACTAACGCGGCCGTCTCCTGCGCGAGCTGGTACAACCCGTCGCTCTTGTCAAACATGTCCATGTGCGCGTGAATCTCGTCGCTCGCGAGGGTGTCGGGCGCGGGGGAGAAGTGCGCCCGCAAGGGGGCGGAATGGGGGAGGATGAGGAACGTCCGATCGGGGAGGGTGCCCTTGGCCGGGATGAGCGTGTAGAAGCTGTGAATTCGTACACGCGATTCAGAGTTCATGGCTATCCTTTGAAGGGACTGAGTGAACTCATGAACGAAGCAAGAGAACCCACTTGTGAAACCCGATCCCCTTTTCCCTCGCCGCCACCACCATCTCGAGCCTCCGTTCAAGCTCCTCCTGCTTCCACAACTCGCCGACAAAGCTCAAGTGACTCGTCGCCCACGTCCAATGCTGCGCGAGCGTGTCGCGGTTATAGTACGCGGCGCCGAACGCGGCGGCGGCGGCTCCCGTCAGGCCGGCCGCGGCGAGGTAGGGGAGCGAGAGCCAGTTGGAGCCTGGCGTGGCGGAGGGCGATTCGGCAGGAGGGGGAACTGAGACTTGCTTGCCGTCCTTCGAAGATTTGGATGCGCTCCTTGAAGACGATGCGGTTGTTTTGGAAGATGTCGACGAGGCCGAGTTGGCGTTCGAGGACGAAGTCGCAGATCTGAAGAACCCATATCCGGCTCCAAGCGCCGCTAATGCCGCTTGGCCTTTCGAAGCATAATCGAGCGCCTTGTCGAACGTGGATTTGAACACGGCCGGGTTCAAACCGAGGAGCGGGGAGTCGTATGCGATCAAGCCCAGGATCGGGATCGAGGCGGACGAGAGCGTCTTGAGGAGGGTGTCGGAGATGACGAGTCCGCCCATGCTGTTACGACAAGAGCGGGGTCAGGCAGGCTGGCCTTTGATGACACTGCAAGATGAGGCGACGTACGAGTGACCGAAGAGAATCACGCGGACGGGTCCCGTGCCGCCCGCTTGGCGGTACTCGGCCGTCTTTTCCGCGACCAGGTCGGTGAGCCATGTGACATGGTTGTCGACTGTGTGTGGCGGAATCAGCATCTCTTCTGGTGAAAGCGGCAACTGCGACAAGAGGGACTGACCTGCCACGATCAGTTCCCCCCGCGTATCATATGGCGGATAGACGACCGGTTCGAATCCAATTCCGCGCGCCATCATCGTGTTCTGTAATCGATTCGGAAAGGCTGCAAAGCTGTAGCGTGCACCCCGATGTGAGTAACCGACCCAAGTTTCACGAGATTGCGACTCGCACATCGATCCGACTGACGTGTCTGCTCCGCCTTTGAAGCCGTGCAGAAAGACTGCCAGGACGAGGTCCTGTGTAGGCTTTGCAGGCACCGCGTCCGCCATCGTCGCGGGTGTCGATTGGTGGTTCTCTTCGAGTGTGATGAGAGCGAGTCTGAATCGGTCGCGAGCGCCGTCCCTCGTTGCGATAGCCGGCGACTTGCTGGGTGGACTTGGCCGTCGCTGAGGTTCCAGCTATCCTAGTCGACCGAGTGAGCGGAACGCGTGTAGGTCGGGTCTTGACCGCATGCGTCCGCCGCCGCGAGGACGACGAGTTCTCGCTCAACCACCTGCACTTCACACCGGACATTGTCTCCCGCCTGCTGGACCAAGTCCGACCTGCTGAAAGACTCGCAAAGCTCCACTTGATTTACCGGCAATGCACGCCGTTACACTGGAATCTGCCCCTCGCCGGATCGAGTTTCCGACACCACCGACACTCTGCCATCCCGCTGCGTCCGACCGCCGTCCAGCCGACCTCGGGGGCACCTTCTCCTTGTCTATGCAGCTGACTACCGACAAAGGACCGCAACTCCGCACGCGGGAACAGGCCGCCGACTTTCACGGCCCCCGTCCACTTTCGCGCTTGACGGACGGCTGACGGACACGCTGCTGTTCAGCCACTTACGGCCGGCTGTTCGCGCCACCGCGTTCACAGACAGCGTTCACGGCCTTTCGAGCCGAATGAGGGTTCTCCACCTTGTTCCTCCTCTCATCCCTGCTCGCTCGCGAGAGGAGGAATTCATGCTGGAGCCAGATGCGGTCACTCCGGGTGGACCTTGCGGACATTTCGGCGTACTTTTCACGAGCCTTGCTCTCGTGCTGTGCAGCTGGATACAGGAACGCCCCGCGCCGTGCCTTCGGGGGTTGTTCGGGAGGGGAAGCAGCGGGTTCAGCTGCTGAGCGCGAGGTTAGAAGAACTAGGGGCGCCAGTGGCAAGTCACCTCATGCAAATACATGCCTACACCTGCCTGCTGATGTCCTGCTCCCCCTCGCATTGATGCAAGTGGCCCTCGCTCTTCGTGACAAGCTCGGCAAGCAAGAACTGGAGAGCGGCGCGCCGCGAGTCGGGCTCCCTCAGAGCAGCTCGCTTTCCAGCCGAATGCATATGCATGGGAAAGTTCGGCCCAGCATTCTTCTTGATGCGTGCTTTAAATTTGCGTTGTTCCGAGCGAACACGCTGCCAGCTTCCCGGCCGGGAATCAAATTCGACCCCCCACCTCACCCGGACGAGAGCGGACCGCGTGCTCCGCCGCAAGCCGCGGTTTCGCGACTTTCTGCTGTTCTTTCGAGTCTCCGCTTTGAATCCGCTTTGAGCGCAATCGCAGCACAGACAGGCTATACTCTGGCTGCGCACCAATGAGCTGCTCGAGGGGCCGTGCAAGGAGAGCTGCCTGCGTCGGCTGGACGCTCGAGCTGGGAGCCCTCCACTCCAAACCCCGCTAAGGAACCTCCGCTCTCATGTGAGCTTCCCCAGCTGTGCCCGCACTTTCGAGTTGGAATCGATGAACTCCACGCTCGTACTCCATGCCATCGCTCCGCCATCAGCGAGTGCCCGCGGTTCACCAGCAGGAGACCCCGCGGCTGGGAGCTCGACCTTCTCACGTTTCGCTTTCCCTCTGCTTCTGCACCCCGACTAGTCAACTCGCACCGGCGCCAACGTCCAGCTCGGTAGCGACGCTTATACGCTTCCGACCATGTCGACCAACGAACTCAGCAAGGCTCCGTCGAAGGAGCAGGAGGCGATCGAAGAACGCGATGAGGAGCTGCAGGGGGCCGCCGGGATGTCCCCAGAGGAGCGCGCCCGTATGGAGCGCCGGTTGCTCTGGAAACTCGACGCCCGCTTTGTGCTGTGAGTCGGTCGGGAAGTCTCTAGGAGCGCGGGGAGGCGGGAAACGGCCTGCGAGAGCGTCGCTGACTTTTTGACGCCCACGGACGTACGGCTGTTTTCGGACCACCTTCTTCAGGTTGGTAATTCTTTATGTGCTCAACTACATTGATCGCAGTGCTTTGAGCTCCGCCCGAACCAAGGGCTTCGAGCAAGACCTCGGCATCACCGACCAGCAAATGGACACTTTGCTCTCCATCCGTGAGTCTACGAGCGCTCCCTTTGACCAGTTACGATCCCTAAAGGCTCTACCGCGACTGACGACGTCTTTTGGGCAGTCTATGTCGGCTACATCTCGCTCCAGATCCCCTCAAACATGCTCATCCAGTACACTGGACGGCCTTCGATCTTCATCCCGGCCTGCGTCTTTGTCTGGGGCGGTATCTCGACGTCGACGGGTGCTGTCAAGTCTTTCGGTCCTGCCCTGGTCGTGAGTCTTTGGTCGCGTTTCGGCGGCGAAAAGCTCGTGAGAGCGAAAACGCTGATCCGACTCTCCGAAATTCAAAGGTTCGCTTGCTCCTCGGCGTCGCAGAGTGCAGTTTCTTCCCCGGCTCGCTGCTGCTTCTCGCCAGCTGGTACAAGAAGAATGAGCTCGGAAAGCGGGTATGTTACTCGCTACGAGCGCCGAGGTCGGGCTCAAGAATTGACGGTCTCCGACGCAGATCACCCTCCTTTATTGCGGTTCCCTCGTCTCGAACGCGTTTGGACCCCTTATCGCTGCCGGCATTCTCGGAACAATGGAGGGCAAGGGCGGCGTGCGGGCGTGGCAGTGGCTCTTCTACGTAAGTTCCTGCCCAGCGCTCCGACGCGCGGTTTCGCATGCGTGGATGTCGTCCTTTCCGACGACTCGTATCCGAGCCCCAACAAAACTGACGATATACTATTCTGTGCAGATTGAAGGCGCCTTGACCATGTTCTTCGCCATCATCGCCGCTCTCGTCCTGCCCGACTTCCCGCACAACTCGCGCCACTTCTCCAAGGCGGAACTCGAACTCGCTCAGCTTCGCATGACCGAGGATGTCGGCACCAAGGACGACACAAAAGTCAGCAACTGGACTGCGTTCAAGTTCGCTATGGGCGACTACAAGCTGTGGACAATGGTGTTCGCCCTCACTTCGATGGTCATCTCTCTCAGCGTGAGCTTTTTCTCCTTCGTCTCGAGCCCTTCTCGTGCCGACGCGTGAACAGTATACTGACAACAATTCCTCTGATGTAGTTCAACCAATTCTTGTGAGCTGGATTGATGCGGTGACAAGCGGCATTCCTGGATGAAACGGCTGACCTCTTCCCGCCCTACGCTCCTTTTCCCCTCGACCTCTTCCGATCTGCCCGCCTTGCCCATCCCCTCTTGAACTCCCGACTTCTTCCCGCCTTTCCACCTTTCCCCTTCCCTCCGCCCCTTGCAGCCCCCAACTCACCAAGACCCTCGGTTACGACAACACCGCCTCGCTGCTCCTCTGCGCACCGCCATTCGTCTTCGCCGCCATCGTCGCATTCTTCGTCTCGCGCGACTCCGACAAGCGCCAGGAGCGCTACCTACACATCGTCGTCCCGCTCTGCTTCGGGCTCGTCGGATTCGTTATCGCCATGACCACCCACTCCTTCGCGCCCCGCTACATCTCCCTCTTCCTCATGGCCGGTTCCTACGCCGGTTTCGTCGTGTTCTACGCGTGGGTGAGCG
Organism: Rhodotorula mucilaginosa; assembly: GCA_034406715.1. Lineage (NCBI taxonomy): Eukaryota > Fungi > Basidiomycota > Microbotryomycetes > Sporidiobolales > Sporidiobolaceae > Rhodotorula > Rhodotorula mucilaginosa. The sequence continues at coordinate 521,826 of CP137865.1, forward strand.
CCACATTCGCTCGCCCTGCTATGTCGCGCGGTATCGCCATTGCCGCCGTCAATGCGTTCTCACAACTGGGAAATATTAGCGGCGCCTATATCTTCCCTGCACGTTGGGGTCCCTCGTACAAGAACTCGTACGCCATCTGCATCTCCTGCTTTGCCGTCTCGATTGCGCTGTGCACTTTCCACCGGTGGAACCTCGCCCGCCTGAATCGGACGCTTGCCAAGCGGGACGAGGCCGAGCAGATCAACGGCCCTGTCGAGCATGGCGAGGTGCAGCAGATGGACCACCTTGCGGCATTCCCCGTCGGCTTCCGGTATGTTCTGTAGAAGACCTTCTTGTCCGTGGATATGAATCGGAATGATACTGGGATCAAATGACTCGTGCATATCTCTAGACAAGCCGACTTTGTTTTCTTTTTCTGTGGAGTGGAGAAGTATGTGTATGCGCTCCTGAGCGTCTCGGACTAGAGTGTGCGGAAGGACAATCCGAAACCGAGGTCCGAGGGAAAATCCTGCAGAGTCCGTGAAGGATTGAAAGTCAGTGATTATGACTGCGCGGGTGTGATGAGAGCAAGCGTGCTCCAAAGAGACACTGACACTGCCTCTCTGATCCGCTATAGAGGTGACTGTCTTTGTCTCACCGGAAAGCCTTTTGTAGGACTTCGTCGACATTTTCTCAAATCTGCCGGTTCTTCGCTGTCTCTTCCTGTCTCTCTCCAGTTGCGTGGCACTGACAGTGATCTCCTACAGAGAATATTTCTATTGATTTGGTCATAGTGCGCTGGGTGTCCTTGAAGAGAAAGCGTAGGCAAGGCGGAAGTTGACGTAGATGGGCCTTCTCAGTGCTCCAGAGAGACAGACTGGAGGACGGGGTCTGTGCAAGCTCTGCTTGGACTTGTTACCAGCTTGCATTTTGACAGCCGGATCCCTCGACTAGGAAGGTGTCAAAGACCAAAGACCCGCCAGAGGACAAGCCAGATGTTGGGTGATCAGAGCTGGATTCCTCTTCAGTGCTCGTTCCGCATAAGTCGTGCTTTCCTCTTCTTCTCCTCCTCTTGCACTTGGAAATTCTAGCTTTTATCTCTGTCTCAGTGGCCCAGCAGAGGACTTGCTCAGCTAATCAATGGCAGCAACAATGCAACAAAGGAGGGACGCTGCAGGGCGCACCACTGTTGAGCTCGATGCAAGGGTAATAGCACTCGATAGGTGTCCTGCTCAGTGCCGGATTGTAGCTAGTTGGAGATAGGCGTAGCGGGTCTCAGATCTTCAGCAGCCAATGAACAGTGACTCAGTGTAGATTGGAAAGGATATGAGCCAAGAGAGGGGAGTTGAAGAAAAGAGAACAGGAGTGCAGAGCCCACTCGTCTCAAGCTGGAGTGAGACAAGGGTACTCTGCGCGATGAGATAGAAGACATAGAGAGAACATGCAACAATAACACTCAATCATATTAGGATTGCAAGTTGGGAGGGGAGCCATGAGGTGAAAGCCCGAAGGCGAGGGAGCTGTTGGGCTGGTTTCCCTTCCTTCCCCTCGCTCGTTGTCAACTTCCCATTATGAGTCTTCTCCTTGCTCCTTTCAAACGTCACTAAACACTTCCTTGATTGCAGATGATCTACTGTATCCTACCGGACCCAAAGTGCCAGCCACCGCCTCAAGATTTTGCCGACAGATCAAGGTGTAAGGACCCATTGCACTTGTATCAGGGCAGGGTCAAGGCGGCGGGTGCAGAGCTCCACAGCGCAGTGGATGAGGGTGTGGAGACTGTCAAAGTGGGAAAGAAGCGATCCATTCTGGGCACGGATGAGAACCCTCGCAAAAGGTTCAAGTGAAACCACAAATCGGCGCCTATGCATGTAGAAATCATCGCTGTTGTTGTTGTTGTTTGAATTGAACCTAGCAGAATCATGCTCTTCCGGGAACACTTTGGAGAGAGAAAAGCTTTTGCAAAGGAGAGAAGGAACTGCAAAACACGCAACCTCGGGAGAACAAGATCGTCACCGCAAGCCAAACCCAAGCGCATCACACCCCTAGTGCCTCAACTCCGAGTCCTCCTCGAGCTCTTCAGCCTCGTCCCCGTCGTCTCCCTCTTCGTCATTTGCGAGCAGGCTCTGGGCGAACTGAGCAAGACGGATCTTGAACGCCTCGAGTTCGTCGTGAGCAAGATACTTGGCAGCGAGATCAAAGTCCTCCAGGAGCGAGAGGAGATGGTTCGGCATCGCCTTGACCGCACAAGCTGCGGCAGAGAGAGTCGCCAAAGTGGGTTGGTCGCCGAGGATGGTCAGGATCTGCAGAGAGCAAAACGCAGGGATCAGCAAAGGCAAGTTTCCCTAAAGGGTCTGTATGCTTCACCTTGTGGTACTCTGCACCGGTCTTGATCTTGTAGTCGTGGTGGTACTCGAAATCCTTGCGGAAGCACAACGTGCAGATGCGACGCTGGCCATCCTCGCCGATGTTGAAGGTCTTGATCTGATGCCCGAAGACAATCCGCTTTGGCATCTGAGAAAGGGGAGATTTGTTGTCATTAGCTTGCAGTAGAGCATCAAGCTTGTGCCTCAGAGGGGAGAGGATCTGATGGAAATGCTTACCGCAAATTGCCTTGTGCAACCCGGCTCTTCGCACATGGTGCGCGGCCCCCGGACAGGAACTCCAGGTCGGGAAGCGGGGTCTGAGAAAGGAGAAAACACAGATCAGCATGTAGATATTGAAAAGAGACAAAGAGAAGTGAGTAGTGAAAGGCGCACCAACTTGGAGCGGTCCGCCGACTTGCCACGGCTCTCCAGAACCTTGAACTTGTTTTCGATCCAGGTCATGTAGGCGGCAAGTTCCCTCTTGCGGCGGCCGATGCACAGGGCGCACAAGAAGGGGAGGAGGCTTCCGACAAGCAGACTGCAATTAGTCATCTATCTGCGCCGGTAATGGAGAGCAGACATACAAGGAACACAGTTCCGGAGTGGCAGCGTAGACGTCATCACCGATGGTTGGCGCAGCGCAGCCGGCGCTGCAGCGAGTAGCCCAAGCAAACGCATACGAGAAGCGTGAGTAGGTGCCGGTCTTGTCGCGCCAGTTCCAATTGATGAAGAACGCATCCCGAATTTCCTGAGCCGTCACGCCGGCACTGTGGGTTTCAAGTAGGCATCAGCACAGCCGCAAGCTTCAGGCATACCCTTCTGCGACGTACGCAATACACAAGTGCTCGAGGATGCAGCAGGCGCCGCAGCGGCTGGCGCCTTTTTCGACAGGCGACGGGAAGAATTGAGGGAGGCCGATCTTGGCGTACTTGTCAGCGTTTCCGGGGCAGAACGCCTGAGAGTGGGGACACTTCAAGGCGTCAATAACTTGCGTGTTCCGAGAGGTGGACATTCTTGGACAGATGAAGGAACCAGCAGCAACTGACCTGGCAGCTCTTGAGGTTCTGCTTGATCTCACTCACGCGCTTGTTGTAGTCATCCTGGGTCATGTTTGAGACAGTTTTGTCGTTGAGGTCGCCAAGAACAAGGGTTTGCGTCCCCTCGTAGAGGTACTTCTCGTAGAAGTTGAGCAGCGCGTAGCTGGCAATGTGGGGGTCAATCGGCGGCAACTTGTACGTCTTGGCAAAGTTGTCCAGGTAGGCACCTTTGTCCTTGATGAGCTGAAGGAGAGAACCAGTGTGAGGCCACCTTGCTCCCGGAAGGACTGGGCCGCTGGACTTACCTTGGAAGCAACTTCGTTCAGCTTGATGTAGACACCTCCGAGAGTCGGGTCACGCTTCGCATGGCGATCCGCATGGCGGTACCCGGCCTCGATGACGCAGCCGTGCTCGGGCGCGTTGTTCTTGGTGACTTCGTCGGCGAGGAAGTCGCAGTTCGAGGAGCTGGTACACCGGGAGGGGTCCGTACTTGGAGCTCGAGACCGGGGGGATGCACCCCACGGCGTAAAGGAGCGAGCGAAGGATGCCCAGGGGCAGGCACCCGTAAACAGCGAAATAGTCGAGCGCGAAACGGGCCAGCTTGTCCTTGCAAACCAACGGGATCTCCACATTCAAGTCGGCGAGATCGAGCACCCAGCGGTCTGAGCATCGGACGGTGAGGAAGTTCGGGGTCGGGGTCTTGAGAGGCTGCGCAAGGCAACAGAAGTCTAGATCAGGAACAGACCCCTGGACTCGGAGATGGAGCATGGCGGACTGCTCAAGCCAAACATGGAACCCGTTGAAGTTCTGGACCGAGCGCATCAGGGGAATCGCGTCGCCGTAAGGAGAGTTGACTTTACGCGCGACAGCAGGAGGAACCTCCAAGAGAACGTAGGGCGGGTTGTTGATGATGTTGTTGAGTTGGGTTCCTGACGCGTTGCCGCTGAACTTTGTCCTGACGATATCCTCCAACTGGAAGAGAGCGTGCGTGTTCTGAATGACGGAAACATGTGATGAGGCTGGATCCCAAATGTCGTTCCTGGTTGAGAGCATTTGACTCACCAGCTCCCCAGAAAGGGTAGGGATTTCGTCCTTGCTGAGGATCGAGGCCACGGCCTGGTTCGGCGTCATCGCCGTGACGAGAGCGAAGCAGCCTGGGTGGGCTTGCACGGCCTGCCAATAGCGGCGAAGAGCGGGGATGCGCGACTGCCAATCGACCGGGAGTTTGCCTGCGTCCTTGGTTGCAATGAGGGTGTTCTTCGCGAGGAGGTCCATGTCAACCGTGGCGGCAGCTGGGTTGGTTGAGGCACAGAGAGCCTGCTTGAGCTTGTTGCAAGTTTAGGTGGCCTGTTCCGGGGGACCGGCAAATGCCTCAGCAGCGGCAAGAAGTGAGGAGAAGAGCGAGGAGAAGGTGGGGAACGCCGCCTCCAAGAAGCCCTTGAAGTGCAAGTACCTTGCAGGGTCGCCGCCAATCAGGTAGTCAGCTCCAGTTGTAAAAGTGTCCGGTCAAAAACACTCACTTCAAGTCACTTGTGAGGTGCCTCTTGGTGAAGTCGGCCTCGTTCGCGTACATGTTGGCGCAAGTGCTGAAGCCTGTAGGGTTCCCGCCGCGGCTAGAGAGAAGTGTAAGCGTCGGTGCTATGCAAAGACAAGCTAGATCATATCTACCTAGAGAGAAGTGTAAACGTCGGTGAGGAGAAGGAAAGAAAGAGGGGAACATGTTACATGATGAGAATGAGAACACGTCTCCTCCTTGGACCTCCGGACACAAAACTTCCTCCGAAATTCCTTCCGACCACAACACCTCCATACTTCCCAACAAAGAGACACTTGGGGACGACGAGGCCGAAGACGCCAAGTCCAAGCAGCGGAAACCCAAGCGGAAACGGAAAGCCTAGAGGGACACCGGAGAACAGCAATACAACTACTTCATATAGCATATCTGTGACTGGGCGCCTATATATTCCCTGCACTTTGGGGACCCTTGTACAATAACTCGTACACCATGTGGGTGAGCGCCACATTTGCTCGCCCTGCTACGTTGCGCGGTATCGCCATTGCCGCCGTCAATGCGTTCTCACAACTGGGAAATATTAGCGGCGCCTATTGCTGGCCAGCACGTTGGGGCCCCTCGTACAAGAACTCGTACGCCATCTCGAGCTCCTGCTTCGCCGCCTCCACTGCGCTGTGCACATTGCACCGATGGAACCTCGCCCGCCTGAATCGGACGCTCGCCAAGCGGGACGAGGCCGAGCAGATCAACGGCCCTGTCGAGCATGGCGAGGTACAGGAGATGGACCACCTTGCGGCGTTCCCCGTTGGCTTCCGATACGTTTTGTAGAAGACTCTCCTTTTTCCGTGGATCAGAATCGGAATCGTACTTGGAGTAATTGACTTGTACCTATCTATAGAGATGAGCCAATTGACTCGTGCATTTCCATAGAGATGAGTCAGCTTTTCTCTCGCAAAGAAGAGACTGTATGTGCTTTGAAGCGTGCGGGACTCGATCGTGCGGAAAGACAATCCAAATCTGAGGTCGGCAGAAGAATCGCGCCCAATCAGCGAACATGACTCTAAGGGGAGCAGGATCGTTCCAAGGAGCCTGTGATTTTGCCTCTCTGATGGGCTATAGAAGTGATCGCGTCGTCCGAAAGCTTTGCGTCGAGTCTGACGGAGTTTTTTTCGCCTCGATTGGCCTTTGCGGATCACTTTCTTCCCAGTCTCTTCTGTCTCTTTCGGGTTGAGCGCCACCAGCGATTATCTTCTACAGACAAGCCTTCTATTGACCTGGATATAGTGCGGCAGGTGTCCTTGAAGAGGAAGCGTAGGCAAGGCGGAAGTTGACGTTGACGGGCCTTCTCAAGTTTCTCGCCCATAGCGCTCTCTCTCTCATGCTCCCTATTTCCCTCAGAGCTGAGAACTGAGCGCCTTTCTTGGCTCTGATCCATCTGCAACTCGCTATTGCCCGAAGCAAACAGAAAACTCGACTGAAGTTGAGCTCGTTCACGCCGTTCCTGCATTTGTGCACATTTTTTTTTCCGTGATCTGGTGTAGCCTGCGTAGAGTACATGACATATCTTACGCACCAAAGAGAGAAAGTCTATGAACAAGACTCGGCAAAGAGTTATGCTAAGAGAGACTATGTACGCTAAAGCAGGCGCTCGGAGACAATGAATGGAAAGCAAAGTGTCCATTTGCTTGTCCATGATGTCCGAATCTTGCTCGAAACCCTTCGGAAGGGCGGAGCTCAAAGCACTGCGATCATGTAATTGAGCACTTAGAGAATCACTAGTCTGAAAAGGTGGTCCGAAAACGGCCGTACGTCCGTGGCGTCAAAAACGTCTGCAAGGCTTTTGCAAACCGTTTCCCGCCACCCCCGCTCCCAGAGAGTTTCCGACGTACTCGCAACACAAAGCGGGCGTCACATTTCCAGAGCAACCTGCGCTCGAGCTTGGCGGGTCCTTCGGGGTAATCTCAGGGGCGAGCTGCAGCTGCTCGTCGCGTTTTCCTATCCCCTCCTGCTCCTTTCACGGCCCTTTGACGGGCCCATTAGCTGTCCGCCTTTCCACCGTGACATGAGAACGATAATCTTGCGCCACTCTCTCTCCATGTGAAGTCAGGAGCGCTAAGGCAGATTGTCTGTTGCAGTAAGTGTGAGGCAAAAAGGCAGGAAGAGCTAGCTAATAACGAGAGACGGGGAGACACCGAAATTGAAAACAGCACAACCGCCCATTCAGGCCGGCCAGATCAACCCGAAGTCCTGGCGAGCATGTTGCGGATGGCAGATTCCGAGACTGGAGGAGACGAGCCCGGTCCGACCATCACCTTCTTCATCACAGACGGAACCGTGTCGGCGAGCACGACGAGCCAGGCCGGTCCTGCACATCAAAGAAGACAGATCAGCCCAAAAGAACACCGCACAAAGTTGAACAGGGTCTGCACTCACCAGGCGGGTAGAGACCGGTGGTCTTGGGTCCCCGGATCGTCAACTTGGTCTGCGAGTTGAGCGTCGCATCGAGCTCGACCCAGCGCTGGCTCATATGGACTCCGTGCGTGCTGTAGCCGACATCCAACAGCGCCGCCTGGACCTTCTTGGTCCCCTTTGGCAGCGAAATCTTCAGGCTGTAAGTCTTGTCGTACAGGATGTTGGCGGGTTGTCCGGAGAAACTCGGGCGAGGCATCGACATGTACGGTGGTGAGAGCATCTCGACTTCGTAGCGAGTCTTGTAAGTGACGGTCGTGACGTCGTCGTTGCTGGGAGTGCGAGACTTCGAGTGAGCCGCCAAGAGCAGAGCGAGAGGAAGGCACCAACACCCGTACTCACGGATTGGAACCGGAGATCCAGATGCGACCGTCCGGAATGACCGTAGCAGTCGAGTGATACAAGCGCTCGAATTTCTGCAACGGCGCGTTTTTCGAGATGCGCCTGCCGACGACACCGTCGGGGTCGTACAAAAGCGGCTGCCTGACCGGCTCGCGCGCGTTCGATGCGCCGATCTCGTCTCGGACGTTGCCGTCTGTGAGATCGAGGCCATTAGTAGAAGATCTCGTACAACCGATCTGCAATGAGCGGAATTTGAGCCTTACATCCCGCAATGCCTTGACTGGCTCCGTTGACGATGATGACCTTTGCGTCCGGAGTGATCAAAGCATCGCTCATGATGCGGCCCATTGGCATCTGTTCGATCTGCCAGCCTTTTGCGATACCGGCAGTGTTGAGAACCATGCGCGAGCACTGCTTCGAGGCAGGGTAGGTGGCCGAGAGCTGAGAAGGCGAAATGTCGAGGTTCGCCGTAGTACCGCCGCAGAAGAGCACCTCGGGCGTGTAAGAGTTCGCCTTGGTCAGAGGGAGCAGAGCACTCGCTGACGATCCCGGGTCTAGTCGTGCGATGAAGGATTGGTCCGTCAGTACCGTGTTCGGCAAGGATCACCGCAAACTGCGCTCTTTAGCTGGCTCACAGGTAACGGTCACGCCGTTCGGAAGACTCGGAATGCGACGTTCGACATTGTTGACAGGGTCGTAGATCATGGCCAACTGGTTGGCGGCGAAGAAGACGTGCCCGTTAGGCAAAAGCCAGAGGACCGGAAACAAGTTGCTGTTGAGCTACGGGGAGAAACGAGCGAGACAACGTCAGTTTCCATTTCACTCCTACCTCTACCAGCTACAAATCGGCAGGAAACTCGGGCCACTCACCGCATCGTGAAGGAAGGACGAGTAGAACGGGAGACCGTTGCCCTTTGGCGGGAAGAACTCCATGGTGGGGTTGTCGGTGCTCGGAGCGTTGTTGTATCCGCCTACCGGTGACAGCAGTGAGCTTCGAGAAGGTGACTCGTTGACTCGTTGCGAGACCTGCTTACCCGCGATCATGCCACCGGCGATGAGAAGCGATCCGTCGACGAGGCGAACGGTTGACGGGTACCAGCGCGGGCTGCGCATACCGGACCGCTTGTCAGCATCAGAGTCCGAGGGTGAGGAATCAACCATCGAGACTCACCTGGTGAGCCGAATTCGCGACGGATTCTCGTACACATCGCATTTCTCATTCGAGCAAGGCGTGAAAAAGCGAACGCCGGCCAAGCCATTCTTGGCGCCGTTGTTGAGATTGGTCTGTTGCGGATTGCCACCGACGCTGACCAGCGTCCCGTTGCCGATCCAGCCTCCGCCGGCGCAGAACGAGTTGGTCTCGAGGTTCAGAGCGCGGTACGACTCGTCCGAGATGCGGTAGACGGCTCCCCACGCAGGCTTGCCGTTCTTACCCTTGAGGGCATTGTTCTGCGCCTTGTCGTAGATCACGATGTGGTCGTCGTCGACGAGAGTGCACTGCATGGCCGAGACTCCGGACCAGCCCGCGCGGGCGATGGTCGAGTACCCCTTCCAGGCCTTGCCCCAATCCCTCTTGTGCTTGCGAGCGCGGGAAGCGTTCCACCTCTTGTGAGCCTCGTGACCGTCGACACTGCGCTCAAAGATGCCGGCTCGCTCCTGTTCCGTGACGAGCTCGTAATCGGCCGGTTCCGGCGCGGGCAAGTCGTCTGCGTCATCTGCGAAGGGCGCACCCAAGCCATCGATGGGTTCGAGCCCGTCGTACAGGTTCTCGTGTGCGAGTTCAAAGTCGACCAAGCGGTTCGCAGCCGCGGCGGCCGGACTTGGCGTAGAAGCGGCAGCGAGGGGCGCAGCAGCGAGGAAAAGAGCGAATAAACGAGCGTAGTTGGCCATGGCGGCCGTCGGAGACAGTAACCGAACGAGCGAGCGGATCAAAGTGTGAGTAGCAGCAAAGGAAGCACGGCGAAGAGGGACGACTCGACAATGCCAGCAAGGGGTTCGAGCGGCGAGCGGCGGACGAGGAGCGTGCACCGCGTTCTGCCGGGAGGGTGCCGGCGCCTGTGCGGCAAGCTTCGGCCGAGCATTTCTAGCGCGGGCCTCGTCGAAGTTGCCTTCCGTGTCCAGGCGCGTTCGCCAGAGGATTGAGGACGGAGCGAACCTCAGCATGCGCCGAGGGAGGCAGAAGACAGTGCGCCGGATGAGAGACAATGACGGGTCCGGTTTCCGAGCCCGTGAGGCTTCGGAGACGCGCTCGATGCTTAGGACACGCGTTCAAGAAGCCCTGCGATATGCGATTGAGGCTGCGTGAGTGGTAGAGAGCAAGGTCGAGTTTGTTGTTCAAAACGCGTCATCGACGCGTCTTCGTCGGTCGACTCTTGACCACTCACTCTCCTCGTCAATCGCAATCGAAGAAGTCTGCCGCAAGCCAAAACATGCTAGAGCAAATGAACCACGTCGCGAACGCGCCCGCAGAGCTCCAACAGCGCGGCCTCGCTGCATCATCGACCGGTTCTCATCAACGTGGGGACGAACGTCCTCCACCGCCAGCGCACGGCAAGCGTACGAACGGGACAGACGAGAAGGAGAATGAAGGAGAGACAGGTACGTCCACCCTGACCGCTGCAGCTCGGCGGAAGAGCTGACCATGTGAACCTCACCAGGCAAACCCGCCGCAAACAAGAAACGGCGAACTTCGTCGGGGGCGGCGACGGCTGGCAAGCGAAGAGGGCGCGTCGGCAAGCTCCAGAGCTTCCAAGAGATCCCGATGGACCTCCTCGTCGAGAGTGAGCATTCGAGCCTCTCGCTTTCGAAGGCGCCAGCGCCCATGCTGACTCTTTTTGCCTGCAGTCGCGCGTCAGTTCGACCCGCACACGCTCCTCAACATGTCCCGCGTCAGCAAGCGCATGCGGCAAATCTTTGCGTCACGGTCCGCCGAGCCGATTTGGTAAGCCGCGCGCCGCAACGTCGGCCTCCCGGACCTCCACGCGGGCGACATGAACGAGATCCAGTACGCCTCGCTCGTCTACGACCGCAATTGCCACCTCTGCGGCCGCGGTCGGAGCGTCATGGTCGACTACTGTCTCCGTGTGCGATGGTGCAAGGCTTGCCGGAGCAACAAGTGAGTACCTTTGGTCGGCTTTCGCAGCGTGCTTGTTTCTCCCCACTAGCTCCTTTGCTGACCACGAGCGCAACAGCTTGATCGAGGGCAGCAAACTCCGCGCCGCGATGCCTCACATGCACCCCGACCTCTTGGACGCGTGCTTGTACACCTATGCCTCCCGCAGCGGGCACAACGCGCCTCTGAACCCGTACTACTGCCTCGCCGAAGCGGAACGGGTCGACGAAAAGCTGCGAGCTTTCGAAGCTGCAGGCGACCGAGCGGGCTTGACAACGTACGTCGAAGCCCGTCTACTGATTGCGGCATCGTCCGTAGACGACGGGGAGGAAATCTCGGAATGGGTTGCCGATGTCGCCGCCGAGAAGGCGACGACCAGGGAGGAAGTGGCCGACCAACGCGAACGCGAGTACGTAGGCTCTGGTGCAGTCCCACGACAAGGCCCTTTGCTGAGCCTTCTCTACACAGGATTGCGCAACGCCTGGTGGACCTCGGCTATGACGAGGACGACTGCTTCTTCCCGGGACTGGACGATGTGGTCCGGAAAGGTGGACCTTTGACCGAGCGGGGTACGTTGCCAATCCCGCAATCTCAGCACATGCTTCTTCTTTCACACCCTTAACCCCTCCAATACGGCAGCCTGGCAAAACATGCGAGCGTTCGTCGTCAAATGCGTCGAATACAATCAACTCATTCGGATCCGCACCGGCGAATTCAACCGCATGAAGTGTGCCCGTCTGGACCTCGAGCCGTACTACACAGGTCTCGCGAACGCCCACAAGGGTCCGGAAACGTTCCCCACGTTCCGGACCTTTTGCCAGCTCCCGTCGGTCCGAACTCTTTGGGTTCCCGAAGACGCCGTCGTCACTCCGGAACTCTGGACGAACCTTCAGCCGGCACTCGCCAGCGACCTCGAAAAAGCCGATCGACATCTACGCGTCAGGCTTGCCCGGCACATTGTCTGGGACTTGAGGAGGGCAGGACTCGACTACGACGAGAGTCTAGATGACAACTTGACAAGGTCAAGTCAAACCTTCGCCTCGATGTATGCCAACCTTTTCCACTCGCGAACTTTTCATGATCTCCCGCGCGATGTTGGCGTCGATCGAGATTACCGGTTCGCTTCATCGGACGCCGATGTCGACGATCTGGCGCCCGACGTCTCGGACGCACAACTGGACCACCTCTTGACGCGCTTCGCCAGCTTGCAGCGCTGCTGCAGTTGGGGGTGCCGTGCTGTCTTGCCCTTCCCCGCAATCCACTATCACACGCTCAGCGGCGCGTGTCGAGATGTGCGGACCGAATCCTTGCCTCGACTACTCCTCAAGCAGCTCGACTCGCTTCGCCTCGCAGCAGGATTGCCGGATCACGTCAGCTCGCTCGACTCGCTTCGTGCCCTCGGTCCAGTGTTCTGCTGTCACAACTGCAGGACTTCTCCGGTGGATTCGTCGAGCGATGAAGAGGACGACGATGAGGAGGAGGAAGAGGATCCGCCGGTCGCGCCGCGGATAGATCTGCCGCACCTCGCTTTCGATGATCTGGTAAGCCTTCCTTCCCGCTCGTTCTGGAAGGCTCAATCTGCGCTGACTGTATGACCCTTCTCCTACAGCTCGCGCACGCATTGAAATGTCACGCAGACGAGCAAGAGTCGCAACCGCACGCCGAGATGCGGCTCGAAACGGTCAAGTACAACGAGCTGGGACAGCCGGAATAGACACATTTGCAGCGCACGCGCGACTCTTTCTCCGCCATGTATCACTCTCTCCATGACAGTATTGCATGTACTTCCTACGCGTCCCGAATGTACGGCTTGAGCGCCAGTAGTCGGTCCGTCGCTTGTCGCAGCGTGTCCGGATCTTTGCAAAAAGCACTGCGCGAGCGAGGACGGAGGATCAGCCTTCTGCGGATCGACGCAGAAAGAAACAGAATTCGCTCGCGAGGACGCACACTCGGATCCAGTTCTCGCCAAGGTTCCAGTGAGGCTTGGAGTAAAAGTCCGTAGGCGGGATGAGCACGACCTTGGCACTGCGAGCAGGCGCAAGGAAGTTGTCAGGCCGTGAGATCGTGCAGCGAGAGCGAGCGGAACGAGAGAACTCACGTCTGCGCAATGAACCACGCGACGACCCAATCCCGCGCGCGCCCCTTGATCAAGTCGGGGATCTCGAACTTGCTAGGGATCTCGAGTCGCGAAGTGTTGACCATGACAAAGTACGCGCCCTCCGGGACCGTGTACGGCAACCCGAGCTTGTCGAGGCCTTCGAGCAAGACATTCTTGCGCTCGTCGTACTCCTTGACCTGCTGGGCAAAGAAGCCATTCTCCTGCGCCTGCTCGAGGCCGACGGCAATTGCTTCCTGCGCGGGACCGTTGCAGCAGAAGACGATGCGGGTTTGGGCGGCCAGCAGCGGCTGGATGAGGTTGGCGGGTCCGATCGCCCAGCCGACGCGCCATCCCGTGGCGGCAAAGGACTTGCCCTGGTAGAGCGAGGATTCGAGCGAGATTAGCGACCAGGACGCTCAAGCACGACTGCAAGTATGAGAGTGAGACTCACGGCGGATCCGATCGTGACTGTCCGCTTCCAGAAGTTCTCAAGCGCCGCGATCCGGACGTGCTCCTTGCCGCCAAAGGTCAAGCAGTCGTAGACCTCGTCGGAGAGGATGAGCAAGTCGTGCTCCTCTGCCACCTTTCCGATGCCTCGCAGTTCCTCCTCGGAGAACACCTTGCCGATCGGGTTCTGCGGCGTGTTGAAAAAGATCATCTTGGTCCGGGGCGTGATGGCCGCGCGGAGCTCGTCGAGGTCGACTTTCCATTCCGACGCCGGCACGTTGTGTTCGCTGGCGCCTTTGGGAGCCCGGATCGGGACAAAGACGGGCACGCCACCGTTGAAGGTGACTTGCGGGACGTATTGGTCAAAGAAGGGTTCGAGGATGATGACCTCGTCGCCCGGTCGGATGAACGCCGCCGCAAAGGCGTACATGCCCTCGTTCGCTCCCGCCGTGACCTGGACTTCAGTGTTCGGGTCGAGGTCTCGACCGCCCGTCGCGGGTCGGAACGCCGGAGAGAGGTAGCTCGAGATGGCTTTGCGGAGGCGGGCGTTGCCGCGCGGGAGTTGGTAGTGGTTCGCCTCGACCCGCTTGAGCGCTTCGGTGTGCGCGTCCTGGACGAACTGCGGCGGCGCCCAGCTCATGAAGCCCTGGAGAGGAATGGACGTCAGTCATGCCCAGCAGAGTCAAGCCGAAATTTCTCTGTAGGGCGCACCTGTCCGAGATTGAGCGAGTCCTTCGGGACATGACCGGCGAGCGGCGAGAATACGGACCAGACACTGCAAGCCGGTCAACGCAAGGTCAGCTTTCCAGCAGCGAGTCGCACATTACTTAAAAAGAGAGACCGCGGGATCGAGGAAAAAGAGCGGAGAACTGACTCTTGCTTGTTGACTTCGGGGACAATCTTGTCCGAGATGGCCCAGCCAAACTGATGCTCCTCCTTCTTGTGGATGCCGTTCGAGGTCGGCGCGGCGGACGAGGAAGACGCCATCTGCTGCAGCTGCAGGTGTGGAAACGGTCTCGAGGCTGATCGAGTCGACGGAGGTCGAACGAAAGGACGAGCGCCGCGCGGAGAAGCGGTGAAAGAAAAAGAAGAAGAGAGCGAACGAGTAGCTGAACGGGCGCACGCGAGCATGCACTGCAGCTGACACACGAGGCAGGAAGAGCAAAGTCGGGCTGCGGGTCGATCACGCAACTCGAAATCGGAGATGAACCGGCGGCCCGTCTATATCCACGGAGAAGCGGCGATTTTCTCCTGCACAAGCCATGACTTGTGGCGCGTGCAGAGGTATACTCGAGGCAGGAACTGAAGCGCTGAACAGCGACTCTCTCGTGGACCACGAGTCAACCAGCCGAGGAGGGAAGGTAAATCTAGTGAGAACGCTGCATTGCGAAGTTTTGGTAAGACGGGACGGCGGCGGTGTACAACAGAGTAAAGCGGACAGCCGAGGAAGAAGAAAGAACTGGGCGCGTGCATCGTCGTAGGCGCAGCGAACGGCGAGGCGGCGGAGAGGGGCAAGAAGGAGTGGTTGCCTTTTTGCTTGTTTTACTCGTTCTCCGAGTCCTCGTCGCCTGCGTCGAGGGATTAAACATCGAGTCAGTCCGCTGAGTCCGTGAGGAAGCACAATCCGGGGGAGAGAAGATGCCTCCGAGGAAAAGAGAGCGGAGAGACGGACCCGAGATTTCTGCATTCTCGCGCGCGACGCGGTCCATGAGCGCGGCGAGTTCGAGGTCGTCCGTCTCGCTGACCGCCTTGGGCTTCAACTTGACGTTGAGGAACCCTCCGTCCTCCTTGCGGATCACTTCTCCAATCTTCTCGATCGCCTGCTCGAGGCGGTCGATCGCGCCTTGCTTGTCAGTCGTGTGACTGACCATGACGTACAGGGGCGGGGCGATCAATCGGATCTTGATGGGGATCTCGTCGGTCGAGAGGGCCTCGCCGGCCGCGAGGGCCTCTTGGATCCGGAGGATGCCGTCGTAGGCAAAGTTGGAGACTTCAATGTCGGCACGGATCTTGACCGGTTGCGGCGTCAGTCGGCGAGCAATGTTGGCCTTGAGTTCGGCAAACACGTCGTCGGGGATGTCGAGGCCGTAGAACACGGTTTCGGGCTCCCTAGCGGTCAGGAAGCGTGCATCCTCGTCAGTTTTTCGGTAGAAGCGCACAGAACGGGTTCGAGGACAAGGACAGAAAGGGGGCCACGCACGTGATCGAGAGCTTGAAAGCGTCGTACGCGTGACCGTACTTCTTGTACAACGGCCACGCGACGAGGGCGTTGACCTCGTCCATGTCGCGGCCCGTCTTTTCGGCCACGTGCCGCATGATCGTGTGCACCGTCCGACTCTTGTTGTACCGGTCCTCGCACTTGAGCACATCCTCGGGCGAGACTCGTCGCTTGGACAAGTCGATGTAGCCTGTGCGAACGGGGGCGTCAGCTGCGAATTGCGAGTTTGGCGGGGGCAGTGGAGACTGACCCTTTTCCTTGTCGACACGCATGACGACGACGACCTCGTTCCTGCCTACGCGAATGAGCTTTTGGATACTGCGAATTCGTCGCCGCGAGAGTTCAGACAGCAAAATCATGCCCTCGATGTTGTCGTACTCGAGCTGGTGGAATGCAGACGGGCGGTCAGGTTTTAGTTCGCCCCGCTCGAGCAGTCGCCACGTTGGAAAGGGAGAGACTTGCGAGTTTGACGTAGGCGCCCATCTCCTGGATCTGCTTGACCTGGACCATGACGACCTCCTCGACCTGCCGAGTTGAATTGAACGCCTGGTCAGCCACGCTCACCTCAACAACATGGGCTGAAGGGTGCAGTCTGGGCGCACCTCCGGGAACCTGTTACATTAGAAAGCATGCGTCAGCACACTGCCACTGGGCGAGTACAGCGAGTCGAGTGACGGGATGGCGGAGCTCGATGATTGTCGAGCAGAGGAGCAGCACGGGCTCTGCCACGGCGCAGGAATGGAAGGGGCATAGCGAGAGAGGAGGGACTCACTTGTTCTCATAGTACCTCATCCTCGCTCAGGTGACTGCCTGCACTGCTATGCTGCGAGTTGCTCTCGAACGCGCTGCCGAGTTGACTCCCTCGCGGTCGCAAACTCGAGTCCCGCGGACTCCGCGGAGGCTTTGCCAGCGTCATCGCGTGCGAGCCTCAAGCCCTTCTGTACAGTCTATAGTGGCTCTGGACACGGCTTACGCTCGAATCGCGACCATCCTACTCGTGCGACAGGTCTCTGGCTCCGCGCGTGCGCGTCAACTGCAGCTGCTCCGCTCGCTCGCCGCTCCGCTCTCCCAAATTCGTTGTCCGACAAGGCCCACTCCGGTGCACTATGCTTGGATGTTGCTGCGCGCCCGCGTCGTCAAGGGACGAATCCACTTATGCTTCTCGCTCGCGGTAGTCCGGGCAAAACTCGAGAATGGGAGCTCCTCGATCCACTCTAGTCCTCTCGAACCAGGGGTGCTTCGAGGGTGCGTCGAGAACCGGGCCCCAAAGCAAGCACGCCATTCCCCGCTCGCGCCCCTCTCGTTGCTTGCACCGTCTGTAAGCTCTTCACCGCTTCCCTCTCTCTAGCTTGCCCCAGCACTTCGTTGCTTGCAAGTCTCCCCTCCGAAGATGCCGCCCCAGAAGACGAAGAAGCGCCGTTACGTCCAGTGCCGCTGCACCGTGTTTGGGTGTCACCGCGGACCCGGTGGTTCCACTCGGGTCACTTACCACACTGAGCGAGGCCACGCGAAGCGGCAAAAGTTCGAGGATATCGAGCGAGCTGCCGCGCGGGTGACAGCCCCGCAGCAGCCCGCTCCTGCGCCTGCGCCCACACCCGCGCCTGGGACGATGACCACCACCACCATCACTACCACCGCTGTCGTGTCATCTGCGCCGACGCAAGCGCTCAGCACCGCTTCTCCAGCGCCGTCGACGAGCACGGCGATCGAGCCCAAGGAGGACTCGAACGTCGGCAAGTAGGACTTAGTCGGCGAAGACGATTACGAGGGAGCGACGGATACGAGAGGGGGCGTCTCTTGACGAATCCTGCGAACCGTGTAAGGCCTCTCCTCTTTCCGCTTTTCAGAGTTCCCGAACTGACCTACTGAGCTCAATGTCTTCCTCAGACCACCTCCAGCGCCGACTTGCATTCGAATACGGTTTTCGTCTCCATTGATGCGAACCAAAGCCATGCGCGAGACGATGCGCGAACGCTGTCTTCCCTTCTTGCCGGATCGGTCGACCTTGCTTAAGCCGCGACCACAGCCGCGGCGTCTCAGCAGCGAGCTTCCGACGTCGCCGTCTACTCCTCCCTTCGCATGCATGCGATTTCTCGATTCTCCCGCATTACAGCTTGTCCGGATGGTAAGCTCAGCTCGGCTAAGTCGGCAAGCAGGGACCGCAGGTAGAAAGAGCCGACTTCTCAGCTTCTCGGAAGTAAACCTCGTCAATGCGCGCGCGGAGTCGATTGCACACTATCGCCGTGCTCGGGTTCTCCGCCGCCGCAAGGGACACCTTGCTACACCAAATGCACCGCATTACACGGCACGCTACTCCGAGGAGTTCTCAGACGGAAAGGCTGACTTGCTGTTCCTACGTCGCAGCGCGTTGGTCCGCGTGTTTCTTCTCGCGCATGGACTTGCACGGTCAAAGACTTCTGCAATGCTTGCTAATCTCCCGGCTAGTCAACGCAACAGACTTGCCTTATCGATCCTCGACCTCCGGCTACAGTTGGTGGTGGATCTTTGTGCGCGTTTCTTCCCCATCAATCCGCGTTCGCAAATCCCAAGGTAACGGCTGCAGGTCACCCCTGGTCTTCAATCCGCATGCGATGTAGAAGTAAAGAGATCAGCTGTGACAACCTTTTACGCATTATAGTGCTGCCCGCATGATCAGTTGAGAGTATTTGTAATGGGCTGTAATGGGAAATACAAAAGCTGGCGACTTCCACCTCCACCTTCGGTTCGGCTGCTCCCTCGTCATCACCCAGCGTGCTTGAGAGCCATGGCGAGCACGCAAGGCCTGAAAGTAGCACTGTGTGTGATCCTTCCGCCCCTCCCTTCTCCGAGCGAATGAAGGAGAACGCTGACGGCGGCCCTCGTGTCGGAACACCAGGCATCCGCTGGCGATTCTCAGCATCAGTGAACACTACACGCGCACTGCGATCCAAGCCAAGTACACCGGCGATGTATCTGGCCCCGCACCCGTCGTCGTCGGTGCGCTCCTTGGAACTCTGAACGGACGTGAACTCGAAGTCGTCAACTCGTTTGAACTCGTCGTCGACCCGGCCGACAACGCGCTCGACCACGCCTACCTCGTCACGAGGAGGGATCAGTGTGAGCTGCCGCCGCCGGAGTCGAGAGTGCCCTCGCGCCTGCTGACCGCTTCGCGCGACTCTCCGCCTCGTACAGTCAAGCAAGTGTTCCCCACTTTCGACTTTCTCGGCTGGTACTCTATCGGCCAGCAGCCCTCTCCAAAAGACACGGCCTTGCATCAACAGGTACGGCATCCGTCTGACAGATCCCAGACGCGGAAGGAGGAGCGAGGGAGAGCTGACCTCTGGCCTGTGTATCAGTTCCTCGAGTACAACGAGTCGCCCGTTTTCCTCCAACTCTCGCCGGCCTCGACGGACGCGGCCCCGACAACAACAGGAGGAGGAGAAGGACAGGAGGGA
The DNA here is from genome assembly GCA_034406715.1 of Rhodotorula mucilaginosa. NCBI lineage: Eukaryota > Fungi > Basidiomycota > Microbotryomycetes > Sporidiobolales > Sporidiobolaceae > Rhodotorula > Rhodotorula mucilaginosa. The sequence continues at coordinate 540,841 of CP137865.1, forward strand.
AAGGAGAAAGAAAAGGACCTCCCGCTCGCGATCTACGAATCGGTCGTCGAGCTCGTCGCCGGCGAAGCGAAACCGACGTTCGTCCCCGTCCCGTACGAGGTCGTAACCGGAGAAGCGGAACGCGTCGCCGTCGAGGGAGTCAGCAAACCTGAAGCGGGTGCAGATGGAGGAGCGCAAGGGAACCGTGAGTGGTGACCGAACTCCTTTCAGACCGACCATCGCTCCTGACTCCCGTTTCATCCGTCCCTGTAAAACTCGGGCAGTGATCGTCGCCCTCACGACCCAACGCAACGCCCTCCAGATGCTCGCCGACCGCGTCCGCGTCATCGTCGAGTACCTCTCGGCCCTCTCGCAGGACAAGGTCCGCCGCGACGACGAGACGCTCCGCATGATTGCTAGCCTGGCGGGCACGTTGCCGGCTGCGGTGGCGCAGACGCTTCCGGTCGGAGAGGCTAGCGACGCGACCCTGCGCAAGGTGGGAGGGGGAGAGCTCGAGCTCGAGTTTATGACAGTGCGTCGTCGGAATCACCTGCCATGTTGCGGACATGCTGCCCGGCTGCCGTGCTGCGATTGCTGACGCTTGTAATTCAATGTCTACGCACAGGAGTACAACGATGTCCTGTTGACCACCTACCTGTCGGCGCTGACGAAGCAACTCGAGACGGCCAACGCGGTACGTCCTTTTGGCCTCCCTCACTCAGACGAATTCCAGAGAAACTTGCCTCCTTCGGGCCGTTCTCTGCTTCAAGAGAGGAGACTCATGTTGCTCACTCTTTACTGACGCGCGATGCAATGCCTCCCGCACGCACAGCTGCTCGACAAGCAACTTTTGCTCGTATCGGGTCAAAGCAGCGGCGGGAAAGGCGAAGGCGGCGGTCACGGCGGCGGCGGGATGGAAACGCGTTCGGGCGGTGGCGGACGCCGTCGCCGAGAAGCGGCATGATTTGTCCTTTGCTGCTTCCATACACGCCTCGCATCCTTGATTCGTCCCTCGTCTTTTGCAGTCGTTTTCCCCTGTTGTTACTACTCTATACTCGCGCTTCCGACCCGTCTGCATTCGCCTTCAATTCGCGCGTTGCTGCTCGGCATGTCCACATCTCCTTGCTTGCATCAATCACCCCCGCCTCCGTTCGCACGATCACGGCCTCCTTTTGCAACATACAGTCGAACAATCTACAAGCATTGGTCGCCGGGTGCCTCCCCCTCATCATCAGGCCCTGCGCGCGAACGGACTCGCGCGTCCCTGCGCACCAAGACTAGCGCCGAGAGGCTGCTGCGCCTGACCGGCGCCGTTCCGCAACGGAGTCGACGACGACGATGAGGATCCGCCAACGCGACCCTGCGTGCCGACCATCCGGCCATGAACGTCTGCGACTCGGCCTTCGAGGTCACGGACGTTGGTCCGGAGCGCGTCCGTCGTGCCTTCGATCCAGCGCAAGGAACCCAAATGCGCGTTCAAGATCGCGGCGATCTGCGCGAGCGGGTCAGCAGCGCCGCCCGCTCCCGCTCCCGTGAGCGCAGAGGCGTCGTCCGAACCGTGAGCGGCGGCAGAGGCGATCGCGTTCGCGGCGGACGAAGTGGGCGAGAGCGCATTGAGGGTCTGGATCAGCGAGCTGAGGCTCGTCGAGGTCGAGTCGAGCGACTGCGACAAGTCGGTCGCGAGTTGGTAGGCGCGCTCGCGCTCCTTCTCGGCTGCGGATCCGCCGCCCGCTCCGGCACCGCCGACGCTCCGACCGAGGCCCGAGGACGACATGGCGGACTGGTCGACGAGGTCCGAGATCTGTGATTCGTACGAGTCGAGGATTGACGACAGGTCGGCTTGTTGCGACTCGATATAGTCGAGGGAAGACGTGATCGTCGTTTGTAGAGGTGACAGCGGCAGGACGGCGTTGTAAAGCTTGGAGATCTACAACGTGCGGGGAGTGGTCAGCGGGTCTTTCTTCCCGACAACACAGGCAAGAACTGGAGATTGGGGGCGCACCTGCTCTCCATTCTCGCGCAGCACGCGGTCCCACTCGCGCACCTCTCCCGCAACATCGACAAAGTCCCTCGCGCGCTCGTCCAACTCGACACTCCACGCGTTGACAATCTCGTCGAGCGTCTTGCCCCGCAGCAAAGACGGCGTCGGGGCAGCGACGGCTGCTGCCGGAGTCGATCCTGCTGCGGTCGGTGCGGTCGGTGCGGCAGGCTTGGCGCCGCCGAAGGTGAGCGCGCTGGACGGGGCGGTGGTGGTGGTCGCGGTGGTCGAGGCAGGCGTTGCGGTTGGCTTGGCGCCGAACGAGAAAGAAGGAGCCGCAGTGCCTGCGGGAGCTGCGTAACCATGAACCATGGTCAGAGAGGCGAGATTAAACGCAGCTACTGCAAGTCCCTCGGTACGTACCAGCAGTACCGGATGCCGCAGTGGTCGCAGGCGGCTTGGCACCGAAAAGAGACGGCGTAGCTGCAACGATGGCTGGCGTCAGAAGTGACCCTTACATATACGATGCAAGATGAGTAACGCACCGGCAGGGGTCGATGCAGCCGGAGTCTCGGCGGGCTTTGCGCCAAAGAGCGCGGGAGCGGAAGTTGCCGGAGCAGCAGACTCGGCAGGCTTTGCGCCAAACAGAGACGGCGCAGCTGCACAAGGTAAGGACGCGTTAGGAATAATAGTCGGAGAGGGCGGACTCGGACGGGATGTCGCACCTGAAGTAGCGGCAGCCGGAGGAGCAGCACTCGTGGCCGGCGCGCCGAACAGCGAAGGCGTCGCAGCTGGGGTCGAAGCGGCTGCAGGTTTCGGCGCACCGAACAGGGAAGGCGCAGGAGCTGTATAGCGCAGTGAGCGTCAACTGGGAAGAAAACAAGGAGCTCGCCGTTGAGACAGAAAAAAAGGAAAACGCACTGGTTCCCGTCGAAGCGGCGGTAGTCTCTGCCGGCTTGGCACCAAACAGCGAAGGAGTCGCGGCGGCACCCGCCGTAGGCGCGGCGCCAAAGAGCGGTTTCGGCGCCTCGGCAGGCTTAGTCGCGGCGGGTGCTGCGCCAAAGAGCGACGGCGCCGCCGAAGTAGTCGCTGAAGGAGCAGCAGGCGCTGCGGCGTTGTCGGCGGGCTTGGCACCGAACAAGTTCAGAGAAGGGGCTGTGTGACCGTTCCAACATCGATCAGCGCCTGACTGGCATCGAGCGAGGCCAGGAAGGAAGCGCAATGCGAATACAGTCGGTCTCACCTGCTGGAGCTGCCGAAGTGGCCGCCGGCGCGCCTCCAAAGCTGAAAGTCGGCGCCGGTTTCTTGGCCGCATCCTGTCCTGCACCACCGTCGCCCTCGCGCTTGTTGCCGCCCGCAGCAGCAGCTGCCGCACCAAAGAGACCGCCCGTCGGGGCTGCTCCAGCTCCAGCTCCGCCGCCAAAGAGAGACGGGGCGGCCGGAGCGGGAGTGCCCGCCGGAGTGGTTGACGAGCTGACTGCCGGGGCTCCAAAGAGAGGTTTGGCGGGAGTCGAAAAGAGACCGCCGCCGGTGCTGGTGGTGTTGGTTGCTGGGGTCGTCGAGGCAGCAGCCGCGTTTCCGAACGAGAAGGAGGGGGCTTTCGGTGCTGCCGGTGCTGCTGCTGCTCCGAATGAGAACGTCGGCGCAGGAGCAGATGCGCCCGGTGCTGCGGTAGTCGTGGCTCCTCCTCCTCCAAACAGACCTCCGCCAGTTGCGGGAGCAGCTGACCCGAACAAGGGGGCGGGTGCGGACGCAGCTGGTGCGCTAGCCGACGTCGACGCTGCACGGCTTACGCTCTGTCAGTGCTCCAGTCCTCTCTGCGAGAGACCAAGTTGAGCGAGATGAGGAGACGGACCTGCAGGCTGGCCGAAGCTAAACCCGGATCCGCCAAAGTTGAACGCTGGGAGGCCATACAGAGGTCAGTCTGGGCGTTTACTCTCGCTCTATGCCCCGCCCGCCGCTTACCCATGAGTCGAGCGAGTGGTACAAGTCCAACGAGTGCTGCCGGCTTCTCTTGCCCTCTGACCGCTCACTCAACCAACGCTCACACCGCTCAAAGATGGCTACAGAGTCGACAGAAGGGTCGACAGCTACACTCGCGAGGCTCCTCTCGAACGGACTCGGCGCAAGGGGCGACCAGGACCGCGACCCGCTCGAGTACCCTCACCGCACCTTGCACGTCTTGCTCGCCCTCTCGGGCAGCGTAGCCAGCATAAAGGCACCCTTGATCGTACGGGAACTGCTCACCGTGCGTCTTCAATGCTGCTGCTCGTCTTTCTCCTTGTTCGCTGAGGCTTTGCCCCTTTGCTTGGCTCCGAAATCATGCTCCCCCTCCCCGCTTCCTCGGTGGCTACAGTACGCCAACGTCGACGTCCAAGTCGTCGCTTCGAAATCGTCGACACACTTCTTCTCCGCGGAACAGATCGAGCGAGAATCGACGGGGCGAGTCCGAGTCTGGACCGACGCAGACGAGTGGGCCGTGAGTTCCCGGGTTGTCGACGCGTGCAGCAACAGTCGTGCTGATCCCTGTTCAACTCGACTCTGCAGTCGTGGCAAAAGATCGGTGACCCGGTTCTGCACATCGAGGTAGGTCCTCTGCGCAGGAAGGACCCCAGGAGCAGCACGATCTTGACTCGCTAACTTGCACTTGCACAGCTCCGTCGGTGGGCAGACATTGTTCTCGTGGCGCCTTGCTCTGCCAACACGCTCGCCAAAATCACCGCAGGGATCTGCGACAACATTGTCGTGCGTCCCACCAAAACCTTCGAGAGGCACCACCGAAGGACAGATGTAACTAACGGCTCCCCCGCTCCCATGCAGACCTCGTTCCTGCGCGCGACTCCGAGTTTCGTCCCCGTCTACCTCTTCCCGGCCATGAACACGCACATGTACTCGCACCCATTGACGGCCAAGCAACTCAAGATGGTCCGAGAAGAACTTGGCTACGAGGTGCACGGGCCGATCGGAAAGACGCTCGCGTGCGGCGATGTCGGTGAGTGCCGCCCGCCGCGTCGCGCCTCGTCGTGTGAGACGGAGGCAGGTGATTGACTTGCTCTTTGCAGGACTCGGTGCCATGACCGAGTGGACCGACGTGGTCGGCCTCGTGGTGCAGAAATACAATCTTCAGAAGAGGGCGGATCCGCAAGACCTGTCGCAGAGCTGAATTCTCCGCTCTCGTCTCGCCCCGCCCATCTCTCCCTTTTGAACTTCTAGCTCGCCCCTGTGTTGTTGTAATACTTGTTCACACGTGTGCCTAGAGAGAAAAAACTGCAGCCGAACTGCGCTTTGAAGGGCCCCACCCACAACTTCCTGCCGACCGTCCTGGCTCAGCGTCCCCTGCTTTCCACACCCATATATCATACGCGGCCTGCGACGACCATGGCCAACGCTCTCAAGCAAGCGGGCAACAAGCACTTTGGCGCGAAGGAGTACGCCAAGGCGGTCAAAAAGTACACCGAAGCGCTCACCAAGAACCCTTCCGACGACGACGCGGCAGTCATTCTCGCCAACCGGAGTGCTTCGTACACTTTGATCAACAAGTACGACCTCGGTACGTTGATCCCCCTGACCGGCCGGGGGGAAGGGTGATGTTCGCTGACGAAGGAGGATCTCTTCTCTTGCGCGTGCAGCTGTCGCCGACGCTCAGCACGCCGCCGAACGCCGCCCACGCTGGCCGAAAGCCCAAGTCCGCCTCGCCGAGGCCCTCTCGCGCAAGCTCGCCTTCTTCCAAGCCGAGGCAGCCTGGAAGCTCGCGATCGAGTACTCGGAGAGCGAAGATGACAAGAAACGATACGGCGTCTTGATGGAGCAGGCCCGTCAAGCGGCGGAGAACTCGCGCGAGAAGAACAAACCGAATCGTCCAATCTATGAGAAACTCGACTCGCCCGACGATACGTGGTTCGCGCGGCTCATGCGCGCCGTGGAAGAGCGTCGGTTCGATCAGGTGTAAGGGCGGACTGGCCCTCTCGTGTTATGCGTGGGAGGCGTGCGAAAACTCGTGGCAAGCGATCGACAAGGGCGTCCAGCTGATGCCCAACAAGCAGGCCAAGACGGAACTCTTCCACGCCTACACCCTCTCGGGACTCGTCGACACGATCTTGACCGACCATGCCGCGTTCCACATCACTTGGACGCCCAAGGACGGCCAGTCGCTCCTCGAAAAGTTGACGCACATCTTGCAAGCCGAGTCGACGTACGGAGACTTTGCCAAGTACCTCAACGGCAAGTGGAATGGAGACAAGATCATCGATGACCTCGACAAGCAGATTGCCGAGAAAGGCCGCCACCAGTTCGTCTCGGGGTTTCTTCTACTTGTTCGCAATGGCTCCTGGTCCATTCCTCGACCGGGACTGATTCCAAGCCGTCCCACGCAGAGTCCGCCGCATGACAGCGTCCGTCATCTACGGCCGCATCATCACCGCTTTCCTCACTACGACCAGCTCGCAGTGGGGTATCGCGGTCGAGTCGTACAAGCTCGCGATCGACATCCTCGAAGCGGGGAACCGCAAATGGGCCGCGACCGAAGACCTCGACGAGCGCGGCCACGTCTTTTCGCCGACCATCATTCGCAGTACCCGCTTGCAGGTCCTGCGGTGCTTGATTGGGGGTCGGCAGGTCGCCAAGACGCCGGCTGCCAAGCGTGCGTTCTCGCTTAGCGAGATCGAAAAGGCCGCGCGCGCGGTGCTCGAGGCAAGTCGACTGTTTCTTTGTATCAAACGCCTGCAGAAGGGGAAAGGACTCATGATTTTTTTTTCCCCCTGAAACAGGACACGATCCCCGAGTCCTTCTGGGGTGTGGGTGAGGACGATCCGCGGTTCCGTCTCGCGTTCGACAGCCTCCCGCGCTGGGAAGCGATTGCAGGACTTGGCTTCGCGCATGGGAACCGCGCCGCCGAGCCGCTGGGCGACTTTCCCACGGGCAAAGTCGTCTTTGCCGACCTCGAAGAGGCGCGCAAGGCGGCGAAATACTACGACGAGGCGGTCGCGATGATGCCGGACGATTTCCACGACAAGCCCGGGCTGATGTGGATCGCGCTCTATTATCACCTTCGCGCCGGTGGATTGCGTGTCGCCGCGATTCGGGACCGCGTCGCCGCCGCGGAGCGCGTCGAAGCCATCCTCGAGCCGTACTGTGAGTTCGAGCGCATTCTTTCCTCGTTGCCGTGGCTCGGAACGGATCCCGACTGATGAGACTGCCTACCTCGTAGTCGGACGTGACTCGCGCAAGACGGAGCAGTACAAATTCTGCAAAACGCAGTGCGACTCGCTCGCGCATATCCCACCCTCAGTTAACGTGAAGGCGATTCCAACGTTCCGGAACCCTGCCGGGCGCGACCCGCGCGACTTTATTTCGGAACAGATCTGGAAGGGGTTGGCGGGTGATGCTGGAGTTGTCGACATCATCGGGTTGCCGGACAACCTGCAGTAGCTGGATCAAGGACCCGCTTGTGCCATGTATCTCGGGGTTTTTTTTTTGCCACCTCTCTCCTTGATTACCGTTCATTCACGTGGGAACTCCGGCAGTGCTTTCCTGCTGCTTTTGTGTTGTGTGCCACTTTGCAAATGATAGATTTGTCACCGATATAGATCGTCGTCTGTGCACGTTCACGCTTTCGACACGCCCCACTCAATCAGTATCTCGCTCTCTCTCGTTCCTACTCCAGGTGCAACGATGGCCGACCCGTTCAAGCTCGGGAACAAGTTCTTCTCGGCCAAGAAGTATCCGCGGGCCATCAAGAAGTTCACCGAGGCGCTCGAGCAGGATCCGGCTGATGAAGAAGCGGCGGCCATCCTCACGAACCGAAGCGCTGCCTACACACTTCTGCAGGAGTACGATCTCGGTGAGTGGCTAGTGTGGAACCAGCTCAAAGCTTCGTATTTGACGCCCTGCTCCTTACAGCCATCGCCGATGGCAAGCTCGCCGCCGAACGTCGTCCTCGTTGGGCAAAGACGCAAGTCCGTCTCGCCGAAGCATACTCTCGCAAGCACGCCTTTGCGCTCGCAGACCAGGCGTGGGCTCTAGCGATCGACTACGCCGAGACCGACGAGGAGCGGCAGCGGTACGAACACCTCCGCGAGCAGGCCGCCGCTGCCGGAACTCGAGCCAACGAGCAAAACGGATCGGAGCCCGGTATCCGTCCCGCACGGAGCAGCGAAGTGTGGTGGTTCAAGTCGGCCAAGAAACGCGAGAACGGCCCGCCGAGTAAGTCGGCAAACGCCGTGTTTGCCGTCTCGTGCTACGCCTGGGAGAAATGTAACGAAGCGTGGGCCGGCATCGACCGATCCGTCTACAGAGCAAACGCGGGTCAAGTCGCGACGCATCCGTTCAGCAACATGGAGCTGTGCTACCTCGTCGAGACGATCCTCACGGACCAACGCTCGTTCCACTTGCCGCCCAACATGGAGGGTGCCATCCCCGCCTTACGAAAACTCGAAATATTGATCGCGTCCGAATCCCAGACCGGCAACTTTGAACACTACTTCGACGGGACTTGGACTGGCACCCGCGTGATTGACGACCTCGACAGACGCATCTCTGAGAACTGGAACAACGGCATCCCCGGCCGCAAAATGTGAGCCCGACGCGGTTCCCAAGTCTCCTTACAACCTCTGACGCGCCTGCACCCCCAGGGTTCGATTGGTCACGCGGTCGATCATCTACGGGCGTATCGTCTGCGCTTTCCTGCAGAGCGTGAACGGGCGACACGGTGCGTGTGGTGGATTCACTGCTCCTCCCTTCCCGCAGATGTGATGCTGACTTTTCCGGCGGCTGCTAGGTAACGCTGCCTAAATTTACCGTTTTGTCATAGAAGTGCACGAAGCCGAGAGAGTAAAGTGGGCGCATGAACACCTCGACATAAAGGTGAGCGGTCACAAGAGCTCCCTCGCGATTTGCTGCCTCGCACTGACCGGAAGCTCCACCGCCCTAGGGTCACGTCTTCGGGCGGACCATGATTCGCAGCGTCAAGATGGAGTACATGCGGTGCCTGGTCGCCGGACACCGCGCCGCAAAGACCGCGAGCGCCAAGCGGATGTTTGCGCTGGAGAAGATCGAAGCGGCGGCGGGCGAGGTTCTGCGCGTTCGTTGCATTTCGCTTCCACGGTACAGATCTTGCGGTACTGACCTGACTTGTCCCTGCAGGACCACTTCGACGACATCTACTGGTACTTCCTCGATCAGGAAGACGCGCGGTTCCGCATCGCGTTCGACCACTTGCCGCGATGGGAGGCGCTCGGCGCGCTCGGCTACGTCAACTACGTCCGGCTCTGTGATTCGTTGAGGGGATTTCCCGAGGGCGAAGTCGTCTTCGGCGACCGCGAAGCTGCGAAGAAGATGGCAGAGTACTACGACGCCGCCCAGCAACTCATGCCGGACGACTTTTATCTAAAGCGGATCTTCGCATACTGCGCGCTTTATGGCCACCTCCGTGCGGGAGGTTTGACCATCGCTGAACTGCATGAGCGCGTAGCTGAAGCGGAACGCCTGGATGAGATCGTCAGCCCATACTGTGAGTCTGTCTTGCGTCTCATCCGAGAGACCGTGTGCTGACAGCCCCATGGCCAGTTGGACCCATGCCCAAGGACTTTGAGCAGCGGAATACCTCTCGCTTTCTCGCAAAGGGTGCCGCCAACATCCCTGCTAGCCTCGTCATCCGCCCGGTACCGACTGTGCGCTGCTTCGAGGGGCAGGACTCGAAGGAGTACGTTTCCGACAAGATGTGGGAGGGACTTCCTGGGGATGTGGGACTGCTCGACGCCATCACGCATGCGGACGCGAGCACCATGGGGGATCGGCACCTTGTAGAAGCTATGACTCGCCTCACTACGAGCTGATACCGCTGCGTTCCCCATCTCAAACCGAACGAGCGGGTGAAAACTCTAATTTCGTTTAGGATTTCCTACACCCGACTCCGCACGACTCGCCTCAACAGCTCGACTTGCTGGGCTTGCAGCCTGTCGCTGCTCCGGGGTATCCGTCCTGCTCGGAACGCCGCCAGCAGAACCCGACGAGACCAGTCGTCCTTCGACAGTGCCGCACGCTCGCCGATGTCGTTCCTAATAGCGCGCGGCAGCCTCTTGTAGAACGCTTCGACATCGAGATCTTCGGCCGAAGGCTCCTCGTCCGGAACCGCCCCGTTCCCAAGCGGCTTCGTGGCACGCATCAGGTCGTCGAGGCCGAGAGTCTGCAATCTGCCGACTTCGTCAAAGCTGAGATTCGCCTCGTGGTAGAATTGACCGAGCGCGGACAGCAGGATGTCGGTCTGTCCGGTGGGGAGGATGGCGCAGCGCGACTCGAGCTCTGAAAGCGAGAAGTCGGCGAGTCGAGACAGGAGCTCGTCCAGCTGCAGACCGGCAGACAGCGCTCCGGGCGGACCGAGATCGGGGACGTAGTACGAGGGGTTGACGGCGAGACGACGGGCGACGTAGGTCCACGAGAGAGCGTCGACGACGTGTTGACGCGTGCGCACTCGAGTTGCTGCGATGTCGTGCAAGATGAATTGCGGGAGGACGCCTCCTGTCGGTAACGATGACTCGACGACGATGCCTTGCTGGAGGAACTTTTGGTACAGGTCGACCTGGTCCTTTTGACACAGCACCAAGAACGACGCCGATGGGGCGGCAGGGGACGGCTCGGCGAGAGATTGCATCCGCAGCAGATCCGGCATCGCGTAATCGACGACTTCGCGGTCGCCGGGACCGTCAGAGGCAGTCCGTGCCGTGACGTACTGTGCGCTCATGACGACGACGAGGCTGGCGCGGACTGGAAGAGTCCAGCAGGCTTCTCGGGAGACGACCAGCACGCGGATGATACCAGCTGCGAAGAGCTCGAGGGCGATCCGTTGCTGATTCGGCGGGAGCCCTTCGTGGAAGACGCCAATGCCGTGGGTCAACGCCTCCGCCAAATCGTCGTCGGAGATCGAGTCTGCGTTGGCGGCGACCAAATCGAGGGCGTCCTCGGCGACGAACGAGTCTTCGAGATCACTCGCCGATTGCGTGACGAGGTCGCCAGCAGTCGCGCGGCATTGCGAGCGCGACGGAACAAAGACGATCGTCGATCCGGAGGCAGTGCGCGCGGCATCGTAGCATGGCTTGACCATCTGTCGAAGCAGCGCAAACGAGTGAGGCGTGCTGAACGCCTGGAGGGTGGCCTCGACCGAGGTGGTCCTTGTTGCCGGAGAGAACGAGTAGATTCCGTTCTCGTGAACGCCGAGGTAATCGGCAAGGCTCGAAGCGTCGGAGAGGGCCGCGCTAGAACCGACCACACGGACGTCGGGGTGCAGGAAGCGCAATCGACTGATCGCGAGCTCGTAATGCGCATCGAGGGCTTCGAGTCCGTCAAAGACGAGCAGATCCAGGTCACGGACGCCTTCCGTTTCCGACTCGAGCCAGCGCAGCAAGGCGTGTGGAGAGGTGACGAGGATCTGCGGGCCGCCGGTCGCCTTGTGACGCTCGAAGTCTTCAGCCCGGCTGAGGAGTTCGACTGTCACGCTAGCGGTCCTGGAGAAGATTCCTCGCAGGCGGTCGGCCGACTGACGAGCGAGTGCTTTCCGAGGGCTGACGAGAAGAGTACGCCCCTCCGGTCGAATCCCGAAGGAACGCCTGCACCGAAAGTACTCATCAGACGCGGACTCGGTCATGGCGCGAGGAGTAAAAGGGACGAACCACATAGCTAGGTCAAGAAGCACCGTCCGAGTCTGTGTGGCTGGAGCGCACAGCAACAGATTGCTCGAGGTGTGGAAGACCGAATGGAAAGCTTGCGTCTGCATGGGATCGAACGTCGGGGACTCGCGAGTATAGAGCTCGGCGAGGTCGGGGCGTTGAGAGAAGGCGTCGTGCTTGGAAAGGAGCGGAAGGTCGAGAAGCGGAAGATGAGGCATGGGCGGCGGAGGGAGGACGAGGTCGGTAAGGTCGATCGACTGCTCCGATTCGGCGCCGATCCAACGGTCCGAAACTGCCCGTACGGTGAGACTCTTCGGCGTACTCGTCACGGGGATCGTGAACTGAAGGTTGACCGAGTTCGTGTGCGAACGAATCAACACGCGGGCGAGTTGAAGAACCGCCAAGTTGTCTTCGTCTTCGATCCAGACCCAGAACGCCTCGAGAGTACCGTGGTGCTTCTCGGACCACTCAAAGGCTTTCCGGACTTCGAGTCGGACTCGGAGAAGGTCGTGCGCCAACGGTTGCAGCGTGGGGTAGATCTCGAGAGTTGGTAGAGATCTCGCGGCGCGGGTGGCAAAGCCGCCGAGCCGTTCGTTCTGATGGACGAGTGCGCCGAAATCGGCGTCCGACATGAGCGCAATCTCTTCAATGGGCACGTCGTCCGCCCAGCGTTCAACGTTGTAGAGGAGGTCGGCGGGAAGGTCGAATTGCGCGAGCGGATGAGCGAACGCCCACATGCGGCCTACAGGGGGTGTGTTTTATCAGCGAAAGTTGCGGGGAGGAGAAGCTGAAGCGATCCTGACGCACGTTCGATCGATTTGCTCATGTTGAGAAGCACGAGCGATACGGGCGCCCACCGCTTGGCAAGCGCAATGTCGAGCAGTGCGCGCACGATTCGCCCCGCGTTCTGCGACACGTAGCCGGTGTCGGAAACGAGGGCAAAGTCCTCGATATAGGCCTTGGAGATGTACGACTGCAGGAGGACGTTGACTTTTCCCGAGCTGCTGTCGGTTCCTCCCTTGACTTGGCAAGGGCATGACGTCTCCATGAGCTTCTTCAGCTCCTCGACCTCGTTCTCGCGGACCTGGATCTGCCCGAATTCGACACTGGCGGCAATCAAGGCGAGCACATCGGCTTCGCTCATGCGGGGACGGAACAGCTTGTTGAAGATTTCGATGCTGTCGTTGCGGATATAGTATTTCGCGGCGATGCGACCGAGATCGGTGGGAGTGAATGCGCCGAGGTCTTGATCGAATTTGACCATCTGCGTCTCGACGAGGCGCTTGGCGGCGTTGTTGATGAGAGCAAGCCGCTTGCTGCCGAGGAGCGGATCCTGCTCGACTTCGGCCGCCGTCATGCCGTAGACGAGCGGGTTCTTGCGCATGCGAACGAACAGGTACGAGTAACCGAGCCATCGCACGCCCTCGTCCGTGTTGGTGACGGTTCCCAGACTGATCTCAGCGTTGAGCGAGTCGACCAGTCCGGCAGTGAACCTGAGGAGAAAAGGTGGTGAGCCTTGTTTCGGATGGGAGCTGGTGAAAGAACGTAGCTACTCACTTCGACTCGATCGGATGTTGCTGCGTGATCGCGGAAACTGTTTGCAAGGTGATGTCAGAGTTGCGTTTTGGAACGGCGGGAAAGAGACACATCGCGCTTTACCATAATGATCGACCTTGTCGTAGGTCGTGCAGATATAGCCGACACCCTGATCCTCGTACTGCGGTCGACCAGCACGTCCGAAGATCTGCAGAACGTCGAGAATGCTGAGATCGACAAAGGCACCTTTGCCCGAGTCGTACACTTGCGTGCCCTTGATGACGACGGCGTATGCGGGCAAGTTGACACCCCAGGCGAGAGTTGCCGTACAGCAGAGGACCTGCACCGAGTCCGGTTCCGTGAGCCTTGTGGACAGTGTGAGCAGATCTCGTCTTCTGCAACACCTACCTTGGTCACGTTGGCTTCAAACATGCGCTCGGAGATGTTGCGATCGGAGCGGAGCATCCCGGCGTGGTGGATGCCGAAACCGCTGTTGGCAAGATCCTTCATCTCGCGGTTGCGGCTCGCGCCGAGATCGCGCTTGAAGCCTTGCAGCTTGCCGTTCGTGTCCTCCGCCGCGGCCGGGTCGATCAAGTCGAGGATGCCTTCCTCGATCGCCTTCTCGCGGAGCATCTGCGCCGTCTTGACCGTGTCTTTACGAGCGTGGACAAAGACCATGCACTGATGTCCGGCTTTGACGAGTTCGGCGACCTTGTCGAAGGCGGCGTTGTCGAGGTTCGTCCGAGATTGCGGGCTGCCGGGCTTGCCCTTGACGCCAAGGAAATGCTGCTCGAGCGGGACGGGACGGAAAGACGAGTCGAAGAAGAAGAGACCGGTGTACCGGTTCACGCTGCGGTCATGGGCACAGACCAGTAAGTAAACCATCCATCGCCTTCATTGAATGGGCGTCGGTAACTCACCCGAGGAAATCTGCCACGTCAACGTAATTCGGCAGCGTCGCAGACAAGCCCACGATCCGGATGAGACTCTGCGAGGATTCGACCTGGCGGAGCGTCCGCGCAACGATCGACTCGATGACCGCTCCACGGTCTTCGTGCAGCAAGTGCACCTCGTCGATGATCAAGAGCTTGACTTTCTGTGGGCCCATGCATATGTCAGTAACATGGGAGTGGGTACGGAGGCGGCTTGCTCGGCCTCTCACCTCTGCGACCTCGCTATCGCTGCTGCCGGCTCCTCGTCTCGTCACGACGTCCCACTTCTCGGGCGTCGTCACGATAATCGCCGTCTCGTCCACTTCCTTCTTCGTGAGCTTCATGTCTCCAGTCAATTCGCGGACCTTGATGCCCGCCCACGAGAGCCGTTTGGCGAATTTGAGCGTGACTTCGGCGGCGAGAGCCTTGAGGGGCGCGACGTAGACAATCTTGAACGAGGCGGGCGGAGGGAGCTTTGGCGCCTCGGACATGCTCGTGAGCGGAGACGAGACGAGAGTGGACAAGCAGCGCAGGATGGTGAGGAGAGCGACGTCGGTTTTTCCCTGGATTTTACGCGCAGGTCAGTTTTCTCGACCTCGCGAAAGCAACAAGGAAGAGCATGCGTACGGCACCGGTCGGGGCACAGACTAGCATATTCTCATTTGATGTGTACGCGACGGGGTAGACGATGGATTGCAGGCGATTGAGGGTTTTGTAGGCCTGCGGGGAAAAAATGAGCGCCGTTGTTTCTTCGTCCGCACCAGCCGCAGCCGCTCACATGGAAGGTTCTTCGGCCCCACGGGTCCATCTCGGATATAGGACGAAGCTTCTCGTCGAAGCGGAACGGTACGGCTTTTGGTGCTGGAATCGTCACTTCTTCGTACAGCTGTGTGGGCGGGAGCTGCCTGTCAGCTTTCTGGGAAATGCAGCGTTCCCTTGAGTTGAACGGACCTCTTTGGTCTCCTTCGTAGTTCCGAGTGGTAATAGGAGCCTTTGACCGCCGATCGAAGTCCCGGCGCTCTTCGAGGCCAGGTACACGTTCGGATATTGCGGCGCTTCTCCCAAATCCGGCTGTGTGATTGCAACCGAGGTCAGTTTGGTACGTATGGGCAAGCGAGCGATTCCAGCAACTTGCCCGCAAGCCTGTCAGCGGATCACTCGGACCGTGCGAGAGCTGCTGCTCCCTCCTCCGGAGCCACGCTTCGACATCCGGTTCGTCGTCCATGTCGCCGTTGGCCCTGCCCTTGCCCTTGTCCCTCCGCATCGCCTTCTTCGCCGCCTTGGCCGCTTGGATCTCTTCCGCTGATGCGAACGTGAGCTGCGAGCCGGGAGTGTAGTCTCGTGCGTGCGCGGAAAGTTGAGAAGGCGCGGCGTTCTCTCGATGGTGGCCATTCGTGACAGAGAAGCCGTTTTCGGCATGCGAGGCTGGCGCACGAGCTTGTTGGAACTCGGCTCGTCGGCGTACGGCTTCGGCCATGTCCTCGATCGCGTCGAACCCAAAGACGTCGAGGAGGTCGTCCTGAATCTCTGCATCGGAGCGCGAGCTCTTGAGCACTTCGAGCGCGTGCGCGACACGGTAGTCCTCGTGCAGGACGCTCTGAAGCCATCCCGTGGCGTCCTGGTGCCCTGCCCCTTCCTGTCGCTGACCATCGGCTGCGGTCTTGAGGGTCGAAGTCGAGCCAGCGAGGAGAGACGGCAACGGGTCCTGGTCAAAGTCTGGGGGCGGTCTAGGCGCCTGTGCGATTGAGAGAGGCGTGTTCGGTGGAAGCACTGCCTGCACTTGAGCAAGCGCGGCTTGCAAGGTCTCGTTGGCGGAACTGGACGATGATGTAGCCGCGTGGAGTTGCGACAGGAACTGGCTGATCGAGTCTTGCGGTGGTTCCGCCATGGTGACAGAGCGTATTGACCTGTACCTACGCAGTCAGACCTGCGCAGGAGGCCGATGCGGAGCGAAGGAACCCTTGTCGAGTCGAGTCCGACTTGTCTTTTCGTCACCGTCGAGTCGACTCGAACCATATCCAGTTCGGCTCGAATCGGACGTGCTTGATGGTCATCGAGGATAGAACTCGTCGCATCCTTGCGCTCGTGTACGCACTACGCCGCTCCGTGACCTAGCCGAGCGGGATTCGAGCCAGTTTGAGAGAGAAAAAGGCTTTTTTCCGCTTCCCTTGACGCTCAGGGGCACTCTATGTACGCTCTAGTCGCTGTTACATGTATCCTAGCTTAGACCCTGCATGGTACCACTTGGTCCGGAGACAACGACCTACTGCGCGGGCCAGCACGCCACTCGAGTTGCGCAAGCTTTTTCTTGTCCACGCGCATCTGCATGCAGAGGGACATCTCCGGCCATGTTATAGACGTACAGAACGAAGGCTTGGCGGGCTCTTTGCACTCGGAGACCGCGGCTTTCCCTCTACTTGCCACTGAAGACTCAGGCTCGAACGCGCTTTCCAGCAGACGCCTCTTCACGCCTTCTTCCTCCCACAGTGCGTCCACTCGACCGGACCGCATCATGCTCTACGGTTTCGCTATCTACAGCCTTCTCTGCTTCTCGGCCATGGCAGCGCCCCTCTCGCTGCTCCGCGGAAGTGAACCTGACGGCCTCATGAAAGTCGAACCGGGTCTCCGCGACGGCTGGTTCGCGCACGGCGGTGGGGACGGACTTCTTGGGAGTCTCGGAGACATACTCAGCGGGAGTTTGTTGGACGGGGTGAGCGGTAAGTGCTCGCCCTTTCACGCAAATCCGGGCTGATCCGGCAGGAAGAGGCTGAACCTGCTCTCTTCGCAGGCAACACCCTCGACACCAACAGCCACAACGCCCTGAACGGGCCGAAGCTCCCGCCTACCCGTGTCAGCATGAACTTTGGCGTCAGCGTCGACGTCGGCGAATTGCCCTCTTCGTCGCTCGAAGGAGGTACGGAACTTTTCTTCTTGCGTTTTCCGTCGCGTCGCCTGACTTTCGGGGTGTCATCCTTCCTCGCAGCCGCCCAAGACGAAAGCGCTGGGCAGCTTGGCCACGACATGGACCTCTCGCCTGAGATCCTTGACGGTCCGGAGGAGGACGGCGCCATTGCGTTCGATCTCGGTAAGGAAAGCTCACTCGACTCGCTTGCTTGCGGGTCACGCGGACTGACGTGACGACGCGCAGCATCTCTCTTTCCTCCCCCGGCCGTTGGCGACGCCTGATGGAGTTTCGTACCATGTCTCCCCTCTAGGTCTGTGATAGACACTCTCGACTGCTCTGGAATCGAAGACTTGTTCTCCTTGCCAATGGCCGAGAGCTTAAAACACACAGTTCCGATCAGGCATGGAAGGAGACGAAAGCGCAAGCACTACAATGTCTATGAGAGGACGCAGAAAAGCGGGAAGAAGCATGCGGAGAGGTTTCAAGCCGATGCCGCGCTCGCCGGCTTCGGCGCGGGAGGATCCGCCCCCCCTCCTTCGGCGTTCTTTGGCGACGACGACGCCGGGTCCTCTTTACTCGTCGCGCCTTCCTCGAGACCAGTCGAGTCTTGCAGCGCCGCGAGTCCGGTGAGGATGTCCGCCATGGCGCTCGCGGCGGACGGATCGAGGGTGGCGAGCGTGGAGGAGGGAGTACCTGCCAGGGTCGGGGTGGGAGCATGGGCACCAGCGTAGTCGGGAGGCGCCGTCGCAGCCCCAGCGGGATCGTTGGCCAGGGTGGTGAAAGGCTCGAGAGTCGAGACGGAATTGACGGAGGCGAAAGTGGGTGCGGCGTTGGCGGTCAGGGCAGCCGCTTGGCCGAGACGAGGAGTAGCCATGGGTGCCGACTGGATCGCCGGACCGACCGCCGGAGCCGCGTTGCTCAACGTGGGAAGCATCTGAGCCGTCGCAGATGCAGGTCCGGAGTCGACATCGGCGGTGGCAGACGGATTCGAAGCCGACGAGAAGGCGGTCCCGCGTTCGAGCGACCACCCAGCCGTGTCGAGCGCCGGAGCGCCCGGGATCCCCGGCAACGCGTTGGCAGGATTGAATTCGGCCGCTTGGGGGACTGGACTGGCAAGGATAGCCGTGCAAAATGCGAACGCGAGGATGGTGGCGAAACGGAGGAACATGCTGAGACTGCCGTGGAGCGGCAATGTCAGCTTCGCTGAACATTCGAGCAGCTGTCTGCGAGTAACAAGTACGCACCTGTATCTCTCCATGCTGATCCGTGGGGAAGGTGCACAAGGTGGCCGCGAGATGAAGAGAGGAAAGGGGAAACCGAGGAAGAGAACTTTGCCACCAGCGTCCGCTTCGAGCTAATTCAGCATAGCAGACCGTTCGGAGCAAAACCATATCGAAGTAGCATTACGTGATGTGGCTCGGCACCGTAATCTCTCCGGCCCGATGTATGGCAGCCTCAAAAGCGACGAGCAAGGCTTTTCTCGGTGCGCTGGTTGCGACCGGGCTCCGTGTATTTGGTATCGGGGCGAGGCAGAAGCTCCAGAAATTCAAGAAGTATCCGTAAGACTCGGTAGCTTGACAAAAGCGTAGGAATTTCGCCCTCGGACTTGTCGATTTTTTCGAGAAAATGAGGCTCGAGGCGAAGAGGAACAGACGCTCTCCCATACCACACTGCTACCCCTCCGCATCGGAAAGCATACCTGCCAGATACCACACCAAGCTTGTCGTCGCTACCGCCTCCCCTCACAGAGTCTGACAGCAGAGACGGGCGAACCACGACGGCCCCACTCAAGTTGATCGAACCCGACACGGCAGGATGAAGTGAGTCCCGCTCTCTATGCGGAGCCGTGGAGATCTAGTCCCGACGTACTGACTACCACCCCTCCTGCAGCTACATCCAGCTCGAAAAGCTCGGCGAGGGGACGGTGAGACGACTCGCTTCCCACTTGGACGACAATGACACCAGCTGACTGAATCGGCTCTTTCACACCTCTCTGCGGTTGGGAGAATAGTATGCGACGGTGCACAAGGTGTGTGCAGGCGCTTTCATGCTCGAGACCGGGCGTAGAGCGGCCAGAGCAGAGTTGCCGACTGATCTTGGGTCTTCCCGCCGCCGGACAACAGGGTCGATCACGCATCACCAACGAGCTCGTGGCGCTCAAGGAGATCCATCTCGATGCCGAGGAAGGGACGCCCTCGACCGCCATCCGCGAGATCAGTCTCATGAAGGAGCTCAAGCATCCCAACATTGTCCGCCTCTACGATGTCATCCACACCGAGTCGAAGCTCATGCTCGTCTTCGAGTTCATGGACCTCGACCTGAAAAAGTACATGGACATGCACGGCGACCGGGGAGCGCTCGAACCGGCCGTCGTCCGTTCCTTCATGTGGCAGCTCCTGAAGGGCACCGCCTTTTGCCACGACAACCGCGTCCTGCACCGCGACCTCAAGCCGCAGAACTTGCTCATCAACAAAAAGGGTGAACTCAAGCTTGCCGATTTCGGTCTCGCGCGCGCGTTCGGTATCCCCGTCAACACGTTCTCGAACGAGGTCGTCACGCTCTGGTACCGAGCTCCCGACGTCTTGCTCGGCTCGCGAACCTACTCGACCAGCATCGACGTCTGGAGTGCAGGATGCATCATGGCAGAGTGAGTGTTGCTGACATGCTTGAAGCGTGCTGCTGGCTGACGACGGAATCGCTGCAGGATGATCTCGGGCGTTCCGCTGTTCCGAGGTCGCGACAACAACGACCAACTGAACCAGATCATTCGCATCCTCGGCACTCCAGACGAGGCAACTCTGCGACGGATCGCCTCCGAGTCTGTGGGTCGAGTGCCACCGAAGCTGGACTTCGACCGGCTGCTGGATTGCCCGCTGAACGGTTCCCACTTTGCAGCCCGAGGTCCAGCTGCGTCCATTCCCGCGGATGAACCGCATCCCTTGGCAGTCCCTCTACGCCAAGGCGCACCCTCTCGGTATGTTCCATCGCGAAACCGTAGCAGATTCGTCATCCGGACGCCCGAGGCTGATCCCCTTTCGTCGGCTTACAGCTCACGACCTGCTCGACAAGCTGCTGCAATTCGACCCGTCCCGGCGCCTCGACTGCACATCAGCCCTTCACCAGTGAGCTCGCAATTCTGGCGGTCTAACGAAAGTCAGATCCTGACCGCTGTCATGATCGCAGCCCGTACTTTGGCTCGTCGTCAAGCTCGTCGTCGTCGTCGCAGCAGCAACAACAGCAGCAGCTTCAGCAACAACAACAGCAGCAGCAACAACAACAACAACAACAGCAGCAGCAGCAACAGGGTGCTCAACCGCAGGGTGGTCACATGCGCGCTCCGGCATACTAAACCGCCCTCCGTTTGTCCTCGTACCGTTTCATGCCTCGCTGTCCCTTCCTTCTCTAGATCCATCCCTTGATGTACTGTAATGCCCCTCCCGTTTCATGACTTGCTCGCGCCGACGTCCTCGTCGGCGGCCGGTTTTCTGGAGGTCGTCATCTCGATTCGATCGCCAACGATCTTCGGCTACTTTCTTCAGAGCTCACCATATGCATATTCTGCTCGCATGTAGGTACTCGACAAATACGATTCTAGCAACCAGGTGTCACTGGAAGCGGCGTTCGGCTGCTCGCCTATGGATGAGCTTTGGTCTCAGCCGGGAGGGACACTGTCGCGTGGCCGATGACGATGACGCGGAGCTGGCATAAAGGAGCAGGAAGAGCCCACAGAGCTGCCCCGTGTAAGCTACTGATTAGGTGCTACAATCGAAAGTTAGGGCCACCTGCAGCAACAGCATATGCACGAAGGTGTGGCGCCGCGCGCGGCCAAGGCCTTGAGTTGGTTGAATGACGAATCTACGTCCGTTTCGGGCGAAATTCGGCGCCGGCGCTCGCTTGTCAGCTCTTTCTCCTCCAGAACACCACATCTCTACACTCCGAGCCTCGCCTGGGACCCTCGCAGACAATCTACGCGCGCATTCCATACAGAAGCAACTACCCTACACCCTCTGGACTGTTCTCCGTATCGCTCTACCAAACCGCCAAGAAGATTGCAGCGACGTACCCTCTTCACTCAACATCACCTCTCACCCTCTCACTACTCCTCTAAACCACACCAAGACTACACGAACGACCATGTCGAACCGTATCCTCTCGATCGTGTCTGTCCTCCTCGCCGCATCGACGGCCGTCCACGCTATTGGCGACTTCCCCTGTATCGGTACCACCGACTCGCAGTCCTGCGCCGCGTGGAGCACCGACAAGGATGCCCAGGGCGTCATCTCTCCTGATGCCGTCTGCCAGCCAGGTAAGCGATGCATTGAGCGGCCGCCATGGAGCGGGGGGGGGGGGGGGGCCTTTCGCTGACCTGTCGATGCCCACCTTCCGCTCCGAGCAGACCCCGTCTACCCGAACATCAGCTACTGCGGCTACGCACACGCTGCTTGCTCCGACAACACCCAATGCGACTACGGTAAGTCCTCACGCTCAAAAAGTACGTGCACCGGAGCCGTAGCGCTGACTCGTGACGGAACCACGCCCTTCAGGCTCGTGCGGTGCGAACGGCAAGTGCACCGGTTACCTCGGCGACGCATGCACAGCCGACAACGACTGCCAAGCCTTCTTCTTCTGCGGTACCGACGGCATGTGCGGTGGCACCGATGCTCCGTGCGCAAACGGCTTGGCCGAGGCCCCGATTCCGCTGCCGGATCAGCAGTGCGTGAGCCAGTCGTGCGACACGGCCTCGAAGAAGTGCGCCGCCATGCCGTCTGCAGGGATTCCGAACGGTTACCCGTGCAGCAACAGCGACATCTGCGCCTCCGGTGAGTCAGCCCTCAACCGTCTTCTTCGACCTTAGACTGACAACAGGCGATCGTCTCTCTCCTCTCAGGCTGGTGCAGTCCGGAGAAGCTCGTCTGCTCGCTCGCCGCGTCGCAGGGTGCTCGCACTCGCAAGCGCTCGACCGAGATGTGCCCCGCGAGCCAGATCGCCTGCAAGGTCAGCGTCTCGGCCGGTTTCGAGTGCATCGACCCGCAGACCAACCTTGAGCAGTGCGGTGGCTGCCTCGCCGACGGCACCGGCATCGACTGCACGGCCATCCCGGGCGCCGAGTCGGTCGCTTGCGAGGCCGGTCGGTGTATCGTCAGTAAGTGATAAGCGCGCGAGCCCTCGTGCTTTTCGTCGCCACACTCGATGCTGACGAGTCTGTCCGCTTTCTCTCAGTGTCCTGCGCACCGGGACTGTACGTGAACGCCGCCGCGACTGCCTGCCTCTAGGCGTCGCGCCCTCCCGTGCCTCCTATTTGCATGCATGGACTCCTCGCATCCGGTTGTCGTTCTTCCTCGTGTACCCACTAGCGCTATCCGCTCTTCCCCCTACTAACTTATCTCGGCATTCACCTGAGCCCCTCTGTTCCTCTACGCTCTCTGCACGTCTTCCTCTTGTCACTCTCCTTCCCTCCCCTCTCGTCCCGCCACCCGCGCATGCTCCGAAGGAGCCACACAACTTGCCGTATCGCCTCTCTCCCCTTTTCCACCCACCGCCTACCGCCCTAAACCCCTTCAACTCACTCGTGCTCGCCCAGTCGACCGGCGCATGAGAGCCATTCATCTTGGCTGCTCCGGCATATCGCGCCCCCTTTCTTCCCTCCCTTCCTCTCGACACTCCCCGCGTTCTCAAGTGGTTCTCTGCCCCCCCCCCCCTCTCTCTCTTCTCCTGGCCCCCGAGCCGGTCGAGGTCTGCTTCGCTGCATCCTGTACTTCCCGCGCTCAACGCTACATCTCGTCACCCTTCCCGCGATACCCCTCTTGTTTGTCTTTTTTGCCTCCATTCGTCGTAGACAGTGCGCGCCTCCTCGAGTGATCCCTTGACCTGCAAATAATCTATGAATGCATAACAGAGATCCTATCGCCCAATCTGCGCGTACTTCTTGGGATCAGACTTTTCCTCGCAGGCTCGCCGCATCATCATCGCTGTCGCACCGCCTCCGTTCACCGGCTCGCCTCGACAAGGAGCATAGGCTATCACGACAGCGTCAGACAGCTAAAGGAATCACTCTAAGTACGCCTCACCTGCTTCAAGCGCCCAACGTGGTCTTCGAGACGCAGCATCTCGCAGCTTCTGCCGCACGACCATCCTGCAACTGCCGACGCCACATCCATCAGCGGACGAGGGGACGTCGAACTCGTCTTCGGCGGCTTTCTGGCGAGCAGGAGTTCTTCCCCACGGTCATCCCTAAGGCTGGCGAGGTTGTGCCACGATCCCTCGTTATCGGGTTGGTGTGGGGAGGCCAGACGCAGGCTCGAGCAGTTACTGTACAGTCACGGTCGAACAGGGAGCGAACTGACCAGTCTCGGATCCTGCAGTTTGATCAGCTCGCAGGATGTCGTACCCCGGCGCAGGCTATCACTCGTACAAGCAGCAGCGGGTGCAGCAGCAACAGCAGCAAAAGTTCGTCTCCTCTACACGACTGTTGGTGGTGCTAGCGGAACTGACTCACGGACTCCCGACAGCTATGGACCTCCGCCCGGTCAGTACGGAGGCGGCGGCGGGTACGGAGGACCGCCCCCGGTCAGTTACGGTTCCTACCCAGGTCCTCCGCCAGGGCCGCCTCCCGGGCAGTACGGGTCGCCGTACGGTGCACCGCCTCCGCCTGGACAGTACGGAGGAGGAGGAGGAGGAGGATATGACGCACCGCTTGGTCAATACGGAGGAGGAGGAGGAGGATACGACGCAGGAAAGTCGGCTGGCTACGAGGCCGGCTACCAGCAGCAGATGCCGCATCCGAATCCGTATCAGCACCAGTCAGTCCCTTACCCCTTCTCGCCTTGATCACCCCAAGGAAACAAGTCATGCATCCTGAACTGCATCCGCACCAGGTACCAGCCGCCTCCTGCCATCGCCGGCGGCAACCCTTACCCTCAGCAGTACTCTTCGCCGGCCGGACCGCCGCCGACGCATTACGGCCGCCCTTCCCAACAATTCGAGGGTCCCGCGCAATACCAAGGCGGACAGTTCGACATGCATTTCGCTCCGCCTCAGCAGATGGCGGGCTACTACTCCAACCTGAGTGGACGGAGGAAGGCGCTCTGTATCGGCATCAACTATGCCGGGACGTCCTCCGAGCTGCGAGGGGTGCGTTGACGAGTTCGGACCGAGGCTATTCGGATGTTGCTGACTTTGACCCGGAATGAATTTTAGTGCCACAACGATGCCGAGAACGTCGCAACCTTCCTCTGCGAACGCTACAACTACCGCCGCGAAGACATCGTGATGCTCTTGGACAAGCCGGGAGCCAACATGATGAGCATCCCGACGCGCGACAACATGATCCGCGCGATGCAGTGGCTCGTCAAGGATGCGCAGCCGAACGACTCGCTCTTCTTCCACTACTCGGGTCACGGAGGTCAGACCAAGGCGACCGAGGGAGACGAGGTGGACGGAGAGGACGAGACGATCTATCCGCTCGACTTCAAGACGGCCGGCATGATCGTCGACAACGACTTGCACCGTCTCCTCGTCAGGCCTTTGCCCCGCGGGTGCCGTTTAACCGCCATCTTTGACTGCGTGAGTGGCTTTGACCGCCCAGACTGTACGTAACTCGCTCGCTCGGAGACTCACATCTTTCTTCTCGCGCTTCACAGTGCCATTCTGGATCCGCTCTCGATCTTCCGTACACCTACTCGACTCAGGGCAAGCTCAAGGAACCCAAGTGAGTCTGTGCCCAAGTTGCTCGTATGCGATCTAGACTTGCTGATGCGATGGACAATGATCAGCATGCTGGCCGACGCCGGTTCGGGCGCCCTCGGCGCGGCCACCTCGTACATGCGCGGCGACATCGGCGGCGTCCTCAAGAGCGTCATGAGCGTCGGCAAGCGCGTCATGAACGGTGACAAGGCGCACAACGTCACGCTCCAGACTCGTTCGAGCGACGCCGACGTCATTAGCTGGAGTGGGTGCAAGGATTCGCAGACT
Organism: Rhodotorula mucilaginosa; assembly: GCA_034406715.1. NCBI lineage: Eukaryota > Fungi > Basidiomycota > Microbotryomycetes > Sporidiobolales > Sporidiobolaceae > Rhodotorula > Rhodotorula mucilaginosa. The sequence goes on from CP137865.1 coordinate 565,801, forward strand.
TCGGCGGACACGTCGATGCAGGGACAGGCGACGGGGGCCATGTCGTGGGCGTTCATTACGAGGTGAGTACTGCTCAGGCTGCCGACTCGTTTTGACCGCGCTGACCCGTCACAACCGTGCTCGCCGCAGCCTGACCAAGTTCCCTCAGCAAACCTACCTGTTAGTTCACCTTTCGGACGACGTCTGGTCAGTACACAGCAACGTGCTCACAAGCCCCCGTTCTGACTCTCCACAGTCAATTACTCAACACTATCCGTGACGAGTTGCGAGGCAAATTCGGCCAGAAGCCCCAGCTCGCTTGGTGAGTTTTCCCTTCTCTCTCCTGCCCGCATGGACCGCTTGCCTCCCCGACGAGATCCCGACCCGACTGACCCCTTTACCGCTTGTTTCAGCTCGCACGAACTCGACCTCAACCTTATCTTTGCTGCGTGAGAGGAGGCGGTTATGGCTGACGGTCACCACCTTCCATTTTCTTTGCATCCCTCAAATGCGCCAATCGGTGCGCCCCGCGCGTCGTGTAGCTGTAGCTCGGTTCGAACTTGTACTCGCCTTTGATCAGTCTCGCGGACTCTAGTCTCCGGAAGGAGGTTTGCGGCTGTATACGCTCGAGAGCGGCTTAGACATTCTCCGTGAGAAGGTTGCGCTGCGCTCGACGAGGTTGCGTTGGCAAAGGCTCACGTCGGGTCTACAGGACTCTACTTGCCGACCGAACCAGTAATCGCCAAAGCGCTGTAAGCTCGTACCACACCGGACTGTTACACTTCACTCGAAAATTTGCACGACGGTGAATTGTTGCGACGACGTCAGAGGACGAGCCCGGACTTGCTCGCTGCGCGGACACAGCGGAGATGGACCAGCTCTCGATCTCCCACTCAACTTGTAGCTACCGCATACTCATACCACAGCTTGAAGCATGGCTTCGCACCTGGTCTCGATGGTCTCGACCGCTACAGCGAAAGCGACCGTGCGTTTGCCTCATCTCCCCACTTGCTCCGAGCCCGGCTTCCAGCAGCCACACTCTCACACTCAATCAAGCTGACTCTTCTGTGAAACAATCCCACGCTGCTGGGCAATTCCTTCCGGTCCGGTGCGATCCCAAACGAAACAGGAACAGCCCGTCACGAAAGGAAGCAGCTTTGCCGACATTGAATTGGGCGAAGGGAACGCCAACTACGTCAAGACGTATGATGTCCTCGTTGGTGACAAGGGGAGGAAACACTTGATGCCCAAGCGGGGGATTGCGATCTTGTGCTGGTTAGTTCCCCTTGCGTCTGCGGCGCGACCATACTGCTGCTGACCCTGGGTTTCTCTCCTTTTCCCCCTTTGCGTTGCCAGCATGGACGCGCGCCTCGACCCGGTCAGTATGTGCGGACTCGAAGTCGGAGATGCGCACATCATCCGGTGAGCTGAGGCTTTACGCTCGCTGGAGTCGGTCAGTCCGTTAACGAAAGCGGATTGCTGCTCCTTTGCCACAGGAACGGAGGAGGACGCGCGGCGGACGCGATGCGCAGTCTGATCGGCAGTCAGGAGGGTGAGTCCTCTAGTTTCGGCAGCAAGACTACTTCGAGCAGACTGCTCCGAAGAAGCTTGACTGATCCGTTGGCCGTATTTTGTCAGCGCTCCAAACGCGCGAGATCATCGTCATCCATCACGAGTGTGTGCCCATTCCACCCAAGAGAGGTGACCGATGACTGAATGCACCAACCCAATCGCTCGCAGGGACTGTGGCTACTCGCACGCCTCGACGCCCGTGATCCAAAAGGCGCTGAAATCGCGCACGCCGGACGGCGCGCACCCGCTCGTCGACGCGGTGGCGCTGCAAGAGTTTTCGGACCCGAAGCAGAGCGTGCGCGAGGATGTGGCGTTCCTGCGGACGAACCCACTCGTGCACCCGGACAGCATGGTCAGCGGGTGGTATTACTCGGTGCAGACTGGCGAGCTGCAGAGGGTGTGCTGAAGCCGTCAAGTGAGGAGGGGGCTGTGTACATAGTCAATGATATCAAGCACACTATTCTGTACCGAGCACTAGATGATCGAGCGACGTGAGTGTGAGCCACGTGGTCAAGTTGCCGGAGATGTGCGGATGAGAGCGGAAGTTGAGACGCGAGCGCACGTCCGACGACCTCGCCGCAAAGTCTAGCCGCGTACACGAGCAGCGATGGCGATCCAGATGAGCGCACGCACAGTCCTTGGCCAACGTGAGCCCGCCCTCTCGCCCACACGCATACTCACGTGGCCCAACTCGGCCGCGAGAGAGCTGACCTCGTCCTCGTCCTCCGCTGGACCCCGGATACAGTGCCGCGGCGAGCGTTCTCGACCTCGCGGGTGAGCAAGAGCCTCGACCTGTACAACAAGACGATCCCCAACTTGCGCCTCCGACCCGACTCGACCGTCATCTGCCAGGGGTTCACGTCAGTCCGCTTGCTTGTCCTTCCGCGGCCCGACTTCCGCTCCCCTCATACTGACCTGTTGTATGCACGACTGTACACAGCGGAAAGACGGCAAGCTCCCCCTTCTCTTCTCTTTCTCCTCCGACGATGGACCCCCCCGCTGACTATCCTGACCTGACCTGACCTGACCCCGTCCTCACTCCCAGGCCACCTTCCACTGCAAGGAGGCTCTCGAGTTTGGTACCAAGCTCCTCGGAGGTGTCAGCCCCAAGAAGGCAGGCCAGGAACACCTCGGCCTCCCCGTCTTTGGCTCCGTCAAGGAGGTGCGCGTCCCCCTCTCTCTCTTCGGGGATGCTCCTGGTGAACTGACACACGCACGCTCGAAACCAGGCCAACAACCAGCTCAAGCCTGAAGCTACTGTCATCTATGTCCCGCCTCCGTTCGCCGCCGACGCCATCATCGAGGCCATCGAGGCAGAGATCCCCCTCATCGTCTGCATCACGGAGGGCATCCCCCAATCCGACGAAGTCCGCGTACGTCGACCTCCCCTGCGCCCTCTCTCCAATTATGCCGGGTCTCGTCAAGCTGACACTTGCTGAGAAACGCTGTCCGCGCGCGCAACAGGTCGCCCAGGCTCTCCGTCGCCAGAGCAAGTCGCGCCTCGTCGGTCCCAACTGCCCCGGTATCATTGCGCCCTCGCCGGACGGCAAGGGCGGCTGCAAGATTGGCATTATGCCCGGCAACATCTTCACCCCCGGTTCGGTCGGTGCGTGCCGCAATTCCTCTCTCCCATCTTTCCCCTTCAAGACTCGAAAGACTCGTGACTGATCACTCGACGAGGTTCTCCTCTCCGCCGCCCGCAGGTGTTGTCTCGCGTTCGGGTACCCTCACGTACGAGGCCGTCGACGCGACGACCAAGATTGGTCTCGGCCAGTCGCTCTGCGTCGGCATCGGCGGCGACCCCTTCCCCGGGTCGCAGCACGTCGACGTCCTCAAGGTCTTCATGGAGGACGAGGCCACCAAGGGTCAGTCAATTCTCTTTGCTCGCGGACCCAGATTCGCTACATCCTTTGCCGCTGTGTGCAAAAGAGCCTGCGAGGAACGGTTATGTACGCGCGCAAAGACTGACTCGTTCGTATACTTTTCTCTTCGGCCCCGCGCGCAGGTATTGTCCTGATCGGTGAGATTGGTGGCTCGATGGAGGAAGAGGCGGCCGAGTACCTCCAGAAGTACAACGTCCAGAAGAAGCCCGTCGTCGGTTTCATCGCGTGCGTGTCTTGTTCGGCTCCTCCTTGCCAACCGTCTGCGGATTGGTGTCTTTTCTGGTTCGTGTTACTGATGTATGGTGGGTGACGCACAGTGGCCGCACTGCTCCTCCGGGTCGTCGCAGTACGTCCTCCTTCGCTTTTTGTTCCGATTCGATTCGAATTCCAAAGCTCCCTTCTCTCGAGCTCCAACTGACCTGAAAACGAACCTCTCTGCAGTGGGTCACGCCGGTGCCGTCATCTCGGGTGGCAAGGGCAAGGCCGAGGACAAGGTCGCCGCGCTCGAAAAGGCCGGCGTCGTCATGGTCGACTCGCCCTCCAAGCTCGGCTCGTCCCTCAAGAAGGCGATGCAGGAAGCCGGCCTCGTCTGAGAAAACAAACGAACCTAGACGCCCCCCGTCCAGCCCACCCACTCGCTCACCTTGCCCATATTTTCTTTCTGGTTCTTTTCCTTCCTTTCTGGATCTCTCGCTGCAGGCTCAAAGGTTAGGAGCTTGCGAAGCAGTAGTACGAAACCCTCCCGTGTGTGCGGAAAATCCCTGTGCCGCAATATGAAACCGATTGCATAGACCGTCGCTCTCCCCTCGCTTTGCTGTGGAAGACCCGGGAGAGCGTGGTGGCGCCGGTATCGCTGACCGGAGCGCCAAACAGCGGTCGCGAGGAGCAGCGGCAGCGTCGTAGAGGAGTACTAGCAACTTTTTTGCATCCATTCTCATATACAACGGATCTATCTCAGAACGCATACAAAAGGGGCGGGAACATCGGAAGAGAAGGGATCCAGCTCAGGCGCGGGCCAAGATCTTGCGAGATCTCGCAGCTCTAGATCGACGTGAGTCCGACGGCCGAGCCGCGCGCCTTGGAGTACGCGACGAGCATGAGGATCGTGTCTGCATAAGACGGGGGGTGCTCCCGGATTAGTCTCATGCTTCGTTGCCCAACCCAGGACGGAAAAAAAAAACTGCTTACAAGCCTCGAGGGCGTCCTTGATGCCGAAGAGCAGAGCCTGCGAGAGGACGGCCTTGATGATCTGGGCTTGCATACCCTGCGAAGGATAACGTTGCCCGAGAGGAAGCAGTCCTTGGTGCGTCAGTTTCTCTCTCTCCCTTCCGAAGAGCGCAAAAATTCGGGGGGATGGAGCTTACCTGGTACCAGCCAAAGATGCCTTCCTCTTTGTAGACCTGCTGGAGGCAGTCGATCGCGCCCTTGTAGCGCTCCTCGTGCTTGTGCGGCTTCGTGTCGTCGTCGTCATCGTCGTCGTCTCCGGCGCCAGCTTGCAGCCGAGTCTTGGCCATGATATACGGGTAGGTGACCTGTTCATCATTCGTCCAACTCGCTCAGTTGTGCGTCCTTGTCGTGAAAGCAATAAAAAAGACAGGGAGGACGTACGACGGTAGCGAGCGTCTTGCTAAGGGCGCCGAGGACGAACGCCTTGAACGGCGTCATCTTGTCACCGGGCTTGAGCATGAACGTCTTCAACCGTTCAAACATGCCGTACGTGATAGCCGGGTTGATGCACAGGACGAGCGAAGGCCGGAGTCCGCGCCAGAGTCCCGTGACGCCGTCGTCGCGGAGGATGTGGGCAATCGCGCGCTTGAACGAGAGGCGCTTCTTGGCGAGTTGCTGCCGCGTCGCGACGACGCTGACGGGGATGGTAAACACTTGACCGAGCGCGGCGGCGAGCGCTCCGAGGGCGAGCTCGGTCCTGGGGATTTAGAGTACGGTCAGCCACCATTGATCGTTGCCGCCGTACGGACGGAGAGACTCACGCCGTGGTCAGCTTGGCGAGCGGGAAGCGCTTGATATAAGTGCTGCGCACAAGGGTGTAGAAGTAAAAGTAGGCGCTGTTCCGGGTGTGTCCACAGTTAGCTTCCCGGGTCGCGTATCGGTCTAGGCTCGCCGCGAGGAAAAGACCCACAATTGCATCGAGAACGTGTTGAGCATGTTTGCGCCAAATCCGCGGTAAAACGCGAGTGCACCTCCCTCCTTGAGGATCTTGACGGCCATCTGCCTCGCCGTCGTGTGCTTGTGCAAAGGGTGCGGGAGGTGCGGGAGATGCGGGAGGTGAAGGGGAGCATGGGGGCGTTTGAGACTCGGCTGCTGCTGCTGCGCCGGAGTGGGAGCGGTTGCGGCGGCGACTGCTTCTTCGATCGCAGTGACTTCGGTCTGGATGCGCGTCTTGATCCTGTGTGGAAAGAGTCGCAATGAGAACACCGAGAGAGAGGTGGGGATCTCTCATCGAGAAGACGGAGAGGCAGGGGCTCACGTATCGAGCGGGTACCTGGTGGGGGAGGGAGCATCAGCACACACAATGCAAGAGCAGGGTACTCCTTGAACAGCTTACACGACTGCACCCGAGAAGACGCCGCCGACTGCGCCGACGACGGCGTTCCCGAACGGAGTGAGGGAGGGAGCCATCTCTCGTCGCTCGGCTAAAGTAGCGGATAGCTAGGCTGATCTGAATCGACTCGATGGTACGCTAGCGCGAGTCGTCGTCGCTCCGGAGGTTGTCTAGACGCCGAACGCGAGTTGCCGGCGGGAGACTTCGCGTGGTGGGGAGAAGCGATCGAGCGCCGTGCGTGCAGTAGAGAGAGAGCTAGAGTCTCGGAAGCGACGCAAGAGTGCGCTGTACGCTGCACACGGATCTCGGTCCAGACCAAAGGGCGCAGGAGAGCAAGAGGACGAGCGCGTAGACTCCGGTTCCGGTTAACTTGGTTTGGACGAGCTTCTTCCGCGGCTAATCTCCTCTCCGGGCTCCCGTTTCTTTCTCGTGCGCGAGGGTATAGAGTGGTAGTGTACAAGAAGGGGGGGATGTCACACCCTCGAATGCAAAACAGAAACCCGCCACGTCTAGACCGCGTCGACTTCGCCGAGATAGATGACGCCCTCGACGCCCCCCGAGGCGAGGATCGGTTCTTTCGGCGACCACGCCGTGCTGATCACCGTCCCCGTGTGTCCCGGCAGCTGTACCATGGTCGGGTATGAATCAGCCAAGTGCAGTAATACGAAGAAAGAGAACCGCGTCAGTCGCACCTTGTACCGGATCTCGCCCGTCGTCGTGTCCCAGACGGTGACGGCGCGATCTGCTCCGCCGACCGCGACCATCGTCCCCTTTTGCCCCTCGGGCGACGCGTGACGACTGAAACTCGCCCTCCGCAGCAGTTGCTCGAACCCGGCCGGCGCGCCGTAAAAGCTCCGGACCAGTCGCGGGTGCAGAGCCGGGTTGGTCGGGTTGATCGTCGGCGCGAACGGCTGCACCGACCAGAGGTGCAGGGTCGAGTCCATCCCGCACGACAAGAGTTGAGAGTTGCTCGGCGAGAGGGCGAGCGAAGTGACCGTGTCGGAATGCGACCGGAGCGTGTACGAGATGGCGTGGGTCGTCAGCGAAAAGACGTGCACGTCGTTGTCGAGACCGCCGATGAACAGCGACTGCCCGTCTTCGGACCATTTGACCTGATTGTAGTGTTTCTCTCCTTTCGTCAGCTTCGTCGTCTATGCGGCAGATGTGGGCACGCGACCTCGATTTGGAAGGCACGGCGAAACAGGAGAAGCGCAGAGGAAGCTGAAGAAGACTCACCGCCGTAATGGGGTACCCAAGCTCGACCACCTCGAGCTCTTCTTTCGCATCCTCACTCCACACTCGCACCGTCCCGTCATCGCTCGCACTCGCGATCAAGCCCCGCCCGGCCCCTCCCCGCTGCACATCGACCGCGTTGACGACGCCCTTGTGCCCCCGGAACCGCCGGAGGACTTCTCCCGTTTGGAGCCCAAACAGGAAGACGGTGTGGTCGCTGCTGCCGGCGACGAGCGTTGTCGGCGACGTGTAGGCGATCGACGTCGGGGTCCCCTTGCCCAACCTCAAGACTCCGTAACTGTGTTCACGGGCGGGACCATCGTTCAGCACCGCGCCGAGTCCTGGGAGAATGGGCTGGAGTCTACGTACTTTTGACAGTCTCCGTACACCCGCCAGAGGAGAATGGTCTTGTCGGCCGACGCGGTCGCGAGCGAGTCGCCGTCGGGAGAGAACTGGACATCGAGCACCTCTGCTTGATGGCCCTGTTCGACGGTGGCATAGCGTTAGTCAGTTTTACCCGCTCAACAGCACACAGTCACCGGGGCAGCGCTATTGCGAGAGAGTGATCGCGCCAGAGACGACGACGACGAGAGCGTGAAGCGAGAACTGACCCGCAAGCACATGATGGGCGCCGTGAGTCCGCTGGTCCGCTTGACTGTCTGAATCAGGGCGCCCTTGTTGCTCGCGGCATCGGGCGCAGCGACGACGAGCTCCTGCAGCGACGGGTCGCCCTCATCGACTCGTTGCCGCTTGAGCAGCGCAGTCGACTCGGACTGCGGTCGCTTCGACACTGCAGGCCAGCGTAGACGTGAGCAGCGCTTCCTCTCTCAAGTCAGGCTGCACTTACTGCTGGCGTCGTGGTGTGTGGGGTTTCCAAACCCTCGTCTCTGCAACCTCGCTCTCTTGTCGTCCGTCACTTCACTTTACTACTTCGGCTCGCTCGATGAGGGTGCTGACTAAGGCTGTCCAACTGCGTTCAGATCTAGTCTCTCATCCGTGCAATCACCCAGCACCGGTGCGATCGCCCGCGTCGGGGAAAACTAATGATAAATAGGGTACTGAGAGAGGCAGAATTAACTACGGAGTATAGAGGACGCAGAGGGAGGATCGCGTCGCCGGCGATACAAGTACAGTATAGACAAAGCGGGGTAAGCAGTCGGGAGAGCCGTTCGCGGACAGCGCTGGGGGAAAGCACGCCTCGGCCGTGCCGTCGTCTCTTGCAAGCAAACGCCGCCGCCGCTCTAGAGGTTGGCGAGCGCTTGCTGCATGCCGACATTGTTGATGATGCCATTGTCGGCCGAGCCGGAACCGCCGCCGCCAAAGAGGTTCATCTGTACAATCGACCCGCGCGGAGAGCAAAGAGTCAGTCCTCATGTCGGGAAAGAGCGCGTGCTGCTCAGCCCGGCGGATGCGCCCCGGAGGGAGGCCAATTCTCCTTCGTCTATAGTGTACGAGGAACTGGCAGGGACGGCGCGGTCGTCCGTAGATCTCAGAACTTACCGGAACAAAGAGGACCTTGGTTCCCGTCGTCTTGGCAATTGCCTGTAGAGCAAAGTACGGCGGTCAGCGAGTATACTCCACACTGACCAAAAAAAAAACCTGTGCGAGAGAGAGAAAGTGCCCGGGGCAAAGAGACCCTCGACGACGTACCTGCAGACTCTCGAGCTGACGGATCTGAAGCGCAGCAGGCGAGCTCAGGATGTCGGCCGCTTCGCGCATGAGGCGCGCGGCGTCGACTTCGGCGCTCGCGGCGAGGACCTTGGCTTCGCCGAGGCGGCGCTGCTGAGCGGCGGCCGAGAGGGACGACTGCAACTCGGGCGGGATGACAATGTCCTTGATGAGGATCGACTCGACCTGTTGTGCGGGCGTAATCAGCCTTCTGTCGCCTTGTAAGCTGTGCCCACCCCACAATGGGTAGATCAACTCACGCGGACACCCCACTTCTCGCTGACGTGCTCGACGATTTCTTCAATCTCGGCCGCGACGGCTTCGCGCTCCGTGAGGACGCTCTGCAAGTTCCTGCTCCCGACAACATCGCGCAGGGTCGTCTGCGCGCGCTCGATCAACGCGCGACGGACGTCCGAGACGCCAAAGGCGGCGCGGTACGGGTTCGTGACTTGCCAGACGATGACGGATTCGATTTGCGCTTGGAGGTTGTCCTTGGTCAAGATCGACTGCAGCGGCAGCTCGACGACCTGGATTTTGACATCCACAGTAGCAAGATGTTCGCTGAATGGATTTACTTTCGTGAGACCCGGGTCTGTGACAGGACAGGAGGGAATGGCGCAGCAGAAATGGGTCAGCGGGCGGCTCGACTGCAAATATCGCGTCGAAACTCAACCGGAAGGCCGATCACGCTGCACGAGAAGGACAAAGAGTGCGCGCTGACTCACCGACTGCCTTGTAGAACTGGCCGAAACGGGTAACGAGACCGACGGAGCCTTGCTTGACCGTCTTGAACGGGTTCGGACAGCAGAAGCCTGTGGACGAGATCCCGAACGTCAGTACCGTCTCCGCCGCTTTCGGCGATAGCTGTAGCTATGGCAAGGCAGCTCACAGCACGGAATGGACCCGAGACCTCCGGCGATGGCACCCTAAGGAGAGTTCGGAATTTCCGGTCCGTCAGTCCAAACGTCTTCCGACGAGGTCTGACCAAACCCGGAGGTTCATACGCCGGCGCAAGAACGTACGAGGCAGTTGATCATGGAGCCATAGCAACCATGCTCGATGTCGCTGACCGGGAGAGTCTGTTGTGCGAGAACAGGTGAGCCCTTTTCACGTGCCTTCACATGCGCCCGGAGTGGCGGACTGTCCAAGTCTCGATCGCGACTCTAGTGTACTGACCTGAGCATAGCTGGGCTGCATCTCATCGCGACGGAGCGGCTGAACTTGGACGATACCGCTGTCCGATCCGGAAAAGACAAGCCGTCAGATCCTTGGCGCCTCAGAGTTGTGTGCTGGGGCTCGGACGACGTACCGGTTGACTGGCCTGGCGCGGGCGTGGTCTTCGCTGAGATCGTCTTGAGTGGGAGTGTGCTCTACGCGCTTGCCGTTCTTGACGTCCTCGTGGAGCGGCGGCGCGACAAAGTCGGTCGACGGCGGAGTGGTCGGATTCATCGCCGGGTCCTGTGTTGTTGATGTGGGGTAACTTTCGAAGGTCCTGGCGAGCCTGGCGAGGGGTGCTAGCTATAGGCGGGGCGTTGGTGGCGGTACTGGCGATGGACGACCTGGAGAAAGAGAGAAGCGAGTGGCGCGATGGAGAGTGAAGCAGACGCGCAAGTTTAGTCCAAGAGACCAAAGTCAGCTGATAAAGTCGCGGCCCGGCAAAGTCTATTAAAAGGTCGACTCGAATCAATTAGTCCAAGTTGTAATCTGAATTGAGATTACTGTTGGCTGCAATTCCAAGAGGACTCGGCGGCCGCTCTCCTCCCGCAACCATCGCCACAAGCAAGTCTTCCTGTCCATACGAGTCGGGAGGAGAAGGTAGAGAAGTAGCAGCAGAAGCAGTAGCAGCAGCAGCGGTGCAGCGAGTGTCGTACACCAGGTGCGTTCTCCCTCTCTCCGCTCCCTCTCTCTCATCGCACCTCGCTCAGGCGCTGCAGCAATGTACCGCGCACTGACGAGCTCTCGTCCGTATGCATCTCCATCATATCTCTTGACCCGACGCCCGACCGCCGGATCACTGCCGCTCGTTGCCGTCGTTTGCACCCTGCTCCGCTCGTCTTCGGGATCATCCATCGGCACCGCTTCCCCTACGACCCGGATCCCCGCAAATACAGCCGAGAGAAAAGCCTCAAAATCCCCTTGTCGTCGTGATGTCTTTCCCCACCAACCGCCGTGGCTGCTTCGTGTGCGGCAAACCGGGCCACATCGCCGCCGCGTGCACGTCGACCGAGCGCCTCTGCTTCAACTGCTCCGAGCCCGGACACGAGTCGAGCGCGTGCCCGAACCCCAAGGTGGCGGACAACAAGCAGTGCTACTCGTGCGGCGGCATGGGTCACCTCGTCGCCGAGTGCCCCTCGATTCGGGTCGGGTGAGTTTTCCTTTCGTCTCTTCTGCTTTCCGTCCCAAACGCGACCTTGCCAACTGACTCTTTATCTGCTCGCGTTTTTGCACCCTCACAGCGCCTTCAATGCCGCCGGCCCCAAGTGCTACAACTGCCAGCAGTTTGGCCACATTGCGCGCTCGTGCCCGAACGCGACCATCGCCCCCGTTGACGGCCAGACCGTCGCGCCCGTTGCAGCTCCCGCCGTTGTTGCTCCCGTTGCGCCGTTCCCGCGCGTCCCGCTCGGCGCTCGCATCGGCGGCTACGCGCCCCGCGGCGGATTCATGGGCGCCCGCGGAGGCTTCATGGGAGTCGCGGCTGCTCGCGGTCAGTCCTTTCTCCTGTCTCACTAGATGTGAAGCAAAATTCATAGCTGACTTGTACTAAGTTGACAGGTCGCTGCTACGGCTGCGGCGGAGTTGGCCACCAGGCTCGCAACTGCCCGACGGCTGCGATGCTCAGCGCGCCTCGCGGTCTCAAGACCTGCTACAAGGTGCGTCTTCCCACACACTTGACTTGTCAGAGATTGTTCCTCAAACGATTTATCTGGAATCGTGTTCCGCCTTGCAGTGCCAGCAGGAGGGTCACGTACGCACTTTTCTCTTTTCTATACATTCTCAGCTCGCCGTTTCTCCCGCTGACGCCTTCCCCGTGCCTTTCACTCAGATTGCCCGCGACTGCCCGACCAACGTCGCGCCGGTCGAGACTGCTGCTCTCGCTTAGACTGCCTTTTACTGTCGTGGATCCCGGGAGGCATGCGGAGGATCTGTCTCGGTGTTTCTTCTCTCGTCGACTTCCCTCGATCGTACCCACTCTCTTGTATCAGCTATTCCCTCGTTTCCTGCAATCTTATCTCTCATCAGTCACGAAATGCAGAGTTCTTGACTCTCTGCAGCGAGAGTCAACGATCGAAAATCCTTTCGTCGGCCGACGGCACGTTCTCCGTCCCCGGCCCCGCGGGGCAGCGGATGAGAGATGAGAGCATCAAGAGCTCGGCCGATAATCACAGTCCTCCTTGGATCCTACACTCTCTTTATAGACCAGCATGGCGTCGTCACTCAAGCCGCCTATACCGACGAGCACAGCTTCGTCTGGCTACCTCGGTGGAGGGCTCGCACGGACCATCACCAGCAACGATTTGCAACCGGCCGAGTCAATCGTCGCGCGCAGGAGGGGCGAGTTGACCCTCCGCGACCGGGACACGATCGACAGGATCCCGTCAAGAAGGTCTGAAGAGACGGGCGACGTTAGGGCGGAGCCCGGAGAGGCGGACGGCGACGATGAGGAGGAGGGGAAAGGTGAGAAGCCGCGGCTCGAAGGCGAAGTCGACGAGGTCGATCCGGCCGGGATGCCAGAGGAGTGGACCTTTCCAGACGGAGGCGCAAAGGCTTGGAGTGTCATCCTGGTGCGTTCCGACCGATTCCGGCTCGACAGAAGAGCGCGGGCAGAAGGAACGTCGAAGTTGACATCTGGATCCGTCGCCACTGTGCGCCACGCCCGTTTTTCGGCATTACAGGGCTGCTTCCTCATGTCTGTGAATGTGCAGGGGTACGGAATGGCGTGGGGAGCGCTCGTCGGGGACCTGCAGAAGAACCACCACCCCGACACTTCGCTGTCGATTCTCAACTTGATCGTCGGCTTGTTTAACTTTGTGCGTGCTCGTTTTATAGCCCGGACGCCAGTCCGAGAACCGATACTTTCATAACCGACTGTGTGTCCACCGGAAACTGACATCGGCAATATGCAGGGTCTCAACGCGTCGCCATTCGTGACTGGCCGGCTCGGCGAAATCTTGTAAGGACACTCGAATTAGAAGCAAGACTGTCTTCGCAGCTGGACTGACTGTACCCTATTCACTTCAACTCAGCGGCTTCAAGCGCATGATCGCGATCGGCTCGGTTCTCTCCGTGATCCTCCTCGTCGCGTCGGCTTGCGCCGTCTCCTCTCTCCCTGCCCTTTTCCTCTTACAAGGCATCTTCCTCGGAATTGCGCACGCCATGTCTCTACCCCTGGTCAGCTTCCGTTGTTTGCATACAAAACAATGCATCAACTTAGGCTGACGATGAGTTGCTCGCAGTTCATGACCATTCCCTCCCAGTGGTTCCGGAAGCGACGAGGCCTCGCCACCGGCTGCACGACCTGCGGAGCAGGGTGAGTCTACCCGCGCTTTCCCCCTTTCCGCCCACAAAAAGCTCAAATTCTATGCCCCTGCAGATTCGGCGGCGCTTTCGCGTCTCTCGTCCTTCGCGCGGTTCTGCCCAAACTGGGATACCGCAACTCCCTCCTCGTCTACGCGGGGATCAGCGCCGTCATCTACGTGATCGCCTTCTTCTTGCTCGAGACGCGCAAGCCGCCGGCGCACAGTACCCCGCCCCGCTTCGACACCAAGACGGGATTGCCCCCCGGCATCTGGAAGGATCCGGCCTTCTGGTCACTCATGATGGGCGTTTCGATCGGCGTTTGGGGCTTTCTTTCCCCTTCCTACTTTCTTACCTCGGCAACGATCACACTCAATCCGTCGCTTGACCCGAACTCGTTGATCGTCGCCCTGCCCCTCATCCTTCAAAACGTCGCCATCGGTGTCGGTCGTATCGGCGCCGGATTCATCGCCGACGTTATCGGACCGACCAACGCCATGTTCTGCTCTTTCTTCGCCGGAGGTGTCCTCTGTCTCGGGTTCTGGAGCCAGATCGGCGAAAACCAGTTCGGGCTCATGATCGCCTTCGCAGTCTTGTACGGCCTCCTCGGGTCCTGGTTCTTCCTCCTCATGGCACCCGCGGCTGCTCAATTGTTCGGCCTGCGCGGTCTCGCCACCATCGTCGGGTACATCGTCACGTCGCAATCGCCCGGGCAACTAGCAGGAGCCAGTGTCGCCGGAGTCGTTCACGATGCCACCGGCGAGTACTCCTCGGTGGCGTACTACGCCGGTTCCGTCATGGTCGCTGGCGCTCTGTGCCTGCTACCTGGTGAGCTATTTGCTTGTCTCTTCTGCTGTGGTGTCTAACCACTGACGAACCACACCTTTTGCAGCCCGACTGAGTCGAGTTCGAAAACTTTGGGGTCGCTGCTAGAGAGTATAGACCCTTTACAGCTGTAGAGTATAGCCGGTTCTCTCAGATTTTATTCAGACATGCAAATGTATTACGGGAGGGTTTTACGACAAGCAGAGAACAGATCCGGAACACTCTAGGGGTACGGAAGACGGAGAAAGGGCTATCTTTGCGAGAGGTCGAAGGCTTGCGTCGGATCGTACGACAAAGCGGCTGAGGGTCCGCCAAAGGAACTCAGGAACTCGTCGTAGTCGAAAGCGGCGGCGTCGATAATTGGCGGCTCGAGCGGTTTGGACGCGTCACCTCGCTCCGAGACTGGGTCCGCGGACGACGAGAGCAACGCGCTCAGCTGACCAATACCGGCACAATGATCAGCGACTAGGTCTCCGAGTACTTCAACATCGTGGTGGACATGCGTACCTGCTCGAGCGTCATATCCTCCGTAGGCAAAACTCCCTTGGCGTTGCGTTCGCCGGAAGACGTCTCGTCGGAGGGAGTGTTATACTCTCTGCGATCCTGGGCGGCCGCCGCGGACGATTCGACGGTGTAGTCTTTCTGAGCCTCTGTGTTTCCGCGCCGCAAAGGCTCCGCTCGCGAGTCTGTCGGAGTCGACGTTGCCGCGCCTTCCGAGCCGGAAGATCCTGGACGATCCACGTTCCGCTGACGGGTTCGAAGCACAATTAGTGGAGGGGCAACATGCAGATGGCGATAGTTCACGTACCCGCTTCCCATCAGTGCCTAGGTTCTCGGTTTTTGCGTCGGATCCTCGGCGCCTTTTGCCACCGGCTGCGGCGGCAGTTCTCGCCGAATCGGTATAGTTTTCGCGCTGTCCAGCTCCGACGGGCTCGCTCGGTAGCGCCACCGTCTGCGTCGCAGGCGTGCTGTGCGCAGATGTCTGACGAGACGTGCTGAGAGGGGGCGGCATCGGATTGGCCGCCGCCGGCGAGTGGACCATCGTGGCGGGTCTTCCAACTTCCTCGACCTTCTTGGCTCCGTCCGCCTCCCCACTGAGCGCAGACAGCTGCCGTTTGGCGAGCTCGAGCTGGCTTGTTTGTTTCGCAACGAGGGACGCGCGGTACCGCTGGTAAGCCTCTGCAGCGTGCTGGAGTTGTTCCGGGTTATACTGCAGAGCTTCGGGCGAGAACGCAGGTCGAGACGATGCTGTACGTTCAGCAAGCGAGTGAGCGAACGACCGAGAGACGAGAAGGGGGCACACAAGGTTGGAAATGGTGAAGGAGCTTACCGGCATCTTTCCGGAGAAGTGTTCCTTCGTTGGCCTGTCGAGCCGGACTTTCCCCTTGCGAGGAAGGTGTACCAGACTCGTCGTACTGAGTCGCGTACGGCGTACTCGTAGTCGTGGCAGGTCCAGCACCGGCGCGAGACGGTCGCCTGGCCGCGAGAGGGGGACCATTCGCGGGCACCACTTCGTCCGCTCTGCGATGCCAATCATTCGTTCGTGAGCGAGCGCACGCAAATGTCACAGGACGAGGCGACAGTGCTTACGAGCTACCACGACGTTCCGCCTGCTGTCGAGCCAGCATGGCTTGTTCGGCTGCGGCTCGAGCAGCCTGCTGCGCGCGCTGTTGCAGCGCAGCCGAAGGACCTTGCGCCGCCTCGCCGATGCGCTGCATCGAACCTCGGCGCAAAGGAATAGGGGGCCGCATAGACGGCTCGGCCGGGCGAGGAGGAGCAGTCGGGTGCGGTGCTCGAGCCGTAGGCGCAAGCGACCTGATCGGCGGCGCCCGCAAAGCCGCGCCGAACCGGGCGGCGTTCGATTCGACCTGCTGTTGTCGCATAGCCAACTCCACAGCGGCGCTTGACGCGCGTACGAAGGATCTCCCGCCCGCAACCGGTGCGGCGGATCGGGCTTGGGCAGAGTAGACGTCCCAAAAGACGGAGAACCAGTCGTAGAGGAACCCGCGATCGGAGTCTTGAGGGGTATGACCCGGTAGCAGAGAGGTTCGACTTGACGGCGTACCCCAGGAACCCGACTCGCTGTCCCGACGGGGTTCCCCGTTGAATCCAAAGTGAGAGGTAGTCGTAGCCGAACTCGGAGTCGCTCCATCGTCTGGCTGACCGTGGGCATTGCGACCGGTCGCAAGTCGAGGCGAGAACGTCGAGAAGTCCGAAGGATAGGGCTGTCCTCCGTTGTCGAGGGTCGGGTGCGGCGCAAACTGGCCGGCATCGGCAGACGCTCTGAGCTCCGAGGACGCGCCGCCGTTGGTCGGCGCCGCGAAGAGCAGCTGCCCTGTTCTAGGGTCGCGGTTCTCGACAGGTCCGGCTTCGGCGAGAAACGCTGATGCGGCGGAGTGGAAGCCGGCTCTGGTCAGGTAGTCGACGAGATATGTGCTGATGCGTTTCGCTCTAGGTCAGCGAAACGGCGGATGGTAGGTCTTGGCGAAGGAGATTTCTACGCACTGGAAGCTTCGTTCGGCACTGTCCGATCGGGCAGAATTGGCCTTCAGCGGGCTGGTGGGGGCGTGCGGATGCGAAAAGTCTTGCCGAGGCGCTGGTCGGTAGTTTTCTCCCGGTATCGTGCTGTATCGCTGCCTCGGACCCGCCGCCTCTTGCTGCCCGTTCATAGTATACCCCGGGCCGGATTGACTCCTCGTGAAGCCACGTGGCTGTTCCTCCGCCGGGCGCCAAAACGACATGGCGGCGAGCGAGCGACCGTCTTCGTGTTGAGCCAGAGCAGGTTGCGCCCGCGCCGGCTGGACTGGTTCGAGGCGGTCGGTGTAAGGTCTATGCAATTGCTGTGCGGGCGGATGTGCGTGACCGGCCTTCTGGTCGAGGTAAGGAGAGCCGGCCGGTAGTCGATTGCTCGGCGGATTGGGATTGCGGTTCGGGGGCATTTCTGGTGCTAAACAGGTCTCGGTGCAGCGATCAGCAGCCTGTCTTTTTCTTGGGCTGCGGGTCGGCGTCTCCTCCGGAAAGGAGCGGACGCACCTGGTTTCGGAGACGGTCCTGCGATTCCTCCCTGCGCCCAACCAGCTTGATCGTGCATCGTCTGCGAGTCGGCGGGATTCGGGTAGGGCGCAGCATAGCCAGGGTATCCAGCGGAAGGTTGGCGCGGTGCGTGCGAGCGGTTCGCGGGCGGAGCGACGGCGTAGCGCGGCTGATCGAACCCTGATCCGGACGGCGAGGTCGGGACGCGGTCTCTGTATTCTGCGTAACCGGGAGGAGCGTATGTTGGACCGCCTTGGATGTGGTCGTAGTCTGCTTGGACGGCGTACGAGCCCGAAGGCGCCGGGTCTTGCCGTGCGAATTGTGCATGACCCGCCGCGTAGTCGAGATGATGCGCGCTAGCAGCAGGCTGACCGGCAGCGGCAGCGCCTCCCTTGCCGCCGCTGCCAGCTGAGAACATGCCCGCTCTAATCTTGCTCCTTCCGGCGTGTCCGACTGCGCCTGGACTTGCGTCGTGGCTTCACGACGGACGAGAACGTTGCTGCCGGCGGGGCGATCACCTTAATCCGACGGCGAACCTCTCCTTGCGCCCGCCCTGGAGCTGCTCGGACGCGCTGGCCTGGTCGTTGGCCTCTCTTTCCGCCTTGGAGTCGGCCGTGCTGCCTCCGTCGGGTCCTGGGCGGGGGTGCGTGCGCGCCGAGAGAGGAGCGCTCAGCGGAGACCGCGAGGCGGCGCTGTTATCGCGGAGTCCACGGAGCAAACCACGGCCGGGGTCGAATGTCCAGCGATGCACAAAGTGCGGAGTAGACCGCGTTCAAGTCTGTAGAACCGTGCGTCGCTCGTCCTCCGGAAACGCCTGTGCAGATCAAAGCGTTTCCGCGATCACTTTCTCTCGGCCCGACGCTCTCCGGCTCAGCCGAGAACTGCTGCAGCTGCAGCGGGCTCTCGATGCAAAAATCTCGCCCACATATATGCAGGCCCTGAACAAAGCAAAATGTCCTCTTGTGCTTGGCGTTCCTGTACGCAAAAAGGCCGCTCCGGAACTCCGGACTGCAGAGTGAAATCAAGACTCGATAGGTTTCATCAGACAAAGGCACAACCGAGGGGAGCGCGGGCAGGTGATAACGTGGACGGACGGGATGGACACAGAGACGCGAGACGAACAAAGTACAGACCGGTGGGGAAAGGGATGCAGAATGCGCGCGAAGAAAGAAGGCGAACGCCTCCTTTTGGGTGGCGACGACGAGGAATAGGAACCGAGCGAATAACAGAATGCGTACGGAGGGAAGCAAGAGGCGCACAGAAGGACGGACGATGGAATAGCGCAGCGGGGTATACGGAGCGTGCGAAAGGAGGCGGACCGGCTCGAGGATCGGGGCGGACCGTGGTGGGAAATAGCGAGATGTCGACGAGTGATGCGCTCCGAGGGGAAACCTCATCGACGAGTTTGCGAAGGTGATGATGAAGCCGAGAGAGAGAGTCGCCATCGTGTGTGTGGAATCGATGTTTTCGGCGACCCCATGGCAAGGCGTGCGAGGAGAAATGCGTGCAATGGGCGGGTGGGTCGAATGATGAACAGTATGTCACGGATGCAGGTCAACAGGGGGTAAGATTGGAGGAGCTGATGTATGGATGCAATGTGAGGGGGAACGATGTTGGCGGTGGTAAGCCTCGGAGAGGCCACGCTCAAGAGGGCGGCGGTTCGAAAGGCGGCGAGTAGGCGTTCAGGCACTAAAGCCGTTCCAACTCCAGTTGGCGTCGTTGCGCAATCCGGGTGCGACAGCTCCCGCAGTCGTGGGACTCGCGAGCGCGCCAGGGAAAAAGTCGGGCGCCGTAGGCTGGAACGCATGCTGCGCCGTCGCCGCCGGCGGCGGCAGGTTGCCGCGGCGAGAGCGGTCTCCGAGGTTCATCGCCGCGAACTGCTCATCGATCGGCGGAGGCATAGAGTAACCGTTCCCTTCGTGCTGATCGTGCCACTTGCCGTTCATCCCGCCGAAGGCTCTCGGCTGGTAGTGCGCCTCGGTCGGGAAACCGTTCGGGGAAGGTCGACCACCGTCGACAAAGTCGACGCGCTCGTACGGCGACGTCGCGGGAGGTTGGACGAGATACGACTCGGGTCGGATCGCGGTGTACGGCGAAGCCGAGGAGCCCGACGGCGGGTACGGCGCAAAGGGAGGGTGCGAGATCTGGTGCTGAGCGAACGAGTTGCCGGCGGACGCGCCAGTAGGCGGCGGCGAGAGCGGCAGCATGCCCTGAGGTCCCGGGTACGAGGCTCCCAAGGAAGACGGCGAGACGCGCGAGTAGGGACCGCCGTTCCGAGACTGGTGATTCGAAGAGTGCGAAGCGTTCGCCGACTCGGGACCGGTACGTGGGCGATGGTCCGATTCGGAGTTCGCGCCGTTGTGCGCTCCATTTGACGAGGACCCATTGTTCGTCGAACTCGAAGCATTCGCACCGTTCTTGACGAGTTCGAGCACTTCCGACTCGCTCAGACCGGCCGCGTTGGCGACGGCGCGGAGATCCATGCGAGCCGACGCCGCTTGTGCGGTCGCGGCGCTCTGCTGCCCTCCGTCGCGCGAACCGTTTTCGCCAGAAGTCCCGTTCGATCCGTTGCTGCCGACGGCGGTCGCGATCTGTTTGATCGTCGAGTTGTCTTGTCCCTGGACCATGCGCCAAACGGCGTCAAAGGGCACCCCGAGAGCGCTCGCGAGTTTGCGGACGTGCTCGACCTGCTTGTCGCCCTGCGAGCGGCCCCAAGAGAGGCGAATGCGCGACTTGCCGTGGATCGGAAAGTCGTTCATTTTCGCGATCGCGAGCTCGGCGTCTTGTCGTCGGACGAACTGGACGAACCCGCAGCCTTTGCCGGGCGGGATCTTGCAGTACGTGATATCGCCAAAGTGGTGGAAGAAGGACTTTCGGAGCGGGAAACCGGGATCAGCAACGGTCCAAAGGAGGCGAGCCGTCGAGTGAGCGATGGCGGGAGGAACTGACCTTGAGCGTCTCTTCGCTGATGCAAGCAGGCAGCCCTCCGACAAACACCGTGGTGTTGTTCGGGTCACCTCCAGGGGGTACGGCACTCGTAGACGTCGAGCTGCGCCCGCTACTCTGGTTGTCGCGAGGCGGCCGACGCGCGTGGTTGTTGTTCTCAGCCGCCGCCGCACCGTTTGAAGGGTACAGCCCGTTCTGACTCGGCGTGGTAGCGTACGGTGCAAAAGTCGATGACGCGAACGGAGGTGCGCTGTAAGGCGAAGTCGGTTGCGAGCCTGCGTAAGGGTTGTCGAGGAATTGGGGTCCGTTCGAGTCGTTCGGCGAGACCGGCTCGTTCGCGTACGGAGGGAAGTAGCCCTGCTGGGCGGCTGCAGCTTCGTCGCTGCGACTGCGCGGGCGATCGCGCGCGGTGTACGACGCGCCGTGACCTTCGAGGCCGGGCATTCCGGGGAGACCGTTGGCACTCGCGCCGGGTCCGCTCGCCTCGGAGATGCGAATAGTCCTGCCGTGGAGGAGCAAACCCGAGTGCGAGTTGGCTCCGAGAAGCAGCGCGCGTTGCATGTCCGACTCTTCGCCGAAGCGGACGAAGCCGTAGCCGCGCGAGAGGCCCGTCGACGGGTCGCACATCACCTTGGCCGATTTGGTCGACGGGAAGAGCGGCGTGAAGAGGGTCTGCCCGACAACGTATCGCGAATCAGTCTCTCATTTTTCCTGAAGGCAAACGTCACAACAAGAGAAGAAAGGACGCACCATCAGGTCCGACTCGCCCACCTCGCGCGCCAGGTCACCGACAAAGACGCTAAACTCTCCGTCCCAGCGCGGTTGAGCTCCTGGAAGACCCGTCCCCCAGTTCAATTTGAACGTGCGGTTGCTGCGCGGCATGAGGACAGGCGGGCTCGAATTGAAGCGCGTAAGGACTCTCGCGGCGTCGATCGTGGTCGGGAAAGTCAGGAAGCAATATCCAGACGACGGGCTGCTGGCGAGTCCGAAAGATATACAGGATCAGAACGGATGCGCAAACGCAGCCAGGAGGGAGGTGGCTCACCTCGCGCCGCGGCTCATCTTGATGCTCATCACGTTGTCCCAGCCCATCATCGAGCAACATTCGCGGACGTAGAGCTCGTCCATCCAGACGTCGAGGTCGCCGAGATGCAGCGTGGCTCCCTTGGACCCCGGGGGGCCGACCTCGCCCACCGCTGTCAGCGGCGTCGCCGACGTTGACAAGTACGAGGAAGAGGCGGACGACGGCGCGAAGGAGGAAGTCGGCGGGCTGGTCGACGTCGGCGACAACAGCGGCGGCATCGATGAGTTCGGCGTACCGGTCGCACTCGTACTGCCGGTGTTGGAGCCGGTCGAGACAAAGCTCGGCGGCTGGAAGAACGGGCTCGCGGCGCCGCCGCCGCCGGTGGTCAAACGCGCACTTGCGAGCGGAGGGCTGGCGAAACTGCGAACCGACGAGAGCTGCTGAGTTGCCGTGCTCTCGAGCGAACGACGCTGGTGTTCGCGGAAGAAGGCCTGCTCGTCGCTGTTGCTGCTGCCGTCGCTGCCGAGCGACGACAGGCGAGTTCCGCCGGAAGCACGACTCGTCTCGCTCGAGGGTACGAACGCTGCTGTCGCGGCGCTGCCAAAGCCCGTGTTGAGCACTGCGCCGTCCGAAGCGGCACGGGCGGTACGCTGTGCGTCGGCGCGAGACTGGCCGACCCCGACGGCGCCGGCGAAGGAACCCCACGTGCTGGATTCGTCAGCCTTGAACGAGAGGGAACGCGACGTGACGGCGGGCCTCGGCGACCTGTCGGCGCCATTGCCAATCTGGTTCGACGACGGGAAGGAAGGGTCGGACGACTGGGAAAGCGCGGAGGGAGTCGACTGCTCCGACGTGCTGGCTATCGGTACGGGAGGCGGTAGGCTGCTCGCCGGCACGGTTCTCGGCGACACCTGATCGTCGATTGAGTCTGCGCTGTTCTCGGCAGCGTCGTGCTCGCGGCGAGCATCGTCGGAGCGAGGCGAGGGCATCGCTTCCGCCGGTGGCGGCGTGCTCTGCTGCGGTTCCCCACCGTTCTCTGCTTCGTTCGACATGACTGTATCCTATGCGTATGGTGTGTGTGTGTGTGCGATAACTGTAGCATGGGCTTGAGAGGTCAGTCGCCTGTTTTGGCAGGCCCATCGCCCTCGCGAGACGGAAGACGCGCTCGCAAAGGCCGGCCGATAAGCCGCCATGCGGATGCCGCCCTGACAGTTGATCGGGGCGAGGCGGCGCGCGAGAGGGGTGCGCACCTGGTGTAGAATGACCGCGTCTGCGCGCCTGTACGTTCCGATGCACGCGAACTGTGCGCCCCACTATGCAAAACAAGTCCCACGCGGCCGACGCGACCGAATCGTAAAACCGGGGGGCGGGGCAGCCTCTGTTGCTCGTCGCTGCGCTCGAGCGAGGTTCGGGTCGTACGGCCGAGCCGACTGACGGGTTTCTGCGTGTGGCCGATGCGGTTATACGCGGTCTCGACGCGTGCACGAGCTGCCGGCGAGGGGCGGGCGGAGTAATCGGTGGGTTGGTGGTGCCCTTCTCAGTAGACGAAGTGTGGCAGCCGGCGCAACTCGTCGGGGCCTTAGGGGAGCGGGGCGCAGAGACTCAGCAAGCACTCTAGAGCGCGTCGTGTGTACGGCTCTGCGGGCCGTGTGCACGGGCAGGCAGGACTTGATGCAGCAGGGTGAATGTACGCGTCTCTCCCCCTTTCTGCCGCGAGCGCCGATTCAACGCGGAGTCGTCGCCGTCCCCTCACTCGATCATGGCCTCCTCATCGCGCACAACCTACAGTAGGTGCACGCTCACAGAGGGCACTTGCCAGGCTTCCTCTTGCCGCCCGCTCTTCCCAGACACAGCGGCCTCTCGCCTCCTCCAACCGGAACCGGCGGCGCCGTCGCCCCAGCCTGGTGCACGTGGCTCTCGATCCTGCAGCTGCATGATTGCTCTGCAAAAGCAATCGAATTGCTCCTCCTCAGCTGTCCGCAATGAAATGCTCAATGTATACCATGCTATACGAATGTCAAAGAGGCACCCGGACCAGCCGTGGCGCCAGAAAAACTCGAGCAGAAAAGCGAATAACCCCTGCAGCGCCGCCGCCACTGCGCTCGTTTCAGATCTCCCGCTCGTCAAGCGAGGCAGGCAGGCACATGATCATGTGCTCGACCTGTGTGATGTACAAAATCAGCTCAACATGCCTCTTGTAAGGACCAGCTAGCGCACCTCGTTGCGGATCTCTGCGCAAAACAGGTCGAGGTTCAGGTCGCTGTCGTCGAATCCGAACGGCATCTCGAGCTCTGTCGCGATCCCTTCGATGCCGCAGAGCGTGAACGCGACGAGAGTGACGCTAGGTGTGGAAAGGCGCCTCGTCAGCTTTTGGCTTGCGTAGCGGGGAATGATGCCGCGCACAAGGGAATCATCTGGCGAGGAGGAGAAGCTCGCATTGATCAGTCTTTCAAGCCTGAGTGCCGTAGGCGCAACCCTTCGCCGGTCTAAAGTGACTCACTCCAAAGCCCATTGATTCGAGCAGGACGAACGGCAACGTCGCGAGGAAGAAGCTCGTGCATTGTTCTGGCCAGAAAGAGCGAACGTCAACAAAGGACGGACCACTGAGCGAGATGAAGAGGCTCTACTCACTAAGATGGATGCCATATATGGTCGGGATGTCGATGTTGGCCATGCGCTCGCAAGTCGTGAAGCACTCGACGAGTTGTACGACCGCTTGATTCAGGGCGTTGAACCCGGGTGGTCCGATCGATTCGATCAGGCCGTCGCGCTTGCAGCTGTCGAGGGACAGCAAACATAAGCAGGAAGGTCAGTCTCGTGTCGGAGTGAGCGAGAGAGGGCGCATCGACAATGAGGGATCGGGACTTTTGTCCTCGAGAGCGAGCCCCGACTCACGCGGCAAAGTAGAGTGTGAGGTGATGAGCGATGATGAGGGGCAGAGGGAGAGACGGTTTGGCCGCGTAATCGGCGAGGATCGCCTGATCGTTGCATGGCGAAAGCACGGAACAAGGAAATAAGAATAAAGGGGAAACGAAAACAAAAAAAAAAACTGGTGAGCATTTCCTGCGGTGTCACAGACCCACCCGCCCATCGGACTCACCGAGCTCTGAGCACTGAATCGGGACATCTTCTTCCGCAAGTGCGGTGCCGACGATGGGGACAGCAACGGCTCCCTTTCACCACCTTTGACCGCATCGAAGCTCCTGAAACTGTACGGACTCGCCAAAGGGAGCCGCGTAGCGGCGTAGCGCTCTTGCGGGGCGACGCGAGAGCGACCACGCTCGGCTTCGCTCAGCATCGAGGAGCGAGAACGCTGACGGGTGAGACGAATGTCGCCGTTGCTGGCTGCCGTTGCGGGGTCATTCGCCGCCGCTGGCCTGATCAATTCCGCTGCGTGAGCTTACAGATTAGCGGCGCGGTTCGGAAACGGACTCGTGCCTTTGCGGACTCAGGTATAGAGACGTACCTCCGGCGGCGCCCCAGCCCGAACCTGTCGCGGCGGCGAGTCGCTCCAAGTTCGGAGTCTGGTTCGACAAGAAAAGTTTGAGAAGGTCAAATGAATCGAGAGCGTCCATAGAGTTCGGTGAAGGAGACGCTGCCGTTCGGACTCCCTGCTTACCAGGATGTGGCCAAGGTCTGTTCTGGATGCCGGTCAGCGATTCATGACATGAGAGCGCTGATTGGCCGGGGCGGCGTTCCCACTCACCGGGCCAGTTCACGCCATACTCGCGGCGGATGTGATGTTTCGTAGCGACGAGAAAGGCGACTACAAGTCGAGCCGCGCTGACCTTGTCGTGTTGGTCGTTCTGGGCCTTGACAAACAGATTGGGCCCGTTCTCGGCGGGCAAGCGGTGA
Organism: Rhodotorula mucilaginosa; assembly: GCA_034406715.1. Taxonomy (NCBI): domain Eukaryota; kingdom Fungi; phylum Basidiomycota; class Microbotryomycetes; order Sporidiobolales; family Sporidiobolaceae; genus Rhodotorula; species Rhodotorula mucilaginosa. The sequence continues at coordinate 590,894 of CP137865.1, forward strand.
CCCCCGTTCAGACCGTGGCTTGGACTGCCTGCAGCGACGTGAATCCAGATCGTGCGAGTGAGCGAGCGGCTGATAGACATCTGTTCCATGTGTGTGTCAAGTTGAATGATTCCCGTCCGTCCGGAAGTGCGGGAGTGCAAGATCGACGGGGCCGCCGTCAAAACGTAGGCAGGCGAGCGCACCATCTTTGCCCATTGCTTCCTCCCGTCGTCCCATCTGCTGTAGGCCGAGCCGTTCCGAAAGACGAGCAAGAGACCGACGACGACCGACAAGAGCGGCGTGACATTGTGAGTCAGGGCGATCTTGCGCTCAAAGACGAGGTCGAGCACGGCGACGAGCGAAGCCCAGATGGTGAAGCCGACGATGGACTGCCAGATCCGTCCGAGGGCGGATCCGCGGACACGGCAGACATCGCGCCACCAGCCGACGCGCGAAGGTCGGATCCTCTGTGGCAAAGGAGAGGAGAAAGATGTCAGGCTCCTCTGCTTGTTTACGAATGAAAGAACGGGACGAAAGCAGATTCAACGCGGAGCGCACCTTGCTGTCCTCTTCCTCCGCTTCGGCGAGCAAGCTGAGACTCGGAAACACTTCAGCTGGGAGGAATCGGCGCCTCGTCGTCAGCCAGCAGAGCCTCGCACGGCAGTCGAGAAAGAGTCACTCCGAGCGGGGGAGAAGTGAGTAGCCCGAGACTGACGCAAGTTGGGCAGCTGGTCAGCGAGCGAGTCGAGCCCGTTGCTGACTGCAGCAGCCATGACGGGCAAGCCTGCCCAGCGGCTGTAAGCCTGAGCGGTGTGAGCGGTCGGAGGGCAAAGTGGAAAGTTGAGCGAGCCGAACGTCGAACGCTCCTCTCCCTCACCTCGAGAGCGTCTAGGCCTTGTAAAGAGCGACCGGCAGAGATCACTAAAGCCCCGTAACGACCTTCGAAGCACCCCAACGCTGCCTGCACCACCGCAATCAGTCCGCTCGTCCCCCTTCTCCCCACTTGAACCCGGAAATCTCGACCCAAAGATGAACTTTCCGTCGTCGGGATCAGCAGCAGCGAGGTACAAGACCCTCGGAGACGACCTCTACAAGCGATCAGACAAGGTGCGCGCCTCCGCCTTGAGCCTCGACTCGGGGCACGACTCACCCCAGCCGTACTCAACAGATCAACGCCGAACTCTTCACGCTCACGTACGGCGCGCTCGTGGTCCAACTGATCAAGGATTACGAGGATTATGACGAGGTCAACAAACAGCTAGACAAGATGTAAGGTCGAAGTCCGCTCTCCTTTGTTCCAACGGACGCGCTGACCTTGCTTGCCTCGATCGCGGTGCTCTTCCTCCAGGGGCTACAACATCGGCGTCCGGTTAATCGAAGACTTTCTGGCGCGGACAGGGCTCGGGCGGTGTCGAGATTTTGCCGAAACCGGCGAGATCATGTCCAAGGTGCGGCTGCCTTGCCATCTCCCTGCTGCTTCCTTTTTCCCGCCGCCGAACTCACCTTCCGCTGTACGTTAAACAGGTCGCGTTCCGGTCCTTCTTCTCCATCACCCCGACGTTGGTCCAACATCCGGCGGCGTCGCCCGCACAACCCCAGCCCGCCTTTTCGCTCATCTTTGACGAGAACCCGCTCACCGACTTTGTCGAGCTGCCGGAGGAAGCGGTCCGCGGCGGACTCGTGTACGCCAAGATCCTGGAGGGTGTCGTCCGAGGCGCGATGGAAATGGCAAGTTTGTCGCCGCGTGTTTTGGCTGCATTTTACCTCCCGCTGAAGCTGAACTGACCCGCCTTTGTTGGCCTCGCGGCATTTTACCTCGCGGGATACAGGTCCAGACCAGTGTGGATGCCAAGATTGTCTCGGACGTGCTCCGGGGGGACGAAAAGACAGAGTTGCGGGTGACGCTCCTGCGATATCTGGAGGAGGAGATGCCTGCGGGCGACGATTAGCAACAAGCGGGCAATTCAAAGTCCCTCGCATATCCGGCATCACTCCAAGCGACGCGGACTGAGAGCAACTGCAAAGAGGCGACGAACGAAGGCATTGGGAGTGCGTCCACGCCGTGGCAGGAAAGAGACCCCGCCGAGCATGCGTTCTTTGGAAGAGAGTGACATAGCTCTGCTGGGACGGGAGGAGACTGCCAGTGGAGGGATGCGAGCTTCAGACGTCCGACTACGGAGCCGAGGTTGACCTGTGCCCTTTGCTTGCCCTTTCTCCGTGACGCGGAGGGGGGCGACGGTGAGCTAACCTTCTTCGCCCGCTTTCTAGTGAACTTGTCCGCAGTGAATCGGGCTTGGACGTCGAACGTCTAGCGTACCAGACCATTCTGAGTACGGAAGATCGCATGGAAGGTCTGCGAGCGCGAGTCCTTCGCTCTACAGGCTGGCTGCGCATGCTCCGTGAGCGAGCTTGACACACACTCTCTCCTCAAAACAGGTTCGCGGAGAAGAGGAAGCCCGTCTACCAAGGTCGATAAGGCAAAGTAGACTTCTCGGTGGAGTTTGTTGCAGTCATGGTCCTGGAAGGAGGATTGCGGTCTGGAAAGGAGAGCAGTTCAGCAAGAGGGGATTTCCGGAGAAAGCGCTCGACTTTCTTCGTCGTCTGGGAGAAAGAAGCATTCAAAGAAGCATTCAGAAGAAGCGCAACCTGGGCGCCGAGAAAGAAGCAAACAACGCCTATGCATCCGCAGAAACAGATCAGACTAAGAGAGGCGAACCAGGGAAAGGGAATCATGGTCTGTGGCAAAAGTCGAGAGAAATGGAAGAGGGAGCAAGCATGCGATGAAGTCATGGGGAAGAGCTCTACGGGGGAAGGGGGAACTAAGCAGAAGTGGTCGCCGCTGCCGCCGCAATCGCTCCCGCCGGCGCAGTCGCCGCAGGATCAAACTCGGCTCCGGAGAGGAAACCGGCCGAGTCGAAGGTGAGGTTGCTCGAGGCGGGGGCGGTGACGTTGTCCGTCCCGTTCGTGGAAGCCATAGTCGAGTTGGTATCAGCGACGGCTGTGGGAGACAGAGTCGCTGGAGGCGGTGCGGAGGGCAGTCAGCCACTTCGTTCGATTTCGCGAGGAGGCGAAAGTCCAGGCTCACGAGCAGGAGTGACCGCAGCAACAGCCGCCGACGCCGAGTCAGTCGAGCTAGGTTCGACAGTCGACGATCCTGGAGAAAGCCGGTGTCAGTGGGGAAGAGATGCAAACGTCGCTGTCGAGCACGCACCCGAGATCGCACTGCTAGTCATCACCGCTGCGACCAGGCCGACCGGAGTCGCACTGTCACTCTGAGCGGTCGCGTCCTGGCTTTCTCCGGTCGGCTGCGCCGCCGTCCCGGTCAAGCTCCCGAGCGCGGCATTCGTGTCCTTGTCGTCGCCGTTGCTCGTGCCCGCGTTCGCTTGAAGTCCGGACAAGCCGGAAAGGAGCCCGTTGATGTTGCCAAAGTCGTCGGCTCCGACTTCTGGCAGGCCGGGGCTGCTCGAGTTGCCCGAAGAGGTGATCGGGTCGGTGTCCTTCGTGATGGCGGGCGTGCTCTCCTCGTTGGTGCCGTCCGGACCAGCTCCGGCGGCAAAAGAGCTGAGCGGAAGGTTCGGATGGTCAGCAGAGTATTGTCGTGTAAAGGTAGTGCAGGTCCGGTACGTACGATTCCGGTCCGTAGGCAAAAGAAGAGGGATCGAAAGGAGTCGTTGGCGCAGTTCCGTCCGCCGCCACGCTCGGAGCAGCCGCCGGATCAGCAGCCTCCTGAGGAAGCGGAGCAGCCGGTGCAGCCGTGGTCAAGAGTGTGCAAGCGACGAGGAGGCGGTAGTAGTGCATTATGAGAGGTCGGTGCAGTTTGTGGAAGAGAAGACGAATGACTGGGGAGAGGGCCGGCAAGCGGCAAGTCCGAAACTTTGGTGAGCATAGGATCAGGAGGCACTTACCTGCAGTGCGCAGTCTAGAATTCCTTCCCTCTCTAAGCTCTTGTAGCTCAACAGCATAAGTTCTCTTTGGCAATGTGCTAGAGGCAAAGAGAAGAGTGCTCAAAATGCAGGCACGCAATTCACAGTGAAAAACTGGGAGAAGAAAGGATGCAGGGCGTACCGCTCTCGAGCTCAATGCCAGAGTAGGTGTCCTGCGCAGTCTGGGTCAGGGCAAATTGGAGACAAGCTTGAGCCAGTAAACAGTGACACAAGGTCAAGACTCCTAAGAGATATGAGCGAAGCGAGGGGAGGTGCAAGCTAGAGAAGAAGAGAAGAGGCGAAGGAGCTACAGCAAGTTGATCAAGAGAATTTCTCAACATCCACCGAAGGTCCGCTGAGTCTTGAGGCGCGGCTGTCACTTCGGGTCCGGTAAGGTATGGTGTGTACATCTGCAATCAAAACGGATGTTAGTTCAGTCCGTAAGAAAAGGGGAGGAGGAGATTTATATAGCCGAGGAAGTTGAGTCCGAAGTTCAAACGAGGCAAAGCAGGCAAGCGAAGCGATGCCGCCCCAGCATAGAATGGGAAGTCAAGTGAGCGCGGAGCTGAGTGGGTGGCTGAAGGGAAGCCCGCCCAGCAAGGGATCTGTAAGAAATGCGACTTGAGGAAAGAGGGACGGAGCTGCGACGACCGCCCGAGATCCTGCATCAACAAACCGCGATGAGCTTGACTGATCCACAATGCCTTTAGCATTTTGGATTCGGTCCAACATACATGTAGTGGACTGCAGTGGAAGCAATCCATCTAAGGAGAGAAGCCGGAAGAGAAGCGTGCCTCTCGCTTGTGACTTGTCCCTTGACTCCCCTTTCCAGGCAGCCTGCGGAAGGGTTGGGGGTATGTACCAATGGACAAATCTCTCAGTCTTGAGATCTTCACATTCTGCCAGAGGTGTAGAGAGACAGGGGAAACAAGGGTGGCAACCCACCCCTGTCGGAGATTGCCACAAAAATATACAAGGATCGGCGCTGCGGGCAGACAGGCCTCTGAACCCAGCTCTTCTGAAGTAATACACAGCGCGATTAGAAAACTGTCAGTTGAGCGTGATCCTGCTGCAGTTCTTCAGCTAAGAGGTTCCCAAATGAGCCAAGTTGGAGAGAAAGAGAAAGTCTGTCGACCTTCACGAGTCCTCATCTCCATTTGTTCAGGCCCTGCCGAGGCGGGAGCAAAGCATTAACACCGCAGTTCTTGTATCATAAAACTTAGGGAGAAGGAAACCACTACCATATGCGCTCAGAATCCTTTCTCCGGGTGCGCGTACATCACTCGGTGGACAGGCTTGTGCAGCACTTTTGGTGCCCGGACTTGGCATATTGCGCGGCTAGTTTCCTCATCTGGGTCAAGATCCCTGCCAAGTGCATGAAGGCAAGCCTTGTCCTGTCAAAGGAGCCCGCAGCGGCAAGCACCTTGACCTCCTTGGCGGACGCTTCAAAGTTTGAAACTCCAACGCTACACCGGATCTGACTTGACCTGCCTTGACAGTCTCTTCAGGCCGGTGGAATGGGTTTCTTTACTGTATGTACCGAATCTATCTACTGTGCAAAGGAAGAAGGGTGGGATATACACACAATCGAAATGTCGGCGCAAAAGCGCTCTGGAAGAAGGGAAACGGAAAGTCAGGGAGTTGCGCTCCCTGCTTGACACAAGCTTTTCTGTGAGACATACTTGATAGGAATGACACTACAGTGCTCACACAAACGGTACGGTAACATTTTGCCTGCACGCCAATGTGTCAATCGCGAAGAAACGAGATAGAAACAGCAGACCGATCAGCTAACAAGTGCATGAAAAAGGAGCTGCTGCTCAGTGCAGCGCACACATAGCCCACAAACCACAATATACGGTGCAGGAGTCTGCAAGTGTAATCTTCTGCTTTCTATTCCTGGAGGCAGGAGCAGGGCAAACGGAACAAGCTTGTAAGCGACTCGAGTTCGGATCCCTCAAACCTGCTCGAGTCTCGCTGATTGGTGTTGGGTGTCAGCAGTCACAAGCAATCAGCAATCCGAGTGTGTTGTGTAGGGAGGCTGTCAATATGGTGAGTGAAGAGCTTTCAAGCGGCAACTCGTACTCACCTGAACTCGGAAGTGGCGCCTCGCTCTCTTAAGGTCCCCGGAGCCTTACAGCCTGGTCGGTCAGATCTTCCCTTGGACCTTCCATACCTGTACTGCACAGCAGGGTGGCAAACCTAACCGCATCTGAAGGCAGCCTGCATGGCCAACTCTCGCAAGCTTGTCAAACTTCCACTTGCCTGTTCTTGTGTTAGCTCTCTTTCTCTACAAGTACAAGCCTCTCCAGGATTCTATCCAATATCCATGTCAAGTTTGGTGTACAGCCTGCATTGTAAGCGGTGTAGTCGAGCATAAGGCCGGTTCTCTGTCTTTCCCCAATTTTCCCCAGACTCTTGCTCAAATGCGGGGCAAAAATCTGGACCCCCGCACGGAGAAAAGAAGGAGCACCTCGGAATCTGGTACCTCCTTTCGACACCACCTAAAGATCCTAAACTAAAGTTTCGGAAATAAGGGAAGCGAACCTCCTCCACGTCCTTCTCCTGCTTGCCACGATCGCCGTATTTTTACAGAGGCTACAGTATGGGCGTCCGGTCAACTGAAGACTTTCTGGCGCACCTGCCTCCTTTTCCTCTCATTGTCGGGTAGACCATCGGTCAGTTTACCCACAAAGAAGGAAGTGAGGACTCGTGATTGCTTCATGCCGGGGGACTAGAGTGGATTGCGAGCAGGCATGGGGGCTAGTCTAGCAGCAAGCATGCAGGATCAAGCTGGACAAGCGACGACAATTGCGACAAGGTGAAGGACCTTGTGCCAACGTTTTCTCGGAAGCTTCATGCGACTCATCCAAGTCAAGTCTTCTTCGGACCCCTTTCCACGGGTGTTCAATGTGATCAAGTGATCTGCTCAAGGCTAACTCCGCAGCAAGAAGACTGTTTAGGCTAACAAAAATACAGGCAAGCTGTGAAACCTTGGTGAAATTCAAGTGGCGGCCGGGCTACCTGCGTTGCATGATCACATCCAGCGTGCGACTGGGAAGTGAACGCTCCTCTCAACTTCACCATACCGATGGAGGCCGAATGCGCCTTGTCCGAGATTATGAAGTTGCGTTTCTCCGGTCCGGGCCCGCTTCACGTTTCCGCGGTCCCCATGGTGGCTTCCTCGCCGGTGGCCAGAGGAACCGGGACGAGGATTTTCCTCAATTGGAACCCACTTGAGCTGCAAGCTACTGACCGCGTTGTGAAACGGCGATCGACGCCGTTCTACCAACTCCAACCTAGCCCATTCATTGTCGAGGGTGTAAAATTGTCCTTCCTGCTGCTTCAGAAAAGTTGACAGCTCAGCACGCAGTCCGTATGGGCTCAGAAAGGGGAGAAAACCCCGGAACGAAAGAAGGGCTCGCGCACAGATGAATTCTCCCCGCGGCCTGGACTTTGGTGTCCGTGCGCAAATTCTGCGCCACACTCCCTGTATAGGGTCACCCCGTCCTCGAGATAGTCCACCAGGTGCCTCTGTTGCAAGTCGCGTCAGTTTCTGCGCTATCGACGTAGTCGTTAAATGCTGCCGCACGATATCTTCCTTGTGTTTAAAGTAGACTTGCTGATGCCAATCACTCTTGACATCAAGTGCTTCTAAGAGACCTTGGAATGCCTCTGTCCCGCGTACAGCTGCAGGGATTGGGCCCAAACAACGTGAAAGCCAGCGGCAGATACCATCCCAAACGAGTTGAGCTTGAAGAGCCTCCCCCTTGCTGTTCATCCGCCTTGCACGGTACTCGGCTCCCATGAGATTGAGCGCCCTTTGAAGCTTATCATCAGATCCCAGTTTTATGCAGGCCTCGACTTCCCTCTTGAGATCACGAGCAGCTTCGACAGCCCCCTGCTGAACCTTCAAGAAGTAGTCGTCGTCGTAATGATTTTTCAGCTGGAAGAGCTCAATCTGCACATCGTCATGTGGCAAATCAGTCGCGTGCACTGGCCCAACATCAGAATGTGCCCGGCTCGGAAGGGCATGCACGTACCTGGCTGGGCTGCGTGTGATTCTCTGGGGCGTCTTCGAACAGCGTCTCGCATCGGAGGAGTGACAAGGCCTGCGAGGCAATAATAAGTGACCGTTGATGAACTGTTGCGCGCGCGGTCAAGCGCTGTGTGTGACCCGGAACGTACCAGTAGTTCGGGACCATCGGCAAGGACCCTCAGATGGCCTTCAAGATTTCTCAGTTCGACCTCAACATGTTCGCGGACCCCCGTATACGGGAGTTCCCTTCCTGTGAGGCGGGTCATGCGGCCAAGGCTCAGGTTCAGCTGACCATGGAAGCGGCTCCACGCACTACGATTGCCGATGCGGATTTTGTACTGCCTGGTAGCTTGATCAAACGCCGCTTGCGCTTCGCTTTTCCAGTAACCTAGCAAGTCGATACCCGTGTCAGGCATAGTCAGTCACTTCTAGCTTGTAGGCAGTCTGAGTGAGTCGGCAGCAGTAAGATAACGAAGAGGCGAGCCACGAACGCGTATAGATACGCGCACCGAGCAGCTGCTCCGCGGACAAGCCGGTGTGCACGGCTGCGGCGCTGCGGTCGCGGTCCCATGCTCCTATCGGATTCGTTGTGCTTGCGCTGGATACTGTCGGTAATCAAGACGTTATGAAGCGTACGCAGCGAGAGCCGGCGGCGTACATCAAGGAGCACTCAAGCAGAGGAGAGCTTCGACAATCGCAGCCGGTCGACAGGGCAGCCGCTTCGATTACCACAGTCTGCCTGACAGCAATGGGTGCGATTGCGGTCAAAGGAGGTGCCGTTAGCACCCGGTTTATCTAGATGTAGGGTAAGATAGGCGAGCTAGCTTCGGGTCGATCGGCGGATCGACGCGGCAAATGGAGGACGCGAAGGGGGCGGGACATGCCCCGGCGCGCGTTCGAAAGAGTCCTTGAGCAAAGGATTCTCAGCGCGTAGCGATGGTACTGCAACGGTTCCTGAGCGAGAGTTCGGCTCGAGAGCTAGCCTCGGCAGCTCGGCAGCTGGCTTGTCAACGACTATACACCCTGAAGCATCTCGTTGCCCTGCCGGGGAATACGAATATACCCGGAGAGACTGCAGAAACGTCTACACGCGGCAGCTGTCTCTCGCAGTGCATCGCGGTCGCCGACGCGTGCTCGCCCCACTTCGACATCCTCGGTCGGGCCACAGCATCACCTCGGCCTTGAGAGCGTCGCCAGCGCGTCCAGTAATCGGTCAAGATGGTCAAAGATGATATGCGTGGTCTCACGGTACGTCTCGGCCTCTCCTCGCAAGTGGGAAGCGCGAAGGACTGACCTCCGACTTCTCTCCTCGTTCGCTCGGGCCGCTGCAGCAATACATTGCCGACTTGCGAGCATGCAGGGTCAGAGAACTCGAGGAGAAACGCATCAACAAGGAGATGGCCCACATCCGGCAAAAGTTCCGAGGTGCGGCGGGTTCGGTCTCGTCTTGTTCGATGCACCGCGATTTGCTCACCGACTACTGCTCGCAGACGGCAACTTGGACGGCCGACAGAAGAAAAAGTGAGCCACGCGACGGTGCTTGACCGAGTCTATGCCTCCGGGCAAAACTGACCCATCGGCATGTTGTCCAGGTACATCTCGAAAATCATCTTTACCTCGATCCTCGGCTATCCCGTCGACATTGGTCACATGGAAGCCGTGAACCTGATCTCGAGCACGAAGTACTCGGAGAAGCAGATCGTCCGTACCCCCACTCTTGAACAGACGGTGCCTCGCCACAGGCTGACCTCGGCGATCCGCTGCTCGACAGGGCTACCTCGCGCTCACCCTCCTCATGCACGAGAACTCGGAAATCGTGCGCCTCGTCGTCAACTCGATCCGAAAAGACTTGGAAGAGTACAACGAGACGACAAACTGCCTCGCTCTGCACGCGATCGCCAACGTGGGAGGTTCTGACATGGCCGAAGCGCTCGCTCCCGATGTCCACCGCCTGCTCATCAGTCCGTGAGTCGTCCACCTTTGGGTATAAGTCTAGTCACGCTGTACTGACCACGCACAAATTCTGCCAGGACTTCGAGATCTTTCGTCAAGAAGAAGGCCGCTCTCACGCTGCTCCGCCTGTACCGCAAGCATCCGGAGGTGATCCCCGCCGCAGACTGGGCCCTCCGGATCGTCTCGATTCTCGATGACTCGGATCTTGTGAGCGTATTTTCCATTGACTACGGTGTTGAGTTCCGCTGACACGCCCCCTTGTTGCGCTGCAGGGCGTCGCACTTTCGGTGGCGAGCTTGGTTCTCGCACTGGCTCAGGAGAACCTCGACGCATACGCGATCTGTTACCAAAAGGCTGTCGATCGTCTGAGCAAAGTGCGTTGCTGATCGAATTCGAGACCGCCGACCATTAGTGGTCTGCCTGCTGACGGAGCTCGCTGCGCCCGCAGATCGTCCTGAAGAAGGAGTACTCGAACGACTACGTCTACTACAAAATTCCGATCCCCTGGCTTCAAGTCAAGCTGCTCCGTTTGCTGCAATACTACCCTCCTTCGGGTAAGCATGGATGGCCACTTCCGCTCGACCCGAACGCTCACTCAGATCCTCGCCTTTCACCGCGCGCAGAGGACCCGACGCTTCGCCTCGTTCTGCACAACGTACTTGAGCGCATTCTCAAGAACTCGGGCGACCAGCATCGGAACGTGCAACAGAACAATGCGCAGAACGCCGTCCTGTTCGAGGCGATCAACCTCGCGATTCACCTCGACACCGAGTCGGTCGTGGTCCAGCAAGCTGCGCACCTCCTCGGCCGGTTCATCCTTTCCAAGGAGACCAACGTTCGCTATCTCGGCCTGGATACGATGGCGCACCTCGCCGCTCGCACCGACAACCTCGACGCGGTCAAGAAGCACCAGGGGACCATCATGCAGTCTCTCCGCGACAAGGACATCTCGGTCCGTCGGCGCGGCCTCGACTTGCTGTACTCGATGTGCGACACGAGCAACTCGCGAGTGGTCGTTGGCGAACTTCTCCGGTACCTCTCGGTGGCCGACTACACTCTCCGGGAAGAGATGGTGCTCAAGATTGCCATCCTGACCGAGAAGTTTGCCACCGACTACGAGTGGTACGTCGACACGATCTTGGCGCTCATGAGCACCGCGGGAGATCACGTCGGCGAGGAAGTCTGGTACCGGATTGTTCAGATCGTTACCAACACCGAGGACTTGCAAGAGGTACGCTTACACGACACGTCCCCACCCTTCTTGCTTCCGACTCGAGCAGCTGACCTGGGGGACAACAGTACGCGAGCCGCAAAGTGTTTGACATGCTGCAGAAGCCGTCTGTCCACGAGAACCTGATCAAGGTTGGCGCGTACATCCTCGGCGAGTATGGACACCTCGTCGCGGACGAACCTGTGCGTGCTATCTCTTGCGCAGAACTCGGCGCACGAAACGCGGCACTAACGCATGCACTTACGCACAGGGACGAAGCCCGATCGAGCAGTTCCAGCTCGTCCACTCGCGGATCGCATTGTGCACCAACTCCACCAAGGCTCTCCTCCTCACGACCTACTTCAAATGGGTCAACTTGTTTCCCGAGATCCGCGAGCAGCTCCTCGCCGTCTTCCAAAAGTATTCGCTCGTGCTCGATGCGGAGCTGCAACAACGCGCCTGCGAGTACCTCGCCATCGCCAACTTGCCCGACGAGGAGCTTTTGCAGGTCGTCGTCGACGAGATGCCGCCGTTCCCTGAACGCGAGAGTGCGCTCCTGAGTCGGCTGATCAAGCGGTCGGGCGACACCCACGACAAGCGGACGTGGTACGTCGGCGGAAAGGAGGTCAACCAAGGCCAGGATGCCGCGCGGTACCAAGGCTTTGGTCGTCGCAAAGGTCGGGACGCTGCTACGCACGAAGCTCTCGCCCAGCCGCGCGAAATGCCGGCGACTCCGGGCACCATCGCCGACGACTTGATGGGACTTGATCTGTCGCACCCATCACCCGCCGACACGCCGACTGTTGCCGAGTCGCCTCAGCCGCCGGTATCTGCGAACGGCACGAGCAACGGATCACAGGCTGATGCCGCCGCGACTACCGCCAACGCCTCCGCTGCCACCAAGGCCCCGCCCGCGACTACGCCGACTCCGCGAAGGACGGTCACGCACGGAGCGGACAAATGGCTGTCCCGGCTCGTGTACAATTCGGAGGGCGTACTCTGGGAGGATGCGCAGCTTCAGGTTGGAGTCAAGTGCGAGTTTCACGGCCACCTCGGTCGGATCGCCGTCTACTTTGGCAACAAGATGCCGGTCGCGCTCGAGTCGTTCACCGTCACGGTCGATGCGGACAGCTCGGACGCCCTCAAAGTCACGATGCCCAAAATCCCGACCCCGCACATCAGCGCCTTGTCGCAAGTCCAGCAGCTCGTCCATGTGGAGTGCCGCGACTCCTTCTCCGATCCCCCTCTGCTCCACATCTCGTACCTTGCCGGGTCGCTCCAGACCCTCACGCTGCGCCTCCCCGTCTGGATCTCCAAGTTTATCGAACCGGTCAAACTCGAATCGGGACCGTTCTTTGAGCGCTGGAAGCAGATCGGTGGGGCACCTCGCGAGGCGCAAAAGGTCTTCCCGATCGTGTTGGACGCGCAAGGCCTCGTCGATGTCGGCAAGAACCGTCGAGTCGTCGGCGGCACGCGTCTTGGTGTCCTTGACGGGATCGATCCGAACCCGAACAACATTGTCGCGGCCGGCGTGCTGCACATGTCGAATGGCGGCAAGGTCGGATGCCTGTTGCGGCTGGAACCGAACGCGAACGCCAAGGTCAGCAATTCCTCCCGCGCCGCCGAACCCTCCCTCACGAGCGACCTTTGCTGATCTCTCTTCATACGCAGCTGTGTCGCCTAACGATCCGCACGACGAACGAAGCCGTTTCGCAGGAACTGCTGGCCATCATCTCGCGCTCTCTCTCTTCTTCCACCAAGTAGTCTGCAATTTTCGTTCACTGCAACAACACTGCTACCCGCCTGTGCTCACCGGGAGGGGTCGTTCCGACATGGAAGCCTTTTGTGTCGAGTCGCGCGCCCGCTCCTCTTTCCGCCGAAGAGTCTCTTTCGGCCACCAGTTCGCGCATGTGAGGCTGGCGCAACGCCGACTCCGCAGCCCAGATCGGCTACCTCCAGCTCAGCTTCGCCCGCGCATCTACCTGACTCTGCCTGCATTGCTTGCCGTCTCACGAAGCGCCCCACCTCAGCATCGGCGGGCCCCGAAGGGACGAACCTCGCGACTTGCTACGCTCCGACGCACGACCAGTACAGCCTTTGGCGCTTCGAAATGGCGCTGTTCCTGGACCGTCGCTCGGGGCAGACCGTGCCGAGCAAGCTGCGCGAGGTGTTTCCAGATCTCGACACCGAGGTTCCCGCAGGTTGTCCGTCTTCTCCGTCCGATGAAGCCGACGAGATCAAGACGGAGACTGATGTGCCCGTCTTATTCAGGTCCAATCTATGTCCTTGACGAGAGCGATGATGACTCGACCGCGAGCGTCTCCTCCTCCGACGAATCTTTTTACGACGCATGGGAGGACTTGCCGCCTCTGCCGAAGCCTGTCCGTCTACCGGAAGAAATCCTCGAGGCCATCATGCGGAACCTCGAAGCACTCGATGGAGAAGAAGCGTGTCTGAAGGCGTGCTCGCTCGTGTGCAAGGAATGGAGTTTGCCAGCGAGGCGAGTGTGCGTGACATTCCTGTATCTGCAGCCGTCTTGGCTACACTGATCCGAATAGCCACACCGACGCCCCTTCGTACTCCCGTGCAGTCTTCTCGGAGGTGGCCTCACTGTCTCGAGCGCAGATGCGGCGAAACGCTTGCGGGAAATCCTGGACTCTCACGTCGAGCTTCGTCCGGCGGTGCGGAGCATCAACCTGAATGGTGCGATGAGGGATGGCCTCATTGCTCCCTACTTTCGCCGCGTCGCCGCTTTGTTCCGTCACACGCCGAACCTGCGCATGTTGCAGCTCGTGCACGTCGGGTTGTCGGAAAAAGTGAGCCAGACGTCGAGCAAGCACGCGTACACGCACACTCCATTCGTACGCCGAATGCCAGCTTACACCCACTGCTCCGCGTGACAGAATCGGCATCGCCTCTACCCGGCGATGCGCCACCTGCCGCTGACCCACATCATCCTTTACTCGTCAAGCTGGTCCGTGAGCCACGTCGGTCAGACTCCCGGAGATCACGCCGCCGACATACGCGAGATCTCGCGCCTCCTATGCGAGTGGACCCAACTCAACTCCTTGACCCTGAGCGGTTACGCGTCCTATCCGCGCTTGCTCTTACCGAATACTGTTCCTGCGCATGCCTTCCCTACCTACCGTCTCGAATCGCTCCACCTTCTCTCGTGCAATCTCGCCGACTCGACTGTCCTCTGGCTCCTCGGCAACTCGACCAAGACGCTCAAGCAATTGAACCTCTGCGGATGCTCGGGCCTGACGTCCGATGTCCTTTCGGACGTTTTTGAAGTCCTCGGTTCGACGTTGGAGACGCTCGTCCTCACCCTCGACGTGGACGACCTCACTGCGGCGCCTGGGCCTCAATCAATACGCAGCGAAGTGGTCGAAGCCCTCGTGCAGCTGCGCGTCGTCAGCATTTCGACAGATTCGGTCTTTCCTGAGGACATCGTGCACACCCTCGTCGCCCTTCCGCTGGTGGAGAGCATCTCGCTTTGCTACCCTTCTTTTACCTACGCCATCATTCGAGGCGCTCTCGCGTCTCTGACGCCGGCGTCCAAGCTGGAAAAGCTCTACCTCGACGCGTGGGAAACGCCCGACATGTGGACCGAGACGGAGCGCTGGGACCTCGCGCAGTTGTGCGAGAAGCGGGGTGTTGAGCTCGTGCTCAATGGTCTCGTCAGGGCGGACATTGAGGAGGGTGAGTCGGGTACATTGCCTCCGCTTTCTCTGTCCAGCATCGCTGAGCGCGCATCAACTCGCTATCAGAGTGGTACGGCGAGGATTTCAGCGAAGACTGGCGCATTCTCGAGCGGCTTGTCTGAAGAGGCAGGTCGAGTTGTCTACTTGTTGTTCCAATCCAGGTGAGTTCCTGTCATTGCCCGTTTTCACGGCGGTCGATCTACTGACTAAGTATCGTCCACCACAGCATAGTCTTCGCATATTTGCATTCTATGCTTTTTGACAGATACGGCATCATCGGGGTTCACGGACGACATAATGGTCGTCCACCTTGCGACGAGACGAAGCGACGAGACAATACCGTCCAGCGCGTGTGCGCGAGTGCTGCGAGGGAGACGGTCTCGAGACGCTCCGCTTGGTCGCACAAGTGGCACAGGGGTGTCACGTGAACGTACGCGTGAATGGACGTCCTCCCGATCCTCTTGGGCAGAATCGCGTAACGAAGAGGTCCGGTCGCTGCAGACCCATCCGGACTTGTTTCGGGAATTTCTTTGAACGAATACGAAGCGTTTGCAGTTGTTCCGGGCCTGGAATAACGCAGTTACGTGATGCTGAAGTTGACAGGTGCTGCGAAACGTGCGCATCAAAAAGCGAGCTCGCTCTCCCTCGCTCTTCCTTTCTTCCACAACCTACACGCCCTCTCACAATGCACTGCTTCCGCCTCCTCGTTGCTTGTACTCTCTTGACCAGCGCTGCACTGGCTGCTCCGCTTCCGCAGGCGGCTGATCCGGCCGCAGCTCCGAGCGCGGCGGCGGACGGAACCACGCCGACGACTCCCTTCGATCCTTCCTCTTTCGCGTCCGGACCTGACTCGTACGTTCCGGACCTGGACTACCTCAATACGACAGCACTTGGCTGACCACCGACTCTCCTCCGCGCAGCTCTTTCGCCTCCGGGGCTGGTCCGGACGGCGCCAATGAGGAGAGCACGCCCGCCATCACCAAGGACAGCGACCCCGTCACCTCAGGCAACTCGAGCAGTCCCGGACTGCCGGACGTCGGCGCGGACGACTTTGGCAACATCAACGGGCTCCTTTCCGGCTTGTCCGGGCTCCAGGCGAACGCGGGCACGAGCAACGGCGACGACAAGGACACGAGCGCCGCGCTGGGGAGTTTGACCGGGACGGCGGCGCAACCGACCGGAGAAGGCCAGGACGCGGCTTTGGAAGGCAAGGTCGACTCGGCGACTCCGGTCGGCCTGGTCGCAGCGGCGATGACTGGCAGTGCCTTCTCGGGTGCGTGCTCCATAGTGACGTTTGCATCTCTTCCTCGCTGACACTGAGTCTTTTCAGGATCGTCAACTGTCGAGCCTAGCTCGACTGACTCGGCGGCGACGGCTGTTGCTGCGGTCACTCCGGCTCGTGAGCCTGGACTTTCGCCTCCTCACGAAATCAAACGAAGTGGCTGACTGCCATCCACATCGCCGCCAGCGACTCTTTCTCCCACAGCCGTCGCTGATACCAACTCGACTATGGCCTCCACGAACGGGACGGACGATGCCGCTGCGGCCGCCTCGAGCAACCTCACGTTCGACTTGGCCGGTTTCCTCTCGGGAGCCGAGTTTGATCCTGCGGCGACTGCTCCGGCGGGAGCGATTGCGGCAGCAGCGGCGACCACTTCTGCTTAGTTCCCTCTTCCCCCGTAGAGCTCTTCCCCAACCACCCCGATAGCATGCTTGCTCCATCTTCCGTTTCTCCCAACTTTTGCCACAGACCATGATCCCCTTTCCCCTTGTTCACCTCTCTAGTCTACTCTGTTCTGCGAATGCATAGGCGTTGTTTGCTTCTTTCTCGGCGCCCCCGTTGCGCTTCTTCTAAATGCTTCGTTCCCCGAGACGACGAAGAAAGTCGAGCGCTTTCACCGGAAATGCGCTCTTGGTGAACTGCTCTCCTTTTCAAACCGCAATTCTCCTTCCCCCAACCATGACTGCAACGAACTCTTTCAAGAAGTCTACTTTGCCTTATCGACCTTGGTAGACAGGCTTCCGCTTCTCAGCGAACCTGTTTTGAGGAGAGAGTGTACGTCAAGCTCGCTTACCAAACGTACGAAGCCAGCCTGGAGAGTAGAGGACTCACGCTCGCAGACCTTCCATGCGATCTTCCGTACTCAGAATGGTCTGGTACGCTAGACGTTCGACGTCCAAGCCCGATTCACT
The DNA here is from genome assembly GCA_034406715.1 of Rhodotorula mucilaginosa. Classification (NCBI taxonomy): domain Eukaryota; kingdom Fungi; phylum Basidiomycota; class Microbotryomycetes; order Sporidiobolales; family Sporidiobolaceae; genus Rhodotorula; species Rhodotorula mucilaginosa. The sequence goes on from CP137865.1 coordinate 607,895, forward strand.
GCGGACAAGTTCACGAGGAAGCGGGCGAAGAAGGTTAGCTCACCGTCGGCCCCTTGTCGGCCCCCTCGCGTTGCGGAGAATGGGCAAGCAAAGCGCACAGATCAACCTCTGCTCCGATGTCGATGGCAGTCTTGGCAGCTCGAAGCGCCAGCGGACCTGCAGCGGGAGCATGAGCACGGAATTTACTCTCACTTGAGAACAAAGAGGGCCCGGACGCGACTCACCGGCTTGCAACATCTCCTTGACGACCTCCTCTGCCTTCTCTGTAGCCGACTGGCCCTTACCGGAAACGTAGTTGACCACTCCTGCGATAAGGGACCCCGTACGGTCAATTCCGGGCAGAATGAGTAACCACGGAAGCGAGGCCGCACCTCGTTCGAGTGCTTCTGAGGCCGCCATGATCCGGGAGCTGAAGATGAGGTCTTTGGCGCGAGATGCACCAACAAGGCGGGAAAGACGCTGCGTGCCGCCAGCGCTGGAGCAAAAGAACAAAGTGAGTCGGCCGACGACCCAACACTAAAAAACCTTTCGCAGGCTCACCCTGGGATGATGGCCAACCGGGTTTCCGGAAGACCGATCTTGGTTACAGAGGAACCTGCGAGAAAAGAATGCGCATCAGCACGACCCAGAAAACGGGGAGCAGACAAGAAAAGCTCACCGGCCACACGCAGATCGCAAGCAAGCGCTAGCTCGAGTCCACCGCCAAGCGCCGGTCCATCAACGGCTGCAATGGTCGGCAACGGGAGCGATTCGATCTCGCTGAGCAGTCGCCTGAGGTTGTACAGGAAGCGGGCAACCTCCAGAGGCTGCATCCCCTTCCGCTCCTTCAGATCGGCCCCGGCGCAGAATGATCCGGGAGCAGTCGAGTGTAGAATCAACGTGCGTGTCCATCTGTGTATATGCGCGCGCGAATATATGTGGTCAACGGGGCGAGTTCGGAACGCGACGGGTAGCCGAAAAGACGACGCACCCGTCAAAGCGGACGTCCTCGACGAGCTGCCGCATGCGGTCCACGAGCTCGACCGACAGGGCATTCTTGGCCTGAGGCCGGTTCAGCTCGAGGTACGTGAGCCCCTCGAGCTCGGTCGAGCGTGTGAGCTGGGCGACGGGCGCGGTCGACGCCGCTTGCGAGAGGTAGCGCAAGTGGGGGAAGGGAACCGGGCGCAGGATGCGCAGGCCTGAGGTGCGGGGTGCGACAATACGAAGCGAGGCCATCCCGGATTGCACCTTTGAGCTGTAGGAACTGTCGTGTCGGGCGCTGAGAGGGTCGCGCTGAGAGTGCGGTCGACCTGCAAGTGGGGCCGAACTCGTGTTCGGAGCGCCGGCGGTCGAAAAACCCGGCCGAAACTTGCGTTGAAGCGATCGAAAGTGGAGAAAGTCGTCTTTCTTCTTTGCCGTCTCGCAGTCTCTCTCTCACCATAACCTTGTCCTACGTACACGGAACGACTCCTTGAAGATGGCGTATCAACCAGCGCCCCCTAAGCGTACCATAGATGAGACTAACGAGCTCTTCGCGGCCCCAAACTCGTGAGTCTCTCTCTCTCGCTTCTTTCTTTCGGCCGAGTAGTTTGACACGCCTCTGCTGCGCCTCTAGACCGTTTGCGTGGGAGGTCAAGACCATCGGGAAGCGCACTGTAAGGTGCTACCGCAATACGCCGCCGTCGCTGGCCCAACTGTGGCGGACTTCCGCCGCCGTGCGTCCCCACTCTTTTGATCTCGAGACTCAGACCCCCGAAAGGCTGCGGGTGAGCTGACGCAGACTCGGACCTGCCTGCAGACCTTTCCCAGCAAAGAGTACATCGTTTACGAGGGGGAGAGGCTTTCCTACACCGACGCGAATGAGCGGATCCTGCGCTTCGCCTCGCTCTTCTACGAGAACGGCGTGCGGAAAGGCGACCGAGTCGCGATCGCGATGCGCAACCTTCCAGAATGGATCATCAGGTGGGTCCGGGCTTGAGGGTAATTGCGCCCCCGTCGCCCGACCTGACTTGTGCCTGTGCAGCTGGTGGGCGTGCCATCTCCTCGGCGGAATCGCCGTCGCCGTCAACGCCTGGCTCCCTCCCGCCGCATTCTTCCACTGCATCTCCATCACCGAACCGAAGGTCGTCGTCGTCGACGAGGAACGGCAGGCTCTGCTCGGCCCTCGTGCTCCCGAGCTGCGCCAAAAAGGGTGCCAAGGAATCTTCTCGGTGCGGACCAAGCAGCGTCAGGACGGCGTCGTGTCGCTCGATGAGGCTCTTGCGCAGCATCAAGTCCGAGAGCTCCCTCAAGTGGATCTCCAGCCAGAGGTGAGTGGCCAATTCCCGCCCTCGGGAACACGACCCTGAGCTCATCTCGGTGCACGCCCTTCAAAGGACCACGCCACGATCTTCTTCACGTCGGGCACGACTTCCCTACCGAAAGGCGTCCTGTCTACTCAGCGACAATTCTTGACGAACCGCTTCAACACCGCGACGGGTCCTGCCCGCGCCATGCTCCGAAGGGGCGAAAGCTTGCCCGTTCCGGACCCCAATGCCCCGCAGCGCTCTGTCTTGCTGACGACTCCCTTGTTTCACGTCATGGGTGTGTTCGAAATTTTGTACTCATCCGCCCATAGCCGCAGCATTGACGATTCGTTCCGCCCGCACAGGCAACCAGTCCTTCTTGACTCTGATGACCTCGACCGGCGGCAAACTGGTCCTCATGTACAAGTTCGACGCCGCCCGCGCCGCCGACTTGATCTGCCGCGAGAAGCTCCTGAGCGCCGGCGGAGTCCCCAACTTGGTCGCGCAGATCTTGGACGAGATCGATCGGCAAGGTCGCTGGAACGAGGTCGTGCTCGAAGGGATCTCGTACGGCGGCGGTCCGCCGAGCTCAAAGTTGCCCGCGGTCACGAAGCAGAGGATCCCGAACGCGATGGCAGGCCAGGGTTACGGTCTCACCGGTGAGTCGGTCTGCCTTCTCTCGCATGTGCTGCCGGTCTTGAGTTTTGCTGACGAGATCTGGCCCCGTAGAGGTCAACTCCGTCGCCACGACCATCGTCGGTGATGACTATATCCAGCGTGAGTCCTGGCTATACCCTCCGGGCCAGAAGAACGACCCTGACTTTGACTTTTGCATGCAGGTCCAACCTCTTGCGGCCAAGCGCCGCCCGTCGTCTCCCTCAAGATCGTCGACCCCGATTCGAAACGCCCGGTCTCGGAACAGAAGGCTTACCCCGCTGGCAAGATAGGCGAGGTGTGCATCTTTGGGCCGAACGTTTCGGAAGGTTATTGGCGAGACGAAGCCGCCACCCGGAAAGCGTTCGTCGAGGACGGCTGGTTCCGCTCGTGAGCCTTCGACCTGTTCAGCTCTCCAGCAGACGAACTCTGTTCCTGACGCTTGACTTGTCCTGCAGCGGCGATCTGGGTTACTTGGATGAGGAAGGGTTCCTCTTTATTGCGGATCGTGCGAAGGATATCGTGCGTTCCTTTCTCTTCCCCGCTGGCTATCCTCTCCTCCCTGCGGAAGACAGAGCAGCTCACGATACATCGCGCTCCCCTGCAGATCGTTCGCTCCGGCGAGAACATCGCGTCTGTCATGGTCGAGGATGCGCTCTCGCACCATGCTGCCGTGCGAGAAGCTGCAGTCGTACCGGTGCCTTGCGAGGTCCACGGCGAACAGGTCGCGTGAGTGAAAGCGGGACTCCCCTGACTCCGCAAGTACTCGATGACTGACGACTCCAACTCCGCAGCGCCGTCGTGTTGACGCGCCCAGAACACGCCGTCCCGTCGATGAAGGAGCTGCAAACCCACGTCGCCTCGATCCTGCCCAAGCACTGCGTCCCCGCTCTGATCCTCTTCGAAACGGAAGACATGCCGCGGAACGGCACGGGCAAGGTCTTGAAGAACGAGCTGAAGACTTCGGTGCAGCGCGAGTGGGAGAGGCGGGGACTCGGTCGAGGTGCGAAGGGGGAAGGGCGTGCCAAGTTGTAAGAAAGAGCTCTTGTATGTTGGGTGTCTGTGGAAAAGCAGGTTTCGTCTCGACCCAAAGCGATCTGCAAATCGAACACCGAGGCGAGCAGAATATGCGAGTGGCGCCGGAACCACCTCGAGTCTCCGGCTTTCGTCCTTGACCACCATGCGTGATGACTGTGGGAGGAATGTTGCACACACGAAATAACGACGCGGAGGAAAAAGAGAGAAGCGGAGAATATGCCCAAAGAAACCCTACAACATGCGCGCGCTGCGACCGCGAGGGGGAGCTCGGTCGGGCCGTCTACAAGTCAAGATCGCGGTTGACGACGTTGCGTTTTTTACTCCTTGGTCGCGTAGTACCTGCAGCGACAGTCTCGTCAGCCCCAGGGCACGAGCTGGTGACAGCCGACATCGAAACAAGACTCGCCTGTACGCAAAGTAGGCCGCGAGACCGGCCAGCGGCAGGAGGTAGCCGAATCCGCCCGAGCTGCTCAAGTGCAAAGAAGCAGTCAGTTCCGAGCGTCATCAGAGACAGAACGCATAGGCAGAACAGATCGGACGCGACGTACGACTCCTTGGAAGCACCAGCCGCGTCCCGCGGGCTCTTTGCCGGCGCAGCTCCCTTTGCGGTTCCCTGCATTCGAACATAGAAACATCATCAGTTTTTAATCTCTGCAGCTCGTTGACTGTACGAGACGGCTGCATCGGCATGTCGCGGCAAGGAAGGATATTCGACGGAGCAGTCGCCTCGGCCGCCGTCCCAGCCATGCCAGGCGTCGCAGGATGCACTTTGACGCCCGGTCACAGAAGGTCGAAGAACGGCAGCGAGAGGGAAAAGGGCGACTGACCTCGGGACCCTCTCCGACGTAGTACTTTGCGAGGATTTCGCGGGCCTCGTCCGAGTGACCGACGTCCTCGAACGCCTCTGTTGCGTCGCGGCCGACCTCACCGAAGAGGACTTCGTCGCCACCGGGGTGCTGTGTCGGGTGCAGAAGGAATGCGTGAGTTTCAGGTCGATCGACATTCGGATGTTAGCCGGAATGGTAGCATCCGGTTCTTTGCGCAGGCTCACCTCGTCGAGGAACTTGGAGATGGCGTAGACTGGGCAGAGTGACTGGCGTGTCAGCCTCACCACGCGGACGCTATGCACGCGTACTCGAGAGCGTAGAGAGTGGAGCGCGACTGACCTTTGCCGTGGATGAGCATGAGGATGCCCTCCTTGGTCTTTGCCTCTGCCGACTTAAGGTCGTCCCAGGTGTACTTCTTCGGAGCAGACATATCGGTGGTTCGTAGACTGCGCGCGTGTACAAGAGAGGGAACCCGTCGCTGCTGAGTTTTCCGCACAGGAGACGTGTCGCAGAGCGCGTCGTCGGCTCAACCGCGGCTGATCTGATTGGGCGGAGCTGAGCAAGGCCACTCACCAGTCACACGCGCAGGAGTTGAGGTACAGAGACGTATAAGTACAACTGCAGAGATAACTACTCTGCCAACACTCGTCCGTCGGGCGGGGCACCTCCGTCTTACCACCCAGCCTTGGGTCACGGCTCGATTCGCCACCGCAGCCGCGCATGCCCAAGCCGGGATCAACTTTTGCCGGCCGTCCAACATCGGCGGCGCCACAAATGTCGACAGCGAGGACCCGTCCTACACGCTCGCATATGCGCATACTGCTCCCGGAACCCAGCTTTTCGCTTGCGGTGCTGCCACATCCGATCCGACGCTTGAGCTCGAAGGAAAGACGCTGTTGGCCCTGCATGCTCGGCTACGAAAATCCGCTAGCTCGATCCGGCGAGCTGCTGGCTATCAAAAGAAGTATGTGCTTGGGGGTGGGGACAGGAAAGGGCCGTGGCGGACGGCGGAAGCCTCTGAAAGGCGGGGTGGCGGAAAGTAGGAACGAAGGTGGGTGAACGCAGACGACGCTGCGGTTTGATCTGTACTTGCTTTCACCAGGGATGGAACGAGATCTGCCTCGCCTGCTGGCTTACTGCTCGGCCTGGATCGACGAGCTGCGCGACTTCCTGACGATGCGACGACGGTTGGCAGCGACGGGCGAAGCATCCGAGCTGGACGTGGCCGACGGGGCCGAACCCGACTCGGTGCTGGAGGAGCACGGCGCCGAAGCATGGCCGACGATCGAAAAGAGGGGCGAAGTGTTGCGCGTCGAGCCGAGGAGGACGAGGAGGCTGCGACAAGCATTCCGGAATCAGCGACAAACAGGTCGATCAGCGAGCGACGCGTAGGAGGGGGAGTCACTCACTACGAGTCGCGCGAGACCAGGTCGGCGGGCAGCTCAAAGTCGACCGAGTTGGGCGCAGGCGCATACAGCGAAATGTTGGTCGCCAGCGTCCACTCTGCGCGCGCACACCCTCGGTTAGCAACCTGTCACGCAACGCGGGCCGTCACGCATCACAGCCCACGGGAGCACTTACGCAGGTGCAGTCCAGGGTTGTTCTTGTCGTCCGACTTGTACCCGAGCATGATCTTGGCCGTTTGACTGACATTCTGGAGGGGAATGCCGTCCGGCAGGTTCTGGTCCCTGTTCCGTTTCGTTGCCGGTCAGCCATCCGCCTTCCTTCAAGAGGAAACATGCAGTACAGTCTTACCACGAGGCCGAGTAGCGCTGTCCGGCGGTCCAGACTTCGCCACCTTGCGGGAAGAGGAAAGGAGGCGAGTAGTCGATCTTGGCGACGGCTTTGTCGCCGTCAAAGACACCATCAGGAGCTGCCGCAAATCAATCAACGCCATCGTGTCAGCGCTGTGTCGGCAATTGCGGGACGCGTCGGGTCGAAAGGGACTCACTCTTGCCCGCGTTGGCGGTCGCGGCGAACGTCAAGAGGGCAAGTCCGCAGGACAGGAGGCTGTGGACGTTGGCGAGCATCTTTCAGGTGGCAGATTCGGTTGTCGGTCGAAAGGAGTGTGCGGGTTGGGATGTTCCTAGGAGAGAAAAGCTCGAGCAGGGACGAGTTGGAGAGGGGAGAGAGAGAGAGAGAAAGCAACGTCGGGGAGGGACCCCGTCGCCATCCATCGCACGGCGCTCCGTGGACTTGGCGTCCGTTCGCCGTTCGGTGCACAAACAATCACATCGCCGACGGTTTCGTATCGCGGGGAAGACGAACGGGAGACGTCGCGCTACGATTTAGCGTGGCAGCGGACGAACGAAAAAAAGCCAACGTGCGCAAAGTTGACATCTCTGATTGTCCGCAAACGGCGCGCGAATACATTCACCAGCTAAGACTCGACACGCTGGGCAGGCTCAATACGGAGGGTGAGCATACAGCACTTGCGCAGCAGAGGCTAGGGGACGAGAAGCGATCGCTCCGCTGGAGCAATCAAATGTTTGCACTTGGTTTGCACGTCGGACGGACGGACGCGTACGCTGACTCTTCTCCTCGCGACCACGTTAACGTCTCCGTGGACGTCCCGCTTTAAGACGTAATATTCGCATAATGCATACCACGTGACCATTGCACGCGATAGGCATAAGCCACGGCGAGACTCCCATGCCCGACAAGACGGGAAGACGGCGTCTGCGACGTTTGCAGGAGGAAACCTCGATAATGGCGATTGCGGGGCTTGCTGTGCAGCTGGGGAGGAGAAAGAGCTCACTAGAGATACGGGCGGGTTCGACAAGAAGCCATACGAAATTTTGGCACAGCTATGTTATTGCAGCCTCGATTTTACCCCATCACATGAGCTCATCCCGATCCGGGCGTAAGCTCGGCCCTCACGCAGCCCGACTATGGGCAGCTTAGGCCGCAGCCTTCACGACCGTCTTGACGAGAGCCTGTAGAAACAAGACGGTGTCAGGATGCTAGAGCCGAAAAAGAAACCGTGGCGGGAGGAAACTGCATACCTTGCGGGTCGCGATGTAGATCTTCTCCTTGGCAAGGAAGAGGAGCGCAGCCTGTTTCACACAGTCGTGTCCGTCAGCCACTGACTCTTTCGGCGACAGGCGAGTCCGGTCATCGGCGAGAAGAGAAGAAAGAAAGCGCACCGTGGCGACCGACTGAGTGAGCTTGGGTCCGATACCCTTGTACAAGCCGCGGGCGCCTTCCTGAGCGACAATTTTGCGCAAGCCATCAAAGGCAGACGCGTACGACTTGCCCTCGGCGTTGCCGGCCTGCATGCGAGCCTTGACAGTAAGGTCTGCGGGAGCACGCGGAGGAAACAAAAAAAAAGTCAGGATGCTGACTCGAGCGTGTCCGAACAAGAAAGCCAAAAAGTGACGCACAGGGGTAAGTCACGCTGGTGGCAAACAGCTTGGTGACTGCTCCGAGGAGGAAGAAGTCGAGGTCGGTCAGGGGCGGGATGCTCGCGCCCTTGGTGAGACGCAGCGCCCGCCGGCGGATGATCAGGTTCTTGAGCTGCTCGAACAGCTGCAGGTGGTTGATTCGCGTCAGCACGACTCGGGTACTGCGATCGTGGACAGGCTGTTCTCTTTTAACGCACCGTGAACTGAAGGATCGGGTTCGAGACGAGGATGAGCGCGGGACCGAGCCCGTGGAAAAAGGCGGCGGGCCCCTCGGTGCTCAGGATGTCGAGAATGGTCTGGATGATACCGCGGCGTTTCTCGACGACCTTCTTCGTCGAGCCGGTGGCGGCGTCAGGCGAGACGGTCGTGCGGACCGTTTGCCGGGTCTAAGCGGGAGAAGATAAGACGCAGGTCAGCCAATCCGAGTCGATATGATCAGACGGCTCGCGGGACATACGTTGACGACCCAGATCGGGTTTGAGAGGATCGAGGTGGCGGCACCGGCAAAGGCCGAGACGAGGATCGACTCGGCCATGGACAGCGCGCCCTTGCTCTTGTTTCGCGACCGGAGAACGAGCGCACGGGCTTCTTCAAAGCTGCGAGGCAACACCACGTGAGCACTAAAACGCGTCCAACCTGAATCATGCCTGCGTTGACGCACCACAAGTAGTAGATTCTGGTGGAGCGCGAGCAATAGCGGAGTCAGCGGATGGATGGTTCGACAATGAAGCTCCTCACGACCGCAAGCTCACCCATTGGTTACGGCGATACCGACAAGACTCGAGCTCAAGCCGTCGTACAAGCCGGCGATGCCGTCGCGCTGAATCACCTTGAGGGCGGCAGCTCGCGTGCTCTGCGGAGACAAAAGCAACCCGGCTTAGCCCGGGGAAGCGGAAATGCTGCTCACGTCGGGGTTTCGCGAACGCACCTCTTTCTTGGTCTTGGCCTCGACCTGGGAGCGAGTGCTCAGGTTGACGAGCGGGTAGGTTACCTGCGGGAAGAGGCCACCAAGATCAGTTTTGGCGTGAAGCGACCTTGACCGTGAACGCGCGACTGACCGCCCTGCAGGAACGCAAAGTGAAGGGCGGGTCAGTGGAACGCTCTCGCTGCTGCTCGGGGGCCAGGCAAAGTACGCCGAGCGGGGCTAAGGAATGCGCGTGCCCGACAAGCTGATGAGAGGAAGACGACGGAAACTCACATGGCGATGCAGCCTCCGGCGGCGCCCGAGACGGCGTGCACGGCAGAGTCACTGAGTCCGACCATGGTGTGTACTTCAGAAAGCTGGCTGGGTACGCGCACATCGTGCGCGGTCAGTGTTCGGGTCCTGAGTGAGGTGGGGAGAGTTCCGGTTCGAGATGGGGAGAAGCGCACTGGTTTCGGTGAGCTGGCAGGGGCGAACGAGACGCGTCGAATCAGAGTCTGAGCGTGTACGAGTCGTCAAAGCGTGCAAGCGAGTACAAGGGAGAAACCCGGACTCTCTTTGTGAAATTTGCGCGGAGGCTGCCTGGCTGCTCCGGGCAAATCGATTGCCGGCGCGCCTCAAGCGGGTACTCGGCTGACCAATTCGCGGCGAAAACACCCGTACCAATCTCAAGCACTGCATGGCAGTACAGTAGAGCAGCTGCCCCGTCTCGCACGCTCGCAGTGATTGTCCTGGAAGAGAAGGGTCTCAGTCGCGTTTCCGCCTGTCCGAGCTCTCTTGCGTACGTCCGCGTCCGACGCAATACATTCCTCTCTTTCCCTTCCTCGGCCAGCTGCCTCCATTGACCTAACTTACCGGCCTGGCGTGCGCACAGACCGGCACACGTCCTCATCATGCTGGGCACATCGCACGACATGCTGCGCTTCGCTCTGCACGCGTTCGGCCCCGCCTGCAGCGCGTCATTTTCGGCGCATACAACAACATGCTTTCAAAGCCTGCGCCGACGCCGCTCAAAGCTGGTTTTCTGCCGAGTGATGCGGTGGGTGTATACACTATACAGCGTATCGCTCTCGACCACTCAGAGCCCCTGTACAACGCCCGCAACCTTTGCGCGTTTCTGCGGGCTTGTCTGCGCAAATAAAGAGGCGCCATGGCCACGATCGTTCCGACCTCGCGCAAACTCTCTCCCACGACACCGTCTTGATGACTGATGCTGGTGCTCTTCTAGCACTGGGCTGAGCTCGAGGCGAAGGCCAAACGGGCGACGTGCGGCAGCATCAACCTTCGCCCAGCCCAGCGACGCATGTTGTGCCGCGGACCGACGACAATTGCTGCTCGCTCATACGCGCTCAGCGTAGCTACGGTACTGCCGCCAAAGCCGTATGTACTGCTTCTCATCAAATTTCAGACCCTTTCTTGGCATGCCCATCTTCTCCCGCAGCGACCCCCGTGACTACTGGCGCAAGATCCGAGGAAGTCCTCTCCCGTGCCACATCCTCAAGACGCGTACCTGCTGCTCGTCAACCAGCCCGATCAGGTCTCCGGTGACAGCAACTCCCTTGACTCGGTCTTTATCGCCTGTTTCTTTGCCACCTGTGCAAGCGAGGTTCCAAATTTTCAGTGCGAATCGGAGGCGGGAGGAAAGGAAAGACTCGACTTTAGCTGCCGCCGAGAGCTCCTTTACCTATCAAAGCAGACAGGCCGGGAAAGGGCTTCTTGAAGCGTTGTCTGAGAAAAGTTCGAAAGTCTCGTCTCGCGCGGAAGGGCTCCTTCACCTCATCATCACCCGACCTTACCATACAGCCATGTCGAGCGGGAGTGGCGGAAAGGCGCTCACGGAACAGGGTGAGTCCTATTTCATTGCGTCCGCAGTAAACCGCTGCTGACCTGGAAGAGACGAACTACAGAGATCGGTGTTCAGGTCCGACAGCGACAGAGCGAGTTGCAGGCTCTCGTACAGGTGCGTATGCCTGATCCAAAAGGCCGACCCATCGGGATGATGAGCTGTCACGGTCTATGGGGTCGGCAAAGGGAGTCAGCCGCTGACGAGACCGCTTTGCTCTCCCTCAGAAATTGACGGACCTCGAACGGGATGCGGAGGAGCACGCGTACGCTAATTCGCCCGCCTAGTCAGGAACCATGACCGTCAGCTGATATCCGACCTGCCCACCTGCCAGCCTCGTCCTCGAAACCCTCCAAGAAGCGTGCAAGACCGAACCGGATCGCAAATGCTTCCGCCTCGTCGGAGGCGTCCTCGTCGAGCGGACTGTAAAGGACGTGTCGCCGCAGCTCGAATCGCAGTACGAGCAGATCAAAGCCCTGCTCGAGACTCTGACTTCTCAGTACAAGACCAAGGTGCGCCAGGGACTGCCTCGCGAGGGGGACTCTTGTTCGGCTCTGATCGCTCCATTCATCGTGACGCAGGAAGCGGCCTTTGCGGAATGGCAGCGGGATAACAACGGTACGCCGCCTCTCGCGTACACCTGATCTGGCGTCATTGGCTGATCAGTTCTTGCGTGCATGCAGTCGTGATCCGTCAACGATAAATGTCGCTTCTTCTCTTTCTTTTCGCTCGCCCCCTGTTGTACTCCCATGTATGCCCTTCTCTTTCATGTAAACGCACTCTTTTCTTCCGCAGGCACTGGTCAGGTCCGTGGGTGGGAAGCGTATTTACACTCAAGCGAGACTACAGACGGTGCAGTTGTTTTTGGAGAAGCCGAATCCAAGCGAGGCGAAGGTGCCGAGAGGCGAAGGTGCCGAGAGGCGAAGGGTAGATGACACGGAGGCCTCAGCCCAAGACCCTCATCAGAGTGCCGCCGACGAGGAGAGCAGCCATGCCACCCATCCACTGTGCGCGAAAGGTCTCCCTCAATAATGCGGGTCGGCTGATTCGGTTTCCGTGACAAAGATCGTCGCATGTGGACAGTAGGCGAACGCACCTTGAGACCGTTCGCGATCTGAGCATCGAAGGGGAAGACGTGGAGGCTGTGGCGGTTCGCGGCAGAGTCAGCCTCAGGTTCTTGCGGAAAGGAAAGAGGTGAGGGGGGAGGAAGTCTCTTACCCGGTCGAAGCCCAGTCGGACGGGATGTTGACCTCCTGGAAGTCGATGCGGTACATCTCGTCGGGGCACTTGACGCAGTCGAAGCGGACTGAAAGGGGGGGGGAGTGACCGATTCAGTCCGGACGGAAACTCGAAAAGGTGGGAAAGGCGCAGAGAGTAATTTACTCAGGACGCGGATGTTCGCAGTCTGCACGTGAACACCGAGCACTTCTTAGCGTCTTTATCGTCACGGGCATCCACCAGCCATAGAGCGAGAGCGCGAGTGGGCCAACTCACGGGGTTGAGCGCGTTCGGAAGCGGCAACAACCTTCCTTTAACATGCTGGACGCAGTCGACGATTCCGGTAACGCGCTCGACGCCCTTCTCGACCTTGGCGCGGTCAAAGCCGGCGCACTGAACTTCGAGGCCGGTGTCGTTCAGCAAGACTGCGCCGCCAGAGGGTGAGAGAGTCCGTGAGGGAGTGAGCAAGGTGTGGGACGTGCAAGCCTTCCGGAGCAACGCGGGGGCATTGGGAGACTCACCTTGACGGACACGGTAGGCGGCTTTGACGGCCTCCTTGCCGACACGCTTCGGCGTCGTGAAGAGCGGGGCTGCACGGGGAGGGAGCGCAAAGTACGACGAGATCTCCTCAGCCACGACCGCGCCGGAGAAGAACCGCGGGCTAGAACCGGACCGGACTCGAGACGTACCGACGAGTTGAGCGTCGTCCGTGAAGTACTTGTCGACCGCATGCCCGACCGCCTTCGTGTCAGACTGGCAGAGCTCGCGGAGAACGCGACCAATGTCGCCGGCGGGGTATTCCATCGTGTTTCCTGCTGTGGCGGAGGTAACTACGGACCAGACTCGTGCGCAAGTGTCAGCTCTCTCTCACTGGTCCGGGGCGAGAAACCCGTCTTTGGCGAGAAGAGAAAGGGGTTGAGTGGGTTCGAGACACGTGAAAGTGGCTGCCCGTGCTCGGATCCACCGTGCCACCTCGGGAGCCCTACGTACAGGTCTGGTCCGGAGACTGTTTGAGGTTCTTGACGTCCGAGGTTGGAAAGGGAGGAGAAAGACGGTGGTAGAGGAGGGCGAGAGGCAAACGGACCTCATGACGCGTGACGCCGCGACTCGCTACCTCGGAAACAGGAGTTTGAGGGGTCCGTGCGGATCAACTCTTCGGACCGCATGCACTGCACCCCAGTCGAACTTATGCGAACTTATGCGCTCTCGACTCATCGATGGTCGAACACCGTACTTGTGGTATGAATTACCGCGAGTACACAGTCTGACAGTCACGAGGGTTGAGCAAACAAATCCTCAGAAAACAGGATCTCTTGCTGGAAAGGGCATTTCTAGGCGCGCGGATCAATCAACACAGTGTCTTTCGGAGGCTCTATGTACGGACAGGCGTAAGCAGGGGGGAGGTGGATCTACTTGACCTTGCGAGGGTCGTACGGCCAGTTGAACAAGTTGAGGCGACTGCAGGTCGTTCCGCAGACATATGTGGCGCATCCATTCAGGTACTGTTGAAGAGATGTGCGGTAGGTCAGTACCTGGAGGAAAGTGCACAGGCGAATGCAGGCCGGAGGGGTGCGCAATCTCCGGTCGCTCAACCTCTAAACTGACCTTGAGGCAATTTGAGATCTGCCGGTCGAAGGGCAAGAAGTGAAGTCTGGAGACAGGGGAATCAGCGCACAAGTATCTTACGGAAGTGCACCGACGATGCTAAACAGGAAGCGAAGAGCAACGCCAGCAGGCCTGCTGAATTGCTCCTCGCGCTTCTCAGGATCATCGGGACTTACTCGGTCGAACCGAAATCGGTCGGGATATTGTCCTCCTGTTTCGTGATGTACCCTACGATCGAAAGTGATGCAAGGCTTATGAGTCCTTTGGCCGGTACGAGCTTGACGCGAGTGATCAACCGCCACTCACATTTGCCGTCGGGGCCTTTCCGGACGTCTATGCGGCCTGTGGGCGATGACGCGGGCTTAATGAGTTCACGATCATGCGAGAGAAAACGGGCATGTGTCCGCGGGATGCTCTTTGAACGTACTGATAAAGCGCAAGTGGAACATCTAGGGGGAGAAGAAAGCGATGCCTGGAAACGTCAGCGCCTCCGCATCCCGTCTTGTCAGCGTCGATCCGTATAGAAAGGTAAACGCACTGGATTCAGACGCTCTGGAAGAGGGAGGAAGCGGAGCTTGAGGTGTTCGGTGCAGTCGAGAAAGCCCTTCATGTACTCTTGCCCGTTTTCCGTATACGGCTTATCGAACGCGACGGCGTGGAAATCGAACGACTGCCCGTAGGACAAGACTACATAGCCAAGTCTCAATTTAGTTCGGAAGAGCGCCTCTCGAGCCGGGTTGAAAGAGGGAAAGGCGGATGGCTTACCTCGAAGCATTTTGTACGCCGCCTTGACGCCTGCGCGGCCGACTTCGGGTGGCGAGTTGAGGAGAGGATCTGCGCAGGGAGGAGGCGAAAGCATTGATTTTAGCTGTCGGAGCTCGATTCACGCGCTCCCGGTGTGGTGCCGACTGACAGACAAAGACGGCGTCGTCGGCAAAGTACTTGTCGACGGCGGCCGTCATCTTGTTCGCGTCGACGGGTTCGCACAGTTCTCGGACTACGCGAGGGACATCCTTGGCTGGGTCTTCCATCGCGGTGATGCTTCTTGACCGGGTGCGGCGAAGTCGGGGTCGGGTTGTGCGCTGCCGGGTGACGTCGTCGAAGAACGGGTCAGCACGAACCTGATGAGCGCTGGTTCGCTATAGGAGAGAGGCGCCTTTGCGACGTACTTTTAGACTGTCTAGACAGCTTCACGTCGTTGCCTTCACCGTGAGGCTTGTCCCGGTCAGCGTCGAACGTTGCGATGGGCCGCGAGAAGAGGTGGGAGCGAGATCGCACAGAGTCGAGCGGGGCGGGTGTTTGCGCAGAATGGCAGCAAGCAGCGAGCAGAGAGGACGGAGGCCTTGGTCACAGACTGTGAAGAGAACACGAGAGGCGGACGCCGAAGCCGAAACTCGGTCACGAAGTTGCGCGTGACAACGGACCGAAGTGCAAACGACCTCGACCCGCCCGAACGTCCGAAGAGCGCAGCCACTTGGAGATATAGTATTTGGAATGCGGGATACAGAACTACTGGTCTCAACAATGCACTCCGGAAAAACTGCCCGTCTGAATTCTGGTCCTCGTCTCCGGCTTTTCGAGGCGCTCGAGGGGAAGCTGCCCCGACTCGAACGCAATCAACCTTTCCATCTGCAGAAGTCAAGCAAGTCAGCTCAGACACAGCAACTGTGGCCGCACAGAGAGATGCACTCACTCGCGTGGAGAGAAACGTCACCCCGTTTTGGAAGAGGACGACGACGCGGCGGTCGCTTCAGCTTCTCGCTCCCGTTCCTCCTTGAGCTGCCGCAACCGGGCGAGGTGCGCCGTCCCTTCGCCGATCGGGTCCTTGTTCACCCCACCCCCGATCGAAGCGGACCTCGTCCTCGACAGTTCGAGCCTTTGCGTGTCGACCGAGTCTCGTCCGGCGTGGACGACCCCGGCGGCGTCGTCCCGTTGTCGTTCCTCGAGCGCTTGTACGACCTGCGCGTCCGGTTGTTCGGCCGCCGCTGGCGGTAGAGGTCCGTCGTATTCGGGCGGGGCGTTGAGCAGATCGGACGAGATGGCGGACGAGGCCGAGGTGCCGAACGTGGGCGCGACGACGCGGCCTGCGTCGAGTTCGTTGCCGGGGAACCAGCCCATGGCGCCGCCTCCGTCCCCCTTGGGGAACACCTTGACCTTGCCGTCGGTGGCGCGTTCCCAGGCCCACTGGGCGTCGACGTTGCCGCCCGTCGCGCCGACGGCGCCGAGCGGACCGAACGCGAGCGGACCCATCTGGAACCACTTGCGGTTGACGGCCATGAGCTGGACCTTCATGGCGTCGAGGGCGGCGCCGAGGGGCGAAGAGGGGTCGAGGGCGTAGCCGAGTTTGGCCTGCAGTTTGCGCTGGATCGCGAGCAGTTTCGAGAGGGTCTCGGAGGGGAGGTTGCCGCGGCGGGATTTCGAGTAGACGTAGGCGTGCAGGATGGAAAAGACGACGACCTGCGGCATCGGTTCGGGTTTCAAGAGGAGTCGGATCACTGCGGGCGGGCGAGCGAATGCTGGCGTCAATCGAGACTTTGGGAGTGCAGCCGGTCGGCGGAAGGGGCATACCGTCATTCTGGGAGAGCATTTTCCGGTGGACTGTGCGTGGCTACAGTTCACTCGGGCGTCGTCGGTCGGGGACTTGGGCAGGCCGAGGGGGGGAGTGGGGGCGAGTTGCAGCACTCGACCGCCCTCGAGTCGGAGAGCAGCTGGAGGGCAGGTGCGAGGCAAGCGAGTCGCTGTAGCTGGACTCTCTCTTGACCAAGCTTGTCGGCGGGCAGGCGGGAGAGTCGATCGAGCGAGAGAGAGCGGCCAGCTGCTCGTCGTCGCGTCCTCGTCTACACTCGCGCTGACCTCGGACCAGCTGGTGCGCCACGGAAACAAGCAGGATGCGCGTGTTCCGGTTACTCGCGGGAGCGGCAGTCCTCGCATTCGCAGCCACGCCGTCAGTCTCTCTCTCGTCCTCCCTCCCGTCTCCTCGTCGCGTCGACGCGTGTTCCCCCAAATCACGAGCTGACACTCCGACACGCGCAGTGCACTCGCATGGACCAATGAGGATCAGTGAGTCAACGTGCCCCGCTTCCCCGACGCGAAGGGATCGCTGACCCCGTCCCCTTGGCGCCGCAGCGAGATCTTTGACATTGTGTCGGCGCTCGAGACCGCAGAGGGCAAAGGCACCACCTTTTACTCGTTCCTCAACACGACAAAGTCGGCAGACGAAAAGGCCATCGCCAAAGCCTACCGCAAGCGCAGCCTCGAACTCCAGCGAGTCCCTCTCTCTCTCTCTCTCTCTCTCTCTCCGTCGTCCGATCGCACGGCTGATCTCGACAGTGCACACACAGCCCGGACAAGAACCCGGACGACAAAAAGATTCAGGACCGCTTCGCCCGCCTCGGCGTCATCGCCAACATTCTCAAGGACTCGGAGAAGCGCAAGCGGTCAGTCCCCCATTCCTGCCATTCGCCTTGTCAACCCTCTCGAGCTGATCCAAGAGATTGTGACGCTGCAGCTACGACTTTTTCTACGACAATGGCGTACCGAAGTGGCGAGGTGAGTACCCTCCTGTCGGCCTCGGAAAGATCGCTTTCGCTGATTTTTGCTTCGCACGCCCTGCAGGAACTGGCTGTTCGTCCCCCGCACTCGGCACCGTTGCGACTATACCAGTGTCGTGAACTAATTTGATTGCTTCGCTTCGGGCGCAGACTACTACTCTCGCTACCGCCCCGGACTCGGCGCAGTCCTCGCCGGCCTGACCGTCTTTTCGTGCTTCATCCACTACGTCTTCCTCTACCTGACGTTCCGCGTCTCCAAGATGCGCATTGCCCAGTGAGTGGATACGGAGCAGTCATGACGGTGCGGGGGGTTTGCGTGCTTATCACCGCGTTCGCCGACAGGTTCCGCCACCAGGCGCTCGAAGCCGCGTGGGGACCGACTAAGAAGCCTCTCGCCGGCCGCAAGCGCTTGAAGGTCAAGACCCAGGAGCAGGGCGACGCGATCGGCATGCCGGGCGTCAACTCTGGTCGTCCGATCGCCGCCGGCACGACGATCGAGATGGTCGTCGAGGGCGACAAGGTCTTTATCGTCGAGAACCGCAAGGAGAACTTGCTCACCGAGGACCTCGTCGCGAAACCCAAGGTCAGGGACACGTGGTTGCCTCAGATGGTCATGCAGCGTCTCGGCTACTCGTCCCCGTCTTCTGCTGCCACCAAGCGATCCGCGCCAAACGGCCGCTCTGGCTCGAACAACGATGACGACTCCACCTCGTCCGGCGGCGAGGACTCGTCTTCCGCTCCCGGAACGGGTACGTCGACGCCGACTACCAAGGTCAGCAAGCCCAAGGGTCCGGGCAAGGGCGTCATGGGCGACGGCAAGGTCGGCGGCAGGAGGCGCAAGACGGTTCAGGCCCGACCGGCCAGCAGCGGCGGCAAGGCTTGAAGCGGCGCGTCACCCACCGGCTCAAGCGGGGACGAGGGTCCCTTGTTGAGCAGAGTCGAATAGAAGAAGAACAAAAACCAGAGGGACACGAGCGCAGGTTGTCTCCGTTCTTGGGATTCTGGTTTGGGTAGGAGTTTCTTTAATTTTCTTGCATAACGCACTCGCATCCACCTCGAACTACGCCGCACAAACTTGCAGCTCTACAACAGATGCTCTTTGGCCGCGAAACCACTGACGTTCGATCTCGGGCCGACCCTGGTCCACACTGCCGGTACGGATCGTGCGGGCCGAGGTTGTCATTCAGGTGCTACCCTCTCGCGCATTCTCGGAATTGACCTCCGTCTAGTGGCGAGCCTGCCGTGGATGACAATAACGAGGCGGGGGGGGGGGGGGGGGGGGGGGGGGACCCGTTGAACCTCTCTCCGGTTGCTTTTCTGCTCCAGAGTCCAAGCTCTTGACTGCAATGGCTTCAAGATTGTATACTCTGTGGTGCGTTACCACTTCCCACCCCGGTCTTGGACTGGGTGAGGCTTGCTCAAGCTCAAAAGACATGTCCGAGCCGTCGCGCGCGCCGAGAACTCGCCGTCGAGAGGTGAAGGTTGGCCGAGCTTGGAATTGCCGCCGAAGTGGAGGGCGGATTCTGGTCGAGAGACGTGGCGCGCGGGGTGTCAACGGCGGCAGGGTTGAGCCCCGCTACCGAGAAGATGGGGTTGCGCTTCTGCTCACTTTTTTCGAGTGCAGGTGATGAGGTCGCTAAAGTCGAAGCTGGCTCTGGACATGTGTGCTTCCTCGGTAAGACCAACAGGGCCAGGGGCCCGAAAGGACGCAGCTTGGCGTTGCAGGTTTGCGAGGCTGGGGAATGCGGAGCGGTGAGTCGATCTCATTCTGAGCAAGAAGTCTAGATGGCGGAAGACGGGACCGATCGAGATTGCTCCTTGCTCAGGTCGATCGCGCTCCCTACCGATACTCGAAGCGGCTCAAGAAGACGCTGTGCTCCCGTTGCAGCTACTTCAACTCTCGATATCAGCGAGAGTGGCGTTTTGAGTACACTGAGTGCTCGAACTGCCGAGGACAGATTCGGGTATGTTGATTAGTATGCGACTTTGTTTGATGGTGGAAACTGACCCATCCTGGTTTTGTTGCAGCTGGCCGGTGTCAGCGAGGGACAAGCGATTGGGATAGCGTCGTCGCCGAATCTGGGGCAGGACGACAAATTCCGATGCACTCGATGTCACTAATGGCTTATGCATCGTAAACGCGAATTTGACGTGTCCAGCGACGAGTACGAGTGCGTCGACTGCGACGCGACCGCGCTGAAATGGAATCTTGTACGTTTGAACATCGCCCTCTGCGTTTTCACCTCCGGTCCGCAAGCTTACATTCTGTTACATGCAGAGTTGGAGCGACGACGACCAACTGCAATGCCCGACCTGCGCGCAGCGGTACCGAAAGGCGGACAACGGCAAGCTCGAAATGGGACCGTGTGCAATTCTCTTCTGTGACAGCATTGTAGGTCTCTTCTCCTTTCAGTCTCTTGTCCTTTCGTCTGCCCAGGGCATACAAGACATCTGAGCAACCTTTGCACAAACAGACCCCACGTGCGCCGGATGGACGAATGGGCCGCTGTGGCAGATGCGAGCGCGAGAACCGAGAACTCGGCTCCGGGGCCGTCGGCGCGACAATGACGTGTCCGATCTGCGACGAGTCCGGCAAGGTACGCGGACCGCTGTCAAGTGCTGCTGTAGTATTGAGCTAATTACTTAGTATCTACCGAAACAGGTCTCCTCGTGTAACGACGCGCTGACGACTCCCGGCATGCCGAAAAACGTCTGCGAGAGTTGTCTTCTGTCCGCCAAGAACGCAGTCAACTCGTGCAAGACGCTGCGTCCTACGTGGATCCCGCTCACGATCATGGAGTGGCGAGAACGCGTCTACACTCAGCGACTGAACAAGGGCAAGCGGGGCCCAAGCGGTCGACCGCCAAATCACCTCGAGGGTGGGTATCGACAGCTCGGCTCGGGGCAACGCGAACGTCTCAGGTCACAGCTGATGTTCCTTGTTCTGCCTTGCTCCAACTGCAGTGTGCCGATGGACGCCGAGCAAGTTCTCGGCATTCGCACGGCAGCACCCGACGCAGGCGCTGGCGGCGGCAGAACAACTCGCCCGCCGCTCGGCCGAGTACAGCGGATACCCGCCGTCGGGGGCGCTGCACCGGGGACCGGACGGCTCGACAGCGACACCCCCTTTCCCGCCGCCGATAGATGGAACGTGCGCTCTGCACGACTGCCGGACCCTGGTGAGCCGCAGCTGCTCTGCCCGTGCTTTCGGATTGCGAGGCCTGGAAAATGTGACAATCACTGACTTTGTCATGAGCTATGCAGACCTCTACCTCGAGAGTCTGTGTCGCGTGTACGAAGAGGCGACTCTCCGACCCGGATCGAGAGACAGCTCGCAGAATCAACTGTCCGCTCTGCGGTCGGCCACAGCAACTCGTAAGTCGCGATACACAGTCTCCGTGCCTGCGGAATGGATGTCTGACACTCTGGGTACAGGTCTCCCATCTCGGTGACGCGTGCCGAGCAATGCCGAGCGATCTGCCCTCGTACGGCTGCCGAGAATGCAGGCAGTTGGCGAGCGGAATCGCGGAGCTCGGCATCCGTCTGACGCAGGCCGAAGTTCTCCAGCTTGCGCAAATGAGAGAGGCGAGCAGTGCTAAGATCCGGATCTCGAGTGCGTCGCGTGGGCACTGATCGCGGTCCGGGTGGCCCTCTCCTCGTCTTCGCCGCACAGACTAACATCCGCTCTCCTGCCCACAGAGCTCCAGTCCGGCCTGATTGTCCACCATCCAGCTCGAGCAGCAGAAGCGAGAGTGGGCATGCAAGCGATCGAAGTCATAGTTCGTGAGATCCGAAGAGCGACCGGGCGGAGCGACGTCATTTCCCGCTGCGGCGACTCTTCGGCCACCTCGCCGCCCCCCACCAGCCCGCCAACATCTACATCAGCGACGGCACACCAGCCCCAACGGACCACTCGCCACGAATGGGTTCCCACCCGAGAGACCGCACAGAAGCGGGTCCAACGTCGGCGCGCGCGCGACTCGTCAGAAACGGAGGAAGATACCGAGGTGGAGGCGATCCAGGATGAAGACGGGGACCTTGTCATGGCCGACGAGACGCTGGGAGCGGGGCATACGAACGCGGGATCCGTGGTCGTCGGCGGTCGGCGCAAACGCACTCGAACCTCAGGGCCGCCAAGTGCTCGAGCACCCACGCCGACGAAGGCAGCCGCGATGGCGCCGAGAAAGAGAGCCGGACCTAATCCGAAGAGGCCGAACTCGCAGACGAAGAGGCCGAACTCGCAGACGAAGAGGCCGAACGCGCCGAGGAAGGCAACATCCGCAACGTCGAAAACTCCGACAGCAGCCAAATCGCGGAAGCAGCAGAAGTCGACGGCGGTGATCCAGCCTAAGTCGGTACCGGTGAATCAAGCAGACGACGCCAGTCCGTTCGTCGCAACCAACGAGGATGTCCTCATCCGTCGGACAATCAACGACTGTAAGTGCCCATCGGTTGCCTACGGATGCAGACATACACACTCTCAGCTTCTCAGGACTGATCGCTCACTGATCAACACGCGCTAATCTGATCACGCAGGGCGCCACGGACTGCTTCCGTTCGAAGATGCCCGCGCCGCCATCGAAGACCGCGACCTGTTCGACAATGCGCTGCGACAAGCCGGGCTGGAGCGCAGCCTCGTGTTGGATCTCGAGTGGCAAGCTCTCGGCAAATTCCGGGCCCACAACTCGTCGAGAGCCATTAGCGACCTCGCCGCGGAAGACAGGGAGCGGGTCCAGAGGGCGCTGCGTGAGGAAGCGGTCGCAGGTGCATTCTTGATGATCTCCGACCGGGTCCATCTTTCCACAGACTGCTGCACTCGAGCTTGGAAATTGTGATCACTGTTCACTGACACATATCTGCAAGGATCTGCAGATCCTCAGCACGAGCGAACCGGTCGTGCCCGAGCTCGATCCAGACCGAATCCGGCCCGCGCAGCCTCTCCATCCCGGCACAGCGCCTCCCGCTCCTCCTCCTTCAACTCAGCCGGTCTGAGCCACCAGGTGTCACAACTGGCTGCTCCATCGGGGGCGGGAATTTGATACGTCGAGTGACCAATATGTCTGCGCCAATTGCAAGCAGCACCGCTGCAGTTCAATCTTGTATCTTGTTCCATTCAGAGCTGGGGTGAGGATGACCAGCTCCAATGCCCAACCTGCGCAAAGCAGTTTCAAAAGGCGGACAGCGGCAACATCAAGGTGGGACCTTGCAGTATGGGGTTGCTAGGACTCGATTCGGGTTCCGGATAGGATCGCGAGTGGCAGGAGGTTGGACGAGAATCTCGGATGCACTTTGTCGTAGCTTGCCTTTGGGCTCCCCTTCTCCTTCCTCATCGTTCTCATCTCGCATTTAATGCTCAATTCAGCGTTATTGTTGAATGTTCTCTCTACGGTCACATCCTTCCGAGCGGACCTTGTCTTGCATCAGCTTGAGACGAGTGCCCTCTGCAGGGGCCCTCAGGCTCCACCTAAGTTGGGCAAGCCGCAAAGACATTTTTAGGCAGCAATTGGCTCTTTGTGACCAGTCTTGAGTACAGTGTGAATTGTGACCTGAAATTGGAAGTAGCGTCAGTAGGCCATGACGAGCGAGGCAAAGTTTGGGACTCCTTCCCAGCAGAAAGAGGATCAGAGCTCGCAATGCTCAGCGCCTCGTCTGACTCCGGCCCGCCCAAAGCGACCCCCTCTGCATCTACAGTATGTGGAGAAATCCCCGGCAAAGAAGGACGCTCGGGGCTTGGCATGAAAAATCAAGAGGAAGTCCATTGAATTGAGTGTTCCGGATCCTGAGCTGGCCTCTTTGCCAACAGAAGTCGCGAGCAGCAGTCGCAAACATCAGGACACGCCACCAAGGGATGTTGTTCAAAAGAGGTGTTACACATGTATACCGCCACGCAGTACAACCACTCATAGGAGATGTCTCCAAAACCAAACAGCTACGACAAGCCTCAAACATCGGTCTTGTTCGGCTCGTCGGCGCGCGCGTGACCAGCCGCAAGCTCGTTGAGCTGGTCCTCCTCGGCGTCGAGGCCGCGGAAGCAGATCGCGAACAAGATGGCGGCGGCGGCAGCGAGACCGGCCATGACGGCGTAGTTCTCGACGAGGAGCGGGTCGGCGGAAAGCGAAATGAAAGCCTCGCCGATGCTGCGCGCGACGGAAGAGAAGAGGTCAGATCAGGTTGAGTGCGATATCGGGGAATGCCGAGGAAAGAAGACGTACGCCGAGGAGATGGCAGTCATGAAGAGCTGGATCGACATGACCATCGAGCGCATAGACTTGGGAGCCTCTGCAAGCAGGGAGAACGCGCGTCAGTAAAGCACTCGAGCTTCGATACGACTGGAATGAAAGAACGCACTGGTGAAAGCGTATTCGAGAGTCGTGACCGACGCAAAGATCTCGGAGAGAGCAATGAGGACGTAGGCTGCGTGAAGAGAGGAATGTAAGCGCCGTGACAAGGAACATCGGACGCAAAAAAGCGCTTTGGGGTGGATTGAATCAGGGCGGAAAGCGAAGGGCAAGCTTACAAGGCGTCTGGACCCAGACGTTCAGGTCGACGAAGGGCATGGCGTCGCACTGGAGGTTTTTTTTTGCGAGTCAGCGCCACCGCCAGAAACGCGTCCCACTGTTGGCGAGACAACTCACGGTAGAGGCGTTCTTGCCGCAGGCCGACATCTTGTAGATCCGGTCCTGGACAACCGCAGCGCAGACCTGTGCGGAGGAAGCGGAAGCAAGGCGAGGAAACAAGTCAGTCATCTCTCACCAAGCCTCCAGAAATCTCGAAGGCGGCGCCATCGAAGAGGGGAAATGGGCGCACCATGGCGAGACTACCGAAGACGAAGCCGGCAAAGACTCGGCGGAGCGGCGAGAAGCGGATGCCAGCCTTGCGGAGAGCCGGGTAAACGAGAAGGTCGAGGACGGGAAGGAGGATGATGAGCGCGAAGGGGTCGAGGTTGGAACTGTCGAAGCACCGAAAGGTCAGCACTCGGCTCTACAGGTCTTCGACCGTAGAAGTAGCGCGTCCGATCGCCCGCGCCGGGTGCGGCCGAAGCGAGAGGCTCCTTTCGGGCAGAGGAAAAGTAATGCGAGACTCACAGAACGTCGTTCGGGAGACCGTGAGTGTTGAGGACGGCAGCTTGCGAGGTCAAGTTGTTGTTGATCTGGTTGTAGGTGAGCCAGCTGCGCAAAGGTAGAGAAAGCAGGTCAGCAGGTGAAGCGCGAAGCAGGCCCGAGCTCCCAAGAGACTCACTAGATGGGCAGGAACGCAAACACCTGGCACGCCTTGAGACCCTTGCGGACCTCCCAGACCCACTGGTCGTCCCAAGTCATGAACGCGGGCTTTTCGGCCTCGGTGTAGCGCGAAGGAAGCGCGCGCTCCCAGAAGCCGGCGCGGATCCACTTGACGGGGTTCGGTCCAGACTTCTTGACGGCGAAGGACAGCACGCGCAAGCACTTGCCGAGGATGGAGCCGGCAGGCGGGGTCTTGATGTAGCGGTTGCGGCCGACGTAGAGGACGATCGGGGTGAGAGCGAAGACGCAGGTCGGGAGGAGGAAGGCCATGTAGAAGCCTGTAGCGATGTCGGAGGGTCAGCGTAAGCTCAGCATAGTATAGACCGAGTGTCTAGGATGCCCTCCAGCCATTTTTGACCGGCCTCCGGTGGTTTATGCGTCCGGGAGAGCGAAAATCCGCGGGAAAACTCACCAATGTTCTTCTCGGCGTACACCATGCCCAGTTGGCCGGCCAAGGCACCAAGATTGATGAGGAGGTAAAAGTACCTGTGAAAATTTCGACCCAGTAAGTCAGAACCGAAGTCCGTACGATAAACGGTCGAGAAATGAGCGAGTTGGAAGCTTTTCGGGAAAATCTCCCGCGCTTCCGGGCGCGCCAGGGCAGGATCGCGCCGGCGGAGGGCATCGGGGACTCACATGTAGAGTGACTGGGTCGTAACCGCCGGGTCGACAATGACGCGCTCGCCCTTCTTGGTCGTCTTGAGGTACATGCGCTTCTGGGAAACCTGCTCGGCGATGAGCGGCGAGATGTTGGACTTGAACATGCCGGTTCCGACGCCCATGATGATGATGGCGACAGCAAAGATACCGATAGCAGTGTTGGGCTTGGCAATGATGGCCGGGGCGGCCGAGGCGACGAGGAGGACGTGACCGATCATGGCGACGAGGACGGCCCAGCAGATCGTGTTGTAGCGGCCCAAGTACGTGTCGGCGATGTAGGCGCCTGCAGCCGCCAAGTGTCAATGATGCAACAGCATATACGAGAGAGCCTATAGGGACGTACCGAAGAGCGGCATCGTGTAGGACCAGAACTGGTTGAATGTCGTGAGACCGGTCGAGGCGCGCTGGCCCATTCCGAGCGCGCCAGAGGTCTGACCGGCGTGCGACGAGCCAGTCGTAGAGCCCTCAGGCAGGGGTTGCTGGAGGAAGTTCGTGACTGTTGTATAGCACATCGCCACGCGAGAGCAGCGCCAGAGGAAGTAGGGCAAGAGAATCCGCGAAGGAGGAAACGAGTCCGAGGAACTGTCAGCACCTGTGCACGCACACGCCGGTCCACTCGTGGAGGCTACGTACAAACGACAGTGCATCCGTAGTACGAGAATCGCTCGGCGAGCTCGATGAAGCCGATCAGGAACGAGGCAAAGTTGATGGGACCGCGAACGCGGCGGAGGGTTTGCTTCTCCTCCTCGGTCGGCGCGGGCGGGAGACCGTCGTCCTCGTCGACGGTCATGTCGCTCTCGGCGCGCTTCTCCTCGTAGACATAGCTGTCGTCGGTCTTTTCAGTCTTGTTGTGAGCGATCGAGTCGGCAATGTCGTGAGCGATGGCGGGCATTTGCGCCTCGGTGGGGTCGAGACCGGACATCTTTCGGCGTTCAAAGGCGGGCGCGGGTCAGCACGCAATTTTAGATCTCAAGAGGAGAGAGACGCGGCAGGAGACGGCGACGACGGCGACGCCACTGCGAGCCAGAGTGGGCTCGAGCTGAGAACGTGCTGAAGCGTGCCTCACCTTGGGCGCGAGTCGGTGGTGGATGGGAGGAGGAAGGAGAGGCGCGAAGGCTGCTTGCAGGATAAGGCGAGCACCCCATCCCGCGGATGGGATCACGCGAGCTGCCAGCCTCGGAATCCGAAGAGAGCTCACCGCGCGGCGAGTCGAACTGAAAATGTGGGTTCCCACGTCGCTTCGCTCGATCGCTTCTTCTTTGCCGGGCCCCCCCCCAGCCAATCCGTACACAGATCTTTGCATGCACACATGTCCGAAATGCAGTCTCTACACGTATTCTTCGGACTAGTAGTCGCGTCCGCAGCGTCCGCCGTTGCGCCTGCAAAACCTGGGAGCTTCATCTGGTCCGCCTGGCTCTTCAGCTCGACTTCTTGTCGCCGGCCGCCTTT
Organism: Rhodotorula mucilaginosa; assembly: GCA_034406715.1. Classification (NCBI taxonomy): domain Eukaryota; kingdom Fungi; phylum Basidiomycota; class Microbotryomycetes; order Sporidiobolales; family Sporidiobolaceae; genus Rhodotorula; species Rhodotorula mucilaginosa. Next base: position 634,610 of record CP137865.1, read on the forward strand.
GTTCTCCAGAGACGGAGCTTGTTTATTACCGTCCAATCAAAAGCCGGTCTTGCATATGGACCGCTACGTTCGCCGCGAGGGTCCTGATCGATCAGGGCTTGGCCAGACCTATTTATAGATCCCTCCTCTCGAGCTCCCTCGCTTCTCGACTTCTCTCGCGGTCGAGGCTTGCCGTGTGGCTTCTGATCATGAGAGCATGGGGCACCCACGCTTCCCGAATTGCGTGCGTTATCTCTTCATATCCGTGACGGCAGACCGTCTACACTTGCCGGGAAAACCGCCTGCCGCGCGCCCACGGACGAGGCAAGACGACGGATCCCGCAGATGTGAGCTCATCGACGACGACGGACAGCCGATGCCATGGAGAGAGAGCGCGCTCTCGCTACTCTTCGGAAACGTCCCGGAGAGCACTAGACGGGGGATCGTGAAAAGGCACAGATTACATGGCGTGGGAATCACCGGTACCGTCATATGGGGAGAGAGCGGGAAAACAGAAGAAAAGAGTGGTGGCGATCCGCGCGCCCGCCACGCGCAGGCCCATCCACGAGCGACCGTCGAGTGCGCTATCGCACATCCGCCACCGTACCGTACCCCCGTGTCACAGAAGAAGAAGGGAAAGAAAACACCGCCGTAAGAAACCCGATTCGACCCGTCGCCCTCGCCGCCGCCGCCGCCGCGAAAGACCAGCTCCCGCCCAGTCGCTCGCCACTCTCTTTGTCGTCCGCCTTGCACGACTCGGGAGTCAAAACAACATGACGACCTTTGCGGAGCGGGGGCGCGACCCGACTCAGCAACACTTGCCGCCGGGTGCTTGCCCGCCATCGTTTGCAGACGGTGCAATCTCGATCTTTGCGCCGGCGCCCGGACGCTGTGCCGAGATCGGGTCGGCTTCGAGCTGCTTCTGCGAGACAATCTTGTAGATGTCTTTGTGGAGGTCCGAAACGCGAGAGTCAGCCGAGAGCATGACTCGGGAGGTGCATGAAGCTGGGGAGGAACGGACCGGTGAGGATGGTCTGGAACGCAGTCTCGACATTGGATGCGTCGAGGGCCGAAGTCTCGATACTGTTCCCGAGGAAGCATGTCAGCGTCCCCTGACAACCAGAAAATGCACGACGGCTTCCGGTTAAAAAGAAAAAAGAAAAGCCTCACAAGGTCAAGCCGTTCTCTTGCGAAAAGAGTTTTGCCTCCTCGGTCGGGACGGCGCGCAGGTGCCTCAGATCGCTCTTGTTGCCGACGAGCATGATGACAATCTTGGAATCGGCGTGGTCGCGCAGTTCCTTGAGCCAGCGGAGGACGTTGACGTAAGTCGCGTGCTTGGCGATGTCGTACACGAGGAGGGCGCCGACTGCTCCGCGGTAGTAACTGTCGCCCTGAGGAGTCAGCATACTTTGTTTTTTGGTAGAGACAGCGACACGGAGTTGGCACTCACGCCGAGGTGATGGCCCGGTATCGCTCCTGACCGGCTGCGAGTTGAGTCGTTATCGGCGAGGCACCCATCTCATCAGTTCCCGACAAATCAACTCTGCGCACGCCGTCCCGCGAGTACTGACCCGTGTCCCAGATTTGTGCCTTGACCGTCTTTCCCTCGACCTGGATTGACCGCGTCGCGAACTCGACGCCGATGGTCGACTTGCTCTCGAGGTTGAATTCGTTGCGCGTGAATCGCGAGAGCACTGTGCGTCCCGACCTTCAGCGAATCAGTCGCAACGCTTGGGCGGAATCGAAGGGCTAGCGACCGAAGGGTCAAGGAAGGGCGCGACGTACGGTTACTGCAACAAAAAGTGATCAAGGTCAGTTTGGCCGCCGGTGAGAAGCGGGAAGAGTTGGGGGCCAAAAGAGAGGGCGCACCTCTTGCCTACGCCCGAGTCACCGATCAACACGACCTAGAGAGTGGCTCAAGTCGAATGTCAGCGAGTGTGCGCGTGCCTGCACCGCAGCGGCGAGGCGAGGAGGCGGTGTTGAAGGGAGTACGGACCTTGAAGAGGTAGTCGTAGCTCGAGTCGCCCTGCAAGAGAATGCATGCATCATAGTCAGCCCTCCAAGTCTCTCGCAGTGCTGGCCCCGAGTCCGTGTTTGCGAGTGGAGCGAGGCGGAAGGGCGTGGCGACGAGGACGCGTTCTCTGGCGGGGTCCTAACGGAGGCGGCGGAGCGGGAGGGCGAGGGACGCACCATTCTGTCGCTAGGGTATTGATCTGGTCTGGCTAGATCCGCAGTCGCTTGAGCGTGTGAGCGAGCAGTCGAGATCCAGCTGCCCTTTGATCGCGACTCTGCTTCTCACTCACTCGACGCTCGCCGCTTCGACTCGCTCTCTGCCCAACTAAGACAAGGACCTCGATAAACAGGGCAGCAGAAGTCCCGCCCGCCATGTCGGCCCAGGAAGCGATGAAACTCGGTCAGTCTCTCTCTCACACCGCATCGCCTCTTCACTCCTTAACCAGGTCTGCACCCCCACAGCCAAGCTCGAGAAGAAGCGAAAGCAGATGATCGTACGCTCTCCCCTGTTCCCAGACACGCAGCGGCAGCTGACTCTTGCCCCGCTCCACCCGCGCAGGAGGCGTTCGAGGCCCAGAAGGAAGACTTGACCGCCAACCGGAACCGCACGGGCTCGGACCGCTTCACCAGCAAGATCGACGACGTCCAGGACGAACTCAAGAAGTCGACGTACGGTCTCGTGCAGCTGTCCGACTTTAAAGAGACGCGCGAAAAGATCGAGGAGCAGGCTCGCAAAGAGGCCGCAGGAGCAGTCCAAATCAAGTGAGTGAGCAAACACACACACACGCCCACTGTATGCAAGCTGCGACTGACGAGTCCTGTGGAGGCGGCGCCCGCAGAGAGGAAGAGCGCAAGGTTAAGAAGAAGAAAAAGGACAAGGGCAAGGTCAAGCTCTCGTTTGCCGGAGACGACGGCGACTTGGACGAGGAAGACGGGTCGTTCGCTGCGCCGTCGAGAAAGAAAGACAGCAAGGATGGCACGCCCGACGAGTCCGAAGACGGTGCGTCGCTGCCTTTCTCACCTTTTGAGGAGGATGCGCTTCTACAGATTCGAGACATCTCGCTCATTTTCGTGCGTAATGTTGCGCGACGTACAGCCCGCGCCGCCAAGCGCGCCAAACTCGGCAAGAACCCGACCGTCGACACGCACTTCCTGCCCGACCGCGAACGCGAGGAAGCCGAACGCCGCGAGCGCGACGAGTTGCGGAAAAAGTGGCTCAAGATGCAGGAAGACATGAAGCAGGAACCGGTCGAGATCACCTACTCGTACTGGGACGGGAGTGGACACCGCAAAGAGGTCACGGTCAGTTCTGTTCGCACTCCTTTTCGCTTTCGCCAGCGCAAAAAAGACCTCCGAATCCTGATCCGGAAACCTTTTGTTCGCCATCCCGGCAGTGCAAGAAGGGCGACACGATCGCGCAGTTCCTTGAGAAATGCCGACAACAGTTCCCGGAACTGCGCGCCGTCTCGGTCGACAACCTCATGTACATCAAGGAGGATCTGATCATCCCGCACGTGAGCGAACCTCTCTTTTGCCTCGCCGCACGACTCCGTAACTCAGCGTTTATTGATCCGTCTCATACTGGTCTTTTCAGCACTATACATTCTGTAAGCCGTACTTGACCCGTCTTCGCCCGCTTCTTGCTCGGACCGGCTTCGAGTAGCTGACGCCGTATACCGCTTGCGTCGCCTGAACACAGATGACTTTATCGTGAACAAGTACCGCGGCAAATCGGGTCCCATGTTCAACTTTGACGTGCACGACGACGTCCGGTTGACGCACGACGCGGCCGTCGAGAAGGACGAGGCGAGTCACGAGTGTTCCTACTTCTCCTTTTCTGCGGAATGACCGTGCTGACGCGTCGGGCTCGGGTCAGTCTCACGCGGGCAAGGTGATTGAGCGGAGCTGGTACAACCGGAATAAGCGTGAGTTTTTTGCGTTTTCCCCTGGTCGCTTCCGATTTTCCCTTGTCCGAACCCGCTCACGCACTGCGTGGCTTTCCTGCGCTCGTACAGACATCTTCCCGGCTTCGCGATGGGAGGTGAGTCTATCAACGAACGATCCGGTCTGCGCTCAACGGCTTACAGTCTTCGTTTCCAGCTCTTCAACCCCGAGGTGATCCGCGAAAAGTACACGATCCACGGCCAGTGAGGAGCGGTCCCCGGCCGTGTCTCTTTTCTTCTTTACCGCCCTCCCCGCGTAGTTTGTTTATTGCATTGTTGTTTAGAACAAGCACAGGGAAAGCTCATCGTGGAAAGCAGAGGAGAGCACTCGGAAATTGTCCCACGTCGACCCTTCCGAAGCGGACCTTGTCTCGTCTTTCCATCTACTTCAGTCTCGAAGGATGCCCGCGAGCTCTCGAGGATCGCCTTCGGCACCGTACTCGCTGCCGTTGTCCCCTTCGCGGGCCTCCACAGCGACGACCGTCTCTGCCGTCCTCTCGACCGGCGGCGGCGGCGGTTCTCCACCTTCGACGTCTCGATCGCCGTCTCGCTCCGGTCGGCCGCCTTCCCGCGCCATGAGCGCACTCTCGAACGCCGAATCGTCGTCGTCTTCGTGGACGGGCAAAGCGCGCGACGACCTGCTCGAACAACCAGTCGTGGTGCCCCAAACCGATGACACTTTGCTGCATGCCGTCACGAGCGGCGGATCCGTCAAAGTCGACAGGCAGCACTTGCCGTCGCCACCGATCCTGGATGCAGACGATGCTGAAACTACGGATAGCTCTTTCGAGCAGGAGGAGGACGCGGAGGAAGAGGAAGACAGCTCTTCGGACGAGGAGGTCGCCGGTGCTCCTCCACCTCTTTCGCGAGCTGCTCTCCAAGCAGACGACCAACCGCCAGATCAACACCCTACGAACGGGCGACTCGGGAACGGGGGAGAGGACAGCCCTGCTGCGGGCGAGCAGTCCGAAGCGGCTCGGGATTCGTCCGCGGATGAGCAAGAAGGAGAAGATGACGACGAGGAGGAAGAAGACGGTGATGAAGAGGAGGACGAGGAAGACGAGGAAGAGCCGACCCTCAAGTACAGTCGGTTGGAGGGCAGTACGGCGCAGATCTTTTCGAAAGACACGGCGAGTGCAATCGCAGTCTGCGAAAAATACATCGTGCGTCTCACCCCTTTCCCCCTGCACATGTCACCCGCCGACGACTGAACTGTCCACTCAATCAGATCGTGGGCTCGCACAACGGCATGATCTTTGTCCTGTCTCCGGAAGGCCGTTTGCTCAAGCGATTCCGACCTCATTCCGCCACCATCAACGACCTCAGCATAGACTCGACCGGAGAATACGTCGGCAGCGCCTCTATGGATGGTGCGTCCGCCTGCCTCTGTGAAAGCTGCTCTCGCTGACGGGCGAGGACTGCAGGTCTCATCTCGATCCAGTCACTCGTGTCGACGGAGAACCACACGTTCGACATGCGCCGCCCGATGCGCTGCATCGCCCTCGATCCGAATTACATCAAGCGTAACACTCGCCAATTCGTCTCGGGTGGCATGGCGGGGAGTCTCGTGCTGTCCGAGAAAGGGTGGCTCGGACAAAAAGACGTGACGCTCTATTCCGGCGAAGGACCGATCTGGGCTGCCGAGTGGAGAGGCACTCTGATTGCGTGGGCGAGCGATGCCGTGAGTTTGGCGAGTTTCATAAGACCGGCAGGACGCTGCGGACTGACTTTTCCGGCCGAGGGCAGGGTGTGAGAATATACGACACCGCGACCAGCCACCGAATCACCTACATCAGCCGGAGCGACGACAGTCCACGAGCCGACCTCTTCAAGTGCACTTTGCGGTGGCAGGATGATCGGACGCTTTTGATTGCCTGGGCAGACGTAATCAAGGTCGCGAGCATCCGCGAACGAGAAGCGAAGCGGAGCGTGCCTGGGCTCCCGAGCACGACCGAACTCTACGTCGAAGTGACGGCGATCCTCCAAGTCGACTGCATGATCTCGGGCATCGCTTCGTACGGCCCCAAGAGGGACTTGCTCGTCCTCGCCTATACGACCGAAGAGGATTACGACGACGAAACGGCTGGCGACCGCGACGCACAGCGCCGCAAGTCGGCGAACCGCCCCGAGTTGCGCATCATCTCGCGAGATGGCGAAGAGCTGTCCTCGGACGCTATCAGTTTGCGGAACTATGCTCGCTTCCAATGCCGAGATTATAGCCTCGAACCGACGCCCGCCCGGGATGGCTTCCTGGTCGTGTCGCCGGAAGATATCGTCGTCGCTGAAACTCGCGACGAAGCCGATCACATCGCGTGGCTCATCGAAACGCAGCGGTACGATGAAGCCTTGAAGGAGATCGAACGGACCGAAGAAGGAGCGGGGCGGGGGTTCGACGTCACCGACGTTGGCAAGAAATACCTCGACCACCTCGTCAGCCTCGGTACGTCCGGAACTGTCTCTTACCGTGGACCAAAAACTCGTTAGCTGATCGCACAAAGTGACCCTCAGGTCGATACGACAAGGCGGCGAGCGAGTGCCCGCGCATCTTGGGTATCAATGCCAAATTGTGGGAGCACTGGGTGTTCCTCTTTGCAGAGAAGGGAAAGCTCGATGTGAGTCTGTTTCGACCGTCGGGCTTTGTCATCATGCTGACCGTCGCTCGAGCAGACCATCATCCCTTACGTGCCGACCCACGACCCGACACTGAGCCGCCTCGTTTACGAGATGATCCTGGCCCACTTCCTCCGGCACGACCCAGAGGTGAATGGGTTTCCTCACCAATCTACGTGGAGTGACCTAGAAACTGACGAGGGAGTACATGTCTAGGCTCTGCTAAAGACCACCCGGTCCTGGCCGATCGACATCTACGACATTGGAGCCGTCACCGTCGCTATCAAAAACCAGATCGAGCGCGAGCCAAAGTCCGAAACTCTGATGCGCGCAATCTCAGAACTGTGCGTTGGAGAACAGGCGAGGATAAGTGAACTTGCAGCTGACTGGCCGCCTTTTCTCAGCTACCTCCGAAACCGTCAACCGGGCAAAGCCCTTCCGTACTTCCTCAAGCTCCGGGATCCTCACGCTTTCGTCCTCGTGCGAGACTACAACCTTTTCACCGACATTCAAGACCAAGCTCTGCAGTTGATCGAGTTTGACGAGGAGCTCCGCCGTGACGGCCGGGAAAAGGAAGTGCTCGAGGCAACTTCGCCACACGGCATCGCCATCGACCTCTTGGTCGACCATACACATTCGATTCCTGTGAGTGGCGCGCTCGGCTGGAGCACTCCATTTTGTGAGCTAACTAAGGGTTCGTCGCAGATACCCCGGGTTATCTCTCAACTGCAGGACCATCGCAAATACCTTTACATGTACCTCGACGCGCTCTTCGACAAGGACGCACACCTCGCCTTCGATTACTCCGACTTGCAGGTCGACCTCTACGCCGAGTTCAAGCCCGACAAGCTCATGGATTTCCTGCGAGCGAGCAACTACTACAGCCTCGAGCGCGCGTACCAAATCTGCGACGCTCGCGACCTCGTCCCCGAAATGGTCTTCTTGCTTGGCCGAATGGGCGACAATAAACGCGCGCTGACGCTCATCATCGAGCGACTCGGCGACGTGCAGCGCGCCATCGACTTTGCAAGAGAGCAGAACGACACGGATCTGTGGGAGGATCTGCTCAAGTATTGCGAGACCAAACCAAGTGAGCAACCCACAAGCATTGCCAAAGTGGAACATTCCGCTGACAAGCCGCTTCACAGGGTTCATTCGCGGGCTGCTTGAAAACGTCGGCGTCGACGTGGATCCTATCCGCCTCATTCGGCGCATCCAGAACGGGCTGGAAATCCCCGGCCTCAAACCGGCGCTCATCAAAATTTTGCAAGACTTTCAGCTCCAGGTCCGTCGCTTTCCCTGCGCGTGCAAGCTCGAGAATAACGAGCTGAGTGTGGGGAAGTTCTGCAGATCTCCCTCATGGACGGCTGCAAGTCGATTCTCTACGGCGATTGCCGGAACCTGGCCCTGTCTCTGCACAGCGGCCAGACCGGAGGATTCCTTTGGACCGGTGAGCAAACAATGCTCCACCTTCGGCACAGAAATCGAGAGGCTTACGTCGGGTTTCTCCTTTGCTGCTCTCAGGTGACACGACCGACTACTCCACGGGCGAACCGATCTTTCCCCATCTGTCAGGAGGCGTCATCCCTGCGATACTTCCGGTTGGCGTGCGTGGCGTATTCTTCTTTTGGCGAAGAGAGCCAGCTGACTGATTGCCCGACATCTCCCCGCAGGTTCATTTCTTGTCCGGTCGCACGTTCACTGGCACCTCGGCTTTTCCCTCCCTCGCTGCCGCCTCTGGAGACCTTTCCACTGCGACTCTCGCGCCCGTCGCCCCTCTCACCAAGCGCGATCAACTCGTCGCCGCCTCGCTCCTCGCCAGCTTTGCCGAAGAAGACGACGACGAGCATGCCGCATTCACCGCCCGCAAGGCTGTCGAGGACGCTATACGTAACAAGATCGCGTCTGTCAAGGAGCTGCAAGACGAGCGGCGTTCTCGCCCTCGTCGAGCGGTCAGGGTGGACGTATGAATCTTCGCCCCCCATCTTGCGTCTGTTTTCCCCGCGTCTCCATTTTGTTGTAGTCTTACGCAACAGTGATTGTTTCCTTCGAAGATTCTCGCGTCTCGGTTGCAGCGCGTCTGCGCACTTGGATGCTAGTGCTGTCTCCCGCCGGATCGTTCCTTATTTTACGAATGATTTGGATATGCACAAAAGGGGTTTGGACTAGATACTAGGCGAAAGCACTGCGACGTTCTCCCTTTACGGCTTCTCCATCTCGGCCTTGGCCTTCTTCGCGCCGGCACGAACGTCGGCCTTGGTTTTGTCGACAGTTGCGCCCAAGTCAGCACCTGCCTTCTTCCCCTCGGCGGCGGCCTGACCAGTGACCTGATCCGCGAGAAACGAAATTGAGTGAGCACAGCGTAGATACCGATGAGAGAATCTCAGTTGCTGTTGCGATGGGAAGAGGGAGAGAGTTAGACCCACCTTTGACGCGGCGGCAGACACGGGCTTGACGACCTCTTCCTTGACAGCCTTGGCGGCCGCCTCTGCCTTTTCAATACCTGTTGGGCATCAAGAGACCGGAACCGTCAGAAATGGCTTCTCGGACGGCCAGAGTGTGTTCCTTTTCATCCCGGCCTGGGAGATGAGGACCTCGGCATCGCGGTCATGATCAGGGTCCGCAGGATCCAGGATCACAGCTCCGGATCCCCTCGATCGACGCAAAAAAGACCGAGTACAAAACTCACCAGCAGCGAGGGTGTCGCCAACCTTGTGGTTGATGTCCTTGCGCGCAGCCGGGGTGGCGTAGAGGGTCCGGCGCGGAGCAGCAAGGCGGAGGGAAGTGACGGCAGTGCGGTACATCTTTGAGTGGGTGTTTCCTTGTAGTCGGAGTATGAAGAGCGAGAGAGTGGTCGCGAGTTTTGCGAGAGCGAACGAGGGACGACGTCCAAGCGACGTCACTTCGGTTTCTCCGCTTTCTCAATGTCGCGTGCTCCGAATGCTTCGGGGCGGATTGAGCTTGAGGCATCCAGAGATGTAGCGCAAGCGTACCAGGCCAACACACTCTGCGCTGTGCGCTACGAGGATCCACTTTGCGTGAGGTCAGTGAAGAGTCGTGCCGAGATTCACGTGCCAGGAACTTTTTTATGGAGGGGGAGTACTAGGTGAACGGGTATTTAGACAGTACGAGAGGGAGGGTATTTCGGTAGATATGCGAGAGAGAGACTGTAAGGATGCAAGCGGGACAGAAAGGGCCCCCGAGCGGGCGCTTGGGAAAAAGTGCTAGTGCGAGGAACAGGGAGGGGGGTGAAAGTCGAAGCCGGGCGAGATTGAGAGAGACGGGAGCGCTCATGCTTGTGGACCGGTCCACATCGGCGCAGTAGGAACGCGCGGCATCATGTCCGTGTCCATGGTCCTGAGTACGAGCGGAAACAGAGTCAGTTCAACGAACGCGTTGAGGCCGATCAAGCGGCGGTCCTTTCCGGCCTACGCGTGCGCGTTGGCTGACTCACATCACCGTGGACCCGTTCATACCGTCGTCCTCATCATCGTCGTCATCATCCTCGCGACCGCGGCGATTCGCGCGCTGTCCAGCCTGAGCGCCACGATCTGCTGCGACGGCTTGCGAGGCCATGATGATGGGGCGGTACGCCTGCAGGTGATGCAAGGAGTAAGTACAGGAATTCTGTAGAAATCGGGAAACGAAGGCCAGGACTTACTTCGAGCTGGTGGACGAATTCGGTGCGAGGAGCGACGCAAAAGCGACGAGCCTGGACAAACGCAAACGCGTCTTCGTGGCCGAGTCCAGTCTTGATCATCACGTAGGCGGTCCTGTCGAGGGGTGGGGTTTGAAACGCGTAGCATGTCAGCCTTTGCGTCCTCGAGCGCGAGTAAGCGACGGGATGCGTACACGATGGCGGGCGAGCGGCTGATTCCGTCTCCGCAGTGAACAAGGACACGCCCACCGTTCTCAAGGGCGCCGTCGATGAACTGACATGCTCTGCGAATGAATCAGAACGGCGTCAAGGGAAAGTTCGTAAGAGACCAACAGGAGTGTGCGCAACAATGGGGGGACGCACTGAGGAAAGATCCGAATCAAGTTTTGGTCGTCGGCGTCGCGAATGTCCTGGATCAGGTACTCGAATTCGCCGGGAAACTTGGGCTTCAGGATGTGACTGTAGAGGTCAGACTCGGGTCAGTCAGGTATGGGGGAATCACGAGTCTGAGTTATTCCAACTTGCGCTTCTCGCGTTTCGGCAATGCAAAGGATGTGGGTCACGCCGAGATTCTTCAAGATTTCGCGCTTCGTGCTGGGCTGGAATGGTCCGACGTAGAGTCCTGTAGCACCCAGTCACTCGATCAGCAGCTCTTGCTTTCCCACAGTCCAGACCGACGGCGACTTGTAAGGCGTACCTGGCAGGATCTCTTGCGCCTCCCTGCGCATCTCGTACTTCCAGTCTGTGCGGTTCGGCACCTGATCCTCGAGTGCTTGCAGCTCCCTGCTCGCTCCATGCAGCGACGCCATCGTGCGAGGTGTAGGCCGACGAGGAACCGGTTTGACAAGCGACGAGTGGGGCGGGGCGGGTGTCCGCGAGAGAGAGGAGGGCGGCGAGCGGCTGAGGAGCGAGAGGCTGTTCGGCGAACGATCCTTAAGGAGAGCAGCCGGTGACTTCTGGAGCGTCTGCGGGCTTGCGACTTGAAAGAGTGTGTTTTGGCGGAAAGGGAACGTGCAATGTCAACTCCATCTGCAGACCGAGCGGATGTCTACAGTACATGACGCGCTCGAGTCTTTCAATGCTTCTCTCCGTCTTGCCTCTCCCGGACTGCTCAAATTTCGCCAAGAGCGTAATGCGGCCGATGAGTCTTCCGAGGATGTCATATGTTCCCGACGACCAAGTTCGCATTGCGGATGCATCTCTATCTCACATCCGCCGACGAACTATCTGGCGCACGCCTTGTGCTCCAGAAGTCGCTTGTGATTACGGGGAACAGCAACAATGGGCCGGGATTGACGTCCCCAGCCAGGAAGGTGCTCGAGAGAGCCGTGCCGTGGTCGGCGGGTGGGTCCGCTCTAAACTCGCTTCGTTGCTTCGATAGCGAGGCGACAGCCTCCGGCGATGACTGCGCTGAGGAGAGCGTACGCCGGCGCCTGCTGTGACTCGTTCTCGACGGCGGTGTCGAGGTGGTGCAGCTCGTCGTCGCGGAACTCGGTCAGGACTTTTTCGAGTAACGGGATCGACGGGTGGTCCGGGAAGTCTTCTTTGAGGTCCTTGAGCTGGCTACAAGACAGCAACACGCCAGTCAGTATGAAGTGAGTCCGATGGCAGCTTGGCGTTGGATGCCGGTGACACTGCATGCGATCAAGGACTGCTCGACGGAGCAAGTACTCACTCGTTGTAATGTTCGCCGATCACCGTCTCGACCGCCTCAGTGCAAGCCATCGCTGCTCGTTTGCCCAAGATGGCCGTCCCTGCCCCGAGGCCAAAGGCCATCGCTTTCCAGAGCGGGTAGAGTGCCGTCGGCCTGACGTCGTGCTGCGTGATGAGTTTGTCGAACGTCGCGATGTGCTTCTTCTCGCCGTCCCACATGTCCTGCGCGCGTGCAAGTCGCTTATGTCAGAGAGCTTGCGGTTTCATGGCAGCATGGTGGCGAGAAACTCGAGCGATCGTAGAAAAGCAGACGGGGCCCGCACCTGCACGATCTGGGTCGTTCTGCGGTCCGATCCGAGCCCAAAGACGGCGCGTTGACCTCGGTAGATGTAGTTGGCGCCGAGTTCGCCAGCTTGGTCGACGCGAATGATCTTGTCGATGATGTCGCGCTGCCTCGACGTCAACGGCGGCGACTCGGTCGTCGCGCGGACTTGCTCCGCCGTGAGCGGTTCGCTGCCCTTCGGTTGCGGAAGGTAGACGGACGAAGCCTGCGTCGGGTCGGCGTACGGCACGTCCGTGTCTGCGCTCGTCGATGCGCCGGGGACGAACGCAGGCGGTGCAGCATGCGAAGAGTGCGGGCGAGCAATCACTCGCCAGGCGGATGGCCGCGCAACAGTTCGAGGAGTCCGTGAGAGCATGATCGTGTTGGTGTGTCGGGGTCTGGAAGGAGGCCGCAGAGTGTGAGCAGGCGAAGCGATGGCTGCGGACGAGAAGAGCCTTCTTCCGAGTCGAGAGCGCGTGCGATCGAACCAGCTGCAGACAGTGCACAATACCACGATGCATATTGCAAAGAATGCGCTCGCTTCTATTCCGAGACTAAAGATACAACAGGGGAGAACAAGCGGAAATCGCCGGAAAGTGCGCTTCTAGATCCCTCCTTGCGTTTTCAGGCAGAGATGCGCTCCTTGACCCATCCTTCCAATCCGCCAGCTGCGCAGAATGACGTTGGAAGGTCAGCACAGAGTCGGGACCGCAAACGGGGGCAACAAAACACGCACCGAGCCACATCTCCTGAACACTGCCACCCACGGCGCCGACACGGTACTCCTTGACGACGTCGCCGCCCTTCTCCTTCCGGAGGGTGACCTTGCCGTCGACACTGCCGACTTCGATCCAGTACGGCGTCCGGACCGTCAGTTTGCCGTCCTTGCCGCCGGCGTTCCGCTTGCCCTCGGCCGCAAAGTCGCGCGTGAGGTCCTCGATCAGCTCGGGGCATTCGACGCAGATCAGGGCGTTGTTGATCGAGTTGCGCTTGAAGATGTCGCCGAACGAGCCGCACAGGACCAGCGGGATTCCGGACGAGAGGAGCGCCGTCGCGGCTTGCTCGCGAGACGAGCCGGTACCAAAGTTGTACCCGGACGCGAGCAAGACTCCCTCTCCGTTCCGCTGGGGACCGGACGGGTTGGTGGACCGCGCAGGGGATTCGAGGGACTTCATGATCGTGGCAAACTCGGGGTCGTAGTTTTCCATGACGACGTCGGCCTGCTTCTCGCGCGTGATGTCGTCCTGGTAGGTATACTTGCCCGGGTAGATCCCGTCCGTGTTCAGGTTGTCTTGCGGTGCAAAGAGCAACGGACCGGAGAAGAGGGGCGGGAAGTTGGGGAGGAGGGGCTCCGAGACAGCGGTAGACGCAGACGAATCGGCGGCAGCGGCGGTCGACTTGTGCTCCTCAATCGAGATCTTTGGTCCTTCGCTGGACGGCTTCGCCCCCGGGACCTTAGGTCCGACAATCTTGCCCGCCACTGCGGAAGCCGCCACGACTTCGGGACTGGCGAGGTAGGCGAGCGCGTTCGGGCTACCCATCCGACCCTTGTAGTTGCGGTTCGTCGCCGAGATGCCGACCTCGCTGTCCTCGAGGAGACCGACTCCGAGGCCGATACAAGGGCCGCAGCCAGCCGGGAGGACCTTGGCTCCGGCCGAGACGAGCGCGGCCCAGTCGCCGGATGCCTCTGCCTCCTTCTGCACGACCGAAGAAGCAGCGGCGATGTAGAACTCGACGCCCGGTGCGACCTTCTTGCCGCGAATGACATCGGCCGCAGCCTTGATGTCGGACGCGCGCGAGTTGGTGCACGAGACGAGGTACGCCTTGTTGATCTTGACATCGTCCTTTTCGAGAACGGGCAACGGCGTCGCGACCTTGACCGAGTTGGGTCCGGCGACCGACGGCGAAAGCGAGGTGAGGTCGAGGGTGAGCGTCTTGGCGTACTGGGCGCCCTCGTCCGGCAGGACCGGGTTCTTGAAGACCTGCTCGAGGCGCTCGGCGGTCAAGCGCGGGTGCTGACTGCTAGAGGACGAGAGCGAGCCTGCAGCGCTGCCGCCGAACTGGAACTTGCGGAGCTCGAGCTTCTTCAACTGCGACTCGTACCACTTTTGCAAGACATCGTCGGTCGGGAACACGCCGACTAACGCCCCCCATTCGGTGGTCATGTTTGCGATCGCGAGACGCTCATCGACGCTGAGCTGCGGGATGCCCGTCCCGTGGAACTCGATGGCGTGATTCAAGACCTCGTCCTTGTTGAAGGTACCGCAGAGGGCGATGATGATGTCCTTGCCGGTGACGCCGGCGGGGAGGTTGCCTTCGAGGTTGACCTTGACGATGGGCGGAACCTGCCACCAGGTGCGCTGAGTCGCCCACAGCGCCGCCGCGTCTGTTCGCACGATCGCCGTGCCGACGCAGCCGACTCCGCCGTACATGTTGGAGTGGCTGTCACTCGCGACCGTCATGACCCCGGGGAACGCATACCCTTCTTCGATCATGATCTGGTGACCGATGCCTCGCCCGGCGGGGTAAAAGTCGACCTCGTGCTTGTTCGCAAAGGCCTCAATCTTGGCATACTTGGCGAGGTTGGCAGGACTCCGGTTCTGGACGTCGTGGTCGAGAGTGAAGACTGTTTGCCGCGGGTTCGAGATCTTGGTGGCGCCGATCGACGAGAACCTGCGGGTACGTTTCCGAGTCAGCCATCACTCTCCCGCGTCTCGCACCATGTATGGGAGGAGCCCGACTTGGAAATGACGGGACCCGTGTTGTCCTGTACCGCGGCAAAGTCGAGAAGGAAAGAAGAGCAGGTCAGCCTCGTCGTCGACCAGGACGGTGGATCCGGACCGGGTGAGCGACGTACATGGGTCATGACATGTTGCGGCTTGATCATGACGTAGTCTCCTGCGCGGACGACCTTTCCTTCGGGCAAACCGACAGAGTGCCGCTGGACGACTTTTTCGATGTACGTCTGCGGCAACTTGGCGTGGGTCGCCAGAGACCGCCTGAGCGCGTAGGCATGAGTCGCCAGTGCGCTTGTCCGAGACCGCAAGGCAAACATGGCGTCCTTTCGTCGTTCAGAGCGCGAGTGTAGTTGGCGCAGAGAACTTGAGTTGACTCGAGATTCGCGCCGTGGGTCTACGAGCGGGCATGGTCAGTGCCAGGCCGTGGGTGTCTGATTCGCAGCCAGCTCACATCTCACCGAGCCCCGCAGTCGAGTATAGTGATGAGTCGGAACGAGGACGAAAAGGCTCGCCGCAAATCTCCGAAAAGTCCGACCGCCAACCTCGGCTACGTTCCGACCGCACGCTTACAGCTCCGAAGCAGAGCGCACAGCGTAGAAGCCGCTCTCGTTGCCGACAGAAGCTTTTCGCAGCAGGCAGGGCGAGTCAGGTCCTCCGACGCTCTCGTTCGCGGTTTTTGCGGATGACCAATCCCGCTCGTCCCAAAGGTCAAACATCGCAACGACATCACCATTGCATCAAGCGACAAGCGTTCCGCCTTCACCTTCACCGACCACCTCGACTCTCAGAACGACGCGTGCGCCCGGAAGCGTCCTCCTCCAAACCTGCCGTCTCCATCTCGACGAATCGGCGACCTGGGCGCAAAAGTGCTCACCGCGCTTGCGTGCTGCTGGGGCGGACCGTGATCGCGCGAGATCCGACGCGACCGCTCGTTCACCTCGGCGACAGCCGCCGCCACTTTGACGAGCTCCCACATCGCCGGCTCCTTCTCCCGGAGGTACGCGGACTCGTCCGGTCCGACTGCACGGCCGTACAGGTACTCGAGCGCGAGCAACTGGCGCTTGTAGGGCTCGGCTGCGTCGCTTCCGTGCCCTTGCTCGACGAACAGTGGCGAGATGGTCGGAGGGCGGCGCGGGAAAGTCGGCAGAGACGGGAGACGGTGCCGCGCAGGTCGGTTCGCTCCTGCCAGGAGACTGATGTACACCTCTGCGTTTGGCTTGCTGAGCGCCTCGGGGGCGCGAAAGCTCGGGACAATGCGCTCGAGCTGGGCGAGCTTGTCACGCAGACCCCTCGCGCTGTACAGCCTGGAAGGGAGCGTACTGCTTCAGTCGGTTTGGCCAAATACGGGGATGATCTCCGCAATCGCACACCTCCGCGATAATGACTCACCGGTCGATCTTGCCACCTTCGCGCTCGCCTCCGACCTTCCACAGCAGTTGCTTCAACCCTTCGGCCTGCTCCGCCGCCTTCCTGACTTTCGCTTCGGCCTCAGTCTCCTCGTCGTCTCCGCCCAGAGTCGGAGGCGGCGCGACCGACTTGCTGCGCAGCTCCTCGCGCAAGTCGGCATCACGCTTGATCTTGCTCGCTTGGGCGATGGCCATCTTGCTCGCCGAGGTCATGTTCTGTGCCATGCCAGGACGCGAGCTTGAGAAGGCCGTGCTTGAACCGCCGATGCTGAGCGACGTCGAACGGAGAGGCGTCGTCGGTGCGCGTCGCATAGCCGCCGACTTCTTCGATGTGCGCGGGATAAATGCGAGTGCGGCCGGCGGGCTGGAAGTCGGAGCATTGGTCGCGCCGGCCGCAGCGTCCGGCGAATCCGGCATGGGGGCGGACGCAGCCTCTTGTTCAACCTTGGCGGCCGCCTCAGCTCTCGATCCGTCTTCTTCGACAACCTCCGGCAGTTCCCAGCGAGAAAGCTTGCGTTGTTTGCGATTGCGCGGCGACGGCGGCGGCGTCTGCTGTTCGCTCACAGTCCCGTGCTGTGCCTCCGAGCTCATGATCGGCGCGCTAGAGAACAGTGGCTGAGACACCGACGGCGCTGGCGGCGCTGGCTGCGGCGAGGGCGGGGAAGCTTCGGACTGCGCGGCGTCCGATTGCGCGGCGTCCGATTGCGAATGGAACGTGATTTGCTGCAAGCCTAGCAGCGCCTCCAGCGCCACCTGCTCGCGGAGCGCGTCTTCCTCCTGCTTGTGACTGGGAACTCCCGCGTCGACGCCACTAGCCGGGACGGAAAGACGCAGCGTCGTCGCCTTCTCGAGCTGAACAACCGGAGTGCGTCGAATCGGTGCCAGTTGGCGGTACAGAGACGGCGAAACGGGCGAGTACGACGTCTCCGGAGTCTCATTGCGGGACTCGACGGTATGCGTCGAAGCAGCAGGAGACTCGGTCGACGTGGGCGAGATGAATCGCTCGTCTTGTCCGGCGTCGGCGCCAGGAGGAGCAGGTGGCGTGAACGGAGTCATTGGGAGCGGCGTGAGTTTGCGCCAGAGGACCGGCGCCGGCTCGAGACGGATCACATTCGGTCTTTTTAAGAAGGCGACAAGGTATTGAAGCGGAGGCTGCGCGGCATCGTGACAGCTTTCGCAGGCTTCGCGCGGAGAAAGGGCATCGTCCGCATGCTCCGGCGCTCTTGGCGACATCGTCGACCTTGCAGCGCTAGGTTCCTGATCGACCTGCGTTTCGACCTCCCCGGCGGTGGCGGCGGCAGGAGGCTGCTGTTCGGGTTCCGGCTCTTCGACCGCCAGATTTGTCACCCACCCCCAAGCCCGCAAGGCATCTTCGCCTCCCGTCCCACGCAACCGCGGGCGCTTCGCAACTCGGACTGCATCTTCCTGCAGGACACGCTGTTCCCACATGCACCACATTGCATCTCCGCGGTGCTCGCAGTCGCTGAGCGGGCGTTTCTTCGGTCGGGTACGCCCACCTTGGGTCTGGCGAGTAAGGGGAAGAAGGGGGATGGAGAATCCGGTCGAGGTGACGAGTTGCGAATCGATAATGACAGGCGAGTCGGGGACGAAGGTCGGCGACGTCGAGGTTTCCGCCATGAATTTGCCATCGTCCGCGTCCAGGCGAGACTCGCATTCGTGCGCCCACGCGGTGTGAGCATCAAACTCGGACACGATGTAGCCGTTCGGTTGCGACCCGGTCGACGCAATCTGACGACAGGCGACGAGGCGGAACCTGCACGACATGAATCCACTCTGGATGAGTAGGGAGCAAGTGCTTCCCCTTCATAGTCCCCCGCCGTTCCTGTCGACGTACGGGCAGTACTCGTCCTCCTCTTTGACCCGCTCTCCCGCCCTTTTCCGCCCAGGCTTCCTGACTCCGAGCTTGCACCGGACCGTGATTTTCTTGCCGTTACCAGTCTTGCGCGAAGTGTATTCGGCGTGGATCGGAACCTCCGAGCCTTCACAGTAGAAAGTTGTAGAGCGAACCGCCGCGAGCAAGTCGTCGCAGGATGCGAAGTGCGAGCCGATCCGCATCCGCAGAGGAGAAGACATGGTCCGCTGCGTTGCCGGCCTTCGCGTAGGCTCAGGCTGAACAGGGTCTTATAACGGCGCAGCGACGCTGTCTGATCGAGGTGGTCGCAGCAAGAAGTCGGTCGGTCCTCTTTCCGGTCCACAAGGGAAACGCCAGGCCGCACACAGCGTGACAGGCTCGGCTGTACACCCTCGCGAGCCCTCTATGCGATCACCTCGAGCCCGTGTCGGAGCGGCAGGAGGAAACGAGCAAAAGGGCTGACACGGTGCAACCCGTCGCAGCAGTCGAAACGAAGAAAACTAAAAAGTCCAGAGACGAGGACCGTGCAGTGCGGGGTAGGTGGTTTACCGTTTAAAGTTTGCACAGGCAATAAGGTTACACAACAAGTAAGGACTGAAACATGCGCAGGAAGGGAAATGGGAAAGAGCGTATGCTGTTTTACGCCGCAGCCGCGCTCCCTCGCACCTTCTTGTCCTTCTTCTTCTTCGTGTCGCCTCCTTTGCCGACTGCTCCGCCCTTACCGGCTGCGTTTGCCGAATTGTTATTGTTGTGCTTCCCCTTGCGGTCCCCGCCACTTTCACCGCTCCGAGTCTTGCCGCCGCCACCTCCGTTCTGCGCCTTCTCCTTGTTCTTGCGCTGCCGTTCGCCGAATCCTTCCGAGTGAAGTTCCTGTAGCGAGGGACCATACGCGGTCAGATATCGTTCGTAAACCGATTTGAAACACTGTACGCGGAGAACTCACCATATGGGCCATTCGTTTCGCCATGGTGACGGCATTCAGCTGCTCGAGAACAGGCTCTTCCGGGAGCTCGAGCTCTTCGAGCTGAGTACCTGCGTCCGGATAAATAGATACTCAAGAGTCAGGATCCAACTGTGAAAGAGGAGGACCCGCAGGGCACGCACCTATCCGCTCTTCCAAGGCCTTGACGAGGTCAACATCGCCCTCGGTGACGAAAGTGATCGCAGTACCCTTCCTGCCGGCACGGGCTGTTCGTCCGACTCGGTGAATGTAATCCTCCGACACTCGCGGTACCTCCCAGTTGATGACGACGGCGACTTCGGGGATGTCGAGTCCTCGGGACCCGACGTCGGTCGCGATCAGGAGCGGGACCGCCTGCTTCCGGAACGTCTGGAGCGATCGGAGGCGTTCTGCTTGCGAGAGATGCGAGTGCAGGGAGGTGCAGGGGATCGGGTTCGGGAGTTGGGAGAAGAGCGAATGCAGGAGCGCGGCGGTGCCGCACCGGGGGACGAACAGGATCGTCTGCGGGAGGACGGGCGGAGCCTCTTCGGACGCGGCGCGCTTGGTTCGCTTTGAGGATGCCGGCACCGAAGCTTTGGGCGGGGCGGCGTGGAGTGGTTGCGCTCCCGTCAGGTCGCAGAGGTGCTGAAGCAGGTAGGTGAGGTAGACCTCGCGGACCTGACTCGGGATGAAGACGTAGCGCTGCGTCAACCCGGCAGGAGTCGTGATCACTTCACGCGAGACGTGCGTAAAGACTTTTGGTTTGCCGGGCGTTTGCGGCTTGTTTTGCAAAGCGAGGACCGGTTCGGTGAGAGTGGCGGTGAAGAGGAGGGTTTGCCGCGAGGCGGGGAGTTGGTCGATGATGAACGAGAGCTCGGGCGCAAAGGTCGGCGTTAGCAGCCGGTCGGCTTCGTCGAGAACCTGAGCGGTCACGCACTCAAGAGTCAGCCAAGCTTGTCCTCTTTGCGCGAACTGGCGTGGTTTGCGGCACGGGTGCGAATGTGGGACTGACCAGGAACTTGACCCGCCCGAGATTCCACTCTCCTTGGTTGCTCTTGATCAAGTCGACAAGTCGTCCGGGTGTGGCAATAAGAACGTGCGGCCGCTTCTTCAGCTCGATGGCTTGGTGCATCATGTCCATTCCTCCGACGATGACGGCCGAATGCAAGTTGACTGCCGCGCCGAGTACGCGGAACTGCTCCGAGATCTGGAAGGCAAGCTCGCTGTGTACGTGGCGAGACGGGATTAGTTCCGAAATCTTGGGCCGTCGTTGCGAGGGCACGCGCAGGAAACACGAACGCACCGAGTTGGGGTGAGGACGATTCCGAAGAAGCCGTACGGGTCTTTCGCGAGCGCCTGCAAAATGGGCAATGCAAATGCGATGGTCTTTCCCGAACCGGTTTGAGCGGACCCGATACAGTCGGCGCCTGTTTTGTCGAGGGAGGAGATGGTGGCTGATGAGCACGACCGCCACTCCTGCGCGGGAATGGATCCGGACATGGGCTCGGCGTACCTTTGAGAATAGCTGGAATGCAGGCAGCCTGTACTGCAGTCGGTTTCCGGATTGCCATAGCCTGGAGCGCCTTGCAGAGGAACGGCTCGACGCCGAGCGAAGCGAACGTGGCTCGCTCTGGAGGCGGTTCGAGTGCCGAGGTCGAGGCAACTGGCAATTGTGAGTCTAGTTCTGCCATCCTTTTAACCCCTCGACGAGTGCAAGAGTGTGGACGAGAGAGACGAGAGTTGACGCTGAAGCACCTCGAATGGCCGCGAGCTGATCGACGAGCTCAGGCGTCGACAATTACACGCTATACCCTTGACTGTAGTGCAGGCTGAGACTGCAGCTGCAGAGCATGGCGACCGCTTTGATCGAGCACGTGCTCGCTCACCAGCTCGCGCAGAATGACGCCGTGCCGGCTGCAGCTGCTCACGTCGCCAGCTTGATTCAACAACAGCGCATCATCGCACACGCAGAACTCGAAGAGGGACTCAACGGTCCAGTCATTCACAGGTACGCTTACGCTGGGTACCTGCCTGCCCCAACTCCGGGCGCCGGCGGGTATCGACTTGATCCTCTCAAGATATCCCATTTCCGATTGCTGATCATGACCGCATCTATAACCAGGTGGCAGCTGCGTCTGACCGCCCTGCTGAGTGCATCCAATGCGCCCGAAGTCCGCACCGCCGGGTTCCGACTCTTCCTCGAAAGTTTCGCTTCCTCGACGACCCTCCTCCTCGCCGCCGGAAAGACGACTCTCACAGCGGCGCAGTCGGTCCTCGCATCGCCCAAGTCCGACCCGACCTTGTTCCTCTCGGCGCTCGAGATCGCCAGGCTCATCTTGGCCAAGAGCACGTGGCATCCCGAATGGGCGCGCGAAAACGTCGGCGCGCAGACGGTGCAGAAACTCGTCAGCAGGCTCGTCGAGGCCGCCAGCGCGGACGGCAGCGAGGTCAGTTCTGGGTGACTCGCATATTCGTGCTTCTCGGTGCGCGAGACTGACCCCGTGGTCTCGCAACAGGTCACTTTACCTTGCGTCGCGACCATCGTGACTCTCATCCCGCTCTATCCGACCGCCCTCCGCCCTCTTGCGCCTTCGTTCCACACCCTCGCAGTCTCGCTCCTGACAGAAACTACGTCAGCGTCGTACAGTGACGCGGGCGCGCAGCTCTTTGTGTCGCTGTACCTCCTCGCGCCCAAGGGCAAGGACGGCTTGCGGGAAGCCTGGCGGACTGGTATCGAAGCTCTGATCGGCAGCATCGAACAGCTCGCGACGTACGTGGTCAGCGGTATCTTTTCCGAAGGTGCGTAACGCTCAGACCTGAGCAGATTCCGGATGCGTGGGTGCCGAAGCGATCTCTGACCGAGTGACGGTTTGCAGACGTGTCCTACAACCACGCCTTGTCCCCGCTTGCCATGCCCGAGCTTCCGACCGCCGATCCGAGCTCGGCGCTCGCTCGCCTGGAGACTCTCAACAAGGTCGTGCTCCTCGCGCTCCGCACCCCGACGACCGAAAAGGCCGGTCCGGTCACCGTCCCGCTCGGAGCCCTCGTCGAGCTCGGAGTGCGCCTCGCGTCCTTCTCGACCGCCACACCCATCAAGGAGCGCACGGATCCGTCTGTCCGAACGGCGACCTATGCCCTGTTACCCCGGCTCCAAGTCCAAGGCTGCCAGCTCCTCGCTCAGCTCGCCCTCTCCACCACTTCGCAACTCGCCACGCACGCAACCGTGATCCTGACCACGCTCGCCAAGACGTTGACGACGTACGAGCCCCGCTCGCCGATGCGTCCCGCGATCTCGACGGCGTACGCGCTCGTCCTGCAAGGGCTCGGCGCGGCGGTCGATCCGGAAGAAGGCAAAAAGTCGCTCGCGCGCGTGTGGCGAACCACCCTCGAAGACGTTGGCGCGGTCGCCCTCGAACCGTTGGTGGTCGCTCAGAACGCTGGCGAAGGCAAGAACGGGAGCGGCAGCGGGACGGGCTCGGGCTCGGGTGGGAACAGCCGGCGCGCAAAGAGGCAGCGCATGTACGACCCGAGCGAGTCGATGGCGCAGAAGCGCGTCGTCGTCGACGAGGTCGACCTCGAGATTGCGCAACGTGGTCTGGCTAGTGAGTGGTCGAATTTGAGCGGCTTACACTTTTGTAACCTGCCCTCGTATTGACTTTGGCTCTCCTACTACTCGCTCGCAGCCCTCGAACGGCTCGCACGCTGCCCGCACGCGCACTTCCTGCCGCCGGCGCTGCAGCTCGCGACTTCGCGCATGCTCCTCTACCTGACGCTCTCCCCGTCCTTCTTCCTCACGCACCCGCTCGCTTCGACTTCGACCGCCTTCTTCCCCTTGACATCAGCGAACCAGGCTCTCGACGTGGCTCGCCAGTCCCCTGCTTTCCGGCGCGGGGTCGTCTCTGCCCTGCAAGCGACCCTCGAGCAAGGTCTCGGCGGAGCCGGGCTCGAAGAAAAGGCCGTCGAGGTGTGGCGACGAGGTGCGAACGACAGCGACGACCAAGTGCGCCTCGTCGCACTGCAGGGACTTGCTCGCTTCGGTGGGATCATCCACCCCGTCCTCCCGCCGCAGCAGCCCAATTCGACTTTTGCCCGGATCCGACACGAGCAGCGAGGAGGTTTCGTCGGTGATGAGGAGGACTATCAAGAGACGGCCGAGGCTTTCCGCTTGCGGGTTGAACCGGTGCGAGAGGCGCACGAAGATGAGGAACAGCGGATGCACGTGGAGGAGAAGAACGCAGCTGCGGCACGGCAGGAGGAGGAAGAGGAACGGAGACGCAAGACTACTACCGCGGCGGCGGCGCAGGAGCCCTCCACGACAGCGTTCAAGAGCGCGACTACGACGACCTTCTCGGCATCGTCGTTCGCGGCGCCGCCACCGGTCGGTGCGACCTCGTCCAGCGCCGCGCCGAGCTTCTCGGCGTTTGCGGCGCCTGCCTTTGGGTCCGCTGCCTTGCCGGCTGCGGCGGAGGCGGTACCCACCGAGTCGACAAGCACTTTCAAGGCAGTCGAGATCGTCGCCCCTTCGTCCTTCATCGAATCCTCTACCTCTGCCAACCGCGACACTCAAACCACCAAGGCAGCGGAGACGGAAAAGCCTCTCGGGGGCGCGGGCCGCAGAGATGGAAAGGACAGCGATGCGGACGACGATGTTGACGATGAGATGCCGGCGATAGACTTGGGCGGCAGCGACGAGGAGGAGTAGATTTTGCGTGCACGCGCAAAGGCGTGTTTTCAACCTCAAAAGCTGGTTTCCTTTCCTTTCTCACCTGACGTGCACGGCCGATCATTTCACTCTCTCCTATGGCTTTTTGCTCAGTTGTCGACGTCCGGAGTACATACTGTACACCGCAGAAAGATGTCTTGCCTTTTCCCCGGCCTTGACTGCGGCTCCGGCGAGCGGCTCGCGGCGACGACGATCGACGAGGGAGGGTCTCGTCTCCTGTACACGACTATATACCTGCGAGAGTCATCCGCCCGCAAAAACGATGAGCTCGCCCTTCCCGTTCGAGATGCACGCGGTCACGCCGTCGAACGCGGCGCACACGATCCCCGAAACGCTGCGCCTGATCAAGGCCCTCGCGCTGTTCGAGCGCGACCCGGACGCCGTCGTCACGACCGAGGAGTTGCTCCGACGGGCGTTCTTTGGCGATGACAAGGCCGGCGGACGGACGTACGCCGAGTGTGTCCTCGTTTATGAGGAGGGCAAGAAGCCGGAAGACGAGGGGGCAAAGGCTATTGCTATGGCGGTCTGGTTCTATACTTTTTCGACCGTGAGCACTTTTGGGTTTCTTTCCTTTCCGCTTGGACAAGAGCACCGAGAGCTTACCGTGGGATCCGCTGCAGTGGACTGGCCGAGGCGGTCTTTAGTACGTCGCCTTTGCGAGGCCCCGATTCTACCGAGAAGCGGACCCATTCTAACTCTTTCCTCGACTCCGTCCAATAGTCTCGAAGACCTCTTTGTCGAGGAGCCGTACCGCGGCAAGGGTATCGCGAAGAAGCTGTTCCAGCACCTCGGCAAGATCTGCGACGAGCGGGAGTTGCCCCGGATGGAGTGGGTCGTCATCAACTGGAACCAAGAGGCGATCAAGGTCTACGACAAGATGGGATCGCTCACGGTGAGCCCAGATTGCCGATGTTTGGCGCAAGAGTTGGGCCGGCACGGGTCTGACGCAGTAACATTCTCGCAGATGTCCGAGTGGGACCTCCGCCGGCTCGAGGGGAACGCACTCAAGAAGCTCGCCCAGTAAATAGACGAATAAGCAGCGCTCGCTTGATCACAAAATGACCATGCAGAGTGGCGAAATGACAAAAAAGCGGAGCGTCAAGCGCCTCTGGCTGCTGTGTCCAAGTCTCCAGGGCGAACTGGGTGCAAGCTGATTACAAGGAGGAAGGTGTACAACAAACGAGAGATGCTGTCTACTGAGTCGCCTGTAGCCGCTGCTGCAGTTCGCCATGCCGTGCCTGCAATACGGCCAATTCCTCTTCGCTGCGCAAGGTTCCGAAGCTGGTCAGCATGGAATGCATCTGAGCCGGACAAGCAGATCGAACCGAGAGGGCAGGGGTTACGTACAGTGCGAAGCAGCCGATCTCGAGCTGCATGTTGCCCGAGACGAGTTCTTGCCACCTTCGTTCGAGCCGCGCGAGCGTCTCTCCGGCCTTTTCCTGGTCAGCTTTGCGCCTGCGGTTGACGCCCTCGACGACCTCCTTCGACTCGGTCGCCTCGTTCTCGACGCGCTGGATGGCATTCTCGAGCGCAAAGTTCTCGACGCGCCACTTGTTGGCGCCGAGTTGTTGCAAGAGGGTCCCGTTGACGGTGCGGAGTCGCTGGTGTTCGAGTTGGGCGAGCGAGCTCTTGTACGCGCGTTCCCACGCGTCGACGTCGTCGAGGTCGTCCTCGCTCGGGAACGGCATCGCATAGCGGGTCGTGTCGAGACCTTGTTCGCCGGCTCGGAGGGGCCGTTTGCTCTCGACGCGGGCGAGTTCCTCGGCGAGGAGGGACCCTGACCCGGAAGGGAGCGGTCTCGGCGGCGGCAGGTGGGCCAAGTTGGTCGGTGCCTGCGAGGGCGTCTTTGGGAGGAGGGACCGCAGTTCGACCGCGATCTGCGAGTTGAGCACCGCACGGAGTTCTGCGCGCGCACGCACCCAGGTCTGCTGTCAGTGTGTTTGCTTCGGTGACTAGCTTCGGAACTGTACGCACGCGGGTAGGCTTCGAGGTCATTGTCGTAGTCTGTTGGATCGGAGGTCAGCGTCGAGGTCGCGATCAGCAGGGCCAAGGGCGCGGGGACGCAGCGTACAGGGCAAGCTGTCGAGCTGCATGTCGCTCGTGGACGCCATCCCTGCCATCGTTTGTCCTTGAAGAGTCGAAAGTCAGCTGTTCACTGGGACCCAGGATCAGCGTCGGAGCCCGACACTCGGAAACTCACACACGGCACGGTAAATTCGAGTAGTTAGCTTGCTAGACTTGTTATTATCTACGTAACTGTTCAATTTGGCCAGTACACCCGGCTGTGCGTGAGAAAAGCGACCGGCTCTCTGTCTCCGGATCCTCTTGCACATTGCCGGGCTCGCTGTCCTCCGGCTTTTCGCGCCTGCTCGACTCTTTTCCTCCTGTATCTGGTGCACTCTAGACCCGCATCGCTTGAACGCCATGGCCGACGCAGAACGAACCGCCCAAGACATCTCGAACGCCATCGTGCGCTCGCCTCCTTCTCTCTCCCCACTTCCAACTTACTCCGCGGCTCATCGCTCTCACTGCCCGTGACAGGACCTCGAGGTCATCGACAGGGACTTGTACCGCTCAAAGGAACTCTGGAAGGTACGCCGCCCAGAGACTGCCCTCCGGCAAGACACCCGAGTTGACCCCTTCTCCATCGCGACATCCGACACAGCCCTCGGAAGGACGCGGCGTCTTTGGTGGACAGATCATCGGCCGTACGTCATGACGGACGCATGGGTTCTGCAGGCTACGCAACTGACCGCGCCTTGCGAAACCCTCGAGCAGAAGCAGCCTGGGCCGCCGTCCAGTCTGTCCGCCGCGACGATGTCAGTTCGTTCTCAAAGTCTCCTCGCGTAAAGCAAGGCTGACCTTTCGAGAGAATTACAGGAGAAGAAGCATTTGCACAGTCTCCACGCCTACTTCCTCAATTTCGGAAACGCCGACATCCCCGTCCTGTACCAAGTCCAGCGCCTCCGCGACGGCCGCTCGTACGCCACCAGGACCGTCCTCGCAACGCAGCAAGGCGTTCCGATCTTTACCCTCACGGCCTCGTTCTGCCACGACGAACCGAACCAGCCGATCCGACAGATGCCGCTCCCGCGATGGCCGCTCGACGCCGGCGCGCACGGCGGAATCGACCGCGAAGAGAGCGGCTCGGCGACGGCGGCGGTCCAGGGGCGGGGCAAGATCCCCGAACCGGAGGACTGCGACGCCACCGAGGAGGTCCTGATGCGCGCGCTCGCGGCGGCCAAGAACCTGCCGAAAAAGCTGCAAGAGTTGTGAGTTCCGAAGCTCGGTCTCTTTGAGGGGGCTTTCCGTCTCGACTGACTCGAATGTCTCTACCTGTTGCAGTGTCGAGCGGCAAGCGTCTGAGCGTCGGCAGTCCTCGATCGAGCTCCGTAACACGGACAAGTGCGTCGCTCACCAACCTGTCCCGAGGGACCGTAAACGGAAGTCTTGACGCTCTGGATTGGGAATCCGCGCAGGAAACAGCTCGGCACCCTTTTCTCGTACGACAAGAACCCGAGCAAACCGCAGCAGTGAGTGGATGTTTCTCATCCGCCGGTCCGCAAAACTGGGAAGAACCTGATGCTCACGTGACTCGGCGGCCCTGCAGGCAACTCTACTGGTTCCGCTCGCGCGCAACCGTGCGACAAGACCCCGACTTCCAAAAGGTGGGCAGCACGCGTCCTCTCCTGGGCTCCTCCTGGTTGATCGTGCCATCGCTAACTCTTGACATCCGTCGCGCGACGATAACAGTGCGTCTTGGCGTATGCTTCCGACCTGAACTTTATCGGAACGGCGGCTCGCGCGACGGGACTTGGCTCTCACACCACGCCGCGCCTCGGCATGCTCGCGGTAAGTGCATTCCCGAGGTCTCGCAGGGCTGTCAAGTTTGATGTCTGACGACCGTCTCCCGCAGTCTCTTGACCATTCCATGTACTTTTACGACAACACGGTCGACGCGCACGACTGGTGAGCAAGCAGAGTCGCCACCTTTACACTGGTTAATCGCCGCATCTCTGACACTCGATTGGGTTGCTGCAGGAACCTGTTCTACATGAACTCGAGCATCACTCGCAGCGGCCGCGGACTCGTTCACGGGCGTATCTACAAACGCGACGGTACCCTTGCTGGTGAGCCTCTTGATAGCCGATCTGACCCGGTTCCGAAACACCGAATGCTGACTGTGCGCCGTCTTCGCCGGAACAACAGTGGTCTGCGTAAGTCGCCGCCGGCGCATGTGCCTTCTTGCCGTCCGTTCACTGACCCCTGATCCGCTTCTATATATGGCAGACTCAGGAAGGCGTCGTTCGCGCAGCGCTCTAATGGCGGATTGCTCGAAGAGGTGGCAGGCCTTGTTGTTTCCTTCTTCCTTGCCTTGCCCAATCGCCTCACGGATGTAGTTGTTAAAGACGTGTAACAGACAGGTCTATGAATGCAGTGCGAAGGCGCCGACGAGTAAGAGACGACTTCTAATGAGAAACGACAGGTCTAAAAGACACGGGACAATCTACATGTGCGTAATGCGAGAGGGGGGAGAGCTCTATGCGACCGACTTGCGGTGGCGAGTGCAGAACGCCTCGAGACGCTCGCAGGCGTCGAGGAGGACGGGGAGGGGCGTGGTCGTGACGAAACGGATGAAGCCGTCGAGCCGGAAGCACGCGCCAGGGAGGATAAAGACGCGCTCCTCCTTGTGCAAAGCGGTGACGAATTCCTTGTCGTTGGCAAAGTCGAGACCTTCGTAGCGACAGATGAGGTACATCGCTCCCTGCGGGAGATATGGCTTCAAGCCCGGGATGCGGGACAAGCGCTCAAAGAGGGCCTTGCCGACGCGTTCCAGTTCGGCCATCGTGTCGAGATAGAACGACTCCTTCGTGTTGGCCAAGATGGCCGGCAGCGCTCGCTGCATGATCGACGTCGGCCCCTGGACGCGGAAGGCCCACTTGCCGAGGCCTTGCCGCACGTTGACGAGGACGCCTTGCGGGTCGTGGACCACGATCCAGCCGAGGCGGTGACCGGGCGCGAGCCAGCGCTTCGAGATGGCACCGACGACGAGACACGGTGCGGAGCCGCAGATCGAGGCGTACGGGGTGAAGACGCCGCGGTTGAACTTGCCCTCGATGCGTGGCTCCGAGGCGGCGGCGGGAGTCGGGCCCGTGACGCTCCAGGCGAGACCGGCGTAGACTTCGTCCGAGATGACGACGACTTGGTGGCGGTTCATGACGGCTGCGATTGCGCGGAGATGCTCGGCACTCCAGTTGCTGCCGCAGGGGTTGGAAGGGCTGGGAGGGACGGAATTGGGGAAGGGACGGTATTGGAGAGAGATGCCGAAAGTCGGGAGAGACGTCACGAAATTGGGGAGAGACGTCAGCTTCCGTGTTCTCTGTCGAAGGTGACTTTTGACGCTCAAGGGGAAAAGGGTGTCAAGAAGACTGACTTGTTGAGCATGACGAAAGCCGTATTCTCGTCAATGAGCGACTCGAGGTGAGGGATGTCGACCTCCCAGTTCTGCTCCGGAAGCAGGTCGTAGTAACGGATCTCGCAGTTGGCGACGGCCGACATGGTCTCGTAAGCGGTAAAGAGCGGTTTCGGGAACAGGACGTTCTTCCCTTCCTCGGCAAGGACGCTGATGGCCATCTCGAGAGCTCCGGACGCTCCGTGGGTCATGACGACGTCTCCGGCGGTGATCCTCCAGTTGCCGTTCGGGCCCTCGTCAAAGTAGTTGGCGACTGCGAGCCTCGCGTCGGGGTAACCGACCGATTCTGGGTAGCCGAGCGCGCGACCGCTCTTGAGAGACTCCTCGATGGCGGCGATCGATTCGGGCGCGGGCGGCATGTTGCCAAAGACTGAAGGGTCGCCGAGTCCGAGGTTGATGAGCGGCTTGGCGACGCCTGCCTCGGGAGGGGCGCTCAAGTCGATGGCAGCGAGGACTTCGCGGATGGCTGCAAACAAGACGCCACTCAACACGCGTTCCTGTTTCGAGGTGTATAAGAGTCTGCCGACTCACGGTTCGAGATCCGCTGCACCGTCTTGCTGACCGGGACCGTCTTCCATGGCTTTGTCGGAGCGGCGGCAGATGCTGGCTCGGTCGGGTCGTGGATCGACACTGGCGACATGTTGCTCGATGGGGTGGCAAGCGAGTGGCCGCGATACAGCAGAGTCTAGCGATGGATCAGGCAACCTCCGTACGGCGCTTGGAGCACGAGCAAATCGTGCAAAGCGTGAAAGATAGGGAAACCGCGGCTTACCGGCGACCGGACTTCGTTGCTCGGCGTTTGCGGCGAAGTCCCGAGTCAACAAGTCGACGCCTCCCCTCAGGCAACGTGAGGCGGTCGCCGACTCGCCAAGACTCGCTTCGAAGAGCTGCGCTCTGCATCTTGCATGTATAGTCTCGGCCCACTGGCTGCTCCGAGGCCCGCCCATCAAGTTCAGCGAGTCCGTGCGCTCAGCGCTACTGCGCTCCTGTGCATGTCTGCTCCGGGTCCCCCTCGGGATGTCCGCGGACATGCGTCGTTCGCTTAGAATCTCTGGGCCCATGCTTCGCGCTCGACTCTATACGCTTGACAGTGCTCTAGTCAGCGACGAAACACTCGCTCTTCTAGGCGTCGCTACCGAAAGATGGGCCCCTTCCAACTCGTCTCGCCGGTCAAGCTGTTAGAATCGAGCTTCGCCGCAGGGACCATCTTTGCTTTCGCCTGCGCGTGCACATTGCTCAACCTAGCAGTGATTGGGATGCGAGCGTACGCATTCCACGGTAAGCTACCTTCGCGCTTATGCCTGCTGTCCATTCTGGATTCGTGCCGCCTAACCCGTCCGAATCTCGCAGTTTTAGAGGCATGGTCAACCTTGGTCGACGTCGAAGGCATCGCATACTCGGTCTTGGTCTCGATCATGTGGCACATCTTGCTTCTGTTCCTGCTTGTCGACGTTATTGCGACCCTTCTCACCCCGTCGCGGGACTTGCAAGCAGGCACCGTCATTTCGTTCGCGGTGAGCCAAACTGGGCACACGGGTCGCAGCTAGTCCCGCAGAGTTGGCTTACGCGTTTTTACCTCCACAGATCGTGTCCATCATGCAACTGCCTTTGGTGGCACTCTTCCTCAAGTGGGAAACGTCACCGTCGACGAGCCGCGCCTTGAGAGGAGCTTGTGCGAACTTCTGACTCGTTCTCTTCTCATGCGCGCCCGGAACTAATCCAGAATCAATACTCCTATAGGCGTGCTGACCGCGCATTCGTCCTCGTGCGACGGGTGGTGGTCCCGCGTTAGGGTGGTCACGATCACCAGCTCCTCCGCCTCGTGTTTCCTTCATCTGCTCCTCGTCGTGCTGGCTCTGCGTTACGTGCACTCGCGGCCGGAAACCCCCCGAGACTTTTTGATCGGCCGGAGCAACGGCCGCCAACGAGGAGGCGCACTCAGCAAATCCGGTCGTCCGACTCGAAGCAAATCAACTCGAGGAGGCAGCGGCCGCGTCAAGGGCGAACTGCAGCACTTGCGTCAAGACGTCTCGGACTGGAGCGACAAGCTCTCTCGCAGTCGCAAGTCGTCGGTTCGGAGTGGCGCGTCAAGCACGGGGCGACGCTCGAGCGCCCCTCCGGCGTACTCTAGCTCGGACGACGATGACGAGCATCCGGCTCCTGCACCCCTTCGAGCCCCGGGATCGACGTCCCTCCATAACGCTCACCCCGTTCACACGGACTCGGACGCTTCCGAGCCAATCAAGGGGGCGTCTGCAACCGCGCGGCGGGCTTAAAAAGCGCTGAAGCGCGGGCTTCCCCGTCGCGGGATTCAGCTTTATCCATCCGCGGTGGCAATAAATCCGACGTTCAACGCGCCCCTCTCCTCTTGCCCATCACACACACCCGTAGAATTCCCCTCCTGTCCATCTCCCGTCCATGTCTTCGCGTAACAGAAATTCTCCGGCTCGACCTTCGAACAGCAGTGAATTCGATTCAAAGTGGCGCGGAGATTCTTCGCAGCTTCTGGAGAGATATTAGACAATACAAACGCGCCAACTAGCCTGGACCATTGACTCCCTTGCATGTGAACGTCAACAATCGGAAAAGTCGGTGTAAAATTTTCAGCTGAGCGCGCGGGCGACGTCGCGACGAAGAAGGACGCCGGACGACAGCGACCGACAACAGACTTGCTCGCCATCTAGACCACGGTAGAGGGCGTAGACGACCCTTCTATGGCACGCAAAGGCCGGCGCGCGCCACCAAAGCGCGCGGCCGCGACTGCCACCGAGCCTTCGCCGGCTCCGGACGTCGACGGCGACAACTCGGCAACGGCGCCTCTTGAGACCGTGGCGACCTCACCAGCCGATCCGGGACGATCTCAGCTTTCGATCGAGCCCAAGCGCGAGGATCTCGGTGCCGATGATGACGAGAAAATGGCCACGCTCTCGGACGACCCGTCGCGGGCACCCTCGATGGCAGACGACCATGCGCTCACGAACGAGGCCGACGGCGCCGGTGTGAGCCAGGGGCTCTCGAGCGATCAACCGACGCAGGCGCCGTGGCAGGCCGGGTCGTCAGAGATTAGTCACTTCCCTGCTGGCTTCAGCCTGCCGCCGATTCCCTCAACTTCGTCCGCCGTATTGCCCGCGCGGACAGACTACGCGCCAGAAGAGATTGCGGCGTGGCGGGAACGACAGATCGATGCAAAGCAGGCCGAGGTGCGTTGGATCTTCATCCCCTTTGCTTTCAAGCCCGAAACTGATCAATCCGCCTGCGACAGCTTACGGCCATCGTCGACAAGCACGACGACTACGTTCGCGAACTATTCCATCTCGACCGCTTCGTAACGCTCATCGGGTTTGACCCGGCCGTCGCGAAAGGTTTGCACATTTCATGTCATCGTACTGGGACGAAGGACGATGTTGGAGCTGATGCGATGCTGTCCACATAGCCGACCGATCCGACGTTTTTCAATTGTTTCAAGCAAACTATGACCTCTTCCTCAACGCTGCCTCGGACGGCGTGACTGGGTCCAGCGGGCGGAGAGGAACCCGACGAGCCACCACCGATCGCAAAGTCAGCGCGCTCGCAGGTGGCGCCGAAATTGCGTCCGGTCGCAAGAAGGGCAAAGCCAAAGCCGAGGGCGAAGACGACGAGATGTGGTCGGTCTACGACGAGAATGGCCGCACTGGACCGAAGAAGAAGGGGCTCGGGAGCGCTCGCGGCAAGAAGACCAGCGGCAGTCCTTCCTCGCCGGGAGTCGGAGGATCACCTTCGCCTGCCCCTTCCGCATCGCGATACAAGAAGCGTCCCTCCCTCGTGTCGACGACGCCGTCGCGCGCGGGCTCGCAGGCGCCGTACTTTTTCCCGGTTCCGCCAGAGGGACAAGCCGTTTACGAGCCCGTCGTGGCCAAAATGGACGAGCTGCCGAATATGCTCAAAGACGACCTCCCCCCGCTATCACCTCGCGCCGTCAAACGCCGCAAGATTTTGCTCGAGTCGGGCGTGACGTACACACATCCGATGCAAATTCCGCCGGATCCCCAGTTCGACTTTTCCTTGGCCCGCCTCCTCGAGTCTTATGTCTCGCTCGACGACGATATCGACATCGAGCCGCCTCCGACCGAGGAGGAGCTCGACCAGCGTGCCGAGTACGAGCTCGATATTCTCGATCAAGTCGAAGCGATCCGGGCCGAAGGGCGCGAGCTTTACAACCCGGACCGCACGGCCGAGGACGAGCCCAAACGGGCAAAGGACCACCAGGACTGGCTCGTCGAGCACGCGCTCCACTTTTCGCATCTCGTCGCGCAAGAACGCAAGGCCCACGTCGCTCTCGCTCGCAAGACGGCGCGAATGGTCACGAAGCACTTTGACGAGATCCGCGGAAAGGAGGAGAAGGAGCAGAAAGAGATTGAGCGGAACCAGAAGGCACTCGCCCGCTGGACTATCCGCGAAGTCCGCAAGAAGTGGAAGCTTGCGACCGGGGTGAGCCTGACCTGTTCGGTCTTGCGATAGAGCATGGATGCTGACGCCCGCACCACCTTCCAGGTTGTCCGTGCGCGCTTCAAGGAGGAACAAAAGGCGGAGCAGAAGCGTCTCGGCAAGCAGCAGCTCGACCTGATGCTCAACAAGTCGACTACGATGCTCCAGGCGCAGCAGCTCGAAATGGCCGGCGAGGAGTCGTCCGACGAGACACCCGGCGTCTCTGAAGACGAGAGCGATGGCGAGGAGGAGGACGAGGAGGAGGAGGGCGAGGAGGAGGCAGGAGAGAGTGAGGCCGAGTCGGAGGGTGCCGCCGTGAGCGAAACCGCTTCGGAAGCAACTCCGGCCCCGTCACGCTCAGCACGCGCAAATCCTCGCCGGACGACTGGTCGGTCGCGCTTGTCGGTTTCGGCGACGCCGGCCGACACGCCTCTAACAGGAGAGGACGACGACGCGGATGAATCGGGCGATGCCGTCTTTGCCGGTGCCACCGAGAGCGACGCCGAGCGCGAAGCCGAGGACGATCAGTTTGCCGCAGAAATGGAGGAGGACGAGGCAGGTGGTGGTGACGACGACGACGAGATGGCGAATCTGGCTGCCGAGGCGGACATGCCAATCGAGGAGCTCTTGCGGCGGTCAGGATACGCCGCCATGGTCGCCGAAGAGGAGGCTGGCGTTGCGTCGTCAGACGGTCCGACACCGGGGGCCGCCCCGACCGAGCCGGCCCCACCAGTCGCCGAGTCGACTGAAACGTCGAACGGCGAGACGTCGAATGCCGCTCCTTCACCTTCCACGCCGGGGACGTCTGCGCCCGCGGGTCCCGAGTTGACGGCCGAGGAGAAGGAAGCCGAAGCAATGTCGGAATTCGGCTCTGAAGCTGGCGAGGAAGGGCGAGACCAGGAGGACGAGCAACTCGAGCAGGAGATGGAGGCGGACGAGGGCGAATCGGACGACGAGGAGATGAAGGGTCTCGCCGAGGACGCCGATCTCCCCATCGAAGAGCTCATGCGCAAGTACGGGTACGGCCCGAATGCCGACACCGCGGCCTCGCCTGCCGATGCCGATGCCGACGCCGACGGTGCCGCCAACTCCGAAATGAAGGTCGAGCCGGACGATGCAGCCTCGGAGGGCATCAAACCCGAAGCGCGATCGCCCAGTGCTCACGCCAGCGATGCCGGAGATGCCGAGGATATCGAGGAGATCACCTCTGATGCCGTCGCAGCGGAGAAAGCTGCGCGCGAGACTGGTCTCGGCGCAGACCGTCAAGTCGTCCATTTCAAGCCGCCGTTCCTTCTTCGCGCGACACTTCGACCTTACCAGCAGGCCGGTCTGGAATGGCTCGCGAGTTTGTACACGGGTGGCGTGAACGGGTGAGTATGTCATCGATTCACAAAGCAAGGTCAAAGTCACTGACCCTGTCCTGCACCCTCACAGCATTCTCGCCGACGAGATGGGTCTCGGAAAGACTATCCAGACCATCGCTCTGCTCGCGCACCTCGCTTGCGACAAGGGCCAGTGGGGTCCGCATCTCGTCGTCGTGCCGACCTCGGTCATGCTGAACTGGGAGATGGAGTTTCGCAAGTTCCTGCCGGGCTTCAAACTCCTCACCTACTACGGCACGCAAAAGGAACGCAAAGAGAAGCGTAAAGGCTGGAACACGGAGAACGCCTTCCACGTCTGCATCACCTCGTACCAGCTCGTCCTCGCCGACCAATACATCTTCCGACGCAAGCCCTGGCACTACCTCATCCTCGACGAGGCCCACCACATCAAGAACTTCCGGTCTCAGCGGTGGCAAACTCTACTCGGCTTCAATGCTCGACATCGCTTGCTCCTGACGGGAACGCCATTGCAGAACAACCTCATGGAGCTGGTAAGAGTTGCCTCTCGTTCACTCATGGAACCAACCGCGAAGCCGAAGCGGAGAGTCTGACACCGGAGGCTTCCCGCAGTGGTCGCTCCTCTACTTCTTGATGCCGCAGGGTCTCGCCGCGGACGGTTCCGGTCCATTCGCCGAACATAGCGACTTCCAAGCGTGGTTCTCGAACCCGATGGACCGCGCGATCGAGAACGGCGAGGTGATGGACGCCGAAACACAGGCCACCGTCAACCAGCTGCACACGATCTTGCGTCCGTATCTACTGCGACGTCTCAAGGCGGAGGTCGAAAAGGAGATGCCCGGCAAGACCGAGTCCGTCATCTACTGCCGCATGTCGAAACGCCAACGGTACCTCTACGACGACTTTATGTCTCGCGCGCAGACTCGCGACACGCTCTCGTCCGGGCACTTCCTGAGCATCATCAACTGCCTCATGCAGCTGCGCAAGGTCTGCAACCATCCCGATCTGTTCGAAGTTCGGCCGATTGTCACCTCGTTCTCGATGCAGCGTTCGGTCGCTTCGAGCTTCGAGCCGGCCGAGTTGCTCGTCCGCAAGCGACTGCTCGAGGAGTCGCCCATCGCCAAGATGGATTGGTCGACGTTGACGCTGGTCAAGCCTTGGCAGGAGGAGACGACGACGACGGTGGCTTCGCAGGTCCGGATGACGCTCGATGCCTCCGCCGCTTTCCCGTACCTCCACCAAGTCCCGGTCGACGTCGATTTGTACAACGCACCGCCGCGCGACACCAAGTCGATTGCCGGCTGGACGCGGTATCAGTCGTGGTACGAGCACCGCGCAACCCTCTCCCGCTTGGACCGGCTGGCCACCATCAACCGTCGACGGTGTATCGCGTCTACGCCCTACTTCGGCGCCGACCTCCTCCGGATTCTCCGAGAGCCAGGGCGCCGCGCGACTCTTTTCCCCTCCGATACTCCCGGTTTGACGCGCGACGCCGATTTCCGCACGACGTCCCTCACCAACATGGTGCTGTCCCATGATCAGCGAGCGGCGACCCTCGACGACACGATCTCGACGTTTGCGTTCGCAACTCCGGCCGTGCGCGCGCACGACATGGCACACCACGCCCTGCCCGGGATGACGCAGGACGACATCGACGACATCGAGGAAGAGGCTCCTGCCGAGCTGCTGCATCTGCCCTCGACCAAATTGACGGTCGCCTTCCCCGATCGGTCTCTCCTCCAATACGACTGCGGCAAGCTCCAGAAGCTGGACGAGCTCCTGCGGGAGTGCAAGGCCGGCGGCCACCGCGCTCTCATCTTCACTCAGATGACGAAGGTTCTCGACATCCTCGAGGAATTCCTCTCGTACCAAGGGTACCGGTACCTCCGTCTCGACGGTTCGACCAAGATCGAACAGCGACAAGCCCTGACGGAGCGCTTCAACTCGAACGACAAGATCTTGTGCTTCATCTCGTCGACGCGCGCCGGCGGGCTTGGCATCAACTTGCAAGGCGCCGACACGGTCATCTTCTACGATTCCGATTGGAACCCTGCGCTTGACCGGCAGTGCCAAGATCGGTGAGTGTATCTCGCCTTTGATGCGAGACTTTCCCATGCTGATCCGTGACATTTCACCCAGTGCCCATCGGATCGGTCAGACCCGCGAAGTCCGAATCTGGCGTTTCGTCACCGAGCACTCGTGAGTTTGCTGGGCGCAGTGTCTTTATTTCGCACGTCAGTCCCGTTCTGACACGCATCCTCGGCTGCAGGATCGAGGAGAACATGCTGCGAAAGGCCAATCAGAAGCGCAAGCTCGACCAGATGGTCATCGCCGAGGGTGACTTC
Organism: Rhodotorula mucilaginosa; assembly: GCA_034406715.1. Classification (NCBI taxonomy): domain Eukaryota; kingdom Fungi; phylum Basidiomycota; class Microbotryomycetes; order Sporidiobolales; family Sporidiobolaceae; genus Rhodotorula; species Rhodotorula mucilaginosa. The sequence goes on from CP137865.1 coordinate 672,090, forward strand.
ACCACCGACCACCTGCAACGGCTCGACTGGCGAGACTATCTCGACGAGAACCAGCTGGCGGACCTCGGCGTGGACGCGACCGCCGGCGACGAAGGCGACACTGGCGCTGGCAAGGGCGCTGCGCAGTCGGCGGCCGAAATTCGTCAAGCTCTCGCTGCTGCGGAAGATGTCGAGGATGCCGCTGCTGCCAAGGCCGCCATCAACGAACTCGAGGTCGACCGCGGCGACTTTGCCGGTGAAGGCCAGCAAGCGTCAGGCTCGGCCGCGACATTCGGCAAAGACGGCCTCGTCAATACGGCGGCGGACGGTCAGAAGGAGGAAGAGGAAGACCCTCTTGCAGGCACGGTGGACGGCGTCATGATCAATTGGGTCGAGGAAGATTGGGACTATTTCCGGGATGCGTGATTCTGTCTGTCTTGTTCTGTTGGCGGTTCCTGTCGCATATCTCCACCCTGTGTGTTGTACTTCTCTCGAGCCACCGCATGCATGCATTCATCATCCTCTCTGTCGCCTTCTCCTCCATGCCGGTTCTCGTGTACGGCGTGAGGCGTGCTAAAGAAAGGAGTCTGCTCGAGCGCTATTAGCGTCCTCTTTGTCGGGCCACCTCTGCTCAAATCGCGAGCATGGACTGTCTACTTTGGCTTATGGCTCAAATTTGTGGCTACTATGTAGGCTCAAAGGCAGGGATAGCTATTCTGGGCACTATAAAAGGGCGCATGCGGAGGCGAGCGGCCTTTCTTCCCACAGCGTTAGCGACGGCAGTAAAGAAAATGACCTCGCGCCTCTCGGAGAAGCGATCCGCGTGCGGAGTTCCTGTTTGAGTGCAGACTAGGGCTGTAGAAAGGCTACTCATGCAAGAAGAAGAAGAAAAACCAAGGCCGAAACAATGTAGAGCCAAGACAGCAATACCGTCAGACGCTCTGAATCTCTTCGGGGCGCTTTTTGCCGCGGTTGGCACTTCTGCGCGCCTTTCGCAACGGTCTATGCCAGTTTCAAACAGTCCGGTTCCTGACCTCGTTCTTTCGCGGTGCTACGTTTGGTACGACGGTCAAAGATTGAGAAGGCGGTGGCGTCGCGACCTTTTGGGTAGCGCGGCGTCCCATCCCAGCCCAGCCTATGCGCATTCAGTTCACTGTATCCAGTCGGATTGCACAGATGCATGGCCTCGCGGTCGTCCGAGCGATGGAAGCGCGCGCGCGGGCGGCGACGGTTGACGCAAGCACCGGGGACAACCTCTGCCTCCCGGTGTTCCTCTCGATTTCGCTCGTTCTCTTCCCGGTGATTCTGACCTGTTTTGTACTGGCGTGCATATTCATGTTGACTGGAACAAGCGGTGGCGTTTGACACGTACCGGAGGGCCGACCAATTCTTCCGCATGCAAAGCAAGCTTTCTTCCGCACACAGGCAAGCTCTCGCAATCTCCCCTCTCAGACCCCGGAATAGCGAGCGGAAATGGTAGTTACAGATGTTGACACGGGTGAAACAGCAAGAGAGGGGCAGCGCGCAACTATGCAGAGAGGACAACGGCTGCTGTGAGGTATGAGCAAAAGGGGGGACAGGAAGACAAGAAAACAGGCGAGTCTAATGCTAGCAGGAGCGTGCAAGATTGGTCTCTACACATTCTTCATCTTTCCAGATTGCTTCGAGACCAATCGAGCACGCTCGATCTGCATTTGCGAATTCTTCGCAAGCATGGCCTTGTACTGGACAATCGTGATCTCGGACTTGGACAAGTCCTCAATCTTGCGGTCCTTGACCTCCCACAGCTGTTGCGCGACCTGCGAGATCAGACGGAAGTCGTGCGAGACGATGACGACGCCGCCGGTGAACGAGTTGATCGCCTTGGCGAGGGCGTCGATCGACTCCATGTCCAAGTGGTTGGTCGGCTCGTCGAGGAGGAGGATGTCGGGTCGCTCGATCGCGAGCTCGGCAAAGACGACGCGGTTTCGGAGACCGTCCGAGAGCTGGCTGATCGGCGCGGTCTGGTGCGAACCCGAGATACCGAACCGGCCGATCTGGGCGCGCCAGAACTGGATGTCCGCCGACGGGAACTTGGGCTTGAATTTGGACTCGAAGTACTCGAGCGGCGACTTGTCGTACGGGAGCTGGTCGGCCGAGTGCTGCGAGTACTTGGCGAGCTTGAGGGCCGGGTGGCGGTTGATCGAGCCGCGGATCGGCTGGAGCTGGCCGGTGACGAGGTTGAGCAGGGTCGACTTGCCGGTACCGTTCTGGCCGACGATGGCGATACGGCTGTCCATGTCGATACCGAACGAGAGGTCCTTGTACAGGGCGTGGTTGAGGTCGCCGTCGTACGAGAACGCGACGTCGTTGAAGGCGATGATGGGAGGCGGGAGCTTCTTGACCTCGGGGAAGTCAAACTTGAGGTCCTTCGGCTTCATGATCGGCTTGACGAAACCGGCGGCCTCCATCTTGTCGATAATCTTCTGCTTCGACTTGGCTTGCTTGACCAAGTTGGCGTAGGTACCGGCAGACGCGATGAAGCTGGGCACGTTCGAGCGGTCAGCCCACGTCTCCAACAGCCACGACAAGGGGACTCACTCCTTGATGTGCTTGATTTCCTCCTGCTGCTTGGCGTAGGCCTTCATCTGGTTGGTCTCGTTCTCGGTCTTGGTCCGGACGTAGGTCGAGTAGTTACCACCGTAGGTGAGGAACTTTTTCTCGAGGGTGAGGTCGAGGATGTTGGTGCAGACCGAGTCCATAAAGTCCTGCGAGTGCGAGGTGATGACGAGGATGTGGTTGTACGTGGCGAGGTACGCCTCGAGCCAGACGACGGCCTCGAGGTCCAAGTGGTTGGTCGGCTCGTCGAGGAGGAGCAAGTGGGGGCGGATCGTGAGCGCCTTGGCGAGCGAGACACGCATACGCCATCCTCCGGACATGTCCTTGGTCGCCTTGCGCATCATCTCCGGGCCGAAACCGAGACCGGTCAGGATGGCGCCGGCCTTGGCCTCGAACATGGACGGGTCGAGCTCCTCGAGCTCCTCGTACTTGGCCTCGAGCGCGAGGTCGTCGACGACGTCGGCAACCGACATCTCCTCAATCTGCGCCTCGAGACGGGCCGCCTTGTCCTTGGCCGACTGGACAATGTAGTCGAGCGCAGTCATGTCGGACGGCTCGGCCTCACCACGGACGAGGTAGATCTGTTTCGCGATAGGTGAAATCAGCATGTGGGTCGGAGTGCTCGCCTAGCACTTCGAGAGTGCGAACGTACATCAATGTGTTCGGGGATCTCGACGTCACGGTTCGCCATCGACTCGAGGAAGGTGGTCTGCGAGCGTAACAAAGTCAACGATCCGGCTTTAGGGAAAGCGAGAACACTGCACGCACCTTTCCGGAACCGTTTTCTCCGAGGAGACCGTACCGCTGACCGTAGTTGAGCGAGAAGGTGGCGTTCTCGATCAAGAGACGGCCGTGGAACGAGAGCGAGTACGAGTCGATGTGGATGTCACGGGATTGCGGGTCCGAAGTCAGGACACCGTTGCCTGACCGGTCGGTTGCGATCCTGAGCTTGGCCATGGAGCTAAGGTCGTCGGTCGAGCCATTGGCCGACATGGTGAGCGGCGTCGAGACCTTTGAGCTCTTGCGGCTGCTCGAGTCGACCGACTCGCCCTTGCTGGCAGCCTTGGCGGCCTGTGCGAGACACGAGCAATCTGCGTCAGCATTGCCGTATCTGCTTACCCAACTGGCCGGCCGTACAACGACGGTGACGGCAGTGAAGAAAAGAGAAAGCGGCGGCGAACTGACCTTTGCTTCGAGACGCTTCTGCTTGGATGCCGAGATGGGAGCCATAGTGGGAGATAGTAGCACAAGGGTCAAAGGTCAAGCTAGGTACAGGAACCGGTCGCTATAGTCGCTCAGCGTAGAGCGAGAGGTGAACGAGGCAGTGCAAGCACGAGGACCAGCTCAGCGCGGATCCATCACTCTCGCAAGAAATTTTTCTCTTCCTTTTTTCGCCACACACTACTATATACCGGGGGATGCAATGCAGAGGGGTGCGACGAGGGAGACTACCGGAAACACTCGTAGCCGAGCAAGAAGCATACGACTTTGTCGCTGTCGCCTTCCTGGTTCACGTCGCCGACCCAGCCAATCCAGCCTTGGCCGACTGCCGTCGCCGCCACCGCGACTTTGCCGGCCGACATTTCGCCGCCCAGGAACGCCATCGCCATACTCTCGACCTGAGATTCGTTCGTCGAGCGGTAGAGCGCGTCTTGCTCGGCGACGCCCTCGAGCATGACGCTCTTCATCGAGTACGACTTGGGCAGGAAGGTCCGCGCGACCGCTTTCGGCGGCAAGGCGGCAAAGAGCGGGTGTTCGTCGTTCCGGAAGTGGGTCGTGCGCGAGTACTCGAGCATCTGCCATGGCAAGCCGAGTCCCGAGAGCATCTCGTTCACGGCGTCGTACCGCATGTTGCCCACGCCCGGTCCGCCGATGACGAACCGACCGCCGGCCGTGACCCAGTCGCGCGTCGTCTTCCACATCTCGCGCTGGCCACGCTTGGCAAAGTCGCCCGAGGAGCAGAAGATGGCCGAGGGGCGGATCGGGTGGTTGAAGACGTCCTCCATCGCCTTGAACGACTCGACCAGGTACAGCATGTGCGTGTTCGAACTCAACAGCAGCTCGATCAGGTTGGCGCACCACGGAGCGCCCTGGGTCATATCTGAGCCAATGTCGAGGTGCACGATGTACTGCCGCCCCTTTTTCTGAGCGACGCAGGCAGCCTTGTGGGCTTTCCAGCCATCCTGAGAAGAGTTTCGAGAGATTAGCTGTTCCGTAGCTTGGACTGCTCGAACCGCTTTGACGTTACTTTTTGGTGCTGGGGCGAGCAATACCTGTTAGTCGGAGGAGTCGCCAAGGTCAGCAACGAAACGAATCTCGCGGCGCAGCTGGGTCTCGGCAGACTCACAGGGCGATGGAGCAGCCCGAGCAGCGTTGGAGCGCGGTCCCCTCTGGCAGCTCGCTCGGCAATGCATAGCAGTGAGCGCAGTAGTGCGTGTCGGCTGCGGTGCCTCGTCGTCGTCGTCAGCTGTAATGAAAGGCGAACAGGAGGAGAGCGTCGACCAACATGCGACGAGGGTGTTGGGCACCGCGATCGGAGCCGCTGCTGGCGTGCTCGGGCCTGCCATCGTAGCCTGCTGAGCGGTAACAGACCTCTTAGCTGTGGCAGGAGACGAGTCGCCGCGAGAACGAGGTCGCTCTCGCAGATGTCTAGTCGTTGACCGCAACGCCACGGAGATAGCGCTAGCCCGAGTCTAGTCAACGCAGGAAAAGACTGAGAGATGCAAGAGTAATGTACGACAAAGGTGGTATGTATGCTGCTACGTCCGGGGAATCAAAGCTGTGGGCGCCTCCTCCGCGCGACCACCGGAACCCCGTCAATCTCCTCTTCCTCCTCCGCCGCTCCAGGTCCTGCCCTCCCCAAGAGGATGCGGCGCGCGCGCCGAGGTGCCGGGACACTCGTCGCGTTTTCTGCCGTGATCCGCCTCGTCTTCGAGCCCGAGGTCGAGGCGGCCGGCTTGGTCGACTCTGCCGCGTTTTGACCGGCGACGACACTCGTCGTAGATTTCGCCGGCAGACGAGACCGCGAAGCAGCGAGCGACGGTACAGTCGAAGGCCCTGATGCTCCTTTCTTGGCCGTGGCGCTCTTCTTCGCGGGACGGCGGACCTCGTTCCCGCCGCGCCCATCTCCCTCGCTGTCGACCTCGTCGCCGAGTTTGCGCTTCTGCGGCGACACTTTGGCCGAGCCGCTCACGCCTTTGCCTGACTCGGTTCGATCCTCGTCGCTCGCGCCCCCTTCCACGCTGTCACCAGCTGTGCGGCCGCGTCCCCGCGCCGTGCGCCTCGGCGGCGGAGCGGCCGGACCCGCACCGCGGACACTGCGCCCGAGCACGCCGCTCCCCGCCTTCTTGCGTCCCGCCAGTCCGAGCGTCGATGGCTCGGGCTCCGCGTCCTCGCTGAGGAGGTCCTTCGAGAGCTGCGCGATCGCGCCGAGCGCGCGCTGACGTGGCGTGCCGGCGGCAGCGGTCTTCGAGTCCTGGGCGGTCCGCTTCGAGGGTCGTTCGGGAGTCGTCGTCGTCGAGACGCTGGCGACGGCGGACCGTTTCCGGCGAGAGATTTGCGATTCGGTTGCTTCGTCAGGAGGAGCGACTGCGCTCAAGCGCGAAGACGTACGTGTCCGACTTGCTCGCGGTGTTGCCGTGCTGTGCCGCGACGACCGGCGGCTCGGCGTGCTGTGCTCGTCGTCAACCGACATCTCGAATGGTCCTTGGTGTGTGGGTGATGTAGCCGCTTCCGCAACGTTCGTGGCGGTCTCCGGTGTCGGGTTAGGACTCCTGAAGTTGAACGCGCCAGGAGGAGCTGGAGTCGGAGGCGGGCCAGAGACGGCAGAGGTAGGAGATGACGGCTTCGAAGACGTAGCGACGGAACCTTGCGAGTGGATTGCGACTTGCGCCGTGCGGCGCGGCGTTGCCCGGTGTCGTTTGTTACGAGGCGAACTGGAAGAGACTGTTCCAACACGACCGTCTTCGGCACGCGACCCGTGTTTAGCTTCGGCAGGAGAACGGTGGCGAGCAGGTGTCGTGGTGGACGACTCCAAGCTTGGAGAAACGGCGCCGCGGGGTATTGAGAGGGGAGTAGAGACCTCGGCGAGAGAGGGATAGATCGAGGAGACTGCTTGTTGGCCGACGAGCGCATCCTCTCTCGCACGGCGCTGCACTTCGAAAGCTTCTTGCGCAACCTCTTGTGTAGACGGGCGGGGGATCTGAGACCCCTTGATGATCGGGACTGGTCGGAACGGGGCGGTCGAGGCGACCGGAGGGGGAGGCACGTGCGGTTCTTGGCTCGTCGGCGCGACGGCGGAGGGCGGTCTCGTTGCGACATAGTGGTCGTTCTGAGAGGTGGTGAGCTCTGGTTGCCCAGCACGGCGCGGCTTGAACGGGACGGGTTGCGATCGGACCTGCAACGGCTGCGACCGGGCGCGGACCGGCTGAGAAAAGCGCGCCGAGATCGCGCTCGTGTCGTCTTGCGAACGCTCGATCGAGTCGGCGAGCGATGCGGCAAGTTTCGAGTGATGGGGCTGCCTGAGGCCGCGCAAGATGGCCGGGACCTGGCGGGGGGAAACGGGATTCAGCTCTCGATGCAGACCTGACCGGCGAGGCCCTGTCTGCCGTCGACTCACGTCCTGCGAGCTGCTCCGCGCTTTGAGTTTCCGTGCTGCATACTTGGGTAGGAAGATGAGCGCAACGAGGAAGAGGTCGAGGACTTCGTTCGTGACGAAGCCGATCAGGTCGAGAGGGCGCTCGTAGGGACGGATCAGCGGCACGACGAGCTTGTCATAGATCTGCTGCGAGCCCTGTGAGGCGGTGGGGTCGCGAGTCAGTGCGGGCTCCGAAGGACCGTAGAGGCGCAAGTCAGGCTCACCGGTCCCCTCAGAACGAGCAAGAGGATCAGAACGATAAACTTTGCTGTGCCGTAGAACGGCAGGACCCTCCCGATCGTACGGTCCGCAAACTTCTCCGCCGTGACAAACACCGTCTGTAACTCCCCGGGGAACTGGTCAGCCTGCGAGTTTGACTCTCGAGAAACGGGTGTGGTGATGGAACTCGCCAGGACGACCCAGTTGACGACTTCCTCGCGGATCTGCCGCCGCCGAGCACGTTCGCCGTAGTTTAAGCCGCTGCTCTTGCCTCCTGATCGGCTTCGAGTGCGCTCCCGTGCGGTCGTCGACGGTGCGAGCGCCTTATGAGCTGCGCGGATGTTGAACAACAGGCTGTCAAGAAGCAGAGTCAGTAACGACGCGTTCCGGTGTGTAGAGGGCGCTGGAGCTTACAGCGCAAACTTCAGAAGCCATACCAGCATGGGCGCCTCGCCACAGGCAGCTATGGTGCGCGGAAAGCGAGTGGATCCTGAGCCAACCTCTCATCGTGCATGACGCGCCCAGCTCTCTCTCAATTCGGTGGCAATCTCATACAGTCGAAAAGTCGAGCTCTATACTCCTAGCCATTTCATCTCTAATGGACGCTCTGGTGGCGAATACTAGGGGAGCGAAACCTCGAGCAGCGCGGGATCAAAAAGTTGCCACGACCAAAGTGTCAATTTGCAAATCGAGTTGGACGGAGGGTGTTAAGCCGGATGATGCTCAGGACACTGCTGAAGTGACTTGCGATCGTAGTGCAATGTCGAAAGTGGCCTCCGATCGCTCTGAGCCGAGCGGGACGGCGAAACATGTCCTACGGCGAGGTGGAGCCTGCCGGACGCGGGCGAGTTCGATGTCGGCGGTGCCCGGGGTTGTCGCGCGGATGTCTCGAAGACGACGAGACTGGTCGTATGGTGTTCTCGCGCACAGCTCATTCCGCGGACGGAGCTGAGATGTGAACCGAAACGCAGTCACCGCAGGACGTCGCCACCGTCCTTCATCCGTCGCAGAGTCACGCTGAGCCGCAGCCCGCGGCGGACTCGCATTGTCCGACCGTTCTCGTCCTCGACGAGGTCCTCGTCTCGGTACGGGATTTCGTGTGTCCAGTCCCAGCGCGCTTCGCCGCTCAGAACGTAGACGTCCCCGGGTCGAAGTCGGACCGCGTACGCCGCCGCCGCCGCCGTTGGTCGAGTACCGGGAGGGTCCGCTTTGACGTTGCGAAACTCCATCACGGTCGAGCTGAGCAGCGAGAGGCCGACGATGCCGTCGGCGTACCGCTCCGGGAGGTCGACATGAGCCGAGATGCCTTGGCCGGGGTGGTAGCAATTCAAGATGGCCTGCACGGGCATGCGCGCGTGCAGCACGGCGTGCTTGACCGAGTCCGGCAAGTTTTCGAGCAACCGCGGGAGCAAGTCGACGAACGGCTCGAGGTACGGCGGCAGAGACGGCGTTTCGGGCGACGTGAAGAGCATGACCTGGTCGGTGGATCCGGGCCAGACGGTGGACGAGAGCGCATCTGCTAGGTCGTCCAACACAGGCTGCGGCACGGCTCGGCGGAGGATGTAGAGCCCGGGGATCGGAGGACAGCTGCTGGACGAGGCGATGAGAACGTCGTCGTTGAGCGCTGCTTGCGCCGGGGAACGAGTTTGCGGCTGACTAGAGTCGTCTTGCTCGTCGTCGGATCCGAACAAGCTGTCGGGCATGCTTCCCTCCGAGGCGCAGGAGAGAGAGTCGAGTGAACCTCTTTTGGTGTCGACCATGTCGCCTGCATGTCGATCCAGGCCTCGAAAGCTACGCTGCTCGATGCGATCGACGACTTGCTGTCTGTGCGCTCGTCCCCCGCCCGTCAAACCGCCGCTCTAGCGAGTCTCGAGGCTGTCGTCGCTCGTCTCGCTGTCGACCCCGCAGCACCACCTCTCGCCGACGCTTTCCTGCGCTGGCAAGACTCGCCGAGCAGGAATGGTGCGCTTTGGATGCTTCCCGAAGACCAGATCGGTGCTCACTCTTGCTTGGAACAGTCGCTGCAACCCTGCTCGAATGGCTCGGACGCCTGGTTGTCCGGAACGACCTCTCGGCAGAATCACTCTGTGAGTCCCACAGTTACTCGATCCTTTGTTCGACGACGCTCATTCGAATGCTGGCTCATCACAGTACGTGAAAACATCGGGTCCGACGTGCTGCGCTGTCTCCGGCTTCTGCAAGGCGTCCTTCTCCTTCACCGTCCGAGCCAACACTTTTTCGCGCGCAAGGCCACTCACGAGGTGCGCGTATTGTCTTTTTGAACAGAGACCCGACTCGACACTGACCTCGGAAGGGGGAGCGCAGATTCTCCTTGCGCTACTCGAACTCGCCCGGCCAAACAATCCCAACACCCCTCTGCTCGGCACGCCCAAACCGCAGCCGTCCCCGGTCTTGTTCCCGCCGACTCCCGCAGCGTCGCCAAGTCTCCCTAGCGAGGCCTACTCGGCGCCTGCACAGGCAGAGCTCCCCACGCAGCTCGCGTTGGCCGTCCTGGATACCCTCTTGTGCGGACTCGTCGACCATCCGAAAAACATGCGCACCTTTGAGAGCGTCGGCGGGCTCGGGGCGATCGTGCGCGTCCTGAAGGACAAGAGCGTATCACAAGCTGTTCGGTGCGTCGAGGTTGTTCTCTTGACTTCATGCCTCAAGAGGTCCCCGCGCTCACATCGGCATTGTACGGCGCCTGCAGGATCAAGGTCATCGAGATGCTCTTCTTTTACCTCATGCCGGAAGCGACTCCTTCCGCGTCGTCCTCCTCCGATCTCAACCCGCTCGCAGCATCGCACGCAGCGACTCCGACCCTCGACTCGAACGTCTTGGCCCACCCTGAGCAGCTTCCCGACCTCCTCTCCGGCGCAGCCGACTTTATTCCCCAAACGCCCGTCAAATCGCGCGTTCGTCCACCACCGGCCTCTTCCTCTCGCGAGAGACGAGAGAGTCCCGCTCAGTCGTCGCGCGAGGGTTCTCCCACCCGCTCCCCTCGACTGTCAAAGCGCGCCGATCCTAGTCCGAGTGACTGGTTGCCGGAGACAACCCCACCGCGTGGCCACCATGCTGGACATCACGGCGACACTTTGGAACGTCGCCGAACTCCTTGCACACCGCGAGGACGACGGGCGACAGCCGTCCGACCGGAGAAGTCACAGGACGCTCCTGCGACGCAGGCTGAAGTGACTCGATCGCCAATCCGATCGACCTCGGGACATAGGAGAACGCAATCAGCTGTGGCGGACGGGACCCTTCCCAACCTCCGACCGCCTGCGTCGGGGGAGCGTTCCTCCTCCTCCTCCCTCGACCGCACGAGTGAAGTCGTCCGGACCGATATGCCTCCCCCGCCGCGTCCCTCGTCGGTTCGACATGCGTCGTCGACAGTGCGTCGAACCGTATCGCAACCGAGTGCGCCACAGCCGGTCAACCCGCCATCGACGCCGAGAGCAGCACGCGAAGGCGCTGGTGCCGGCCATCGATTTCAGTCGCGCTCGCCGTACGTGCGCAGCAGAAGCGAGAAGAAGGAGCTACTCCGGCAAGTGATGCCGAACGTTGACGCCTTGGAAGCGCGGTTCAAAGCGATGGGGCTCGAGTTGTAGCGCGCGTTGGCGTGCAAGTTCGTTTTTTCGGACTTGCAATGCTCTCTCGTCGAAGACGTAAACTGCGAATGATTGTTCGCATGGTCATCAAAGAGAGTATTTGGTTACCCAGCCGTAAGCACGAAGAAGTAAAATGTAGGAACAAAGTCAGAAGGAGAAGAGGGAAGGTTGCGAAAGGCCAGACGTGTGGGCGCAGGGGGGAGAAGCATAGGGTATCGAAGGCGAAAGGTCAAACCGCGACAAGTCGGGCCCACAGCCGAATGGGATGGTGTGAATCGCGCATGGCCCAAAAGGAGGCGGCAGAGTTTGTCCCGACGTTGTTGTCCTCGACTTTGGCACGCCGCACTCTGGGTCCGAGCTGGCGCCTGGCGATGCACCATGAATCTCGGACGAGGTTCTGGGGAAGAAGGCGTATTGCTGCGCTTCGGGTGGCTCGGTCAGCCTGTGTGAAAGTGGACGGGGCGACTCGACGAAAGAATGGCGACCGCCGTCGCATCCGAAATGAGCGGCTGAGAACCCGCCCTGGCGCCGCGAAGAAGGTGGTGGTGTACGTGGCTCCGTGACGTCTGAAGGGACCGTCGACACTGACGATGCGAGCGAGGGGCGGCGGCGAGACAATTTGGACGGCGCCGGGCTCGGCGTACCCTCCGCAGGGTGGTGGGCAAAGGCGGCCGATGCGTCAGAAGTGTTCAGCCCTGTGACCATACGGGACAAATACGATCGCCCCTTCGAGGCGTCGATGAAACCGACACCGTAAGCAGTCGAATTGCCCGGGTCGGCCGGTAGGAAGGCAGTTGCGAATTGAAACGCCGCAGAGATTTGTGCAACTTGGTCGTCCGCGTAAGAGCCGATCAGTGCATCCGCAGTCGTGCTTGCTGGCTCCGTGACCGTGAGTTGTGTGGCTGGCAGTCCTGCCTCGCCGAGCTTTGCGAGCAAATTCGACTCGAGCCGGTAGAGGCGCTGATTCAACTCGCTCAGAGGACCGTACGACCTGCAATTCATTTGTGTCAGTATTGCGATCCTTGCATGATGGAGATCTCGTGGGACATACCGCTGCCTGCCCTGCCAGTTGCGCTCAGTCTCGCCGTAAGTGCACTCCAAGCGCTCGAGATTGCACCTTTCGCAAGCCGACTTGTTCGTCGCGTCGGCCTCCGAAGAAGTCTCGCACTTGATTTGTACTGACGACACACAGCGACTCCTGCGGCAAAGGATTTGTGAGTAGAGGCAGGGCAACGCAAGACGAGGAGAAGTCGCACCTTCTCTCTCGGCAATGGTCGCCTACCCGTCAAATTCTGTTAGTCCATTGTCTCGGCTTTTCGACGTGCCGCATCTATGAGCTTACAAGGGCGCCTCCGTTTGACTGCCTTCTGTAAAGTCGGATACGGCGCTGCGCGCTCGGTCGCTTTCCGTCCGCTTCTCGTCTTTGGCATTTTCCCTCTGTCCCGTCAATTGCAGTCGGACCTCGGCTCGCAGCGAGGTGTCGGCGTGAGTCGCTACCTGATAAACGGAAATGATCAGCGCGCGAGCACGCACCGATCGGGCTGAGGAGGAGGTATTCACCAGCGACGACTGCCGACTGCCGAGGTCACCTGAAACTGTCGTATCTTGAGATTTTCGCAGCCATGAGGGAGAAGGAAGAGAGAGGAAAGAGGGAGAGGAGGGGGTAGGCGCGCGAAATAGTCGCACCATGTCTTGAGGCGTGGGGCGCATCGTTATCTTTGTCACACGACGACGAAGGCGAAGCTCCTGTCGAGTCCGCGGAGCTCGCGTGCAGGGACCGGCCCTAGCGCCGCGTGCCCCCCACTCGTGTTCTGCTCCTCGAGTAGTGGAAATGTAACCCTTACAATCAAGATGCGATGACGACTACAACATGCGACGACGCGTCTCCGATCCGACTTGCGAAGAGGGCGGTCTCAGAACGAAGGGAAGGGGAGTCGGGTGCAACGAGGGGACCAGTCGAGCTAGGCCGGGGCAAGTCCTCACGGTCGAGGCTGCTGCTTCGGTGAAGGCGACATGATGGCGATCGCTGACGAAGTCGCTGCTGCGAGTGGTGCTGCTGCCGGGATCGGGGTGGAAACGTTGACGGGGTAGTGGACGGCGCCGTTGAACTCTCGAGGATAGGTCAAGTTGGTGATTGCCGATCCCGAGTTGAGGCCGTACAGAACGCCCTGTTTTCCTTGCGATATCAGCCGTGTATTTAGAGGGGAGATGCAGGAAAAGACGCGGAAACTCGCCATGAATTTCTTGTCGATGCTGTTCTCGAAGAACTTGTCCCGCATCTTGAAGAACGTGGCCGCGGTCAACAGGCTATCTGAGCCGGCTTGATGTTGCGGGCCTATCCGCGAAACCTATAGACGTGGGCAGCAGACGGGTTAGCTCGACCCGAAGCGAACAGTGGTGGAAGCCACTCACGCCGAGGTCGTCCGCCACCTCCTGCAGTCCTCCCTTGAGCGTCTTGCAGCTCTTCATCAGGTACTGCAGCCATATGTGTTAATTAAGTTATCGCGTCAGTCAGAACCCGGCGAGCATGCTTACCTTGATATCCCAAATGCAGGGGAACCAAATCCGCAAGAGTTCGAAGAATTCCGTCTCGGTCGGCGGTAGAGGTGCGCACGAGACAATCTTGAGCAAGTAGCCAAAGTCGTATCCGCTATATGCAATTCAAAGGGTGAGCGTGCCGCAAGGTGGCTGGGGAGTCCGGGCTGCGCACCTGTGGAACGAGATCCACTGCACGTCGTCGAGGAGGACCAATCCGGACGAGATGAGGAGCTCGCCAAAGTGCTCGACGGGGATGCCGTACTCCTCATGTCGCTTGAAGTTGATGCCCGACTTTGTGAGGAGTTCGATCGATTCGGGGGCGTACATGTCGTCGTTGATGCTGAACTGGAAGTTGAACTGCCATGTGCAGACGCCCGGTGCGAGCTCGCCGTTCTCGTCGCACAGGGTCAAGCCGAGTTGGATGATCCGGAGCAAGTCGACGTTACACCGGAGGGTCTGGTAGTGGTAATCGCTCGACCCGCGAAACGAGCCGATCGGTCGCGCGACGACACCCGGAAACTCGGTATCCTGTGGGAGCAGAGTGCAGGAGTCAGCACCTCCCTTGCAGACGAGTTCCATGCGTATTGCCGAGCAGACAAGGCAGGGCAGCAAGCATGAGGCAGGGAGCGAGGGACTGACCATGGCGACGAAGGGATACTTTTCGATTGCGGCGCGGAGGTACGACATCTCCTCCTCGAGGTTGGTAGTCCACACCTCCTTGATCCGGTCCGCCATGCCTGCGATGTGCCTAGCAGAGAGAGGGAGACCTTGACGGGTGACGAGGCGTGTTCGAGGCGGGGGAACCGAGTCGAGCGGAGTCGTTCCAAGGCCGGCAGAGAGGCTGGCAAAGACGGAGTAGTCTGCTTGGCCAGCAACAAGCGTCAGTCAGCTCGACTGCCTCGCTGCGTGCCGAAGGAGAGTCCGGCGGTGCCGTCCGATGAGAGGTCGTCGCGGCGAGAGCGATCGTGACTCTGGCTCTACTGCGACTGGCGAGGTATGTGGTACCAGACAGGGAGACTCACGACGGTACTGACAGAGTCTATGCCCGGGAGCCCAAGCTCGCTATGGACGCGACTCGAAGCGGGCTGGAAACCCGCTGGATTCGCGCCGCGTCGCCTCCAAGCACCTGCCGTCAAACAGCAAGAATCTGGCCTGTAGCCGACGGAAAGTATCTGCTTACGCCCTTTCCACGCTATCAAAATACCCGCAAAAATCACCAAGCCGAGATGCTGGGAGACTCGAAAGGAGGGCAAGAAGGTTGCCGACACCTATCCAAGCCGTGGCACAACTCTGCGTTGCGAGGGCTGATCTATGATCTCTATATTCCCCGGCGCTACTCTTTCGTGAGCTTGCGTATGGGTACCGGCTCGTCTGGACCTTTCGTAAACACCTCGACGACCAACCTCCTGAACGCCCGCCACATTGTATCCTTCTTGTCGGCCTCTTGCTCGCCGCCCATGTCGTCCGCCGTCACGCTCCGGACGTCGCCCGGGTCGTTGACGACCAACCCGTGGCGGGTCTGCGTGCCCATGCCGTGATCGAGCCGGCGCTGGAGCTCGGCGGCGATGGTCGGCGCGCACGACGAGAACGCCTCCCGGAGCTCGTTCGCGACGGTGAGGAGGGGTCGGCGGACGTTGTACGGAGCGATGATGTTGTATTTGCGCGTCATTTCGTTGAGCGCCTGGAGCGAAACCTCATGATAGCCTCTGTGAGCGCGACACGACGGCAGTCAGCGTCGCCGAGTCGCAAACAGACGGCAAGGTGTAGGACTCACTTTTCGCGCGCAATCCACTCTGGATCCGTCCATCCGTCGCGCACCTCTCGCACGACGGCTCCGGTGAGACCTTCGGTCGATCGGATCCGAATTGCGCGACGGGTCCAGTTTGAGCGCAATTCGGTACGGAAAGCGGAAAGAGCAGCGTCGAGTTCTGTGTACATTTTGTTGTTGGGTACAGATAGCGTCAGACGCGCAGCTCCGTATGGCGAGCACGACAATTCGCACCTTTCTGCATTTCGATCCAAGGAGGCGCGGCTTCCTGAGTCTTGAGTATACGGTTCATGAGGAACTCGGTCCTGCAACCGGGTGCCGCGTGAGTCCAGCGTTCGTAGCAGTTCTCTGGAGGGAATGGGTGCGCACCTGTCGATGAAAGGATTCGATTCGGCGTGGTCACGCTGGATCGGCTTGCCTCTCCCTTGCACCTTGTCAAAGACGCCGTCCTTGCGCGCCTGCTTGATCTTTTCCTCCAACCACCCTTCCCACACTTGGAAATCCTGCGCCTGCCCTCCTGCGTTTTGACCGCTCTGCTGCTCGTGCACGGGAACGGAAACCCCGCGTCCGCTCATCAGGTCGAACCCGCCGCCAGACCCGAGCCCGCTACGGACGCTGCCGGAGGGGCGTCGCACGCCACCCCGGTAATCCAGCGATCGCTCGTAGGCGTTCGCGAGGCGCTGCTTCTTGAACGCTGACGGGCGGCTCGAGAGCGAAGCGTCCTTTCGTGCTGCTGCGATCGCAGCTTTTCGAGCCGAGATGGTGCCGGTACCGTTCGGATCCGTCGCTCTGTATCCGGGCAACGGGTTGTAGTGCTCCGGCGGTCTGAAGACGACATCCCATGGATTTTGCGGGCCGGGAGATTCGCTACTCGTGGATCGCGTAGGAGTCGAAATGACAGTCGGCTCGGCGGTCTCGAATGCCTGCGAAGGGAGCGGTGCAGGTTGCGGGATCGGCTTCTGGTAGCCCTGCTCGTCCGCGCGCCATAGAGGTGTAGCGGGTCAGCATCGATTTCACGTGCCTGAACGCGGGAAGAGGGGTGTGAGAAAACTCACCTTGACACGAAGCGGTTTGTACTGGTCCTCGAGGATACGCTTCAACATGCGCTCCCGCGATTCTTCGCCGCGCCAGGCGTCGGGGTCGGGTACGACTCTCGGTCGCTTCGCCTGACCCGATCTGACGACTTCCGCCTCGTGCGCCTCTTCGGCTGCAGCCTGCGCGGCGATGTAGGCTGCTGCGCTCGATTCGCTATTTGTGCGACCTTCTCTCGCTTCGACGGCGCTCGTACGGCTGTGCGATCCCGGTGTGTCGTCGTGAGCCGAAGTGGCGAGTGGAGCAGACGAGCAGATCGCCCGTCGAGCGGCGAGCCGAGCGGTTGTGACGGTTGTTGTACGGGGCTGTATGGCTCTCTGCAACGCAGCGCACGCCTTCATGCCGGTTCTCTGGTACAGCGTGTGGCGTGCTGACGAAAGGCTTCGGCTCGCGAGCGGACGGAAAGTGGAGCTGGCAAAAACAGGTTTTTGATCGCGAAATCTACCGGCGGCGGCGGACATTTCAAGTATAGTGACATGTCCAGCGCTACAAAGGGAGCGATATGAATAACTAGCAAAGGAAACAAGGACAGGCAAATCACAGAGCAGCCACAAATGGCTTTCCGACTCAACTCGAGCTCGCGCCCGTCAGACCCCAGTTCAAGCACCACGCTCGAACCCAGAGTAAGGATGCTGTGGGAGCGAGCATAGTAGCCAGAGTTTCCCCTATGTGCCCCTTATGTTTGCTTTCTTTCTCCGGAAAGAGACTTGACAAGTCCCGACGAGGACTCGAGGGAGCGGGACTTCTCCTCAGCTTCTTCAGATTGGTTCACTTGGCGGACCCCACGGCTGAGGATACGCGGAGGGCCCTCACTGCTTTAGTACCTTCATGCCCACCCACGCGCCCAATATCTATGTCAACTTGCGGAGATCTTGGTTGGAAGGCTCGCCCGTCCGCCGCGGTGCTCGGTCCTTTTGCCTTTTCGGCGATCCCGCAAGAGGGAGCGGCGCTTTCCAGTCTTTTTGAACTCTCTGCTGGAGCGTAGAGGTCTTGTTTTTGTAATACACCGCCCATAGTCTCATGTCCTTGCCCCTTGCGCCGGGGAGAAGGGGGTGAAGAGACAGCAGCGCTTCGCTTTCTCGCTGCTCTGCTTCGTTTCTCGACGAGTCATGGCTCTCGGTGAACCGGGTGCGTCTCACACTGGATGAATATAATCCAGCGTAGCGGACGGGACGTTTCCAGATCGAATCCGGAGGGAGAGAGCGGGCGACAAAAAGATCAAGACTTTTGGAGCTGCCGCTTGGCGAGAGATTGACGTGTCGCATTCGCAACGACGTACGTAAAGGATGCTAGTTTTCAATAAGCAATCGGAGATGACTCGGTTATAAACCTCACTGTCTACCTCGCTTGCCCGAGCACAAGGTTGGAGCGTTTTGCCACCGATTGAGGTTTCCGCCAAGGCAAAATCGATTCCTCCGGTCGATACTCGGTGCTCGCCCACCATCCTTTAGTCTTTCCAGTATCGTTCGGCTATGCACATCCGTCTCGTAAGCTCGTACGGTAAGCGAAAGGATGTGGTGACCACAAATCGAATCGTTTCAAAGCGGGCCTGCTTCCAGAGCGCGGAGGAGTATGAATCGGCCTCTAACCCCGGCTTTTTATTGCATCCGAACACTCACGCATTGCGCCTCTCTTCCAAGAGGACAGCTTGGCTTGCCCGGCTGCAAATCACGTCTGTTTGGTTCCATGGTCGGGAACCTATCTCCGGCATGGCAGGAGCGACCTCGCTGGCCGCGCCGCTGATCTGGGCATATTCCAACGCCTGCAGGCCTCGCTTTGACTGCGCCACCGAGGTCTCGCACCTCACTTCTCTTTCAACCTCTTCTCATCTTTTCCCCGATTGCCTCTCGCTCTTTGTCCTCACCTTGGCCTCCTCCCTCTCTTGCCCGTGCTGACGGGGCTCGATTCGACGGCGTGGTCCTAGCGCTTTCAACCATTCTCGGACTGCGTGGAGCGCAGCCCTCCAGCCCCTTCATTGCCTTTCTTCCCCTAGCGACGCCTCGGCAGCGTACCAGGCCTCGGACAAAGATTCAGAGGTTTCCCAATGACTGGACTTATTGCAAGACGTAAGGAGAAGAAGTCCAGGTGGTGGATTTACGGGTTTCTGCCCTCAAGCCGTATTTTTTTTTGACCTTCTCAGCTCTTGCTTCCGTCCTTCTCGCTTCCGCCCCCCCCCCCCCTTTACTCCACACTTGTAGCTTCCTGCCCACACCATGCTTCCAAAAGCCTTGGACTAGTGAAAGAGAGAACATGCAGGACCTAGGTGAGTAGCACTATCCGCTCAGACTCTGATGTGACCGTGTCGAGCTGACTCGGGAATCGGGATACGCGATACGTCTAGTGCTCTCCGCCATTGCTTTGTCTGATATGCTTGCTAACTGTACTGGCTCGGCGGGTTGGCACCTTTGAGTGAAGATACTTGAGGTCGAGTAACCCTGGGCGGGTTGTCGTAATTCACTGCAAATGCCTTTGAGGCGCCCGAACAGCGTCGGCTTCTTGGAAGGACGCGCAGAGCGTCCAACACCGGCCACTGCCCACAAAGTAGGACATTGCTTTGCAGCTGTTCCTGACTGTCAGCCGTAGCGTGAGGTCAGAAACAGGATCCGCGTGAAAGCGGCGCGAGTTGATCTCGTCTCCTCCTCGTTGCCTCCCCTCTATATCTGCTCTTGTCTCATCGTGAGGCTTGGGCCTTACACTTCTTGCCTGGATCCTCTCGCCTGGATTTGCATGTACTCAAAAGAGCGCCTCTCCCTCTTCCGGGCCAAGATTGGATGCGCCAACAGGTGCAGTTGCAGCAAGAGGAAAGAGATCGGGAGGCGATCTGGACGGTACAGCTCTATGGAGGGATCCAGCCGAGGATGGAGGCAGCCCAGAGAGTCACGAGGACAAGAACGGTCAGAGAGGACAATTCATGAATGGATGAGGGACAGCAAATCAGCGTGAAGGAAGAAAGGTAGACAGAAAGACAGAGAGCGTGCAGAGGCCACTCGTCTCAAGCGCGAGCGAGACGAGGGTACTCTGCGAGGGACGGTAATGCGAGAGTGAAACATGTAACCAAACAACACTGAATTGAGTGTTGATTACAAGTAGAGAGCGGGTGAGGTGAAGAAGAGAGGAGCTACAACAGGAGGGCAGTGCCTCGAGCCGAGATCAATCATCCAACTTCCGTCCATCCGTTGCCTTGACCATCCAAAACCCCGTCAACGTCATGATCTTGAGTACAAGTATATGGTAGTATAATCTGGGAAGGATCCCATCAGCAAAGGTTTGAAAGACAATGAGCGAGAGGAAAAGGACTTTAAATTGGAAGAGTGCTTGGAGTGAGCGAGAGCGGACAGATCCGAAGGAGCAGGCCTAGCAAAGCGATACCATAGATAAATGTGTGGAGAAACAGAGATACGGAAGGAGGAAAGGGACAGAGGAAGGGTCAGAGGAAGGGATGGAGAAAGGGAAGACAAACGGGAATAGAGAAAGGGATTTGTTGTCAAACAGACAGAGAAAGGCAAGGAGAGTGGAAAGGAGAATAGGAGTCTGGACTCTGCTGAAAAAGGGAAGGGGTGAACAAGTTCGGCAAGATAGGGAAGGGGAAACAAGCTGGCCTCATTGAGCGCATCTGCATCGGTCGCTTCGTCCCCGACCTCGGCCTCGCTCTCGGCCTTGCCGGTCAACAACCCAGGCCAAGGGTCCGTTTTCTGACCTTGGTTGCCCGCCAACTTTTGCCATCCGCTTACAGCGGACAACTTGCTCTGCTCGACCTCGCCCAGCGCGAGCACGAGGCGGACGGTGAGGGCTGCGTTGCTCATGCCGGCAGTGGCGGCGGCGGCAACATATACCGGATTGTCGGCAGGCAGGCAGCTCCCTGCACAAGATCTTGCAAGTCAGCAGTGGTTGAAGTACACAGCTGGCAAAGGGCAATGCACTGGAACTGCTTCCTCAGCCTCGAGAACGCCACCACCTCCTCGAACGAGACCCAACAGATGTCGTCTACCAAGCCCGCGTTGAGACCGATCATGTTTTCGCCTCGGCTCAAGCTGCGTAGACATGATGTCAGGCACGGTTTGAAAAGCGATGTCAGGATGGAAAACAGGCTCACGGGCTCACGCCGAACCCGATGTACGAGGTCCCGACGTCGATCTCGATCGTCGACCCTTTCTTTGCTGCCCCGACAACGCGGGCAATGAAGTCGCCCCAGGCCGTCATGCTGCACGGCGACAGCTTTGGGCTGAGCATCATGACGAGTGACGGCTGGCCCTTCTTGAGCCGCCTGGTGAGAGCTTTGACAAAGACGGCGCCGGACGCGAGATTGAAGTTTTTGAAGGGTGCGGCCTTGCTCGACTTCTTCATGTTGTCGATGATCTGCAGGCAGTCGACGGTGTTGAACGCCTCGACCTGTGTGGCAGGATGACGGATGTGTGAGTCGCTTTTGGTCTCGCGTGGATGACATCAGTCCAATGCAAAGATAAGACAACGAACCGGACAGAGCTGCGCTCTGCATTCGCGTTTGATGAGCACGTGGGTGAGGTTGATCTCGGTCAGGTCCGCGTCGTCCAGCAGCGATTCGACAAGCTTGTCGCCGAGCTGTGAAGAGTTTTAGGATGGCTGTCAGTATACCTTGCGGTCTCGGACTCGAGAGGCATGTCGAGAGGAGAGATCAACCCACCGTAAAACGCTCCGCCAGGCTTTCTGCCTCCCCCTTTCCAAAGTTCGTTCCGCCGCCGAACGCGAAGCGCGTGGTCTCGACGAAAAAGAGTCTGGCCGGCTTGTTCTGGTCCTGGGGATCCGCTCCGAACGGCCAATCCGTTGTTGCGGGCGGAAAGAAGGGCGAGGAAGCGCGAACTGCGTATAGCGCGGGCCCACGGTAAGACGGGTTGTTGGCCTTGGCCTGGCCTTGAGAGTAGACGTAGAGGTCGTCCCAGGACGTGCCAAAGAGGGACTCGGCCTCCTGCTTGATCGCGTCGGACCTCTGTCCCACCCCCGTAAGCAGCGTCCAGGCGACGAGCTCGTCTCGGACAATGCCGTGTCCCTCGCCGATGAACTTCTTGTACTCGTCCGGGTGGTGCTCCTTGAAGAGTTCTCCTATGCGGTTGCATCGGATCCTGCCAGGGAAAGGGTTAAACTCGGTCCGAAATCAATGCCAATGCCAAGAGAGGGTGTTTCACTCACAACGAGGTTTCGGAGAACTTGAGCTGCAGGGAGAGGAGCCAATCCCATGAAAAGTCGGGGCTGCTTTTCGGCGTGAGGACCGGGTCGGTGATCTTGTCGAGCAACGCCTTGGACACGGATGGGCTCGCCGCCCGGGTTGTTGACCGGCGAGCCCGAGAGCGAGGCCGAGGGCGCGGACGAAGCGACCGACGCGGATGGAAGCGGTTGATCTCGACTCTCGCCGAACTTGCTTATCTGTCCCTTTCTCGCCGAATTCCCGTTCTCCTGTTCTCCTTTGCGCTCTCCTTGCCTTTCTCCATCATTTTCTCGCCAAATTCCCTTCCGTTGCTCTCTTTCCGCTGCCATGTCTTGTTCCGGTTCCTCTTCCCTTGCTCCATCGATTCCTCCTTCCCTTTCTCCACACGCTTATCTAGCTATGTCCGTTTCCCTTCTCTTCCTCGACGGTATCTCTCATTCCGCACCCTGCCTGTCTCCCTACCTTCCTTCCTTCACGCTGATTCACTGTCCCTGATCCATTCTTGTAACGTCCCCGCCGGCTGAAATTCTTGTCCTCGCTACTCTCTTGGCTGCCTCCATTCTCGGCTGGATCCGTTCATAGAGCTGTACCGTGTAGATTGCCTTCCAATCTCTCTCCTCTTGCTATAACTCGCGCACCCGATCTCGACATGGGAAGGTGGAGAGGGTCTATCGGGCGAACACGCGTCAAGGCCGCATGCTGTTGGCGAGAAGCTGACGCTGTTCGGGCGCCGCGAAAGCATGGGCGGCGGAATCCAACAACCCAACCCACAGTCTCTTGACGCCAAGTATCTTCATTCAAAGGCGCGAACCTGCTGAGTAACAGTCGCGTTCACCGAGCGAGTACAGTGGGCAGATGAATCGGGCGAAGCGTTGGCGACGAGCACTAGACGTACCCGAGTCAGCTCGACGCGGTCGGATCGGGGTCTGAGTTGATGGTTGATAGGGCTACTCAGCTAGGCTCTCTTTGTTCGCGCCTATCTCCCTGAACCTGAGTCAGCAGAGTCGGATCGGCGCGAGCTGAAACGAGGTGGATCGAGCAAGATCAGCGACGAGACCGCGCGGCGCACTCCGAACCGGAGGCAAGCCGACTGCTACCCGTTGCTGCCACCTCTTGGTCCGTCTTTGTCGACTGTCGGCGGTCAGGAGTGATCAAAGGGATTCAGGCGTGCCGGTGGACGCGGTCAGGTTGCGAGAGGCGGCCGCAGGCGGTTGCGGACGATCGCTCAGGCGGAGCGCTAGCATATGCCATTCAGAGGAGCAGTCCGGTTCGATGTTCCGTTTGCGCCAGCTCTGCGCCTGTGCAGCCGCACGCGAACCCACCGCAAAGCGCCCGCCTGTTTCATCCGCCGAGCCGGTCGTGCAAGAACCTCGTCCCCCGGTGCGGGACGGACGCGCGGTACACATAGCCATACGAGGTCGTACGTGGCAGTCAGCCCCCAACTCTGAGCCCTCGAGGTGTTGGCAGCGCGATGGGGAGGTGGAGAGAGAGAGAGACGGGGCTTTACATCGACCACAGACCACGGATCTCGCCGATGGCCTAATTACTACAGCTGTAGAACTAAGAGATTGTTGCTGGGTAATTAGACAAATAACAGAAAGCCTCCTCACGCTTGTCTCCAAAACCCAGTGGGAAAAAAATAGAGTCCATGATGCATCGAATGAGGAGGGGGATAGTTACCTCGGTTCCTTCTGGAGCTATATAATATAGACTCGAGGTAGGGGAAGCGGTTGAGATTGCACGCTCATCGCGCGCGTGCAGTGCAAAGACGAACTGTTCTCTCCACTCGCGGCACTACTAGCTCACCGCGCGTGCAGCATTAGATGACAGGAAATATCTCAAACCTCATCTTAATGCGCTCCCGCCCTTGAGTCTCGCGTCAGTGTCTAGATCCCGGTAGACGGATGACCGATCGATTCCATTCCGACCGGAAAGCCACTACAAAAAGTCGGCAACGCGTTTCGTGACGCGAACCGCGTTTGAAAAGCCCTCGTGATACCGATAGGCCGCCTGCCGGACACGCTTCGCGGCCGGTGGTGCCAGACCACCCGTGTCTACAAGGAAAGGGGTCAGCGACGCCGTAAACCAGATGAAAAAAAAAGCGGGCACTAACCGGTAGAGGCCGGTTCTCCGTTGAGGGCTGCGGAGGCGACGACAGCTCGCCCGAAAAAGTCGACGGCCTGTTTCGCATCTGCAGGTGCGCTGACTGGCTTGACGCTGCAGTAAAGGGCGGCAGTGGTGATGAGCAGGCGGCAACATGCACGGAGCCAGATGCAGCACAGCTCTCACGTTTTGTAAGCTGCCAGGATGTCGCTGGCGGATCGAGTCCCTCCGGCGGCCACTTCTCCCCGTCGCTGAACCTCGGACTCGATCTGTCCGACGCCGTCCGGATCAGATCGGAACTCGTGCAGCAAAGGAGAAGCAGGAAAGCGCACCTCGCGGTTGATCATTTGACGAACGGCAAAGCGGCCGGGCGCGATATCGCTCGCCCGTTTACCGTCAAAGTGAACAAAAACGTCGATGGGACTGTGGCGCGCAGATGTTAGAGGGCACGGAAAGACGCTGCAGGGATGACGGAAGGTGCAAAAGTAAAGAAAGCACACGTACGGATCCAGTTTGTACGAGAGCTGACCGTCCTCACTCTTGTCGAGCGCGAACGTCAGATTTGTCGTGATCATCGTATTGACGAGGCGGGTCAGGCGAGCTTTCTCGTCGGTCTTGACGATCTGGCTGTTGACCTGTTTCCGCCGCGACTCTCGTCAGTGAGGGTTCTCTTCGTTCTCGACCCCCGAACCCCGTCAACGAGACCAACTCACCGGTTTCAGGTCGGGAGCGACCACTCGGTTGAGGAGCGGCAGCAGCTCTGTGACCAAGTCCGTGCCAGTAAAGAGAGCCGCCAGATTCTGCGAGATGCTCCCGGCGAACGCATCCGCGACCTCTTGGTGCGCTTGTCGTTGAAGGTACATCTGTAGAAGGGCAGGCAGATGGTCAGCATGTCAGGCGGTCCTTCCCTACACGGGCGGAATGACTTGCCTCGTAGTCCGTCTTCGGCAGCTCGACCGGATTCGGAACTTGGCTGCTGAACAGCGGGTACCAAGCGACAAAGGCAAATGGAACGTATGCGAGCAACTCGTACTCGCGCTCGCTGCGCAAGCGATGGTCGAGCTGGTCGTAGAGCCAGATCCAGTCAAGCGCGTCGACGATGCGAGGCAATGCTTCGGCATTCGTTCCCGACGCCGTGAGGTAGTTTTCGAAGCAGCCTAACACGCAAGAAGAGGTTAGTCCCAACACCTCTGCCTGTGAAGCGTTGCACGCTTACCTTGAGAGATCTTTTCGTATTCGCCGCTCGTCTGAACGTCTCGGACAATCCGAGCGACGTACCGTTCATCGACTCCGACGCCGCTCACGCCGGGAGCTCCACGTTTGCGGGGCGGCTTCTTGAAGATGCGGTTGAGCACTTGCGACGACGACGTGCCCGTGTCCTTTTGACCAAGTGCACTCGAGCGGATCGCCTCGGCGTCGACGGTCGAGCCATTACGCTTGATGAACTGCAGCGAAGGGGGACATCTCATCGTGTCAGCAGGCGGAGGTCGCATTCAGTGACCTGTGAGCGTACCTGCAGCGTATTGAGGCAGCTGCGCAAGTCGCCTTCGGCCACTTCCACCAGGAGCGACAGGTGCTTGTTTTCCGTCGTCAATTCCTCCGACTCGCAGATCGTCCGCAAGCGCTTGACCAGCATCGCGCTCGTTGGCGGCGTGAAGCGAACAATTTTGGCGAGCGGTCGGAGCGGTCGGAGCACCGGCGCGTAGCTGTTAGGAAAGCATCAGCTTCTTCCTCTTCTCGGCTCATTCAAATCCCGAGACTGTTGGCGACGGGTCCGATCAACGTAAAAGCTCACAGGTCGTTGCAGATGCATATGATCGGCCGAAGTAGGGGCCGGGCTTGCTTACCTTTGCCCTTCCCTGCCAGAGCGAAAGAAAAGGAGTCAAGACGCAATCCAGCCACTCGTGATCGGAGACCCTGTAGGCAACTTACTGCTGGGTTTCCTGAGCGTGCTTCCCTCCGTGATGAGCTTGACGAGCGTCTTGACGAAACTCTGCAACAGAAGCAGCATTGAGCGGCTGGAAGATAGCATAGCGAAAGCGGCAGGACGGACCGATTCGCCTCCTCCAGCTGCGCCGTCAATCTCGTCGACGACGACACAGGTCGGCCTGTTCCTGCCCTCTTCGTGAGCTTTGGCCTTGCCCTTCCCGCTAGAAGCTGCTCCCGTCGTCAACGCTTGGCTGTCGAGAGCGTTCCGGATCCTTTCTTCGACGACTCGGCCTGTCCGATCATCGGAGGCGTTGATCTCGAGCACCTGGTAACCGGCCTGCCGGGCGAGCACGTGCGCAAGCGTGGTTTTGCCGAGTCCCGGAGGACCAGAGAGGAGCAGAACCTAGGGAACGCCGATCCTCGTCAGCCTCTTGACGCGTCCGGAAGAAGAGCGTCATTGTGCTGCTCACTTTCTCTTGCGGTCGACCCCACGGATCAGGAGCCTGTGAAGGCGGGCCTTTGGTCAGCCAAAGTAATGAGAGAAGGTACGGGGGAACTTCACACGCACAGCATCTTCAATGCCGTTCGGCCTCGCTGCGTCGCGGTCGCCGGCACCAAATCCGCCGTTCCCGCCATCACGAGCGCGCTTGTTGCGACGGTCACGTTTCATTTCGGCGGCGGCATTGGCTTTCGACGTGCCCTTGAACACGCACATGTCCCATTCTTTCAACCAGAGCAGGGCAGAGCGGTGGACGCGCTGCGATGAATTCGGTATTTAGCCTCGGACGTGCTTACACGAGCCAGGCGGACCGAAACGCACCTCGTCTCCGAGAAGGTCGATGAAGCGCTTGGGGCGGTAGCGGTCGGTCCAAAGGCTAGTCTCGACGGGAGCGGCGGTCCTAGCGTTGGGTTTGTTCTCGCCCGGAGGGGAGAGAGCGCCGTTCGTTCTGCAGGGATACGGGTGTCTGTTGGTCGGCGCGTCGAGGTCATCTCGATGAGGAGCAGGCTCCACTCACGCATCCGCTTCCCGCTGCTTCTTCGCCAGAGTCTGTTCGCCTTCGATCTCGCGCAAGAGCTGGCTGTAAGGCCGATCGAGCATGCTGGATGCCAAACGCTGAAGCGCGAGACTTTCCTCCTTCTGCAGACGCCAACGGGATCAGTCGAGGAGTCGATGTTGAAGGTGACCGCAGTCATGTTGCGCTGTATACCTTTGACTCTGCGGTGCTGGAGTAGGCCTGCAGCTTCTTTCGCCGGGTGAAAGAGACTTTGCGTCCGTCAAGTGTCGTTGCTTCCACCGGCGTCGCATCGATATATCCGCTCGGTAGCGCCGACATGTCGAGGTTTGAGACATTGCCGTATTTCGAAGAGTAGTCGTAAGAATGCGAATCTGCGATAGATCCGCGTGCCGCAGAAGTTTGTCTCGGTAATGCTGCGGGCACATTGCATCAGTGATCGCCTCCGTGTTCACATGCGAGGCACGGGAGCGTGTGCCGCATACCTAGGGGAGGCTCACAATCATCGGGCTCTCCGGGACTCGTCTCTCCGAACGCGCCGAAATCTTCGTCCTCCTCAAAAATCATCTTGGCGCGTCCACCGTCCGCCTGCCTGCTTGACCCGCCTGCGACCGGTCCTTTTGTCGCCGCTGCAGTCGAGGTTGACGCGACCACGGGTGAGGGCATGGCGTCCTGTCGTTCCGCCATTTCTTGTTCTTCAATCTCCCGCAGGACGTCCATGTCGACATCCTCCCCGTCGAGCACCTCTTCTGCGGCTTCGAGTTGCGCGGCGGCTTCGATGGCAGCCCAGTCCTCTTCGTCGTCGTCGTCCGGACCGGGAACCCCCGGAGCTGTGCCGAACGCTGCCTGTTTGGCAGGGTCGAGGGCGGAGGTTCGCTTGAACGGCAAGACGCGGTTCAGCTCAGCGAGCGCAGCCATGGCGGACGCGGCGAGAGCGGCGGCAGGTCTCGGCAAAGCACGTGTGTAGCTTGCTGTACGTTCGCCCTGACGTGGACAGGCGCAGGACGCGCGAGAAGATCTCACGGCACGCGTCGCGAGGCGAGGGACGCGCTCTCGCCCTCCCCTCCAGTGCTTCTTCGCAAATCTTCATCGTCCTTGCAAGGGTCCAGCCTTGGGCTGACTGCGGTAACGAGCTCGACTACAGCCAGTATGAGCTGCTTTTGACCTTACGCGGCGTCGAGCGACGCGTCCGAGGCTTTCAGGCGGCGCACCGAGCGAGAGGCGACGCCACACCCGAACCACGCCGTCTTCCGCCTCAACGGTCTCGGCTTTGGTGACGATTCAGCGGGCTCGAGCGAGGACAACTTGGACCGTGACGCTGTCATCGAGGGGAGGAAGGCGTCATCGCGGGGGGGGGAGTCCCTCCGACCACTTCAACATCAAGCAGGAGCACGACGACGATTCAGAGATCCCTTCTTCCGAGATAGCCCTCTTGGCTGTCCTAGACCTTTGTAGTATTTCCACTGGTCGTAAAAGGCAGAGTCAACAGCACAACTCGTCTCTTTTCCAAATCTGTGAGCTGTGCGCTATTTGACGAGCGCCCTCGCACGCAGCGAGACGAGTAAGCGTCGCGGGGGTTTGCAGCCACCGGAGCATGTGCATGGCCACTAACTTCGGTACCCGCTCATACAATGACTGTATATGACCCGCCCGTAAGGGAAAATCTAGTCAATGACATGGGATCTGGAAGGAGGCCCGCTTTGAAACGATTCGATTTGTGGTCACCACATCCTTTCGCTTACCGTACGAGCTTACGAGACGGATGTGCATAGCCGAACGATACTGGAAAGACTAAAGGATGGTGGGCGAGCACCGAGTATCGACCGGAGGAATCGATTTTGCCTTGGCGGAAACCTCAATCGGTGGCAAAACGCTCCAACCTTGTGCTCGGGCAAGCGAGGTAGACAGTGAGGTTTATAACCGAGTCATCTCCGATTGCTTATTGAAAACTAGCATCCTTTACGTACGTCGTTGCGAATGCGACACGTCAATCTCTCGCCAAGCGGCAGCTCCAAAAGTCTTGATCTTTTTGTCGCCCGCTCTCTCCCTCCGGATTCGATCTGGAAACGTCCCGTCCGCTACGCTGGATTATATTCATCCAGTGTGAGACGCACCCGGTTCACCGAGAGCCATGACTCGTCGAGAAACGAAGCAGAGCAGCGAGAAAGCGAAGCGCTGCTGTCTCTTCACCCCCTTCTCCCCGGCGCAAGGGGCAAGGACATGAGACTATGGGCGGTGTATTACAAAAACAAGACCTCTACGCTCCAGCAGAGAGTTCAAAAAGACTGGAAAGCGCCTCTCGAGAGGTCCCTCTTGCGGGATCGCCGGAAAGGCAAAAGGACCGAGCACCGCGGCGGACGGGCGAGCCTTCCAACCAAGATCTCCGCAAGTTGACATAGATATTGGGCGCGTGGGTGGGCATGAAGGTACTAAAGCAGTGAGGGCTATCCGCGTATCCTCAGCCGTGAGGTCCGGAGAGTGAACCAATCTGAAGAAGCTGAGGAGAAGTCCCGCTCCCTCGAGTCCTCGTCGGGACTTGTCAAGTCTCTTTCCGGAGAAAGAAAGCAAAGAAAGCAAACATAAGGGGCACATAGGGAAACTCTGGCTACTATGCTCGCTCCCACAGCATCCTTACTCTGGGTTCGAGCGTCGTGCTTGAACTGGGGTCTGACGGGCGCGAGCTCGAGTTGAGTCGGAAAGCCATTTGTGGCTGCTCTGTGATTTGCCTGTCCTTGTTTCCTTTGCTAGTTATTCATATCGCTCCCTTTGTAGCGCTGGACATGTCACTATACTTGAAATGTCCGCCGCCGCCGGTAGATTGATTTCGCGATCAAAAACCTGTTTTTGCCAGCTCCACACTTCGCATCTGCAGTCGCGAGCTATTCCAGGTTGCTACAGACGCCGATCGCGAGCACGGCAGGCAAGGGGCTACAAGGTGACTGATACTAGCTCCTCGGGCTCATGACCTCTTTACAGCTGTCCCGGTACTCTGTGCCGAGTGACTTGCGTGCGCCACCTGCACCTGAGCTGGGTGAGTCTAGGCTTCGGAGTCGCCGGAGAAGCCTCTTTTTGCATGTAGCTGGAAAGTACTAGGTCATTGGACAATAAAGAACTGCTTTCAGGCGGCTACACTGAGGGTGTAGGCCTGGGACCCTCGCCCGCCGCAGTTTCCTTTTCATCCTCCCGAGGCCAGCATCACTTCCCAAGTAGCATATATTTGGGGCTCGGACGCTTTGACACATATTCCTGTCAAGTGTTTTCTGCCCTTATGACCATAGACCCTTCATGAAACGAGCCAGAACGAGGGAAAGCTGATGTTCACACGTTCACAGCGTGTAGCATTTTTTTGAGGTCGAAATCCGGGATGGTCCACAACTCCGGCAACTCTCCACTATGTCCATGGAGGCTTCGCATTCAAGCCCTAAGCCGAGCTATCGCCTGTCTGCAAGATACGGCAGTAGAGCATTGACAGACATGGCAAAATCACCTGTCAAAAGCAGATATTCGAGCATCGTCCCAAACGTCAACAAGTGTAGGGCAAGGGTCTCCCAGAGAGTGACTTCCGTCTCATCTCTCAGGTCGCGCAACAGCTGTGGGAGGTCAAGGACCGCAAGATTGAGGACTTGTCCAAGTCCGAGATCACGATTGTCCAGTACGGCCATGCTTGCGAAGAATTCGCAAATGCAGATCGAGCGTGCTCGATTGGTCTCGAAGCAATCTGGAAAGATGAAGAATGTGTAGTCGAGACCAATCTTGCACGCTCCTGCCAGCATTAGACTTGCCTGTTTTCTTGTCTTCCTGTCCCCCCTTTTGCTCATACCTCACAACAGCCGTTGTCCTCTCTGCATAGTTGCGCGCTGCCCCTCTCTTGCTGTTTCACCCGTGTCAACATCTGTAACTACCATTTCCGCTCGCTATTGCGGGGTTGGAGAGGGGAGATTGCGAGAGCTTGCGTGTGTGCGGGAGAAAGCTTGCTTTGCATGCGGACGAATCGGTCGGCCCCCGGTAGTATACGTTTCAAACGCCACCGCTTGTTCCAGTCAACATGAACACGCACGCCAGTATAAAACAGGTCAGAATGACCGGGAAGAGAACGAGCGAAATCGAGAGAAACAGTGGGAGGCAGAGGTTGTCCCCGGTGCTTGCGTCGACCGTCTCTGCCCGCGCGCGCGCTTCCATCGCTCGGACGACCGCGCGGTCATGCTCTTGCGCTGACTCCAACTCCCTCCCCTCTCTGTCGGAATGCGCTCGAACCGGAAGGTATCGATTCAACGGGTAATGTGGCAGCCCGTCGTGGTTGAAGAGGCTCGGGAAACTGAAGTTCACGTTCCGGCTCGGCAATCGGGGTTTTGGTTTTGGCGTAGGTATGTCCGGGAGGTCGTCCCAATCTGAAGGGCAAGGGTTCGGCGGAGGGAAGCGGTGGTGGCGAATGACCGGCTCCTCCTCGGAAGAGCTCGTCGAGAATTGCGAACTCGACGGTCTCGAGGATGACAGTGAGGTGCCCCGTGTAGCGCTGTGCCTTGGTTGATGAGACTGCGTGGCCGGCGACTCGGTCGATCGGCGCCCAACGGGTTGCGCTAGGGGCCTCGTTTTTGGCAAGAACGATCTGGCGGCGTCGTCTTCACGACGAAGGCGGCTGCTACTGCCACGGCGTGGGTTTCTGTGTGCCGGGAGTGTCTCGAGGGGCCTTGAGGAATGCGCGTCCGACTCGGAAGCATCCGAAGCACTGGGTCGACGAACTCGCGAGTATCCCGCCGCCATGTGTTCCAAGGTGCGAACCGACCGGAAGGGTTTCTCCGTAATGGCGAAACCTGTGGGTGCAAGCTATTGCGCCTGTGATTGGTAGGTGGCTTCGGGTCGTATAGAGGCGAAAGACTCACAGTCGGCTGTTTCCTCCGCCGTGCACGGACCTCGTCGGGACGTCCGCGGACTGGTCTTGCCGCGGCTGCTACAAAGCGGCGACGAATACTACGCTTTGCACCGCGCCTCTTCCTTTGGTGAGGGCCTTTCAGCAAGAACACAGCGCATATGGATCCGTCTCCGCCGTTTCCTCCGACGCCCAGTCACCGCTTGCGAGCGCTACCTTCGCCCTGCCCTGGTTGCCTCAGCGCGCGGGCTGCATCCCTCATTGGATGCCTCATCATGACACTCGTATACGCAGGCTGGACGATGGTTATGTACAACGTCAGTTTGATCCGATCCCGTCAGTCTTCAGGCCGGGGAGAAGAAGAAACTGACGCGAGCTGCGGCGTCGAGACAGGCTTATGCGACGGCAGCTTCGGTTCGGGGTTCGACTGCTCCCGCCGCCTTCGACGAGCTCGCTCTTTCGACCCGGTTCAATATCTGCACGAGTCTCTTCTGCGCCACCATGACCCTTCTCTGCCTGGGCGCCCTCGCGACCTCGGCGTTCCCGCAGCAAGACGCGGCGAGATGGCTCAGCCGCGCCATCTGGGTCGGTTGGCTCTGCACGTGGGGCTTTGGCGTCTTTGGCTTGACCTACTTTGTCGCGTCGGACGTCTTTCTCGCGAGTTTCTGCACGGCCGCAGCTTGCGGCACGAGTCCAGAGACGCTGCGACTGACCATGATTTTGGTACGTACACTCACTCGGCCGGAGGACATTCACGTTCCGGACCCGAGCTTGACTGTGACTCGTGCGCAGGTTGTGCTTTTCACCCTCACCCTTGTCTTTTACCTCGCCGTCGTCCTGTCCGCCTATGTCCACAGTGAGTTTTGGTGGCCTTCCGAGCAAGTTGGTCAATGGACTCACACTGATTTGCCGCACCCCAGCTCTGCACCCGCACATCTTCATGTCACCTGACTCGGACACCGAGGACGAGTACTCGGACCCGGATGAAGGTTTCCAGCGCAAGCTGGAAGGTCACCTCGTCAGTATCGGCGAACCATACCTGTCCGAATACCTCGCCGCCCGTGCTCGCCGCTACGGAACCCTCGAGGAAAAGCCAGCACGGTCCGAGTCGCGTCGACGTGTTCCGTACAGCTCGAAGCAACAAGACTCTGACGTTTCCGAGGCGGATGAGACGCCTGGCGCACGCTCGGTGGCGAAAGCTTCGCCACGCCCCGCTGCGTCTCGGCCTTCTTCGAGCGGCTCGAGCGGATCTAGCACCACTTACCGTCAGCAGCCGCGTCCTGCTGGCAACACCGGCCAGAGATACCAGCGGGGACACACGGGCGACGAGAGCAGCAGCAGCAGTGAAGCGGAATCGGACGAGGGTCCTCAGCTGTACGATGCGCCTCGCAGATCGACGCGATCTTGACGCAAGGCGGTGGTCAGGTGCCCCCTCTCAGCACCTCGTTGGAGCGGATCAGCTGCTGCGCGGACGCCAGGTTTGGCGCAAGAATGTCGCCCGTCGAGATGTGGCGGGGGGAACAGGTCGCGGAGTTGTCTCCATATACAGAGTAGCTTTTCCGGATTGCGTCCGTGATGACGAACGGTATGACCTTTGCAAAGAGCGTCTGTAGGCCCGGGAAAGCGTGGAAAACCGCGAGAAAAAATGCTCGCGTCGAGACGCGAGACGCGTCTTCAAAGACGCGCGCCTTTCGCGGTTCGAGGTTCCCTCGTTCGCTCTCCATCTCCCGACCAGACGCTACTGGGAAGCTCGAAAGATGTCCTCTGTAGCAGGACAGAACACCGATCCGATGTCGGACGACCGCACCGTCCGCGGCTCGGAAGCAGAGGCCGTCGAAGCCGGAGCGAAGCGTGCTCCTCGAGGTGGTGCGAAAGGCGCGCGCGTCCGCATACAGCGCGACCTTGCAGAGATCCCTGCAGTCAAGGACGAGACGGGTGAAAAGGTCGCGCAGCTCTTTGAGGGCTTCCTCGAGCAGTGAGTCGCCGCCTCCTTCCGTTCGACCCAGCTTCCGCTCTCGAACGGGCAGCCCGCCCGGGGTACTGACGATACTCCTGCGCGACTATCAGGTTCTCCGAGGACGAGCCGAGAGGAATGCCGACCTCGAGCATGACGAGCGGGCTGTCGTCGACCGCGAACAAGGTGCACTTTTACGTCGAACAGGTCAAGGGCATGGCCGAGTTCAAGCTCGCTACGCTCTACGTCGATTACCAGCACCTCCTCGACTCGCACGACCTGCTTGCGCGCGCAATCACCCAGCAGTACTACCGGTATGCTTCAACTCGCGGCCGAACTCGACCACTTTCCGTCCAGACGACTTGCTGATTGCGCCCTCGATCTGCACAGGTTCCTTCCCTACTTGCGCCGAGCCTTGACGAACCTCGTCAAGAAGTACGCCCCGGAATACCTCTATCTCAACTCTCACGCCGCTTCGACGGCGGCCGCCGGCTTGTCGATTCGCCAATTCAACATTGCGTTCTACAACTTGCCGCTGGTCGAAGGGATCCGCGACATGCGCACCGACAAGATTGGAAAATTGAGCGCACTCAGTGGCACTGTCACTCGGACCAGCGAGGTCCGGCCAGAGTTGACCTTTGGCACCTTCACTTGCTTGGTCTGCCACGGCACCGTTCGAGACGTCGAGCAGCAGTTCAAGTATACCGAGGTGCGCTACTCTTACTTATCCACGTCGTCCCGCTACTTGCTGACGCAGGTCCGCGACGACAGCCTGCGATGTGCCCCAATACGACCTGCGCCAACCGGACAGCCTGGAAACTCAATATCGAGCAGTCCAAATTCTCCGACTGGCAAAAAGTCCGCATCCAGGAGAACCCGAACGAGATTCCGACGGGTTCGATGCCGCGATCGTGAGTCGCTGTCCTTGCCTGCGCATGAGAGCGCCCAACTGACGCTGCGCCCACTTGACAGTCTGGACGTGATCCTCCGCGCCGAAATCGTCGAACGCGCAAAAGCCGGCGACAAGGTCATCTTTACGGGCACGTTTATCGTTGTTCCCGACGTCGCTGCGCTCGGCCTGCCCGGTGTCAATGCCGAGATGATGCGCGAGAATCAGGGAGGTCGAAGTGGTCCGGGCGCGATGGGCGGCAATCTCGGCGTCAGCGGACTCAAGAGCCTCGGTGTCAAGGACCTGACGTACAAGACTGCCTTCCTGGCATGCATGGCGACGAGTGCGGAAACGAGGGTAAGCGCACTTCCCGAACGGAGGTCTCGACATTTGCTGACGGGCCGTGCCTGCATCCCAGTCGAGCGCGACCAACATTCGCATTGACGATCAAGGCATCGAGGAGAACCGCAAAGAGTTCCTCGAGAGCCTGACGCGCGAAGAGGTGCAGCACCTCGAAGCGATGGTCCGGAGTGACCACATCTACTCGCGCCTCGTGTCGAGCATCGCGCCGACCGTGTACGGTCACGAGATCGTCAAGAAGGGCATCCTGCTGCAGCTCATGGGTGGCGTGCACAAGCAGACTCCGGAAGGCATGCACCTGCGTGGCGACCTCAACGTCTGTATCGTCGGTGACCCTTCGGTCAGCAAGTCGCAGTTCCTCAAGTACGTCCACGAGGCGGATCTCCGGCGTCGTCCCGTCACAAGGCGCTGATTCGTCTACTCTGAACAGATATGTCTGCGGCTTCTTGCCGCGTGCCGTCTACACCTCTGGCAAGGCTTCCTCCGCGGCAGGTCTCACGGCCGCCGTCGTCAAGGACGAAGAGACGGGCGAGTTTACCATCGAAGCCGGCGCGCTGATGTTGGCGGACAACGGCATCTGCGCTATCGACGAGTTCGACAAGATGGACATCTCGGACCAGGTCGCTATTCACGAAGCGATGGAACAGCAGGTCCGTCGACTCGTTTTCATCCCGTCGTTTGCGCTCCAGCTGATGTGCCCCGTTCGCCTGCCTGCAGACCATTTCCATCGCGAAAGCCGGTATCCAAGCGACGCTCAACGCTCGTACATCCATTCTTGCCGCTGCGAACCCCGTCGGCGGTCGTTACAACAAGAAGATGAGCCTGCGAGCGAACGTGGCCATGTCGGCGCCGATCATGTCGCGTTTCGATCTCTTCTTTGTCGTCCTCGACGAGTGCAACCCCGACGTCGACCTCAAATTGGCTCAGCACATTGTCAACGTCCACATGCACCGCAACGCCGCCATCAACCCCGAGTTTTCTACGGACGAGCTGCAACGCTACATCCGCTACGCCAGGACGTTCAACCCGAAGGTGCGTTCCATTGGGGGTGAAGGGACCCGAGTACTTGCTCTGTAGCTGACCCAGTGGCTTTACGTACAGCTCACGCCAGCGGCCTCGAAGCAACTCGTCACCTTGTATGGAAAGCTGCGCAGCGAAGACGCGCAGGGATACGGTCGCAGCTCGTACCGAGTCACGGTCCGTCAACTCGAGTCGATGGTCCGATTGAGCGAAGCCATCGCTCGCGCCAACTGCACGGAAGAGGTTGGTCGCGCCCGCTTCACTCTTCTCCGATGAGCGATACCTGACACTGACGCTCGCTTTCGACGGGGACGTTTCAGATCACGGTCGAATTCGTCAACGAGGCGTACAACCTCCTCAGCCAGTCGATCATCCACGTCGAGAAGGACGACGTCGATATCGATTCGGACGAGGACGATGCAGCCGGTGACAACGACGACGGTGGCGAGGATGGCGGTGCGGGAGACGACGACGGCAACGGCTCGCCTCGTCGTGCCCGAACGGCTTCCGCTACTCCGGCCCCTTCGGCGGCGCCTGCACCTGCGGCACCAGCACCGAAAAAGCCCAAGGTCACGATCTCGTACGACAAGTACATGCTCCTGATGCAGCGGATCGTGTACATGATCGCCGAGCACGAAAAGGAGGAAGGCGCCGGCATGCCCCGCAGCGAGGTCGTGCAGACTTACCTCGACGGGATCGAGGACCAGCTCGGCACCATCGAGCAGCTCGAAGCCGAGACGCAGCTCGTCGAAAAGGTCCTGAACAAGCTCATCAAGGAGAAGTACCTCCTCGAGCTCCGCGGGCCGTCCAAGCCGGCCGGTGGCGCCGCCGACGGAGAGGCGCCGATCGCCGTCGATGGCGAAGACCAGCCGGAAGAGGAGGAGGACGAACCCGTCTTGACGGTCCACCCGGAGTGCGACGTCCTCGAATCGTGATTTCGCGCCTGTTTCTCTTCCGTTGTGTATCGGTTTTGCTCGCGGTTGTATCCTTTCGGTTCGGCTCGTCGGTTGTTCGTAGTTGTCTTGATGGTGCGTGTGTACACTATGCTCATGCATGGCGGTCTCTTTCTCATCGCAGCTCTTTTCCCTTTGCCCCTTCATTCCTTCAAAGCCAGGGAGGAATGCTTTAAATCGAATTGGCATCGCTATGGAGCAACAAACTGAGTCGAGAACGGAACGTGAGGGGAAAAGGTGCGCGAGGGCGGGTCGAATCGATCGAGAGCCCGTTTTGCGCGCAAAGGGAAGAGGGTACGCAGAACACGACGAGCACAAGGGGACGAGGTATCGATGAGGCAAAGGGGTGGCGATGGTGAACACGCGCGCGCACACAAAGAAAAGGGGTTGGGGGGTGGTGGAAAGCAGACGACTGGGGATAGAACGAGAACAGAGAAACCGAATATCGCTTTAGGCTGCCTCCTCGCCGGTCGCGGGTGCGGCGGCGGCAGCGGCGGCGGCGGCTCCCTCTTCCGGCTTGATCTCCTCGGCCTTGGGCTGGTCCTCGGCGCTGAGATCGCTGGTCCAGAGGGTCAGGTTGTCCCGGAGGAGCTGCATGATGAGGGTCGAGTCCTTGTACGACTCTTCCGAGAGCGTGTCGAGTTCCGCGATCGCGTCATCGAACGCCGTCTTGGCGAGCGAGCACGCCTTGTCCGGCGAGTTGAGGATCTCGTAGTAAAAGACGGAGAAGTTGAGCGCGAGGCCGAGGCGGATCGGGTGCGTCGGTGCGAGTTCGGTCGCGGCAATCTCGGACGCGGCCTTGTACGCCTCGAGCGACGCGTCGGCGTTCTTCTGGCGCGGCTCGCCGGTCGCAAACTCGGCGAGGTAGCGGTGGTAGTCACCCTTCATCTTGTGGTAGAACACCTGGTCGCCGGCAACAGCCCGGATCAGTACTGACTCGAGTATGGCGGGGGCTCAAAAACGATTGCCCCTCACCTTGGATTCGCCCGACTCGGCCGAAGGGATGAGGTGCTTCTCCAGAACCGACAGGATGTCCTCGCAGACTGTGATAAGGGTTTCGGTCAGCGCTCCTGGTGACCTGAAAATCGCAAAACAAGACGCGAGGGCAAGGAGACTGACTGCCTGCGAGTTCCTTCTCAATCTTCTCGCGGTACGCCTTGATGGCGGCGGCCTGGGCCGTGTTGCCCTTGGCCTCCTCCTTGCCCTCGATTGACGAGACGATCCTCCACGAGGCACGGCGGGCACCGATGACGTTCTTGTACGCGACCGAGAGGAGGTTGCGCTCCTCGATCGAGAGCTCCGAGTTGAGCGAAGCGATAGACTTCATTTGCGAGACCATCTGTGCGCGCGCGGGCGGGTGGTGGTGAGAACCTCTGCGTTAGTTGACGATCTCGCGTGCGCAGGTCACAAGGCGCTGGTGCGAGGACCACACTTTCGGCCCGCTTGCACCGAGGCGGCAAGAACTGGGACACCCACCTCGTCGTAACGCTCAGCCTGCGCGAGTCAGAGCAGCCGGCAGGGTAGAGTCCAGGGGTGCATGAGTGTGTCAGTCTCGTCGGCTACGGTCCAGAGTGCGTCGTGGTCGCGCGAGCGGTCGTGAGACACGGACGGCGCGCCACGAGAGAGGAGGCGCCTGCACGCACCTGCTCGCTCAGCTTGGCCATGTAGATGGCCTCGGCGCGGTCCTGTTCGGCAGACATGGTTGTAGATCGTTCGCGGCTGTGCACCCAAGTCGAGTTGGCAGGCAAAGACACAAGTCGGCGACCGTTTCGATGTCCCGACGCGATGACGGGGTCGCGGCGCGGTCGAGCGGCACAGGGAGCGGGCCGAGTGGACGGTGAAGGGATGATTCGCAGAGTTCAGAGGTGCACACAGCCACCCGGAGAGCGTACAGCGCCGTGTCGAGTGCGGTCGAGGCGGTGAGGGTGTGAGAGCGTCACCGATCCGGCGAGAGAGAGGAAGGGGCAGCCGAACCGCGGTCAGGGAGAGGAGAGGGGAGGGCAGGGCGCCTAGTCAGTCTATGTGCTGCTTCGTACAGTACGCGTGCACGGACTCACGTGCTGGTGGCGGTGCGGAGCGAGACGTTGTTTGACGGTCGATTCGACTCGGACTGGGGGCTTCTCGGCGCGCCGCTGGCTCTCGTAACCGCAGACACTTGCCCAGTCTAGAAGGTACTGCGCCCTCTCTCTCATGCAATCTCACAGCGTGTATATACTCGAATACTATTCAGCGATGCAATCAGGAAAGCACGAGCGCCTCGGTCAGGTCCCGCACCCGCTCGCGGACGTCCAACTCCGGGTCGCGCTCCAGCGTCCGCAACTTGGCTTCCAGCCCCATCGCCCGCAGCTTCTCGACCACCTCGCGCGGAACCGCACGGCGAGTGGACCGGTGCCCGTGCGAGTGACCGTACCCGTTTCCGTGCGCGAGCCCGGCGGGCCCCGTCCGGCGGTACACGAGGTTGTGCAGCACCCACAGCGACGCCACTCGCAGCGAGAGCGAGCCACGGTCCTGCAGGCACGGGCATGGCAGACGGTCAGGTTGTGCCACAAGTGCAACGCGCCCGAGGACGCGAAAAAGAGAGGAAAAGAACGCACGAGAAAGAGAAGCAGGTACCGCAACAGCATCGTCCGCGAAGCGATCGCGAGCTGAGCCGCCTCGTGCGCCGTGGCAATGTTGTTCAAGCAGTAGAGAGCCTAGTGTCAAGCGAAAGAGCATCAGCGGGAAATTGCACGCCCTCAAGCCTGGAGTAGGACAGAGAAAAACTCACCTCAACGGCATTGCGTTCGGCCGCCGGTGCGCCAGCTCCGCTGCTACCGTTGCCGGGTCCTCCGACCGCCGCGCCTTCGGCGATCCGGTCCTCCAACAAGTCGAGTAACCGTTTCTCGCCCATCTCGTCGTCCCGCAAGCCCGTGATCGCTTCGTTGTTGGTCACGCAGGTGATGTTGCGCAAGATGCCGAGCGCGACTTCGGCGACAGACGGGACCGGCGACGCGATCAAGCTGAACGACGTCGACACACCGCGGTAAAGGATCAGTCTTGCTAGTGCCGTCAGTTG
Organism: Rhodotorula mucilaginosa; assembly: GCA_034406715.1. NCBI lineage: Eukaryota > Fungi > Basidiomycota > Microbotryomycetes > Sporidiobolales > Sporidiobolaceae > Rhodotorula > Rhodotorula mucilaginosa. The sequence goes on from CP137865.1 coordinate 711,850, forward strand.
CACAGTGCCATAGAAGACTCGCCTCGCGAGGATGTCCCAGGTCAAATGGGCCAGCACCGTCCGTTTAAAGTCCGCCGAGCTTTGATAGGTGGCTGGTGTTCGAGCAAACGGGGGGTCAGCCAGAGTAGTCCGCAGCTTACCCGAGAGCAAAGAACTGACCATTCTTGATCGCCCACATCGCGTTGAGTTGGAGCGCTTCGTTCGAGGACTTGATGACGAGTTGGCACATGCGCGGGATGCATCCGGCTTCCACGAGAGCCTGCATGGGTTGTATCAATCCGGGTCAGTGCTGAGTATGTGCAAGTCCGTGTAGGGTGCGACGGAAAGTCCTCACGTTTCGGACCGGCGAAAACTCGAGCAAGAGATTGGCCGCCGCCGCCGTCGCCGTCACCTTGACGACGTCGTTCTCGTCTTCGCGCAACAGCCACACCAACAACGAGTGCGCCTCACTCTCGACCATGTCGGTCCGCAAGACCGAAACGCTCCTCGACAGGGCTCGGACGCAGTGGCAGGCTGCGGCGCGGACGCCGACGAAGGGGTGGAGGAACGATTCGAGGATCAGAGGGAGGAGTTGCGCGTCGAGGACGGCGCGGCGGTGCGTCTCCGAGGTGGCACAGAGTGTCGCGATCGACAGCAGGAGCCCCTGCAGAGCCAGGCGACGAGCAGGCGAAGGATTAGCAAACGTGCTCGGCGGAAGGTATTCCTAGTTCCAGAACGTACTTCGCGGACGCGGCCGAGTTCCTCGAGGGTAGCAGGTGTCGGATACGGGTTCTCTTGCTTGACGTTCTCGGCGAGGAGTGCTCGAAAGACATTGAGACACTGCGCGGCGACGGCGCGTTGCTGCATGTTCGGCTCGTCGGCGACGTGATAGGCTTGTGGCCGATCGGCGCACGTTAGGAACGTCTGATGACTGAAGGGATGGCAGTAGAAAGAGGGACAGGGGACCCTCACCGAATATGAATGCGGCTCGCGCGCGAAGTTCCGACTCGTGCTCGATCAAACTGAGCAGCGTCGAGGTGACCGCGCCCCCGAGTTCCGAATCCAATTTCGACCTGCCGGTATATCGGTTGAACTGCTTTGAGAGGACGCTGCAGAGCGCGGCGGCAGCGAGGCGCAGCGAGGGAGTTGGAGATTGCATGAAGCTGGCGTAACGCTGCAGGTTGGAGCTGTCGGTGCCTGCGGCACTGCCACCTTGCACTGTCGTACAGGAACCCTCGTCAGCGGCCGATACCACACGCGTAAGCCATGTGCGAGAGGAACACGACGCAACTGAGAAGAGCCACGGTCGCCTCTCTCGAGTCGCGAGCGATGGTCGTCATGGCGCGCAAGACACTTTCCTTGACCTGCGGACCCGATCCTGAACGATCAGCATCTGTGATTGAGACTTGCAGTCGGAAATGGATCGGCACTCGCCTTGTCAGGGGCGATTTGTACGAGCTCCCGCAGGGTCGCGATGGCCTGTGCGCCCTCATCCCCGTGCACCAAGGCTTCCCTCTGCACGGGCGATCGCACCGTGCCCGCGAGGAATCCGCACAACAGGTCGACTTGCCGCATGCGTTCTGCCTCTCCGGATGCCGCGGGCGACACCAGGACGTGGAGCAGCAGGCGGTTCAGCAGTTCGGAACGAACGTAAGACGGCGGGGATGCGCTTGCGTGAGTCGGAGCGGAAGGTCCGACCGCGCCGCCTGGCCTCGGATCGGCAAAGGCTCTCAGGAGGACCTCGTCTGCTTTAGCTTGCAGCTGTGCGAGGTCGACAACGTCGAGACCTTCGACCGTACCGATCGTAGAGTCGCCTTCTTTGCCCTTGCCTTTGCCCTTCTCGTCCGCGACCTTGGCCCTATCTGCCGGGACGACGAGGGTCCATAAACTCTCGGCGTCGCGACGCTCGACGGCATCGATCGAAGCACCGATCACGTCCGTGCCCCATTCGCGCGGCCCGACGACTTTGACCAGATCTCCGTAGAGCGCTTTCAGGGCGCGCAGGAGGGCTTCGATGGCCTTGGACTGCTCCGGTCGCGTCGAGGCGGCTCTCTGCGAGAGAGCAAGGACGAGCTGGGATGCGACGACGTCGTAGGCGTTGGCCGCGAGCAGAGTCGAGATGGCCGAGAGGGTGGCTGTCGAGACGCAAAGAGCTGCGGTCAGCTCCGGACGAGGCGCGGTGGCAAGAGGTGCCGGTCAAAGCCCCGGCCTGCATTCGCACTTACGGATGGAAAGGCTAGCGAGGATGCTCGCGGCTTCAGTCCGCACAGCAAGCAGCGGATCCTCGGCTGACCCTTCCGGAGCGGCTGCATCTGGGTTGGGAGCGCCGAGCAGCTGGACGAGTCTGGGCAAGAGCGAGTCGTCAGCCTGAGATCCTGTCTTCCGTATATCCCAACTGACTGCTCGAATGCGCCTGCTTTGATGGCGGCCGCCTTTACGGATTGCGGTCCGATGATGCGCCGTTTCGTCTTTGCGAGGATCGCGAGCGTAGCGGTCGGAGTGGCATCGGGCGGTATAACCAGCAACGGTGCTGTGAGTGGCACCGTCATCACTAGCTCTGGTCGAGTGGTTTGGCCTGAGCAAGCGACTCGACTTCGGCTCGCGGTTCGGAGCAAGGTCAAAGTGGGGAAACCAGTCGCTCTCTTCCTCTCACTCGCTACGGATAGGCATACACGCACTCGGACCTTGACCAGGCTACTGCAACCTGACCGCCGCTGCGCCCGTTCCTTCGCCGTCGCGCGCTCCCGCTGACCCTTCCTCGGTAGCTACTCCATCGATCTGGATGCGGTGCTTCGCTCTTGCCCTGGCTGCGCACTGCATTACCGTGAACGACAATCAGTCCTCCGATCGTCGCAGCTGCACGCGTTGCGCTTGGCCAAGCGGATGCAGACCAACAGGCGACGCGGCTCTCCGTCGGGATGTCCGCGGAGGACGAACGCTGCTCACGATCTCGCTTGGGGCAAGAATCCTTGCACTCGCCCTTTCAGAGTGCTTGTTGTGACTCGGTACCGTCGGCAGAAAAGCCATTCTCGCCAGAACCGACGAGGGGAATCACCTGCTTCGCCGCTACCCAGACCGCTCGCACCCTCGCCCGCCCACAGCCGCGCACGAACAGTCCGTCAGCGATATGCGCCTCACGACGACCACAGTCCTTTGCTTGATGGGCGTGCAAGCCGTGCACGCTCACATGCAGTTGGTCCTGCCGCCGGCGATCAACAGCAAGAGCGACCCGCAGACCGCCGAGGCGAACATGCACGTCCCTTCCCCTGTACGAGGCAGAGCTACCCAACATAATCTGACAGAGGTGCATCCTTAGTGACTATTCGATGACCGCTCCGCTCAACAAAGACGGATCAAACTTTCCGGCCAAGAAGTATGCGACGAAAGCAAAGCTCGACAGCCTGAAACCTGTCGCGACTCTGGTGGCGGGAAAAGAGTTCACATGGGGGCTGGGAGGGACGGCAACTCACAACGGCGGCAGCTGTCAAGTCGCAATTAGGTGCGTTCCACGGGATGCGTCCGTCATACCTCTCGCGCGCAGCTTTTACGTGGCAGCCGATCGCAGTAGACCGCGCCGCTTGAAGCTGACTCAAGGTGCTCCTCATGTACAGCTACGACATGATGGAGACCATGGTCGTGATAGCGAGCTGGGTCGGGGGTTGTCCATTATCACAGTGCGTCGCTGAGATCCTTCGTCAGCCGAACACGAGGTGCTGACCACGCATTCGCGACATAAGCCCGTACAAGTTTAAAGTGCCCGACATACCGGGCTGCGACAAGTGCTTCTTCATCTGGGACTGGTTTAACAAGTCTGGAAATGTGAGCTTTAGCTTTCCTTTCCGTTCCTTCTTGTCCGCTGACCAGACCTGTCCTCCCTTGCAGCGAGAAATGTATCAGAATGTGAGCTTGCACGGTTATGTCTGACTTCGATAGGCGTTCCGAACGGATCATTGACGCACCTGCTCTCGAAACAGGCCGCCGTGGTCTCGATCAGCGGCACGGCAAAGCAATTTGTCGGTCCGCAGATCTTCCGCGCCAACACATTCGGCGACGACGTCTGCGAGACGATCGAAGGCGACGAGATTCATTTCCCGGAGCCGGGCGACCAAGTCTTTTACGGCGCGGGCCTGTCCGCGAGCTCACCCGTCGTAAGTGCTTGGAGAAGTGCTGAAAGTCAGTTCTGCGGGTGTACCTGACGCAGCTATTTGGTACAGACTGAGGTCGACTGCCCTGGTTGGGACAACAAGAAGATTGTAAGGGGCGAGATTCTCGTCAATGAACGAACTCATCTCACCAACTCGCTCTCCGCTTCGCTCCGCAGGTGACTGTCACAGGCCCAGGCAATGGTCCGAAGGCGGTACGTACCCCTCCTCACAGTGACGTCGTGTGCAGAGTTTGCTGACCTCGACTTGATGCCCTCAATAGACTGCCCCGGTCGGCGGTGCGAGCGGGTCCAGCACCGGAGCGACCGGGAAAACGGGCATAGAATTGAGCGGGCCGCCCACCAAGACGGGAACTACAGCCGCCAAGCCGACGGGGACGGCCGATGGATCCTCAGCAAGCTCGGGCACGGAGGACCCCGAACCACCAGCAAAGACGGGCGCTGGTGACTCTGCCACCCCAACAAGCACAGGCGCAGGTGACTCTGCCCCCTCACCAAGCACAGGTGCAGGTGACTCTGGACCCGACTCTACTGCCGACACCGCAGGCAACGAACGGACCTTCCTGCTTCTCGCCGGCGGGTTTGTCGCGCTCGTCGTGCTCGCGATCGTCTTCTTCTGCCTTTTCCATCGTCGAAATCGCCGTCACTCCGGCTACAGGTCAGCATCCTCGGATGACGACTCCGAGAGCGCGTCGGATCGGCCTCGACGACACAGCTCGAAACACAGACGGCGTCCGCGATCGCACCGGCGACGCAAGGAAAAGTCCGATTCGGACTCATCTTCGTCGGGGTCTACAAGCTGAGCACGGGGTAGCGGTATGGCAATTGCAGCTCAGTACAAGATATATCCACAATGTATGACTTCGGAAAGGAAAAGATTTACGGATCCGCAGCAAGCAACTGGCGCGGAAGAGCAAGGAAGCCGTTCCGCGCAGCGCGACTTTGTGTTGACGAAAGAGGTCGCAATCGTCAGTCAGCGCTCGTGAGTCCGGCTGAGCAAGACTCGTACCATCAGACATACCAAAGAAGCTGCGCTGCGCTGCGAACGGAACCGCCAACAGCCTTGAGCGTTCTCTGCCGCCAGGTCGTCCCCTTGGACTTCTTGATCACTCAACACCGCCAACGAGACGCTCCGCACGCCAGAAGACGCGGACAGGCGTTGTTCTCGACCGCTATGCTCGCTTCAACGAGTGCGCCTCCGCCGCCTTCGCCGCGTACAAAGCCGCGACCGCTCTCGCAGAGTTTTGCGCCGTCCACGCCCGTCGATCAAAGTCCGTCCTTGTCCCGGTCGTATCGCCAGCCGGTGGGGACAGGTTCTCTGAGGAGATCGAAGATGGGATCGCAGCACGGGCGAAGTCGCTCGCACGGAGATGCGCGAGTCGCGATGTTCGCTCCGTCGAGCGAACCGGGCGGACCGGCCGTACGTGAGGTCTTTTGCGACGTCGTGGTGAGCGACCTCGAGTTAGACGCATCGGGAAATTGCGCTCGTCCAGCAGGTATGCGCTCAGCTCTCGAGTCGCAATTGCGGTGCCCCCGAGCAATCGCTGACGGCAAATGACGCCCAGGTCCCATCGCCGCTTTCGTGGACTCGCTCGGAGAGATCGTCACGTCTGGTCCATCTGAGCCTGCACGAAGACCGCCGAGTCGACCTAGCACGCCTGGTCCCGCCGCTCAGCCCGACATTGAAAAGGTCCGCCGGAGTCTGCACGAGCTCTGGGTCACGGAGGAGAGCTACCTTCGCAAGATCACCAGTCTCCTTCAGGTGCGCAGCGTTACCTTACAAGTGTTCAGTTGCCGGCAAGCTGATCGAACTCTTCCGCCTCTGCAGGACTATGCGCAGCCGCTGCGGACATTCTCGAAAAAGCGCGAGACGGCAATCATCCCCGCCTTTGAAGCGACTCACCTCTTTACCAACATCGAGCAGCTGGTACCGATCTCCATCGCCTTCGAAAAAGACTTGAAGGATGTCGCTCAGCGCGCTCAGAACGAGAGGCAGCGGGTGCCCGAAGGATTCGGAGAAGTCATCTTGGCGCATGTAAGAAGCTCGTTCGTTTCGCTTGCTCGTTGCCACTCGCCGCTGACTTATCCCACTTTGAACCTGTCGCAGGTTGAGCAGATGGCTCCATACAAGAAGTGGCTCGCCAACGTCAGCGCGTCCGAGGCCATCAGGCGCGAGCTCGACAAGCACAACTCGTCTTTCCGCGAATTCGTCGAGCGAACTCAGATTCACAGCCGAGAGTCGGCAAACGCTACCGGCGGTTTCAAAGAGTTTCTGGCCGAGCCGTTCCAACGCGTATCCCGCTACCGGCTCATGATCGATCGTAAGTGGACGAGCCCCCTGTTCCCGTCGTTTGTATTTGCTGACGGACCTCTGCTCGCGCAGCGATCATCCAGCATCTCGAGCCGGGAGATCCCAACATCGAACCGCTCCAGATCGCCAGCACCATACTCAGCGACATTTGCTCGATGGAAGTGGACGGTGCAACGCAGCGGGCCGCCATGTTCTGGAGCCTGAAGGAAACCATCGATGGCTTTCCGGACTCGTTGGTCGACTTTGAGCGCCGTTTGATCGCGACCATCGATGCCGACGAGGTCATCGAGGTGACCGACTCTCGCCCGACCACTTTGCGGTGCACGCTGTTCCTGTTCCAGGACAAGCTGCTCATCGCCAAGCGCCCTTCAGGCGACAAGCAGGGCAAGGTGCACGCCGGCGTGGACGACCTCGACCGAACGGTCGCGCTCTACCAGACGTCGCACTTGTCGCCGTCGCAGGCCAGCATACTCGGTTCACCGAAGAAGCTCCGCAAAGGCGTACTCGGTTTCCGGGGCATCGTCGACGTTGCCGCTACCACCGCAATCGACCTCGGCGAACGTAGCTCGCATCACGAGTTCGGTCTCGTTTTCGATCATCCTCCCGACAACCAGTCAGAGAGATGGGCCGGCCGACCAGCGCGTCGATTCGTCGTTGCGCATACTCACGCTGCGGACACGAGATCGGCCGAAAAACGGGTCTGGCTCGAGGCTTTCGCGGAGGCTACGCTGCGCTTGCAGCTGCGTGCCGGAGCGCTTCAAGCCAGACGAGGGTCGATCACATTCTCAGGGAGCCTGGACGCTGGCCGAGCGCGTATAAACTGGTCTCTCTGGGATCGACAACAATACGAGCAGATTCGCCCTGATCACAAGGTAAGTATGCCGGTACATCTACCGTCAAAGTGCAGGAGCTTACGAGTTTCTACATGGCCCACAGAGGAAGCTTGCGCTCCTTCTCACCTCTGACGGCGCTGCACGACCGCTTGCCACGCCGTCACGGAAGCGACCCTTCGTGTCTGCCACAGCGACATTCCTCGACCCGTCACGATGCCGCTTCGAAGTCTGCTCGACAGATTCCCCGGGCAGCGACGCCGACATCATCGAAAACGGCAGGATCACTGCGGCCGTAGCGAGCATCGGTGCGCTCGTTTCTTTCCTCCATTTTGACTTGGTGTCCGAGCTGACGTCGGCCTTCGTCAGCCTCTTCGTACGGTATCGACAGCTTCCCGGCTACAAAGCCGCTCTCTCCGGGCTCGGGTCGTTCGCGGACGCGCTCCAATCTACTGAGCGTGCTCGACGTGTTCTCCTCTGGCGGAAACAGTCTGAAGCGTGGCAACTCGCTCATCAGCAAGAGTTCCAGCACTGCGACGACGACATTCGACACTCCGAGTCTTTCCGGACCTTCTCAGCGTTTGCAATCGGCGCCGCCCGCTCGACGCCCGCTCAACAAGCATTCGGCGCCCGACCTCTCGCGCAGTGTCGGCGCTTCGGCAGCCACGGATGCTCGGGACTTTGGGAGTCGCGAGCAACTCGGCAGAGGAGACCAGGCAGGCTGTAAGTACATCCCTGTCGCTCGGCTGCTGGCGAGCTCTACTGATGCATCGTTTGCAGTCCTCCAAGTGGGCGGGAGCAGCCGGTCGCGACCACGCCGCTCGATGTCGCTCCCGCCGCCGCCGAGCGACCTCCGTTCTTCTCCAGGTCCACTTGCTGCGTTCGAGGACGCGCCATCGCCAGCCGAAACGACGGGGGGCGACTTCCCCGAGGTCGATTGCGACGCGGAAATGGACCGCCAGCAAGAGGAGACACCGACGGCACGACAACAAGCCACGGCGATGCTCCACACCTCGCCCATGGCGTACCGGCCCCAGCCTATCTCGCCTCATCGCCGCATGATGGGCCCGCGAGAGATGCGCGGTGCCGAAAGTGCAGACGAATCGCCACAACACCTTCCCCTCGCTCGAAACGGGTCGCCTTCGCCGATACGGCGCGGGCCCCGACAAGAGTCCGAGTTCGACCAAATGCACTTTGAGCCGGCGGACGAGCCACCTCGGTCGGGCTCGTCGAATGCGCTGTCGAAGCGCGCAAGGCCCAAGGTTGAGCCGTCACCTCGCCCGAGCCCGGCGAAGAAGATGGCATCGCGGTTGTCGACGGACGCAGCGTTGTCCGCTGATGTTCGAGCCGCCGGGCGAGAACTCTTCGCCGCGCCATCAGGACCGGCGGAAGTCCGAACGAGTCAGAGAATCGTGAGCGGCGCCTCGACCAGAACGGTCCGCGCAATCTCGCCTCCTTGTCATAGCGAACAGCCAGACGTGTTTTCGCCTCCTCGTGGCTCATCGACAAATGGACTTGCTCCTTCGGCGGCGGCCGCCAAGTTCGAGGAGGACGAGCCGATGCTTGACGTACGTTCCGGCGGCCACTTTGACTCGATTTTGTGTGCGCAAATCCGCTGACGTTGCCTGTTGCGATGCAGGTCGCAACGCATCCGTTCGATCAACTGCGGAAGCATGTCGATGACATGCGCCTGAAGCTTGCCCGCGAACTTACGACCGCGAACAAAGAGAACGAACGCATTGTATCGCCGACCGCTCTGACGCGATCTCCTCAAACGCGCAATGTCTTTGTGAGTTCTATCTCACGAGTAGTACTGAGTACACCACTAACAGACTCGCTGGATCTCCTCAGGGCAAAGCGATACCGGCAAACAACGTCCTCGATTCTCCTGCCGCGCGCTTCTCCAAGGCCGCATCAGTCTTTTCCGATGGTGCCGAGCTTCGACCCCGTCTCAAGATCGATTTCACCGCTCTCTCGGAGTGGACCCGACGCCTCGCCGACCTCATCGATACGTGCGAAGTCAACGCAAAAGCGGCGGAAGCAGGTCGCGATTCTCCGAAAGACGAGGGAGGGTCGACCAAGCTCGAGATGGCGATGCTCGAGCAAGAGCGTGACTTGATCGCAGCTGAGCTCGCTGCGCTCAAGGACGAGATGACTTCGGTGAGTGTGTGAGATGTCAGTGAGCGCTGGTAACGCGATCTGACTTTTGTCTTCGACTCGCTAGCTTCAGCAGGCCAGCCGCAACACCGAGCTAGCGTTCTCCGCTACGCAAGAAGAGAATGCCAAGCTGCGGCAGGCGTACATGGATATCTGCGGCGAGGCGGACGCGCTTCATGCCGTGAGTTTCGGTTCCCTTTTCCATTCTCTTTTCAGATCTGCTCGCCGCCGCTGACGCATGCGTGACACCGTGCAGGACTTCAATGCCGCCTTGGAGAGTGGTGAGTTTTTCTGTGCAGTGGCGCATGCAGCATCAGAAGCCACCGCTTACACGCCACGTTCTTTGCAGTGCATCTCGCTGCTCAAGCCGAACCCTCTGCGACGGGCGAGTACATCGAGCTCACTGCGCAGCTCTCGCAAGCAGTCGCAGCTCGCTTCGATGCAGAGCACCAGCTCAGGCTGTACCGGCGTGCGGTCCAGGCCGAGCTGGAGGAGAAGGCGCACTGGGCTGTCCTGCTTCGGCAGCACGGTCTCATCGCCTGAGGAACTCCGCCATACCCGTCATACACGTACGTTGTTGTTATTGTAGCTATACCGTACAAGCAATCTCTCTCCGCGCCAGGATATGGTCGCAGGAATTTTTACGAGTCACGTGACCGAACATCGCGATGGCCAGCGATTCGTCTTTTCCGGGTTTGACAGCGTCTACATGACTCGAGACGACACGCTGGTGCCCGTGCAGTCCTTGAGAGGCCCATCGACGCGTCTCACGCGCTCTGCGTCGGCGCTCAGCAAGCCTGTCGAGCCAGACTCGGCTGCCGACTCGCCTGCTGCTGAGCGCGTTCAAGTTGACCGACCGACTCGCTCAGAGAGCGACGAGGACGCAGCGCAAGACGAGGTCGTCCTGGCAGAGCTGCCTTCGCAGTCGCACGACAGCGCGCTCAGCTCGCAAGCGCGAAGACAACTCGCAAAAGCCGGATCGTCTGCCTTTGACGAGCGCGACTCTCAGATGGACGACCACGACGAAGAAGTGTACGACAGCGAGGCCGAGCACGACGACGATATGTACGACGACGAGGACAACGGTGCAGACATGGAAATGCGAGACGAGCAGGACGAACTTGTCGACGAGGAGGACGAGGAATCGGCAGACGACTCGGACGTCGAGAACGATTCGCGGTCCGAGGGCGAAATCGAGAGCATCCGGCACGAGATTGACGGTGTAGAAGACGCCGTACCGGCGCTGACCGACAAGTACCAGCTCATCGACCGGCTAGGCGAAGGTGCGTTCTGTCCTGCCGCCACCCAATCTCCTGATGGTTGCAATTCCGCTGATACGACTCTTGCGTCTCAGGCACGTTCTCCTCCGTCTACAAAGCGATAGATCTGCAGCACCACGTCTTCGACAATTCGCAGTGGCGCCCAATGTCGCGCAAGGGCAAGGTGTACGTCGCCGTCAAGCGGATTTACGTGACGAGCAGCCCGATCCGGATCCAGAACGAGCTCGAATTGATGCATGATTTGAGGTGCGCTTCATAGTACACTGCCGTCGAAGTTTGCGGGACTGACACTCGAACGCAGAGGTTCGCCGAATGTGGCGTACTTGATCGATGCGATCCGCCACGAAGACCAGGTCCTGGCAGTCATGCCCTTCAATCGCCACCAAGACTTCCGCGTACGTCAGAAATACCAAGTCTTGGTGTAAGGAGACGCATGCGCTGACTGTGCTGACGCTCTTTTGCAGACCTACTATCGGACAGCCAGTCTTCCCTTCCTGCGTTCCTACTTCTCGTGCCTGTTCCGCGCGCTGCTCTCGACCCACACGCTTCAGATCATCCACCGAGACGTCAAGCCGGCCAACTTTCTGTTCGACGTCACGACTGGAGAAGGCATCCTCTGCGACTACGGCTTGGCGCAAAAGATCGGTGGCGACGAATGGTTCGAGTGGAAAAGCAACTGCCTTCACTCGCTTCCGGGTCCAGCGTGGGGTGGTCTCGAAGGGCGCCAGCGGGCGATGCGCAAAATGGAGAAGGATCCGGGCGACCCGCCCGGTCTGCACTCTGGCATGCACGGAGTCCGGTTGCGCGAGCCGCTCAGCCTGTACGACCAAGCCAAGGCGATGGAGGACGAGTGGAGCACGTGGTCCCGGCAGCTCAAGAAGGCGTCTGCAGGCGGCGTCTTGTCTCCTGAAGATCGCGAGGTGCTCGAGAACTACAAGCCCTGGATCATGCCGCCAGGCTGGCGGCCCGACATCAAGAAGCGCATCAGCGACCGGCAAGAATTCTACAAGAGCTGGAGGCCGGCTTTGCAGGTCGCTGCACAAAAGGCGAAGCAAAAGCCTGGCTATCTCAAGGAGGATCGCCGGTAAGCAGGAGCGGGTCGAGAAGTCGAGAGCGCAACCGTTTCTGACCGGAGTCTTGACCCTACGCAGTCCCAGCGTCCGGGCCAACCGCGCGGGTACGCGTGGTTTCCGTGCGCCCGAGGTGCTCCTTAAGTGCCCGGATCAGACCGTTGGTACGTAACGGCCCCCCGCTTTCCTCAGACCCGCTCTTTCTTACGACTGACACCTTGTGCTGTTCAGCCCTCGACATCTGGTCTGCCGGTATCATTCTCCTGTGCTTCCTCACGCGTCGCTTCCCCTTCTTCAACTCGAACGACGACACCGAAGCGCTCGCCGAAATCATGGCCATCTTTGGCCGTCGCAAAATGGAGCGGTGCGCCGCGTTGCACAGTAAGTAGCCGACCTCGATAAAGCCCACTGTCGATCCCTTCTGATGGTTGTGGAGCTTCCTGCCGGCAGACCGCACGCTTCAAACCAACATTCGCGACTACGACGACCCTCCGCATTCCGACCTGCATGCCCTTGTCCGATCCCTGAACCCGCCGATCGTCGTCGAGAACTCGCCAGATCCTTACGGTCCGATTCCTGCTTCTCCGGATACGATCAATGAATGGTATCCGGATAGCGAGCTGGCGCAATGCGTGGACCTCCTGAAGCGATGCCTCGAGTGAGTCGGGTCTCGCTCGCAGCCCTGGCGAAGGCGCTGACGGACCGCTTCACACAGGCTTGACTGCACGAAGCGTTGGACTGCGCAGGAGTGCCTCGAGCATCCTTTCTTCCGCGGAACGTACGACATCGGGCTCGGCCGCACGGTCTTTCGCGAGAACGCCTGGCTCGACGAAGACTAAACCTTTCTCACCAATCCTGATATCGCGGTACCTGTCGGCGCTGCGGAACTGCCTTGTACACTTACTGCTCGTATTGCATGATTATTGTTGCTACCAGATTGTGACCGAGTCTCAAAGCCGATTCTTTTCCTCTCCATGTTACTCGTCGCTTTCGGACCGCGCATCGAACGAGACCGAACGCTCTTGCTGCACATTCACCTGGAGCGAAGGGAGTCGTTGATGCTCGGATGGAAGAGCGTGAGTCGGCGCGACAGCCTCGCTGGCGCCGCCGACGCTCTTTCCTCGTTTGAAGGTCAAGACACCCAGCTTGATCGCCTGTCCCTCTGGCGCAGAGTTGTTCTTGACCGCACTTCCCGTTGATCGGCTGCCGAGTCCGGCGTTGTTCGCTCCGGTTCCGCGCAGGGTCTCCGAAATTGTACGCCGAGTCGACAGGGTAGTGTAAAGGGAGATTGCGTGCAGTGCTGGAAGAGGACCTGCAAATGCATCAGTTAGCCAGGCACTTTGCTCGAGCATGTTTCGTCAGGCCTTACTCCAGAAAGCAAATCCAGCAGACACGGTGCGAAAGTTGCTCGAGTTGGCAAAGGCAGTACTGATGATGGCGCCTGCAGGAGGGCGGTGAGGAGCAGGTCAGAAATCCTCGCAGTGATAAGTACAATCTCTCGCGCGCTCGGGCTCCTGGGGCCACTCATTGACGGACCAACGATACTGATGACCGATGTGTCTGCGCAGATTAGCACGCGTACAGTAAGTACGAGGCATGGGACTTTGTGGACGCTCGGCGCGTTTGAGCTCGACGCGGGACTTTCGCCATTATAACCAGTAGAAGCTTACATGCCGCAGTCTGTAGGCTGGTAATAATGAGTCGCTTCAGAAGCGAGTCGGTGACCTCGTTGAAATGTGCGATCCGCCTGTGCAAGGTGTATGCCAAGGCGAGCGAGATCAAAAGGTCATCGGCGGCGGAAGTCCACAGCCAGATCCTGTAAAATAACGCCGGGTTAGTTCGGTTTCTTTGGCGCGGTGTACACTTCCGACTTACGCTTGGCAGACATGATAATCGGCAAAGCTGGTGCCTTTCCTAGACAGCTCGAATCCAGCCACCGAGAACAAGAGCGAGCCGGCAAGGCCAGCCAAAGTGAGAAGGGCAGCACATCCGACAAACACGTAGCGTTGCGCGCGCCTGTGCATGAACTGCGAAAGGACGTCACGGCGAAAGACGTCACATAAAACTAAGAAAGTCAGAAGCGAGACCGGGGGAAGCGGTCGAGAGATGAGAGTGAGCTTACCGACGCAGCTCGCACGGCAAGAAAGGATTGACAGACGGCTGCAGTGGTGCCCGATAGGAATGGCAGGATGTTTGATTGTGGTGGGCCGTTGAAAAGCTCGTCACCAGACCGTTTCTGCGAGACTGGAGCCGATAGCAGATGAGACCGCGCGAAGAGCCTGTCAGCGTTCGGGCAAGCACGGACGGCCGTCGCAGATTAGACGCACTGCCGGTATCGACGATCTCTTCGTACGAGACCGCCAAGCAGCAGATGACGAGTCCGAACACAACCCAAATTGTACTTCGCCCCACCACGCTGTGTTTTGCGAGGTCGCCGTTGACGACGTAGCGACCAAACAAGATCAGAAAGCTACCGATGAGCACGCAATTGGTGAGCAATCCCGCGATGTACTGCGAGAAGCGGCCTTGTCAGCTTCGTCTTGAGTCTCGAGTCTCGGTCAGATGCGACACCTGGAAGTCGCTCACCGGAGCCAAAATTGCGGTGGCTACCGCCTGGGGCGCAATCATCGCCGGCATGTCTGCTGGTTCGGCCATTGTCCGCCGCCGTTGGTCTTAGCTGTACTTTCGGACCCGGGGCTGTCTCGCAGGCGATAAGGAGCCGAGAAGGATGAGCGAGCGCTGGGGAGTCCGTCCGCTGCGCGACTCCCCCCCACACGGACGACGGAATTGCGACGTGACGCACACGCGGGTCGATGCAGCATTCCTCCACACAGACACCTGACGGACAGCGACTCGAGGTCCGTGCGGAGTGCGGAGGGCGGGGAAACGCGCCAGAGGTCCGTGCACACGGATGTTCGGCCGCTCGACCTTGAACCCCAAGAACTGCGGGATTCATGTGTACGTAGCACAACAACAAGAATCAGGTCCAGTATCTACAGCCCAAGAAGTCTATCCGTACCGAAGAGCTGCGCGTCACACTCTACCCGACGGGAGTTCGTCAAGCGAATCACGCCGGGTACCGCCGATTGTCCGACGCCCTCGCGATTCCTGGGCGAGGTAGTCTTCGTCTGAGCTCGTCCGGACGTCGTAGGTGACCTCGCGCTCCTGATCGACCCGAACGACCAAGGGTACGTTCCTCCGCCCTCGGCGACCACCACCGCCGCCGCCGCCGCCGCCGCCACTGCTCGACGTCTGCGTCACCGACTTTTGTCCCCCGTCGTCATCGTCGTCGTCGCCGTCTGGACGTGCGTGAGCCGAAACCGGAAAGACCGAAATGGGGCGCATGTTGAGAGGTGATTCGGGGTCTTGCACGACTCGAGAAATGACGCCGCCGTTCGCGGCGAGCGCGTTGGCAAACGTGCGCCGGGTCGAGAGCGTCGTGAAGAGCGAGATGGCATGCAGGGCGGGCAGGGCGACTGAATGCGGGGAAGATGCGGCGTTAGTCAGACCGGTCATGGGGTCAAGCAGCACGGGTTGAGAAAGAAAGAAACTTTCCCCAGAAACAAAACCCGACTGTCGCGGTGTGATAGTTGTCCTTGATGGAGAAGGCCGTGCTGACCGCGGCTCCCACGATACTTGTCACAGCAGTATACGCTGCGGTGCGCAAGCCGACGATGATCAAGTGTCGGAGAACGCCGTCCAGTGTCGGGTTGAACCCCCGTATCCGCTTGTGAAGCGAGATCGAGAGGGCGAGCGAGATGAGGACGTCGGCCGCCGCAGAAGACCAGAGCCAGATGGCTTCGGCAGCGAAGTAGTTCAGCGGTGCCGCACGGTCAAAGAAGCTCTGTGGGTAAAATGCGAATGCGGATCAGTCTCTTATCTCGGATTCAAGAGTGCGAACAGCGATACAGACGTACCAGGTAGCCGCAGGCGCTGAACAGCGCAGCACCCGTGAGTCCTGACAAGATGAAAGCTGTCGTGGCGATAAGAAAGCCATAGCGAAGCGGGCGAGACGGGATGAGCTGCAAAATAGGAACTTAGTCGACGATCGGCCGGACTTGTCATAGGTGCTTATTAGCGTAGCGCATTCTTGACTTACGACAGCTGCTCTCGCCATCAAGAAGGATTGACAAATCATGGTCGTGAGGCCGGTCAAAATCTGCGATTTGGAGCCACCCGGTCAGGAACAAGCTGCCAAGGAAAGTCGAGCTGGCGGCGCCGACCTCTTGAGACGCACCGGGAGAATGTTGCTCTGGGCCGGACCCAAGAAGAGCTCGGCTGTCGACCGTTTTTGCGAGACTGTCCGGCAAAGAAGGAAAAATGAGTACACATGATCCGGGGAGAGAGGAGGATCAGAGAGAACTGGCTCTCACCACCGGTGTCGATGATCTCTTCGTAGGCCAACCCGAGACAGAACAGCGAGAACAAGAGCACGATGCACGCGACCACTTTGACTCTGCGCGGGCTCGCCTTCCAGTCCCCCTTCTTGACGAACTCGATGCAGAGTCCCCAGAACAGGCCGGTGAGAAGGACGAGCGTGACGAGGCCGGCAAGGTCTACGTGCGTGCGTGTGCGCGTTCAAAGGGTCAGCGATAGGCTTCGGAAAGAGGGGATGCGCCAAGACGTAGGGAAGTAAAGGGACTGACATGGTGCCAGGGTCGCGGTCGCGACCGACTGGTCGGCAATCATGGCCGGTACATCGGGAGGTGTCGACATCTGGCGTGGCGGCGAATCTCACAGTGGATGCGACCGGCGTTCTGGTACCCCGCCTCGAGGAGAAATGTGATAAGGGCGGTCCGGAATCGAAGTCGGACGTCAGGGAAATTAAACGACCCAAGCTGCTTGCCGTTCACGCGACGAGTGGGCGGGCGGCGGAGCTGTGCGAGAGTGAGCGCGCCCTTGCCGGAACCGAATGTACGTCCTCGTCGAAGCGTCGACCGTCTCGCCGCCGCGTTCCTTGTGACTGAGAAAGAAGGTTGTCCGCGGGCGCAGATGCAGAAACGAGTGTGGTCGTCGGACGCGGTGATAGCGACAACGGGGGCGGTCTCGATTATAGCAGCCCGGAGAGCGTCCGAGCCCTGTACAGTCAGCCGCTGCTCGAACGCAGCTGTACAGCGTAGAATGTGATGTGCAGGAAGCCAACTTGGCGTCGGGGCGGAAGCCGAAAAAAACGATTCGGTGATCGAGCACTCCGCCCCACGATCTCGCGTGCGTGGCTCCAGTTAAGTTTGATCTGGACCGGCGTCGCGACCGGCCGAGCATACAGTACTGTACAAGATGCTCGTCTAGGCCGTCATACGTACGACAGAGCGTTATTCCATAATGAAGAAGCCGGGCTGGAGGCCCTGGAATTCCAAGCTGGCCGCCAATCGAGAGTTTCACGTGCTGCTTGCTGGGCCTGGACGGAGCAAAGACCGTACTGTAGTTATCGTGCACTCGGGAGAGAAGACAAGGAGATAAGGGGAGCATTTACAACTTGACATCGACCAGACTCGTCTCCGCGGCGGCCGTAGTCTCCCCCCCCTCCCCCTCCTTCTCCTCTTTCTCCTCCTCCTCGTCCTCCTGAGCAGTAGCGACCTCGGCGCCTGCGCCTTCTGCCTCCGCTCCCTCTTCCTCCTTCTCCTTTGCCGCCGCAACCACCGTCGATTGTAGCTCCTCCGCCTCGTCGACCACCTGGTCCTCTCGACCCTCACCGACCTCCTCCGAGTCAACCTCGACCAAATCGCCTTGAGGTGCAGGTGCCGGAACTGGAGCCGAATCCTCAGCAGCGGCGTCGTCGGTTGGAGGCGGCGGCGGCGTGACGGAAATGGTTGGCGGAGGCGAAGGCGCGGAGGGCTTCTTCTCCTCGACGTCGGCCTGTCCCGTTTGCGCCGGTGCAGCGGCCGACGCTACCTCTTCAGTCTGAGCGTGCCCCTCCTCCTTCTCATCCCCTTCCTTCTTCAACGGCTCCACTTCCTCTCGCTCGGTCCGGTCCTCGCTGCTGTTGTTTGAGGACTTGACTCCCCGCGTCGACGTTTCGTCATCGTCTTTGTCCGTTTCTTGCTCCTCCTCCGCCGCCGATACGTCAAGACCACTCGTCTCGACCGTCACCGGCTCGGTCGGTTTCGGATCGGCCTCCGACGAATCGAGCTCTGGCTGCGCTTCCACAGCGGTGCTTGTGACGGTGGCAGTGGCGGCGGTTTGATCACTCGGCGGCGCCTCGACATTCTCTTCCAACTCGACGGGCGGTCTCGCCGGCGCTTCTTCTCGCTCTTCCGTCACGCGCGCGAGGTTCGCAGGCAAGGCGGTGGTGGAACTAGCAGCCGATGGGGGGTTGACGAGTTGAGCGGACGAGAGGGACGCGGCGCGGTTGGTCTGGCCGAGGTAGTAGGCCGAGATGGGAACGAGTTTCTTGGCTTGCGCGCAGGCGAGGAGCCATTCGGGAGTGACGACGGGCTGCCGAGGTGGGTAGAGGGGTCAGCGAGAGCGAGCATGAAGAGCGCTAGGGGGGCTACTCACGATCGAGAGCGAGATCGCTTTCTGGTATTCGGGCCCGGGCGCCCCGTTCGGGTTGGCCTTGGTGGCGCTGCTGGTCGCGACAAAGTGGGTCGTGTCGATCTGAATGCGGTCGTCGGCTTTCGCGCCGAGTTCCTGCACGGCTCGGTGCGCCGCGTCGGCGAGTTTCGGCGGCTCGACGAGGCCGAAGCAGACCGAGATGCCGGTCGTGTTGTCGATGGTGTGGGTGCGGGTCTTGACGACGGGCGAGGTGTAGGTGCCGGCCGAGGTCTTGAGGACGAGGTGGAAGGCATAGTCGGTGTCGAGTTGCAAGCCGGACAGTTTTGTCGAGGTGTTGGTCTTTGGGTTGGGGATGGTGGTCAACCTCTGACCGTTGCGGTAGATCGACAGGTTGACGAGGTCGGCCGCGGCGAGGTCGAGCGGGTCCCACTCGAGCGTGACGCTCGTCTGGGTCGTGTTGCGGACGCGGAGTCGGGGCGGCGTCGGTTCACGGGCGCCAAACTCGGCTGCGATCGAGTCTTGGAGGGCCCAAAAGTCGCGGGCGTGCTGCTTCTCGGCGGCGAGGTTGCGGGTGCAGGCAATGTTGACGATCGAACCGGGTCCGACGCCGGCGGGCAGGAGGAGCGACGGGAACTCGATCAGGTGCACCGACTGGTTCGAGCGGGTCTCCTTGGTCAGTCTGTGCGTATATACTGGCAAGCTAGGGAGCGGGGCACTTGCATCCGAGATGAGGACGGCGATGCCGGCTGTTGACAGGTTGTGGGGGGACGAGGTGTCAGCTGTCTCTCTCCCACGCGAGTAGGCGGCGACGGGACTGACCGTCGATCTTTCCGATGACAAACTTTTGCATGGTCGGACTGTCCTGGAAGGCCTGTGTATAGAGAGGGGGTCAGTGCACGTACGGAGGCCAACGAGGGACGAGGCGCGGTGCTGAGAGGACCGTACCTGATGGGATGCGTTTGCCCTGCTCGAGGCTTGTACTACTCTGCTCGTCATTACTGCAACTACCAGTCTTGGGAACCAGAGAGAGTCGCTATGCTCCGGGTGACGGGGAGAGCGAAAGCGACTCGAGGGGAGGCTCAAAGAGAGGCGAGAGCTGCTTCCGCGTCAACCAAACTTGCGTCTCCAGGAATTCCAACTCCGACTCTGTACGCTCTCTTACAGACACTCGAGTGACTAGAGGCTGAAGCATAGCGAGAGACTCTGCGTCCTGCGCTCGCTCCTTTTGTCCAGGGAGGCTTCCAGTGTCGCCGCGCCCTTTCTCTCTCTCGCCCCTGCCCCCGCCTCGCCTCGACATGGAACCGACGCCGCTGCTGAGCACGGCGCCCGGTGGGCCAGACAAGCGCACAGTCGCCTACTTTTACGACGACGATGCCGGCGCCTACGCCTTCAACCTCGTCCACCCGATGAAGCCGCACCGCATCCGCATGGCCCACAACCTCATCACCAACTATGGCCTCGACCGCAAGATGGACGTGTTGAAGCCAGACCGCTGCACCCCGCACGAGATGACCCGCTTCCACTCGGACGAGTACATCGACTGCCTCGCCCGCGTCACCCCGGAAACGTTCGACGACATGACCGGACACGGCTCGCGCTTCCTCGTCGGCGAAGACTGCCCCGCCTTTGACGGCCTGTTCGAGTTCTGCTCCATCTCGGCCGGCGGCTCCCTCTCGGCCGCCCGGCGACTCATCGACGCCAAGGCCGACGTCGCCGTCAACTGGGCCGGCGGACTCCACCACGCCAAGAAGCGCGAGGCGTCCGGCTTCTGCTACATCAACGACATTGTCCTCGCCATCCTCGAACTCCTCCGCTACCACGCCCGCGTCCTCTACATCGACATCGACGTCCACCACGGAGACGGCGTGGAAGAGGCCTTCTACACCACCGACCGCGTCATGACCGCCTCGTTCCACAAGTTTGGCGACTTTTTCCCGGGGACCGGCGCAGAGGGCGACAAGGGCAAGGGCAGGGGCAAAGGTTACGCCGTCAATTTCCCCTTCAAGGACGGCATCGACGACGAGAGCTACGAGAGCGTCTTTAAACCCGTCCGTCCACTCCTCTTCTCTCCTTGACGGGACCCTTTCCGACATTTTCTCTCTTTCTACAGGTCATTCAGAGGATCATGGACTGGTACCGACCAGGCGCAGTCGTGCTGCAATGCGGAGCTGACTCGCTCGCGTCCGACAAGCTCGGCTCGTTCAACCTGTCCATGCGAGGTGCGTCACCAGGAAACTCCCTCGGCGCGTTCATTGACCCCGAGACTGATCGAAACCGCGCATAACTGACAACAGGGCACGCGGCCTGCGTCGCGTTCATGCGAACATTCAACGTCCCGCTCATCATTGTCGGCGGCGGCGGCTACACGGTCCGGAACGTCGCGCGGACGTGGGCGTTCGAGACCGGGCTCGCGGCGGGCGTCGAGATGGGCGCCGACCTGCCGTTCAACGAGTACCTCGAGTATTTTGGGCCCGAGTTTAAGCTCGACGTGCCGAGGAACAATATGGAGAACAGCAATTCGAGAGAGTACCTCGAGCAGACTACGTGGGTTTTCGTTTGTTCCCGTCTGTGTTCAAGACGAGGCCCCTGGAGAAGAATGCTGACATCTTGCCCCGGAACGGACCGCAGCGCATCTATCATTGAAGGCTTGCGCAACTTGCCGTTTGCGCCGTCGGCGCAACTGCACCCGGTCGGCCTCGACCTCCCCTCGCTCGACGCCGACGCCGACGCCGACTCGGCCGACGATTCCGACCTCGACGTGCGCCTCTCGTCCCGGATCCGATCGACCGCGCGCGCCCAAGCAGCGCACACCAGCGCGGGGTTCACGGCTTCTCACCTCGAAGCGGCTTACGAATCCGACGACGAGGATCCCGATTCGGTCGCGAGACGGAAGAGGCGGTTGGGGCGCAGTTATATTACGAGTGAGAGTCGGGCGAGGGGGGAGGCGTTGAGGGAGAGGAGGAATAGGTTGGCCGAGATGCTCGCGGCGGAGGAGGACGCGTGCGCTGCTGCTGCTGCTGAGAGTGAGGACGCGGATGAGGAGGATGAGGGCATGGACATCGATGGTGGCGCCGATGGCGGCTCCTCGCGACGGAATCGTCAGCGATCATTAGGTGATCCCCTGGCGGCCGCGGCGCGGCCAGGGCGGAAACGCCGCTTCTTCCGCGAGAGCCGGTTCGACCTCGCCACGTTGTTGAAACCGCCCGCGCGACCCGCCGCCGGTTCGAACGGACTTCCTCCTGGCTTGCAGCCGCCGTACGCATTCGGGTTCGGGCTTGGGGGCGGCGGAGGTGGGTACGCTGCGAGCGACGTGGCGAGTATTTCCCAGTTTGGGGGTGGCGGTGGCGGTGGCGGAGCGAACGGGATCACTCGCGAGTGGACAGAGGGCCTGCAGGCTTGAGAGAGAGCCGTCGTCGCCCGAACAGGACTCTCGCAGTCATCGATTGTCCCCTCCACCTTCCCTTTTCCCCCGTCCTCTAAGTGTTTTTGCGAGCGAGCTGTGCAGCATTTTGTTGTTATCCTCTTACACACCTTTTCCCGAAACCTCTTTACACGGTCTCCCCTCCCCCCAGGGTGTTCATCGTCTCCCCGACACACAAAGAAGGAGGACGGCACCGTGGAGATGAACCGCAACCAAATTAAAGTCTCTCTCTCTCGAAAGTCCAGGGTGAGAGAGATATAGTGTGCCGCCCCGCCGCGCTGTATGTATGTATGTATACTACACCAACGTCTCTCGGAGGAGGTAGTCCGCCCTCCTCCTCGCCATGGCGATACACCGCTTGACCGTCTCTCTCGGGTTGTCGACCAGCGGCGCCCCCGCCTGATACACACTCAAAAGGACCGCCGCCGGGTCCTCCGTCTTTTGTCCGGCGGACGTCGACGAGGTGGTGCCGAGGACGATGGTGAGTTCGGTTGAGCAGAGTTGGGATTCGAACAAGTCGGGGTCGCATAGGACGGTGCTGCGGGCGGTGGTGGGCGTTCTGGAGTCAGCTTGGGCGGGCGCGTGTAGAGGGCGTGGGGTTGTGCGTGGGGACTTTTGTGTGGGTCGATCATAGTACGACGTCACGAAACCGTTTTGTCCAAATCAGAAGTCGAGAGAAAGGGCCAGGGCGAGTTGAGGAAAAGAAAGGGAGAGGGAGACGGAGCGAAAAAGCCCAAACCGGGGGGATGACGGACGCACCCGTTGTAGATCCCGAACGAGACGCTGACGGGTTCGTAAGTGGGCGGTATCCGCGTTCCGGGGTGTTGTGTCGACACTCGCCGGCAGATGGTCCGGCCCGTATCAGAGTCGTAGCTCGCCTCTGGAAATTTCACTGCGGGTGCGGGGTCACCGTTTTCGGTCTCAGCTCGAGGGATGGTCTAGGATCTGTATTTGGTAAGGGCGAGGGAGGGATACGTACGGTTGCGGAGGGCGGCGACCGCTGCGAGGACGGCGGCGTCGAGGACTCCGCCGTCATAGTTGAGGCAGACAATGTCGACGTAGACGACCCAGGCTGCCTTGCCCGGTTCGATGACGAGACTCGACAAGGGCAAGACGTTGGAGCTGTTGTGCACGAGTTCGGCTGGCGCGCGTTAGAAGAGTTCGATTGGATCCACTGCGAGGGGGAGAGAGACGCACGCGAGGAGGATGTTGCGTAACCGGGACGAGAGGACCTGGGCTTGGTCTGGTGGAGGTCCTGGTCGGAACAGCGGGGAGCACAGTGCGCTCAAGTCGATATTCGGGACTGTTGTGCAGTCGAGATCGCCTGGGGGTCAGTGGTCGGGTCACTTGCCACGGTTGAAACGAGGGGAGTTACCGATGAAACCTTGGTTCGGCCGTGGGAGGTCTGGAGGGGCGATTTCGAGAGTGATTCCGCATACGACTGAAGTCTTGCCTAGCCTGACGAGAGCCGAAGACGGTGCCGTCGAGACTGAGCCTGCGAGACGAGCGATCAACACACACCACCACACAGAGTGTCCGGGGCTTGGGTGTGGAGAGATTGACGCACCTGTGTTTACGCTTACGTCCCTCGAAGCGTGGTCCTCGCTGAGGGGTCTGCCGTCCGGGCGGAGGTTCTCGTCGAGGAAGCGGTCGAGGTACGGGCGCGGGAACAGGCGCTTGAACAGCGCCGGAGTCAAGCTCGTCGAGGCTGCAGGAGTCTCTGCTGTAGCTGCTGCCATCTCCCGCTGGATCATACTTGCGAGAGTGTAGAGTGAGAACTGAGAGCTGTTTCTCTCTCTCTCTTCCGCTTTCTCGCTCGTGTGAATGACGTGAATGGCGACTGCTGCCGAGTTGCCGTCGCTCTTTACAGCCATACAGTCAGTCCCCAATCCCCGCATCGACTTGCACGCCCGCCAGCTCTCGTCCGCCGATCGCAAGTCGCTCGACCACCTCGTCCAACTCGCCGAACGAGGTCCCGCCGCTCACTTTCTAGACTCGGTCCTGAACCAGTCTTACCGCCAAACCATCCACGCCTGGTCACGCACTCGCACCCGGGCAGACGACGACGATGATCTCGAGTTGAAAGAACGAGGCTACGTTCACAAACCGAGGAGAGGCAAGAGGACGAGGACGAGGAGCCACTCGGTCGCCGCCAGCGCAGAAGGCGACGACGAAGGCGACGGAGACGACGACCAGGAGGAGACTACCGAACAGGAGGACACGACGACGACGCGCACGCGCTCGCGCCGAGACCAGGTCCAGAGAACTCGCAGGAGGGTCAAGAACCTCAAACAGTCCCTCCGTGTCCCGGACATCGACCTCGAACGACCCGAATTGCCGCCAGGTGCGTAGCGCGGGACTGTGTCTGAGAGTGTAGAGATCGCTCTCCGACGCCGCCGCCGTCGAAATCAAGAACTGACCATTCCTTGGTCGCGCGACTTGTCCAGATTTCCCACCCAGCGTGAGTCAGCGTCCCAACTTCCCTATAGAGCGGAGAGAACTGAAGCACTGACAGCCACTGAAACTGAACACGCGCACGCGCAGGAACTCTTTACGGCGCTGCACGCGCGCACCTCGCACCTCTACGAAGCGCGCCACAACCTCCTCGCCCCTCTCACTCTCACTCCAACAACAACAGCAACAGCAACAACAACCACCACCACAAGCAGCGCGACCCTGCCCGCACCGGTCCGAGCGCATTTTGACGCCCTCCGGACTCGCATCAACGCCGAGGAAGAGCGCGCCGTCCGCGGCGGGACGAGGGACGTCGTCACGGCGTGGAAGCGGACCCGGATCCAGAAAGCGAATGCGGGCGAGAGGAGAGCGATCTGGACGGATGCTAGTCGGGCGTATGAAGGGTCGGCCCTCGTCGCGCTCGGTGAGCAAGGCTCGTTCTTCCCCCCGTTTCCCTGTGCCGATGAAAGTGCTGATCTTCTGATCTCCCGACACGCTCCGCGCGCGCAGGATTGCTCACTCAGCTACTCGTCAAAGACGCCGTCTCTTCCGAAGCAGACCTGCTTCCAGACTTGCCGCCTCCGCCTGGAGAGTGATCGTACGCGCGTGCCTAACTCTCTCGACGCTCTTTCTCTTTGTAGGAAACCATGTTGCTTGTCCTCAATACCACCGCATGTTCATCTCAACAAAAAAGTATGGGTGCATACAAGGCCGAGTGCGAGCGCTGCCAGGGACTTGAAGAGAACGCTGATATGTACACACACTCGAAGCAAAGAACCGGGGTCCCCCCCCCCCCCTCATGACTGCTCTTCTTCTTCTGGCCACTCGGCCCAGCTCGAAGGCGGCGTGTAGCCATAGAGGTCGTTCAAGAGGAGAGAGACGATGTTGAACGCAGAGACGGTCTGTTTTCGACCATAGTTTGTTCCAGTCTCAGTTCCCCCCTCTCTCTCGTCGGAAGTTCAGCAAAATCGAGAAAGAGAAACGAAACGAAACGTCAGAAAACGCACCTCGGTCTCCATGGTCGAGACGAGCCGCTCCATCGCATTGACGTAGTAGAGTCCCTGATCCGGCCTCACGGGCGCGTAATCCCGCTCCGGGTTCCTCACGGGCGCCAACCTCGGATACGCGAACCACGTCTTCTCGACCGTCTTGACGACGTTGTACCGCCCAAACAAGTCGTCGAGCAGTGTACTGGTACCGTCGTCGTCTTGTTGCACGAGGAGGGACCGGTCCGAGAACATCTTGACGACGTGGAATGTCGTCGTGTCCGTCTCGTTCGAGCCGCCGCCACCGAAGCGGGCTCCGATCGCGGACGGGAGCGGTTTGAGGTAGTTGAGCGAGTTGAACGTTGGCTTGCGCGTCGACGGGGTGGTGAAAGTCCCAAAGATCTCGTTCGGCATCGGCGTCCCTTCCTTCAAGCCGAAGTAGGACGCTTGCGGCGTTGTGGCACTGTGAGTCATGGCATCATTCGACAAGATCAGCTGAACGTCCGCCCGCCGCTCAGAACTGATCACAAGGCACGGACAGGGCAGATCACTCACTTGGTGATGATGAAAGTGACGTAAAGCTTGACGTAGGGCTGCTTGGGAATGAGGGCCGGCGCGAGGCTGTTGACAAAGTGGATGCCGGTGTGGTGGTAAGGCGCAGCGAGGATGATCGCCTGGGAACACAAACGACGTGTCGGGGTGATCAGATGTGCAGTCCTTTCTTCTTGCGGAGCAGAGAGTAAAACCGCGGTTTACATCGTACGTTCCGCCTCCGATTCCAGAGGCAGTCTTGACGACCCATTGTGCCCTGGTAGTCCTCTCGGTGGCCTGCTCCTCCTCCGAAGTCCGGTGCTGCCTTCTCCTCCTAACGCCCGCATCGAGTTTCAACAACTCCTCGACCCTGGCATTCTCACCGAGGCGCAACCTCGCGCCGCTCTTCCCGACAAAATTCTCAAAGATCTGTCGGTTCCCGCCCCGAACTGCGACGGCCCCGGTTGCCGCAAGGGAGACGAGCGCCCCGACGCCATGCAAGCGCGAGACGGGCGTGCCATAATTGACCTGAGTCGCGGCGGACGTGAGCTCGTTCGTAAAGAGGTCAGAGATTCCCTGGGTCGAGAAGTAGTCGGAGGCCGAGACCGAGGCCGCGTCTTGCAGGTTGGTGGCGGCGGAAAAGTTGGCGATCGAGGTGAACGCGCCTTGGGAGACGAATTCGGGGTGGTAGAGGTTGACAAAGCTCGCGACCGTTTTCTGGACGAGGGACCGGACGGTGAAAGCGCTCCGGCCGTAGCTACATGTCCATTCGCAGGGATTGTCAGAGGGACCGGCCATGGGTGCAGTGTATGAGAGGCCAGATACAAAAAGAAAGACCGGGCATTACTCACCGCCAGAGGAGCTTGGCCTTGTTCCACCAGTCCCAAGTCGCACCGCCCGACGATTCCTGAAACACGAAAGTTTCTCCGTCCCAGATGGCCATGCCGCCGTCCTCACCGTCGTACGCGTCGTCTTCGAGTCCAAAGACGCGCCTCGCCTTCTGCAGATTCTTGTTCGCGGCGACGTAGATGCTCGCTCCGAGTTCGACGGGGGGTTCGAGCGCGTCGACGCTACCAGAGTGCGGGACTGCGAGCGGATCGTCGTTCCACGGCCAGATGACGGTCGACCTCCCCCCGACATAATCTGCGGCGTCGTAGACGGTCACGTCCGTGTGCAGGTCATGGCCGGCGAGGGAGTCGAAATGTTTGAGGAAGAAGGCAGCGGATGACCCTCCCGCGCCGGCTCCGATGATGGCGACCCTCGGCGTGCGACCTGGATCTGACCAGCGCGGACCTGCTGACGATGCTTGCGAGCAGTTCAGGCCGCCAGTCGACGAGAAGGTGTACTGATGAGTGTTGGCGGGGAACAGCAGCTGCGCCGAGACGGTTTCGAGCGCGATGAGCCAGGCGAGCGAGGCAGCCGCGAGCAGCATAGCTCCAGATCAGCCTCTTGCTCTCCAGTCCTTCGCTCTGGCGTGTGTAGCGTGTGGAAAGGAGAGAGCGCGGCCCCACATCGTCCGCAGTAATGACGCGCATTTCTATTCAACTGTAATGAATCCAATTGTAATGCTTCTTTCCGGGTCACGCGCATCTCGTCGCCCGCCTCGTCTCGGACTTTGTGCATCGACCGGATCACGGCCAACACAGAGACAAGGGCGGGCGAGGCTCCTGACTGCAGCTACAGAGACGCGCGACCCCAGGCCTCGGTGCAGACGCGAGCGGACGCGGCAACCCTCGGCGCGAGATCTCGGACATCTCGGAGATTCTGCGACGCGATGGCGACCGCTGCAAGTCTACGCGCTCGCAAGGACCAGATCGTACAGCAGTACAAGGAGAACCTCGATCTCGTCCGACAAGTCCAGAAGCAGGCGGGTCAAGAGGTCGTCAACGCGCTCCACCCCGAAATTGCCGGTCCAAGACTTCAAGACGACGAGGCTGGCACACAAGATGCGGCCAGTACGAGTGCCGACGAGGATGCACGCGCAGCGACGACGGCATTGCTCAGAGATACCGGTATGCTGCCTCTACCCGTGCAACGGCACACGAACGCCCGACTGACCCTGGGACTCCTCACCGAGCAGTCACCGTGTTCCGCTTCTGCCGGCGCGCCCGCTTCTCGCCCGCCGCAGCCCTCAAGCTCTTGCACGCGACCTGTCAATGGCGACTCACGTCCGGCTTGCTCCAGCTCACGCCGGGATCGATCTCGTCCCTCTACCTCACGAAACCGCTCTTCTTCTTCCACCCCGACCTGTACGACCGCTTCGGGCGCCCGTGCGCCATCTTGAACCTCAAGCATGTCCAGCGCACCGAAGACGGCAACCTCGACGCCCTCAAAGACTATGTCAGGTTCGGATGGGAAGTCGCGAGGCGGTACTTGTCCGACCTCAGCCGGAGCGCGGCGTCCGCCCAAGACCCGACCCTCCAGATGGTCGTCATTGTCGACCTCGATCAAGCCGGAATGAGCAACCTGGTACTTTCTCTCCCTCCTCTGACCACCTGCAACGTAGGCTGACTATTGGTGCTGCGTAGGAATTCGAGCTGCTGCCCTTCTTCCTCGACCTCCTCAAGAACAACTTTCCCGGAATGGTCGGAGCGAGTCGGTCGGCGTCCCATCTCGCTCCGAGTATTGTTTTACAGCTGATTGCCTTTCTGCACCTCGACAGTTTTCGTGCTCAACTACGGCTGGGCTTATGCCGGAATGTGGCAGCTCGCCAAGCGTGTCTTGCCGAACACGGCGCTCGAGCGCATCCTCTTCCCCAGTCAGGACGAACTGTTCGAGTTCTTTGACGAGGAACATCTGCTCGTCGGTACGTCTTTCCACCCTTTTAAAAGTCGGGACGAGCCGCCCCCTGAACCCCACGCACATCTTTTCCTGTCCTTTTTGCGCAGCACACGGCGGCAAGGTCCAGTACGACTACTCTCCGGCCAACCCAATCCTCGAAAAGTACGGCCAGTGCCAACTCTCGGTCACGGGTCTCTCCTCGCCGTTCGCCTCTCGCGCTCCTTCGCGCGCGACGTCCTCTTCGTCTCTGCACCACGAAGTGTTCCACTCTGCGCCGGGATCAGGAACGGGCACTCCGGTCCTGTCCCGCAAACCGAGCGGCTTGGCCATGACCACGCGCGACGACTCTGAAGCCGCGTCGTCGTCGTCGTGGTTCTCCTTTGGCTCCGGACTTCGGACCCGTCGAACCCCTCCTGCAGCGGAAACGCACGGCACCACCGCCGCCGCCACCACCACGACTACCATCCACGGTGGCGAGATGACTCCGAGAGGGTTGCGGCGAGTACGCAGCCTCGCCGAGCTGCAGCAGCGCCTCGAGCAGACTCAGCGCGAAATCGACAGCGAAGACTCGATTGACGAATCGGGCTCGGAGAACGAAGGCGGCACGTCCAACTTCGACGATCAGGATCCGGAGGCGGCAGGCGGGACTGCGGGCGACGGTGGCGAGACGTCCGAGTACTCGACGAGTGCTTCGACCGTCGCGTCGGCGATCAGTTCAAAGTATTCCTCCCGGGTCGTGTCGAGGTCGGCCTCGCGGGAAGGGTCTCCGAACCGGTCCAGGCGCGCCATCGAGCCTCTCACGCCGACTGGCGCCGCCGCCAAATCCGCGAGAGCGCTCGACTTGGAGATCCTCGTGAGTGGCAACCCCCAGGACTGATATTCCGGCTACGTGCTGATGACGATGATGCTGCTGTTGTTTGTCTTGCAGTCACCGTACAACACTTCGAATCCGCACTTTGGCTACCCGGCCTATGTCCCGCCTTCGTCGCTCGACCCGTCCGGCACGCCGCGGTCTCGCTTCCCGCGCCGAAGGAAGCGTGACCTCGTCCGGACCCTGACCTACCTCGCCGCGTTGCGCTTCCTCGCCCTGCACCGCTCGATCCAACACCGACTCAACGTCCTCGTCGCGGTTCTGTTGCGGTTGACGGGTCTCGGATGGTGGAACCGTTGGTGGCGCCAAGGTGCTGCTGGTCGTTGTCGGAACGCCGCGGCGGCGGCGGCGGCATCCGGTTCCGAACAGCACAGAGACGGCTCTGACAAAAAGGTGCACTGGACTACGAGCTCCGCCGCGTCTTCGTCGCCGGATACGGTCGCACCACCACCACCACCGACTTCGCTCGGGAGATGTCCAGTGGCGCATTCGCCCCATCACCGCTCGCACCACCTCCATCACCAACACCTCTCTTCCGCGCTCGCATCGTCGTCGTCCTCGTCGCCCACGCCACCGCCGCCGTCGCTGATCGACGTGGACCCGTCGGTGCTGTACCTGATGCTCCTGTTTATCATTGTGAGGACACCGGACCGCAAGGACAAGGTCAAACGGCTAGTGCGGTTCCTGGTCGTCGGCGTTCCTACCTGGTCAGCAGCTCAAGCCAGGAGACTCGCGTTGCGGGTCCTGGTGGGCAAGGCACGAGCCGACGCCTTGTTGAACGCCGAGCGCGCTTCCCAGTAGCCCAGCTTCTCTCATGATCCGCCCGCCCCGAATCGCCATATCATAGATCGCAGCCTTGTTGCTCTGCATCGAAGCATCTTTCACATCTTGACGTTGTCTCCCAGACAGAAGTGGTCGGCATTAAGGGGAGTTTCAAGAAAGGCAAAGACGAAAAGGGGGGGAGGATCGACAACAAAGCACATGCACCAACGGGGGGCGAGGGGAACCGCCTAGAGGTCGTCGTCCTCTTCCGGCAGCGGCGCAGCAGCGGCCTTGTCGAGCTCCTGCTGGTACTGCGCCATGAGGTTCTGGTCGACCTGGACCTCGGGCGGGGCGAGCGCGGGCGCGGCGACAAACTCGAGGTTCGAGTTGCCGACGAGCTTGCGCGCGAGCCAGAGGAACGGTCGCTCAAAGTTGTAGTTCGACTTGGCCGAGATCTCAAAGTACTGCAGGTTCTTTTTGCGGTGGAACGTGACGGCGCCCGTCTTGACCTTTCGCTCCTGTAAACGTCGGGGGCACCAGCGAGCGGCGGCCAGTCAGTCCCTTTTCATCCCCCTCTTTAACGTCAGCCAGTGAGGACGTTGCCACGAACCTTGACGTCGACCTTGTTGCCGCAGAGAACGATGGGGATGTTCTCGCAGACGCGCTCGAGGTCGCGGTGCCAGTTGGGGACGTTCTTGTACGTGATCTTGGAGGTCACGTCGAACATGATGATACCGCACTGGCCCTGTTTCCGTGTGGGACAGCCGTTGAGTGTCGAGCGCAGCACATGGTACGCAAAGTGCTCCGTACCTGGATGTAGTAACCATCGCGGAGACCACCGAACTTTTCCTGACCGGCCGTGTCCCAGACGTTGAAGCAGATCGGGCCAAAGTTGGTGTGGAAGGTGAGAGGGTGAACCTCGACACCAAGGGTGGCTGTGTGGGAGCAACGACGAGTCAGTCGGTCGCGTCCAGCGTGTTTACGGCCAAACTGTGCTGGGGGACTCACCGATGTACTTCTTCTCAAACTCTCCCTGCAAGGGTAGCGGAAGCCAGACGGATCAGCGTACTGACCACCGAGCATGTCGGCAGAGAGGCCGATCGTTGCTGCGCAAACTCACGGTCAAGTGCTGTGTGTTTCGAGGTCCGGGGTCAGTCAGTTTTTCGAGGTTCTCACGGCGCCGCGACCGATCCCGCCCGCGAGAGAGACAACGTACACGCTTGACAAAGGTCGTCTTTCCCGTGCCACCGTCGCCGACTGTGTGCGCCGCGGGACGAGAGCGAGCGAGCGAGGCCAGGTTGAACGAGCGCAAGCGGTCGTCACAGCACCGCACGACGAACGCGCACAGCGCCGTTGGAGGGTCGAGAGCATAGCAAGCAGGCGTAAAGACAGTGGGACGGTACGCATACAGGCCCAGGCGGGGTGGGAAGGAGAGGCGAGGGATCAGATGAGCGTCAGTCGGAAACTGCTCCTCCTACGCCTCGCTCGAGACCTCGCTCCCACCTCGCGCAGTTCAGGGACGGACGACGCACCGAGGACGAGCTTGAAGGTCGGCATCGACTCTGCAGCAGGGGCGGCCATTCTGAGGATCGAGGGGGGCGTGAAGCGTGAGGACCTTGTCGACTTGGGCTCGCTCGCCGACCAGCGCCCAACTCTTCACGAGCCTCCCCTCCGGTCCTCTCGGCCACTTGCTTTTCTCGCTTCTGGAGATGTCCGTCAAGGTTCATATGCAATGCGGTGATGGTACAGTCTACTGCTGCGATGGTATATCTAAGGATGCGTGCACTGTCTAGGGTGGGAATGCAGGCAGGCAGGTAGGCAAAGCTCCAACGAACCCCCTCCCGACAACACAACGGCCGGTCTAGAAGAGGAAGTTGGATATCTGTTATAGGACAAGGCTCGGTGTCAGGTTGTGCTCGCTCGCGGGGCAGAGAGGCACCCGACAAAGGGGCCCTCGTCGACGACTCACCTTGGCGAGAACACTTCGAGGTTTCTCGTCTTCGACCTCGGGATCGCCGTCCCGCGAGCCAGAGACATAGTCGAGCTCGAGAAGCGGAGTGCGAGCCCACCTGGAGAGAAACGCGCACGCGGGGTGTCAGTCCAAAGAAAATTCCGGCGTGTGTGGCAAAAAAAAAAAAAAAAACTCGAGTCTGCAAAGCCGGACGTACTCGCTGGGCGGCAGACGGCGGATGAATCGCTTCCAGACGTGAGCGGCCAGGTAACCCGTCGGGAGAAGCATCAGAGGCTGTGGGGCGGAGAAAGGAAGAAAATCAGCCACGGAATCGTTTAGGGCCGGCAAAGACGAGAACGCACCAAGTAGGACGTGATAAAGCTGGCCGTGTCCCAGTGCCCCTTGATGAAGACGGTGTAGTTGGCAAAGAAGAGGATGAGGAAGATCATCGAGACCGAGTACATCGTGAGATACGGCTGCAGAGGCGCCCGGTACGGGAGCTCGCGTCGGTTGATGCCCTGCGCCTTGAGGCCGTAGAAGAACCGGAGGTAGGTGATCCCAATTCCGAACCAAACAATGAGGCCACACGAGCTGTCATTATTTCCGGCGGGTGGTGCAGTCGTCAGCGCATCCATCCAGGAGCTGGCCGGCGGGTGGTGACTAAGAACATTACTCACGCGCACATGTTGGCGAGCCAGCCAAACACCTTGCCGGCGGTACCGGCTCCCGCGCTCAAGTACGCGAGGCAGGCGAACGCGATACCGAGGAGGCACGCTCGTGCCGGGAGACCCCACGACGTCGTCTTGGCGAACCAGCGCGGGGCGTTGCCCTGGAGCGCGAGACCGTAGAGGGTACGGGACGAGGTGTACAGGTCGGAGGATGCGGCGGACCATGCAGACGTCAGGATCGCGGCGTTGACGACGGATGGGAGGGCCTGCCGACGTGGGAAAAACGGTCAGGTCAAGACCGGGAAGGACGAATGAGCTCAAGTGAGTCGTTCTTCACGCACGTTGATTCCTGCAGCGCTGATGGCGATGACGAAAGGCGAGGAGGCAGCGGTTCCCGTGCTCAGTCGCAGGCGAGGATCGTTGGACGGCACGAGGAGGCCAACAATGAGGACCGAGAGGATGTAAAAGACGACAATACGGATCCAGACTTTGCGGATTGCCGACGGGACCGTCTTCTTCGGATTCCGCGACTCGGCTGCAGCGAGCGCGACGACTTCGGAACCGACTGTCGAGAGGGAGAACCGACAGTCAATAACCCGCTCAAAAAGGGACTGTGCGAAAACGCGGCCGTCACGCAAAAAACGTCTGTTCCGAGACTCACTGTACGAGTAGGCGGCTTGCGTGAGGACGGTCCAGAACCCGAGAAACTGGCCGAGCGAGCCGTCGATGCCGAGATACTGCACGAACGGGCCCGGGTCGCGCCAGTACTTGCCCCCGATGACTTCGCCACTCGGACCTCCGCCCGCCGTCAGGATGACGCCGAGGATGATGAGGCCGATGATGGTGATGATCTTGAGCGAGGCGAACCAGAATTCGGCTTCGCCGTACGCGCGCGCGCCGGCCCAGTTGATGGCGATCGCCACGACACCCGTCACGGTGATGTAGACGGCGGGATTCGTCGTCTTGTCCCAGTAGCCGATCAGGACGGCGGACGCCGTGAGCTCCGCAGGGAGTGCGAGGAGCCACGCGTACATGTAACCCCACCCGATCACCATCGAGAAACTCTTGTCGACAAAGCGCGCGGCGAGGGTCACGACACCGCCGGGGACGGGCAAGTGCGCCGACATTTCACCGAGAGCCGTCATCGTCGCGTAGACGATGGTTCCCATTATGGAGTAGCCGAGGAGGAGACCGAGCTGTCGGGCGGCGCGACAAAACATGAGTCAGTACGGAAAAACCACTCCCTCGAGGCTCGTATACTCACAGGTCCGCCGGTCGCCAACGCATTCGCGATACCGAGATACAAGCCTGTTCCGATAGCGCCTCCGAGACTGATCTGCAGGTCGAACGGCAAGAGTGAGCAACCGCGAGTTGACTCGCCGAAATCCGCAACTCGATGCAGCGTACCATGGCAACTGCAAAGAGGGGATCCTTGGGTCAGCTTCGCACAATCCGGACAGCTCCAACAGCAGGCAATACGCACTGTGCCTCGAGTTCATCTGCCGCTGCAGCCCCTCTCCGGTGCGAGCTGCTCCGGGTGCTGCCGGAGGTCCGATGAGGACCTCGCTGCCCTTTGCTGCATCTTCACCCTTCTCGACATCCTTGTCCCGCTGGCTGGGTGCTGGTGACGGTACACGCTCGATGGACCGAGTGCCAGCGAGTGGGGAGGACATCGAGTTGAGTTCTGCGAGTTTTTCGGTTTGCCGACGCCGGGCTTTGCGATCCGTTCTCCTTGCAGCGATAGTCTTGACGATAGCCGTGATCTGTCCGTAGATTCCTTCGCCTCCTCCGCTGATGGTACAGCCTGGTACCTTGCGCGTCCCTTGCTAGCGTGAGCAAGCAGCCGCAAGCTGGCCTCGTGAGCATCGCGCCTCGCCACTCTCAAAGATTTTCTTTTCCCGACCCCAAGTCAAGCGCGGGTGCGGAGCACCGACTCGGGTTTGTGATCGAGCCGGCACGGCAAAAGGAGTTAAGCCGCGGAGTCTACAGTTCATATGCATGCATGGCCACTCCATGCCAGTGCGGTTCAAGTCGATTGCGGGCGCCTCACGGAGGACTCTTCGCTGTCGACTGTGGCGGAAGTTTCGCGACTCGCCCGAGCACCATTGTTCGTGGCCCGCCAACTCTCGACAATCCGCGCTTTGGCTCCGTCCGTCATCACCTGCGTAACGTTCTCGATGCCCTTCGACGGCGACGAGGCCGTGATGGGTTTCCCGGTCATGTCGACGCGCTCGTAGAAGAGGAGGTACGGATTCGCGCGGAGAGCTTCGTCGACGGTCGCGGGTTGAACCGTCTCGTCCGAGATCCGGTACCACTCTGGCAGCGCGGCGTCGACGGTAGTGTCATCCGGTATAGGAGGTCGTCTCCGGAAGGCGACGTAGTGACCGAACGAATGGCTGCCGTAATGAACAACGAGCGACGCCACTCGGTAAAGGTCGGGCGTCGAGACGGGCGCCGTTCCGTTCCCGGTCCCCACTTCCGGTAGCTTCGTGGTAGGCCCGTCGCAGAACGGCGAGATGTTGAGGTACTCCGGAAACGTGACCTGGCAAGAATTCTTGACGCCGCCGGCGTACGAGTAATGAGACGACCGGTTGAGATGGATGGCGAGGACCTCTGGTGGCTGCAGAAACACGTACACTAGGAGTCAGCTCCATGTGCCGGAGACGGCGAGAGTTCGTGCGGAATAGGGAGAGCTTACTCGCGCGAACCGAGTCATTTTGCCCGCCGCCACTTCGCTCCGCTCGACTTTGATGTCCTCTCCGAGCTCGCGCTCCCAATCTCCTGCATCGGCGGCGTCTTTGATCCGGTCCACAAGCTTCTGAACCTTCCGTCGGCGGTCTTTCCGGGAAGCCGTCATCTTTGTTGGTGCTGCCGTCGACAGAGCCGGTTCGGGCGGAAGCTCGAATGGGTTTGCGGCTCGGCTTCGAGGTTGGCCGCGCTTTGTAGCCGCCTCCGGGGTCGATGCATTGGGTGTAGGAGTGGCGGTCTGTTCTGGTTGGAGCGCGAGTCGATCTCGCTGGGCCTCGTACTTGGTGAGCGTCGCGAGCAAGGCGCAGCGTCGACAGTTGTACGCAGAGACGAGATCCGTTTTCGTGTACTCGGTGAGCAAATCATGCAAGCTGCAGTGCGACTGTAATGCATAGTTAATGACCGTACAGGAGGGGGCGATGAGAGAACAAGGAACTCACTATGGGTGGCACGGAGAGCATCAAAAGTTCCTCGCCTTCATGCCGCGTGTCCCGCACATAGCCGCATTCCATACACCGTACTCGCTGACTCCTCAGCCAGAAGAACGGGTCGGTCGCCGCCGTCCGCTTGACTTTGATGCCGATGGCGAGGCCCAAACCCGCCTGCAGCTTGGCGACCTCCTTCAACCCGGATTCGCGACTGGCGAGTCGTTCCTGCGTTGCGGCGACTTTGACCGATTCCTCCTCGACAGCGTCGCGCATCATGACCCAGAGCTCGTGCGCGTCCTGCTGGTCCGAGTTGGCAAGCAGTCTCCGACGAGTCGGCGACGAGGCGACGAGCGCGTTGGCGAGTTCGATCGGCCGGAGTGGGGCCGGGCGAGAGCTCGAGGGGGTGTTGAGAGCCTCGAGCGTGTTGACTAGTGACAGGGCGACGGGTGTCTCGACATCGACGTCCTCGGCGGATGCGACCAGTTCGTCGAGGTACGAAAGAAGGGCGGGGAGCGAAGCCATCGACTGCGCGGCGGTTGGTCGTGGTTCAGCTGTCGGAAACTCCCCATACGGATGCCACTACCCTCACCTGAAGAGTCGCGTTCAAGAAGCATAGGTTCCCAGCCGCATTGAGCAAGCCCGGAAAGTGCTGACCTGGTCGTGAGACGAAGGGAAAAAAAGTCAATATGCGAATGTGCGGAACCTAGTCGCGGAAGGAGAGATCATACCTCCTGCTGCAGCTTTCTTCTTGCCTTCCGCCGTTTCCTTGTATCGCCTGACGACTTTCTTGCCGTTGCCGTCTCCTCCGCCGAAAGATTCGCTCGCTCTGCCCCACTCGACGTTTCCAAGTGACGTCCGGCCCAACAGCGCCGAGATCCCGACGGCGACCATGCGTTGGATCCTATCGAGTGCGTGAGCTGGCCACGTGAGCCACCGGTCCGCGTCTGTGACGAGAGAGGCGACGAGCGAGACGATGATGGCGACGAGGGCGAGAGCGGCGAGTGTGCTCAGCAACGGCTGCAGGTCGTAGGCAGAAAAGGGAGGATGCAGTGCGTCGTAGAGAGGCGGACGGCTCATGCCAGCATGTCGCTAGACTGCAGCAGAGGCGAGAGTGTGTAGACTCGAGAGGCGGAGCACGTGAAGTTGCGTCGCCGCCGCCTTCCCAGGGGAGCACTCTCACCTCGCCATGGGGACGTAGGAAAGCCGAATTATTACAACTAGTGCATAGATATCAACATTGTCCCATGCGAGACTTCCCTCAGGTGACCGACCACCAATCCCACAAGCTAGCTCCTCCAACCCCGGAGAGCACACACATCCCTGGAGAGAAAAAGAGACGGCGAAACCAGAACTCAGAACTCGATGTCGACGCCACCTTCTTCCGTCCCGCGGATTCGGAGGCGCCGGATCTGTACCAACGTGCGCGCGACGACGTCGAGTTGGTCGGCCGCGAAATTCGACACCGCGGTGCCGGACCAGCCCGTCGAAGGATCATAGTCCAATTGTCCCGCACCGACGCTGTCGCGGATCCGGGAGAGGACGTCGTCCGGAATGGCGTCGCGGATCACGTCGGCGACGAGGGCGGCACCGGCGGGGTCGGTCCATGAGGGGGTGGATGAAGGGCCGCGGTGAGAAGGCAAGGGAGCGATCGCGCGCTGAGAGCGGAAGTGTGCCTCTGCGAGACTTGCCGACGTCGGCGCCGCAGTCGGGCGCTGCTGCTGAACCGGAGGTGGGCACAATTCCGCCAAAGCGGCGCCGAGGCTCGCCGACGCCGACGCCGACGCCGACGTGGATGGCGCGGGCGAGTGAGCCGCACTAGTGGCGGGCGTCGAAGCCTGCGAGACCGTCACAACCGGAGTCTCACCGCTCGTCGACGGACTGGCGCCAGCCGGCGAGTCGACGTTCATCGCGTCCGAATCGACGTCGGCGGGACCGCCGCCACGAGCGCGCGCCCTTCGCTCGGCTCGCCTCCGCTCTGCGAAAGCGGCAAACGCCGGCCCGTCGGTCGATGATCCCGTGCTGTTCGAAGGGGCTTCCCCGATTGTACCGAGACTGATGGGAACTTCGCGAGTCGTTCCGTCGTCGAGGTGCTCGACAAACGACGCGCGCCAGATCCCCTCGGCGGGCGCTTCATCACCACTACCGCTGCTGCCCGTCGAAGAACCTGCGCCAGTCCTCAGGCGAGCGGGATCGTCGTTGCCGTTGCGCGCGGCGAGGATGTTCGAAAGGCGGATCGGGAAGGCGAGGTCTCGATCCGTGAGCTCGTCGAGCAAGTCGCGCAGCGAAGGGGCGCGGACGGGTGCGGCGGCAAACGCTTGAGTCGAATTGAGCGCCATGCGGAATCCGAAAAAGGAGGCTTCGCCGCCGGGAGGGAACGGATCGTCGACCAGCATGGACCAGAGTTCTTGGTGCGTCGGCAACGGTTCGCGTGCGAAGAGGGCCGACGAGATCGAGGCAGAAGACGGCGAGAACCGACTCTGACGCGTTCCGCCATGGTGGTGGTCGTCGTCGTTGTCGTCGAGGAGGTCGGCGAGGTTCTGGGGGAACGCGGCGTTGGTGGCGGAGTCGCGCAACGCAGAACCAAACAGCTCGGCAAGCTGCCGTTGCCGCAAGCGCGTCGAAGGCGAGACGTCGTCGTCCGCGCGACCGACACGAGGAGGAGTAGGACCTCCTCGTGCCGTCGCGACTGCTCTCCGGTACATCAACCGGGCACCACCACCGCCTCCCCCATCGTCATCGTCGTCACCACTCGAGGCCGAGTCGGTGATGCGGAGGATCCGTTCCGGTCTCGCCCTGAGCATGTCGATCGGATCGGGACTGTGAGAGCGCGCAGTCCGCGTCCGACGCGCGGTCGCGGGGGCACCAGCTGCTGCGCCAGAGGCAGAGGTCGACGGCTCGACATTGACTTTTCGCGGTCTCCGCTTGGTCGTTTCCTGTGGGCGCTTTAGTCAGCCTGAAGCACGCGGTCTGGACTCGGTCGGTATGCAAGGCAGGCGGGCGCACCTGGATGAGGAGGTCAAAGAGCTTGTAGGCGAGAGGTTGGGCGACGTCGAACCCGACGACAAAGTCTTCAAAGGTGGTCGTCGGGGTCTTTGGGTCCTGCAGGACTGCCTGGATTACGAGTTTGACCTTTTCGAGCAGGAGCGAGTCGTACGCGGCGGCAGAGAGGACCGGCATCCTCTAGTAGTCGTGGTTGGCGAGCGCGGGGAGGGATCAAGGGCGAGCAACTTGAGGAATGGACGAGGGGAGCTCCTTTCTTTCGTGGTACACAGTATGGGAGCTGGCCCGGCACCCAGGTGTACAGCAATGGCGGCGAGAGAGTGAGTCGCGTGTAAAGTGCGGGGTAAATGAATAGTCGATCAGAGTAATGTGAGTATTTGTAATGAGAATACAAAGCGAGTGAATTGGGAGCTCGTGCCTCCAGCGCTGCAAACTCTCGCCCCGTCCCCGACCGCCAATCCTCACGCTCGGTACGTGCTGCACCAGACACGAGCGCAGCAGACCGTGTCACTGATCCCACCGCCGCACCCCCGAACCGAACCCTGCCCGAATCATGTTGTCGTCTGGCTGCTGCCCCTCGACTCGACTCGGAACAGCTTGATCACCATGCTTCTTTACACCGACGCCCTTGTTGGAGACGAGCTCATCTCGGACGCCTACGACGTGAGTCACTCTCCCTTCCTGTGGATCCGGCTGTTCAGGCGCGCGCGAGAGGGGGAACAGCGGGCGAGTACTTGCCTCGCCTCGCCTCGCGCCAAGGCCGCCTCGCTACGCCAGCAAGAGGCGGGGAACGAGGCACTGCGCACCCGTATGCGAGTCCAGGCATCTACCTGGGCTGTCCGCTGCCAGCAGAGAGACCGACGATGGCGCCCACAGCCGCGCCTCCCGCAGCCCCACGTTGACCTCGAACCCGTTTGCTGACCTTCCACCACTCCGTCTATCTGCTTTCCAACCCGACCCGCCCCGACCCGCCCCGACGCACCGCAGCTCAAGCTGGTCGATGACGTCGTCTACGAGGCGGACTGCGCCATGATCACCATCAAGGAGGGTGCGGTCGACATCGGTGCCAATGCGTGAGCTCCTCCTCCTCTCGGCAAGATTGGCACAGTCTCGACAGAGTTCGGTCGGTCTAGTGTTGCTGACTCGAGACCACCTGTTGGCGACGGTGACGATTCAGTTCGGCTGAGGAGGCTGAGGAGGCCCTCGAGGAGGGCGAGGAGCGGGTGAACAACATTGTCCACTCGTTCCGCCTGACCGAGACCTCGTTCGACAAGAAGTCGTACATGACTTACTTGAAGGGGTGCGTTCTCTTCCCCGCGCTCTCTGAATGCGCGAAAGGCGTGACCTGAACCTCCTTCCCTCTCCTCGTCCATCCGTCCGGATCCGGAATCGAACAGCTACATGAAGGCCGTCAAGGCTCACCTGCAGGAGAAGAACCCCGAACGTGTCGCCGCTTTCGAGAAGGGCGCCGCCGCGTTCGCCAAGAAGGTCCTCTCCAACATCGGCGACTGGCAGTTCTTCACCGGCGAGTCGATGAACCCGGACGGCATGGTTGGTACGTCGCAAAGCTTGTCTCTCCCGCTTTGGCTTTGCGAAGGGGCGCTGACCCCAAGATAAACGCGCCCGAAATTCGCAGTTCTCATGAACTACCGCGGTATGTGTTCTTTCATCTGCGCGAACTCCTCCGTCATCAAACAACGGTATGCTGACGCGAGTCTGTCTTCCATAGAGGACGGTACCACCCCCTACATGGTCTTCTGGCGCGACGGCCTCAAGGAGGTCAAGCTCGTAAGTCGGCGGCACCACCAGCCGTTATTTCCACTCCCTTGCCTTCCCTCAGACCAGTCTGCTGACACACCTCCTCATCCGCCAGTAAACGGCTTGCGACTTTCTTGGGTTCCTCCCTCCGGATGTCGTCTGTATTCTCAATTCGCACTACTCCCGGATTCGATTCGGGTTCTTTGTCGGGGGTCCTTTGCTGTAGTCAAACCCCTTCACGTTGCAAAGCTTGTCAGCAGGGCAGCACGAGAGCGGGTTCTTTACGAGAGCGGGTTCTTTACTTTCTGATGCTTGCAAGCGATGAGAGTACGAGTCCGGGAGGGCATGCAATGCGAATGGACAGCGTGTGCGAAAGATCAAGCAGATCTACGAGATGGGCTACGGGGCCCTAAGTGTGGGAACATTGGCACAACCGCCTGCCTTCAAGCGCTCGCCTCGATTTCGTCGCCGCCTCTCCGGTCTGCTCCTCCGCCACCGCCGCCACCGCCACTTTCTGCCATCTTGCGCGCAAGCGCCTGCAGCATCGCCGGCGAATCCTTGTACTCGGCTCCGCGGATGCGCAAGTTGTACGAAGCTGCACCACGGAACAATGTGCGTGAGACACGTGAAAAGGAAACAATGAGAAAGAGAGGATCAGGTTAAGCGAAAAGCGCGCTTACCGTTTTCGATTTTTGCGAGACTCTGGTCGAGGACGGTGAGCTTCTTGGGGAGCCACCTCGCATGCACTGCGAGCGGGTCCATCTCTGAGAATAAAAGCAGTCAGTCAACGGGCTCTCTCTCTGCCGGCGTTCCATACTTTCGAGCACCCTCGCTCTCACTCGCAGGCGTGCGTGGAAAAAAAAAAAAAACGTACGGCCCTTGATCTCGCGAACGAGTTTACCGATCCGATCAATATTGGCGAAATCGGCTCCTCCATTGTCGTTTTCGCCAGTGCGACCACCGGTGGCGGCGGCGGTGGTGGCGGGGGCCGAGAGGGAAGCGTGCAGGTTCTTGCCGACGCTCGCGATGGCGAGGCGCATCAACTCGCCTGTCAGGTCGGCAACGCCGCCGAGGTAGTCGTCGACCGTGACGTGGACATAGTACGCGGGCGCGGCGGCGGCGCCGGCAAGTTCTTGTTCCGCCAGTTGGGCGGTAGAGCTCTCAGCGTCTGAAGTGGGCGCTCCAGTCGAGATGGTGGTGTCCGAGGATACGGCTGCTGCCGTTTCTGCCGAAACGGGTAGAGGGGTAGGCACGGCGGGGGGAGGAGGAAGCAGAGAAGCTTGAGCCTCCTCGAGCGTCGGCAGCGAGTGGTGTTGCAGGTAGTAGAAGAACGTGAAGCCTTCGAGCTGAAGCATGTAAACCTCTTTCTCGTCAGGCCGCAAATCCTCGAGAAAGAGAGAATGGGAGAGAGAAGGAGCAACTTGCGTATTCCTGGATGCCGGGACTGACGCTCCGCTCGTATCTGCGCATGGGCAGGGGCAGCCGGGTCAGGACACATTGCAAACCCAACCGCAGAACAGAGACAAAGCGACTCGCCTCCAAAAGTCTGCGCCTCTCACTGCTCCCTGCAGTTTCTCAAACAACCCCCTCAAGTCTTTGAACTTGCCCTCCGCCTCGCGGAAGACGCTCTCCATGGTCCTCCCCGTCCCGACGCGGTGTAGGGCAAAGATGAGTTGCTTCGACAAGGCCGTGACGTCGCGCGAGAGTTTGACGATCCGTTCGCGCTGGGCTTGGTGCGCGTCGAGTTCGGAACGGAACGAGGTGAACTGTGCGAGGAGGCGGTCGGCGCGGGTGGCAGGGACCGGGACCGGCGCTTCGGTCGTTGTCATGCTGGCGTCGTTGGGCGACTCGGCGGCGGTGGAAGGAGCAGCCGGGGCACGCGCAGATGTCATCGCGAGGGCGTTTCGATCAACAGCGGCTCGTCACGAGCGGACAGCTCTGCCGTACTGGTCGTTCGAGCGTAGTTCCGAGAACGCCAAGTGCCTGCGCAAAGACAGGCCGGACCTCTGAATAGGGGGATTGATGCCTGAAGCGAAAGAGCCCAAGACACGAGCACTTTTCCAGTTTCAGAGTCGGGGATCGCTTTTTCGTACAAGTCCTTGTTACACTACCGATACCGAGGACAGCTTTCGCGATAACATTCTCGAGTCTGCAATGACGTCGCCGCGTCCAAAAACGGTTCGTGCGGCGAGGGCTTGATTTACGATTCGACGCAATCTAACCGCAGACTTTCATTCGGCCTCCCCCGTCCCAGTCCGATCTCTAGCCTTGGTTCATTTCGCCGACGAGCTTATCGCCCACGAGGAGGCGCCGGAGGTGGCGGCGGCAACATGAACCCTCCCAATCCACCTCCTCCTAGGCCTCCTCCCGCGCCTCCTGTTTTCGACGCCGCCGGATCGACCTTCTTCTTGGTCGAGACCCCTCCGAGCTTGATCGAGATGGTCTCGCCGGCTTTGAGGGTGAAATCTTGAGACGGCACCAACGCGGCCGAAGATGAGGAGGCCGAGCCGGTGGACCGTGACGACGGGGCTTCGGGCACTAGTTTGGGCGGGTTCTGCCGTTTTGACCAATCTGTGCAAGTGTGGATGTCACGGAGAAGTCAGCCACGCCAGCAAGTCGAATGTATGGTATGTCAAAGCGTCGCTCGTACCCTGTATGCAACAGCACAGGTCAGCCAAAATGCTTGAAAAGCGGAATGACTCTCCAGCAAAAGCAAAGGCACCGCCTGAAGATGTGCGTACCTGTAGTGCGACGTTAAAGTCGAAGCTCTCTGTCCGTTCGGGGAAGCCCATCCCGACATAGGCCTTTTGGCCCGAAGTGGCGTCGACGACGGTCAGGACAAAGTACCGCGACGAGTCGAGGACGGCTTCGCAGCCGCCGTTCGGGTTCGCTTTCGTCGGCTTGTAGGGCGACTGGGCAAAGAGCTCGCCTGTACGTCGGTGTATTCGTGTGAGGACGAGGGGGAGCGAAGGGTGCAGAGGAGGGGGTGCGATCACCCGGGAAGGAGGAGAAGAGGAAATGGCAACGGCGGTCGAGCGAGTATGCCGGAGTCAGCTCCTTTTCCGTACAGAGGCTCGCGCGAGTGACCAAGAGCAGAGCTCCCCGCCACTCAGTACCTGGCGAAGGAGGAGGAGGGGACCGGCGCGCACCCGTGTTGGCGTCTTCGAGGTTGATGTAGCACGAGGTCGGGACCTCGGACCCCTTTTCGATGACGCGGAGTCGACCGCGCCACATCGGTTCAGACCTGTGTGTGCATGTGAAAGTGTGAGCACTGTCTGCCTCGGTGGCCGTTTGCGGGTAAGCGGCGCGGTACAGGCTTGCTTGACGTGGAGCAGCAGGGGGTTCGAGCGAGGTGTTTGCTCGTTCCGCCCGCCCGCTGGCTGGATGGAGCGCTTTGTAAGCGAGACGAGGAGCGTACATTTCACCCCATTCTGCTGCG
Source organism: Rhodotorula mucilaginosa (assembly GCA_034406715.1). Taxonomy (NCBI): domain Eukaryota; kingdom Fungi; phylum Basidiomycota; class Microbotryomycetes; order Sporidiobolales; family Sporidiobolaceae; genus Rhodotorula; species Rhodotorula mucilaginosa. The sequence goes on from CP137865.1 coordinate 755,932, forward strand.
CGGTAGCCTGCGTTGCTCGTCCGAGGTGGGATCTAGAAGGATGAGCAGGAAGCGGATGATGAGGGTCCCGGTCAGCGATCAGGGGCGGAGAGAAGGCATGCGGTTGCGTGTACGCACCTGGTAGACGTATACGTCCCTGGAGACAAACAAGACCGACTCGTAGTCGTCCATGTCGGCGACCTGAGCGAGGCGTCGGTTCAAGGTGGGGGAGGCTCGAGGCAGGTGAACCAACGAGCGAATCGGACGAGACGCTGGACTGGGTAGACTCGGGTGTAGCAAGAGTGCGCTCTGGACGTGACTTTGACTCGAAGGCGTGTGAGCGCGTGAGCCTGAGCGCGAGATTGCGGGTGACCACAAGTCCGAATCGGCAACTCGCTCGCTCCTCTTTGACCTCTTGTCTTTCCGTCCGCAACAGCAAGTCACAGCTGCAGTCACTGCACAGATCAGTCCAATCGACTGCTTCTATCCGACTTTGCATGCTCCGCTCCCCTCCGCCCGCGAGTGCCCTCGGCCGAGACTGATTCGCTCGTCCTTTGTTCTCGTGGCTTCAACACCCCGACGCAATGACCTCGGCACCGCCCATATCCGAACCAGTCAAGCTACTCGCCGATCCACACGCACGGCTAGAATGGGCTCGGAATGCACTCGAACGCGCAGCCGGCGACGACACCGACGCACTCCGAGACCTCGCCGCTGTCCTCGTCTCGCTCGAACTCGTCGCCCGTCGACAATCAGCCACTCCGACCGCGTCTACTGCCACCGGCGAATTTGCAACAGATGCAAGTAGGGGAACGACCCACGTCCGAGGCTCTGCGATCGACGACAACGGACAAGCGAGTGGTTCCCTTCTTCCCAACACGAGGCGACCAGATCCAAGCGAACCGGGCGCACTCCGCGGAGATCTGAACGACACCGCCAACCAGCGCACGTGGAGTCAGTACATGCAGGAGATGGTGAGTCGTTCAGGGGCTTGAAAGACAACAGCGCGCGTGGGCACTCACTCACCCTTGTCCTCCTTCTTTCCCGCAGTACTGCAATCACCCCGTCGCAGAGGGACCTCCATCGTCCGATCGCTCCACAGCCTCGCCTCTCCCGCTCAGCGAGTCTCTCGCTACCGACTTGCAAAGGATCCTGGCCACAAAACCGCCGGCCGAGGCGTCCGACGAGCTGCTCCGGAGGCTCATCGCGAGTCTCGACACTCCTCCCGCCGCGCATACTCGCCTGGACTCTTCCTCCTCGTCGCCGTCTTACCCGGAACCGCTCTCACTTGAAACCATGCGAGCAATCACCGCTTCCCTCGCTGCGGCACGCGAATCCGAGCCGCGCCGCCGGCGGCAGCGACAAGCAGCGCACCGTCAAGCGGTCGCGACCGTCCTCGATCACTACCTCTCGACTCGCTGCTCGGATGTCAACAGTCGAGATGCAGCTCTGCTCGATGCCGTCTGGCCGATCGAATCAAGCGGATCCGATGAGGGCGCTTCGACGACCCAGCAGGAGGTAACGGCCCCGCGGACCAGCGCGGAGGCGACCGCACCAACCTCGGACGACGACGACGACGACGAAGATGACGAAGCAGATACGAGGAGTCTCGCGACTGGGATCCGCGAAGCGCACGAGTCGATCGCGCGCAAGGACGACAAGTTGACGTGGCTCCTCGGCGACGGGTTCCGGAGTGGCAACGTCGCGCCGCCACCTCCGACAAACCCGAGCGCGACGGCTCCAGTCCCTGCTGCCGTGCCTCGGAATGGCAAGACGAAACGCACCGCAGTGCCGCCGATCGTCATGCCGCTGCCGCTCCCGCTCCCGCTCCCCCTCTCCGCGAGCGGTTCGTCGTCGTCGATGATGGAGTACTCGTCGAGGCACAGCGGGCAGACTTCGTTCCGCTCTTTCTCCCAAGGCCCCCACTCACACTCACACCTGCACGCCCACCGACGCCAAGGCTCGAACAGCTCTTCCTCGTTCGTGACTCCCTTGTTGCGACATCGCCGATCGGCGTCGACGACCGGAACGGGGCGCATTTCCTCCGGAGGAGCCAAGATCGTCGTTCCATCAGATGCGGATGCGGACGCAGAGGCAGAGGCGAGACCTCGGCTCGAGCGGCAGCGATCGCTCTCGGTAGGCGAAGGGACGCACCTCTTGACGTTGGCGACGGCGGCCGGGACGGCAGGTGGCGGCGGCGGTGGTGGCGACAGCAGCGCACGGAGTGGTCCGCCTATGCTTGGTTCCGTCGTCGATCCTCCTCGCTCACCACGCTCCGACAAGCCCTTTGCCGACTTGGCACCTGTCACCGCCGCGGAGGGAGGGTCGTTCGACACGCCGACCTCCTCGACGACGAGTACTCGCCTCCTCCTCGACCGCAACACCTTGACCAATTCGGAACGGCGCGAGTTGGTCCGCCGGAGTAAAAAACTCGAAGGGTTCTTTGGAGCGCCGTTCCAGGAAGCGACGGCGCAGCGCATACTGGTCGACGGTCGGCTCGCGCCTCCGCTTCCTCCTCGTTCCTCTGAGCCAGACGATTCTGAGGCAGGGGATCGTCTCCCGTCACCGGAGGAGCCGCCTACTGCCAATAAGCCAGAGAAGCTCGTGATCGACACTGCCGCTTCGGCTGCCGCGACAGCGACGACGTCCAAGGCACCCAGCTCTGCCGCCTCTTCGACCGTCTCGCCCCTCTCGTCGCCCCGCAGGCCCACCTTTGCTCCTCCCCGGCGCGAGAGCCTCGCCGCCCCGCGGATGCATCGCTCGTCGTCCTCTCCCTCTCGGCGCTCAGCATCCTTCTCGTCCCTCGCTTCGGCCGACCATACCTACTACTCGGAACAATCCCGTTGGAGGTTCCCCATGGCTGTGGAAGACGAACAGCGGCAAAGCGAGCGCGAAGAGCGGCGGAAAAAGTTGGAAAAGGTGAGGCGGTTCCTCGGCGAGCGGGTCCCGGTCGAGGTGGTCATCCCGCGTCATGAGCCGCCGACTGGTGCTGCTGGTGGTGGTGCCGCTGCTGAGCGAGGCCCGCGCGAGGCGGCTCTTCGATCCGGACACGTCAAGAGCGCGAGTGACCATTGGCGGAGGGGCAAGAGGCTCATCTCGGGCAAACGGCCCGCTCCGGCGACCGCCGGCGCAGAGTTTTTGGCATCACCGACTGGAGCTGGAGGAGGGCCGATCCCCGTCCAGAGGGCGGAAGAGTGGCCGTATATCGAACCGAATTGGCAACCGGACGAGGCACAGTCGCGTGCTGCCGAGGCGAATCACCACAACGACGCCGTTGATGCTCTCTTCAAGGCTCGGAAACTGGAGAATGTGAGCTTTCCGGTCATTCCCACGTGACTCCGAAAATGTGTATGAGGTCGCTGACAATCGGTCATGAACGACCACGTGTCCGCAGCTGTTTGGCCAGCTTCCGCCTTCATCGCTTTACCTCGATCGCGAATATGGCCGCTCACGAACGCCTCCAACGCTCCAGCATCGCCACTCCTCCTCGGACTTGGCTTCTGCCTACTCTCCCTTTGCACAGGACGCGACCGTAGGCGGTTGGGTTCCCGCCACGGACGGTCTCGGTCGGTCCGCGTCATCTGCGTCGAGTGGAGGAAGCAGAGGGGCCGCCGACACGTATCGCCGGAGCATCGCTTCGTTGTCTTATGTCGCCGAACGCGATCCCGATGCGATGGACGAGGTGGTCCGCGTCTATGCAGCAGGTCCGCGCGACGAAGCGGTGCCCGAAGCGGACGAAACGGCGGACGAAGACGATGACGACGACGAAGGACCGACGCCGGAAGCGACTTTGATGACGCGGAGTGTGTCGGCGCAGAGTGTTCGAGCCGTGCGGCAGGCTCAAAAACTTTCGCAAGTCCTCGGGACAACGAAAGGCGCGGTATGTCGCTTCCCTTCCCGTCTTCCTCGTTTCGTCTCATGGCTCCGCCTTTTCGGGTCAACTGGTGCTGACGAGACTTTCGTGTCTCCAGGTCTGGGCCATGCTTCTTCGAGATTTGCAAGAAGCCATCATGGACGACGAGACGCTGGATGAGGAGGAACGAGGAGACGTTTTGCGGAGTCTGGACAAGCTCCGCCGGACGGCCGTCGCAACTTGATTCGGAAGCGAGGGCCGGTCATGGACATCTTAGCTTGGACTGTCTGACGAACTTAGTCACGAGCATTTGCAATTGCGTGTGTGCGACTGTGCTTGCTGGCACCGAAAGAGGGGGTCGCGAACGGAGAAGGGGAGGGGGAAGCGCTATATATCGCCCTCGCGCTGCTTTATCTTCCTAACTGGAGGCATAGGTATCAATATACAATACTTTAGCTCTGGGCTCGTGCTACAAATCTCAGCGCCTCTGTGGCTGCGACAAGGGGCTCGTGCTCGCATTGCCGCCGATCTTCGCAATTCTCATCAATCGACCTCCTCATTCTCCCTTCACCCTCTTCTGGTCAGCGCTGCGACACCCTCAAGGGCACACGCCAAGTCAATTAGACGATCTCGAGACACCATCGTGCCGCCAGAGGCCGTCGAGAGGGACGTCTAGCCGTTCGGAGCTCGACTCCCGAGCCTTGTGGGGCCGCCAGCCACTCGCCAGTACTATAGCCCGTGGGTCGAGCAGCCGAGGCCCACAGGATTCCGCAAACTGTATCAAGCCTCTACAAGCAGGCCGCAACCCGAACCGGGGCGTCAGGCGGGTCGACCGAGCGTCGTCTCGTGCGTGGCGACTCGGCCATCAAGGCGCTCGCTTCGATCTCGACGGCTGCGGCGGCGATAGCTTTCGAGCGGTACCCCGACGACTTTTGACTGCATAATGAGCTCGCCAAACGCAAACGATCCCGGATCGGCCGCCGTCACGACGTCTCGGAACCGCTCAGTCGAGTCGTCCCCTTGCCGCCTTCCGGGGACGCCGCGCCGGCCTCGCTTGCAGCACCTCCGAGACCGAATTTCGTCCCCTCCTTCTGGAGCGCGGTCCCGATCCGACGTCGACGATGGGTCGGACGCCAGCGCTTCGCCTCGTCGACCCCGTCTCCGCCACCGGTTCTCTCGCTCGCTCACGTCGCTCGCCGCGGCACGGACAGAGTCGGACCAAGTCGGACGAGCCGAGGACGAAGAGAGTCCACTGTCAAAGTGGCGAGCTCGCAGCAAGGCCAAGCTCGTCCGGGCGTTCACACCGACACTCGAGGACCGTTCCGTTCCTTCTTACTCCGCGGGGTCCGCCTCGCCCCGTGCCGTATTTGATGCGCCCATTCCTCGCTTCGAGAGCTCTGAAGCTCGCACTCCATCGCGTAACCGCTCTCACTCGGCACCGTTACTCCTGGCGCGCTCGGCCGAGCTCGTCTCGCCTGCTCCGGTTTCTGCCCACCGACTTAGCGTCCTTGCGACACCGAGCTCGCAGCTCAGCCCATTCCCCCCGGGCGCGACTCTCGAGTCGCCTCCTCAGTCCCCCTTTCACACGTGTCCGTCATCACCCTGGGCAGACACGCCCTTCGTCTTTTTAAACGCCGACCTCTTCTCAACCATCTCGGCTCCGCCCGAGGGGACCCTGGGCGAGGCCGAGCCACAGCGCAAAGCGGACGCGCACAAGTGCATCACCGAGCTACCGCGAGAAATCCAGCTCGAGGTGTTTCGCGCGCTGCTGGTCGTTTGCGAGGAAGACTGGCGTCGCGCGATCAGGGAAGGAGAATGGATTGGCGAGGTCGCTCGTCAGCGCTGGAGCGACGGCCGCGCAAAGGGTAGGAGGGAGATCATGAAGCTCGGAAGGGTGCGTTGAGATGTTCCGCGATCACAAAGAACGTGCAGACGGAGCTGATCTGATATCATTGAGCAGGTCTGCAAGTTGTGGCGAAACCTCTCGCTCGACGGGCAGCTCTGGTCCGACGCCCCTTCAGCCACCTTCCTCGGTCCGGATTCCCTCCCAGCTGAAAGTGTCGACCGTCTCGCGACCATGGCCGGCAGCTTCTTGACGAGCTTGGACGCGCGCGGTCTCGGATCGAAGCTCGACTGGAAGACGCTGATCAGGATCGTCGAGACGGCGCAAGTGACGAACGGCCAAGGAGTCACTCGTCTCAGCCGGCTCGACCTTACCGGTGCGCTCCGTGCGATTTGCCGTAGATGCAAACTTCCAAGGCCGGAGCTGACTCTGCTTTTCGCGTTCCCGCACCGCACTGCAGGCTGCACCGCCCTGACCGCCGCTTCTCTGGCGACCCTTCTCTCGCACTCGCCTCTACTCGCCGAGCTTCATGCTCCCGGCCTCCGTTGCATCAACGAAGGGCACATGCGCGTTCTCGGATCCGACTGTCCACGGCTGGCAGTCCTCGACGTCAGCCGCTGCGCCTGTCTTGCGGCGGCAGCGCTTTTGCACCTGCCTTATCCTCCGCCAAAGCATGCGTCCGAAGGAGCGTCACCATCCGGCGGGGCGAGCACGGGAGGGCTTCGAACGCTGAAAGCTGCCGGCCTTTCCGGTATGAGCGATTTTGTCCTCGGCGCGATGCTGGAGCGGCACTCTGGCCTTGAAACCCTCGACGTCAGTTTCAGTCGCCTGCACGACGATGCATTGCAGCGCTTCGTCAGCCTGCCTGCCATCGGTTCCGACGTGGACGCCTCGACGCGGCCTTCTCGAATCCGACCTCCGCCACCAGCGTCTGCAGAAAAGCGCTGCTTCCCGGCCCTTCGGCACCTCTCTCTCACCGGATGTGCCAGTCTCACATCCACCGGTCTAGGACACCTCGCCGGCACGATTCCGAACGTCGAGATTCTCGAAATCGCCCGTTTCGGCGTGCGTGCGAGGACCGAAGGGATCGCTCGCCTGCTCGCGGCGTGTCCAAAGCTGCGACGGATCGACCTCGAGGACAATCACGAGCTCGGCGACCCTGCGATTCTGGCGCTGGTGCCGTCGAGCACTTCCCGCGGGGCGCCCGATCTCGAGCATCTGATCATTTCGGCGTGTCCGGCGTTGACGGACGACGCAATCGCGTCTGTCGCGACGAATTCCCCCAAGCTTCGAGTGCTCGAAGCGGACGGAACGGCGATCTCGGACCGCACAGCTCGACTGTTTATCCGTCTCGCGCAAAGCCGGGCCGTCACTGCTCAAGCCGTCGCGGCGAGCAGAGAAGAGCACACCGATCCGCTCGTCGAGGCTCGGTATCCTGCGATTCTTTCCGTCTTGGACAACCGCACAACCGGCCGTCGCCTGAGTCGTGACATCGGTGCCAAGCACTTGCGGCCCCGCGACGGACAGCGAGGCTACTGGACGCGAACCGTCGGCGACTACCACGACGAACCTCCTCCGAGCGGGGACGAAACGGTCTCCGAAGGGCGCAGGAAGGAGGGCAGCACCCTGGGCGAATGCGACCCTACGCGCGTCGTCGTCCGCTCGTTCCACTCTTCCCTCGCGGTCGACGCGGCTGATGCAACTCGTCGCGCACTCACTTCAGCCACGACGTCCGGCGCCGCGAGTGAAAGCAAGCTCGGCGCCATGCGGCTGCGGTCGCTGTCCGATTCGGAGGTTTTCCGGCGCGGCTCGTCCTACCCTCACGACGACAACGCGCGAACAGGCTGCATCATCTCGTGATAACCTCTCGCATTGCTTGTACAGTTCCATGCCTCTCCTGTCGTTGTTCCCCCGTCCGTTTATCCACCTAGACTCGCACTCTTTCCGCTTCACCTTGTAGAGTACTGCGTCGCACATACGGGGAAAAGAAATGCTGTAAAATGCACATATCAAGCCGCAAGCACCCCCGTCTGCACTCAGTCCGACTCGCTATCACTGATCACCACCACCGCGGAACCTCCTCCGGTCTTGATCTTCTTTTGCGGTCTCGACGAAGCCCCATCCTTGTCCTTCGACGAGGCTGAAGCTTTCGCGGTCGACGAGGAAGACGAAGAGCTGCCGCGCGCGACCGACCGAACAGGGTCCTCGGCAAGCCTCTTCATCGGCAGCACCGGCGACGCACTGCCGGTTTCGCCTTTCTTTGCCGGCACTTTTGCGAACGAAAGTGCGGACTGACGATAGCCGGACGACGACGGCTTTTTCGTCGTACCTGCCGACCCAGCATCCTTTGCCGCGTTCCCGCCATTGGCGTCCACGTCGACGCCCTTCGCCTTCGCCGATGTCGCATGCGCACTCGCTGGAGGCTCGGACCCAGCGGTAGAGATGCGGCTCCCAGTGATGTTTTGGCGGGATCCGTTTGCCTGTTCGGTCCGACCGGGTGTCGACGTAGAACGAGAGAGGCCGTGCGAGACCGCGTCGTCCGAGTCGAGAGCAAAGGCAGACGACTTTTGCGCCTGATGCGCCGCGGCAGGGCGTTGCGCAGGCGGCCCGGTCTCGCGCGTCGACGAGACTTCGGCACCACCGTTCGGAATGGTGGAGACGCCGGGACTCGGGGCGGACGTCTCGGGTCGAGAAGAGGAACCGGAGGGGGCAGCGGACGGATCCCGGCCGGCGCGATCAGGACGTGAGGTATCGGCTTGCGGAGCCGTGAACGTCGCACGCTCGAGCTCGCTCCTTGCAGCGGACAACAAGTAAGTAGCTTGGCGCAGATAAGCGACTGCGAGAACGAGAGGGGGTTAGCAAGCCAAGACAAGCACGTTGCGCCCGACTTCGAAGTGTAGACCGAGACTCACTGCGCTCGGACCGGCTGCTCGCGTTCCCTGCCAGGAAGATGAGCCTGCGAGCCTCGTCGTGGTTGACGGACGCCGCATCTTGGCGGAGAGCTTCGAGAGCGCGGCGATCATTTCTCTCGCGCTGACTCTGGTCGTCATCCGGTTCGCCGCGCGTACGCCTGCGCCTCGTGCCGTTCGAGCTGGAAGGAGAGCCGCGCCGGCCGGCACGCGATTCGTCCGCAAGCCGCGCAAGTGGTGGAGGTTTCGACGGGTCGGATGGGTCAAGAAGGGCCAAATCATCGACGGTCATCGGCTCTTGTCCCTCATAGTCCGAGTCGAGATCTTCCTTGTCGCGGTAGTCGTCACCGGAGCTTTGACCTTCGAGGAGGGAGGGCGAGCTGCCTCTCGAATCCTTGGTTGGCGAAGGCGCCTCCAACTTGTAATTCACCTGCAACAGAGCGAGTGTTAGTAGGCCACACACGTCGCAAATGACAATCCGTCCGAGGCTTACTTGTGCACGTCGCCGCTTTCCCCGTCCGATCGTCAGCGCTTGCGCAACCTTTTGAGAGCGCTCCAGCTCCTGCTGCTGATCCACGACTTTGCTCCAGAAGTCGTGAAGATTTTCTGGCTCGGCTTTCTCCTCGGCCTTGTCGGCGTCGAACGCGTCGAGTTCCCCACCATCGCGAATCCAGATCTGCGCCGTGGCGAACGTCGAAGCGGCATCGTCTTTCTTCTCGATAGGTTTCGCCGTCTTGGCAAGGAGGTCGTCGACGTCCTGATCGGTGTACCTGATCGCGTTCTTCTCAGCGTCGTCGTCGTCGAAGACTGCCGTTGCGCCAAACTATGTCGATCGGAAATCGGTGTCAGCCTTTGCCACCACACAGGTCGATAGATGACACCGAGCTTTACCTGCAGCATGGATTCCATGTCTTCGCTCTCGTCCTTCGCATCGATGCGCTGGATGATCAGGTGCTCTGCATGACAAAAGGTGTCAGACACGATACAGAAGGAAGTTGGGGCGGGGTGCAGGCTTACCCAGACCACGCTTCTTCTGCCCAGCGTTCAGAATCTTTTCTTCGCAGGTACCCTTCACGAGCAGCTTGAAGACTCGCACCTGCAGGGAACGTGGGGGTCAGTTTTGATCTCAGAGCAGACAAGCAGGGGCGCGATCGGAGAAGACTTACCGGCTTGGTTTGACCGATACGGTGCGCGCGACTGATGGCCTGAATGTCCATCTGCGGATTGAAGTCTTGGTCGTAGCTGCATGTGCACTCGCGAACGTCAGCGGCCGGGAGATTTGCTTCCTTCATGGCATCAAGCCCTGGTCAAGACGCACATGATGATGACGTCGGCCGAAGTGATGTTCAAGCCGACACCTCCCGCTCGGGTACTGAGCAAGTACGCGAAAAACTCGGAGCCCGGGGCGTTGAAGCGGTCCACGTCGCGTTGCCTTTCGATCTGGGGCGTGTCGCCGTCGAGTCGCAAGTACTTGAGGTCGAGTCCGGCCAAGAAACGCTCGAGGATAGTGAGCGTCAGCTTGAATTGCGAGAAAATGAGGACGCGGTGGCCGGCTGCTTTGAGCTTGGGGAGCATGCGGGCGAGCAGCACGAACTTGGCGCAGGCATCGGTCAGATTCTGGTGCGCCTCCTTTGCCGTCACGTTCCGAGGCTCGAGTTCGTCGTTGACGAGGTATGGGTGACACAGCGACTTGCGCAACTCCATGAGGATGTTGCTGCACAAAGAGAATCGTCAGCGTCGAGGCACTGAACCCTGCATCGCAAAGACTGTCGTACCTGAAATTGCTCTTCTTTGGTCGACCCCGGCCGCCAGCAGCGGGACCGCTGCCGCCAGCTCCTGCTTTCCGAGCGATCGCCTGGATCGCAGACGCGTTGCGCTCCAGAATGCCACGATAGACACGGCGTTGCAGCGGAGTCATCGTCACCGGCACGACGACTTCGAGCTGCGGAAAAGACGAGTATGTCTCAGCACATGGAAAGAAGCGGGCTTCAAGCTTTTGAGAAGTACGCACCAACGGAGGAAGATTCAAGACCAAGTCTTTCGTGCGCCGCAAGAAGAAGGGCTTCAGCAGGTCGCGAACCTCTTCGACGAGCTCGGGAGTGAGGTCGGCGAAACGCGCGGTAACCGCTTCCACGTCGGGGTAGTCCCTCGGGTCTGCGAGGCATCTGAATTAGCAGGCACGACCAAGGCCGAGCAGGTAGGCAGGACTCACTGATGAAGGCGAGCAAGTTGAAGACTTTAAGGCGATAGGAAAGCACGGTTAGTATGAGCATTCGGTTTTGAGACGGTCGAGGAGGAGTTGAAAAGCCTACGCTCGCGCAAGTTGTTGTTGAGGGGAGTCCCTATGAAGTACAAGCAGTGCGTCAATACGGAGAGGGTAGGAGTGGCGGAGATGGGCAAGCGTACCGGAGAGAATGACTCGGTGTCCAATCCGGAGCGTGTCGATGACGCTGTAGAGCTGGCTAGCTTTGCCGCCCTTGAGGCGCTGCCCTTCGTCGACGACCAGGCAGTCCCACCGAGGCACGCGACGGAAGACCGCTCCGTTTCCTTGCAGTGCCTCGTACGTCGCAAGGACGACGTGCGTCTTGAGCGAGCCATTAGGTTCGAACATTTCGAAGTTCTCGACGATCCGGCGCGACTCCGCGTCGCCCTGCAGTCGGTGAGGGTCAGTCGGTGTGCCCGTGCACGTCAGTCATATCTGCTTGCTCACATTGTACGGCACGACTCGCAGCCGGGGCGCCCAACGGGCAAATTCACGCAGCCCTATGAAGACGAGTCTGTCAGCATCGCTCAAGACACCAAGTGGAAGGCAGAGAGGCTCGGTACGCACAGTTGCCGACGAGCGAATTCGGGACGACGACGAGGAAAGGTCGTGCGCCTTGTTCCTCGCTCAGAACCGACAGGAAGCTCAGGACTTGACACGTCTTGCCCAGGCCCTGTCAAGATCAAAGTCGCTCGTCAGCGTGCCGCGCGGCCTGGAAACAGCACAGTCTGACTGACCATCTCGTCGGCGAGAATGCAGCCCTTCTTCTGGTGCCAGCGGCTGCAGAGTCGGGTTCAGGAGTTAGTGAAGCCCTCTTCACCTTCCCGGGGGCACGCGTGCTTACCTCCGCAAAAAGTTGACGCCTTCGATCTGGAAATCCATCAATGTACCGCCCGTCAGGTACTCGGGCTGCTTCGCCAGAGGTTTGAACGTTTTCGCCGAGCGCGGCTCGTCGAGGACTGCAGGGAGGCAGAATCTGCATGAGCCACCGTGCCGCGAATATCGGTGCGCACGCCAGCACTTACTGTCCATTTGCGCGTCGTTCAGACGCGGCACCACCATCGAGGGATCGCTAGCAATCAGGAACGCCTTGTACGCTGCGACGTATTCCTTGTACCCTTCGTCGCCCTCTTGCGGCGGCGCCTCAAGCGTGGCTTCGGGGACAAGCATGTACATTCAATCGGCGCGAACACACACACGCGCGAAAGGAAGGAAAGCTGCTGCTCACCCTCCTTGTAAGCCAGGTCACCCCACTTGATGTAGCATCTCGCGACGAGCTTGATGCTCTGCTCCGGTTCTTTGGGCAGCATCTTCTTCCTGAAGGTATGGAACGGAACCGTCTCGCCGACCTTCTTCGGGTGGACGTACTCGACGTCCAAGATCCGATCGACCGTCTTCCAGGCCCTCGGTACCCTTTCTTCAGCATTCGGGTCCGGAAGCGGCGCCTCGCCAATGTCTTCCTTCTTGTCGGCGTCGGGCTCGGCATCTTCCGGGTCGTCATCCTTCGGCGCGTCGAAAGTGACGGTCGAACCTCGAGCGAGGAAGTTGGCGAGCTTGGCCTGATACTTGGCGGCAAGGAAGGCGTGCGGGACCCAATCGAGGTGGCGGTAGCTGACGTTCTGCCACTTGACGAGGTACTTTGCGGCGGCTTGAGGGTCCTTCGCCGACGGGATGACGACGACCTTCTTGGTCTTTTCGTCGATGCGCGTCTCGTGCGCGACCTTTTCGACAATCTCGTCGTCAGGCTCGATGTCATCGGCCGAGGGAGGCGGCAGCGGGTCGGTTTCGGCCCAAGCGAGGATCACGTCGAGCGGAACGTTGAAGTTGTAGCAGTCGTGGCAGATGCCCCACTCGTGGTACGACTTGCAGTGTTCTTCAAACGTCCAGTCCGGCTCGTCGTGGTCCAAGCAGCCGAAATGAGCTGTACGCTTGCAGCTTTAGAGTGTGCAAGGCGCTCAAGTCAGTCTCTGTTCGACGCGATGCTCACGAGGAGAAGACGCAGACATACCTGGAGCAACGGAACATGAGGCCCGGAAGGCGCTCCTCCTCCTCGGCAACGACTTCGCCGGCGGTCGCGTTCTGAACCTCCTCCATCGCGACTTCAGCCGGGACGACAGGCGCCGCGGGGACGTCTGACCCAGACGCTACCGTCGCGGCGGACGTGACGTCGAGCGCGGGTGACTGCAGGGGCGGCTTCTCGGTCGCAGGCGCGGCGACTGGCAATTCGGCCGCGATCGGCGCCGCGACAGAGACGACACCTGCAGCATCCGCAGCAGCGGGCGCTCCATCAGGAGTCGGGGCGGCAGCGTGACCGTTGTTCGTAGTGGATGACGCGGCCGGCGCCTCAGTCGCGGCTTCGGCGGGCTGCGACGCTTCGGGTTGCATCTCGGCCGCTTCCCGTTCCAGGTCGGCCTTGACCATGTCGAGCTCGCCTGCGAGTCATGTACTTGAAGGTTAGTTCGAGCTTAGCGGTACTATAGGCGCAATGAGAGCGGGCGCACCTTGCGTGACGCGCTTTCCGCTCATGCCGCAAACGAAGCAGCGGCGACCGCCGACCTTGCGACAGAACGGGCACTTGGCAATGGTGAAGGTCTTCGTGGGCACCAACTCGAGCTTGGGACGGGCGGCCATCCCCCTCAGGGTCGGCGTGTTGGCCTTGGACGAACGGGCCGAGTTGGATCCGCCAGTCGAGGCGCCGTCGGTGATGCTGGCGAGGAGGTCGTTCTCAGGCGGGTGCCGAGCAAGGTGCTCGGCTTTGAGCTTGTCGGTGAGCTCGCGCTTCTGAGGAGCCGGAAGACACCCGAAGTGGTAGGCGACACAGCTGGCGGAGGAAAATTACTCTTCCCGTCAGTGCCCAGCGGCGCACCCCTCGTCCAGTAGAGTCGGTAGGAAAACGCACCAAACACCGCACTGGACCCATGCGCCGAGCTTTTCAATCCGCTCCTGCTCGGCATCCGTGTCTTCCTCGAGCTCGTCCCGCCTGCGCTTGCGACCCGGCTTCTTCTTCGCTCGACGGGCGGCGAGCCGACCGAGCAGAACGTCCGTTGCTTCCAGTTCACACTTGGCGCAGAACTATGGAGTGTAGGGCGGTTGAAGAGTCAGCGTCGACGGGAACCGGAATCGAGGCTGCACGAGGAAAAACCGGAGAAAGAGCTTACGCCGCGGTGCAGGTCTTGCTGACGGGCGGGGTAGTCAGACTCGGCGTGCAGGCTGTCGTGAGCAAGTTCGTCCTCTTCCGCCTCCTCCGCCTCGGCCTCGGCTGCAGCGCGCGCGGCGCGTTGAGCCGCCTCGCTCGGCGCGCGCGATCCCGCCTGGATGCTCAGTTCGTCGCTCGAATTGCCGACATCCTTGTACTGGTCCGACGAAGAAGTGGAAGCACCGGCTCGCTTCGAGATACGACCCGAGCGAGTCGTCGTCGTCGTCGTCTCCGGCTCGATTTCAGAAGTCGCGAGCGAATCCTCGTCGTTGTCGTCGTCGCCGCTGCTCCCGTGACCGCCACCAAAGTTGTACTTTTTCCTCGTCTGCGCCGCGTCCCGGTTCGAGCGCCGCGTCCCCTGTACCTCGCGCTGTTTGCCCTTGGCGCGCGACGAGGTCCGCGTCGCCGAAGAGTAAGCGGCGTTGTCGTCGTCCGATTCCTCCTCCTCGCCTCCCGACGCAGAATCCGACCCTTGAGACGACGGCTCGTCGGCCGTCTCGTCTGCGCTGTCATCCGGTTCGGGACTACTGTCGCGCCGTGACGCCTTCTTGCCCTTTTGCTGTTTGGTTGCGGCGCGTCGAGGCCGCCCGGCGCGACTCGAAGAGGAGCCCTGTTCGGCGGCGTCGTCCGAGTCGCTCTCGTCGCGGTAGTTGCGCATGCCGGACGAAGCAGTCCTCGCCATCCGGACGCCGGACACCTCGGGTGCAAAGTCGGAAGAAGGCTGTCCGCCGCCGGGGTTGTGCTGGAGCTCGTACGCGGCGAGGAGGTTTGGCGCTAACTGCCGCACTTCGGATTCCGTTCGCTGCGGATTGCGATCAAGACAGGATCAGTCACGCATACTCTGACGGTGTTACCTTCGTTGCATGCAAGGGCGAGCGTTTGTGGCGCCAAGAAGGACTATTGTCGCCCTGGTATGGGGTAACGAAACGCCGTCGTCGTCGTCGCGGCCCCGGGGCAAAAGGGGAGTGCAGTCCTGTACGTACCTTGACGGTTTTACCACCTTGCTCGAGCTGGCAGAGGTACGACGTCTCGAGTCCCGCGATGACGACCGGTTTCACGATGCGATACACGCCCTCGTCGCCGCCGCCGCCGCCTCCTCCGGTGTTGACATCGGCCATGGCGCTTTGGACGCGCTGCGAAGCGCTAGACTAGACTGCTACGCGAGTGCGTCGTCGGCCTGGACGCGTCGGGCGCGTGCGCGTTGGACCCCGCGAATCGGACCGACGTGTAAGGTGCCGAGAGGCGTGTAGCGCTCTCGTGTGTGCGTGAGGCGGTGTGCGTCGAAGAGCAGAGGAACTGGCTCTGCTATACTAGCGTCGTGCAAGCTACCAGGCCACGTCGAGCCGAGCAAGTGACTGGACCAAGTGTAGGCCGAGCTCTATGCTTTATGCGCGCGGCCAACTCGCCGACTTGCTTCGTTCACTGACAATTTCGCTCCGCGACGCGGTGCGAGAAAAACTTTTCTCAGCCCCTTAGCTCTCAAAGACGTCTGTATCCGGATCAGAATTGCATGTACCAATGCTCGTACAGTACTTCGCAACACGCTGATCCAAATGAGGCGAGCAGGGGACCGGCTGTGCCAATGCAGATTCTACACCACGGTGACATCTCCCGCAGTCCCCGTAGAACGAGAACATGTCCGGTCAGTGCCACCGAAAGCACAAGGCAATAAGCGAGGTTGGAGAGGTGCCGCTTGGGTAGCCGTGTATGATGAGAATGACCCAGTAAGGTGAGGTGAGACGCCACCGCCTTGCACGAGACCGTCGGAGCAGCCAGGAAGCGCACTCCCGGCAGCTAAACCCTTGCTGAGCAAGCCACGTCCTCAATGTACAGCTCAGCTCCGCATACCGGCGTGAAAGTTGGTGAGGAGGTCAAAAGTCCAGCCGAGGAGGAAAGACAGGGAGGAGCAAGCGCCAGATTCCTGTGCCCTTTGCGAACAGCGGCGGGCGAGCCGTAAGCGTCGGAGCTTTTGAGAGGCAAGAGCCGGAAGACCCAGAGAAGGGCGACGCGCGTTGCGCGGCCGAGCCGTCCGTATTGCGTTGAACTGGTGCTTTTTCGAGGAGAAGCGGTGATGATGAGTGTGTTCTTGAGCAGCAAAAGCACAAGGGAACGGAACGTGCAAGCTCACGCTGGTTTGGAGAGGCGGACCAAGGGAGGGAACGGTAGTATATGCACAACATTGCACGAAAGGCGGCATCCTGTGTTTGAAGAAGAAAAGAAAAGAAAAGAAAAGATCTCGTGGCGCGCAATGGCAAGGGGATCTGGCACCCCTCCGGCTAGCGCTCTCTTCCTCGCTCGACCCACCGTCCTTGGAAGCTTGTTCGACCTCGGCGGCCCCGAGCTTGTTGAGCGCATCGTCGTCCGACTCAGCGACGAATGTACTGCTTGCGCGTCCTCTGCGGTCCGTACCCCTTCTCGCCCGGGATCGCGCGGTGCCCGGCATCTTCAGCGTTGGCCCGCTCGTACGGGACCGTCCCCGTCTTCTGCGGCCGCTTGGCTTCGAGCATGCGCGCTTTGCGGTCTCCGATCTCGACGGCTTTGACGCCTGCGGTCGCCTTTTTGATCGTGACGGGTCGAGTGCCGACATATTTGCCTGTGCGCGCGTGCGTGCGTGTGACGAGTCAGCTACAACGTACTCGGGGGAGCTATATAGAATGCGCAGCTAAAAGGTGTTTCCGGGGAGGGGGGGACTGACCGTTCATCTCTTTCCACGCCTTGAGGAAATCTTCCGGGTCGCTGTAGGCGACGAACCCGAACCCTTTGCCCTTGTTGGTGTACTTGTCTCGAACCACTTTGGACTTGACAAAGGACGGGAAGCGGGGTCCGGAGAAGGCGGATCGGAACGCGTCGTCCGAGATGGCGGGGTCGAGGTCGCCGATAAAGAGGCGGAAGTGCGCTGCGCACGGCCAAGACATCAGTATTGGGCACGTCTGACGACAGCATGATGACGGGAGAGGGTAAAACTCACAGGGGTCCCATTCGAGCAGAGTCTGGTCCTCCCAGAGTTCTCCGCCGCCCTTGCGCAAAACGGTAGTCCTCCCTTTCGCCTTTGAGCCCGAGCCGCCCCCATTCGCCCCCGTGACGGGCTTGTTTGCCCTCGCAGCCTCGGGTGTGTAGATCGACGCCTGCTGCGCGTCGAGGTCGCTCGGACCGGCTCCTGCCGTCATGCCGGGATAGACGGGCCCTGCTGCGGCGACGGCGGAGGGGTAGGCAGCATAGCCGGCGGGGAGGACTGGTCCTGCTGCTGCTGCGACGTAGGCCGAGGTGCTAGCTGCTGCGGGGTAAGGGGCAGCCGAGGTGGTGGCGGCAGCACTCGACGAGTAGTAGCTGTTGGCGGCAGCGTAGCTGTTGTAGGGCTTGGGGGGCCTCGCGTACGGGTTGCTGCTCATCTTCGGGTCCGAGTGCTTGACTGTGATCCACGTGGCCTGCGTGTGCACGCTATGATGTGAGAGAGGCAGCCAAGGCGAGAGAGGTCCGAGACTCGGAGGTCAAGCGGGTCTCGCTCCACTCCACTCTCGCCGAACCAGTGTGCGTGACTTGCCGAAGATGTCTATGCCGCCACTGTCTCAGTAAGTCCAACCTGCCCTCGCGCGGACCGCACTCCCGTCGACTCTTGACCCGCCCGCTCGCTCGCTCGCCCGCTCATCGAAACCCCTCTCGCCTCGGAACAGAGACTTGCCGCCTCAGGGAGGATTCGCGCCCATCAAGTACAAGCGCAACTTGCCCACAAAGGGTCCCGGAGGCGCCCTCATCTTTGGAACCGTCGCCGCCATCTGCACCTTTGGTTTCTGGCGCGTCGGTCAGGGCAACTTGGAAAAGCGGCAAGTCTACCCCGCCCAGCAGTATCTCGCCTGACCCATTCAGAGCTGATGAATTACTTTCCGCGACCACAGGGAACTGCAGCGCGAAAAGGCGTGGTCGAGGATCCACCTCGTCCCCCTCCTCCTCGCCGAGTCGGACCGCGACGTCTACCGAAGGGAGCAGGCCGCCCTCGCTCGCGAAAAGGAAATCATGAAGGACGTCCCGGGCTGGGAGGCGAGTCCCCTTTCTTTCTTGAACCGGTCCCTCCTGCCCTCACTGACTCTGTTTCCTCCTGCACTGCAAAACAGGCGGGCGCCAAGGCATACCACTCGAAGCGATACACCCCGGCGACGGTCGTCGTCATCTGAGCAGTCACTTGCGCCCCCCCTTCCTTTGTGTTTGTGCAATTCTCTGTTTTCCGCAACCGACACGCCCTTCTCTCGCAACGCGCTGGACCCTGCTTTACCAATAAACCCACAGTCCGTATAGAGAGAGAAGACACTCTATGTAGGGATGATGAGTACAACAATCAGGTATCTCTATGCGCCTCGACGACCTGCTCCAAGAACGGCTCAATCACGCACGTCAGCCCGAGCGTGTCGTCATGCCCGGCATCCTTGACCTCGTGCCACTCGGCGTCCGGCACCATCCCGAGTTCGCTACACAGCAACCGCTGCAGGTACTCTCTCCCCCTTCGCGGGATCAACCCGTCCTCGGCGCCGTACCAGACGCTCATCCGCAACGGACGCCCGCGGCTTTCTACCCCGTCTCGGAGCCTTCCGAACCCGCGCGCATAGAGCTGCATCTCATCTGCTCGCGGTTCCTCCGAGCCATTCCCGTCGTCTTCGACCCACCCCCATCGGGCGCCGTCGCCCTGCCGCAAGCACAACATCGCTTCCTGGCCCATCGCGTCGACCCCTTCATCCAACGCAATCTTCATCCCGGCGTTGAATAGCCCGGGAGGGACGTACTCGCCGCCAAAGAGTTGTTTGTGGTAAGGTCGCTTGGCGTTGTTGCGGCGGGAGCGCTCGCGCTGCTTCTCGGGCGTGAGCAGCTCTGGCTCCTCGCCTTCTCCGCCGCCGCCACCACCGCCGCTGTTCTCGTTCCTCGCGCCGGCAGTCGTCGTCGTCGTCGTCGAGGCTGCTCCCGCAGGCACATGCGTACCCATGGAGACGAACCCGCTGCTCCATTCCGTCATGCCGCGGACCACTCCCGTCGACCATCCCAATCCCGCATCGAGCGGGCCAAGGACCCGCTGCAACCCGGACACGAACCCGCCGAGGCGGGACGTCAACGGAGTTGGGATCCAGCTCGCGATCGAGAGGAGGGTCGATCCGGACAGGAAGGGCGGTACCCAGGGGGAGGAGAGCGTCCAAGACGGAACGGAGAGGTGTGGCGGCAAGTGCAGGAGGGTGTACAGGGTATAGATGACGCCGTTCGAATGCGAGAGGATGCTGAACCGCGTGATGTTGTTCTCGGCGGCCAAGACGGCGAGGAGCGCTTCGTGCGAGAGGTGAACTCTGTCGGCGAGAGGAACCGCGGTCGATTTCCCGGCTGAAGGTCGATCGATCGTGATCAGCCGGACGCCGCTCGCTGCGAATTTGCCATCGAGGAGACAGGCAGCGAGGCGGTGTCCGCCCATGCCGTTGATCCAGACGACGACCGGGGCGTTCAAATCTCGAGATCCGGCGACAGCGTACGAGACAGTGAGCGGTCCCGAGTCGCCTCCTCCGTAGGTCGTCGTCCGATGGAAGGCCGGGTCGTGTAAGAACTTCTCCGCATCTAGGTAGGCTGCGGGTAGCGGATCATCCATCCCAGCACGCTGCTTGCAGGCGAAAGAGGGAGCAGAGTTTGTGTGGGGCCGCCGAGATGGAGAGCAGTACAGTCAGACGCGTGAAGCAGCCTGTCCTGGCGGGGACGGACTACGTGCAGTCGAGACGGGCGAGCGTCCGCTGTGAGCCGGTCTATGGCCACGCTCCGGCAGAAAGGAGGGATGTGGTCAGAAAAAGGAGGAGACCGTCAGAAAGGTTGCATTGGCTTTCAAAAACAGCCATAAAGTCTATCTGGAACACGGTGCTGCAATTGCATCCCTTCATGTCTAGACAGACACTAAGTTATCTCCAGCATTCCGGCCTCCGCCGCATAAGCTGCTGCACCTCGCTCCGCGTCAGGGCCTCCCCGATACCGAGTTCCGACATGATGGCGCCGAACGGCGTGTCCTCGTCGTCGTCGGTCGACCGCACCGACGAGTCGTCGTCAAACACGACCGACATGACCTTCGAAAAGGTCAACTCGCCCCCGGGGACGTAGCCGCCTTGCTGGCTCGCCTGCGCCGGGAGCGTCAGGATGATCCCTCCCCCACGGGCGACTTCCCAGCCGCGTTGCAGCCCACGCTCGGGCATGCCGGCTTCGCGAGCAGCGACGAGGAACCCGTTGTCGAGGTCGTACTGGAACTGGTGCGCGGCAGTCTCGGTCCAGCCGTGAGCTGCCAGGAGGCGGTCGTACAACGCTTGCGAGACGAGCGCCGAGATCCGCCGGTACAACGTCGTGCGAGTCGCCGGAGGGAACGACTGCACGATGGTCGATAGGAGCGAAGAGAAGAGGGAAAGGGGCGCGATGAGCTCGGGCGAGAGGGACCGGTCCGACGGTTCGTCCTCGTCCGCCGCCGGAACATCCCATCGCCTGAAAGTGGGGAGCAAAGCACCCAGTCAGCCTCCTCCACCCAATGACATGTTCGAGTGTCGAGCACTCGCTCACCTGCTGAAGTACGGTTTCAGCTCGTTGATGACCTCGCGAGCAGCATGCCGGACAATGAGTTCCTCGCTCCGCTCTGCGAGGTTCTCAAAGGTCGACCGCTCGCGGTCAAACACGGTCCCCTCGCTGTTGTCCAAGACATCTTCGGCCGCTTCTTGGAGGTCGTCGTCGAGTCGACCCGGTGTCGACAGAGCCGTCGACAAGTACTCGTACAGAGTGAGGAAGAACTGATCGGCAGCCAAAAAGCGGGTCAGTTTCAATTGATGCGCACGTCGGAATGTAAAACGCTCGCCGCTCACCGCATCCTCGCCCCACTCTGCGCACTTCTCGCCCATCCATCGCGCACTGACTCCGGCCCGGACGAGTCGCACAGCTCCGCCTACCCCGGCCGTGGCAGCCGTCGTCTGACCGAGTGCACCGGGCAACAGACCGAACGAGAGCGACTCGAAAGCGTCCAGGGCGGAGGTGATGCGTGCGGCGTAGGACTGCAGCAAGGGAAGGTGTAGAGTGAGGAGGAAAGGCAGAGTATGCCGGAGCGGCAAGGGTCGGTACCGATCTGCCAAATCGATCATTCAGGTCAGCAGGCTCCAAGGCGGAAATCTTCTTCTTTCCTGGGGAGAGCTCACCTGCAAGCTGCTCTGCCAGTTCTTTCACCCGCAGTGCCGAGTGGGTCGGGCGCGTCCCGCTGCTGCTCTCGCCTGCGTCGAAGTCTTCCTCCGGAATGATGTGCCACGCATCAGGAGCCCCGATGGCGTCAAAGTAGCGCTTGTCGAAGACTGTTTGTTGTTCCAGCGCGGTCAACGACTTGTGCTCAAAAAGACCAAATCAAGGAATCGACTCACATTCTCGCTCGCCGTCGATCCACTTGTCGAACCACTCTTGCCGACCGAGGATCGTTTCGCTCAACCCTTCCCACTCGCCTCCTTCTTCTTCTTCCTGCACTTGCTCGTCCGGCCTGAGCACAGTCGGCCAAGTCCGCGGCTTGTACCCCCTCGAGCGAAGTTGCTGATCAAACTCGACCACTTGGTAGACGGTGTGCGCCAAGACGGGCGGCATCGACAAGAGTTGCGGGAGGTGATGCCGCAGGCGAGAAACCAACGGCGGGAGCAGCAGCGAGGTGAACTCGTTCTGAGGCGCAGCAGGCCGGATGGCTTCAGCTTCAGCCAACAAGTATGGCGTAACGGATCTCTGGGAAAGCACAGACTCACGACAGCGTCAATGTGCTCAAAGCCGTTCGTGTCGAGGAGATACTGGATATCTTCGCCGAGGAAGCGCTCGTGCGCAGTGAGGAGGTTGAGCACGAACGACAGAGGATACTCCGGCTGGTTTACGGAACAGAGACAAAAGTTAGCGAAGGTGGCGGGCGAGCGGACGATTCTGATGGGAAAGAGCAAGCGGACCTTGTCGATGCGGTTTGTTCCGCGGGACCCTTCGAACTGCCACTTGAAGCGCAGCAAAAGCGGGTGTACGAGCGGCTGCAGCGCCAACAAGGGCTTTGGCCTGCTCGACGAGGCAGAGACCGACTGGGAGAGCTTGTTGGAAGCGGGGATCGGGTTGTTGGCTTGCCTGCGTCCGACACACGCACGCACGCGGAGGATGAGCTCGTTTCGCGTCCGATTCGCGAGAGAGAATCACGCACAGATGTTCGAGAGTGAGTAGATCGACAAAGGCAGTTTGGAATTCGGCGACTCGCTGATCTTCGTACGGGTCGAGGGCCTCGGCAAAGGGCTGCGGCCACCCGAGCGTCTCGAGCTTTTCCAACAAACGGCTGTTCGTCTCGCTGTCAGTGACCGGTCTGAGCTCGTCGTTCCCTCTCATCGGGGTAAGCTCACCTAGAAAGGGTCTTGACGAGGGCGTTCCAGACCGAGGTCGTCATGGTCACGAGTTGGGACGTCAAAGCCGTCAAGCCGCTGGGCGCATTCTGGTCGGTCGCCTTGGCGCCGGTCGCTTCGCCGTCGACAGTCCGGACAAAAGTGACCAACCCGACGTAGGCACGGAATGCTTGCGGGAGGGCGTTCGAGTCGAGCGAGCGCAGGGCAGTCAACCTGTGCAATTTCGGGAAGACGTCTCAAAAGGTCAGTGAATTTCGGAGCTGCGAAGTGAGTCCCTCCAGCCGCAGCATGGACGGAGCAGCTCACCCGAGCGACTCTGCCTTTGCGACCGCTCCAAACCATTTTTGTGCGGCTAGGAGCTGCGCCCTCCGTTCCGCAAGCGAGACGAGTTGTTCACGGAGAGTCAGGCCGTCGTCATCCGCGTCAGGGTCCTTGGCCTCGAGGCCGCTGACGAGCCGATCCTTGGCTTCGGCGAGTTGACCCTCGACGCGTTCGTGGTCCTGCTTGAGCGCGTGCGACCTCTCGCGGATCCGGGCGACCCGTCTCCGCGTGTCGGCGACGAGGCGGTTCGTCGTCTCGCTCGAGGTCTGCAAGTCGCGCTCTAGCCGTGCCGCGTCCGCTTGTTGTTTCTCTAGAAGTTGTTGGAGCTGTGCGCCGAGCTGTGCCGGACCGCGAGGGGTTTGCAGCGCATCGGCGAGATCGCGGCGAGCGTCGTCTCGAGCGGTCGAGAGCTCTGGCGGAGCAAGCAGGGCAGCGAGGCGATCTGTCGACCCTTGCATAGCGGGACTGTAGCTCCCTGTCAGGCCTCAGTCCGGCGTTCTCGTCGCTTGCGAGAGAGAGAACGACTCCCCACTTTCAAGGCGATCGGGATCTGCCTTTACCGTCTATGAGTCGAGATGCTAGTGATTACAACAACACTTTCAGAGAGTGGCAATCACGCGAGATCCTACCGGACCGACAACGGCGGAGCATGAACAGGAATCATGCCCCAGGTAAACTGGTCCGCCTTCCACAGCTCCATCTCTTCGGCGCTCCTTTCTTGGTTCGGATCCTCCAGGCTCGCGTACGGGTCCTTGACGGCTATTGTTGAAGTAGCGGAGGCGGAAGGAGTCGCGGCTGCCGGGGCGTTGCCGAACGTGCCAAAGCCGGACTGGCCGAAAGCGGATCCGGCTGCGGGCGTCGGGTTTGTCGTCGAGGAAAGAGCGCTCCCAAACGCGCCGAAGCCGCCTTGACCAAACGCGCTACCTGTCGCAGTCGGAGCTGACGGAGCTGCCGTACCTCCAAAGGGCGCGGGAGCTCCGGCCGGCGCTACGGGCTTCGGAGCGGCGAAAGCCCCGAAACCAGTCGCCGTTCCGCCCGAGCCGAACGCGCTCGACGCCGTTGCAGTACCACCGGATCCGAACGCAGATCCCGCAGGCTTGGGCGCGGCACCCGCTGCCCCGAACGCCGACCCGGGCGCAGTCCCTCCCGACCCGAACGCAGAACCAGTCGCGGTTCCGCCTGCTCCAAACGCGGATCCCGTCGCCGTACCACCGGCGCCGAACGCCGAACCGGCAGGTGCAGTAGTAGTGGCGGCGGCCGCGGTTCCTCCCGCGCCGAACGCGCTCGGTGCAGTGCCGCCGGCTCCGAACGCGCTCTGACTGAACGCCGGCGTTGCGGAGGCCGAACCTCCGCCTCCAGCCGCGAACGCGCCAAAGCCAGTCGCAGTACCAGCCGCCGTGGCCGCCGGCTTGGGCGCGGTACCGAATGCACCGAATGCAGAGCCTGTCGCCGGTGTCGAAGCGGCACCGAAGCCGCTCTGACCGAACGCGGATCCAGTCGCGGATGTCGAGCCGAACGCCGCCGTGGATCCGAACGCGGGTGCAGGAGTTGCAGAAGCGCCAAACGCGGGTGCACCGAATGCAGAAGTAGAGGGGGCGGTCCCGCCGCTGCCGAAAGCCGACCCACCGAAAGCCGGTTTCGGAGCCGTGCCGCCGGATCCGAACGCGCTCGGTGCGGCAGAACCAGCGGACGCGCCGCCGGAGAAGGCACCGAACCCAGTCGCTGGCGCGGTCGAACCAAACCCTGTCGCTGGCTTGATGACGGATCCGCCGGCACCGAACGCAGAGCCCGTCGAGGCGGTGCCGCCTTGTCCGAACGCCGAGGGGGTCGACGTAGAGCCGAACGCGGACGGCTTGGTTGCGGCTTGTCCGAATGCGCCAAAGCCACCAGAGCCGGAAGCTGGAGTCCCGAATGGTGTCGTGGTCGTGGCAGTCTGAGCGCCTCCGAATGCCGGTGTTGCGGGCGCGGCACCAGTGGCGGCTGCCCCGAAAACACCAAAGCCGGATTTTTGCGGCGTCGTCGTTGCCGAACCGAACGCAGAGGGCGTCGATTGTGATGTCGCCGGAGTTCCGCCGGTGGACGAGGATTGCGAGAGGGCGAACTGGAAGGCTTGGTCGAGGTTATTGAGCGCGTTTTGCACTGCTGCTTCCGCCTTTTGCGATAGCTCTTGCTCGGGCTGCAATAGGTAAGGTATCAGCGTCACGATCTCTTGGGGGAGAGAGTTTGACGCACATAGAGTGCCGGGTTGCCGGCTGCCCGTGCGGCGTAGAAACGCAGGCGCAACTCTTCCGGACTGAGATCATGACCGTCGAGCAGATTCCTCTCGTTCTTGCCCGGGGCATACGAAGAAAGAATCCACTTTGGCCGCTCCTTTGTCAAGTCGGTCTGGATTCCTTCCCGGCTGTAGCGGGGAGAGTGGGTCAGTCCTCGTTTTCCGGCAGGTCGAGGAGCGGAGCTGGCGCACCTGAACCCGGCTGCGACGGGCGTCGGATTCGCCTTGGTCGGTAGGTTGCCATGCAAGTTTCGGCACTGATCGCCGAAGGAACAGCGCCCTTGTTGGAAGAAGCGACAGGGCTGTGGCGCCGCCGACATGGCGAGAGGGTCACTGTTGAAGCCGAGTGTTCAGCTGTGGCCGGGCCTCCAGGGCACGTAGAAGTACTGACTCACCTTGCCTATGCTGCAGCACTTCTCTGGAGCCTGCGGACCGCGAGTCGTGCGAGTGTTTACTGAAAGCCGGTTCGAGGCGAGCGATGAAGCAAATTGGGCTCCTCCTGGGCCCTTTGCGCAGCTCTAGCTTCGGTCCAGCGGCGCGTACACTGCCGAGCAGACCCAACTACTTCAAGGGCTGAGGAAGAGCAGCGACGGACCTTTGACTAGGAGCAAGAGACTCTCGGCCGACGAGAGCGGCTGCCTTGAGCGTCGACCATACACTTGCACTCGGCCAACGAACTCGAGTTTGCATAAGTCCATGACCTGCTTGCGAGGACTACAATCTGCGCAACTCCGGACACGATCGCCGCGCTCGTCGATGACTGCTGCTGCCTGCTCCGACAAACCCTTTCCGCAGTCATAGGCGAACCCGCTTTACATGCTCTTGGGCACCGTTACAGCTACCTCAACGGTGTGCGCACAGCGACCCACCAGATGATTTCGCAGATGCTTGGCTTTGTTGGCTGCGGATTGTTCGAGATCCGGAGAGGGTGATCAGCCTGAGCGTCAGATCCGCCAAGTCGTCTCGTACGACCGGCAGAATCTCGCGCCGGACTGCCACGCCAAGATGCACGTGTTGCAAGTCTCAAACCGAATCAGCGCGTGCAACTTTTTCTCTCTCGCTACCGTCCTTCCGTCCGCTCCCAACGACCGCTCGGCTCAAATCCTGCCCGGACCACACAGGTCAGAATGCGCGTCACTTACTTTGCCCTGTGTGCGACTGCTCTCGTCGGTCCGGTCGTCGCCTCGCTGTCGCTCGGTGAGTCTTCCGCCTCCTCTCCTCTTTCCCGAAGATTCACTGACAAGGCTCGCGTCCGGACAGGCCCGGAGGGGCAGATTTCCTCGATCAATGCTCACAAAAAGCTGAAGGAGTACGGCCAAGCGAGTATGAAGGAGATCTGCTACCGCAACCTCTACGCCGACTTGAGTGAGTCGACCCCCTCTCGCCGCATAGAAAAGAGTCCGAGAGACCAACTGTCGCGCGACTCGCAGCCGCGTTCAAGACCAAAGCCACGAAAGAAGTGCTCGCCACCGACTGTGAGTCCGAAGGAAGCCTTCAATCGTCTCTCTCTCGTTTCTAGCTGACTCCTTCCCTCCAGCCAAGGGGGCCACGGTTTTCCTTTCGCAAGGAATCCTCCGCAACGAAGACGACGTCGAGATGCTCTACGAGGAGTTCTGCTACAAGCAGTACAGGGCGGATGAGCACAAGAGTGACGGTGAGTCCGCAGTTCCTCTCACCTTCTACCTCCTCTCACACCGCTCCCCTTCTCCCCAGTCCAAGCGCTCTCCGGCATCCAAGTCGGCAAACGCGACCTGATCAGCACTCTCGCCCTGTCTTCTCTCGACGCCTTCAAGGGCTTCTCGCCCGCCGCCGACACCGGACCCGCGCACGACGGAACCTCGCCCTTGTTTGCGAAGGGCTCGTTCCTCGATTCTTTCGCCACCCACTCTCCGACGGACGACGATGCGTTCTTCTCCGGTACCGGTGCCACTGCCTTTGGTGGCGACTCGCTCGACAAAGACTCTGTCGACGGCGTCACTGGCAAGCCTGACGAGGGCAAGGCGGACAAGACGGGTGCGGGTGGCGAACTGCTCAAGGACGACCCCTCTCGCAAGCCGGAGGTCACCTACTCGGCGGGGCAGGGCCAGGCCGAGACCACCGATGGCAAGGGCAAGCGGGCTTGGGCCTGGAGGCGGTTCATCATGCACTCCGAAGAGAGGGCTTGATTCGGATAACTACCTCTTCTCCTTCTCCTCGTTTCCCTTTCTCCCTTTCCCGTTCCCGCTTCTGTAGATGATGTCCTCCCGCTTCTTCCTCGCTTCTTTCTCCTCTTCGCATCTGTCCCGCATGCAATCTTCTCGCATTTCCGTTCTCTTTTTCGCGAGTGCCACGCGCGCTGTCGACGAGGAAGCCTCCCTCCTTCTCCGTCTCGCTACACTCCTCAAGGAGCGCTATCCGGCTCGTTGTTCAGAGCCAAAGCTACCTGTTCCTCTGTCTCCCTGCCTTCCTTGCCCTTGAAGCCCAGCGTTGTGACCTCTCCTCCCCACTTTCTCCCTTTCCGGTCGGTTCAGCGACGAGTCTATCGTGCGGAACGCCGGCGCCGCGATGTACTTCCCGTCGCCGCTACCGACCACTCGGCTGTCTAAATCAGGTCCGCTGGTGAGGAGGGATTCAACAAGTCGGAAATGGCTTTCGTTTCGAATCCAGTTTCCAACAGAAAGCTGTATGAACCGACTTTTACAACGATGATGCGACCTCTTCCCCTCCTCCCTGCTACTGTCTTTCCCTCCACCAAGCTTAAGCGGCCAGAACCCGTCTCCGCCTGCCATCTCAACCTCGCGAGGTGTTCGGAGGAAGAGGGAGAGAGGAGCGAGTCGGATCGCAGTCCGGAGATTGCAGCACCCCCGGAGCTGAAAAGAAAGGACAATGCGGCTTCGACTGTGAGTATGCAGGAAGAACATAGCAGCGTGTCGCAAAGGAGAAGACTGACCTGCAAGAACGTCTCCTTCCCGCCCAAAGCTCGGCGGCTCCGGCTGCGACGTCGGCTCCTGAAAATGAGAGGCCGGAAGTCAGCTTGCCTTGAATTGTGCAAAGTATAGACATCCCACACGCATGAGAAGGGGGGCATTCCTTGGCTCCCTCCTGCTGTTGGTCCTTATGCTCCGTCTCCCCCCCGCGCCAGCTTGCCTCCGAGATGCCGTCGACCTGCCCCACACTTCCGGCTGCTCGCTCCTCACTGGCTCATAGAACGGCCGAGCCTGAGTCTGGGAGGCATGTAAAACTCACCTCAAGATGCTGTCCAGCCGACGAACCCGGGACGCCGCCATCGACTTTGACTTGAGAGGCGCCCGCTTGCTCCCCGTTGCTTTTGGCAGGAGGCGTCTCGATCGCGCCACCAGCGGCGGACTTCGCCAGTCGCGCCCTCCAAGTCTCTCCGTCCATAAAGGGTGGAGGGAGGCCAATCGAGACATAGTCTTCGTTGGTCCAGATGTGGTCCGCCGGTCTCGAGGCTCGAAGGAGCTGCGAAAGACGGACCGGAGTCAGAGCATGTCACAACTGCTGCGCGGACGCTCGGACGGACCTTGAAGATTCCTACTGGATCGGTCGGCACAGGATTGGCGGGCATAGTGGGCGGCGTCGGGAGGCGGAGTTGAGGGTGGTCCGCTGAACGCCGCAAGGTGTTGGTTGAGAGGGGAGACGGCTGAATGAACCTGGAGGTGGCTACCGGACGAATCCTCGCAGAATCCTCGCAGCAGAAAGCAAACGCAGGACTCGTCCACGCGCTCATCACACGCTCACATGAAAGGTGGTACCACCGCAACTCGTCATCGGCGTGTTTTTTCGCGCTTCTCCAATGCTCTGATAGCTTGCCGGCCGGCTCCACGCTGCCCGGACTTGTGAGGGACACCAGTCGTCTGCACAACGACCCCGTCATCCGCTGCCCGACCTCCCTGGCGACTGCTCGCTGTTCTGCAAGTCTCGCCAAATTACCGAGCAGACGTTGTATTTCGTCACGAGTTGCACTTGGTGCCGCCGGAACTTAGTTTTATGGAACGATAAGTGACTTCTCACTCTTTGAGACCGGTCTGACCGGTTTTCCTCGGGAGATCCGCTGACACATTGCGCCAATTTTCCAGATTGTTGTTTCCAGCGGGCGGACCTTTGCTATTCTACAGTGACACGACTTGACTAACACGCTGTGCCTGTCTTTTAGCGAAGCTTACAAAGGCTTCTTGCCCGCCGACAACGGACCAGCGCACAATGGGAGCTCGCCCTTCTCTCCGAGGGGCTCGTCCGCAACGTAATGTTCGTTCCGTCGCCGCTACCAACCGCTCAGCTGTCTAACTCTACGTTGGCTTGTGAGGAGGAACTGGTAAACTCGGAGTTGGCGTCCGACTCGGAGGCTGCTGCGCAGACCAGTTCAGCGCGCGGACACTGCGCGGACTCTCTCTCTCTCTTGCTACTTCTCTTCATCCGCCGTCAGCTCCGCTTGAATCGCGCCGGACCGAACAGCTCGTCATGTTTGCTGCCTACTTTGCCCTCTGCGTTGCTGCTCTCGTCGGTCCGGTTGCTGCGACGCTGTCGCTCGGCGAGTCGTGCGCCTTCTCTCCTCTTTCCCGAACGATCACTGACCACGCTCGATCCGGACAGGCCCGGAGGGGCAAATTTCCTCGATCAATGCTC
This sequence comes from Rhodotorula mucilaginosa, assembly GCA_034406715.1. Lineage (NCBI taxonomy): Eukaryota > Fungi > Basidiomycota > Microbotryomycetes > Sporidiobolales > Sporidiobolaceae > Rhodotorula > Rhodotorula mucilaginosa. The sequence goes on from CP137865.1 coordinate 785,578, forward strand.
ACACAAAGCTGAAGGAGTACGGCCAAGCGAGTATGAAGGAGATCTGCTACCGCAACCTCTACGCCGACTTGAGTGAGTCGACCCCATCTCGCCGCACAGAAAAGGTTCCGAGAGACTAACCGTCGCGCGACTCGCAGCCGCGTTCAAGACCAAGGCCACAAAAGAAGTGCTCGTCACCGACTGTGAGCAAGTTCTCGACTCTCCCTCCAGGGCTCGCGCCTGACGAATCGCTGTTCGCTCCGCAGCCAACGGGGCCACGGTTTTCCTCTCGCAAGGAATCCTCCGCAACGAAGACGACGTCGAGATGCTCTACGAGGAGTTCTGCTACAAGCAGTACAGGGCGGATGAGCACAAGAGTGACGGTGAGTCCGCAGTTCCTCTCACCTTCTACCTCCTCTCACACCGCTCCCCTTCTCCCCAGTCCAAGCGCTCTCCGGCATCCAAGTCGGCAAACGCGACCTGATCAGCACTCTCGGCCTGTCTTCTCTCGACGCCTTCAAGGGCGTCTCGCCCGCCGCCGACACCGGACCCGCGCACGACGGAACCTCGGCCTTGTTTGCGAAGGGCTCGTTCCTCGATTCTTTCGCCACCCACTCTCCGACGGACGACGATGCGTCCTTCTCCGGTACCGGTGCCACTGCCTTTGGCGGCGACTCGCTCGACAAAGACTCTGCCGACGGCGTCACCGGCAAGCCGGACGAGGGCAAGGCGGACAAGACGGGTGCGGGTGGCGAACTGCCCAAGGACGACCACTCTCGCAAGCCGGAGGTCACCTACTCGGCGGGGCAGGGCCAGGCCGAGACCACCGATGGCAAGGGCAAGCGGGCTTGGGCCTGGAGGCGGTTCGTCATGCGCTCCGAAGCGAGGGCTTGATTCGGATATCTCCTCTCCTTCTCCTCCTCCCTCCCTTTCTCCCTTTCTCGTTCCCGCTTCTGTAGATGATGTCCTCCCGCTTCTTCCTCGCTTCTTTCTCCTCTTCGCATCTGTCCCGCATGCAATCTTCTCGCATTTCCGTTCTCTTTTTCGCGAGTGCCACGCGCGCTGTCGACGAGGAAGTCTCCCTCCTTCTCCGTCTCCCTCACGCCTCCAAGAGCGCTATCCGGCTTGTTCTGCCGAATCTACCTCTTACTCTTTCTCGCTACCTTTGTCGCCCTTGAAGCGCGACGTTGTGACCGTCCTCTCCTCCCCACTTTCTCCCTTTCCGGTCGGTTCAGCGACGAGTCTATCGAGCCGAGGGGACGCCACGCGATGTACTTCCCGTCGCCGCTGCCGACCACTCGGCTGTCTGTATCGACGTCGGCCGTGCCAGTCGGGCCCTCGCCGACGCTCAAGACGACCGTGTACAAGACCCCCGGCCGGCCAGCAAAGGGCAAGTTCAAGGACTCGCTCGGCGGCGTACTGGAAGAGGAAGGCGAAGAGATTCTCAGCATCGCTCGTGGACCGGATGCTAGTACCGACTCGACCGGACAAGCGCCGCGGCAGACTCTCTGGGCTGCTCTCGGCCGCGAGGAACTGAGCGTGTGGAGCATCCGAGTGAGTCGCTTTCCGAATGAGGAAGAGTCTAGCGTGCCAAACTGACTCTACCTCGGCCCTCACGTAGCCCAAGGTCGTCCTCGCCAAGATTCGCCGCACTCCGCTGTCGCTGCGCACCCACGGCTCGAACGCCGCCGTTCATTTCCACGGCTTCAACCGCCTCGTCGTCACCACTTCGAATGGCACCAGCTTGCTGTATGCGATCCAGCCGGCTCCTGCGACGCGTGGCAAAGGCGCAACGGCCGAAGTATACGTCTTGCCGGGAGGCGAAAAGGCGGGCGAGGCATGGCCGAAAGGTCCCGGAGAAGGGAATGAGTTGGAAGGGATCGTCCTCAAGCCGGAGGGTGAACGAAGCATGGCCATCGGCGAGGGTATTGGATCGTGAGTGCTTCCTTGGCACGAAAGCGACATCAACGCTGATCCAGATCGGCCCGTGACAGCATCTGCTTGACCGAGCACGATCTCCTCCTCGCCGTGCAAGACCCGCCTTCCCTGCGAGTGATCCCCTTTCCAGCACCCGCACCAACCCCGAATGCGTCCTCAAGTCGACTCGCTTTCAGTCGGCCCACTCCGCCGGCTGTGCCTCGGAGAGGGTCCGGTTGGGACAGCGTACCGTCCGGAGTCACCGGCGAAACCGCGAGTGAAACGATCGTCATGGGCGACTGGGACTGGCTAATCGGCCGCGACCGCACAGACGGTGAGCCGATGCGATGAACGACTCGAGGTCAGGCTCTCAGACTTATGCCCCTCTTTCTTGGACAGTCACCGTCACACACATGATTCCCTTGGACGAAGGGCAACCTTCCGAAGACCCGACAATGGCTGCGCAGCCTTCGCTCTCGCGACAAACGTCCCGCACTTCTCTCTCCTCGCCGTATGGACACTCGCCAGTGCCGAAGCGGAAGGCGACCACGTTCGTGCTGACCACTTCGGACGGCCGAGCGTACCTCGCCCGCTGGTCACCTCCTGCCGAGGATGTTCTCGGAGGAGGCAGTCAAGACAACCTGGGTCAGCATTCTGCAGCAGCGTCGGCGGCGTCCCTGTGGTCGCCAACCGGTAATGCGCCCAGCCAGGCCAATTACTCCATGGCGGACCAGTCCCGCTGGACGTGGACTGGCGTGTGCTTCCATCCATCCGTGCCGGCACAGGAGGTCGTCGAGGAGTACGAGCAACTCCAGGAGCAAGCGCTCGACCGCGGGAAGGGTGCAAGCGCCTTGGGCGTCAATTCGGCGATGGATTTGGTCGCAATCGGCTGCGAAGAGTTTGTGCCATCGCTCTCGACTGTCCTCTGAGGCGGAAGCGCTAACTCGCCTCCATCTCCAGCGGAACTATCTCTGTGTATTCTCTTCCGGCGCCGGCAACTCTGCAGCAAGCGTCGACTTCCAAAACCCCGGCTGACGCTTTAGTGTGTCCCGTCCTCTCTCATGAATGCGCCCTTCGCGAATCTCTCAACACGACTGCGAGCGCTCTCGTGACTGGTCGTGTCGAATGTCTGGCCTGGTGAGCCGACCAACGTTCATAGTTTGACAAGCGCCTGCTGATCGTTTCACGGGTGCAGGACTTCGGACGGGTACGCGCTCGCGTGCGGCTGGGCACAAGGCTGGTCCATCTGGTCTGTGTACGGACGTCTAGGCTCCTGGTCGGTGGCAGGAGGCCTCGACACCGGGTTCGGCGTCGAGGGAGAACGGAGCGACAGCTTCGAAGACGGCTTCATGCTCGGCGTGCGAAAATTGGTACGTCCGATGCGTCACGCGATGCCGAGATCGTTTTCCTCCTCTCCGAGCTGACGTGTTTGCACCTGCATAGTTCTGGAGTCCAGGGAACCACGAACTCTTTGTTCTTTGTCCTCCACCGATTCACCCGAAGCGGAAACGTGCGTTCTTTCCGACTTTCTACCGAGCGCGACCATCCTCACTGATCAATCTATTCCTACAGCTCACGACGAGCAGCTTTTTGTCGTCCCGTTCGCGAAGAGCGCAGTCACCGCCGCACATACGCCCGTATGTCCACTCCCTCGCAAATACGGCGATCGCTCTTTTGCTGATCACAGGCTATGAGGGGGCGGCAGGACAATACCAAGAATGGCTTCCTCCAGCTGGACGATCGAGTTCTCGTCTACCGCGGCGCCGATCAACCGGACATGAGCGTAATCAACCCAGAATCCGATGTTTGGCAGCACATCAAGGTGCGCCAAGATTTGTCCCCTCAACCACGCAGTCTACGCAGTCCGAGAGGTTCTGACTCCGGGACTCGCAGATACCCAACGCCTACTTGGCAGCTCAATACCCGATTCGCTACGCTGCCATCTCGTCCGATGCTCGCCTCATCGCGGTCGCCGGCCAGCGCGGCTTCACACATTACAACGCGCTCAGCGGTCGGTGGAAGCTCTTCGAGCTGGAGAAGGAAGAGCAATCCCTGCGCGTCGTAGGTGGTATGGTTTGGTGGGCGAACTCGCTGATCGTGGGCTGCGAGGAGAACGGGTACTATTCTGTGAGCCCGCAAAAGGTCTTCTTTTGGTGTCGCAGCTGCTGCTGATCACGAATGATGGACAGCTACGAGTCTTCTTACGCGATCGACCATTGAGTCTCGACGAGGCAGTAGAAGTCGTCGCTCTCGACTCGGAGCCATTGGTGCTCTCGGTGTTCGACGGCTCCCTTCTCGTCTACACCGCCGACAACACGTTCCACCATTTCCTGATCCGACATCTTCGCGGGACAACTCCCCGGCTGCGAGGGTGCGGGAGCATAGGGTTCGAAGGGGTCGTCGCGGACGCGCGCAAAGTGCGCGGTCTGAGCTGGCTCGTGCCAAGGTCTCAAAGGCGTGGGTCGAACTGTCGCTTTACTTCCGCAACTTCCGCTGATCCACTCAAGGTTTCTCCGGCAGGTTTCGGCGACCCGGCCGACGATCTCAACGTCGCCACTATCATCTTTCTCATATCGGGACGACTCGTTCTCCTTCGCCCGAGACGAGCCGCTTCAGAGGAAGTCAAGTACGACCTGCAGATTCTCGCCAACCGCGTCGAATTCTACTGGACCCACCTGACCGGCATAGGCTCGCTCGAGAACTCTCTGTGGGCGTGGGACGGGCGACGCGTGCGGATTTGGCTCGACGCCCTCACGATTGAGAAAGTGCGGGTCGACGCACGGCGAGATGCCTACGAGACGGTCAAGGAGAGCGTCGAGATCCCGCTCGACTTCTACCCGCTCGGTGTGTTGCAAAGGGGCTCGTAGTATCAAGCAGCTCTTCTGACTCCCTCGCCCCGGCAGCTGTGCTCATGGACAAAGGGATCGTAGTCGGCGTCGACCAAGAGATCTCGCTGCGCCGGAACCTCGACTTTGCCATCTTCCGGATCGTTACGACGGTGCGTCTTAACCGCCTACAGCCTTGTCGAAAAGGTCCTGACCTGCAATCTTCCCCGCAGACCCACCTTTTCCTGCACCACATCCTTCGATTCCATCTCGACCGCTCCCAATTGCGCGAAGCCGTTCTCTTCGCGTCCCATTACTCGCACCTGATCTACTTCTCTCACGCTCTCGAAGTGCTCTTGCACGAGGTTCTCGAAGACGAGGTCGAAGTCGCGAATCGGCACGGCGTCTTGCCACGCGTCGTCGAGTTCCTCGACCACTTCGAGGAGAGTCTGCAAGTCGTCGTCAACTGCGCTCGCAAGACCGAAGTGACGCGGTGGGAGTTCTTGTTCGACGTTGTTGGCAAGCCTCGCGACCTATTCGAGGTACGTGGTCGTCTTGCATGCTTGCGTCGAGCCGCATGTCGACTTACAACCTCTCCATGCAGAAATGCGTCGCGGCAGGCTTTCTCAAAGTCGCTGCTTCCTACCTACTGGTCCTGCACAATCTCGAGCCGCTCGAACAAAGCAGCAAGGTATGCGTGCTTTCGCTTTTCTTGATGCCTAAGCGAGTGACTGACAATCTTGCTCCCCCAGGACACCGTTCGCCTGCTGCAAGCAGCCATGGCTGCCGAGGACTGGACAGTACGCTTCTTCCTTTCCTTGCGTGGTTGACCCCGCGCCGGAGCTGACGCCTTTATTTTCACAGTTGTGTCGAGAGCTCTTGCGATTCTTGTATTCGCTCGATCGGTCCGGTCAGATCCTCAAAACAGCGCTGAGCGAGAGTAAGCAGCGGAAATGGCAACGTCGCCCTGAAACCCCTTGACTGAAAAAGACTATCCCCGCAGGCCGAGCCCTTCCCGACTCTCTGCTTTCTCTTGTTTCAGCTCAAAGCAGCACGACCGAGCAGTTCCGTCTCGCGCTCACTTCGCCCGAACGGACGCGCGCCTCTCTGGAGGCTCGGGGTCTCGCTTCGCCGCCACTGATGTCTTTGCCTCTGCGGAGGAGCTTTGACGAGTACGGTCACGAGCGGCATGCTCCGGCGACGGGCAGACTCGGAGGCGGACTCGCGCTGGCGGGTGTTGGTGATGGAGTCGAGGGAGGCGGTCGAGATAGACGTGGCTGAGGCCTCTTTTTGAAATTGCCGTCAACTCGGATCGTGCCTGGCTCGTCAGAGAGGATCAGAAACAGTGATCATGGGGCATTGAGCAAACTCGAGTCGAGTCGTGGCGCGGCGAGCTTGAGTTTCCAAGCGGACACCGGCATGCGCCATGCTGTGCTTGCTGGTGAGCATTTCAACATGAGGTCAGGTGACGAAAATCGGTTATGCATATGCGGATGTACAGAGTTGCGCTGCCGCCGGCGCAGTCTACAACTCGTTGTAGCGGAGGATCTCGATCGGCTGAGCGAGCCACGGCTCGACGGTCGGGTTGAACTCCTGAATAGTTGAGCCATAGGCGCGCGCTCAGTACACCTTCCGAGCGAGGGACAGGCATTGTTTGCGAGACTGACCTTCCAGTAGGGGTTCGAAAGGTGCTCTTCCTGCGAAGAGTCCTTGTGCATGAAGCGCTCGACGATGGCGAACTTTGTGGGGTTGTCCTCGTGCTGCATCACATGCCAGCCGATCGTCTCCTTGTCCTGAGAATCTGTCGAATCCGGATCGTGGACGATGTCAGCGATTGAGCGCGCAGCAGGAATTGAATCGCGGACAATCTCCGTCTCTCGCGAGCAGTTCAGCTCAGCAAGGTCCCGTTCCGCAAGGCTGACGCCCGAGCATATCCCGTTCCCCTCGTGCGGCAGGGGTCAGAGGTCAACAAGGAGCGCAACTTACAGATCGACGTCGCCTTTCGCAGCTCCTTCTTCATGTCCTCGACATGCTCCGACTTGACGAGTACGTGGCAGACTGGCAGCGCAAGGATGGCGCCATATCGGAAGAGAGGTTGTCCAGAGCGTTTGAGCACCGCGAATAGCGTATCCGTGAAGGATCAGGTGCGAGATCGATGTCGTCGTTCGGTCGTGGTGGGGAGATGGTTGAAGAGGCGGGGAAGCGAGGTCAGCGCGCGTCCTAGAGCTTACAGGGTCGAGGGTCAGCGTACCGAGTGTGTAGACCATCTTGTGTCGGTTTACGTTTTCAATGGGGAAGAGGCCAATGTGCGACAGCAGGGACAAGGAGTCGGCGTCTCCGTTGGGTGAAAAGTCTCCGTGGAGCCCACGGGGCTCAATCCGAGTCTAATCGCTACGAGACAGATGACGCTGACACTCTTCGCCGCCATGAGTCCTTCGCGTCTGCACCGGTGCAGGGTTTTCGAGGACTTGCCTGCTGAGTTGGGCCGCTTGCCGTGACGAGAAGGAATTTGAGTGGCGTGGGCAAAGCTTTCTTCTCGCTGGATTCGCCTTCCATAGCTTCCGGAGGAGAGCCTCGTGCTCGGGAAGACGATACCAGGAGTCATTATACCTCGCTCAAACGTCGGGGACCTCACTCCGAGACACGACTTGGCTGGAGCAGCGTTTGAAAGATCAGACCGAAGCGACAGCAGTCTCCGGTGCGTTGCGACCTGGTCCTCTATCTTTGCGGTCCGTGAAGGGCCACTCGCTCAGCGTTGTTGCGAGTCCTCTCCGCTGGTAAGCTGCGAAGATTGACTCGCGCACCAGACTAAGCCGGAGCCGAGCTGAGATGCGCGCGGCCGCCACCGAAGATTGCGAATCTCTGCGTCGCTTTCTCGTGCGGCGGCTTCGGCACACCATGCTCAGTGCACAATCTGTGTAGACGGGCAGTCAAACCGCCCGGGGAGGTCTCTTGTCAGACGCGAGACTCGTACGAACAGCCTGGACCATCGAGCGCGCGCGCGCAAATGGGGGAGAGGTAAAACAGGGCTGACTGCGCTGGCGCGAATCTCAAGTTGAAGACGGCGCGGTCAAGCTACAACTGTACAGTAAGACGGCCTCAAGTGAAGCTTGCAACTCCGCGCCGTATATAGCCATATTGTCAAGAATAGCCTTGAGATGTCGCCGAGAGGGCAGTGTGGCAAAAATAGCCCCCGAGCGCGCCGAGAGAGACACGGATATCAAGTGAAGGGAGCGCTTACCGTCGGTATGGAAAAGGGACTCGAGGATGGTGAGTATAACTAGTGCAGGAAGCGGTGAGAAGGTGTAGAGCGCGTACTGTGTTGCGCGATCGGAAGGCCGAGGCGCGAAGGTGTCGGATTTTCGGGTGCCGATCTCGTGCAGCGCCTCCTTCATTCTGCCCTAGTTGTGAGCTTCTGTTTGCGTCCGTATAGACACTAGTTGAAGTCTGCTCCACGGTCCGCGTCCGCCGCTCTCGATCTCCGATCCAACCCAGTCGCGTCGAAGCCGCCTCGTCGCTCGACCTCCGCTCGCACGCTCGGCTCGACCCACCACTCGCATCCCCTCTGAGCGGTTGCATCCCACGCCCAGCGACAGTCAGGAAGGATGGTGCCACGTCCGCGCAAGCTCGGCCTGGCGTCCCTCGCCCTCTCGGCTGCGACTGCAGCGTTCGCCGCCCCGTCAGACAACACCATCGAAGTCGTCGGCGAATCGGGAGTCAGGTGAGTCGACTCGGGCTCTCCGAGTGCTTGCGCCCACGGGCACGTTGCAGGGTAGCGTCCAGCTCAGCGCCTACACAGCGTACTCGGTCACGACTCGCTTGAGGGGGGCGCGGGCGGCGGCGCGTCCCTCCTTTGTCACGCCGCGTGGCCGGGACGCGTTCATCCGGAAACCCCGGTCGGCGCCCTTCCTGCCTGCAAGGGCAGCGGATGACACATACATGCACTGGATCCGCTGTATATGCACGGAGCAGATCGCGCTGACCCCCTTGATGCCGCTTGTCCCCTCCCTCGGCTTTCCCTCTTGTCCCGGCACCTCCGGTCCTCGACGACACTCCACAGCGCCCAACAACTCTTCCTGTCGCAGACCAACAAGGTCTACATCATCGACAAGACCGAGCGCAACCCGATCAATGTCACCGGTGCCCGTGGTACTCACCCTGCCGTGCGTTAACTTTTCCTCGCAGACCATTTGCGAAGCTTGCGCTACTTTTGCTGACGCTCCTTTTGCTACATACCGACAGTGGGCTACCGAGTATGACTACAACACCAACACGTACCGCGCAATGGACGTCGAGACCAACTCGTTCTGCGCAGGCGGCAACGTTCTCGGAAACGGAACCTGGCTCAACATCGGCGGTAACCAGGCGATCGGCTACGGCGGCCTGAACGCTGCCGCGTGGGGACCACCCTACGACAACGGAGACGGAGGCAAAGCGACGAGGAGGCTGGATCCGTGCACGGACGAGACTTGCGATTGGGTCGACGACGGCTCGAACTACATGACCACACGGCGGTGGTACCCGACGCTCGAGACGCTCGAGGACGGCACCATGATCGTCGTGCGTGTTACTCTCCTTCTGAGCCGGGCTGGGTTCGTACCGGCGATAAAAGTTCCATGACTGACGGCGAGGTTTGGCACGCGATCGCAGATCGGCGGCTGCGACTGGGGCGGGTATGTCAACGACGAGGGTCAGAACAACCCCACCTACGAGTTTTACCCTTCGAAAGGCGGTCCGGTCGGCCTCAACATCCTGACGACCACGCTCCCCGCCAACCTGTTCCCGCTCACGTGGCTCCTGCCGTCCGGCAACCTGTTCATCCAGACCAACCTCGGTACCGAGATCTTTGACTACAAGAAGAACATCGAGTACCCTCTCGCCAACATCCCGCACGCCGTCCGCACGTACCCGGGATCGGGCGCGACCGCCATGCTCCCGCTGACGCCGGCCAACAACTGGACCGCGACGATTCTCTTTTGCGGCGGCACCAACCTCCAGCCGGACCAGTGGGTCACCAACTGGAACATTGCCGGATACCCGGCCGACTCGACGTGCGTGTCGATGACTCCGGACGTCTCGACCGACTGGGTCGACGAGGAGTCGCTCCCGGAAGGCCGGGTGATGGGCAACTTCATCTACCTGCCCGACGGCCGTCTTGTCTTGATCAACGGTATCGGCAAGGGAACCGCCGGCTACGGCAACACGTCGTGGGCGATCGGTCAGTCATTCGGCGACGACCCGGTGCACACGATCCGGTACTTTGACTACAACCAGCCGAGCGGTTCGCGCTTCTCGTCGGCCGTCGCCAACTCGTCCGTCGACCGCATGTACCACTCGACTGCGACCATCCTCCCCGACGGTTCCGTCTTCTCGTCGGGATCGAACCCGAACGCAGACTTTGTCCCGCAGAACGCGCCCGGTTACAAGTACTTTACCGAGTACCGCGTCGAGCGTTTCTACCCCGACTACTTTACCGCCACTCGTCCGCAGCCGACTGGCTTGCCGACGACGCTCACGTACGGCGGCAACTCGTTCGACATCCAGCTCTCGGCGTCCGACGTCGGCTCGACGACCGACAACCTCGCCAACACGCGCGTTACGCTGGTTCGCCCCGGCTTCTCGACGCACGCGATCAACTTTGGTCAGCGGTTCGTCGAGCTGAACATGACCTACGAAGTCAAGTCGGACAACTCGGCGACGCTGCACGTGTCGCAGTTGCCGCCGAACCCGGCCGTCCTCGCGCCCGGTCCGGTCCTCATGTTTGTCGTCGTGAACGGCGTCCCGTCCGAGGGTCAGTGGGTCACGGTCGGTAACGGTCAGCTCGGCGACCAGGAGATCCTGCCCGTGCAGGAACTGCCGGCGTCTTCGGGCGGTCCCGCCGGCCGACTCCCGTGGAACGCGGGCAACCTCGTCCAGACGCAGACGACTTCGGCCGTGATGGCGCCGCCGACGGCGCAGGCGACCAACAACGGCGGCAAGGACTCGAGCTCTTCGTCCTCTGGCGGTAGCGGCAACACCTCGGGCGCGCAGGGGCTCTTTGCGTCCAGCAGTCTCGCCGGCGCCTTTGGCGCTGCGGTCGTCACGCTCGCCGCCCTCTTTGCATAAACGACCCAGCCCCGATCGACTCGCCTCCCACGTGTGTTCTCAAGCGCTTTCACGACCTGCGTCATCTTGACGCTCTCCTTCTTTTGTCACCGTCGACTGGGATCCGACTTCAAAACAGACACTCAGTTCCTCTTTCCCGCCGTTTTGGCTCTACAACCTTGTCGCTCGGGGTTTTTCCTCTCGTTCGTCACGGCGGCGAGACCGCATATCCGATACTCCCCTCCATCATGAGTGGTCGTCGAGGCAAGGCAGGCCACTATATCCACCTCTTCCCGTCGCCCTCGCCCTGTCGTTGACGATCAACTCGTCCTGTCGTTTCTACTTCTCATCAATCTGTCTCTCTCTCTCTCTCTCTCTCTCTCTCTCTCTCGCCTCTACTACTTGTGCCCTATAACGATCAATTGCATTGCTCCATTTCGTGTCACCGGAGGGGGAACGAGAGAGTTGAAAAGTTAGAAAACTACGAAAGCCTTGTCGAAAAAGTCGTCTCCGCCCCCTTATCTGCCTCGAGCGGGGAGCTATATAGCCGGGACTGGGCAATCAGTAGAGGAATTGCGGATGTCGGCGAGCGAATGACATGAGCTTACCCAGTTGGCATAAAACTTGGCGGCCCGATTCGTCGTGAGAGGCTCAAAAGCTTCGACCACGTCGTCAAGGTCGCCTGGATTCGCGCCCGCTCTCGCGCGTCCTCCTTTCAGCGCCGAGCGCAACGGCCCCGAGTCTCGGCTGTCGCGCGAGACCGTATCGTCGTCGTGAGAAAAGTCATCGCCGTCGGCTTTGATGTTGGCCGACCAGGCGGCGATGCGAGACGCCTTTGACGGCGGCAGCATTGGGCGGACCGGCGCAGGCGGAGCGACGTCCTCCACGATGCTGCAAATATGGATGCGGCTATTGTGAGTACTTGCGGTACAGGAGGAGGGTCCGGCCCACTTACTGATTCTGGCGGAAACGATCACCGGTGCTCATGCGCCGCATTGCAGGAGGCCTCGTCGGAGCCGCTGGCGGAACAGCGGCGCGCTCCTGGCGTTGCTGACGTTGCTCGCGGGCTTTTGCGTACCGTTCCGCGAGAATCTCTTCCTCCTCGCGTGCGATTTGACTGACGAGAGTGGACGAATCAGTATCCTACAGGGGAGTTGCCAAGAACCTAAGCATGACTCACGCTGCAAGCGCCCGTCTAACCTCAGCCTCCGAAGCACTGTTGCGACGACTGTTCCGGCCTTTGCTGAGCGAGCGGTACTCGACGCCGCGACCATCGCCCGAACCGCGTCCGCGACTGGCCGAACGAGACCGAGAAGAATCACGACCAGTACTCGCTGAGCGGTCACGACGTCGGTTGTCGTCGCGTCCAGTACCTCGTCCGCGAGCTTCCTCGTCGCGACTGCGACGTCCCGAGCGGCCCATCCCAACGGCCGAATCGCGACGACCTCGCCCAGAACGGTCGCTGAAGTCGTCATCTTCATATCGCGACGAAGGAGGCGCCCGACTCGAGGCACGGCTCGGTGCGCGATAGGTCGAAGTAGGGCTCGAGTACTGAGATGGAGCCGATGGACGGGGAGCGCCAGCGCGAGTGTCCACAGGTGGCGTTGTGCCGTACGCGGAGGGATGCGGAGCTGTGCTGTAAACCGAAGCTGGAGGAGGCGGGTACGGTGGAGCGGATGCAGAGTAAGGAGCTGAGCCGGCACTTTGTGAAACCTGCATCGGCTGAGCGTAAGACCTTTGCCCATTCGGGTCCGTGACTTGGACTGGAGGGTACGCCTGCCCGTTCGGCATCATCGCGCTCTGCATTTGGTTCGGCAGCGTAGGCGGAGTCGGCGGGAACGGATACTGCGCAGGTGGAGCATCGGGCTGCAGCGTCCAATTACCGCCAGCGTCCGGGACCCAATGCTGGGGAATCGGCGGCGGAGGTGGCGCGGAAGCTGGCTGAGCAGGCGGCGGAGGAGGCGGCGGCGGCGGCTGCGGCGGCGACGGCCCTTGCGGGAGCTGCATCACCCACGTCCACTGCTTACTGCCAGGGTCTTGCTCCCAGTGACCAGTTGCGCCAGAGGGAGGTTGCTGCAACGCGTCCGAACGAGTTTGCGGCGGAGAGCCTTGCGCCGAGTTCCAAGATGCGGGTTGGGGAGTGCCTGGTGGGCCATATGGAGACTGCGCGAGGAAAGCCGGAGGCGGTGGAGGTCCGGGGAATGGTGGGAAGGGCGACGCGCTCGAGCCGGGCGGGTTCGGCGACACAGGATTCAAGGTGATTCCGGGCGAGTAATGCGCGCCGGCAAGAGTCGGCGGGCCGGGGTACTGCGCGCTCGTAAGAGTCGGCTGACCATAGGAAGAGGGAGCCGCCGACGGCGTCGGAGGCGGAGGCGAGGCGACCTGGTTCGCCCATTGCCCTGCGATCGGACCCGGCGAAGATGCGAGAGATTGCTGACTAGCGGTTCTCGCAAAGTCGGGAGGAGGACTCTGCTGCCAAGTCGAAACCTGTGGCGACTGAACCGAGTAGGTCGGCGCCGAAGGCGGCATCGAAGGTGGAGCCGGCGAGGTTGGGTAGCTTTGCAGCATCGGACTGGACGAGTAGCCGAGGTTTGGGTACGGCTGCGACTGCAACTGCGGTTGTGCGGTTTGCTGCAGGCCGTAGTTCTGCTGTGCTTGTTGGTAGGCGCCGTAGGGTGTCGACTGGGAGGGAGTCTGCGCCGCCGGGTTGGGAGGCTGCGGCGGCATCGAGGACGCATTGTACCCAGGAGCTCCGCCTTGAGGAGTCCCTACCGGCGGTGGAGCATATACGGTAGGCGGCTGACTGTACCCGATGGCGTGCTGGGTGGGGAGGGGAGCGTGCGGCTGACTCGAGGGGGCGGAAAATCCAGACTGCGACGGTGCGTATGACGAGGGCGCTCCGTAAGCCGAAGAAGCTGTGGCGCATGCGCATGTCAGTCATGCACCCAATTCGAGATCGATGTCTAGGGAGAATTGGCGCACCATACGGGTCTTGCCTCGACGGCTGATTCGCGGGGCTGCCGTAACTTGTTTGCGACGACGGGTCGACCCTGCCGGCAGGCGGTCGACTTGCACCATACTTGTCCGAAGACGCCGCGTAGCCGCTGTCGGTGAAAGGAGCGTCGTCCTCAGGGTACGGGGCGCCGCCGCTCCGCCGACTGCGACGCGACGTCGACTTGTACTTGACGTCGTCGTCGCTGTACTTGTCGTCATCGTCGTATTCAGAGAGCTCAGGATCCGTCCCACTGTCAGTGCGATCGTCCTTGTAGTCATCCTTGGGCTCCTTGGGCTTCGAGCGAGACTTCTGACGGTCGCGGCGCGAGCTTTGGCTCCGTCGATCGCGATGACGGTCATGGTCGCGGTCGCGGTCGCGGTACGAGCTGCTTCGGTCGCGGTCCTCTCGACGCGAGTCTCGTTCTCCCCTTCTGGATGACGATCTTTTCGACGAGGAGCCCATCGCAGACGGATCTGACGTGATTGATTGGAGCCGGACGGGCGGCGGGCTGGAGAAGACGCTGGACGAGTCAGTGCCGTCCCACCGGCGGGAGGAAAGCGAATCCTGGCTTACCACCTTGTTCGATGTGATCTAGAGGAGGAAATAGGTGTAGTGTAGAGGGGAAAGAGAGGCCGACGGACGTCGAAGGCGACATGGGACGGGTCCGCGGACAAGCCGGTCCCGCTTGCGGCGGCCTCCTGTCCAGATCCGTGGGCGGTGCTCGTTGCCTCGGATAGGGATTGTGGCGGCTGGCGGCAGCTTCGAATCAGTTGGCCAGGCGGACCGTTAATCGATCTCGTGAGACGTAAGGGCAGCGTGATCGCATTCAGGTGGTCATCGAGATCGAGAGAAGCCAAGACCTGCGACCCGCCGCGCCGGAACGCGAACGAAGCGAGTCAGCTGGACGGGATGCCACCGGCGATGGAGTTGAGCCAGGTATGTAGCGGCCGCTGTCTGCAAAGAGCCGTGACGAGGGCGACGGAAGCAATAGCTGGAAGCGGCAGCAAGATCCAAGCCGCGAAGCATTCCTTCCTCCCGATTCGCCGGCACCCGCATCCGCCAGGGGCGCGTTTCTCCCTTTGCCATTAAGAGAGGCGCGTTTCTTTCCGGTTGTTTGAGCGCCGACCGCGGTGGTCGGCGTGGCGGGTGCGGAATCTCGGCTTGGGAAGTCGCGGATCTTGTCGAATCGGGCAGCAGATGTGCGCCGTCTTGTCAATCGTGTCCCTTGGCACTCTGGCCAGCTCAGCTGCGTCTCTATATGGGGACGAGTAGCTTCTTCCGACTCAGGAGGTGGTTGAGGATTCGGTCGACGGAGTGACGAAATGGCGGTCTCGGAAAAGCTGCCGGTTGCTCGTTTCGCCTCGGCGCGCTTCCTGGAGTGAAGATTGGTCTGTGTTGCCGACCCTGTGTAGCCTTCAGGTCCTCGGAGCGGGCCGTTCGATCCCTCTGAGCGCCGGGTGGGGAGAAACCGAGGCGCGAAGCATTTGGCTCTCAGCGAGCAGCGAGCTCATGGTTGGGCGACGAGTACGAGTCGACAGAGCCCTGTGACAAATAGCTCGGTGGTGCTGTAGGCTTGCCGCAGGTGTAGCGGTGGCCTGGAGCGAAGAGGGCAAGCCCAATTCGAGTTTGTAATGATTGAAATGCCAAGAGTCTGTATTTGGCGAATACCCGGGCAGACGTGCCCCTCGCGCCGCGGCCGAGTCTGTCTCTCTCCTTCTTACTTTTTACGCGTGCACGCCGCCCTGCCTCGCTTTCCACAGCGTGGGCAGCACTTCCCCGGCTCTCGAACTCCTCCTCCCGGTGGCTTAGGTAAAGTTCTCGGCTCGCTCGTCCCTTTCGAGCGAAGAGCGTCAACGTGCACAGACAAAACTTTCAGGGGCCCAAGCCGGAGTCCTCGCTCGTTACTCCCACGCGAGGGCTTGACTAAGCGGTTCCAACATCAATTCGTCCCTTTACAACAAGACACTGCCACGACTCGTGTACCGACTACAACTTGGCGTGAGCAGCTGCTCCCCTTGGCGGACTGTCTTCTTGCCGGTGAACGAGGGTCGAAGGTGCGACGCCAAAGTCTTTCGGGACGTCGACGCCCAGCTCGCCGGCTGCGATTACTCTGCAGGGCAGATCAGTGCGGTCAGGGGTCAGCGTGGACTGCGTGCAAGGACGAGGTCTTTGTGGGCAGCGGCCGTACCGTATCAGCGCAAAGTGGTGTACTGCAAACACAATTCAATCAGTACAACAAGCCTGTGACTCAGGAGAGCAGAGAGGGTAGCGAGTAAACGCACCGGCATGGAACGAAGCGAACCACAACTCGCGCGCGAACGTCGTCGACACTTGCACCTCGACCGGCGTCGTCGCCGTCAACCGCACGGCCCGCTCGGGGTCGACCGCGCGCCCTCGTCCCGTCTCGCGCGAGAGGCGCGCCTTGAGTTGCCGCAAGGAGTCGAGGCACGCCGCGTGGTCCGACTCGACGTCGCCATTCCGGAGTCGGATGTCGTAATTGACTCGCAACGGTGCGAGAGGCGCGGCTTGTTCGGCGATGAGGCGGCCATCGTCCACGTTCAGGTCGTCCGAAGACGATGCGCCCGCTGCCGCTCCGGCTTGGACGAGACCGTCGAGCAAGAGTCGGTAGTGGTCGACGAGGTGGCGGATGTGTTTCCCGACGGTCGAGCCGGGCGACAGTTGGCTGACATGGCTCAGTTGCTCATCGGTCGTGACGCAGTGGCGCAAGAACGACTCGAGCTGGTCGAGAAAGTGGCACGCGACGTGGTACAGGACCTCGGACGTGTTGCTCGGGTCGGACGCGGTCCTCTCGATCGACCGGGAAGTGTCGAGTCCGCCGGACATTGGGGACAGTGGTTCGGGCGTGGAGCGGTTGCGAGTCAAAAGCAAAGAGAGCAGGCCGGAGCGTGTACGAGGTCGCTCGGGGGCTGAAGGGGTGCGAGACCTTGTCTCGGGGAGGGGAACGAGCGGGAGCAAGTAGAATTGGGACAGACGGCGGCGTTCGAAGGCTGGACTTGGTCGTTGGGTTCTCAAGCTGTGATCGGTAGCTCGACTGTGCTTCCCGTGGGTCTCACGACGCGAGACTCTAGAGATGCGGACTCGAACCTCTGCAGGCTGGGCTTGGCTCTCGACGGTGACGCTGTCGGCCGGGACCACGGGCGAGACCGTCGGCGATCGCGATGCTGGCGGACTCTAGCATAGGCCAAATACTCGGTCTGCTCTAGCGACAACTGACGATACGTGTTGGCTAAGCTTCAACTGAATTTTCCAGCCTCCCCAACAAAAAATGAATTTCGAGCACGAGTAACCCGATCGAGTGCCCAGTGCAAAGTCGGCACGCTTTCGCGACTCGAGCGGTTGGCTGTGTACCGCCAAGTCGCGCCACAGAGATTATGGCCAAGCCTAAGCCGAGAGCGAGGCTCGTGCGCTGCTGCGAGGGAAGAGAAACCCCGTTCCGCCACAGCTTCGCGCTTCTCGCGTGTTCCCTCTTCGCGCAAGTCATAGTCGACTCTCCGCCCAGCCGGAGTATCTCAGTAAAACCATGTACTTGCACATCGCTCTCGCTACGCTCCTCTCCGCGCTCATCTCGCTCGTCTTTGCGGTTCCAGCTCCCCTTCCGCAGTTCCCCGCCGCTGGTCTCGCGACTCCGACGGCCACGGCCACCGGACCGCTCACCATCAACGTTGTCGCCACTCCCAGTCCAGCTCCGACCCCGATCGCCGCCGGTCCGGTCCGGTCCAATCGGCGGACGAAACCGGCATCTCGAGCCAGTCTGCGGCCACCGACGCCGCCCCTATCAGCGAGGATGGATGCATCAAGTACGACGCGAACGGGCTCGCGCCGGACGGCCTGGATCGTCAAGGTGCGTATTTTGCGTGTGGCGGTGATCGTAAGAAAGATGAGCGCTGACAGGTTGCGTTTGCAGGGTACAACGCCACCGGCTGGAACGCCGGTGGGTTCGGAAAAGACGGTGCGTCTCTCTCCCGCGGTCATGCTTTCTCCTCACCTCGCTACTGGAGCGCTCATTTTTTCTTCGCAACCTGGCGGACAGGCTTCCGGGCCGACGGGAGGAACTACGACGGTTCGGCGATCGTTTCCGCCACTGCTTCTCGTGGTTTTCCGTTTGCTGACTTTGCCGCTCCTTGCGCAGGTCTCGACCGCAAGGGGTACTTGGCGAACGGCCAGTATGCCCTCGACAAGGACGGGTACGATTCGCAGAACCGGAACCTGCAAAACTTTGATCGGCAGGGATTCTCTCCGGAAGGTGAGTTCTCTTCCTTTGCTCCCCTTCCTGATGCGCGCTCGACGCATTTCTGTCCCCGACGAGCTCTCTCCTCTCCCCTCCTCTCCTGATCTGCGCTCGCCAATGTCCCGCCCTTCCTTTCTTGGTGTCACTCGCTGACCCGCAATGACCTTTCTTCTGCTCGCAGGATTCGACGCCGAAGGGTACGACCGTGACGGATTCGACCGTAACGGTCTGAACAAGGCCGGCGTGGATTGGAACGGCAACGGTTGCACCTCGACGTCGTCCGACTCGTCGAGCTCAAACCCGGAAGATGCGGCCAAGCTCGGATTGCCGCCCCTCGAGGACAAGTTTGGCTCGCTGCCGTTCGACACGGCGGCGTTCCTCGGAACTTCAGTTGCGGCTCAGATTCCTGCGGCTGGTCCAACTGGTGCGCGTTCTCCGGCGTGATTCCTCCCCCTTTCTCCCCTCCCCATTGTGCTCTCGTGACTTCGCTTCTTCCCCCTTTGCCTCTTCTCTCACGCATTTAGTCTCGCATACAGGCACATGCATTCCGACATGAGTACTTTTGTTCCTCTTGCAATCACAAGGACTGTCTTTGCATCTACAAGAGCCTGTTGAGCGAGAGGGAAGGAAGATGACGGGTACCATTGATAGGTTCGGGGACAAAGAACAGCAACAGCAGATTAGGCTACCGCTGAGGACCGGCGCAGGCTGACTTAACACGTCATCAAAGGATGTTCGAGAGGGATAGGAGTAATGAGGAAAGTCATGGCGTCTTCCTCCTGCTCGACCTCGCGCTCCTGAACTTGGCGCCCTTCGCCTTCTTCCTGGTTGTGGATCCGTTGGGCCTCGGCGCGGTCCTTCTCCTCCTCTTGCTCGGACTCGGGTTTCGCGCCGGTAAAGATCGATTTGAGCTTCTCCTTGATCACCTTCTTCTTCTTGCTGACCTTGCCATAATCCTTCATGCAGCAAATGGGCAGACTTGGACAGTACTAACTCCCTACCCAGGAGTTCTGGGAAAGGCGAGTCCATGCAATTGCCTTTGTATGGACAGAGCCATGGGAATGCCTCACTGCCAGATGAGGAAAGACAAAGGGGAGGCAGCACTAGCTGAGTTTGCCTCAGGAACCACAAGTGTGAGACGTTCTATGAAAGCATAAGATACAGGACTTCGGCAGAAAACAAGTCTCTCACCTACGCAAGGCTATTCTATGCCCGAGCAGAGCAAGGTCCGGGCATGAGAGAGGCTGGAGAATAGTGCTGAGCTTGAGAAGGCGAAGCGAGTGAACGGAACCAGCTGTGAGGTGCAGGTTCGACTAGCTCACAAGAAAGGTGCATCAGTAAGAGCAGGAGTAGCTTTGAGGTTGCCTGGCATCAAAGGATGAAAGAAGAAGCAGGACTGCTCTTCAGATTGATGAGCCTCACCAATTTGGAGATGTCAGAGTTGAGCCTTTTCAGGTCGACCCCTGGGATCCTGCAGGTGCCACTGGAGAATACCCTTGAAGTGCATCGTCCCGGCGCTAAAGTGAACGCACATTGCGAAAGAGAGAAGTTGAGGTTGTGCAGACACCTGTGTGCCTGGCTTAAATTGCACCCGCACGAGAACAAGCGGTTACAGACCTTGAAATTCTTGGCTAAATCAATCCAAATCAAGCAAGCGGGACTGTTATTAAGCTTGGACTGTTAAGCTCCAAATGCATGCTTTGTTCTCAGAACATTTTGTCCTTGACTTGCTTGCCCCTTTGTCTCCTTCTCATCACTTTTTGCTTTGTCCTCATTATCCTCGACTCCGTCCCTCCAGGGTGAAGGAGAACACGCTGGTCGAATCGGCTCCTCTCGCACACTCCATCAATCAGCCTCAAGCCGCGCGCTGGACATGTCAAAGACAATCGTGATCGCAGCAGCGATGCAAGGTCGACAAAATCCGCTCGCCGGGTTGAAGGTGCCCAAGATTCGGCCTGTCGCTTTGTCGCTGCAGCCGACGACCTCATTTATTGCTCCGCCAGCGCTACAACGCCAGACAATCACAGGCGGGGCATTCGTCAGCGAGCAGGGCCGTGATCGTGCAAATCAGCGCAAAGTAACGTCGGGATCTGCTCCCTTCGCTCCGGCCAAAATTCCTGCAAAGAGAATCGGAGTCGTTGTCGAGTCTGCAGGGACGCCCACGCCTAAGCGCCATCGCATCAAGCCAACACAACCTCTCCAGGCCTCCGACAGTGCCGTCTCCGCGGCGGAAACATACCCGGTTCGCCTTCTCGCCAAGGAACATGCACGGAAGAATTGGGAGTCTCTACATATTACTCCCAAGCCACTGTGTCCACCTGCTCCCTCGGACATCTTGGCCCGACCATGCACGCCATCAACAGCGCCATGTGCACAGGCTGCGCAAAGCGCAGCGGCGGCACCGAAGTTGCCCGCGGCGGGTTCGCCAAATCAAGCCAAAGACGCATCAAGGTCTTCGCCGGTCAGTCGCAAGTCTGCCATCCCTGGCGCACGGGCAGCAGGCTGACACTCAGAGTCCACCTGCCAAGCAGAAGCGCAAGGAGGCCATCCATAGAAGCGAAAACGAAGCCGAGACACCTAGGAAGGCCAAACTTCGCAAGATCGAAATTCTCGAAGTCAAGTTGCCCGGGTCGGCGCAGCAGGACCTGTGCACAGCCGACACAGTCATCGGACTCGAGAAGGGCAAGTCGGCTCCGCTTTTCAGGAGCCCTTCCCCGGAAGTGGCGGAAGGAAACAGCGCCAACTGCGACCGCGAAGAAACCTACGCCAAATCGTCCGCGTCATGGTCACCCTCGGACCCGTCACCCTCGACTAAGGAGCACATCCATGCGAAATTATCGACGTCCATCAAAAGGGAGGAAGACTGCACGTCCTGCGCCGCCTACATCAAGAGTTTGGAGGTCGAATTTCAAGTTTACACCGCCGTCCTCCGCAAAGAAGGAGTGTACGCCGACTTTTTCAGCCTTTTGGCGGAGTTGCATCAGCAGATGCTTGAGACTGTTAGTGTTGTACATCGAGCGAACCACGCCACGGTGAAGGCGGAGTGATTTAACTCTCCCCCAAAACATGTTGTCCTCTCGCTTTCTGTGAAGTTGTGCAAGATATTGTACGCTTCCTCTCCAGTATTGTTCGTGTTCATGAGTGAGGTTCACACACACACATCTATATGGATCTTTTGAGGAAAGACTTGCTCCTATGCTCCAGAATTCACTCAATACGACTTGCCCTCTGAAATTCTTCTTTGGTCTCTAGTCACACAGGGACAAGAGCTGCTGAGATCTGCCAGCCGTAGTCATATCTATCAGCCAATACGCCGGGGAAGTACGGCTCTTGTCTGCAAGGCTCATAGTCTGGGTACAACGCCACCGGCTGGAGCCTGGAACGCGGGAGGGTTCGGAAGAGACGGTGCGTCTCTGATCCATTGATCAGCTTTCCTCCAGTCCCGCTACTCTAGGGTTGACATCTTCGCACCCTGGCGGACAGGCTTCACGGCCGACGGGAGGAACTACGACGGTTCGGCGATTGTTTTCGCCACCGCTTCTGGTGGTTTTCCGTTTGCTGACTTTGCCGCTCCTTGCGCAGGTCTCGACCGCAAGGGGTACTCGGCAAACGGCCAGTACGCCCTCGACAAGGACGGGTACGATGCGCAGAACCGGAACTTGCAAAACTTTGATCGGCAGGGATTCTCTCCCGAAGCCCGAAGGTGCGTTTTCTGCGTTGTTTCCTCCGTTCTTCTTTCCCCCCCCCCCCCCCCTCTCCCTATGAGCACTCGATGCATTCTTTTCCCTTACAAGCTCTCGCCTCTTTTCCCATGACCTGCGTCCGCCGCTATCCCGCCTTCCCTTCCTTTCGGGCCCAGCTGACCCGCATTGCCCTTTCTTTTCCTCCCAGGATTCGACGCCGAAGTTCACGGCCGCGACGGCTTCGACCCCCCCCGGCCTGAACAGGACCGGTATCCATCGGAACGGCAACGGCTGCACGTCGACCTCGTCTGACTCGTCGAGCTCGAACCCGGAAGATGCGGCCAAGCTCGGATTGCCGCCTCTCGAGGACAAGTTTGGCTCGCTGCCGTTCGACACGGCGGCGTTCCTCGGAACCTCAATTGCGGCTCAGTTTCCTGCCGTTGGTCCGACCAGGTCTCCCGCGTAGTCGCTCGCCCGTTCTCCTTCCTCCTCATTGTGCTCTTTACCGCCTCACTTCCTCCCCTTTCCCCTGTTGATGGTCTCTAGCGCATTCTTTCTTGCATTCAGGCATAGCATCCCGATATCACTACCTTTGTCTCTCTTGCAATCCTAAGGACATCCTTTGCATCTCTAAGGAGGGGTCCGTGAGCAAGAGTAAAGGAAGAATATGGGTATCATCAATAGGTTCGGGGTGCGGAGAACAACAACAGCAAGCTGGGCTAGCGATTAGGATAGGTACACGTTGGGGGAAGGTAATCAGGGAGAGAAAGAGAGGGGCAGGGGCGGCAAGGGCAAGTTATCGCGACTTGTTTGGACGATCCTGGCCGCTCTGATCTCCCTCCCCCGACGCTTTGAGGCTCAAGCCCTTCTCGAACGCGCGCTGGACAAGCGCGACCCCTCTCTCGAGGCGTTCCTCTTCCGTCATCTCTTCGATCCGTTTCCCCTCGCCCGGCAACGGCTTGTCTTCGCTCTCCCGCCGCCGGCGAACCTTCTCATCCTCCTGCTCGACTTCGCGCTCGTGAGCTTGGCGCCCTTCGCCTTCTTCCTGGTTGTGGATCCGTTGGGCCTCAGCGCGGTCCTTCTCCTCTTCTTGCTCGGCTTCGGGCTTTTCGCCCGTAAAGATCGACTTGAGCTTCTCCTTGATCGCCTTCTTCTTCTTGCTGACCTTGCCGTACTTCTCAATGCCGCGAATCGTCAGGACCTGAATGAAGGCAGTGTCAACGCAACAGACCATCGAAGCGAGACGTCGCAAACGCAGTAGGATCAAAGCGCACCGATTTGGAAATGTTGACCTTCTTCAGGTCGACGCCCTGCTCCTCGAGCGACCGGGCGAATGCCTTGAAGTGCATCGTCCCCGCGCGATAGTGACCCGATAACGGCGAGAGCGAAGTAAGGTGCCCTTTGTTCGCCTTGATGAGGCCTGTTGCAGTCTCGAAAGCGTCAGAATGCGATCGAGCCTGGCGGGACGACGCGACTGACCCGCCGAGGTGACGCGAGCGCCGTAGAGGAACGACGAATGTTGGAAAGCGCCGGCTGCAGTCAAGGGTGGCTCAGTCGGGATGCAAGGCAGACGCGGCTCCCGCGCAGTATCTCACTCTTTTTGATGCCGACGTAGAGGTTGTTCTGCAGACATCGGCGTCAGGTCACGGGTCCGACATCAACGCCGGCCCAATCAGCACTCACCTGGAGATCCGAAACGTAGAGCCACCTGAAGTGGCCAGTGTGACAGAACCAGCGGTCGTGAACGTTGAGGAACCTGTCAGTGATCGAATCGAACGGTATCGACAACGCAGGACGGGGCAGAGATGGGATCATGCAGGTGTCAGCTCACGTGTTCTTGTTGATGGTCTTGCGGAGCATTCTGTCACCCAGGTGGCGAGGGGAAACATAGTATTTAACGCGCTCTTTAGCTTGCCGAATACCCTTGCCTTGACCAGCCGTACCGCCCTGAAGTGACGATGACGAAACGAGATCAGTCCGAAGGCTCAACGCAAACTGAGCCCCAAAAGAGAGCTCACCTTGTCATCGTATGCCCGTGTGCCTTCTCGGATCTCGTCGGCCACGTCCGACGAGCTGGACGAGCTCGAGGACGAGCGGGAGCTGACGTTGACGAGCTTGCCCTCTTCCTCCATCCGCTTCAGCTTCTCGTCCTCCTTGCGCTGGTTCTCCCGGAACTCCTCCTCCGAGATCTCGACGATCCCGCCCTTTTCGGGGCCGCGATCCTCGTGGTACTTGCTCGTGTCGAGGAGGGACCCGTCCTTGGCCCACACGAGCAGGCCCTCGTCGTTGACCTTGACGCGGTATACCTCGCGCTCTTCTGCGTTGAGGTACCGGATCCGCTCCGACTCGAGCCGATTCCGCGGACATTGCTCGAGGTCGAGCTCTTTGCCCTCTCCCTCGTCGAGCCACTGTGTAAGTGTCGGGTATGGTCAGCTTCCGCCGCCGCGTGCCAGGGTAGCATGAGCAACGCGCACATGGAAGAAATTGTCGGAAGTTTCGCTTTCATTCCACTTCTGGTGGTACCACTTGAGATTCGACGCGTAGCTGCGAGCGGCGAAACAGATCAGGAGCGAGCTCGGGAGGGCCAACAGGAGGGGGAAAAACGCACCGGTGCTTCGAGTCTACCATTTCGAGCCAGTACGTCGCCTCCATCTGCTTGGCAGCGTTGCGTTCCTCGCGGAGTTTGGCCTTCTCCTTCTCGTTGCGCCCGAAGCGCTCGCCCTCCTCGTGCTCGCTCAGATCGGCATCGGCCCCTTCCGTCACGGCCTGTTGCCCCTCGCTGATCTTGGCGGCAAAGATCTCGCCGCGGCGCCAACGGGAAGCTGTAAGCCGTGATTTCCCGGAGGTGATCACGTGAGAGTCGGTCAGCCATGAAAGTGACGAGTCAAGGCCAGCACTTCCCCTCGGGGCATGGGAGGAGGTGGTGTCGCTCACCGGCGTCGTTATCTCCCTCGTCTTGACCACCTTTGGCCTCGTCGAGCTGGCGCTGGCGGACGCCGTCGCCCCAGCGTTTCGAACAGGAAATGTTGCATCCTTGCGCTTCACGGCGCTTGACGTGGGCCCTGCGACAGGGAGAAGTCAGCGCTCGCAGTCAGTACACGGAGAGAGATCGTTCCGAGACAGCACAGAGAAGAGCAGCCTCATGATGCTGCGAAAGCGTGTTCTCGACGGGACAAAGACCATGCGATGCTCACCTGTAGCCGCCCTGGATCCGCCTGATAGCGTCCGCCTGCCGTGCGTCTCCCTCCTCTGACGCTCCTTCCTGGCCCTCGGCGTGCGCACTACCGTTGCTGTTGGCCCTCTTGTCGCGGACTTGTCGTTCAACTCGCTCGTACACCTCTTGGGCGCGGCTCCGGTCCTCGTCGATGCTGCTGGTGCGGTAGTCGTACTCGCTAGACGCCATCTCGGTATGCAGCCACTGCTCCTGCCCTGCTTGCGAGTACAGTAGTCGTGGAGACGCAAAGATAGCGGGTGGCCGGGAACAGAAAAGTCTAAATTCGGCGGAAGCCGCGGAATGCTGCGGATTCGACGTTCTCGGATTCGAAAAGAAAGTGACGCGCTATTGCGCCGTCTCATACTACCTTCATGGACTGCAAGTTGTGATCTCGAGGAATATATAACGAGAGTATGCTGCCGGAGCTCCGTTGCGAGAAGGGGCAGCGGCACGTGAAACCCAGAAGCTTAAGCAGCTTTGTAAGCGAAGGAAGAACGCGTCAAGCTGGCCAACATCTGCAAGCCGAGCCGCAGCAACGCTGCAGAAGGGAACGGCAGAACAGTCGAGGTTCGAGGGGAGAAAAAAGGTATAGTTACGCGAAAGAAATTTCGGGGCGACCAAGCCATGAGATCCTCGCCCCGCTCAACCCTCCCGAGCGAGGCTACCGAGTGCATGTACAAACTCGCTCGGGGTCAAGATCTCGGTGCTGCCGTACGTGATCCTCCTCGTCGGCTGCGCACCCGGCACGGGACCGCCCGACCCCGCGCCGACACTGACGCCGACGCCGCCGACCGTGATGCTCGAACCGCCCGCGCCGGGCACGGAACGCATCATGTACTCGTTCAAGTTGCCGTACTCGACGAGGCTGCCACCGCCGACGGTGAACACGATCGCGTCCGAGTACTGTTGCCGCCCGCGACCCTGCGTCGCCGCTGCCGGTCGCGCACTCCGACCGCCCGACCGCGGGTCAAAGAGCAAGTAGTCGTCCGTGTCTTGCAACGCCTGAGTCGAAGCCGAAGCTGGGTCCATGAGCGCTTCGACGATCCGCGTGACGGGAAAGTCTTTCCGCGCGGGGAGGAAGTTCTTGACGCCCGAGATCAGGTTGTCGAGACCGACACCACCGATGCCGCCTTCTCGCAGCCGGTCGGTGAGCTGTGTGGTTGGGAGTTCCTCAAAGTCAGTCGAGTGCGCTTTCTGCCTGCACCGTGACGACGTCACGCACCCGGTTCGACAACGAGCTGAACCCTCGCATCAAATCACCGCCAGCGGTGGTCGTCGCCGGCTGAGCCGAAGTCGCACCAAGACTCGACATGCGCATGACGTCTCGCAGCCTGGACAAAGAAAGACCAGTCAGCACGGGAGCGACGTTCCGCCGCCGGCGATAAGGAAGGAACGCCCTCAAAAGAAACGCACCTCTTTGCAAACTCCCAAGGCGCCATGTCCGCCCCCGCCTCTTTCAACGCCCGCTCGTACTCGGCCAAGTCATCCCGCGACAAGCCCTTCTCGGACCCGCTCGCGAGCATCGAAAAGTAGTAACACAGCATCAACCGCAGCTTGTCCTCCGGGTTCGCCTTGGTCGTGTCCTTGATCGCTTCGAGCAGGTCGCGCTTCGTCTGTGCGCATCAATTCGACGAGTCAAAACAGGAACGGACGTCAGTACGAAGGAACGGACGAAAGCCTGCGTAGATCGGCAAAGACGAGCGCGGGCGCACCTGCTTGGTGATCGCCTCCTCCATCTGGAACAGCGTGTCGAGTCCTCGGTCTTTGATGCCCTGCAACAAAGCCGTCGCAATGTTCATGTGCGTGTCGAGCGTCGTCTTGCGCGCCGTCAGTTCCGGCAGCGCCGTGATGGCCGCTTTCAGATTTGCCGCGTTCGACGTCAGGTCACTACGAACCGGGGGTGTAGCCGAACAAGTCAGCCTTTGAACATCTCTTCAACCGGTAAAGAGAATGGAGTCTTACACCTGGGCGAGGTCGTTCATGTCTGACACGCCCGTCGACCGAGTAATCTCGTTCGCGTCCTGCTTGTACCTGACCACGCAGTATCACACGTCAGCATCTGGCTTCAAAATGTACCCACGACGCTGCCCAAGGGACGAGCTGCAGTACGCGGGCTGCAGTAAGAGCCAATAGCCTGACACGTACTTGTTCAGCTCGAGGTCGATTTCCTCGGCCACTTGCGGGAACGGGTTCTGCGCGTTCTTGGCCCAGAAGAAATCCTTCGCGTCGAGGTCGTACGTCTTCTTGCTCATCTTGCCCGCTTCAGGTGCCTGTGTGTACGGACACGCGCATCGTGACAGATCAGAGACCCGGTTGTGAATGAATCAGCCTTCTCCGTCACGGTCTTCCTGAGACGTCTTTGTACGCACCTCGACGGTGACGCGATTCAGCTTCATGCCGAGGACGTCGTTCACGAGCGCTTGGTACGTCCAACTGTGCGAAAGCATCGGGACGAGGTCGACGTTCCGGTCCAGAATGACCAGCACTGGGATTTGCGACGTCGTTTTCACACGAGCACCAGAGATCAGAGTCAGCCACAATGGGGAATGGAACTCCACAGGACGCAGTGCGGTTATCTGCAACGGCGTCCGTGCACCAAGATCGCAGTCCCCGAGCCAAGCCGACTTACACGAACGACCAAACGATCCCTCGCTCCCATGTCCGGAAAAGGCATTGACGCCGCGCGACGACGCCATGTGGTCCCGCAAGCGCGAGTCGAGCTTGCGAGCGACCATCTCGGCGGCGTTGCCCCGCGGAGCGCGAATGATGGGCAATTGGCCTGCGCGCGCGTGTGTGCCGACGAGAGAGGTAGAGGGGAGGAGGGCAAGAATTCGAAGCCGGAGAAAAGGGAGGGTCAGGATCGGCGCGACTCGGCGACTCTCGATGTGCAGGCGAGATTTGGACTGCGGAGGATTGTTGGCGAGGCGTAAAGGGGCAAATCGGGGAACGCACCCATGGTGACGAGCACTGAGAACAATCCCCTCGCGACGCGGTCGGTGATGTCTTCGATGTTTTCTTCGGTCGCGCGGGGGTCATTCAACTTCTCGTACGTGGTCCTGAGGTCGGCGAGTTGTGAGGCGGGCTGTTGGACGGCAGAAGAGGAGGAGGACGAGGTGCTGGGAGAGGGGGAGGCGGCCGAGAGAGAAGGGGCGAGCGAGAAGAGGGAAGGAGCGAGGACGAGGTAGTCGAGGTGTTGGTCGTATACCTGCGTGCGTGCGTTCATCGTTCAACAGAGTCCCACGCGGAGAGAGATGGCGCGCAGAGAGGAGGGGAGGGAGGGGCACACCTGCTCGACACCCTCGACGGTGCCGTCCTTGGCGACCGTCTCTGCAAACTCTTCGAGGAGGTGTTTCGGGAGTGCGCTGGTGAAATTGATGTAGGTCGAGGCGTAGAGACCCTTTCGGAGGTCGCTGGCGATGCGTTGGATGTTGGCCGAGGTGGGGGACACGAAGTAGACGGCCGGCACGTCTGGCAGCGAGGGCCGGTCTGCGTGCAGTTGGCTGCAGTCCCGCACAGTTCAGTTATATGTCACCCAGACTGCACGTCAGCCTATAGGTGCAGGGAGTGGGCGGGGAGTGCGAAGTGGGACTGACACATGCAACGTGACACCCGCGGCGCGGAGGTCCTGCACGCGCAGGCTCGTGGCGAGCACGTCCTGGCCGACCTTGTCCATGACGAGCACCTTCCATGTCGGCAGCTGCGCGCCCGTCGAGGCGGCGTTGAGGGCGAGGAGCGACTCGAGAGCGGACCGCTGCTTGTCGCGCAGAGTCGGAGCGGCGGCGGTCGTCATGGCTGCCGGAGGGCGTGGATTTAGTCGATCGCTAGCACTGGCTCTTGCTCGCCAAGGCCGAGCGAGTGTAGAGGAGAGCGAGACGCGACTCGTTCGCCTTCTCAGTTTTCTCCTTTCGACTTTGGTTCCGCTCCATCCACTCATTCACGCTCTCCTTGTCTGGCTACGGGTTGACAATTACAACAAGGCAACTGCATACACGCGCTCATCCACGACCGTCGCCGCGAACCAACGCCGGACGAGATGCCAAAGGCTCACTCTCAGCCCCTTGCGGCTCTCTTTGCCATCAATAAACCCACAGGACTCCCGTCCATGACCGTGAGCACGCCTGGTTACCGTCTATCCTCCACCCCTGAGGCCCAGCCACCGGTCCGCTCACCGCTCTTGCTGCCGCCCGCCCACCAGCTCCTCAACAGGCTCCAACCGCTCTTCTCGTCCTCAAAGCTCTTCCGCGATCCCAACAAGGCCAACGATCAAGGCAACAAGAAGTCCGGCAAGTACGGTCGTAGGAATAAAGGTCGAGGCAGGGACGACAAGGTCAAAATGGGACAGGGAGGGACCCTCGACCCGCTCGCGGACGGCGTACTCGGTGCGTCTCGATCTTGCGCGCGGAGACGAGCCAGGACTTGGTCATAACCTCTTTCTCGGGTAACGCAACGCAGTGGTGGGCACCAACGCGGCGACGAAATCGCTCTCGCGCTTCCTCGACTGCACGAAAGAGTACCGCGCGATCGGACTCTTTGGCTGCACGACCGACAGCTACGACTCGGACGGCAAGTGGGTCCGCAAAGCCGCGTGGGACGTCATCACGCAAGGAAGAGTCGAGAGCGTGCTCGACCAGTTCCGCGGAGAGATTGAACAGACGCCGCCCGTGTAGGTGTTTCTTTCCTTTTCCCGCAATCGGCGGATTGCGCCGCTCGGAGTCCATCTCTCCGGCACAAACTGATGGGACGTACCCGTAGCTACTCGGCTCTCAAGATGGACGGCAAACCCCTGTACGAATACGCACGGAGCGGGACTCCACTCCCGCGCCCGATCCCGACTCGCAAAGTGACGGTCCACGCGCTCAAGCTCTTGCGGTTCGAGACGGGCGACCGGCACGAGTACGAACTGCCGCGGGAAGAGTTGGAAGAAGACAAGCGGAAGGAGCTTGAACGGCTTGAAAAGATGGTCAGGGAAGGGAGGACGACCGTCCCGACGGAGGAGGAAGTGGCGGCAGCACCACCGGCGGCGGCGCCACCGGCACCAGCAGAGGGATCCGCAGATCCCGAAGCAGACGGTACGCGTGACGCTCTCTCGACCTCAACTTTCCAGATTTAGATATATGGCTGATCCGTTTCCTCGCTCTCTGTCTCGCAGCACCAACCGAAACCGCCACCACCTCCTCCTCCTCAACAAATCCCCCCGCCCCCGCTAACGACCGCCCCCCGATCTTTGAGATCCAACTGACCGTCTCCTCCGGAACCTACATCCGCTCAATCGTGCACGACATTGGCCTCGCGCTCGGGTCCGCTGCGCACGTCGTCAAACTGACGAGGACGAGGCAGGGCGAGTTTGTCCTCGACCCGCCGAGGGCGACGACTGTGCTTGATGGAGAGGTGGATGTTCCTGCTACGACAAGCGGGGCGGAGAAGGAACAGGAGCAGCCGGCGGCAGCAGGAGGCGAGGCGGCGAACCCCGAAGGAGGAGCACCGGAAGCGGCGGCGGCGGCGGCGGAAGAAGCCCCCAACCCTCAGCAGCAGCAGCAGGAGAAACTCGAGCTCGAAACCTTCAGCGGCGGCTGCATCGAGTGGTCCTTGCTCGAAAAGGCGATCGCGGCGCACGCCGAGGCCAAGAAGGAAGGCCGGGACGAGGTGACCGAGGGGAGGGACGAGGACGGCTGGCTCGAGTGGGAACGCGAGTTGCTGAGCAAGTGCAAGGAGGTGTGATGGCGTTCAATTCATGCTCCCCGAGTGCAATGCCGTGCATTTCTAGCATGTGTCAAGTCGGATTGGATAAGTCGTCTCCACCGCGACGTCGAGCTCGTGCAGCCAGAGCTCCCTGACACAGCTACCGTCGCGGACACGCTACGCTGGCGACGCCTTTTCGAACAAGCTTGTTGTATTCACAGTGACCGGGTCAGAAACATTACGCCACAACTGGCCCCGACGCCGCTTATTCGTGGATCTTGACCTTGTTCTGCGCGCAAACGGGGCCTTGGTCAGTCCATCGTCTCTGCACTCTTGCGCAGAAATACGCAGTCAGACTTGTGAAAAGGACCTGGAAGCGTACCTTGTAAAACGCCACGAATCCCTCAATCTCCTTTGCTTTGCCCGCCTTGGCCTCGGGGTAGTACCACGCCGCGTCCGGGATGACCTCTCCTCCGATCTTGACCGTGTAGTAGCTGGCGGTGCCCTGCGGCCACAACCAAAAGAAGCTCAGTCAGATCATGCATCATCCGGACCCGCAGTCAGCGCCGCGACTCCTGGGAGGGGAAGGGAAGTTGAAGCGCACCTTCCACGGGCAGACGGTGTGGGTGTCGCTCGGCTGGAAGTACTCCTTCTTGATAGAGTCCGGCGGGCTGCGTGCAGTTGCTTGTCAGCTCGTCGATGCGCAGGGAAACTGCACCTGGAGAGGGGCCGAGTTTGAGAAGGTGGGGCTGCGGGGAAGACTCCCGCCCGTGCAGGACGTGCATAGCCTGGAGGGGACATACAAGTACTAGACGGGTGAAGAACAGGTTGCCCCAAGTCAGCTGGTGCTCCCTCGGCGCGGCGGGATGCAGTCACCAACTTACGTGATTCCCCTCGACCACCTTGGTCGCGTTGGAATCGGCGATCAGAGTCCCGTTTGCATAGACAGCGACCATGTTGATGCGTGTTCCGAGAGTAAAGTCGGCTGCGAGTCGCTTGGAGGGAAGAAGAGCGAGACGATGTCGAGTAGCGCGGGTCAAGAGGCAGCTCGATGAAGATGGGCCGCGGAGGAGTGACATGGTGGTGTTCAGATCGTCGGGGGAGAGATCGCTGACTAGGGTCTCGACTAAGTAGACTGCCGAGAGAATGCTAGCTAACGTATCCTCAGGCCTTGTACGGGCGATCCGAGGTGATGCGGATGTTGGCTCTGGGAAAGATAGATACAATTCGCTTCCGCTACGCCTTGGCCTCCTGGCCCAGTTTCCCCTGCGCGACGAGTTCTCCCTTGAGCTCCTTGACCACCTCCTCCGCCAGTTCCTTCAACCGCGATTCGTCTTTGCCAATCAGGCTCACGTCGACGCCCTGCATCAATTTCGGATACGAACCGACTCGGATCATTTCCTTCTTGACCCGCTCCTGCAGCGTGGTCAGAAAGGGTGCAATTGAACTTTCCGGCATCCTGCATTCATAAAGGTCAGTGAATCGGCAAATCGCCAGACAGCGCCAGAGCTGGCCGCGCAGACCCAGTCTCGGGTGCAAATTGGGAAGCACCCGCTCACTTGGTGTGCACCAATACTCGGTACGGCTTCTCAGAGCTGGGCGGCAGCGGGATATAGTGTGCTGCCAACCCTTCGACGAGCCGCTCGAAGAGCCGGGGTACACCTGGCAAGATGCACACTTTGCCTCCAACCCGAACGACCGGAACCCAGCTGCGGTGGTACCAACCAACGCGATCAGAGCAATTCCGAACCGGTCCGAAATATGCAAGCGGAGAATAAGACCGGGCCGTGTACTCACAGGTCTTCTTGAACAAACAAGACTTCGGCGTCCTTCGGGAAGAGCGCCATCCGATCGCGGGCCTGCTTCTGTTCCTCGGTCTGCTCGTCCATCTTGTACCGGTGCTTGCCCATCTCGTACATTCTCCGCTTCGTCTCTTCGTGGTACTCGAGCGGGGTCTTGAAAGCCGCGGCAATGGAGGCGTATCTGCAGAAAGCCAATCGGGGTTTTAGCAAACGCGGTCCGTGGGCTTGTCTCCGCTCGGACCTCGGCGGGGGGCTCACGTTATATCGTCATGGGTGGGTCCGATTCCACCCGAGGTAATGACGAGGTCGTAGTTCTTGTGCATCCGAGTTACGGCTTCGACGATCTCGTCCTCGTCGTCGGCAATGACCTCGATCCGCTTCAAGTCGATCGCGAGGTCGAACAGCATCTTGGCGAGAAAGTTCGAGTTGCTATCCCGAGTCTTGCCTGCGACAATAGTACAATAGTCAGCACGACTCGCCCACCTGGTCGTAACGATGCCGTCATTGCCGATCGCACACGCGCACCGTTCAAGACCTCGTCTCCAATCACGATCATGCCGCAAGTCTTGACATACTGTCCATCCGGAAGCTTAGGTGCCGGCGTGATAGGGAACGTCGGCGCTGGCGTGTGCTGTAGCGCGGAGTCGGAGGTGGTCGATGCCATCCTGCGCGGAGAAGAAGTGGGGATCGACAGAGACGGAACGGTGGCCGAGGCACGGGCGGTGCGAGCGAGGTGGGCTGCAACGAGGCGTAGGCGGCTCTGGGCGGCAGCGAGCATGCGCAGGAGCGGAGGCAGAGCGAGAGAGACGCAAAAGGTCCGCGGGGAGAGACTGCAGTGAGCCGGGAAAGAAATGTCGATCGACACCCGAGCGCCGGATATATCAACTCAACGAGAGCTTTACGCTCTTGCATGTACTAAACTCGCGTTAGGCCGACTCCCAAGGTGCGAATCGACTGTGGATTTGCAGAAATCGCGGGCAGACTCTTGCTTCCCAACGCAGAAAGCAGGAGACATTATCGTACCGCAGATAAGGCGCCTCCTTCACCAGCAGACGAGAGAAGAGCAAGGTCAGAGACTTGCTGTCAGTGCCGACGGTCCGAAACGGACGAGGTAGGCGTGCTCCAAACATGTTTTTACAACAATCGAGAGATCCCCAACCACGGCGAGTCGCAGAAAGAAGAGCGGCGCTAGGCGGCGGTGGCGGCAGGGGTGGCCGGACTCGGCTCGGTCGCTACAGGCCCAGCTGGAGTGACTGCCGGTTCGCCGAATGCCTCGCTCGGAACTTTGTTCTGCACATCTGACAGGGCGCCTATGAATCGCACAGAGACGCCACGTCAGCTTCGGATCGCGACGGAGAAAACCGCCGTCTTCAGAATTGAGAAGAGAGAAATGCGCGAGACTGACCTGGCAAGATGAACGTCACGTCGCCCTTTTGACCCTCCCCAGGTCGAGTTTCGTACGCCACTTGCAGCTGACACCGCGGGCAGAACAATCGTCCTGCGTGCAACGGAGGTGATTGTGAGTGATGGATTTCCACTACGATTAACTCACGCAGTGCCTCGCAGAGGCAGACCGAGTAAAAGGGAATATCGCACCGACTCACTTTGAAACTCGAAGCCACCCTCGCGATTCACCAGCACGCCGTTCCCGTGTTTGCCCGCCGCTCCCGCTGCCGGCGCCCCCGGTAATGTCGAAGGCGTCACGAGGTCCTTCCCTTGCTCCGAGACATTGAGTTTGTAGATCCGAGGGTTCGAACCGGTATTGACGAGCGCGAACGAGCCGTCGGCGGGTCGGCGCGGGCACGCCGAGAGCGGCGCGTCGACGACGAGGATGAACTCGCCCTGCAAATTGGCTCGATGCGTGCGTCAGCTGAAGCTCCCTTATGCAGTTCCTTGCGAGACTGAAGGAACGAGGGAGGGGGGTGCGGAAAGACGCACGCAGAGGCAGTAGTTGACGTGCAGTCGCTGTTCCGGCAAGGCAATGTCAGTCAGTCCCAGCACAGCGCCCTGACTGGGAGCATCAGTCAGCTAGCCCAGCTCACGTCGTCGCCAAAGTTCTCTTCTCCCGACTGCACGATGGCGTGTCGTCCTCGTCCCTTGGGCCTGCCCAGGCCAGTAGGAGCACTTGTCAGTAGCCGTCGCACCCCAGGGCGAGAGGATCCCTTACATTGTGTTTGTGCAGGGGCGGGAACGTGAGCGGTAAGACGTGAACTGATGACAGCGGGCGGCGGTGCAACTTGCGCGAAGCGACGGCCGGCAGAACTTTCGAAAGGCGCAACCAGGCAGGAATGTACAACGTAGGCTAGGCTTGCAGAGAAAGGCACGCGGCCCTCTTCAAACTAAACCGATGCGCGCAAAACAGACTCGCCGCCTCGTTCTTCTTCTGATCGCTCCTGCTATTAAGTCCCTCAAATATCGGCTCTTTCCCCAAAGGATGAGCGTTTATCGGTACGCTGTGAGATAAGGAACGTCAGCGTGCTGCTTGAGTGGCGTCAAGATGCGATCGACAAGTTCCTTACGGTGCTCGGACTGGAGGGCGGCGGCCAGCTCGGCCTCCATGCGGTCGCCGTTGGCTGCGACAAGAAGAGGTGTCAGCGATCATGGAGGAAGTGGCAGACGAGGAAGCCAACATACCGAGGAGCTTCTCCTTGTTGTACAGGAGCTCCTCACGGGTCTCGGTCGTGTACTCGGTGTTTTGGGCTGCGAAATCGGTCCAGGTCAGTTGACGGCTCACATGGAGGGAAGAAGCACGTAGTGACTCACACTCGACGATGGCGTCGACCGGGCATGCCTCTTGGCAGTACTGCAGGAGAAGAGCCGGCGTAAGTGTCGTGTCCGGGGGCCCCAGCCTTTCGGCTCGCTTCCAGCAGCGAAGACGGAAGGCTGGTAAAGCACCGAGAGCAAAAAACACTCACTCCGCAGTAGATGCACTTGGTCATGTCGATGTCGTACCGGGTCGTCCGCCTCGCGCCGTCCTCGCGCGCCTCGGACTCGATCGTGATAGCCTGGGCGGGGCAGATGGCTTCGCAGAGCTTGCAGGCTGTTACCATGAATTCGTGGAGTGGATTGTCAATTCCCGTAATGCTGCGAAAGGCAGGCGGAGGGGTGACTGACCGATGCAGCGCTCCTCGCCCGAGGCGTAGCGACGGAGAGCGTGCTCGCCACGGAACCGGGACGAAACCGGTCCCTTCTCTGTAATCGAGGCACAGGGAATTAGTTGCTATCCAAGAGACTGAGTATCCACGGAAATGACGTACCGAAGGGGTACATGATCGTGTAGGGGGGACTATCGGGAGAAGGAGAAGAAAAAGTCAGCGGAGGATCGAGGGGGGCAGCGCGATCTCCGAGTCGGTGACGAACCGGAAAAACTGCAGGCGGCGAGGTGCGGATTAGTACGAAGGAACGTGAGAGACTCCTACGTCGACTACGGACGACTGACCTGCTCGAGGACGACGCCCATTCCCCTGACGATCTCGGAGAAGAAGAACAAGCCGGCGGCCTTGTCGAGGGCCGAAGGGCCGTGCGAGTAATCGGGAGTCTGAACTGCCTGCTGCTGACGCTGGTTGCGGATCTGGTCTGCGTGGCGCGGTGCGCGGCCGACGTGGGTCGGACCGGTCTGCGGGGTCGCGAGGAGGGCGGCGGGCGACGACGAGAAGGCGGCGCGGCGGGTGACGACGGCCGGGCGGGCGACGGAGGCGACGGCGGTGCGAGCGAACGACATGGTTGCTTTTCTACTTGAATTCGGCGCGCGAGAGAGGGATTCGGGCGAGCGGTGGTTGGTCGGGCGGGCGGCGCGAGATCGGGGCGAGGTACGCGACTGCAGGCACAGCGACCAAGCCGCGGGGCGAGCGTTGGGAGGGTCAGTACTCCATCTGCTAGGCTCACACTTCACCTGGCTGCGTCCCCAGCTTCTCTTGTGCGCCACCTTTGCTCGCGGCGAGTTCGGCACGGGGAGCAAGTGGTCGCTCGTGCTCCTTTGACGGCGTGGACCTCGCGAGGGTGAGAGCATGGCAGGTGCGTAAAGACTCACCTTTTGGGTGGTGTCTGCGACTGTCTGTACGCTCCTCGGACTCGCTGCGGGGCAGGGCGAACTCGGACACGAGGAAGCGAATCAAGTCGAGGCGAGATTCAGACTGCACGAGGGGAGGTCGCAGGGCTGAAATTGCTCAATCTGTATTCTCATTAGAAACGCGTCTATTTCCCCAAGTCTTCCCTCGACAGACGTCATTCTCTCTTTGCCACACAACCATAACATGTCGGCGAGGGCGCGGACACCGCCACCACCGGCTGGAGGACTCGGGCAACAGCTCCAACTCACGCCCGAGCAGGTCCGCCGCTTCGAGGAGAACCGCTTGCGAGGTGAGTCCGAGGAGAGGACACTCTGCCAGGTTTTGACATCCCGCTCACCCTGCCTCTCGCAGCCAAGGCGAAACTGCAAGAGAGGGAGCGACTGCAGCGCCAACACGCAGCGACCTCGAGCGCACAACACGCGAATGCGAACAGGAAGCGTCCGCTGACGGTCGTCCCCGCCGACTCGACGTCGCCGACCGCGCCCGGACGCAGGCACGAACCGTCCCTCGCCCGCACTGCCGCAGTCTCGAACGCTTCCAACGCCCTCCAGGGTGCCGTGGGCGCCGGACCGTCCAACAACCAGTCGAATCAGAAACACTTTGCAGGCGCAGACGGGAAGGGAGGAGGTCCCGACAATGCTCCGCTCAAGAGCATGATCGGTCAATATGTCGAGTACGACTTGTCGACGCTCAAGAACTCGAGGGGCGGGTTCTTGCTCGAGAGCGAGGAGGACGACCCGAAGCGGCTCAGGGAACGGCAGATGCAGGAGGAACTGAGGCTGAAACGACTCGAAAACGCACGCTTGCAGGGGCAATTGCGCGGCGCAGGTGGGCCAAACACATCCGCCTCTGCCATTCTGTCCAATGGTATTCAGCCCCGTAGAACTTGGACTGATGCGTCGTCCCGCGATGTGCCCACAGCCATGTCCCTCGATCCAAGCGAGAACCCGACCTGCGTCCACTGCGGCTCGACCGACCTCGACGACCAACTCCGCGCCGTGTTCGGAGTCATGTGCTGCACCAACTGCAAGAAGGAGCGGCCCGAGATGTACTCGCTCCTGACCAAGACCGAATGCAAAGAGGACTACCTCTTGACTGAACGTGCGCCCCCTTTCCTCAGAACATCACTGGGCGGACTACATCTCCCAAGTACGAGTCACTCACTGGTGGTACTCTTTTGTTGGGCACACAGCCGAACTCCGCGACACGGACCTCATGCCGCACCTCCTCCGCCCGAATCCGCACCGGCCGACGTACAGCAACATGATGCTCTTCCTCCGGTGCCAAGTCGAAGCTTTCGCCTTCTCCGACGCCAAGTGGGGGTCCCCCGAAGCGCTCGACGCCGAGTTCGAGAGGCGCGAAGCCGAGAAGAAGGACAAGAAGAGCAAAAAGTTTGCGAAAAAGTTGTCGGAGCTGAGGAAAAAGACGAGGACCAACGTGTGGCACCGGAGGCAAGAGGCGGAGCACAAGCACGAGTTTGAACAAGTTGCGGCGACGGACGGGAGCGGAGGAACGGTCCAGCGTTGCGCCGAGTGTGGGTTCCAGATCGACGTCGAGTCGTTCTGAGCGCGTTGCCTTTTCGTCTTTCCTCTCCGCATGTAGCCTTTCCTTTCATTACTCTCCCGCGGTTTGTCCCTGCATGTTGATTGTAATACATACTCTGCTCAAGGATGCAAGTGGTGATGCGATGACGGAGGAAGGGGCGCTACTCTTCAGTGATTCGTCCCTTGTGCCGGGACCAGTGCCGCAGCTGCTGCCGCAATCGTCGCCGCCGTCTTCTTCTTCGGTTCCTCGATGATGACCGAGATCTGGTCCTCGGTGATCTTGCCCCCAAACACATCGACGAGCTTTTTCTCGTTCCGCTCGAGGAGCATCTCTTCGACCTGATTTATCGTGAAAGTTAGTCATCAGTCACCTCCACGATCTAGGCAGACTTGCACTCTCCGTGTGACCGGCGAGCGAAAGTCGAGGAAAGACCGAATAAGTGGCCGCACTCACATCGTCTCCGACATCTCCCTGAATCAGAATCTCGTCCTCCCCCTGCGGCGTCTTACTGACGGTCGCTCCCGCTCCAAACTTGTTGGCAAAGAGCTTGGCGGCCTTCTTCATATCGACGTTGAAGTGGTGCAAGCCGTGCACGGACGTGACGTACTTCTTCTTGCTGCGTTCCATCCGCTTCACGACGACCTTGGCGGACTGCGAGGAGGGTTTTTTTTTTACAACGTGTCAGCAAGGCATACCCAGCGACCACAGCGATACCCGGACTGCTCTTCCAAAGCTAGAGTGAATCGCGGCTAGAATCGAGGGAGAAGCGCTGAAACAACGTACCGACATCTTTGCCTTTTCCTTCTCAGCCTTGGCCTCCTCCTTCTTCTCCTTCTTGGCTAGATCTTTCTCGAGGGCCTTGCGCTGATCGACCGTCAGGTGGGCGAGTTTGTCCTCCAGCGCGCCTGCGAAGAAAGCGTGAGTGGTCTCGAGACCTGGAAGGGGAAGTCAACGGCCGACGTACTCTCGGAGTAGTACTTGGCGAACAAGGCCGGGTGGTTCTCTTCGAGCCAGGACATGCATCTGTACGCCCACAGCTCAGCCGCATCAGTATCCGCGAGCAACGAAAAAGCGCTGCTGTGGTCGGCGACCGATGAGATGTCACCACTGTCGGGACGTACTTTGCCTTCTTGGCTCCAAACTCGCAGTACTCGGGCGGGAAGCTGCACACTGTTGGTTTGGACGGTCAGGTTCAATCGACGAGCGGCGCGTGAGCGGGCCAGCCGTTCTCTCGCGAGAGAGTGATGAAAGGGAACTTGGGGACGAGGAGCTGCTCACCAGCACAGTAGACGGGCTGTTGCGGGACCGCTTTGCCGCCGACGAGGGCGCTCGTGGACGCGACCGGAGCTTCGGTGGACATGATCAGATCGACGAGGGTGAACGGGATGAGGGTAAGCAGAGTGGACGTCGCAATTCGGAGCGAACGACTTTCAAAACATCTCTCGCCCCGCCTAGTCCAGTCCTTCCTTTCCTTAAACAGCTTCCCTGAGCTGCGCGATGCAGTTCCGCCGGCTTCAGCGGCTGAACTCCCTTGCTCTTCTTTCACAAGAACCAATTTTTGCAGACGCGACAGCGATCCATGCAGTCGAGACCCCGGTCTAAAAAAGAGGTTATGCGCGTTACAGTGGCGAGCTGGCAGCCTGTCCGCGACCGATTGGGAAGGGGTGCAACGGCGCCTCGGGAGCAACGTCGCCCACCAGTCGGTGGAGACTCGCTCCGAGTCTCGCCAAAAGTCCGGCCGACATCCCGCGACAAAGACCCGGACGGCGAGCTCGGACGATGAGAGGGGACGTTTTCCTCGCTTGGGGGGGTCAAAGACACCAAAGCAGGGAGGGACGCGGCCGACGCTGTTTCGGATCGTGGCGGCCGAATCACATCGGTCGAGGCGGTCAATTCGTTGCAGGACGCGACCGAGAGCGCCTTGGCGTCGGAGAAAGGGTATGTCGGGACAGTTGGGTATAGGGTCAAAACGAAGGCGGGTATCGGGGGCGTAGGCCGGAAGTCGATCGCGTGCTCAGCCGAGGATGACCTCGTACAGGATGATGCAGATATTGATCGGAATCAGGGGGACTGTCCGGGAAGGAGTCGGTAAGCATATACTCTGTAACAGCGCGGACACGGTGGAGAGATATTCGACGCACTGCGCATCAAGGTCCGGATCGCGTCGACGAGCTGGATCGCGCGCATCTTGACTCCGGGGTCGCCCCCTCCTCCTCCCGCGAGCCCTTGTATCGGCATCCCGTACGCGTCAAACCCACCGTACGCCGACTGCTGTTGCTGCATCTGTTGCTGCTGCTGCTGCTGTTGGTACTGCGAGGTGGTCAAGCCGAGCGGGACGAGGAAGCGCTCCTTGTTGAGGACGGCGACGGCATTGACCATCAAGAGGGCAAAGTAGGTGACTCGGCCGAAGCCGAAAAAGACCATCGACATGGCGGCGGAGATTTCTTTTTGGCTTTTTGTCGAGGGGGCAGAGTCCGGGTTCGCGAGAAGGACGGAGCAGTTGGCGTGACTGCGGGGCCATTAAGGGGTTCAGAGTAAGTCACGGCGGTACGACCAGCGGATAGTTGCCCGTCACGAGCTCGACTCTAGCCGTACACGCCCTCCAGGCCAGGCGGGGTTGCCAGAGGAGCGTTGGCGACGCCTGAGAGCGAGGTGGAGCTCTCTCGGCAGCAGCGGCGACGATGAGACCAAGGCTTACGTGGAGTCGGGGTTCGTTCTCGAGGCAGACAAGCGCTCCTTTACGCGATCCGAAGCTTGTTCGAGGCGGCGTTTGGGAGGAGAGAGCCAACGTGTGACGGTGCACCAGGCAGTCGAGTCGACTCTGCCCGTAAATCTACACACCACTCGAAGCGCGGTCGGTTCCAAGTCAGACCCTGTATGAAGCGATAGTACACCATTCTGGATACTTGGCGCTACTTTCAGTGACGTATTCGGGCATCTCCAAAAACCAGAGCCGAGATCTCATCTCGAACAAGAGTTGCGGCGATACGGCTAAGACTCTTTGACACACACCGGAGCCTGCGACCGTACTCGGGCAGACAGAGAGGGGCAGTCAGTGGCGATGCTACCGCCGCTGAGCCGACTCATGCTCGTCGACGGCGCGTACGGCGAGCAGCTGGCGGCGAGTGAGGCACCTCGGATAACAACAACCTTGCTCGTCCGCGTCGGCGCAGTCATAGCCTTGATCGGTGAGCACTCATCTGTATCCCTCAAGGATGCCCATCCTGCCCTCCACCGGTCCAACAGAGCGATGTGGGACCGTCGGCGAGTGGCTCCAGGCACGATCACGCGCATCGGAGGCGCTTGGCCTGCGTCGGCGCAACGTTCCTTCGCAGAGGGTGCAAGCCCGAACTGGAACAGGGACCATCGAGGATGTGGCAATTGAGACCTGGACCGCCGAGCCATTTCATGCTGACACCGCCGTCCCAATCTATGCAACAGCTGCACTCGTCGTCTTCGTCTCGCGCAGGATCCTGTTCCCGCACCAGAAACGCGCCCCGACTCTCACCGAGATCAACACTCGCTTGAACCGAAACGAGAACGGCGGGACCGGCGTCGTCTTCCGGAAATGGCGAAGCCGCCTCTTTCCTCCGCCCGTCTTTGGCGACGAGGACGAACTCGCAGAGGCCGAACGCGAAGCCGAACTCGAACAAGCCGAAGCGGCTGCCGCCCGCAACAAGGAATCCCAGCCGAACGGCGACGCCGCCGCGAGAGACAAGTGGTCCTACAGGAGCAAACCAGTTCCCGAAGGGCTGCGGAGTTGCCTCCGAAAACAACACGCCGGAGTAGACGCCACCGCTTCGCCCGATGCCTCTGCGCCGCATAGCACAGACTCCACACGCCCGGTCACACCTGATACCACAGCTTCGCCTCGATCAGCCGGTATCACTCCGCCGCCCGCGAAGCGGGTCCGGATCGTCGAACCCGAACTCGAAGAGCTCGAACTGCTCCGCGAGCTATGGTCCAGCCCCGAGATGCAGGCCATGACGGGCAGCAGCGGGATCGGCGGGTTCCGACGCACGCGCGACTTCTACTCGAGAAGTCAAGGCGGGTCAGCCGTCGTGAAACGACCGGGAGCGAGTGCTGGCGGAGCGGCGGCAACGGTGGCCGAGTCGGGCAGCTTGATCCCTGCCACCAAATCAGACGACGACGAGGGCGTGCCTGTCGTGGCCGGACCGCTATCATCTTCAAAAGTCAAGTCGGTCCAACGACTCCGAGATTCCGTCCAATCGACGGCTTCCCCCCACCTCGCGCGGCCAAATTCCCTTTCGCCCGCTCCGATACATCGGAGACATCGCACTCTGTCACCCACTTCCGCTTCAGCCGCCGCGGGAGGACGATCCGGTTCGCCGGCTTTTATTGTTGGATCGCAATCGAGCGCGGCCAAGGCTTCCCCCAACCGGAGGAGAGCTCTGAGCCCAGGCGTCGCGAGCACAAGCGGTGCCAGGAGTGGTTCACCTGGTGGTGCTGCTATGGACGTGACCGGCCCGCGGTGGATCAAGGTGCGACATCTCGCTGCGGGACCGAGAAATCCCCAAGACTCGACCTCGGACTCGGCTGCAGGTGCCGCCGACTCGAGCGAGCACGAAACGACGGATGACGACGCCAGCGCAGACGAGGTGTCTGATCGGCTCGTTCCCGACGCAGCAGCAGCAGCAGCCGCGACAAATGGCACGGCAACTCCTCCGTCTTCGAGCCTTTCGTCCGTGCTGCATACTTTGACCGGAATGGACGCCCTCGCCAGCGCGCTTGACGCTCCCTCGTCCGATGTGGAAACCGAAGGCGTTGTCGTCACATACAGTGACGATGGGCAGCGCATCGAGGTGCCGATCCCTTCTCCTGCCACTTCCGTCCTGAGCGGGGGCGAGTCGCCGCAAGAGTCGCCGACTCCCGGTCCGCATCACCACCGCCCCCTTCCGACAAAGAGCGCAGTGGCAGTACATATTACGCCGTCTTCGCCACCCCCGCGGGCAGCAACGCCTTTACCGCCGCTGTCGGACGAGGCGCCTGAATCTCCGACTTCGCCTTCTCCGCTCAAGAACGGCGTCTCGGCGGCGACGGCGGCGACGGAGGAAGCAAGCACCCTCGCGAGCAAGAATGACGGATCAGTCAGCCAATCCGACACGACACGGACCGCCTCATCCACGACTTCCGCCGCATCCGAATCCTCGGCCCTCTCACCTTCGCCCTGCGTCGCTGCGCAGGATCGTCGGCTCAGCTTGCGAGTTCAACAGACCCTGCGCGACAAGCGCCAAAAGCGGCATGGATCGCCCGTCTCGATCGGCAGTCACGGGAGCAGCGAGACCGTCACTTCTTCGCCACCTGTACCTCTGAGCGCTTGAGCATTGAATCTCCTCCAAACAGACCCTTTCCCATCATGTTTCATCTTCCCTCTTCCTGTGTGTACTGTTGTACTCGCCTCAATTCCTGGTCCGTGCCCCCACTGCTGATTCCTTTCCCAGCCGCGAGGATCTCTTAGACATTGCAAAAAGAGACTATACAATGCAAGCGTAATGACAGGGACCGCACTCGAAAGATGCGCGAATTCACCACACGCCGCCAGTCCTGCTCGCTGGCCCGTACCCTTGGACCCAGAACTTTGGCGAATCGATCTCGGCAATGTGACCATCTCCCGGGGTCACTGCGCTGCTCGCACCGCTGCTCCACTTGACCCCGGCGGCCCAGCAAGCTTGCTGAATCGCCCAGGTGTTGGTAGAACGGGACCAACCGTGCTCGGATCCGCCGACCGTGTTGAGAATGGCGAGGCGGGAGATGGTCGAGTTCGGGTCGCGAAGGCGCGAAGGGAGCGGTCCGAGCGAGGTCAGGAACGGTAACAAGGCGGGAGGAGTCAGGAGCGGACAGGCGCGGATTGTCAAGGCGCGGACGGTGGAAGGGAGGCGCGCGGGAAGCTGCTTCGTGGACATGCTCGATGGGCGACTCGCGTCCGCATTCGCCTCGAACAGCGCCGGGGTCAGGACGGTCCCTCCGACATCGAGGACTTGAAGGTGCTCGAGTTGCGCGACAAAATCGTCGAGGACATGCGGCGGCGGTCGAGTCTTGCCCGTAACTCGACGACTCATCGATCCACTCTGTGGCGCGGTCGACGAGTTGCCAGACTGCATCGCGAAGGAAGCTTCACCACCGACGAGGAGCGGATAGTTGTAGAGTGAGACCTTGAGCGACACGACGCTGTCTTTGATGAGGTTGACCACTGTAGAGAGGGCTTCGACCGTCGGTGTATGCGAGAACCCGAGCTCGCGAAGCTGTCGAGCCCGCGCCGAGGTGTACCGATCTTCGACCGCCAAGCGACGGAGTATTTTCGGTCGACAATGACGCAAAAGAGCTTCGAGATCCGCACGCGAGAACGAGCACTCGACCAGTTCGAGGCGTTCGAGCGGCAAGAGGCGCGACGACCTCGTCCGCGTCGGCAGCGG
Organism: Rhodotorula mucilaginosa; assembly: GCA_034406715.1. Lineage (NCBI taxonomy): Eukaryota > Fungi > Basidiomycota > Microbotryomycetes > Sporidiobolales > Sporidiobolaceae > Rhodotorula > Rhodotorula mucilaginosa. The sequence continues at coordinate 830,054 of CP137865.1, forward strand.
GCGCGCGACCAACCCGAGCGAGGTCTTTGTCGGAGAGAAATCGAGCTTGTCCGTCTCTTCGTCGTCGAGCGCAGAGGCGTACCCTTTGAGGGCGAGCCTGCGCAAACCGGTCAGGGCGAGAAGCGCATCTCGCAAGGCCACCGCTTTGAGGGGTTCGGCGTCGTCGGAAGCGCGCAGGGTGAGACTCGCGACGGTCGAGAGGCGCAACTGATGGAGGCGGTGAATGGAAGACGTTGTCCCGGCGGACGAGGCGGCGAACAAGGTGGCCGGTGGGATCCCGACGATTTCGAGGCTGAGGAGGAAAGCGCAGCTCTGGAATACGGAGCGGAGCTGATCCGCGTACGTCGGCGGCGGGATCGCCTTCTTCTTCTTCTTCACCGACCTGGTAGGCGAGTCGGAGGCGGTAGTCTCGTCGGTAGAAGACGGCGTCGCGGGTCGACTCTGCGAATCGGCTTCGCTGTCGGGTTCGCGACCGCTGCCGGGTTGACCGACTTTCACGGGAGCGTCCACGACCTGCTCGAGATCTTTCGCTGAAGTCGCTGGAAACTCGATGACGAGGTGACGGACGTGCGTGGCGAGTTCCGGATTGAGAGTGAAAGCGCGGTGCAGAGCCGAGATGCGCGAGAGGTGTGCGATCCGCATCGATCGGTAGCAGAGATAGCGGGCGAGCTGTGGGTGTGGGAGTATTTTCGTATCAGTAAGAGTGACAGTGCGATATTTTGGAGTGCTCCGACGTGAGACGCACCGGAAGCCAACGCTTGCAGACGCGAGCGATCCGGAGCGGCGGAGAGGACCATTCGGGGAAGCCGGGAACGCGAGTCGGACGCGCTCGGTGCCCAAGCTGATCATCCACTGTAAATCCAGAAAGAGAGAGTTGTACTGTTTGCTCAGTCGCTGGCGCGTGCGCGAGCAGTTGCTACTGCGTGTAGACTCACAGAAACCGAAAATGCGCAGCAGGATCTCGTCCGGCAGGTCGTTGATGCGCGTCGGAGCCTTGACCGGAGCTTTGAGGCTGTGCGCAGAGGCAAAGAATTTTGACGTGAAGGTGGGTGGTGCAGCCTGTGCGGCAGCGATCTCGTCGAGTTCTTTGGCGAGCGCGGTCAGGTTGAAGGTATCAGACCGAGTCACGTCTGTCGTTGTATCGTTCCCTCCCTCTGCCTTCCCCGTGGTGGAAGAAGCGCCCAGCTCTGCGCCAGCTTGATCGGGACTAATCGTGGACGATCCGGCCGCGGTAGGAGCACGGGCGGGGGCCGCAGGACCCCCGAGATTGAGTCGCCGAGTCCACGGCTTTGACCCGGCCGGCGACCTCTTTGCGCTTGTTCGCGGCGACACGGGCAGCCTCCTTCGCGGGAGTGGCGAAGTCGGCGACGAGGGACCGGGTTCCGGGGTCTTTGGCGGAGGCGAGGGCGAGTAGAAGAGCGGTCGAGGCGATGGGGCGGCCGGCGGACTCGAAGCCATGTCGAGCTCCCTTTTTGACCACCGTTCGGGAGGGTTTTCGCTGAGATGTGAGTCTGGATTGTCTGCACATGAGGGGTATCAGCGCGTCGATCCTTGGCCATGATGCCAGTTTCTGCTCGACAGATCCGAGCAAATTGAGCAAGTCCCGGTGGAAGGACCTCAACGCACCTTGCTGGTCGGTACGGTCAGGGACGTCTGATCCAGGTCACCTTCCTTCTCGTCTGCCAACAGTCGTTCGAATCTTTGGCGGTCTTGAGCAAGCGAGCGTCGTCGAAGCGTCGAGTGGGGCCGCGGGAGGAGAGAGGCGGACGAAGGGGTCCGACCGCCCTCTGCGCGGCGAGCAAAAGCCGGAAGCTGGCGCGATAGCTTTCAAATAGCCGTGCTGAGCTCTCGCAGTCACTCCAGAGGCGTTCTTGGGGCGGTGTAGGCGAGAGAGAAGCAGGTCGTCCAAATCACGCGCGACTCTTGGACTCGAGCCACTCGCCGTCCACACTGCCGATCCAAGGGCAAGGGCAGGGCAGAGACAGAGAACCTTGCAGTCAGGGCATGCGGACAGGCAGCGCGGACCCGATCGTGGTCCAAATCCCGCCAGAGACGAGCCCGTTGATGCTGCCCACTCAGGGTCACCGCCGAGGCGTCTACTCGCACCACCACGCAGACAGGGACCGCGGGGGCGAGGACGAGGAGGACTACCAGCTCGAACCCAACTACCGCAGCAGCGACCTCGTCGACGCAGACGACCTCGAGTTCGTCGCACCCGGCCAGTGGGACGGCCTCGGCGACCCGAACCTCGGCGGCCACAGACACGACGGCCAGTACAGCGCATTCGGCGACGACGACGACGATGACGTGCCAGACTTTGACATGATGGACGACGACCACGACGTCGAGGACTGGACCCTCGAGGACGGCCATGTCGACGGCGTCCCTTGCTGCAACGTTCGCCTCGATGCAAAGTGAGCACCGCCAGAGAGATGGCCCCCAGAGTAATTGCCAACTCATGAGAAATCCTCTCCGCCCGCAGAATGTACCAGCAGCCGGCGTTCCTCGACCAGCTCATGGTCCTCCTCCGAGACGAACTCGCAACTCCCGGCTGGGCCACTCTCCCGCGCAATCTGCCCTCGACCGTCATCCAGGTCCAGCGCATCTCGGGAGCCCTCACCAACGCCGTCTTCTTTGTCTCGATCCCCGACGTCAAGGTCGAGCTCGCCGTCGAAGAGACCGTCGCATCTCCGCAGAGCTACTTTGACCAGATCGGGTCCGACCCGGACCAGGACAACGACGCCGACGTTTCGCCTCGCGCTCTCCCCGCGACCGTCTTCAGTGAACTCGAACGTGGCCGCGCCGCAGCTTCGACCCCGAGACCGCGCGAGGCCAGACTCGAACCGGCCGCCGCCGCCGACAGCTCGACTCACTCGACTCCGCAGGTGGTCAAGATCAGCCTGCCCGGGTCGATGCCGGACGAGCCCGCTCCCGACGCCGACTCGGGCGAGTCCTCTCCCGCCGAGACGGCCTCGCCGAGCGGCGGTGCCGCGGGGTCGAGCCGAGTCCGCATCGAGTCGACCACCTTGTCGGCGCCGACCATCCTCCTGCGCGTGTACGGCCCCCAGTCGGGCTCGCTCATCTCGCGACGGACCGAGCTCCACATCCTGCACACGCTCTCGTCGCAGTACGGGATCGGGGCGCACGTCCTCGGCACTTTTGCCAACGGCCGCGTCGAGGAGTACTTTCACTCGCGCGCGCTCGTCAAGGAAGAGATGCGCGACCCGCGCGTCAGTCGCTGGATCGGGCGTCGCATGCGCGAACTGCATTCCGTCGACCTGCAGCAGATCATCCCGCCGCCGACCGAGGAAGAGATGGCTCGCGACGAAGAGAAGCGTCGTCGCACTCGCGAGAAGCATGCCGCGGCGGGAGGCGCAGGTGCTGCACGTCCCGGTCCGGACCCGTTGGTCCATACACGACATAGCAGAGAAGGGTCTGCATCGGCAAAGAGTCCGATGAGCACTGCGAGCGCCTACTCGACCTCTTCGGCCTCTTCCGTCTTTTCGTTCGGCACCACCTCGTCTTCCTCATCCGTCTACTCCAACTCGAGCGTGACTTCGAACGCGACCATCAACTCGGGATCAGCTCGTTCTCTGTACGGCAGTGCGCCCACGTCCCTGCACTCGTCGCCGGATCTCCTGCCGAGGCGGACCCCGTCCGAAGTCTCGGTCGGCGATCGGAAACGACCGCGGCAACGCGGAGCGAGTTCGCGCGGACGGCAGTGGCGCGCGTCCGACAAGCTCTGCGTCTGGGAGAACATCACGTGCTGGACCCGACAAGCCAAGAACGTCTTGCGCGAACTGGACGAGTTGGCGCAACTGCCCGGGTTTGTTAAACTGTTCTCGACCGCCTCGAGCGCGTCGACGCCGTCCGGCCCGGGTGGTCCCACCACCGCTACCACCACGACGGTGACGGCGGAGGGCGAGGCCGAGCACGTCACTCCGCTCGCGTCCCCGGCGCGAACGTTTGCGATCCGCTCGATGCTCAACATCCCCTTGTTCGAGCAGCAGGTGCGACTGTACCGCCAGTACGTGCACCGCGCCGAACGCGCGATCGGCAAATCGAAGCGCGTCTTTGCGCACAACGATACCCAGTACGGCAACCTCTTGTTGGTGACGCCGACGCACGGCACGCCCGAAGAGGAGGAAGAGATCGAGCGGACGGCAAGGCGGGAAGGGGGCGCGCACCGCCGGATCGTCGTAATCGATTTCGAGTATGCGGGAGCGAACCCGCGCGGCTTCGACATCGGTGAGTCGCCCCTCGCCTTCTGTGCACGTCTTATGCGCCGTCGCTGACTGGACTTTGCGTGCGCCATGACGGACAGCCAATCACTTTTGCGAGTGGCAAGCCGATTACCACCACCCTTCGCTGTCGCACTCGCTCTCGTCTCACCAGCCGTACCCGACCGCGAGCGAAAAGGCGCGCTTTCTGCGCGCCTATGTCGGCTGCGACCAAGGGTACGACGGCCCTGCGCCCATCGATCCGGCCGGTCAGGCCGCCGCGACCGAAGACGTCCGCGTCAAGCGCCTGCTCGACGAGATCCGGATCTGGGAACCGAGCAGCCACGCCATGTGGGCCGTGTGGGGCATCGTCCAAGCCAAGGACGACTTGCTCGCTCGGATCCGGACCTGGAAAGAGCGTGCGTCGGCGCGCGACTCTCGCTCGGCGACTCCGGGCAGTGGGCCCGCGTCGCCGGCGTGGCCGCCCTCGGCGGTGTCGCCCCCGCTCGGACCGACGACCCCGACGGCGGCTTCGCCTCCACCTCTCCCACCTGCTGGAGATGCCGGGAGCTTGGTCGACTCGATCAAAGAGCTCGGACTCGGAGAGAAGGAGGTCGAGGAGCTCGCCGACCTGGACGAGCTCGAAGAAGTCGGAGAGGTGTTTGACTACCTGAGCTATGCCGCCGAACGGATGGGCATGTTCCGCCGCGAACTTGCCGAGCTCGGCGTCATCTAGACGGATCTCTTGCTGTGCACGTATTCAAAGAGGAACTTTTCGTTATAGACTTTTTGTTAATGGAATTCAATTCTTGGACGCACGTGACCGGAAGGGCGCAGAAAGGCAAGTGCTCGTTCAACACTTTGCCCGCGCACCGCATACGACTGGATATCCGCGAGTCAACAGCTGATATCTACTGCGCCCATTTGACGCGTAGCAGCGCCCAGTCCGAACCGCTGCCCTGCCGACGAGTACCGCGGGCCCTCTTCGCGTTCAGCCAACATCCACCCAAGTCGACCACCAGCGAGCATACCGCCATGCCGGGGCGCGTCAGACGCGCAGAAGCCGCGCAGGATGACACGCTCGACACGCTCGCCGAGGCGCTAGACCAGCATTTGCCCGCCGTGTTCACCGCCGCGCAACACACCACCGCCTCTCATCGCAAGCACATCAACACGCTCCACGCCGTCTTCCTCCGCTGCGCCAAGGTCACGACCCTCAGCTCAGATGGTCGGTACACTCGTCTGTCGGGCGAGAAGGCGTTTGGCGAAAAGTTTCGCGAGATGGTCACGTTCCCGCTCGGCGTCAAGAAGGGGACGGATCAGGCAGACCGGGTCATCAAGTTTATCGCGGGCTTTGTTGGGTTCGCGATCGAATACGGCGAGTCTACTAGATCCGACTCGTTAGCTCGGCGCAGATGCTGATCGACCCGGTCCCGAACAGACTTCAAACAGCGCGAAGCCGCCGGAGACGCCGAGGACGACGACGACGCCGACGATGGTCCGGCATCTCGCCTGGTCGCGCAGCTTCTTGCCTTCTTGCTGCGAGGGTTCCAAGCCAAGAACAAGATTGCGAGGTACCGCTGCGTCCAGCTGGTGGCCCTCATGATCAACAGCCTGGGCGAGATCGAGTGCGTTTCGAAACTTGTTGGCCATTGTCAAAGGAATCTCGCCAGCTGAACCGTCTCCTCCCCTGCAGCGACGAGTCATACAAGACGCTCAAGGCTGCACTGCTCGAGCGCGTGCGCGACAAGGAGGCCTCGGTTCGACAACACGCCGTCGTTGCCCTGTCGAAACTGCAGGATGCGGACGAGGATGTCGAAGACAGCGATTCCGAGGAGGACGACAGCGACGGCGGCGTCGCGAAAGATGCCAAGCGGAGCGTCACCGAGGTGCTCGTTGACGTGCTCAACCATGACCCGGCTGCGTGAGTCCGATCGCGCCTGATCGCATTCCCGCGTTCGCTCACCCGCGCCCTCCCTGCAGCGAGGTTCGCCGAGCTGCGCTCTTCAACCTGATACCGTCTCCGGAAACTCTTCCCTCCTTGCTTCGCCGCACCCTGGACATCGACACGACGAACCGACGACTCGCGTTCGCCCACGTTCTCGCCGAGATCCCGCCAAAGTCGCTCACGCTCAAGCAGCGCCAGACTGTGCTCGGCCGGGGATTGCGAGACCGAGAAGAGGCGGTCCGCAAGGCTGCCAAGAAGCTTGTGGCGAAATGGGCCGAGCAACTCGACCGCGGCGGGAACGACCCCGAAGGCTTGTTCGAAGCCTTCATCGGTCTCTTGGATGTCCACTCGGCCGAAGGCAAGACCGTTGCGGAAAAGGCGTTGGAAGCGCTTTTCGAAGTGCGGCCGGATCTGATCGAAGGGATCGAGCTGACAGGTGCGGCATGGCGTCGGGGAAACCGTTGACCGAGGCTGGTCACTGACCAGCACATGCTTCAGACGACTTTTACCAAACCCTGACGCCTTCGACTGCGTTCCTGATCCGAACCTACCTCGACTACCTGCGGAACAACGAGTCGAACCTCTTGAGCGACGTCGAGCCAGTCGTGACGGCCCTGGCTTTCTACTTGCAGTCGGCCTGGACGCAGCTTGTTGTCGCCCTCGAGGCAGAGGAACGCGACGAGGACCAGGAGTTACAACAGCAGTTCATCGTCGGCGAGCTGGTTGGGATCGCCGTGAACCTCGATTATGGAGACGAAATCGGCAGGCGCAAGATGTTTGAGCTCATGCGTATGCCTTTTCCCGTGATCATCCGCTTTTCTCGCTCGCTGATGCAAGTCCATCGTGCAGGTGAAATGCTCCAGCACTCGCTTCTTCCGCCTGTGCTCATTCCGATGTGTCTCGACGTCCTACTCAAAGGCACATCGGAGCGAGATTTCATGCGGATCGTCGTCGAGATCGTCCAGTCCTTGCGCCGCGAGTCGCACCTCGTGACGAGCGACTCTGAACTCGGCGAACAGGACGAAGACGACGAGTCCGACAAGGAGGAAGAGGATGAGGCCGCCGAGTCGGAAACCGACCTCAGCGAGGAAGATGCTGAAGTTCGCGCGAGGCGGCGAGCCAAGGGGAAGGGCAAGGCGAGGCGGAAGAGTGCGGTGCAGACCCCTCAACAGGCCGCGCGGCGAAAGGATCTCGACCTTCGCTGCCTCTTTGTCGGCAAGGCCCTGCTCGAGCGGGTTATGAGCGTGCGTGCGACCTGCTGCAAGCGTCAGCCGGAGCTGTTCCTGACCATTTCGCCGTCGACAGGCTCTCCAAGAGAATTCGATGCTGCACGGCCTGGTTGCCGAACTGATTGTGCCCGCGGTCAAGACCAAGGACTTTGACGTCCGGGCACAGGGCCTCATCTGCCTCGGGCTCTGCTGCCTGCTGGACAAGGTGACGCGGCTCGAGCGTATGCCTCGGCTTGTGCGCTTTGCTGACGTCTCTGCGGTATACAGTCCATGGCGCTCGACTCCTTCCAGCTGCTTGCTCGCCAGAGCGAGTCGACCGAAGGAGAACTGCAAGTCAAGGTCCTGCAGACGCTCTTTGACCTGATCGTCCTGCACGGCGTCAACTTTGGCGAAGAGCGAGGTTTCGGCGTACGTCTGCACGCGAAGCACCCTTGCTTTGTGTCCGCTCGATCTGACTCGTCAACGGTCTACAGTCCAACCTTATCATCGGCTTCCTCGGCAGCGCTCTCGATCAGGAGGACCCGATGGCGGCAGCGACCGTCGTCGTCGGGATTGCAAAGCTGCTGCTTTCCGGCATGGTCAACGACGAGGAGGTGCGTTTTCGGTCGTCTCCCGTGTCGAGCACACGCGCGTTGCTCACACTTGCTGACGCGTGCTCCTCTCGACAGATCCTCGGTCGACTCGTCCTGCTCTACTTTGCGAGCGAGACGGCCGACAACCCCGAATTGCGCCAATGCCTGTCGTACTTTTTCCCAGTTTATTGCTACTCGAACCCGCAAAACCAGCGACGCATCGCGAGTGTACGTACGGGCCTACGAGCGAGCTGCAGGGAGTCGCTATGCTGACTCTTCGAAGCTCGACAGGTCATGGTCAAGACGCTCGACGTCCTTCGATCGGTTTACGACGACCTGAAGGACAAGTCGACGATGGTCACGCCGTTGCAGATTGGATCTCAGCTCATCGACTGGACTGATCCGCAGAAAGTGATGTGAGTGGACAGCGGTGAGATCGACATGCCGGCCGCAAGTCTTGCTCACTTTCTACCGGATTTTTCCGCTCGCAGCGACTCGGAAGGGATCGAGCCCGACGAGACTGTACAGGTTGACTTGGCCATCAGGATGCTCAAAGCTCTGTACCGGGCGGAAGAGAGTGCGTCTGCGCGCCCTTGATTTGCGTTCGCAGCGGAGCGAAGCTGACTTTGGCGTTTGCTCGCACAGAGGAACCTCGCAAGCTGTGGTGCCAACTGCTGCCGAAACTGTACATCCCCGAAGAGACCGACGACGCCAAGGTCCGAGCCTTGCTTGTCCTGGTCGAGGCACTCAAAGAGGTGAGTTCCGTGCGCCGCCGAGACCGGAAGTACCCAAGCGTGCATGGCTGATGAGGCTCTCGTTTGCCAGAACCGGCCCATCGGCGATACCGTTTCGCGCAACGCCTTGAACCGCTTTGCGACTGCGGTGCACAAGACTTTTGACGAGCGATTGGAGAACCTCGAGGACGAGGCGCGCGCGGCGGTCGACCAGAGCGACGAAGTCAAGGCGATCCGGGATTGGGTCCGCAAGGTCGAGCGCGAGGAAGACGGCGAGAGCGAGAGCGAGGACGACGACGACGAGGAGGAGGACGACGACGACCGTGAAGAGGACGAGGACGAGGACGCGGACGACTCGGCGGCGGAATAACACGACTCCTCACTGTTTGCTTTCATTTCGACTTTCGCCCCTTCCGCCGGCCGGCGGTCTGCACCCTTTACTCTGCAGCACCGACCTCGATGTTGCTCTCTCTCCGACGTGATCTTTCTGCCTGTGTTGACCGAGTCTTTGCGCCATGCATTTTAGTTGGCTTGGCGAGAATGCAACGAGGGGAACGCGTCCTGCGCGACTTCCGAAAGAATGTTCGGAGGAGTGCAACTTTGGAGTTCCACGAGAGTGAGATGGATACAGGAGAGATTGCAGGGATAGGAGCGGGTCTAGAGACATGGGTGGCGCGATCGAGAGAGGGAAAGGGGCGGAGATTGTATGCGAACGAGAGGCGCGCGCGCCGAGAGAGAGCCACGCAACGCGTCTCGCCGTCGATTCGAGAGCTCTCCTCTCGCCGGACTCTCGACACCGCGCACAGGCTCGTTCCACAGCACGAGCTCGACGCGCAGTCTCAGCTGAGCGTACACGCCGAGTCCGCGCACGCCGCACCGCTGCGACTAGCCCGCCGCTCGTTCGTTCGTGTCCTTCGCCGAGCACATCGTCGCTCGTCCCTCTCTTGTCTCTCGGCAGCACATTCCCACACCGCAGCCGCCCAGAGCGAGTCACCAGGCGCGCATAGCTTACAGCGCGTGCCGCGAAACCATGGCCTACCAGCCGCAGCAAGGTCCGCCGCAGGGCGACGGCCGCGACCAGCAGCCTTCGAACCCGTTTGGCAGCCAACAAGGGCACGGCGCGATCCCGCCGCCGTCGCAACCGGCGGGGAGCTACCCGTACGGATCGACCGAGTCTGAAGAGTTTCGCGAGACCTATGCCAGCGAGGAGGACGCGCGTCGAGGTGAGCACGCTTCCCCTTGAACCCACTCTGCTCCTCCACCCCGCGACGATCGGATTCCCCGCGTAACTTCGACTCGGTCGGAGGGACCGTATCACGGCGCGTTCTAGACAGACTGCTGACGAAGGACTACGCTGATTTCTTTGTCTTCTGCAGGCGATTCCCAAGAGGGGTTCTACGGCGGAGGAGGCTACGGCGGAACCCAGGGAGCGCCGTTCCAAGGTCGCGCAGACTCTCCGATGGGCTTTAGCGACTACGAATCGTCGGCAGGCAACCACGGCGGCGGTGCTTTCACCCGCCTCCGCGAGCCGTACCCGGCGTGGTCCAACGAGTCGCAGATCCCGCTCAGTAAAGAAGAGATCGAGGACGTCTTCATCGACCTCGCCAACAAGTTCGGCTTCCAGCGCGACTCGATGCGCAACATGTACGATCACCTCATGATCCAGCTCGACTCGCGCGCGTCCCGCATGGCCCCGAACCAGGCCCTGTTGACCCTCCACGCCGACTACATCGGCGGCGAGCACGCCAACTACCGCAAGTGGTACTTTGCCGCTCAGCTCGACCTCGACGACGCGATCGGACAGGCCAACAACGGCGTTGCTCGGCTCGCGCGCAAAGCTTCCCGCAAGGCCGGCGTCAAGGCGGCGACCCCGGCGTCGGTCAAGACGCTCGATTCGGCCCGGCAGCGGTGGCAGCAGGCCATGTTCCAGATGTCGGCGTACGACCGCGTCCGGCAACTTGCGCTGTACCTCCTCTGTTGGGGCGAGGCCGCGCAGGTCCGGTTCGTGCCCGAGTGCTTGTGCTTCATCTTCAAGTGCGCGGACGACTACTACCGGTCGCCCGAGTGCCAGAACCGCACCGAGGCGGTCCCGGAAGGGCTCTACCTCCGCGCGGTCGTCCGACCCTTGTACCGGTTCATCCGAGACCAGGGCTACGAGATCGTCGACGGTGCTTTCGTCCGCCGCGAACGCGACCACGAGGACATCATCGGTTACGACGACATCAACCAGCTCTTCTGGTACCCCGAGGGCATCTCTCGCATCGTTCTCGCCGACAAGACGCGCCTCGTCGATGTCCCCGCGAGTCAGCGCTTCATGAAGTTTGACAAGATCGAGTGGCACCGCGCCTTCTTCAAGACGTATTACGAACGCCGGTCGTTCCTCCACCTCCTCGTCAACTTTAACCGCATCTGGGTCCTTCACATCGCCATCTACTGGATGTACACCGTGAGTTGTGACATCTTCAGGAATCAGTATAGCGACGTTCAGACTGACTGACGATGATTCGCTCTACGCAGGCCTACAACTCGAGCAAAATCTACACACCCTCGGGCCAGGACAAGCCGAGCCCGGCCGTGCAGTGGTCGGTTGTCGCGCTCGGCGGAGGCGTCGCGTCGCTGATCCAGCTCGCCGCGACCATCGTCGAGTACACTTACGTGCCCACGACATGGAACAACACTTCGCACCTCATCCGTCGCATGATCGTCCTCCTCATCTGTCTCGCCCTCACGGTCGCGCCGACCATCTACATCGCCGGCTTCAACCCGGACTCGACCGTCTCGCACATCATCGGCATCGTCCAGTTTGGCCTCGCCGTCTTGTTCGTCGTGACGTTTGCCATCATCCCGTCCGGCCGCCTGTTTGGCGACCGCGTCGCCGGCAAGTCGCGCAAGTACCTCGCCTCGCAGACCTTCACGGCCTCGTACCCGAAGCTGTCGATCCGCCAACGCCTCGCGTCGATCGGCCTCTGGCTCCTCATCTTCGGCTGCAAGCTCACCGAGTCGTACTTCTTCTTGACGCTCTCGTTCGAGAACCCCGTCCGCGTCATGGTCGGCATGCGGGTCCAGAACTGCAACGACAAGATCTTCGGCAACACGCTGTGCCAGTACCAGCCGGCGTTCACCCTCGCCATCATGTTCTGCATGGACCTCTGCCTCTTCTTCCTCGACACCTTCCTGTGGTATGTCATCTGGAACACGGGTGAGTCCTGCATCTCCGTTACGCGCTCGTGCAGTTGTCGAAACCGTGACGCTGACCGGCGGTCTCGCATGGCAGTCTACTCGATCACGCGCTCGTTCTCGATCGGTCTCTCCATTTGGACCCCTTGGAAGGGTGAGTCGCTCATCCGGAGCCTCAGTCTCGCCACAGGCAGTCTCGCTGACTTCCTTCCCTCCCTTACAGACATCTTTGAGCGTCTGCCGAAGCGCATCTACGCCAAGATCCTGGCGACGCACGACATGGAGATCAAGTACAAGCCGAAAGTCCTCGTCTCGCAGATCTGGAACGCCATCATCATCTCGATGTACCGCGAGCACTTGCTCTCGATCGACCACGTCCAGCGCCTGCTGTACCACCAGGTCCCGTCGGAGCAGGACGGCAAGCGCACTCTCCGCGCGCCGATGTTCTTCATCTCGCAAGGCGAAAAGGTTAGTCGCTCACCTTCCTCGGCGTCTTACCGCGCGCGACCCGTATGTTGACTTTTGTTTGGGCGCGGACAGAACGTCAAGCAAGAGTTCTTCCCTGCCGGATCAGAGGCGGCTCGCCGGATCTCGTTCTTCGCCCAGTCGTTGACCACCGCCATGCCCGAGCCCCTCGGCGTCGACGCCATGCCGACCTTCACCGTCCTCACCCCCCATTATTCCGAGAAGATCCTGCTCTCGCTCCGCGAGATCATCCGCGAGGAGGACCAGAACACGCGCGTCACGCTCCTCGAGTACCTCAAGCAACTGCACCCGATCGAGTGGGAGAACTTTGTCCGCGACACGAAGATTCTCGCCGAAGAGTCGGCCGACGTCCTCGACGAAAAGACCGACAAAAAGACCGACGACATCCCCTTCTACACGATCGGGTTTAAGTCGGCCGCGCCCGAGTACACCCTCCGTACCCGGATCTGGGCGTCGCTCCGCGCGCAGACGCTGTACCGCACCGTCTCTGGCTTCATGAACTACTCGAAGGCGATCAAGCTCATGTACCGCGTCGAGAACCCCGAGGTCGTCCAGCTCTTTGGCGGCAACACGGAACGGCTCGAGCGCGAGCTCGAACGCATGGCCCGTCGCAAGTTCCGCTTCGTCGTCTCGATGCAGCGCTACTCCAAGTTCAGCAAGGAGGAGATCGAGAACACCGAGTTCTTGCTCCGCGCGTACCCGGACCTTCAGATCGCCTACCTCGACGAGGAGCGTCCCCGGAAGGAGGGCGGCGAGCCGCGCATCTTTTCGGCCCTCATCGACGGCTACTCCGAGATCCTCCCGAACGGCCGACGCCGCCCCAAGTTCCGCATCGAGCTGCCCGGCAACCCGATTCTCGGCGACGGCAAGTCCGACAACCAGAACCACGCCGTCATCTTCCACCGCGGCGAGTACATCCAGCTCATCGACGCGAACCAGGACAACTACCTCGAGGAGTGCCTCAAGATTCGCAACATGCTCGGCGAGTTTGAAGAGTATCACGTCTCGCCTCGCAACCCGTACTCGCCCGACGGCGCCAAGGACTTTGCGAAGAACCCGGTCGCGATCGTCGGTGCCCGCGAGTACATCTTTTCGGAAAACATTGGCATCCTCGGCGACGTCGCCGCTGGAAAGGAGCAGACGTTCGGTACCCTCGCGGCGCGCTCGATGGCGTACCTCGGCGGCAAGTTGCACTACGGCCACCCGGATTTCCTCAACGCGATCTTTATGACGACTCGCGGCGGTCTCTCCAAGGCGCAGAAGGGCCTCCACCTGTCCGAGGACATCTACGCCGGCATGCTCGCGAACGAGCGCGGCGGCAAGATCAAGCACACCGAGTACTACCAGTGCGGCAAAGGTCGTGACCTCGGGTTCGGCACGATCCTCAACTTCCAGACCAAGGTCTCGTCCGGCATGGGCGAGCAGATGCTCTCGCGCGAGTACTACTACCTCGGCACGCAGCTCCCGATGGACCGCTTCTTGACGTTCTACTACGGTCACCCGGGCTTCCACATCAACAACCTGCTCGTCATCCTCTCGGTCCAGCTCTTCATGTACACGTTGACGTACCTCGGCACGCTCAACAGCGAACTCACGATCTGCCAGTACACGAAGAACGGCCAGTTTGTCGGCGGTCAAGGCGGCTGCTACAACCTCGTCCCCGTGTACGACTGGATCAAGCGTTGTGTCCTCTCAATCTTCATCGTCTTCTTCATCGGTGAGTGGCCGGTCGGGTACCGCGATCTTTTTCCGCGACGTCAGGACCTGACCAAGCCTCGACTTGATCCGCAGCGTTCCTGCCGCTCTTCTTGCAAGAGCTCACCGAGCGAGGCGTGATCCGCGCCGTCATTCGCCTCGGCAAGCACTTCATGTCGCTCTCGCCCTTCTTCGAAGTCTTCAGCACCCAGATCTCGTCGCACTCGGTCATCAGCAACTTGTCGTACGGCGGTGCACGTTACATCGCCACCGGCCGTGGGTTCGCCACGACTCGCATCTCTTTCGTCATCCTCTATGCTCGCTTCGCCGGTCCGGCCCTGTACCTCGGCATGCGCACGCTGCTGTTGCTGCTGTACATCACCCTCAGCGTCTGGATCAGTTACAGTGCGTCGAGCTTGACGGGTGTACGCCCTCGTTTCCGTTCAAAGCTAATCGAATCCGTGACCCTGCAGTCATCTACTTCTGGATCTCGATCATCGCCTTGTGCATCGCGCCGTTCCTCTTCAACCCGCACCAGTTCTCGTTCGGCGACTTTATCATCGACTACCGCGAGTTCCTCCGTTGGATGTGCCGCGGCAACTCGCGCGCGCACGCCAACTCGTGGATCGGGTACTGCCGTCTCTCGCGGACCAAGGTCACCGGCTTCAAGAAGAAGCGCATCGGCCACCCGAGCGAGAAGTTGTCGCCCGACACGCCGCGTGCGCGGTGGAAGACGATCGTGGTCAACGAGATCTTGGCGCCGCTCGCTCTGGCCGTCATCCTCACCGTCGCGTACCTCTTCGTCAAGTCGTTCGCGAACCCGCCGGTGAACGGCTTGTTGCGGATCGTCGTGATCGCGTTCGGCCCGATCGTCTTCAACTTTGCGCTCCTCGTCGTCCTCTTCTTTGTTTCGCTCTTGGCCGGTCCGTGCTGTGGAGGCGGCAAATTCGGAACCATCATGGCCGGCATCGCCCACGTCGGCTCTGTCGTCGGCCTGGTCGCCTTCTTCGAGTTCCTTTGGGTCCTCGAGCGATGGAACGTTTCCCACGCGGTGCTCGGCATCATCGCCACCGTTGCGTGAGTTTGCGTCGCAGCAAAACCCTCCCCTGAAACGCCCGCCTGACGCGATTTCTCCCGTGCAGGATCCAACGCTTCGTCTTCAAGCTGCTCATCTCGATCGGCATCTCGAGGGAGTACAAGCACGACGAAGTCAACCGCGCTTGGTGGACCGGCAAGTGGTACGGCCGCGGAATGGGCACCTCTGCCTGGACGCAGCCCGCCCGCGAGGCCATCGTCAAGGTACGCTCCACTGTGCTCGACGTGTTTCCGCTTTGTGAGAAGACGCTAACTGTGCCCTTTCCCACAGTTGACCGAAATGAGCATGTTTGCGGGCGACTTTATCGCCGCTCACATCCTCCTTTTTGCGCTCTCGTGAGCTCTTTCTCGCCTTGTCTCTGCTCTCGTGTCGCCAGTTGCTGACCTCACCATCCCTCGACAGCTTGCCGACCCTTATCCCGGGCTTCAACACGTTGCACGCCATGGCGCTTCTCTGGCTCCGACCATCGAAGCAGATTCGTGCCCCGCTGTACTCGCTGAAGCAGGCGAGGCAGCGAAGAAACATTATCGCCCGTTACGGCGTGCTGTTCTACCTCAATTTCGCAATCTTCCTCGCCCTCATCATCGTGAGCCGAATTCGGTGCCGCCGCGCTCGCACGAGTCTCTCACTAACCGTCTATGCCCACCGCAGGTCCCCGTCATCCTTCGCGACACTATCAACCTCGACGTGTCTGGCATCAACCTTTGAGCGATGCATAGACCCTCTTGTCCCACATGCCGCTTCTAGAATATTCACGCCCCCTCGTTCCGCCTTGTTTCACGACCAAACAGACACTCCTCCATAGCCTGGTGCTTGCTCACGTCCTTGCTCTCCTCGCTTATGCGTCGTCAGATACCCACTCTCTGCATGCAACGCAGTGCACATAGAATGTCCGAATCATCGCTTGAGGCGCAAAGTGATAGAGTCCGGGACCGAGCGCAGACGATGACCGCCGAGCACGAGCGTAGAATGCCGAGCACGGGAGCAGGTATACTGAGTAAGTCATGTCGCCGTTTGCGGTCCCAAAAGGCTATCATGGTCCCAGCACTTGGATGGCAAGAGAGAGCTGACTTGTCAAGGGAAAACGAGCGTGGCTCCTTCATTTGCGGTTAGGAAAAGG
Organism: Rhodotorula mucilaginosa; assembly: GCA_034406715.1. Classification (NCBI taxonomy): domain Eukaryota; kingdom Fungi; phylum Basidiomycota; class Microbotryomycetes; order Sporidiobolales; family Sporidiobolaceae; genus Rhodotorula; species Rhodotorula mucilaginosa. The sequence goes on from CP137865.1 coordinate 846,331, forward strand.
TATCCGGACCTATCTACGTAGTGTACAAGGGAGGGGTCGCGGTTCACTATAATAGGTGTTAAATCGAAAACCATAAAAAAAGAGTACAAGAGCGAGAGAAGGACGAAAGGTGCGCTGCGCGGCTGGGCCGTCTCGTCGATTACGCGCCGTAGCAGTAGCTGCCCGAGCCGTCCGTGGTGCTACGCTCGTACGAGCCGGCGGGGCAGTTGAGGCGGCAGAGGCCGTTACGGCAAGCCGGGGTGCCGAGACCGTTGTCTGGAGATCGTAGGGGACGGTCAGCGGATGACATCGGGCAGAAACGCAATGACCCTACTCACAAGAGGCCGGGCAAACAGTTCCCACGGCGCCGCAGTTGTTCGGGTCGGCGAGCAGGTTCACACAGAGGGGAGTCGAGCCGCTGGTGATGAGGCTGAGGCCGGCGTTGCAGCCGTACACGCAGGTGTTGCCGGAGCAGGTCGCGTAGCCTCCCTCGATGGTCGCGCAGGTCTCGGTGCCGCAGGTCGGGGCGGAGGCAACGCACTGGGTACCGTCAGCGCCGCCGGGCGCGAAGCCTTGGTTGCAACGGAACGTGCAGCGGCCGCTGAGGCAGAGCGCAGCGGCGTTCGCGGGGGGAGTGGTGCGAGCATTGCAGATGAAGTCTGCCGCGATACAGGTTTCAGCGTTCAGACCCCGGGGCTGAGGTTCAGAGAGACGATCGAAAACTCACTGCTTCCGCAACGAACGGCGGCGGCGGCGAGAGCCTGCGGCGTGCTCAGGAAGGGCGAGCCGGCAGCGTACTCGCCTCCGTTGGACGACGCAGCGGGGGCGGAGACGGGGGCAGCGGCAGCCGCACGCTGGCCCCAGGTGGTACGCTGACGCTTGACCTTGCGAGCGGCGGCGAGCTTCGCGCGCTTGACGCGGGCGGCGAGGTCCTTGCGGGACTCGGAACGCTTCTCGACGGCGCCCTCGTTGGAGAAGAAAGACGGCGAACGGCGAGCGAGGACCTCATCAGCTGTAGGGAGGCGGGAGTGAGAAGGTCAGCTTTACGTCCGATTGCCTTTTCGCTCGGAAGAGTGTACACGCACCCTTGACAGGCGATGCCTGAGCGACCGGAGCCAAAGCCAAGGCCGAGAGCGCGAGCGAGACGAGAACAGCCTTGATGGAAGGCATGTTGAACGGAAGGTTGGATGTGAAGGAGAGTTGAGTCGGAAAGGTGAAGAGACGGGCGGGCGGGCTGGACGTAGGGCACAGCGAGCGCGGGGCAGGGCACGGACGACTTGAAAGTACAAGAGCGTAGAGAACGAAAGAGAGCAGAGAGAGTGCGAGATGCAGCAGCGTCGACTCGATCCAGGAAACTGCGATGGTTCCCCAACGGTCCGCACTTTTGCCGCTGACGCTGCGCGATACCCGGGCGGAGGGAACCGGAGCATTTACCCAGTGAGGCAAGCCGCTAGCGGACAGAAGCGAAGGTCGTCAAAGGTGCTTGCCTGATCTGGCGTTTCTTGATTGTGATGGATCGACGGGTGCGGAAGGAGCGCGAGCTTGTCCCCGCGGGCCCCGCTACCCCGCTGCTCGCTTTTTCCGATCCAAGCTTGCAGCCAACCCGCTCTAGCCACAAATGTACAAATCATATTGAACATATCTGTACCAAACGTAAGTCGTCAATACAGTCTGGAGGCATCGATCGCATCGTCTACAATTAGCGGCGGAGTCGACAGCGCGCGATGCATGAGAGCTTTTGCAGCTTCACACGTTCGTGGCGACCTGCAGCTGGCGCTGCTGCTGCTTGTGAAATCCATAGCTTTCGTAGGCCGTCCTCGCCGCGCGTACAATAGCAATCCAGCGCGCGGGCCGGGAGCGCAGCCTCGCTGTGCGCCCGCCGAACTGAGAAGCTCGCGTCTCGATCCGGACGTACGTACGGTCCCGCGGGCACTGCAGCCAAGGCAGGCTGCGGGCAGTACTGCAGCTGAACCAATCCAAGCTCGTTGCCAGCAGGCGGTTGACCGATCGCGATATGCTCTGGTTACGACGGTCAATGGATGTGGACCTCATGCAATGGTTCGACTGCTGCAGCGCAGATTTGATCGGTTCACTCTGATCAGACCGCGAGCGGTTGTGACAACTTACAAGCTCAGCTGTGCGTTAACGTTGGCTGCGCGAGCAAGAGCCAAGCTTGGAAGAGAAAGAGCTCCTCGTCTTGGAAGCTTGCTCTATGAAGTGAGCTCGAGCCCTCGCCGGATTCGGCAGGACCAGCTCACGGCTTCATCAAGACAGGCGACGCGACGTGATTCCTGGCTTTGTCCCCTTGCGCTGAGAGCTGCTGTGGACCTCATCGCCTGATATGGCCAATGCTGCCCTGCTCATGACGCAGTGCTTCGACGAGCGCAGACGCCGATGACGCCGACCGCCGCCGACGCCTCGGACCGCACGGGCAATTCCCCCCCGTTCAAGCAAGCTCTCCACACCTTCGAGCATGACGCTGCGCCGCGATGCGCAAATTGATGCTACAGCTCGCCGGGCGATGAACAATCGCAACAGGCAATCTTGCTTAAAGAGCCCCCGGCATCGTCGCTCACGACAAGCGGCACAAAGAGAGGAGCAGCGTCGCAATGGAACCTGAATACAGGCTCAGTGGCGACACTCGTACGGCCTTGCGGCCGGGGCTACCCCTGACATACCTGCACTATACGCATTGAGCTCTTAGGTCACTGTGCGGAATTCCGACCAGCAGCGCGCACGGATTCGGAGGACAGGCGCTTCTCGGCTGGCTCTTTTCTCTGAGCTTTTTGCAACTTTGCGGTCTGGTCGCTTTACGAGAGGCGCGAACTCGGCTTGCTGGGATACCGCGTGTGCGCACCTATACAGCGCGATCCGCTCGTGCCTGTGTGGCGTGGCTCGCAGCCCGACAATTTCGATCTGAGCAGAGATCACCGTGTTCCGGCGTAAGTGAGCTGATCAATGGAACTGGGAGCCTCTCGACGCCGGAAGGAGTTGCGGCAGTCGCTGTACGGAGGGATCGGTCGCTTAATCCGGACACTGCCTCGCCCAGCAGGAGCCCGCGAGTGCTCCAAAAGAGCCACGCATCGAGAGGCATGCCCACGCGTCCGAAGCGACTGGAATGCTCGCGCGACTCTCGATCCTGCTCTGCATCCTGTACAGTCAAGCCATCCGACGCAGTGTACTCCCACTTCCTTGCGGTTGGGTTTGTGCTTGAGCAAGTTCTATCGAAGTGGCGTCCAATCCGCAAAATTTGAGGTTCAGTGCGCGGTAACACAGCTATTCTCGCCGTTAAGGGAGTCTACGCGCCCGCTTGCAACGCACTACCGACCGGGCCCAAGGCTGTACGGAGGCCGAGAGTTAAATCCGCTTCACTCCATGGAAAAATGAGCGACGCGGAACGGCTGCTCGGACGGCAGCGTGAGCATAGGTGCTGCCGCTGGTCGTACTGCATAAGAGTCTGCTAAGACCTCGACAAACACGTTCAGCCAAAGTCCTGTCCCTCTTGTCCAGCGCGAGCTCTGCCTGTCGTCGTCGTCGTGTTTCACCGCCTCGCCGCCGCCTCCACAAGCTCACAGCAAAAGTCAATCCCGAACTCGACGCCGTACCCAGACAAGTGACGCCAGGAAGGCAGTAAGCGATGGCAGAATTCTCCCGCCTCGTCGTGCCCAAGGCGCCGCGGACGGTTGTCGAGGGCCAGCAGCAGAAAGAGTCGACCTATTGGCGCAGCTTCCGGGTCAGTCTAGCCCCGCTGCTGTTGCTGAGAGGGAATCGCAGACCCTGCTGACACTGCCCTCCCTCGCCACAGTCTCCCGTCTTTCTCAAGTCGTATGCGCCCATCACCCATATCCATTTCTCGCCTTCCTCGCCGCATCGTTACGTCGTGACCTCCGGCACCCGGTTACAAATCTACTCGCCCAAGACCAACCGTGTCGTCAAGACTATCTCGCGGTTCAAAGAGACGGCGGCGAGCGGCGAGATCAGGACGGACGGCAAGCTCTGCGTCGCCGGAGACGAGGGCGGCCTCGTTCAGGTGTTTGACATCAACAGCCGAGCAATCTTGCGCACAATCCGTGCACACAAGCAGTAAGTCAGGATGCAGATGGTGTGTGTGAGGACGAAATGCTGAACAACCTCTCGCGCTTGCAGGGCGGTCCACACGACCAAGTTCTCGCCCGGTGCCGGAACTCAGATCTTGACCACCTCGTCGGACACCACCGTCCGACTTTTCGACCTCGCGACTTCGGCCGAGTTGCGCACCTTCTCCTCCCATACCGACTATGTCCGGACTGCTTCTTTCGTCCCCTCGTCCCCTTCCCTCATCTTTTCCGGCGGCTACGACTCGACTGTCCGACTGTGGGACTCGCGAGTACCCGATTCCGAAGGCAGCGGCTGCGTGTGGGTCGGCAGGCACGGCAAGCCCGTCGACCAGGTTCTCGTCGGAGAGCAAGGAACGATGGCGGTCTCGGCGGGCGGTCCGATCATGCGAGTCTGGGACTTGCTCGGTGCGTCGACTTCGCGGTCTGCAGGCGCCGGCGACGCCCTCGAAGGAGGATACGACGTCTCGACTGCGGACGACGAGGTCGACACCGGCACGACGTACTGCCTCAAGGCGCTGAGCAACCACCAGAAGGCGATCACGAGCCTGTGCTGGGCAGAGGCGGAGAACGGCGAGAAGCGCGTCCTGAGTGGCGGTCTCGACGGTCTGGTCAAGGTGTATGACCCGCAAGAGAACTGGAGGGTCCGGCATACGATGCGATACGGTGGACAGGTCATGAGCCTCGCGGTTTCAGTGCGTTTCCTTGCCCCCTCTCTTCGGAGGATTCAATTTACTGATAGCCTCAAACGACGCCCATCCGATAGCCCAACAACTCGCACCTCGTTGCCGGTTTGTCGGACGGCTCGCTCTCGATCCGGACTCGAGCAGGTGTGGGCCGCAAGGCGGGCGTCCCGATCGAAAAGGTCGCGCCGACGTACGATGCCATGCTCGCTGGCATGGGCTTCGGTGGTGTCGCCTACAGCGGCAAGCAGGCCGGCGAAGGGCTCAAAGCGACGTTCGAAGGCGAGACCAAGGTGACCAAAGAGCGGCGGAAAAAGCTGTCGGACTGGGACCGCATGCTCAAGAACTTCCGGTACGGCGACGCGCTCGACTCGGTCCTGCGCAAGGACGTCACGCCGGCGACGACGTTTGCGTTGATGGAGGAGCTGGTGCGCCGCGACGGGTTGGCGATCGCGTTGGCGAACCGGCACGACGTCTCGCTCGAGCCGGTCTTGTCCTTCCTCGTCAAGCACGTCACGGACGCGCGCTACTGCACTCTGGCCGCCGACGTCGCGAGCGTTCTCATCGGTAAGACTTTGCGTGCCTCTCTATCGTGGGTAATGGAGACGGTGTACTGACTCGACCTTTCTTCGGACCCCCCGCGCAGACATCTACACTCCGACGCTCGGCTTGTCCCCTCTGATTGACGCGCTCTTCTCCCGCCTGCGGAGACGACTCGACGAGGAGCTTGCTTTCCACCGCGAGTTGACGCAGGTCCAGGGTGCGCTCGACATGGTGTTTGCGAGCAGCAGCAGCGCGGCCTCGTCTCGAGTTTAGATTTGCATTTTTTTCGGGCGACCCGTTCTTCGCATGCATCATCACCTTTGTTGTCACACCACCACCACCCCAGTCAGGCAGCATGGCTTTCGACTCTGAGAGAGGACTGCTTGGCTTCCCTCAATCCGAGGACAGGGAGTCACACGGAAACAACCGAATCTGAATGCAGGTGGTCGGGGTCAGGGGTTTCTATGGTCCCGGGCTCCGTTACAGGAAAGTCCGCTGGACCTTTTCGGTCTGCCAGACCGAGTTGGTGGCGAACGCTTTTGGTGCGATCGGCTCGGTCTGTGCGAGTGATCCGGGTCAGTGAGGTTTTTTCGGGGGCGTGAGGTGGATGGCGGGCGCGTGTCACGTACCGACTGTCCTCGCAGCGAGCCCGTCAGTCGCCTGTCGCGCTCCATCATGCTGTCCTCCCACTGGTCGAGGGTGTGTCGGGTCGGCTGTGTGCGGGAGCGCAAGAGTCAGTCTGCCGAGCCTTTTGAGGGGCGCGAACGACGGCGTGCTGTACCTTGCCGTCGTTGGTGAGGCGCTTGGCGGCCGAGAAGCCGGTACCGGTGACGGCAAACATGACGGTCAAGAGGCCTGTTTGCGCGCGCGGCAAAGGAGGTCAGTCTTTCTTCTCCTTGGTCTCAAGGGGAGTCGGCTCGGTGTCATGTTGGACGCACCGAAGGGGATCAGAGCCTCGTATGGAACCGGCTGTGGGCAAGTCGGGATCAGCGCGTGAGCCCATCTTGTATACTGTAGAAGCGACACGAGGAGCGAGACGACGGACCATGGTGATGAAGGCGGAGCGGGAGCAAGTGGAGTCCGAGAGAGGGAAGCGAGCGGGAGGAAAGGCGGGCGCTGCGAGGCAAGTGGATACCAAATCAGTTCTGTTCGTGTGTGCGCGTGTATACGCCCTCGACTGTAGCCCCGCTTGCTGCTGGTTCCCGACGGCGACGACGGACGACGGGGACACCCTCCGGCTTTGCGGGCTTTCGTGACTTGCTGGGCGTGCTTAGCCTAGGCGATTATGAAGGCCTGATCTACTCACCAGGTAGCGGAGCTCTGTCGCGGTGTACGCGGTGAGAGCGGAAGCCTCGCTGCTCTGCTCTCGCTCCGGTTGGTCACTCTCCATCTCCACCGCTTATGTACTCTACAAGTGCTTGCTTTCGGACTATGGACCCAAGACTCGCTTTCTCCTAGGGCCAAGTCGCCTAGCCCAGACCACGTGGGCTGGGACCTCCTTAAGCCTTCGCCGCTCCTCCTCAGCTCCGCGGCATGTCCGCAACCCGCAAAACACTGCTTGGCAAATGTCGAGACGGCCTCCCCTCTGCTTACACCCAACTGCTGGCTAGACCTGCTTCCAACGGTCACCCCGCTCGATGCCTCCGCTCTGACAACGCTGTCCTCATCGAAACAAATCCCGTCAAGAAGCGAAAACCATGGGCGGTTCTATCATCCCGCTCGACCGCGCAGTCTACTGCGCCAACCCCGATGCCGTGTACGAATGCATCAAGATGTGCCCCGCCGCCGAGGTCGTCTCGATCGGTGTGCGCGTAGGAACCTACCTCCAATGCAGCGCCTACTTCATCCTCGTGCTGTTTGCTCCGGACGAAGGAGGGGTGCGTGCGGCCTCATACCTCAGCCTGTCTATCCTGAGCCCCAGCTGATATTAATCTTGCTCAACCCAGGCCGAGTCAATGGTAAGTGGTTCAGGAAAGAAAGTCAAAAATTCCAGAACTGACGCAGCCGGGTTGGGTTACAGTGGCTCGGGCTCTCGGTCTCGTTCTCCTTCCTCGCAGCGTGCTATGTCCAGCTCTACCTCGTGCGTCCATTGAACGGAGGATAGGCGACCAACACTGACAACTGCCGAACGGGCTAACAGGGCACCATCACCCTGCACCACACCGTCATCGTCGCCCTTCTCTCGCACTTGCCATACATCTCGACCCTTGCCGGCATGAACTCGCTCACGAGCTACGAAGTGCTCGGACCGGCCGGAGTCCTGTTCCTCCAAGCCGGCATGATCGTCAAGAGCCTGTTCACCCTCTTGCTGTGGGCCTTGTGCCTCTTTGCCTTCTTTGTCGGCCAACTTCCCCCCTGGACGGGCCTCCAATTCCGTCAAGCCAACTGCTTCAGGTCGACCAACCTCGTCGTCTGGCTCGTGCCCGTCCGACCCGGTTCGGGCCCCGACGGCGAGAGCTCGTCGACTCTCGACTTGACCCTCATCGTCTCGTACACCCTGTTCTGGTTCCTCGTCCTCGCGATCGGTTCCTACTGGACCCTGATTGCTCCGTACGTCCTCGTCAAACGCGGAGGACACTTGCGCGACCCGCGCAAGAAAAAGATCAAAGGGTTCCCGCTCGCGGCGACCAACGAGCCGGAAAAACTCTTGCACCTCCTCGAGGGCGAGGACCGCGCGTTTGCGCACCACTCACATCGCCGTCGCTCGGATAGTGATGGTGACTATTCGGATGATGCGATCAACTCGCGAGGCGAGACGCAGTGGCAAGGTCACCCGGGCGGGTACAAGCGCGACCCCGAACTGGTCCGTCGTCCATGTTCTTACGCTCGTCTCCTCCTCGGGAAGCCCTTCCGAAGCTGATCCCTGCGAACCCGCCCCCCCATTGAGCAGGACTCGCTGAACCTGATGACCTTGCGGTCGTTGTCGAAATCGGGTTCGGTCCGGTCGGCTGCCTCCTCGCTGCCGTCTTACCGGAGCAATGTCGGAACCTCGACTGCGGTAGATGCTCCTCCTCCTCGGCAGCGGCGGGAGAAGCACCAGGACCACAGCCAGAGCTCGACAGACCAGGACGAGGACGACAGCGCCTTGTCCGATACCTCGGCGTTGTCGAGCAGCAGCGACGAGGACGACGCGGACAGCTCGAGGAGGCCGACTCCCCCTCCTCGTCCGCGATCATCGACCAACTCGTCATCAGTGCCCGCGCACCCTCCCAGCACGGCAGCGAAGACGACCACCAAGAAGACCGCCGCCGCTGCCGCCGCTGCGGGGACGGAATCCCTGCCGCCTGCGTCGCGAGGCATGACGGCGCTCAGTCCGTGGTCGAAAGGGTTGAGGGGGACCAAGCACGACGCGGCGGCGCGGTGGACGCGCCGGCAGGCGCAGAGTCGTCACCACTTTATCATTGTGCGTTTCTCTCTCTCTCTCTCTCTCTCTCTTTGTGTTTGTGCTTGTGGCCTGTCTTTTTGGTTTGCGCGGAAATGGGAACGGAACTGACCACCCCGACATGATCCGCCGAACCGGTTGCAGTGGCCGCTCGTGGCGGTCTTGCTGGTCTTTACGATCGTGACCATCGAGGTACAGATGGTCGCCAATGACGTCTATCCAGGAGTGCGTCGACGCGGTTCCTTTCCCTCTCTTCCTCCTGACAATGCGCTGACTCGTGAATTTCCGCCCTCGGCAGGAGGAAATGCGTACGCAGTCTTTTCGATCCCCCCCCCCCTTTTTTTTTTTTCCCGCGAGCAAGTTATATGCTGACCTCTTCGCCACTTACCGCAGTCGATTTCCCCGGTGCCTTGACCCTCTTTTTAGCAATTCCAACCGTCTGGGCAGTCCTGAAAGCGCTCAAGCGGATCCAAGAGGGACGTCGGCCGACGCCGAACGAGCGCGCGGACCAGACTTTCTGGGAACTCGCGCGCGAGAAGGAGCAGAGGAGGCGGTTGCGGCAACGGAGGCGGATGCGGAGGGCGGAGCGCGGCGGCGGCGAGTGGAGCTGATGGTAGTTCTTTGTTATTTCCTTTCTTTTCGGAGCGTTGCGGTCGCTCGGAGGAGAAGAACGGGAAATGCCAAGGCAGCAACGCGTTCGAGAGAATTGGTTTCGATGTACATTGCGAGGGGGTGTGTTGCGGGTGTGCATAGTGGAAGAACTACTGTACACGGGGTGAAGTAGAGGGGCTCTAACTTAGGCCAGAGGGGAGATGAGGCTGTGAACGCGCGAGAAGAGACCGGGTCAGCCAGGAGGGACAAGAGACGACGAGGAGGAAGGGGACGACGGACCGCATGATGGGCGGTCTCGGGTTGGAGGCCCTCCACGCCACGACGAGGATGGTCGGGATCCAGCCGTAGTGGACGATGGTCTGCGAGGGGGGTTTTCTCACGAGTCAGTTCTCGCCGAGATCGTGTTCGGCATCGATCAGAGCTCACCTTTGCGACCTGGATCGCCTTGGAGATGCGCTCCTACAGAGTGGCAGCGAGGAGTCGTTGGAGAAAGAAGAAGTCAGCGAGGAGGGATGCTGGTGCGAGAGGGAGGGTGGGCCGTGGGGTTGACTGACCTTGTTGTCTTCCGAGAGTCCTACGAATCCGAGCATGTCTCTAGTCTCTTGGCGTGTGGGTGGCGACGAGGGCAAGAGCGACTCGACTCGGTGCGACATGCTCGGCTCTTGTTCTCCCGTCGGTCTCGCCGCTTCTCTGGACTCGAGTCCTGCTGCTGTACAGAAGCACTCGATACAAGCACTACGACTCGAGCATACAGCGCTCCCTTGCGAGTGTCGTGCCACTCCGTGTTCGCCATGCATCTCATCGCTCGGAACGCAGTCCGCTCCCTCCGCACACTCCCAACACAGCCTGCGGGACACCTGGGCCCCGTCAGGTACCTCAGGTCAACCACGCCCTCGACGCCCGACGTCAACAATGACGCCGCAGCCGCCGACTCGCCCGAAGCTGCTGCTCCTCGCCCGACCCAGACGGGCGCAACCCCCTCCGCCGAGGCAGTCCCGCCCTTGAACCCGGCAGCAGAGACGCCGACCCCTCACCAATCTCAACCCACACCCGCCGACCCGACCGCACCCCCGACCGACGCCCTCTCGACTCGCCAAAACTCGATCGCAGAAGCCTTCCTCGACTTGCACCCGGACGTCGCCCCGCGCACCGAAGAAGAACTCAACGCAGGCGGCCAAGGCGCTCACTTCCCGGGAGACAAGACGGGAGCCAAGGCCCGCGGCGCCGGCAAATCCTCGATCGAGAAGAAGCGCGCCAACCTCGCCCGCGCCGCCGGGGCCGTCACCGTCGCGGGACTCTTGTGGGCCACGTACGACTTGGGCAAGGACTGGCAGGACGAGGAAGAGGCCAAGAAGATGTATGCGCGCAGCGACGACAAGCAGGCGATCGAAGAGGCAGAGCAGGGCGGCTGGATGGGATGGTGGGGTCGCCTCAAGCTCCGCGCAGCAGATCACCTTGACGTGCGTTTCTCTTACTCTCTCCTGTTCTGAAACGTGCCCAGCGCTCACATTCCCCTTGCACAGTACCTGAACAAGCCGGCGTGGGACCCGCTCCTCCCTGCACCGCTCCCCGAACCGCATTACCGCCCGTATACACTCGTGATTGATCTCGAAGATATGCTCACTCACGACACCTGGGACGTGAGTACTTGGGGCGTGAGGGTTCTCAACCACTGCGGATTGGGCTGACGCGAACCCTCACTCTCTGTGACAGCTCGAACACGGGTGGCGGACAGCCAAGCGCCCCGGAGCCGACTACTTCCTCGCCTACATGTCTCAGTTCTACGAGATTGTCCTGTTCACCACCCTGCCCTCCTACGTGAGTCCGCGGCTTTCCCCTTGTCATTCGGCGCGATCCTTCTCTCTCTCTCTCTAACCTGACCTTGATGACGCCACCTCGAAATTCCAGCTCGCCATCCCCGTCATCGAGAAACTCGACCCGTACGGCGCCTACATCCCATGGAAGTTGTTCAAGGAAGCGACGCGGTACAAGAACGGCATGAACATCAAGGACCTGTCGTACCTGAACCGGCCTCTCGAGCGCACCGTCATCCTCGACATCGACCCGGACCGCTTCCAACTCCAACCCGACAACGGCATTGCCCTGAAACCCTGGACGGGGAGCAAAGGCGACGAGACGGCGAACGAACTGGTCGCCATGATCCCGTTCCTCGAGGCGCTCGCGATCAAGAGGGTCAAGGACGTGAGGCCCGTCATCAAGCACTATGAGGGCAAGCACATCCCGACGGCGTACATGGAGGCGGAACAGCGCACCAAGCAGGAGATGCTGGACAAGTGGGAGCAGCAGAGGAAGGACTCGAGCGTCAAGGGGTGGATCAGCAGCCTCTTTAGTGGCCTCACTCAGGTCAGCCCTCGCTTCAAATCCCTCTTTCTTCTACCGGACAAGACTGACCACGGGGCTTTAAACGAACAGGGCACCATCCGCGACGCCCCGCCCGAGACGGACGTCGAACAGATGCGCAAGGCGGCGCAGAAGCTCTACCTCGAGGAGCAGAAGTACTGGAAGGACAATGCTGCGCTCATCGAGCAGCAAATCGAGGAGGACAAGCAGAGGCAGATTAAAGAGTGCGTTCGTCTGTTGCCTGGCTCGTCGCGGTTGTCCCCCGTTTCGTTGTAACGCTGACTTGCGGGATCCGTGTCTCTTTGCGCCGCTTCGCACAGAATGTCTTCGTCACTGGTCGGTATGATGGGTCTCAAGCCCCCTCCCACGCAGTAGATAGTCCGTCAGTCTCGTTGTGTATCTCCTCCTCCTCCCCTCCTGTGACCAGCCTGTCCTCGCAACGACAAACGTATCTCTCTCCCTCTCTAATTGTGCTTATCCCGTATTTCTTTGGCCACACTCTCGCAACTTTGCAAACCCAAATCTCTGCTCTCTCTTTTCAAGTGCGCGCCTGTACATATGAGAGAGAAACTCTCCAGCGTTGCTTGGTTTACAATTCGTCCTGCTCCGGGTGACCGAACCGCTCAGGAAGTCTGGACCTGTCGATCGGTTCCTCGTCGCAATGTGCTTAGGCTACATGAACAAGTCTGCGGATCCGAGGGTCTGTGTCGGCTACAGAGGAAAGTGGCAAACTCCAAATTTTTATTATTTTTTTGTATGGTCCTTGCAAGTCTCGCTGTGCTCATTAGCTACGCAAAACACAATCACAGCCCCATGTAAAGGTGTTCGAGCCTGAGACCGATGCTGAAGGGGAAGAAAAAGGCGCTACGCCCACTCTACGCCCCCCTTGAGTTTTTTCTCCCCACATTGTTGCTCGCTGGAGAGCCGAGCAGGTGGGGGGAGCTCCTTGCCGCCGACTACACGCCTCGGCGACCTTTCTTGCTCGTTCTGACACGGCTCGGTTACACACATCGAGCAGCCAATATTATGACTCAGGACAAGCGCGTCGTTGTACTCGGCTCGGGAGGTGCGCAACCTTATCTTCTTGCGACCGCCGAGTCAAGTGCGGAGTGCCGACAGTCTCTTCGCTCGCAGTTATCGGGTTGTCTTGCGCCCTGGCACTCGCGCAGAAGGGCTACAAGGTGCATGTCGTTGCCCGCGATTTGCCAGAAGACACCGTCGCGCAGACGTTTGCGAGCCCGTGGGCGGTAAGTGATTCCCAGCACCATGCGGATGTAGACGTGATCTCGCTGACCAACTTCAGACGACAGGGTGCTAATTGGACACCGTTCATGTCGAAAGAAGCCGGTCCGAGGCAAGCAAAGTGGGAGGAAGCGACGTTGTGCGTCTTTTTTCCCGAGCGTTGCCTTTGACCGAGGAGGACTTTCACGTACGGTTCAAGGCTCAGGACGGGACGAATCTGACGTCTCGCCTCGATATCTTCTCGCCCAATCATGTACGCAGCAAGCAATGGGTCGACCTTGTCCCGCAAGGTCTCGCAATGTGGCTCAAGGGGACCCGGCGGTTCGCAGAGAACGAGGCCGATCTGCTCGGCCACTGGTACAAAGATATCGTTCCGAACGTGAGCTCACCGAGGGGCGGCTTGGTACTCGAGCCAATCGCGCTCACACTTCCCGCAACCCAGTACCGACACTTGAACCCGTCCGACTGCCCTCCCGGCGCGATCGGCGTCACGTACGACACCCTCTCGGTCAATGCTCCAAAGTTCTGTCAATACCTCCAACGCGAGGGACAGAAGCTCGGCGTCACGTTCGAGCGAAGGCTCGTCACTTCGCTCGAGCAGATTGCAGACGGTGCCGATCCCATCGTCAACGCGACCGGGCTCGGTGAGCGCAATGTCCTGGACGCACGAGCACCGAGACTAGATACTAACCCTCCGCATTGTCACTCTCAGGTGCCAAGTCTATCGCCGGCGTGGAAGACCAAGAGGTTGAACCGATCCGAGGCCAGACTGTTCTCGTCAAATCCAACTGCAAGCGCTGCACGATGGATTCTTCGGGTACGTCCCCAAGACTAGAATCCTTGTCTTCACCGATTTGTACTGACCGGCAGTATGCGAACGCAGACCCGAAAAGCCCGGCTTACATCATTCCTCGGCCTGGTGGCGAAGTCATCTGCGGCGGTACCTATCTCGTACGTTCGTGCCTCTGAATGTACTGGGCTGTAGAGATTGACTCTAACTCTATCGATCTTGCGGGGCAGGTTGGCAACTATGACCTTTCTGTCGACCCGGCGACCATCCCCCGGATCCTCAAACACTGCCTCCGCCTCGACCCCTCCATCTCGACCGACGGGACGCTCGAAGGGATCGAAATCCTCCGCCATAATGTCGGACTCCGCCCCGCCCGCCGCGGCGGTCCCCGCGTCGAACTCGAACGCGTCTCGCTCCCGCTCAAGCGGGGTCAGTCGCTCCTCGCGCTCGGGACGGCAAAGGCTGCCGAGGGCAAAGCGCCACGGACGGTGCCCGTCGTGCACGCTTACGGGTTCTCCAGCGCGGGTTACCAGCAGGGCTGGGGCGCCGCGCTCGAGGTGCGAGACTTGGTCGATCAGGCGATCGGGTCTTCCTCCTCTTCCTCGAGTGGGCGGCACCTCGCCAAGCTCTAGACTTGTAGCTCAGTAACGCTAAGGTGGAAGTGCACGACATCCTGGTGTCCAGAGAATACCCGATGCTCAGGAGAAGCTCGGCAAGGCTGTGCATCGAGAAAAGAACCTCCTTCCGTCTTTGTTGGAGGGCAAGAAAGTTCATTGCCGCGGGCGGGGAGGCTACGTTGCGACCCTCATACTGGACAACTGGAGATCCTCGGATCTATGCCGTAGACGCGCAGTGGCTCCTCGGGTGGACGCTCGCTGAGCCGCACCGCACGCGGTTTTCCTCGCCGCAGCAAAAGCCGGCTCTCTTCATCCGTCCGATGCGATTCACGCGAGGCCGGGCCGGGCCGTTCTTGTTCCGTTGCGATGATCCTCCTGACATGAGAACAGGACAAAAACGTCAGCACGGTGGCAATCGAGACGAGCATGCTGCGTCCGCCCGCCCGGCGCGCGCGCTTTTGCCACCCTTGTGGTTCAGACTGGCCAATTGATGGTCGCCATTCCGCGCCCGTTCCCTCCATCGATCCACCTCTTCGACGGCATACGCCCGCTCGAGCTGAGCAACGCGCAAGTTCTTTTGGTGAGAAAGCGCAAGGGTTGTTTCAGGCGCGAAGCGGGCATTTCCGACCGCAGAGGTTTTAGTGAGGACGAGGAGGGAATCAGAGGGACACGGTCTGCTATCCGTTCCTGTAAGATTCATCCCGATAGAGTGGCAAGAGCGCGCGAATCGGGCGGGGTGTCGAGGAGACTCACGTCGTGGATTGATGGGGTGGATGCGATCTCAAGGAGCGGGCAGAGCGGCGTGCGCATTCCAGGCTTTGACGGCAACGTAGTGCATGAAGCAGGTCACGCCGATAAACTCGAGGAACGTGTAGAAGGCCCGTCGCGAGTACTCGCGTTCTTCGAGAGGAGACCGGAACGAGGCGAACTTGCGGAGGGGGGCATTAGCCCGCGATGCTAGACTGGACTGAATACGAACAGGCTCACAATATTGCGAAGATTCGGCAAAGCCATCTTGCTGCTCGCCGTGTCGCCTTTGCTGTGATGGAACAAAACGAGTGTGACGAATGCGCAAGCAGGAGAGCCTCGCCAAGCTGTGCGCCTCCCCTGAGCAAGAGCTGACGCCCTGACGTGGCCTCCACTTTGGGCGGAGCGAGCCGCTCGTCCGCGCGCAGCGAGCAAGTTGCATCTTGCGGAGACTTTCTCATCGTCGCTCCTGCGCTCCTTCCTTTCAAGCCAGGCAGAGAACGGATCCATGAGCTGGTCGAGATTGATCCGGTTCATCGCCCGGGAGGATGGCAAGGTGAGACACACGCTCTCGCCGCTTTCATCCCCACCTCCAGCGTTCTTCTCTTCCGATTCCGAGCTCTTTCAGGGTGTACTAACGAGCAGACGCACAGGAGTATTATGGCGAGCCTGAACAGTCTGGCGATCTCGGCCTTCTGTATGCCTCAGGTTCCAAGATCACGGCGCGCGCAATCTCGCATCCGTTCGAAACGCAGTCGTCCCCTTCGAAGAGCATCAAAACGCTCACAGTCGACCGCCTTCTTTCGCCTCTCGCCCCTCGTGACGTGACGGCGATCAGAGGACTCGGTCTGCAATACGCTCCCGATCCGACGCAGAAGGCGGCCAGTCCGCCCGTCCTATGCCTCTTTTTCAAACCGTCGTCGTGCATCTCCGGTCCAGGAGACGTCATTCCCCTCCCGGTGCTGGCGACCGAGGAAAAGAATGACTACGAGGTCGAGCTCTGCGTCGTGATCGGCAAGGCGGCCAAGGATGTGCGGGCAGAAGACGCCATGAGCTATGTTGCCGGGTGCGCTTTTATCGTCTTTCTTCCGATCCGTTGCCTTGCTGACGAACGTCAGGATGCTTCCAGTTACTGTGTGGTCAACGATGTCTCGAGTCGCGGACTATGTGCCAAGGGAGGCCAGTGGGGCGTGGGAAAGACTTTCGACGGTCCGTTAGCGCAGCCTTCTCAACACCTGGCGGACCCCTGACACTTCTCCCCGCGCACGGCAACAGGTTGGTGCCCTATCGGACCATGTATCGTGTCGCCTTCTGCACTCGGCAAGGACCCGCATGAGCTCAGGATCACGACCCATGTGAACGGAAAGCGGGCGCAAGAAACGTCGACGGCGAATCTGCTCGCACGGGTGGTGAGTGGCCTGGTGCTTCTGGCCTGCTACGGAGCACAGAACGCTGAGATTAGAGAGTCTCCTTTGACGACTGTTCGCCTGCAGCCCGAACTCATCGCCCGGCTCTCTCACGGCGCGACGCTCGAACCGGGCTCGCTGATCCTGACAGGCTCACCCGTCGCCGTCGGACGAAAAGCACCAGCAGACGCCTCGAGCGAGAGCCCCTTCATGCAAGATGGCGACGAAGTCCGGTGCTTCGTCGAAGGGTGTGGTGAGTCGGTCTTCTTTCGGGTTGTTTCTGCCTGATCCACAGTTTACCTGTCACTGTCGGGCTCTAGGCACTTTGATCAACCACGTCAAGGCCGCAGGCAGACAAAGCCAGTACAAAGCAAAGTTGTAGGACCGAATACATGCCAGTTTGTCTGAAGAGTGATGCGTAATTACATGGGAAGAGACGGCAGCAAAAGGTTCTAGACGGTATATGGGGCGCCAGGCGTAGGAAGGGGAGGAGAGAGCTATGCCTTCTCGGCAGAGGCGGCCGCCTCTTGCCGAGCGTGCTGAGCGTGCGGAGAGTTCTTCTTCCAGGCGTACATGCCCGCCTCGCGCTCCTCGCGCTTGTAGTCCTCGTCCGACTTGCCCTCGGCGTTCGGGATCAGGTTGAGACCGGCCGAAGCAATCAATGCGACGACAGTGACACCTTGTGCAACCATACGTGCCTGCGAAAGGGGATTCCGGTGGTCAGCCGTGAGGTAGTTCGTCTCGGCCGGGTCGTTAGTTGCGCACCTGCACGAGCTTTTGCGAGAAAGAAAGGGGCGTGGCGGCAATGTAGGCGCCGGATCCAGCCATACTGGCGAGCCACCTGTTATTACGGACAACATCCAAGGTCAGCACGTCTTCTTCGCGGAAGGGTGACCAGGTCGCAACACCACACTCACGTCAAGCCGACCGCTGTCCATCGGTTCTCCTTTGCCCACTCAATGACCGCCTCGCGCGTCGTCACCGGCTTGTCAGTCTGTAACCGACCGCCAGCGATGCCGGCCTGCTGCTCGAGTCGCTGGTTCTCGTGCGAGATGCGCTCGAGTTCGGTGCCCGAGCCGATGGCGTACTTCCTCAACTCGTACTCGCGCGAGGCCTTGTCGGCCGAGATGATGAATCCAGCTGTGCCCAGTGCGCTGCAGTAGGGAGATTCCGGGTGTTGTTGTGGGCGGGCGAGAGAGAGCAAAGGCGGATTCCGAAGATGTGAGAAGGAGGGGCAAAAGGCATCTCGTCAGCATTGCAGCATGTCGAACAATGTCCAGACCCGAAGCAGGAGGCACTCACGTGACAGCAAAGGCCTTGAGCGGCAGCGTCAAGCGGGTGAACGACTGGACTTGGGCGCGCTGGAGAGCGACGGCACCGGCACCACCGAGGGCGAGTCCGGCGAGACCACCACGGAGGCCGCCATAGACGGTCTCGGAGTAGTGAGCCTGCTCTGCTGCTGCGCTGGGACCTTGCTGTCGAGCGCCGCGAGGGGGTAGAGCCGTCGTCAGAGGGTGTCGCCATGACATCAGGGCAGGCAGGTCGAGAGTCGATGAACGCTGTACGCACCTTGACCATGATATCGATTCGATGTGAGGTATACACTCGGAAGTGATGTGTTGTGTTTAGAAGAGCGTTTGCCACAAGAGTGCGAGCGGCGGATTGTAGAGCTGATCTCGGAATGAGTCGCTTCGGTGCGCCGACGTCTTGCTCATCGCGTGGCGCTGAACGAGTGGAGCTTCGGAATGCGGATCCCGATCTGATGCGAGGGATCAGAAAAAATCTGCCCGGGATCACTCGTCGCATACTTACCTTCCCGAGTAAAGTTGTGTTTGCTGGCATATGCCTGGAATTAGTTCGTCACGCTGGGAAGAAGCAGGGCCTCTGCTGATCCGGCCAGGCAGGGAGAACATCGACAGCACCTCAAGTCAAACTCCGGTAGTACCCTTCAACTGGAGAGAACGGAACTCGCAGTCCGCAACTTCAGCTTGTTTCTCTATGCTAGGCTTTGTACAAGGCGACGACACGACCTCCCTACGCGCATGCTTGCGGTTTGCACCGACCCCCTGTGCGAGTTGCGCTTCGTACTTGTCGCCACTCGAGCCTTTGTTCTTGTATCGGAGCTCTCGCACCAGGCCTTTCCTGCTCTCACATGAGGCTTGTATATCTTCGGTGGCCGTATGTGTCATTACTTAGTCACCGAATGCCCTGTAGCGCTCAGAAACGAGATTGAAAGTACGCGAGCGAACTGACCTTCTCAAGCTTGCGAGAACAGCGGACGCTGCATCGAGCACTTTGACACCGTAAGATGAGGACACAGTCACTTACTGAAGTGATACCATCGCGTCGGCGACGGAACACGCCCGTTTCTCGGCAAATGGCGTTCAGCTCGCGGCCCCCCTCTCTCCCGCTTTTTCTATTCAACATTCTCTCTCACTGTACAGTGTACACGCTCGGCCAACATGAAGATCTGAGGTGCCTTACTTGCCTTCACTCTCGCCCTCGAGCCTTACGTCATGAGAACAGACCCAGCTGGGGTCACAAAGGCCCATGGTGATGCGCCGGCGGAGGGGTCACGGCGGCGGATAGGCACATGGCAGTGGATGGACCCGCTAGGGTAACGATCGTGGTTGCAACGGTAGAGACGGTCGCGGCGGCTGGTGAACGGCTCCGAGACCGAAAAGTTCGCTCGGTCTTGCTTTCTCTTATAGTTGGATCGGTTTGGGACTCGTGTTTGGAACGAATCGCTGGACTCTGGAGCGTCGAACATGGTGAAACAGGCCTCTACTGTTCTCGCGGGTCGGCGAGGTATCTATGCTGGTCCGGGGTGTATACGCATCCCGACTGCACTTTGCCCAGGACTCGCGGTGGCAAAACGAACGCTTCACAACCTAAAAAACTTCCGGCTACTTGCAGGCCTCAAAGTGGGCGTACGGAACAGACCGAACGACTACAGATTAGCGCAATCACACACCAAGTAGACAATGGCATGATCTTGAAAGAATTTTCAGCCAAAGCTCAGCGAGTTTCACGCGGAAGCGAAGCGAGATGAATCCGCCAACTCGAGCTCGTCATCGCTACGAGTCTAGCAGGGCAGACAGCGTGTCTTGCACAGCGCATAGCCAAAGCAACCCAGCTGCCTAGGCGACAGTTCGCTCGCCGCCAGCCTCCGACGTTGCTGGACTTGCTTCCATCTATGATCGCCGACTTTCCCCCACTTTGCCGGAACTCGTCGACTCGCGACGAAGCGTACCATTTAGACACTCAGACCGTCCTTGATCTCGCTGTACTTCGCCTCGAGGCTGGCCGACGCCGATAAGAGCGCATCAGAGCCTTCCTCACCGCCGTTTCGCCCGGTCTGCACCGCCTCCGCTCGAACGATCCCGGTCCTCTTACATCCCATCTACGCCCCGAGCTGCGTGAGCCAGGATGGCAACATCCACATGTGAGCTACAACAGGCTACGAGCCCAGTCTGGTATTCCCAGAGGCCGCTCTCTTCTTTCTCCACTGCAGCGAGCTCGAGCTGATCTCTGCGAGTCCATGCAGCGACGAGTCGTCTTGCGGGGTTACCGCGAATCCCAAAGGTACCGAAAAAAGCGCCAAAGCGCAAGAGTGCTTCGCCGCCAAAACCGAAGGCGGTCCCGCTGCCGAGACCCATCCCGCCCCGACCGGCGCCGTTGCCCGTCCCCGCCATTACTCTGAATCCGTCCGACGAAGACACCTTGTCTGACGTCTCGTCTTCCGACGACTCGGATGTCATCGTCGAAGCGGTCAAGCCGAAATCGACGAGCGCCGGCAAGGGAAAAGGAAAAGCGGTCCCGCCGCCACCAGCAACAGGCTTTCCAAGCTTGACCGCCCTACCGACCCTCCCCTCATTGCCACCTCTGCCGTCTTTGCCCACTGCTACGAAAGTCCCCAAGAAGGCGGGTACGGCAGTCCCGCCGCCTGCCGCGCCGAAGCCGACGCCCATATCAAGCGTCGCTGCGCCACCCAAAAACCGCTCGCACAAGCGAAAGGAGCCTATCACTCCGGCCCCGTCGGCGTCGTCTACTCCTGCTCCGAAGCCTCCCGTCGCTTCGACGTCGGCTACACCGAAGCCGGTGGCGCCTCGAACAGCAGCCTCCCCGAGTCCCGCCGTTCAGGACGAAGCGGCCTACGCGCCGCATCACGCCGGGGCTCGCTCAACACCGTCGGCCCCGCAGCGGATGAGCTTGCGGCAGGTACTCGCGCTCAGTCTACAAGAGGCCGAGGATAAGGCCAAGAGCCAGCCGTCTACCCGCGAAAACACGCCGGACGCGACAGAGCTCAGCCGCGTGGCTGCTGGCTCCGCCGCGAACGCCAGGAGAGAACGATTTGGACACCCTGACGGCCTTCAATCGCACTCGCACTCGCACAAGGGCAAAGGCAAAGAGCGCTTGAGTGATGTCAGCGATCTCGAGCTCGCTGCAGGTGACGATCTGAGCGACCTCAGCAGTCTCTCTTCGGAGGAGGATGACGATGTCGACGCCGTCGAATCCGCCTCCGCCCGCCGGTCCAAAGCACTCGAAAAGGCTGAGGAGCGACAAATTCGCGCAGACATGAAGCGCAAGCAGGCTCGACGCAGCGCCGACGCCATGGACCTCGACCGAAATACGGAATTCGACGGCGCCGATGCCGACGTGGATGACGATACGAGCGACGAGGACGATCTTGCGCAGGCCTGGGACCGGAATACGCTGGCATTGGAGCGGCTGCACCATCGCCTGTCCCCCGATGCCGACCTCGGCGACGCGAGTCTGTTCGTCGATGACGGCGAGGACTCTGATCTCGGCGTCACGGAAATACCACCCGGCAATGGCATCGGCGTGGTGACCTGGTCCGATTACGATTTCGACGACGAGGAGGAGGACGATGACGACGACGAAGACGGCGACGAGACGGATCAACTCGCAGCTGCTCTCGCCGACGCAGAGGCCGACGGCGCTGCCGAGGGTCATACCGCAGCCAGCGATTTGGAGGATGAGCTCGAGCAGCTGTTCGCGCTGTCCGAAGCGGTTGCCGGCCCGATTAACCCGGACGAATACGACTTCGGCAATTTTTGGCTCGAAACGGTGAGCGAGGCGGATCAAGACGGCGACGAATCCGACAGCCTAGACTCCGACGAGGAAGGCGACTCGGATGCAGAGATGATCTTCGGTCCCGATGGGGAGCTGAAGCGGCTCTTTGGCCGGCGGCGAAAGACCCGCATGGCCCTGGCCGAGACGAGTGCCGACGAATCGGAGGAGTCCGACGAATCGTCGAGCTCTGAGCGAGGTGACCTCGAGCTTGTCCAGGATGGCGCGACTCGCGAGCAGCGCGTCCTTCCAAACGACGCCGACGCCGATGCCGACGAAGAGACGGCAACGAGCGACAGCGAATCCACGGATGAGGCCACCGACTCGTCGTGTTCCGATACGGACATCTATCGATACGCGCCCCAGACCGGTGCTCTGGCTGCCGTGCAGGCGCCGACGAGTGCCGAACTCGCCTCGCTCGCTCCCGCTGCTTCTTCAGCATCTGCAAAGTCGCATGCCGGGAAGCGCACGGGACGAAAATGCCGCCGTCACAAGGCCAAATCGACTTTGGCGTCTATCCCGGAGCGCGCCGCTCAATCTGTACCTCCGACGCAACCAGTAGCTCCCAAGGGCCCTGTCCTGGGATCTTTCGAACCGGTTCAGCGCAAGTCGGCAGAAGTCGAGCCCGCCATGAAGGTGGTCATCGTCGACGACAGTGGCCCTGCTCCGAGCCCTTTTGCGCTGCCAAAGAAGACCCGTCGCCGACTTGTAAGAGCCTCTCAGCTTGAACCCGATCCCCCAAGAAGCGCATCAACTGACATTCTGCACCTCCATTAGCCCGGCACGCCTTCGCGTCGCGCCCGATCGGATTCGCGAGTCTCGACAACATCGGGTACCTCGGGAGGAGAGTCGCTCGATTACGGCAGCAACGTCGGCTCGCCCGTCCTCGCCAACGTTGTTTTCGAGTTCGACTTGGAGTCTGTTCTGCACGAGTCGTTACTCGCCGAAGACGATGACGAATCGGCCATCGCGATGGACGTCGACTCGTCATCCGAGACGGACGCCGATGCCGCGGCGACTCCGCGGGCAATCGGTCGCAAGACTTCGCAGCCTGTTTCGGCCCTCTCGGATCTGTCCCGCTGGGCACGGATACCTATAGGCGCCTTCCGCTCGCGTACGACGGGTGGCGACGTGGCGCCGGCCGTCTCCCAAGTTCTGGCGGCGCAGGCTGCCGAGCTCGGCAAGGTCAAACGGAAAGCGACCGGGCGTGTGCGAGCCGGTGCTGCAGCCGCCATGCTGCGGGATCGCAAAGCTGCAGACTCGCTCAACCATACTCTCGGCAGTCCTGGACAAGGCAGCAGTGCGGCACCGTCGAAGCGCGCGATCGCCTCGCGGATGCTCACCTCGCCCGTTCTGGCACCGACGGTTCGCGACCCTGCCGCCCGGCCGTCCGCTGCGAAACCGACAAGCGCGAAGAAGTCGAAGCGTTCCAAGTCGACGACGAGCAAGAGAGCCCTCTCGGGTCGTAGCCGGGCGAACGGTCACGAGCCTGCCGGTCCGACCAACTCCTCGAATCTCGCTGCGCCTACCGCCAGCCTCCCTCCTCTGCATTCGCCCCTCTTCCGCTCGGTCTCTGACCATTCCATGCTCGAGCCCCCTCCCTTCCGCCTCAACTAGCCTTATCTTTCTCTCTCTTGTTGTTCTCGGCGTTTCCTAGGTCCTATTTTGCATCTCAGCATTTCTTCCGCTTTCCGCGCTCTCTCTTTCCTTTTGTCATTTCGAGCCAGCTTCTCTCTCGTACACATCAGAAGAGTCCGAGGTCCAAGCGATTCATTCCACACAAGCAAAAGACGATCCCACAAAAAGCCAAGACGAGAAATGCACCTCCTCAAAGTCGTTCACCATCCTCCGCGACCGTATCCCCAGCCGCGGCCGTATCCGCCGCCCCAGCCGCGGCCGTAACCCCATCCGCGACCGTAACCCCAACCGCCGCCGTAGCCCCAGCCGGGTCCGTAGCCGTAGCGGTAAGCTGTTCCAGTACGAGAGCGAAAAGCCGAGTAAGTCTTGGTGCGCTTCAGAGGCAAGCATCCGAAAATGACGGGGAGAGGACTCACACTCGGCGGCCATGTCGTGAGGTTCCTCGACCATCTCGTCCGTCTCGACGGGCTCGGCGGCAGCAGCAGCGCCGGCCTCGTTGTCGACCGCCTTCTTGTCGTCGGCGACGTCGCGCTTGTTCAGATGACCGTCGCCGTAACCGCCACCGTAGCCTCCTCCGCCGCAGCGACCGTACGGGCAGCGCCAGCAGCGGCGACGCCAACCCCAGCCGTAGCAGCGCCAGCCTGCCGAGATCCGAAATCACCTCGACGTCGAGTCAGTACGCTTATGCGAGGGGGAGAGAGAGAGAACAGTCGCGCTCGGAAAGAAGGGACGACGTACCGGGCCTGTAGCCGCCACCGTATCCTCCGTCACCGTACTGCCTTTCCTCGAGGGCGTTCTCTTGAACGTCTGCATCATAAGATATAAGCAAGTCCGAGGTCAGCCGAGGCTCGACTGAGCGCAGAAACGGACAGACGAAGGCAGGAGGACTCACCGGCTTCGACGGGGGCAGCGTAGGCCGCGCAGGCGAGAGCAGAGACGAGCAGGGCGTACGAGATCTTCATCTTGTTGTTGCGGAGCTGGTGTGGAGAGTGTGCGAGGGGAAGGGCAACGGGGGGAAGGAAGGGGAGAGAGAGAGGAAGAGACGCGGGAGGGAAGAGGTCGTCTGCGAGCGGGGACAGGCTCCTGTCCCGCTACGATCGAGAATGCTTAGCTGAGCGTTGCACGCTATGATCGGCGCCAACGAGATCGTAAGCTAGCGCCCGAGGCAGCGTCTCCGTCAGAAAGGAGTCTCTTCCCGCGCCGCAGCTTGAGAAGGCCAGCGTCTTTCGCTCGCGAGCTTTTGCGCAACGCTTGCAAGAGGCTATAGGGAACGGGACGATCAGCGACGACGTAGTATGATTACAACATGACGGTCACATCAAGATGAAGAGGAAAGGGGCGGCTGGCAAGAGCTCCGAGAGGATGAGGGCGAAGCAGGTGGCAAGGAAAGTGTCGAGCTGAACCGCGTCGAGCAGATCGAGACGCCGCCGTGTGTCGGAGCTGTCGTGCTGCGACAATACACATCCGAGAGAATGTCGGACGTGCGTCCGATCGGTCGACCGAGCCGACCGCGCGCAAAAAAGGCGGCCGGTCAGAGGAAGTATTGCAGCGAAGTGCTCTTGGCCGGAATGTTCCTCGAATCTTGCTGCAGAGCGCGAGAGAGAGGAGCCGCGTCAGCACGACCGTATGAGAGCTAGTCTCACCGCGGACGCTGCCCTCCGAGAACGGGGCGTACCTGAGCGGCAGCGTCGAACGTCTTGTAGTTCGGATTCAGGTTCTCGTCCAGCTCGAGAATCGAGGCGACGTTCCCGCATCTGGAAGGTGTAGTGAAGGGAATGAGTACGACCGTGCTCTCCGTACGACTGTCGAAATGCCAGAACAGGCAGCAGGGCAGTCGGTAAAGCCGAAGGGTGGTCCCAAACAACTTACCGGTAGCAATAGTTTGGCGCGCTCCAGACCGTGACAATCTTGTCGTCAAACATGAGCTTGTGCCCTTCCATGACGAGTTGGTGTGCGCGCGCGATCAGGTCGAGGTTGTTGGCGTGCACGAACTGCTTGACGACGTCGGCGCCGAAGAGGAAGCCGGCGCCGCGGGGCGAGAGGCCCCAACCTTCGATGTCTGCGAGATGGGGCTTGAAGAGTCAGCATAGAGAACCTATTTGTACGAGTGCTCTTGAGATCTCTCCGCGTCAGCTCCGTACGCTTGACGTGTGCCCCCCAGCGTCGCGGGTTCGGAAGCCAAAGAACCTGGCTGCGAGAGAAAGCAAAGGGAAAGCCGGAGGGAAGACTTGCCGTCTGGATCTGACCACAACAGGTCACACATGGCTCCATCGTGCGGCACCTCTTGTTTCCGGTCGATTAATCGGATCTGTTGGAGACGCGAACAAAGGTGTGGCGTGAGCGCCAACTGACTACTCCAGCACCTCAATTTGCCTGCGCGCGCTGACGCGGGCTTTCAAGGGTACAGGGGAAGACCGAGGGCTGCTCACGCACCTGATCGAGACTGTTGACGTTCGGACTCAATCCGCCGTGGACGCAAAACACCCTGCCGTCGACGACGGCCCCGAGGCTCATGTAGTCAAACACCTCGCAGCAGTAGCGCCACACGCTCGCGCTGCCGTACTTTTTCATGCACTCGTCGTAGAAGCCGTACACTTGGGTGATTTGTCGGGATTCGTGGTTGCCGCGGATGAGGGTCATGCGGTCCGGGTAGCGGACTTTGAGGGCGAGGAGGAGGAGGAAGGTCTCGACTGAGTAGAAGCCGCGGTCGACGTAGTCGCCTGTCGTTGGGTTGGAGGGGCAAACGCCAAGTCAGTGCGACTCTTTTCCTGTTTGAACGAGCGAGAACACGCGCACCGAGGAAGAGGTAGTTGGTGTCGGGACATTGACCGCCGACGCGAAACAGCTCGAGGAGGTCAAAGAACTGGCCGTGGATGTCACCGCAGATCTAAGGGAGGTTTCCAATCGGAGTCAGCGCGTCGTCCCGCGCTCTGTGTGTGTGGTCGTGTGAGGAGACTGACAGTGACGGGCGAGTCGATCCATTGGATGTTGGCCTCCTCGACGAGGATCTCTCTCGCTTTGAGGCAGAGGTCCTTGACTTGCTGTTCGGATATCGGTTGGCTGCGTCAAGCGTCCAACTGGATCAGCAGTCGAGTGTGGTTGGCCGGGTGAGGGAGTGGGGACGGACCAATTCCTCAGCTGCTCGATCTGACTGCGAGCGGTGGGGAGGATAGGCTGGTCAGTAGTGGCAGTAATCGAGACTTGGATGACCGCACTGACCGGTCTAGACTGGACGACATGCCCGCCGCATGCACTCACTCGGCCTCTGGAAAAGCCAGAGAGCAGAGAGAGAGCTGGCCTCGCTCTCCCCTCTCAACGCACCCACGCAAGAGACATGCCGAGACTCGTGCCCAATTCTTCAGTAGGGAACGTGAGTCGTGCCGTCATCAGTCGCCCTCCCACCCTCGTCCTCGAGTCGGAACGATTTCCACTGCACCGCCGCCGAACACCACCACCTCCGCTCTGGGTCGCATCCCAGCACAACGGCCCACACTCGAGACCCGAGACAGGACAACTGACCCTCGTCGCCCTACCCCGCAGACTGCGCTGGCGTATGCTCGCGCTTGGAGGGGCGTCGACGCAGAGGGACAGGTGCTCGGACGGCTCGCAACCCGGATAGCAATCGTCCTCATGGGCAAGCACAAGCCCATCTACGACCAAGCCAGTGAGCCCGTCTCTCTACGAGGGACACGCGCCGCAGAAGCTGACGAACCACTACTGGTCGACCTCGCGCTCCTGCAAGACGACTGCGGCGACTATGTCGTTGTCAAGAACGCCCGCAAAGTCACCGTGACCGGCAAGAAGGCCGACCAGAAACTGTACCGGCATCACACCCAGTTCCCGGGCGGTCTGAAAGAGATCCCGTACAAGACCATGCTCGACCGGAATCCGGAAGAGGTCAGTCAGCCCGCTTCTCTCTCCCTCCTGCATTTCCTGCGCCTGGAGCGGGTTCGTGTCGGATTCCAATGAGAGTGCGCCGCGATCTGACGTGCCAGGATGTCTCGCGTCGCAGATCATCCGACGAGCCGTCTCGGGCATGCTCCCCAAGAACCGCCTCCGCGCAAAACGCCTCGAACGCCTCCTCATCTTTCCCGACGCCGACACCCCGCACGAGGCCAACTTGATCAAGGACCACGCGGCCGAGTTTGGACAGACGTTCAAGAACGCGCGCGACGTCGAACGGGCAGCGGCAGAGGTCAAGACCGCCGCCTGAGGGGGTCCCGCCCACTTTGTGTATTTCTTCTCTTCTTCGCATTGCAACACGCACCATCTTGGATATATGGCTCTCTCTTTCTCTCTGTTGCAGCTATGACTAAGACGCAGCTGTTGCGGGAGCGCGGACTCCGCGGGGCGATCTTGGACGCGACGAGGCGCGAGAGCGGCGTGTTTTCTTGAATGCCTAGGCCGCATGCTCTCGAGGACTTTGTGCATACGCTGCTAGCTCACGAGGATCTCTGAACCCTCTCGATGGTCCTCGGCGCACTGCCTTCGCCGGCCCCGGTCGCCGAGGCACCACCACCACCACTCGCAACAACTTTCGGTCAACAGCAGGGTGCTCCTCCTCGCTCAGGCCACAGCGGGGCACCGATTCAGGACTATGCGCATCTCGTGAGGACTCTGCAGCAACGCTCGATCAGCCGGAGCAGCAGCTCAACCGCGGCAGTTATCGTGGGCGATGTCGCTCCTCCTCCGGCGACGGCGACAACGGCGAGCCAGATCGAACAGGACTTGAAGCTGGCGGCTCAGATCGGCCAGACGCTGCTGAACGAGAAGGCGGCCCTGCAGGCCAAGTTACAACAGAGCGAGCGGGCGAATCAGAAACTGCTCGAGAGGCTCGGGACCGCTGTCAAGGAAAACAACAAGTTGGAAAAGGTGCGTTCCTCGCGGCGTCCGCTTCTTTTGGTTTCTGATCCCCGCACGGCCAAGCGAGGAGTTGACCTAGGCTTGTGCGTCCACGGCTGCACAGAGACTCGATGAATCGCTCGGCAACCTCGACCAGGCTGATTCGTCAAACCGCGCCCTGCTCGTCTCGCTCGAAGAGGACCGCAAAACCATCTCCCGCCTCTCACACGACTCGGGCAAACTCGTCGCCGCCTCGGCCACCCTGAAGCAACTCCAGATCGCGCACGCCGACGTCCTCGAGGACCTCGCCGCCGAACGGAGACGCGCCGACCTCGCCGAGGCGCGCGCGCGCAAGGCGGCGGACCGGGCCGAGGAACTCGACGAGAGGTTGCGCAAGGCGTGCTCCGACTTGGAAGAGATGAGGCAGGACAAGGTCCTCAGTGCCAAGAGGAGCTCGGATGCGCTCGCACTCCTCAAGGCGAAGCAAGCTGCTGTGGCCGGGAATGCGACCTCGGACGGCGGTGGAGGTGGCGGTACCGGAGGCGACGGCCACAATGGCCCCTCGGATCAGACGCAGACTCGCGAACTGATGCGCATCGTCGAGACCCTCGTCGAGGAGAACCACCTCCTCAGGAGCGAAAGTATGGAACTGCACGGGTTGCTCGAGCGCGAGCGCGAGGACCAGGAACTCGCGCGCGAGGAGAACGGCTTCTTGTCGGCGCTCGGGATCCGCGAACACGCCGGCAGCGACGACAATGGAGGAGAAGAGCAGGATCAGGCCGACAATGTCCCGCGGAGGCGCTCGGGCGGGGGGTTCATGCTGCGCCGGTTGTCGGCTTCTTCAAGCCTGTCGCACACGAGTCCACAGCCCGACCACTCGCAGGAGCCGAGGGCGGAGCGACTTATGGCTTCAAGGACGCGAAGTACTGCGGCATCGAACGGCGGCAAGATGCCTGTCCAGCGTCCGCGGAACAGGAGAACGCAGAGTATGGACGTCACGTCGCAGTTGCGGTCGGTGAGTCCACACCGCCGTCCTAGTCTCGCCAAGACGGCACGCAGAAGAACTGACGCCTTGCCGCTGGAACAGTCTGTCGGGACGTCGAGTGCGCCCAACTCTCCCTACCAGGGTGGCGTGCCTTTCGGGCGCCCAGCATCCATCCTCAGCAACGCCTCGGAAGATCCGGACACGTCGCTCAGCAGCTCGATCCGTCCTCGTAGGAGACACCGACCGCTCTCCCTCTCCCTCAACTCGTCCGTCTTTTCGCCGTCGATGGGCAGCAGCAGTGCGCCGAACCCCAACCCGGAAGCGGAAGAAAGTGTGCTCGTTTCGCCGTTCACGCGCCCGAGTGCGCACCGTCGCCAGTCCAGTCAGACCAGCTTCAACTTTGGGCTCGCGTCGCCTCGGACTGAGCAGCCGGGCCGGCGGATCTCGAGATCTCCTCGTCCTTCGCCGTCACGCAGGCCGTCCTCGACTGCCGGAGTCGATGCGTCAACTCAGACCTCGCGTCCTTCTTCCCCTTCGTCACCACGATCGAGGCGATCAGAGACGCCGCACCGACATGCGGCGCCAGATTATTCGCTGCCGCAGACTCCAATCGCCGCCGCAACGGACGGCCACCGCCACGCCTCTCACGACTCGATTGCTTCGCCCGCCTCCTCCTCTGCGGTACATACCGCCGCAGGCGGTGGCGCCACTGTTCGCGCCGGCGCAGAGACGCGGACTGCAGCTCTCGCGCAGTTGATCGAGTACGGCGTCAAGTTGCTCGCGCGAGTTCAGGCTGCCGACATTGCGACTCAGGAAAAGCGCTTGCGGAAGCAGAATCTGCCCGGCGACGTCAAGCATCTGGCCCAAGCAAACATCAAAGAGCTTGTGAGTGCGCCCTTCTCACTCTGTTGTCAAAGATCAGGCACTGACGACGTCCCGTACAGGCTGGCGACATCGACTCGCTTCGGGACCGCTTCCGCCGCGTGGTCGAGCTTGAACGGGCTGCACAACACCGCGATCATACCCCTACCGTCCGCCACGATCTGAGCGGACGCAACGACATCTCACTCGTCACGCGTCGCGACTTTGTCTCCCTCGTCAAACTCCTCCGCGATCTACTCTCCGAGACCTCCCGCCTGCGACAACTGGTGAACCGAGTCCAGCTCGAGCCGGCGTTGGCGCAGCGGCTCAGTGAGCTGGATGTACCCGGCGCTGTCGATGCGGGCACGGCAAGCGAACCGAAAGCCACCCGGCCCGCCGCCGCCGAAGCTGCAGCGACACTACTGGCGCCGCTCTCGCGCTTGTTGGGCGTCGCGTCTCCGGAACAAGCGTCTACAT
The DNA here is from genome assembly GCA_034406715.1 of Rhodotorula mucilaginosa. Lineage (NCBI taxonomy): Eukaryota > Fungi > Basidiomycota > Microbotryomycetes > Sporidiobolales > Sporidiobolaceae > Rhodotorula > Rhodotorula mucilaginosa. The sequence goes on from CP137865.1 coordinate 876,684, forward strand.
CTGCCGCGGACAGCGTCCGACCCAATCTCGCCCAAAGTCGACGGGGCGGTTCCTCGACCGTCAGCACCGCTACGATCAACGTCGAGTTTGGCGGCGGAGGAGTTCGACCGGCGCCTAGCAGCACACTGTCGCCCGACTCGGTCGCATCGCGACGGGGACCACCGACGGGAACAGGCCCGCATCCTCGACAAGTCCGCCGAGAGTTGTCCTCGATTTTTGCGGGCGCGACGACCAGCACGCGGCGAGCTCAATCGCCAGGGCCCGGCGTGCAAAGCCGCGAAATTCCTGCTCCAGCTGCAGCTACCACGTCGACGAGCCGTTTCGTATCGGCAGCTGCGTCCGCCGCAACTTCGTACATGCCGTTCAGTCGCATCCTGTCCTCCTATCGACCGGCCATGTCGAGCACCGCGAACGCTGTCATCGATTCTATCCCTTCCGCTCCTCCGGTCCTCGATTCGCCCTTTGACGAGGATGACGAAGACGGCGGGGCGTACTCGCCGCCTTCGACGCTCCTCGAGAGGCAGCTACGACCGCGAGGGCTGTCCGACTCGTCCGTCCGGTCCACTTTCGTCACGCATGCAGGTCACACGCGACCGAACCCTCATCACCGGATTGTGACCGCTGCCGGACTCGCCCTCTCTTCCGAAGCCACACCGGTCCCCATCGTCGTAGCGCCTGCTGGCGTCTCGGTGGACGAGGCGTCGTACAACGCAGCGATCGCGCTCTCGTCGTCCCCCGCTAGTCTCGGAGCAGCCATGAGCGCGCTCCGACAGAAGCTGGAAGAAGACGATGCCGATACGGCCGCCGCCCTCGCCGAGGGCAAGACGATCTCGCGACGTGCGTCTCGTGCTCACTTGCGAGGGCGCGCTTCGTCCTCTCGCTTGCGGGAATCCTCGACCATCGCTTCGTCCTCCTCCCCGCCGCCACCGGTCCCGCCTCTACCTCCTCCCCTCTCCAATGACCTCAAGCTCAGTACCTCGACGGCAACGAGCGATTCGAGTCTCAGTCTCACCAACGACGTGTTTGCGAACGCGTCTCCGAACCCGACCATATCAGTTCAGGCGCCAAACACCCCTCCCGCGCCCACCGCGCCGATCTCGATCTCGCCCAGCTTGACGAGACCAGGCATTGCCGCACCCAAACAGCCCAAGGATTCCACGACTTCATCGTCGAGTCTGTTCGGGACGGTCGTCTCGAGTGCGTTTGGCTCGCTGATTGGAGGAGGAGGAGGAGGTGGTGCGGGCGACTTGAAGCGCGCGAGCGTACTTGGCGCTCCGCACGGCGCGGAAAGCTTCCGAGAACGCGGCCGTCTCGGTTAACCCTTCCCTCCCTCCCGCCCTTTCCTGGTCACGTATAATATCGGAACTTATTCATCATGTCACGAATCAGCGCATCTTGCCGGACACTTGTTATTAACGCTCGCACATACCCTGCCGTCTTCCTCGGCCCTTCGCATTTCTCCCGTAGCTCATTTCCTTAGACCCTGTTTTGCCGCATCCGAGCACTGCCATTTGTACTCTATCGACTGGACGGGACGGGACGAGACCGCACAGCCGCAATAAAGCAGAAATCGCGCAGCAAGAGGGAAGTGCAAAAAGAGGTTGCAGCGCAGGAGGGGAAAAACGACACAAGCGGCGTCTTACGCCTTTGCCTTTTTGCTCTTCGATTTCTTCTCCGTAGTCGCCGCCTCGGCAGGTTTCTCAATCGCGGCCGCCTTGGCCTTTTTCGACTTTTTCACGGGCGGCGGGACCGGTTCCGGACTCGGACTCCGGCTGCTGTCGCTCGCGGCGCTGCCGTCATCGTCCTCGTTGAACCTCGGGATTGCCTGCGCTCCATGTCCCCGCGGGATACCCGTCCCGACGCGGTCGTCATCATCCGCGTCGAGACCTTCCTCCGAGTCGTCCGAGTCGGATTCGTCGTCGTTGTCGTCGTCGCCGGCACCGATCACTTCTTCCACCTCGTCGTCGTCACGGGCGCGCTTCTTGCCCTTGGTGGACAGCTTTGACTGCAAGAGAGTTGAGGATGCCGAGAGGGGAGTGAGGAGGGAAGATTGGAGGGAGGCGATGGCGGAGGCGGAGAAGGGCTCGGCGAGGAGGGAACCGGTACAGGACAGGAGCGAGTTTGAGGTCGTGAGGCTGGCAATTGGGTGTCAGCATCTGTGTCAATCGCACTCGAGCCCAGAGAGAAAGAACGCTGCGCTCACCCGACGAGAGTAAACTCGAGTCGGCCGTCTTGACCTCCGAGCGGTTCTCGCGACTTGCGGTGAACCCACCATCCTCGCTCGGCAAACTCGGCCTCCTCCTCCTCCTTTGCCGCCTCTTCCTGCTCCTCTGCAACCTTTTCCAATTCTTCAGTTGCGGCGTCTGCTCCTCCTCCTTCCTCCTCTTCATCAACCTTGGCCGCCTCGTTGGCCTTTTCAACGACATCGCTCACGACTTGCTTGAGCGGTAAGGCGGCGTTTCTTCGCTCGAGGACGACGGGCGGGACGGGGAAATCGGGGTCCCACTCCCACGTGTCGGTCGGGATGTGCGAGACGGGGATCGAGGCGTTGAAGAGATTGTGGAGGAGAAGCGAGACGTGCGATGCCGAAGCGAGAGTGAGGGTTCCGACTGTGGGGCAGGGATGTCAGTGACTTTGCTGGCGGAGACAAGGTGCAGAAGGAAGGCTCTCACCAAGTTTCATGCCGACGCGCGGTCGCCATCCGACGCCTTCCCACTCGACGTTGGCGAGGGTGAAGCCGCTGCCGTCGACCATGGGCAGCGACTTGAGCCACACTGTCCGCTTTGCTGCATCTCCAGCTCCCTCCTCCTGCTCCTCCTGGTCTTCTTCCGACTCGTCTCCGGATTCGTACATCGAGTCGAACGGGACTCGACTGGACCGGAAGCGCTGTGCGGGGTGGAGGAAGCGCGGAGTCGGCGAGAAGGAGAGCAAGACGGCTCGGAGTGGCGGCAAGTACCTGTGCAGATTCGGTCGGGAGAGTGTCAGTCTATGCGACGGATTGTAGCAAGACGGGGGAGAGACTTGCCGCATGACCCAGCCTGCGAGGACTTCGCGCACGCCGTCCATTCCTCCGTCGTGTCCCGGGAACAGATTGTCTCCCTTGGATGCAAATACAGGCGCGATGGGCAGCCTCATGGAAGCCTTGAAGGCGATAAACTCCGAGTCGGGTTGTTGCGAGTGCGACGATGAGCTCGCGACTGCTTCGAGTCGGAGTGAGCCTGCTGCGGCGGCAGCTCCTGCTGCGTGACTGGCCATTCTGGGCTTGCTTCGACTCGCTGTCTCTAGCCCTGCACGTGTCAGCAGCGAGTGTAGAGAGTCGAGCGAGAGATGAGACGTGAGGTTGACGCGGAAGCAGCTCACCCGAGCTTCCGCCTCGAGTCGCCAAACAGCTCTACACTCGGCAGGAGCATACTTTCCAAGACTAGAGAGGGGAGAACCATGTCCGGGAACCGACCGGAGCACATTGCGCCGCCAGAAGTCGTGCGTCTTTTTTTCCACTCGCCTTTTGAGATCACCTCGCTGCGACATCTCGGAGAGAGAGAGAGACTGACACCCGGACAACGACGTGCGCAGTTTTACAATGCAGGAGAAGCAGCAAAGTACACCAACAACACCCGCGTCCAGTCCATCCAGGCAGAGATGACGTACCGCTGCCTCGAACTGCTCGACCTGCCCGCTTCCGAACAGGCCATGGTCGATGACGACGATGAGGACGAGGAGGAGGACCGCGTACGAGCTAGACCGAGCTACCTGCTCGATATCGGGGCCGGGAGTGGCCTCAGTGGAGAAATCCTCACCGAAGAAGGGCACCAATGGGTCGGCATGGACGTCAGCGGTGGCATGCTCGGTCAGTCTCTTGCGCTGGTTTGCATCCTCGAACAACCCGACACTGACGCCCCCACCTTCGGACAGAGGTCGCACTCGAGCGCGAAGTCGAAGGCGACCTCATGCTCGCCGACATCGGGCAGGGAATCCCGTTCCGACCGGGTGCTTTCGACGGCGCAATCTCGTGAGTCGCGCCCCGCCTCCGGGCTTCTCTGCGACAGGAGCGGAGTGCTCTCCCTCGCTGCCAACTTTGTGGGCTCCAAGCGGAGACTGACCCGCCCCGCCGACCCTCGCGACGACGGTACAGCGTTTCCGTCCTGCAATGGCTCTGCAACGCCGACTCGACTTCGCATTCCCCCGTCGGTCGCCTCCTCCGCTTCTTCACCGACCTGTTCGGTTGCCTCCGCAAAGGGTCCCGCGCCGTGTTCCAGTTCTACCCCGAGAGCGACGAGCAGGTCAAGTTTATCATGAACCAGGCGACGAGGGCCGGGTTCGGAGGCGGTCTCTGCGTCGACTATGTGAGTCTCTCATTATTCGGACTGGCGTTGCATCATAGACCGAAGCTCTCCCCAGGCGATGCAATTTTCGACTGACCGTGTGCGCTCGCCTTGATCTCGCCAGCCCAACTCGTCCAAGAAGAAGAAATTCTACCTGATCTTGTTCGCCGGTCAATCCATCGTCGGCGGCAAACCCCAACCAATCAAAGTCCCCGAAGGTCTCACCGACGATCCTCATCACGGCGGTCCGTCGACCGTCGCGTACGAGAAGAAGCGCGCCGACGCCGAGGCGCGCAAAAAGTTGCAGCGGAAGAAGCGGAGGAGTGGCGGAAAGGGGAGCAAGAACAAGGATAGCGAAGGCGCCAAGGAGTACATCATGCGCAAGAAGGAACTGTACCGCCAGCGGGGCAAGGACGGCGTCCCGAGGGATTCAAAGTCGGTTGCTCTTCCGAGGCTGTCGCTTTCCCTACACAACGCTGATCGAGGTTCGTCCCCGCCCGCAGATACACTGCCCGGTCTCGCAAGCCGCGGTTCTAGATCCCCCTGCCTTTGCTCTCTGTGTGTGTGTCGGTTCCTCGCTTCGCGTCTGGCTGTTTGTGTTGTTTCTTCTACGCAATGCTTCGAGTTTTCTTCTCTGCCCCATGGACTAGCTCTCGATACCCAAAGTAAGCTGAAGAGAGAGGAACATTAGGGTGTTGTCGGAAAGGGTCTGTGCTTGTGTCTCGGAAATCAGGCAGAGGCGGGGAACACTAGGGGAAAGACGGAAGGAACACCAGCTGCGGAAAGACTGCGTCTACATGCAACAAAACGGACACCAAACGATACCGGTTCGGAGGAAAACGAGGTAGGCGGGACAGGGTTACGGGGAGGGGAGAAGAGAAGAGACAGCAAGGCAACAAGGAAGGAATAGCCGGGAGCACGGAATAGTCGGAGGGGCGTATAGGGGCCGTCATTAAACCCGAATAGTCGAACTGGCACAGTCGAGATCGAGGAAAAAGGGAATCTCGGTATCATGGAGAGAGAGACAAGGGGGCTGCCGAAGATGATTCAACTTGTCGCTATGAGCTGACCTTGGCGACGATCGTGGGCGCTTTGATGGGCGCCGGGAGGATCTTGGCCACGGGAGGAGGCGGCAGGAACGCGCCGCCAGTCTTGGTGAGGATATAAGACTCCCACGAGGAGACGAGGAACTGCATCGAGCGCGAGAACAAGGGGGTCAGCAAGATCCGCGAGGGGGAGAAGACACGCTCGTCAACGAGGATGAAAAAAACAAAAACACTCACGTTGGCTGGACCGGTGTACCAGAAACTGGTCCACCTGAACAAGCCGGTCGTCTCCTTCGAGACCTTGTCCCAGTCCTGCTGCATCTCGGCGCGCAGGTCGAGCAGGGCCTTGGTCCGGTCGGTCAAGATCGCCTTGGCGCCCCACTTGGTCGCCTCGATCATCTCGTTGCGAGCGTTGACGGTCCAGACGGTCAAGTCCTGGTGAAGCCGGGGTAAACAGTCATGATGAGCCAGCCCTCTCGGCGGGAAATGATGACCAAGAGCGGAGGGAAATTTTCGGCTCACCTTGCCGGCGGCTTGGAGTTCTTTCCGGAACTTGACACCTTCGTCACTGACGAGGCCGGCAAAGTTCATCGAAAAGGTGTCGCACGCGTCCCAAAAGTACCGCCTCGCGATGGCCGGGCTCATGCCGATGTGCGCGCGGCGGAGATGCGGCAAGAGGCGGCAGGCGGGCTCGATGTATTTCGGGTGCCACAGGCCGAGGACTGTACGACGATTGTACAGGGTTGCGCCACGGAAAAGAGTCAGGCGTTTGCCGCGAGCCAGGGGCGCATGACTACCCGCCGAGGAGGGGGAGTTTACGCACTCAGTCGCGGTGCAAGCTTGGTGTCGTATTCCGGGTACGAGGAGATGAGGCGGCTCATGATGCTGAACAGGCGTTCCGGATCGTTGTTGACCTTGATATCGATATTAAGCAGGACGTGCTGGTTCGCCGGCATCATGAGCAAGTCGAGCGTTTCTTGCAGAGTCGGGATCTTTTGATGCGGTGCCTTGCGCGTCCGGAGCTGGTCAACTTCGCCATGGTACTTCTGGTCGTGGATCGAGCCGGAGCCGTCGGTAGTTCGGTCTGTTCAAAACGGGGAGGGTCATATTTAGCTCTCGACGCAAAAATACAGGTGCAAGCGTCTTCTTGACGGCAGAACTCACCCAACAATGGGTCGTGGAACATGACAATCACGTCGTCGGCAGTGATGTGGACATCTGCGTTCATGCACGAGACGGTTGTGGTCAGGCGATTTGTCCGCAGCGGATCACGTGGATGTTTTCCCGCTCAGGGCTTCTGCTGAGCTGTGGTTCGCCGCGCTGCATGGTGAACACAGTGTAGAAGGAGCACCATGGGAGATCCAAACTCCAGCGCCAGGGAAGGCGTTGCGGTTCTGTAACCGTCCTTGCGCCGCCGCCGCCGCTCGCCGCGCGGATCCACCGGCACGTGCACCGCGGTCGCGCCTACGCCCCGCTTGTCCGCGGAACCGAATTGGACGCAAGCCAGAGTGTCTGACAGCGTTCTGATCGCGCGGACGAACCGCCGATAGAAGTGCAGCGGCCGCAAGTCGGGCGGGACAGGGGAGTGGTGCCGAACCGTGCCGAGTGGCACCTCGTGGCGTTTGTCATATAGGGCGTGGTAACGTACCGGTCTCGATCCCCTCTGCGCCATCTTGAATTGCTGCTTCAAAGCTGGCGAGCGTATTCTCCGGGAACGCGGCGGAAGCCTGTGTATCGAGAAGACGACGCGAACATCTTTTGATCAGCTCGAGGGGTGGGTTGTGGTGCGCGTGCACTGGAGAGGAGTACGTACGCCGCGGTGACCCCAACAGAGCGGTATGTGTTCCAATGGCGGTGTACTCGGGCTCTGTCTGGGTTCTTGGGCTACGGCTGCGGCCATGGCGGTGCGTGCTGAAGTCGAGAAGCGGGGGATAAGGACGAGCCGGCGCGACGTGACACTCGAGGGCAGGCGACGAGACAGCAGCGTTGATGGAAGGGGGCGCGGGTAAAGCGTAGTAAGAGCTTGGCGAGCACTGGCTCGAGTCTATGCAGGTGGAGGAGAACGAGAAAGAGAACGAGCTGGACAACCGACTTCTCGCGCGGAAGAGCAAAATGACACGCGCACGTGCGCTCCGCCGCCACTCGAAAGGAAACGTTTCCTTCTCGCTTAGAGGGTGAATCATGCGCGCGCGTCTGTAAAGTATAGCGAACTGATCTCTTGCGCCGCTCTCGCTGCATCCAAACTTCACAGTAAGCCCTCGAAGAAAAAGTTGTCGTCCGCGAAACCGTCCATGCCGTCACTCCGAGCTCTCTCCGATATTTTCGCGCCGGCGACCGCGGGCCGTGCATATCATACAGCCACCAAGTCGGCAACATCGTCACCAGCTCGCGATGTAGCCGGGAGATCTCCCGAGACGTATAGAGTGCCCCTCCGGAAGAGTCTCCAGCTCAACTCCAGCTGAGGTTCAAACTTTTCTCGCAAATAGCACGTGTCAGCCGCGAACTGCAGCGGGTCAGAGCAAGGGTCAGAGAAGAAGACGGGTGATTACACACTGCGGCAAGCGGTCGTGGAGTCGGTACAAGTAGTACAGCATTAACCCATCGGGGTGGTCTTGAAAGGGAGAAACCGGTCGGCAGCTGCGTCCGAAAGAAAGGGGCGAAGAGGGAATTGAAGGAAGAGAGAGGAGGGAAAGATGGCGACGGGGAGTGGTGCTCTTGTCGTCGGACGATGCGTGCCGCTTAGACCTGCGAGCGCGAGCTTGATCGTGCGAGGTGGTGACCAGTCTAGTTCCCGTCCCAGGTCCGTACGATCGAGTCGCGGGTCGGTGCTGAACGAACCAAAGTTGTACGTCAGCCGCCAGGAACCACTCCGTTGAGCTACGCTGCCCGACCGAGAAGCAGTGTCTGAGCTCCACAGTACTGTCGGGCGAGGAGAACGTACCCTTGAGCTTCTTCTTCTCCTCGACAAAGACATTCTCAGGCAAAGTGACAATCTGGGCACAGTACGCGCGTTAGCGAGTTGACCGACCAGCCCCTCGATGAAACTTGAACGAAGCGTGCTGTGCACTAGCTCTGTCAAGTTTGTGCAAAATGCCGCCAGAACTCACAATCTCGCGATCTCCGCCAAACTTGAAGTTGTCGGCGACGACCTCTTCCGAGAACCTCCGCAGCGTGTAGTTGTTGATGTTGCCCGACTTGACCTGGCGGAAGTTCCACGCGACGATGAATGGACCGGTCGAGGTGACGATGGTCCGTTCCGGTTCGCCGCTCAAGCCGGCGTTGAACCTGCGAAGACATCCCACAGGCTTGGTCAGGGATTGCATCATCTTGAAAGATAGAAAGCAGTCATGACGTACTTGGCAGGCGTGAACGAGACACCGTCGCCGCCTTGCACTTCTTGCATGTGCGCAATGTGTTCGGGCTTGAGGGTCAACCGTCGCGGCGTCGGCTTCTCTGCCGCCGGGAACGACCTGTCAAAGCCCGATTGGCCCGCGTACTTGGACCCCGAAGTTTCCGGAATCATCGTATCGATTAGGAGGAGGTACGTCTTGCAGGTTGCGAGGATCCAGCGACCGTCGGCCGAGACGTCAACGCCGATGATGGGGTCCCCGAGCGCGGGCAGGGCCGTCTTGGCGTTCTTGCCGAGTTTGTCAAACAGGCGCAAGTCGCCCTTGGCGCTGCCGACGACGAGCTTGCCCCCTTCGGTCGTCGCAGCGGCGGAAAAGTCGGCCTTGGTCGCGTACTGCTTGAACTCGGAATCGACGAGCTTGGTCCCCGCCAGTCGCGGATCGATCCGGAACAGACCGTTGTGCGAGTGACCGATGAACGTCTGCTGCTGCGTCGTCTGCGCAAACTTGGAATCCGGCAGGAAGTTTTGCACCGAAAAGTTTTCGGAAACCTTGTACTCGTCGACGACTTTGCCAGTCTCGAGGTCGAGGCGGTACAGCGATCCAGGCGCGAGCGGGTTCTGAAGGATCATCGAGGTGTCTGTGCGTGTGTATGGAAGCTGTCAGTGTCCCGACCAGTGTCTCGCGCGCTCCAGGTGAACCTACCCTGGTTGTGCAGCATGACCTTGCCCGGTGCAAAGCCCTTCTTCTGATCCGGAGTCGCAATGTTGACGATGCTGGTCATGAACTTGAGCTGTAAGACACAGGACGTGGAACGTTCAGTAACCGCCAAACCCTGCTCTCGATAAGTCGCCCAAACCAAAAACCAACCTTCTTGCCACCGTCGCGCTGCTGCCGGAACACGCCAATCATGTCCCCCTGCACGACAAAGGACAAGTCGTCTTTGTAGCCGACTGCGAGGGCGCTGTTCTTGGCTCGCTTCTTCGCTCCAATCGGGAGCCGTTTCGGTTGTTTCGACGAAAAGGCGCGTGCGGCCGAGGGTGCGGCGACGTCGTCATCGTCTGCAACGGGGGATGAATCGCCATCAGTAACGTGCTCGAGTGTCGGCGTCTGAGGGGGGAAGTGAGCTCACCCGTGCCAGCTTCGTCATCACTCGCCGGCGTCGGTTCGTCCTCCTCGTCCTCCTCGTCCTCTTCTTCTTCTTCCTCCTCCTCGAGCTGGTCAGACTCCTCTGCATCCCACATCTCAGCATCCTCTTCAAGCCACGCCTTCCTCGCATACTCGCGATCATCGTCCTTCATCTTGTTCCAACTCCCCGCGCCCCACTTGTCCTCAAACAACGCCGCACTGACCGCCGCCTGCAACGCCGCGAACGCCTCCTCGTCGGCGAGACGGAGCAACCACGTGTACGTCTCGGAGGACGAGTGTTCGTCGACGGCGGGGGCCGTATAGTTGAAGACCATGGCGCGTTCCTTTTCCGCAAAGTTGACCGTCGTCTCGCCCGTCACGGCCTGCGAGACCCACACGTCTCCCTCCTTGTCCGATTCGACGACGAGCCAGTGTCCTCCACTCGCTGGAGGTGGAACTTTGTACAAGCCCGCCTTGACCGAGTCGTCTTGCAACATGAAGAGACCCGTCGCGCGGTCGTACAGGTGCAGGGACGCATGGACGGTGATGACGGGCGTGTTTGGAGGCGGAGCTGGCGGAGTAGGAGGTTTTTGCAACGCGGGTGCGACTTCGTCGTCGTGAACGGGGACGGGAGCCGAACCAGCTTTCGCTTTGCCCTTGCCCTTGCCGTTGTCGGCTGCGGGGCTCGTAGGCGCGTCCTTCTTCTGAGGGTTCAGAGTCGCTTTCCGCATGAGTTGTTCCGCCAGTTCGTCGCCACTGTCGTCCTGCTCGTCAACTGCAGGCGTATAGTCGTCTTCCGCCCCGTCCAGTGCACCAGGCGTCGCATCGCGCTCGTGTTCGTCATCGTCGCTCTCGACGCCGGGCGTCGTCTGCCGGAAGAGAGGCGTTTTGCGCGTAGTAGACGCTGAACCGACGGGAGGAGCTGTTCGCAAGGGTGAAGACGTTGCCGAGGAGGTCGAGGCTCGAGCTGGAGTCGAGGCGCCCGAGGAGGTCGCGGACGGCAAGGTCGGGTAGAGCGGAGTGGAAGGAGCGGGAGGCGGAGCTCGTCTATGTTAAAAGGTCTCTCGGGTTAGCGGATGTGCAGTCGAGGGGGCTGGCGATGGGAGCGGCACACGTACTCGACTTTGAACTCGTCCGCGAGGGTGGCGTCAGCACGCTTGGCTTCGCCCGCGTCGGTCGGCCATTCGTGGTTCTCTTTCCGTTCCCACATGCACCTCCAGCACAGCTGTTCAAAGTCGCGAGCTTGCGGTTCCGAGACGGATCCGTCGGCGGGGAGGACAAACTCGAACTCGTCGTCCGGGCCGTCGCCGTCGGGGTCGAGCCAGGTGAAGGAGAGGGGAGGAGTGCCGTCGGGACCGGCGGTTGCCGAGGCAGGGTCGAGCGTCGGACCGAGCGAGAGGAAGAGGGACGAATCGAGCAGGAACGAGCGCTCGTCCGAGTCTGTAACCAGGGGGGGAGCAGAATGTCAGCGAAGGGACCACTCCTCAAATCCTGCTGCACAGGACCGGGGAACTCACTCTCGGCGTCTTCATCGAGGAGTTGTTCCTCTCCTTCTTCGAACGCGCGGGTGACGACGAGTTGGTACATGTGCGCGTGGGTGGTGCGGCGGATCGAGAGCGAGGCGTCGATGAAGCTGCGCCAAGGACGGGGGGTCAATTTCTTGGGGCTTTTGATGGGCGTAGGGGACTCTTCTTGCGCGTGTGGCTCACATGCATTCTCGGCTTCCCTTGACTGAATCTGGGCGGACGAGGAAGAGTTGACCGCCGTCGAGAGTGGTCAACTCGGGAGCAGGACCTGACTGGCTGGTGATGCCGAGCACTGCAGGAGGGGGGGCTTAGTATCTTGGCGTCTCTCTGATGCAAGTGGTCACTTACGGCGATTGACCTTATGGGCGGTGCGAGTTGACCACGTCGACGACATGCGAGGTTGGATGATGATGATGAGGAGGAGGCGTGGCGTCAGCGTCTCTGTCTCTCTACGGCGGGCCAAGTGTTACGCGACGGGTACTCACGAGAAACATGACCGCTCTCTCTTGCAAGTCCGAGTGCTAGAGGCGCAAGAGCGAAAGCCGAGACCTGAGTGGCGGAGGGTGAATTGAAGGGCAGTTGTATTCAGTCATTACAAATGCCATTTGTATTCCAATCAACAATGTTCGGCGTTGAGGGGACGCCGACTCGCTTCTGCACAGCGTCAAGGCCAACGATGGCTGCGAGGCACACGCGAACACGATCAGTACAGCAATCAGCCCTCGACCAAGCCGCGCTCGCAGAGTGGAACGCTCGCAAATGGTCAGTTCCCACTCGTCGACGCGTTCCTCCCGAGTGCACGCGCCTCGACTCGCCGCCCCTCTCGACTCCCAAGGCGCTCCTTTCCGCGCTGGAGTGCAGATCACCGACTCGAAGACGCGTCGCTGCTCTCGCCTGGAGTGCAAGGGGATGGCCACGGGCCGAGGTCGGCCTTTGTTGAATGAACGTCGGAGATTGACAGCGAGGGACGCCACAGCGGAGGGACCGTGTGTACAGACCGCAGAGGTGGACTGGAGCAGATACAGCGTACGCTTTAACCGAGCAATGGAACGCTGACCCTGGACTATGCCCTCTCCCGCTCGCCCTACCGTCCGCCCCACCTCGATGCCGTCCGTCTCGAATGCGGTACCTGCGCCCAACAATCCAAACTCGAACCCGCGCGACTGCGCCACAACAGGGTCTGGGTTCCGGACCAGGATAGAGGCTATATCGCAGGATGGGTCGTCAAGGAGGAAGGCGGTCAGAGTACCGTCGCCCTCCAAACCGGAGACGAGGTGCGCTTCCCCTTGCCATCGTCGACTTGCGCCATCTCGGCAGACAATGTGGACAAGGCGCATAAGTTGAAGTGAAGCCACGGGGAAACTGAGGAACTGACTGGCCGAGGAGACCGCGTCTTCTTCTCTTGTTTTGCAGATGCGGATAGTCGACTCGGACCTTCTCACGCGCGTCAACCCACCCAACTTTGACGGAGCGGCCGACATTGCCGATTTGACCTACCTGAACGAAGCCTCGGTTGTACACAACCTCCGTGTCCGGTACCAGAAGGGAGAGATCTACGTGAGTCGCGGTCGCCGCGTTAAACATCGCTTGTTCCCGCTGCCGCGCGCTCGACAGCAGAACTGACGATCCACACCGACGGGCCGGATCTCACAGACATACTCGGGGTTGTTCCTAGTCGCTGTCAACCCGTACCGCAGCCTGCCAATCTACACGCCGCAAGTCGTCGAGGGTTCGTCCAGTTTCCCCTTATCCCGAACAGCAACGGAGGCGCTGATGCCGGAGCACATTCCACAGCGTACAAGGGAACACGAAAGGATCAGAACGCACCTCACGTCTACGCCGTGGCCGAAAAGGCCTGGCAGAACATGCTTCATCAGCGCGACCAAAGCCAAAGCGTTCTCGTTACGTGAGCAAAGCCCATCTCACTCTCGCTCGCACACACGCCGGGACTGACGCGGAATTACCCTCTACCCCCCACTTTCAGTGGCGAGTCGGGCGCGGGCAAGACGGAGAACACGAAAAAGGTGATCCAGTACCTCGCCGCGATCGCGGCCGATCCCCTCCCTTCGTCTTCCTCCTTCGACCTCCTCGCGCGGCAAGCCCACGCCGACTCGACCCTGTCCCCTTCCTTGTCGTCGTCTTCGTCCTTTTCTCGAGCGGGGAAAAAGAAACTCGGGCAGCTCGAGCGGCAGATCCTCGAAGCGAACCCGATCCTCGAAGCGTTCGGGAATGCGCAGACCGTCAAGAACAACAACTCGTCTCGCTTCGTGAGTCATCTCTCGTTCATTCTGTCGTCTCGCGATCCTGACTTTGACAAACCCCTCCCACAAAACAGGGCAAATTTGTCCGCATCTTTTTCAACGGCGCAGGTGCGATCGCCGGCGCCAACATCGACTGGTACCTGCTCGAAAAGTCGCGCGTCACGAGCCGATCCGTCGACGAGCGGAGCTTCCATGTCTTTTTCCAGCTGCTTCGCGGCGCGGACCCCGACTTGCTCGGTGAGTGGGTTGGCTGGTGGAGTAGAGGAGACCGCAATCTGTAAAGGCTGGAGGCTGACGCAAACGACCGCACGCAGACCGATTGTTGCTGACGGACGATGTGCAAACTGGGATCAAAGCGTTTGAATACCTTGCGCATTCGCGGCTCGATGTGGATGGCATGGACGATCGGCAAGAGTGGAAGACCTTGACCGTGAGCCGACTCTCCATATATCCGTTCGACACAGAAGACGAGCTCGCTGACGAATGGTCTGGCTATACAGCGCGCACTCGACACGGTCGGCTTCGACGACATGGAACAATTCGCCCTGTTCCGAGTCATTGCCGCGATCCTGCACCTCGGCCAAGTCTCGACCGCTGTCGCCGGCTCCTCGTCGTCCTCCTCCGCCCACCTGACTTCGCACGCCGCGCTTGAGAAGGCCGCGTTCCTCCTCGGGGTGACGCCCGACTCGCTCCAGAACGCGTTGCTCCGACCGAAAGTCAAGGCCGGTCGCGAGTGGGTCACGCAGGCGCGCTCGCGCGAGCAAGTCGTCGACGAACTCGCGGCGTTGAGCAAGACGCTGTACGAGAAGAACTTTGGCCAACTCGTCGAGCGGATCAATCGCAGTCTCGGGGAAGGGACGCTCGCGAACCCGGCGGGGAAAAAGACGTTTATCGGCGTGCTCGATATTGCCGGGTTCGAGATCTTCGACACCAACGGCTTTGAGCAGCTCTGCATCAACTTGACGAACGAGGTCCGTCGCGACGCTCCGTCCTCCGTTGGCCCGGTCTCGCCTCCCATGCTGACGATTTCCTCACATTTTCCCTCGAGCAGAAGCTGCAACAGTTCTTCAACCACCACATGTTCGTCCTCGAGCAAGAAGAGTATGCCCGCGAGGACATCAAGTGGGATTATGTCAATTTCGGCCACGAGCTGCAGCCGACGATCGACCTGATCGAGGGGACGAACCCGATGGGCGTCCTTGCTTGCCTCGACGACGCGAGCATCATGCCCAAGGCGACAGACAAGAGCGTACGTTGTTGAGACTACCCTCGTACTAGTACGAGCTCGTACCGATCGCTTACACTCTCGCTGCAGGTCACTGAGAAACTCGATCAACTTGCGGGTGTCAAGCCGCCCGCGCCACAATTTAGCAAGTACTTCTCGTCTCGTCTCGAACAAGGTTTCACCGTCCAGCACTACGCCGGCAAGGTCGAGTACAGGACCGAAGGGTGGCTCGAGAAGAACCGCGACCCGCTCAACGACAACATCACTTCGCTGCTCGCCCAGTCTGCCGACTCGCACATCGCATCGCTCTTCTCCGACTATGCAGACGCCGGCCCGATGGTGGCCGTAACCGAGACCTCGGGCCCCCGCACGCGGGTGCGCAAGGGCGCGTTCCGGACCGTCGGCCAGCGCCACAAGGATCAGCTCGCCGTCTTGATGTCGCAGTTGAACGAAACCCAGCCGCACTTCGTCCGCTGCATCGTGCCCAACTTGCGCAAGTCCCCCGCCGAGATCGACGTCCCGCTCGTGCTCGACCAGCTTCGGTGCAACGGCGTGCTCGAAGGGATCCGCATCGCCCGACTCGGCTACCCGAACCGACTCGCCTTTTCCGAGTTCCGGCGCCGATTCGAACTCCTCGCGCCCGCCGGGGCTATTCCGAAGGGTTTTGTCGACGGCGCGCAAGCCTGCTCGACCATCCTCTCGCACTTGCAACTCGACGCGCACACGTACCGCCTCGGCCTGACCAAGGTCTTTTTCAAGGCGGGCATGCTCGCCGAACTCGAGGAACGCCGCGACGACTGCCTCACTGGCATCATCACGAACCTGCAGGCCTCGGCTCGCCGTTTCATTGTCCGTCGCCAAGCTGTCAAGATCCTGCATCGGGAGCAGGCGATCCGGACCTTGCAGCGCAACGCGCGGATCTACGCCAAATTGCGCGCCTGGCCATGGTGGCCGCTCTTCCAGCGCATTCGGCCGCTCCTCGCAGCCGCTCGCACCGACGACGATCTTCGGCGCAAGGAGGCCGAGCTCGTCGAAGCCAAGAAGCGCGCCGAAGCTGAAGAGAAGGAGCGAGAGCGCCTCCTCGCTCTCCAGAGCGAATACGAGCAGGCCCAGCTGGAGCTGACGCAAGCTCTCCACGCCGAACGTGCACTCGCGGCTGAGCGGGAGGCTCTCCTCAAGCAGTCGAAGGAGCGCGAGGTCACTCTGCAAGACTCGGTCTCTGCGGCAGAGCAAGAGTACGAGACCGTCAGCGGGCAGCTCGAACGCGCTCTCGAGGCGAAGCGCTCTGCCGAAGAACGCCTTGCAACCCTGAACGACGCCTACGCCAACCAGACCAAGCTCGTCGATACACTCCAAGCTGCACAAGCTGCCTGGAAGGCCAAGGAGGCCGACATGGCGAGCCAGACGAGTGTCCGAACCGAGGAATGGGAACGCCTCAACGCAGACAGGGCTCAGAGCGCCTCGCTGGTCCTCGACCTGAAGCGCGAACTCTCGGAGCTTCGGCAAGATCGACGCCGCGAGCAAGAGCGGTCGAAGGCCGCCTTGGCTGCGCTCGAACAGCAATGCGCCCAAAGCGCTGAGTCGGCGGCAGGCTCGCGTCAAAAACTCGCCGCATCCGAATTCGAGCTCCGTACGGCGTCGGCAGAGCTCTCGTCTCTCCAACGCACCCACCGCGAGGCACAGCAATCCATCGATGCGAAGCAGGGCGAGCTGACCCGACTACAGCAAGGTTAGTCCCCCATTCGGCATTCAGTTTTCTGCGGGCAGGAAACAAAGACCGACTGACCTTGGATCACCGATAGAGCACCAAGAGACCTACAAGACATTGGAACTTGAGTCGCAGCGCGCTCGTCGTGCCGAGGAGCAGGTCATCGCTTTGAAGCAGAAGCTCGATTCGACCAACGACCTCATGCAAAAGAGTCGCGACGATGCAGCGCGGGCGAACACCGATCTGCTCGCCCTGAAGAAGCTCGTCGACGAGCACACGACTGGTCAGCAACGCGCGGACGAGCTCGCCAAGATCCGCGAAGCGGAGATCCAGGATCTGAAATTCCAGCTCTCGAAGACGACCTCCGAGCTCACTATCGCGCAGCGCGACCACTCGAAAACGACGTCGCGTCTACAAGCCGACATGGAAGCAGCCAGGACCGAGGCCGTCGCAGCGCAGAAGCTCAACCGGGAACTCGAGGCGCAGGTTCACAAGCAGAACGGCAGGATCACCCACCTCGAGGCGCAACGGGAGGAGCTGGAACAAGCCGAGCAAAGGCACGGACTAGCAATCGAGCTCGTCCGGACGGAGGCAGCCGAAGTCGCCCTGCGCGAACGAGAAAAGTTCGACCAGCAGCTTGCTCAGCTTCGTGTGGACGGTCAAGCCCTCGAAGACCGTTCAGTCGCCGATCGACGAGACCGCGAAGCAGCACTGCGCGAGGTCGAATCGTACCGAACGCTCCTCGAGCAGGAGAAGGCGACGGTCGCGGCACAAGCGGCCGAAAAGGCCAAACTCGAAGCGCAGGTAGTGCAACAGCATCTCGTCTTGGCCGACCTCGACAAGATCAACGGCGATCTGCGCGCAGAGCTGGCTTCTGTCAAAGCTCGCCTGGTCGTCGCGGAAGAACGAGCAGGTCGGACGGTGGTGAGTGGTCTGCCACGAGCTCCATTTCCTTAAGCTGATGGATTGAAGTTCTGCTCATGGATTGACCTTCTGCTCTCACCCTACAGGTGGAGCACATCCGGGTTCTCGAGGAAGCACAGAGGTACGACAGCTGCAGGTTAGCGCTTCTCCCCGCTGTCACTGACATTGTCTACGAGTGCAGATTACAAAACGCCGAGATGGACCGCATGCGAGCCGATCGCGACAAACGCGACGCATACGTCCGGACTCTCGAGCGAGCCCGCGCCACTCTGACGCAGTCGCTCGAAGATGTGCGTTGATCTGATCACTCGCGCCAGCTCCCGCTGTACCGTCACTGACATCGCGACTTTCGCAGCTGCAACACGAGCGGGAAGCGGAACGGGTTGCAGCCTTTGCGAAGCGACCGCCGAAGGATTCCAGTGCCGACCAACTCCTCAACGCGCTCAACGGCGAGAAGAAGGTCCGCGAGCTCGCAGAGCTGAATGTGGTACGTGCGGAAGGAAGTCTCGAGTTCTGCAGCACCTCGTCTCATCGCGTCTCTTGCGCACAGACACGTTTGCAGGCTGAAGTTCGGCATCTTGAGACGGCGCTGGACGCTGCAAAAGCCGAAGCGCTCGATCTCAAGCGTCAAAGGGATCGCTCTGAACGGGAACTGCAGCGTATCGCAGCATCCGATATCGCGCCGCCCTCCCCGACGAAGACCTCGACGCTGCAGGGACTTCCTGCCCGGGAGCTGCCGCTGCGGCCGATGCAGGAGAACCGGCCAGTTCACTCGACTTCTGCCTCGCCAGCGGCTCAGAACATCGGTGTCAAGACCGAAACGCCTTACGGAACGGGCTACGGAGGGGTCCATGCGTCGCGAAGTACGTATCCCGCTCTGCCCTGCATCTCACATCTTCCACGGCTGACTTGCTCCCTCGACAGCTTCTGTTGATCTCAAGCGCTCCTCTGTGCAACTTCCCCCGCCTCCAGCCGGATATGGTTCACCTCGGCGTCGCAACTATGAGTGAATGCACGCCACCCCTTGTTCTATACTTCTTCTTGCCTGTCCTCTTTTGTTTCACTCTTGATCTGTTGTCGATACCCTTTTGATTCACACGCAACGCACAGACAATTGTACCGTTCTTGGGAGCTTTGGTGCGCTTCCGATCCAATGCTACCTTCCGCTTTCTCGAATGGCGAGATACCTACTGTGGGTGTGTCGCACCATATCAGACTGGCGCCAAATAGAAGTCGCACCTTCGAAGTACTCACGCGAGTAAGCGATCCTTCGCCGCCTCCAGGGTCTCCTGGACAAGGTTCTCCGCTGAGCAGTGAAATGCGACGTGCGGGAGCTGTCGTAACTAGACATCAGTCGCGTGTTCCTCTGTAGCGGACGGGAAGACTCACAACCTCCCTCCAGGTACTTGCAATGAGCGCTCCGGGGTGATCAAGGCATGTCCACGTATGATCCAGCTCGTCCAATTCGGCAGCCGTCGCATCGCAAGGCATGGAGTTGACCTTGAGCAGCTTCAGGACGATTAGTACCGCCTTCTCCGAAGGTACATAGGCGTCCTCTAAGGGGATATTGTGCCCCGGGAAGCACACGTGGGACAAGATGCGCGGGAATGTATCGACACGAGCGCAGTATGGGCTTCTGCATTCGAAAACGCCGACCGCGAGATTGAGCACCCTGTCGATGCTTGCGTCTGGCGAAAGTTGCTGCGCGGAGTCGTTGACATCGAACCTGAAGAGGGAACCGAGGGCGGAGTCGGGTTGTTGCAATACTCGAATCACCTCGAGCAAGCGGTCCCGCAGCAGTGTTCTGAGTTCTCCGACGCTAGCGCGCCAGCCCTCGACTATGTCGTTGATTTTATCTCGAATCGTCGGGTCGGGCTCGTTGTACGCTTGCTGGACGTCAGAGGGTTCCAAGATCGCTCGGATGGTCGGAAAACGCTCGAAGTCGACCCAGCGAGGTTTCGGCGCGAGACCAAGCTGACACGCTTCGTCGGACGACAGCGCATCGAACTCTTTTTGAATGCTGACGCGGCGGTTGAAATAAACGCTTGCGAGGAACCAAGCGTCCGCAGCTTCCCGATGGAGCTCGAGCTCCGCCATCAGCGGCGCCTTGACTGACCGCCAGACTGTGTGGCGCCACCACTATCAGCTTTTGAGCAGAAGTTTGAAAGGACGCGGACGGCCGGCGGTGCGCACCATTCTCGGTAAGCTCCCTCGCGACCGTCACCAGCGAATGCTCGACCCACCAGTCGGCCTCGAAACTGGTGCGTCGGTGTCAGCCAGTTTTCGGAGACCCATAAATGTTGCGGGTGGCTCACTGATGAGGGTGCCAGCCGAGTTCCACGAATTTGGCTTCGATGCTGCGCGGAGGAAATGGTCAGGCAAGTTCAGGCGGAAAAATGGGGGAAGGTGAGCGTACGCTTCCCGACGTCGTTGTCGTAGCTGCTCAAGCTTCTCTTCGCGCTCTTCGCGACGTGCGATTTGCCATTTGATCAATCCGATACCATCCTGTGCCAGGATCGATTAGCAGATGTTGCTCGCGGCCCGGATCAACGCAGCGCTCACCCCAGTGCGTTGCACACGGTGCAGCGCCCACGCATCGCGAAACTCCGAGCTTGTGTATTCATCGCCGAGCGAGGCGCATACGACGTGTTGACAATGGTTCTTGTGCCGTTCCGTTGTGCTGAATTGTGTTTGTCCGAACAGGTCTATGGCCATGCCTCGGACGTGACTGCGGATGTGCTCAATATCCGAGATGAGGTACTTGTATTGGGCGGCCTCCTGGCCGTTTGCGTTCACTGCGCACGTCTCGGGGTCATCACACTGCGACGGTACTCGGCAGAGAGCAGGTACGCACGGTCGGAAGCAGGCATAATCATGCTCACACAAAAACTGACTTGGTAGAATCTGTCTTTTGCGTTACAGATTCTGCAGGATGCGGTCAGCCTGGGCTGTCGTTGTCGAATCAAGCGAAACGACAACTCACGCAGTCTTGGCGCAAGGAGAGCAATAGCGCACGCGCAGGAGGTAATCAACCTTGGCCGTCGAGACACCGCAGCCCTGCACGAAGTCATCAAGTCAGCTACTGAGACAGCACAGCATAGTGATCGACAAACGAGACGTACTTGGCAGCACCCAAAGACGAGGTTCGCGTATTCGAAGACGTTCATCCCGGCGGCAGTCAACTCGGGCAGACCGCTCTCGATCCGCGCGCGCTCCCAGAGGTACTCGAGCGAGGTCGTCTGGCGCAGCAGTCGCCAGAGGTATTTGTTGAGCCGCGAGACATGGAAGAGGGTTTCGAGGTCGAGATGTTGGCAGATTGTCGTGATCAGCTCGGCGGGAAGGCGGAGCAAGCCGGACAGCTTTCCCTGCAAAGATGGCCCTCTCCTGGTCAGTTCTGTGCCCTTCCGCGGTCGCTCGAGTCGCTCATAGACGCTTTCACGAACACTCACTTTGCGAGTCGTTCGAACTGATGAGCGACGCGACTGCTTCTTCACGACGGGACGAGCCGCTGCGAAGGGTAGCAAGTGCTCAGTAGGAAAGTCAGATGTCTGTGAGCCGTAATTTGGATGCACCTTGCTCCTCCGAGTCCGACGCGGCAAAGCCTTGCTCATGTTCGAGGCTCTCGCCGGATCCGTCCGACGCGTTCGCGCCTGCAGCCAGCCGACTCCGAGCCTGCGCATCCGCTTTGCGAGGCATGTCTTGCAGCACTATGCGCAACAGGCAACGCAGTCCTCGAGAGTAGGCGTAGGGACGGGAGAGAAGCACCACATTCACCACTCTCGAAGAGCACGACCGGAAATTCAGCCCAGTAACGGCCATAGTCCATCGGAATTGGTAGGCTTTACTGGGAGGGTATGCTTGAAAAAGTCTACGGGAGCTGCGTCTTAATGGCTTCTTGTCGAGGGAGCTCCGGGCCGGGCTCGAGCCGACTTGTACATTTCCTTCTTGGCTCTCCTGCCCTCGCTCTTGTTCCGCTCTTGCTCTGTCATTGGTATCATGTAAAATTCACAAGCAAAATGCACAGACCATTCGTACCGTCCCCGCGAGCACTGCTACATCTCCTCTCCCCGCCACTTCTCCCGTAGTCGATCAAGCTCGCCGCATTCCTTCAGTGATTGGAGTTGGCGAGATGCACACTGTCGAGAGACGTGCGTCGTCAGAATGGCATCAGGATCCCGCACTACGAGGTGAGAAGCAAAACTCACGCAAAGACGCGGTCCTTCGCCGCCTCGAGACTTTCCTGAACAACATTCTGCGCCGAGCAGTGCGGAGCCATGTGCTGGAGCTGTCGGCAATGGTCGTCAGTCCTGCAAACCCCGCGAGCGGACAGCACACCTTACCAACTCCGTCCAGGTGCACGCGACACGTGCTAGCGGATGGTCAAGGCATGTCCAGGTAGGACCAAGCTTGTCGAGTTCCGCCGATTTCGTATCGCAAGGCATGGATTTGACCTTGAGCAGCGTCAGAAGGTTGAGAATCGCCTTCTCTGACGGTACATATGCGTACTGCGAGGGAAGATGCTCCCCCACGGAGCACGCGTGCGAAAGGATGCGCGGGAACGTGTCGACATATCCACAGTATGTGAACTTGCATTCGAAAAGAGCGATCGCGAGGTCGAGCAGCCCGTCTGTGCTAGTGTCTGGGGACGTTTGCTGCGTGGTGGTGTCGGTGTCCGATCCGAGGATGCCTCTGAGAGCGGGAGCGCGTGGCTGCAATCCTTGGATCACCTTGCGCAAGAGGTCTCGAAGCTCTGCGCCGAGTTTGTCGACGGCGAGGGGCAAGTCCTTGACAATGCCGTCGATGTGGTCTCGGATCGTGGGGTTTGGCTCGTCGTATACATTCTGGACGTCGGTCACGCCGATAATCGCTTGAATCGTCGGAAGCTTCTGAAAGTCGACCCAACGAGGCTTCGGCGTGATGCCGAGCTGACGCGCTTCGTCGCGGGAGAGTCTGACATACTCGCATTTGATGTCAAAGCGCCTGCGAGTACGCGCGACGTCGAGGAAGCGAGCATCCGATGCTTGGCGATGAAGCTCGAGCTGCGTCGTTAACGGGACTTCGACAGAACACCAAACTATGCGACACACGACTGATCATCAGCTCAGATGAAAGTCAATGTCAAGGTTCGCCAGCACGTACCGTTCTCGGAAAACTCCCTCGCAACCTTCACAAGCGAATGCTCAGACCACCAGTGGGCCTCGAAACTGGTGTGCACTTGTCAGCCGATTCATGCCTATCGGACACTGACAAATGGTGCGAGTGGCTCACTGATGAGGGTGCCATCCGAGTTCCCCGAATTTGGCTTCGATCCTGCGCGGACGAAATGGTCAGGTAAATCGACAAGGACATATAAGGAACAGGACGAGCATACGCTTCTCGACGACGTTGCCGTATCTTCTCGAGCTCCTTTTTGTGCTCTTCGCCACGAGCGAGTTGCCACTTCATCAACTTGCCGCCGTCCTGTGGTACGCATCGATCAGCGGATGTTGCCCGTCGCGCAACGCTTAATCGCAGTCTTTACCTGAGTGCGTTGCTCAGCATGCAAGCTCCAAGCTTCACGAAGCTCGTGCTTGGTGTACCTCTCGCCGAGCGTGGCGCACACGACGTGTTGGCAATCGTTCTCATGCTTGTTCGTCACAGGGCCGCCGTCATCCATATCCTGGAGGTGACGGCGCGTGTGCTCGACCTCCGAGACGAGAAACTTGAAGCTCGTTGCGATTCGACCATTCGAGGTCACTTTGCATGGTGTCGGGTCAACAAACAGAGACGGTTCCTCGGAAGCGAGAAATACGTACTGTCGGAAACCGGAGCCAACAGATTGTACCAGGCGAGCCCTTCGTAGGGGCCATCTTTGTCGTTCCAGATTCTGCAGGATGCGGTCAGCCTGGGCTGTCGTTGTCGAATCAAGCGAAACGACAACTCACGCAGTCTTGGCGCAAGCAGAGCAATAGCGGGCGCGCAGAATATACTCAACCTTGGATGACGAAGCACCGCAGCCCTGTACGAGTTTAGCACGTCAGCTACTGAGATAGCACAGCATGGTGGTCGATGAACGAGACGTACTTGGCAGCACCCAAAGACGAGGTTCGCGTATTGGAAGACGTTCATCCCGGCGGCAGTCAACTCGGGCAGACCGCTCTCGATCCGCGCGCGCTCCCAGAGGTACTCGAGCGAGCTAGTCTGTCGCAGCAAGCGCCAGAGGTACTTGTTGAGCCGCGAGACATGAAAGAGGGTTCCGAGGTCGAGATGTTCGCAGATCCCAGTAATCAGCTCGGCGGGGAGGCGGAGCAAGCCGGACAGCGTTCCCTGCGGACAAAAACTCTCCCCTAATCAGTGCCTGTGCCCTTCTCTGGCAGATTATGGCTGCTTTCGCGAGGGCCCACTTTGCGAGTCGTCCGGACTGATGAGCGACGAGTCTTCTTCTTCTTCACGACGGGCCGAGCTGCGAGCGGTAGCCGGTCGTCAGTAGGAAGGTGGCATCTCTGAAAGCTGCACCTCGTGCGCACCGTGTTCCTCCGTCTCCGACTCGGACGCATCGAAGCCTTGCTCATCCTCGCTGTCCACTCCGTAAGACGCGTCGGCGCCCGCTGCAAGCCGAGTGCGAGCTTGCGTGGCCGCTTTGCGAGGCATTCCGATGCAGCACTGAGCTCGCTGACCGCTGGTGACCCGCTGGGAGGCGTAGAGACAAAGAAAGGCCTGAGCGCTTGAGCCCCACATTGGCCTCGAGACCATTCGATCCGAAATTGCAGTCAAGTCCACAGCGAACATGGACACAGACCCTGAGATGTTCTATGAGAACGTGTTTACTCGAGAGAGAGGCTACAGGAACGGGAGGCGAGTCTGCGATGTCTAACGTTTGTCTGTAAGGGTATCTATTCTGCGCTCGAGCCAGGGAAATTGGTGCGGAGGCGCTCGAGGAGAAGCTGCATGCGTTCAGTATTGCCGGTCATCATGTCCTCCATCGAGATGTCGTCCGTAGAAGCGAGCGGGCTGATGTAATCAAAGACTGTGACGCGAAGGGAGGCGGTGAGCTTCGGAATCGCGTCGCGGTTCGTCAGGCATTGCGTGCTCACCGGAGAAGAGCGTGTCGAGGTACGCAGGGTCGAACGTCAATCCAGAGTCTTGGTTGAACTGCTCGAACGACGCGTCGCTAATGCCGCTCTGCTGTCCCGACAAGTTCTCGAGCAAGCGGACGATCGGGCGACCGGATCGGAGCGACTTGGAGAGGTCTGGCACCGGCGCGCAGCTCGCAGGCAAGTTCGCGTTAACCCAATGCAGTAGGTCGGGATCGGATGACGTGTCGCCGGCGCTTCTGCTGACAGCCGCCGACGGGGGCGAGTTCGCGGGATGTGAGGGGTTCTTCGCGGGACTGCCCGTGCCAAGACCGACGGGCGGCTGTTGCATCTGTCATTAGCACGCGAGTCGGGGTGCATGAGAGCTCGAAAACTTTAGCGTACTGCAAGGTCTTGCTGCGCAGCCTGCGCCTGTTCGAGGGACGTGACCGACGCCTTGCGAGGCTCGCCAGGTGGTACGGACGGCCGCTTTGCTACCGAAGCGGAAAGGTTTTCGCCGTTCATGTAGGCCGATCCGCTATTAGTGAGTGGGAACGGGCGTCAGTGAGGCCTATCTGCGGAGCAGAATCAGCGATGAAGAACTGACGGAGCCAGCTCCATCAGGATTGCGGCATCCTTCTGCGACAGCGTATTCGGGTTGGTGCCAGCGTCTGCAGAGGAGACGATCAGCGCTTATTGGCGTCAAGCTAAGAGAAAGAAAACAAGACCAACATCGTCTCTTCTGAATCTCTGCACGCTGAGTGGGCGAAGGCGGACGAGGGCTGAGCGTTTTCGCCGCATCCAGCGACAAAGTCTCGATGTCGCAAGAAGAGACCACAGGAGCTGGCGGCAGAGAATCATCAGTTTTGTTCATCGTGGGAGGAGATCGGTGTCGTGTTGACGAACCGGCGTAGTCGCGGAAAATGGTCGCTTTCAGGATCTCCTTCATCCAAGTTCGGATCGTGATCTGTTCTGCGGCGGCAAAGTAATGCGTGCGCTCGCTCGGGTGCGTAATCTTGAAGGCGAATTCGCCGGGACGGATGTCGGGATCACTGATGACTCGGTAACCGGTGAGGTCGATGACTCCCTTTGCCCGTTGTTCCTGCGAGGTATCGAGTCCGTGAGTTCCCGATCGACTCGAAAGTCCGCCATCGCGACGTACAGCTTCGCTCTTGAGGTAGTAGAGGTAGGTCCCCTTGAGCACAAAGAAGCGCATCTTCCACGTGTTGTACTGCTCGCCCTTCTTGCGCATCCAGCCAGAATGGTCCGGCCGACCGATCTTGTCCATCAGGTTGCCGTCCGTGACCTTGACGCCCTTCTCGCGTGCCATGGCCTTCGTGACAGGATCGACCGTCTTGACCGACATGGCTGTCGGTGCATCTCGGCCGACGGCAAGAGTAGAATTGGACGTCCGAGACCGGACTGACTGGCCCGTCGTCGGCGATTTCTCGGAGCCAGAGCTGCCGCCGAACGAGCTGAAGAGACGAGTCGAGCGTCGAGCTCGGTCTTGCAAGGTCGTCCTCTGGCGAGGGCGCGCGACCGAACCGTCCGAGTCTATCAGAAGAGCGCTGTAGGAAAACTGAGCATCAGCGTCGACGGTTCACGACGGAGAACGGTGCGGGCAGTCTCGACTCACGAAGGGACTCGAGGAGGCGGCTTCCGGTTTCGTCCCACGACTGGCAACGTCGGCATCGAGAAACCCGGTTTATCGCTCTTGCTCTCCCTGCGGCCTTCGGCAGCAACGACGTCGGGCTTGGGCGACTCTTGAAGCGTAGCATCGTCGTTGCCTTCCGACGTACGTCCGCGCCGAGCGGATCGCGGTCGCAGGCTGGAAGCCGCGGAAGACAGGCGGGACTGATTCTTGAGGGGGCGCGAGGTTGGCGAACTTTCCGCTCCGTCCGCTGCGGCGGGCGTAGCCTCCGACTGGACCCGAGGACTCTCGGCAGAGGTCTGACTTGATCGAAGTCCGTTCTCCTGGGCGTTCCCAACAGAAGAGCCCTAAGACCCATCGAGTCGCCGATCGAATGTAAAGTCAGCCTTCCGTTCGTGCCGCGAAGATAACGTTGAACGTACAGGTATGGCTCGATCGCCTACGAGCACTTCGTCTTGCAGACCTAGACCCGCCAACGGTGCGGTAGATGCCTTGGTCGGTTCCTGAGACGGGTCCCACCGCGGCTGCTGCATCGCCGTCCCGGAGGGGGCGTAGACGCCCGTCATCGGACTGTAAGCCAAAGCCGCCGGCGCTTCCGGTCCATATCCGCTCAGGCTGGGCGAGACCGGAACGCCCGTCGTCGATACGCTCGACATGAGATTGCCGGGTTGCGTGCGGTGACGCAGCTCCTTGATCGCGTTGTAGACGCGGACTCGGCGACCAAAGGCGACAAGGTCGATCTCCTTGAGCATGGCGACGTCCATTTCCAGCAGCACATCTCCCGTGATTTCGTGCTCTGCGTGGCGATAGACCAGTCAGTGCTCAGAATCGTCGGTTTGAGAGGGGCAAAGACTCGAAATTTACCGGCGAACTTGCTCAGGATGCTCTCGTCGAAACCTTTCTGCTGCCCCCAGTCCACCACATTGTCAACCGTCCAATCGATAGGATCGGCGGGGAGAGTGTCCCACGCCACGATCGGGCTCGCCGTGCTCCGGGTTGTCGAAGCAGGCGAGAAAGCGCCGTTCGGCGCCGAAACGGGCGTGCCGAGCGCCGAGCGAGTCAGAGGTGGTGGTGCGGTGTGCGTCGTGTCGACAACGAGAGGAGAACTCATCCGCGGTGCGTGCGGCAGCGACGGTGAGACGCTCGAAGCAGGCGCAGAAGGCAGCAAGTCGTCGTGGCCGGTGGCGGAGACTGTCGAAGTCGGAATCTCGGGTCCGACTTCGGTTGCGGCGCCGTTCTCGGCGGCGTGAGTGCGAGAGGTATCGAGCGGCTCCGTCTCCTCTTTTGGATCCGAACTGGCGTGACGGCTCTGTGCGGCGGCTGCGCCGATGCCGAATGCTCCGGCGAGACCTGCGCCCGCAGCGGTGGCAATCGCATCCGTACGTCCGTGCGAAGCCGCAGCGTCGTGAGGTTCGATAGTACTCTCCTCCGCAAGCTGCGTCGGCGTCTGCTCCCCGCTGCGGGGGGCATCCTCCGGAATGCCCGCTCCGGTCGGCGCGGTCTCCTGCGGCTCTTCTCCTTCCTCCATAGTGGGAGCGACCGCGAGGGAGGTCGGAAGTTCCAGGGGCTGCGTCGGCACGTTGTTTTGACCGTCGGGGACGTCCACGGAAGAGCTCTGGTTGGCATACAGGGACGAGTCCGATTGGGTAAAGTCCGACGCCTCGGTATCCGCCCGGGGTCGCATGTCTGGGCGTTCTTCTGCCTCTTTGTGGACAGCCGCCGTCGCAGTTGACATCGAGTCGATTGCTTCCGAAGTTATCGGTGCGGGCAGAGGAGCCGGCAGGGGCAAGAACGATTCGATGGGCTCTTCGCCCTCGTCGTCGCTCTCGTCGCTCAACTGCAAGCCGTCGACGAGCCCGACCTGACCGGTACTCTGCGCGTATCGCTCCTCGTCTTCGCGCTTCCTGCGTTCGGCGAGTTCGCGCGCCATCTGCGCGTCCCGTTCGGCGTTCTCAGAGACTCTTGCTGCGAGCGCAGCGCGGTGGGCGGCACCGTCCGAAAGGCGCTGGGACTGACTCGGGATCGCATCGTCCGCGTCTCCCTCTTCTTCGGTAAAGTGAGAGTGCAGAGAGGTCTCGCCGACGCTGTTCCGGCGTTCAAGGACTGGCGGGGCGGTCAAGTTGGTCGCTGTCGGCTGGGTCGAAGCTGCGCCGGCGAAAGGTGCAGCGGCCGCGAGGGGAGTTGCTTCGGCCGTCTGCTGCCCATTCGCGGGTTCTTCTGCGATCACATCGTCGTTCGGGCCAGCGTTGGGTTCCGGGGACGGCGGGGTCGACGAGGTGTAAGATTGAGGAAAGAGGCCGATTTCGCCTCGTTCATTCCGACCCTGCAGAGGTAGGTCGGCGAATAAGCGTCCGGACACAGCCAAGACTGAAGTGCTGATATCTGTCTCTGCGTCCGCTGCGTCCGCTGCGACTCGTCTGTATGCGGCATCGCGTATCTCAGATGGAACCCCCACCTCGTCCGGATGCAACTCGTGCCTCTCGAAGGGCGACTGGGCAATGGGGAGAGCATGGCACACAGAAGGAGTACACGACCAGAGCAGGTAGGACGTACCTGGAACCACCCGTCGCTGTACTGATCGTCGCGCTCGAGGACGATGATGCGTTCGCCCGCCTCGAACGTCAGTTCGTCCTCGTTCTCGGCCTCGAACGTGTGCAGAGCATAGACGACGTCCACCATCGCCTGGTCACTGTGTAGAGGGCTGTAGCGACTCGAGTCGTGAGCTCTAGCGCTGGGTAGAGCTGCTGAAGAGCCAGAGGCGAGTCGAATTGGGAAGGTCGGAAGAGGCGGGTCGACGAAGCTGGACCCCCGGAAACCCGATCACAGAGCTCGCCCGAGTGTATGCGGCGTCGTTACGCTTCCCAACTGGGTCTAGAAAAGCGCGGGCGAACCCAAGCCGGCACACGGTCTTTCACTCCGTCGAGTCGCGGGATCAAGAACTTTTTCCCGCCGCTCTGCCAATCCCGCACAAACAACTCTTTACAGGAGAGCATGCGACTCATCGTATGCCTCTCCGGCGTTGTTATCCGGTCTCTGAGCTGTTGAAGCGAATGCATGACAAGCTGAGGGTGGTGGCCTCCCGGCGGCACTTACGCAAGGTCTAGGTGAATCTCCTCTCGGTCGCACCAACGCTGCAGGTCAAGCCTCAGCTGCCGCTCGAGTTCCTTCACCTCCTTGTTCGGATCGACATCCCAAATCGCCACCATCTTCAGCGTCCGAGTCGGTTGCGCCTACACGAAACGCTGCAACTCGTCGACGAGGCCAGGAGTGACGAACCGCGAAGAGATTCGACGGATCGGCGTACGCGGATCGACGAGCTTGAGGAATTCGGGGCCGGTGAAGGCTCGAAGAGTTTTGTTGAAAGTGGCTTCGAGCTCGATTTGAAAGAGCTTTGGGAAGTAGAGAAGGCGGAGAGGGAGCCGATGGAGACAGATGTCGACGTCTGCGGGACGGACATCGTGCAGCACGAGGTGGACGATATACTCGCTTCCGACGTCGAGAATGCGATAGAACGGAGGATACTCGTACGGGCTGAGTGGGTTTTCCGGTCTCGGATCGCAATTAAGCGCGAGGAAAGAGGGTCGCCAGATCGGCGGGTCCTGCGGGTCTCTGATCACCTCGGCGAGCGTCGACAGGTACGGCATGTCGATGTTGAAGCTCTCGAGAGAGCGGTTCTGCATCGTCGCTGCAAGCAGCTTCTGCATGCGGTCTCGTGATCGGTCGGCCCAGCGCCGCTGTGGTGCCAGCTCGTACACCTTCAACCGGAATTGACACAATTTCGGCGCGGCGTAAGCGAGCTGTTCGAAATGCGAGGCAAAAGCCACTGGGTTGGCGGCAATCTCATGCTCCTTGCCGTCGTTCCGGTTGACTTTTCCGAAGGCGACGTCGAGGCTGAGCGTCTGGAGGCCGTTCGCGATGCCTAAACTGGTCGCGAGGAGGCTTGGCACGGTCTCCATGTCGTCATGGCCTCCGTGCCGGATCTCGAGTCGCTTGACCGACCCCGTCGGAAGCGCCTGGAGTGCGACCCGGAGCGCGTGCAACGCCGGCGGGTTGTCGGATTCGAGGCAGACTTCGACCCGCTTGATCGAATCCGAGCGTTCGCGCAGCATGTGCCTCATCGAGTCGAACCGAACCTTGATGGACTCTTGCCGGGCTCGCTCGCCCAGAGTCGGCGTGTCGCACAGGTAAAGCTCCTGGTGCAGGTTGGGCTCAGCTTTTGCAACGCGAGTCTCGCTCAGTCAGGCAATACCCAACGTACCTCCCAGAGCATCGGTCTGCAGAGCTCGTACCAATGCTTGTTCAGCGACGCGAGGACCGATATGCAGCGGCACGATTGGGCAGTTGCCAACTCGACCGGTTCGTTTAGGTCCAACGATATCGCGGCATCTTCGTCTGGCCCGCCGGTCATGAAGGCATACTCCGCAATGAGAAGCTGGATCTCCTTCGGAAGTGCGTTGAGACTCATTGTCGACCGAGCGAGATGTTGTCAAGAGCAGAGCGAACAGCCGCGTCGGTTTTCATCGCGTCGCGTCGTAAAAATGTTTATTCGCACAGGTTGATACACTGGCAGACTAGCTACTGCGTTTTATGCTCGATTACTGTAATTACCTCTTATGGTCGAGGAGCGCATTTTTCTTGACCGAGATCGCGCCCATGCCGACTCATCCCAGCTGCTCACAACTTGGAGGGTACTCTAGCCGGTCGGAGTTGAGATCACAAATAGTAAATGCTGTATTCATCTCTTCTACGCA
The DNA here is from genome assembly GCA_034406715.1 of Rhodotorula mucilaginosa. Taxonomy (NCBI): domain Eukaryota; kingdom Fungi; phylum Basidiomycota; class Microbotryomycetes; order Sporidiobolales; family Sporidiobolaceae; genus Rhodotorula; species Rhodotorula mucilaginosa. Next base: position 907,625 of record CP137865.1, read on the forward strand.
ACAGGAACTTGCCATGGCACTTCAAAAAGGGAGATGGAGTGTTTCAGCCCTTCGCGGGAAACAGTGGCGACCGTGGGTGTCCAACTTACGAGTTTGTATACAGCCGGACCTGCCTGTTCACGCCTTCGAGGACTCTTTCGAGCCTTCCGGAGCTGCAAACATCGATTTGCCGATGTAGTAGACGAGCACCGCGCCAATGCCTCCGACGACCATGGTCTGGCAATGTCGATCATAAACGTCAGAACGCCCACCTGTAATCGCGGAGAGGCAACAGTACAGAGTCGCCTCCCCTCGGTTTTGATCCCACCAGCCTGCGGGCTTTTGGGAGCGGGTCCAGCAGGAGGGACCGTGGCGTAAGCTCGTTTCCGCAGCAACGAAGTCGGCGAGGAACGGCGGACAGTCGCAGCGAGCATCCTTTGACGTCGGAGTGGTGCGTGTATTGGGTAACTGGAGAGACGGTTTTGAAGGGAAGAGGGCAAGCAGACAGCCGCAAGTGCGTTCCCGAAGGTCAGTTCACGGCTTGTGAAACGTGCACCCCGAGCGCAAGTTCCGATTGGCCCGCAGCTCGTGCTTCTTCCTGACGTTCGATGAAGCAGACAGCTTTCACGCAGTGTTGGCAAGCTCGTGGTCGAGACCCCGTCGCGCGCCCTCGCCGCTCCCGTATGAATGGCTGCGAAACAACTTCCTGGAAGATGAAGGTACAATTGCTCAGCGCTACTGTTTTGGACGTGGGATCCGGAGATTGTCTGTGCGAACGAAGGAGGTTGTGGTCAAGGATGTAGTGGACCAGAAGAGTGTCTGTCATGAAGCATGCACGAGGCGGAATCGTGTCAGGAGAGAGGTGTCATGTGGGTGGTGAAGAGGAGACGCGACCGCGACCGGATCAAGGATGTCGCGCGGCCGATTCCGGCCTTTTTCTGCGGTGACGACGCTTGAATTGGAGCCTGGACTTGTGGCGACGACGTAAGCGGCGGCGCGGAAGTGCCGGTCGGCTCGAGACTCGCCGAGTCTTTGGCTTGGTCAGGAGGCAAGTGCGGACTCGACGCGCGGGCTTGATTATTCGACGACTGTTCCGCATTGCCAAACAGCGACGGCAAAGACTGGTTGCGGCGTTTGACGGAGAACAAACTCGAGATGGTAGTCGAGGCTCGTCGCTGAAGCTTTGCGCCACCGGCGTCGGACGGCGTAGAGGCCGTGGCCGAACTTCGAGCAGTCAAGCTCTCTTCCGATGCGGACGGCGACGGGCGAAGAGTCGATGGCGGGTTCAGACCTAGCGTACTCTTCCGCCTGGCGAGGCGGAACATTCCCGACATCCCGTCCGACATCGTCGACGACCATCGCGACCGCGGAAGTGCGGCCTGAGACTGGAAGCGCGGGTAGGTCCCTGAGCCGCTTGTCAGATCACAAGCGTACGGGTCGGCAAGATCAGCCTTGCCCAGATTGGGCGACGGCGGGATCGACGAAGGCGGAGTCTCGAGGACTTGCGAGCTGTGGGCATGCGACGAGGAGGATTGGGCGCCGGCACTCGACGACGACGTGGAAGAAACAGAGTTGTTTCTTTCCACCTCGGCAGCCACGGACGGTACCGCTTTCAGCGTAGTCGTAGAGGTCGAGACGGCTTGCACGCTGGCGCTCACGGCAGGGGCCGGTGGACTCATCGAAACGGCCGACGGCGACTTGCGAATGATGCGAGCGACGGGAGTTTCGGCGTCCAGCGAAGAGTGTGAAGCGACTCGGCGCAGCTGACCCCCGAGACCGCCGTGACGGTCCCGATCCTTCTGACCTCGCCGGGACCACGTCCCGCCGGCCGACAGCGGCGCGGCATAAGACGCGTGCGATCGCTTGCTGCCGCTGCGGGAAATCGCCTGTGCCAAGGCGGTGTCGATTTCGGGAAGCGGAGGGCGTGTCTTGGGCGGCGCCACCACCGTCGACGTACTGCTCGAGCCGGCCCGTTGGACTTTCCGGATCGCACTCGACCACTTATGACTGCGCTCTCGTTCCAGGTGAGCAGCGGGAGTCATGCCGAGTAGTTCGAGGCCGGCGCTGGGATGAGCGGCATCCTTCGAGAGCGCGATGTCTTGACCAATCACTCCGTCAAAGTCGGAGCGATCGACGCCGCTTGTCATCTCGGCTGCGCTCATGCGACGGCCTTCGCGAAACGAGCCGGCCGGGTTCAGGATGCGCAGGGCAGACGAGCTGGATCCGATTCCGCCAGTGAGACTGCCAGGTGGCGAGAGGACAGTCGCGCTTCGCTTCGGGCCGGAGATTGTGCGCGAGCGCCTGCCCGCCAGGATCGCGGCGGTGGCTTCGATGTCGGCGTCGCGAGCAGCTTGAGCGCGCGCAGCTTGGCATTCGGCGGAGAAGACGTCTGCCAGGCGCAAATCGACGGCGGCCCGTTGCGATGACGGTGTACGGCCAAGGAGGAGAGAGGATGCCGTCGAGGAGAAGCGCGATCGGGAGTGGAGTTGGGGACTCGAAACGAGGGCGAGAACCGTTCCGCCTGGAGGCGACGAATGCTGGCTCGATGGCTGAGACGCCGACGGAGTCGAGTCGGCCGCACGTTCATCGAAAGAAACGCTGTACTCCTGCGGGATGGGCGGTACCGGCTCGTCATGCGAGAGCCGTGGACCGTCGAAGGGGACCGGGGGTGCGAGCATCGCCAGAGACGCGACCGAGACGCTGCTGGCCGAGCGCGAGTGCGTCTTGCGTTTCGCGTCCGAGGCCGCAAAGATCGGGATACTCGAGACGAGAGAGTCGTCGAACAACGTGCCTTGGCCATGCTCGTCGAACTCTTGCTCGTCCCAAGCCTGCCGTGCCTCGGCCTGAGCTTTGAGCAAGCGCGAAAGCCAGACAGCCTTCTCGCCGGCGCAGATCGCGCCGAGCTCGAAGCGGTGGTCGCGGAAGCTGACCGCGATGCTGTGCGACAGAAGACCTGGGCATAAGGGAAACGTTCAATCAGCAATTGTTCGCCCTTTGCTCACAACTGAAGCTCGCACTCACCTTGTCCTTCTTCGACACTTTGAATGTCGAAAAGTCGCAGAGGCAGCCATTCCCTCGGCTCGTACAAGGCGCGCTTCTTGATCTTGGCCATGACGAGGTGCGTCCGGTACAGGAAACAACCGAAGTACTTGACGCGAACGACTTCTGACGCGGACGAGACCGGGCTCGACGGCGCGGGTGCCTGCGACGACCACGGGTCGGAGTTGTGGAACGCCGAGGCGGAGGACCCCGAGCTCGTGTTGTAGTGGACGACGTGCAAAGCGCCGACGAGGAGAGTCGGTCCGAGCAGGTCGCAGAAGGCTCCGCCGACGAGCGGGGTGTTGAACTCGATGCGGCTCGCCACGATGCGGGTCCGGAGTTCGCCTTCGCGCTCTCGCTTGGCGGCATCGACCGCTTGCGCCATCGCTTTGAACCCCTCGCTGGCGGTGCGAACTCCCTCCTGCTCGGCCGTGCTCTGGAGGTATTTGCTGAGTTGCCCGAGCAACATCGGGTAGCGAGTGACGCGCTGCACGGGGGCGATCGCGTAATCGCTGAAGCGGAGCTTTGCCGAACGCGACATGGTCGAGGTCGGAGAGCTCGAGAGCGCCGAGCGAGCCGAGGCCGAGGAGGTGACGGGTCGTCCGGGAGCGATCGAAGGAGCGGCGGCCGAGTTGGGCGCAGAAAACGGCGAGGCCTCGGCGAAGAAGATTGACGAGTTGCTCCGCGAGGCAACGGGTGTCGTCTCGGCCGAATCAGGTACGATCCGAAAGCCACACTGTCTCTCGTATGCCTCCCATTCCGGCCGGGCAGCGACGATCCGCACAATGTCCATCGCTTCGGCGTGACGAGAGCAGAAGTCGCCGTACAGGGCAAAGTTCGGCAGCTGGGGACGATATAGTGATCAGCAGATACACAATGACCGCCATAGAGGAGAGTGATCGTACCTGTTCAACAAGCACTCCCACGATGCGGGCGGCGGCGACCCGCGTTTTGCGAGCCTGTTGCGGACCACCCTCCGCGCGCAGCGCATCGTCGCGTCTCCACGAGAGCTCGTGCTCGACTTGGTCGATGCGCTCGGCGATACGTTCGTGCAGTCCGAGGAGCTGTTCGGCGTTTCGGACGATCGCTTGAACCTCGGCCAGCGTCAAAATGGTAAGGAAGGGCAGCGTCTGGAAATACACCTGTTGCCGACATGGAACAAGGGTCAGTCTGTCGGCCATGAGGACGGTTGGGCATTTTTTGGAACACGATGGCGGGAAGCGAGGGTGCAAGTGGGGCCGGTCGCCAAGCCCCGAGCCAAGCTAAGGTCAAGGGAGGATTAAACGAACCTTGACGAGGATACGCAAGTGTTCGAGATATCCACGCTCCGTTTCGACGAGTTCGAGCAGGGCGTGGTACCGGTTGTTGTCGAGGACGGCTTCTTCCGCCGCCGCCGTCTCCTGTGCGGCGGCCTCCTCGAGGTTGCCATCGGTGATGAGCAGCTCTTCGTCGTGAATGAGCGACTGGTCTTGCGTTTTGAGCACGCTGTCGGGAGTGGTCGAGGCGGTCAGGGACGAAAAGCACAGGTGGGCGTCGGCGATCCCAGGGGTCGATGCGGCCGTCGTGCCCGGGGTGGAGAAACACGACTCTGCGGCGCTCTCGTCCTCGTGAAAAGCGAAGATGGACAAGTTGGGTGCGGATGCCGAAGTGGGAGGTCGAGAGCTGGTCTCGGCAAACGAGTCCGAGCCAGCTGGAACATCGCCGTTCGCGGGGGGAAGCGAGGGGGACCAGATATCTTTGGCCGTATCCCCAGAGGTCGCCGTCGTCGTCGTCGTCGTCGTCGCCGGATGAAGAGCACCAAACTCGGGGACCAATGGGAGAGAGATGGGCAGGGCGGGAAGGATGGGAGGCGACGACGCGGAACGAGTGAGTCCCGGCGACAGAATCGGAGGAAGCGGAGAGGCCGGGATCGAGGGAAGGAACGGTAGTCGAAAAGAACCCCGACTTGTTGGTGATGGTGAGGTACGTTTGCGCGGCGGTGCGGCGCGACAATGTAAAGGCGATTCCTCGGACGAAGGCGCCCGAGTGCGGGGCGGAGTCGATGGCGACCTGGAGCCGCGAAGCGGGGCACAGTCGGCGCGTGCCGGCAAGCTCTCTGACCGCGCGTGCGAGAGATCCGAGTTTGAACCGGGGCCAGGACGCCGTCCGGGAAAGGCGACCTGCGAGAGTTGGCTGGTCCACAAAGCGGCGGTCGATGGCGGAGCTGACTGACGCGCACGCCCTTTTGGTCGACCGGGGAGCAGGCTGGATGTCGGTGGAGACGGAGCTCTGTCGCCGCGTTCAAAGCTGCGACGCGGACGGTGCGCCATAAACAACGGAGACTCGCCGTCGTCGAGCGACGGATCCACCTGTATCGGTCCCTTGCCGAGGTGGTCCACGTCTCCCGCTGCGCCAAAGTCGTGCTCCGCTGATCGGCCTTGATCTGAGCCGTCTTGCGAGCCTCTAGGCTGGTCGCTGGAGCCACTCGGCGTCGGTTCTGTACCGTTCGCGCGAGGCACGGTCGTCGGAACCGAAGCGGATTTGGGCCGCACGCCTCTTGCAGGCTCGTCGACCATGCCCGGTGTTGCCAGTAGATCGGTCTCTGCCGTCATAGATGCACGCATCGGCGCGAGCGTGCTAGCCTGCAACCGAACGAATCGTGCGACGATTCGGTCAGCGTTCGTCTCTCGTCTTCGGGGTCTCGTGGGTCCCTGAGGCGCGATCGAGGCTGGGCAGGAGGCGGCCCGAGCCTCCCGAGTGGCTAGTGAGTGAACGAGCGTACGCACCCGGATCGACCAGCCGCGTCGGTCGGGTTCGACTGCGCAGTTCGCACGCGAGGCAGGCGGGAACGCGCGAGAGAGCGAGAGAGAGGCGGCTCGAGTCGCAACCACGAGCGCAGCCCAAGTCGGGTATAGTCCGCCGGATACCTCAGCGCGCGTCAGAGCAGACTAGCTGGCGCGCGCTGCAGCACGGCGTCGACTGCAAGCGAAGAGTCGAGGTGTTGCGAGTCCAAGGGGTGGGCAGATCTCCGTCGATTCGATGCCAATTTGCTCGTTCCGCGTGAGACGCGCGTTCGCGACACTTGCAGTCTCCGCCGTGACCCACTCCTTGGCCCGGCCCTGGGGTCGTGCAGCGTTCCAACTGTACAGAAGTGGCCACTTGCAAGGCTCGCTCTGCCCGCCTCGGTGTCACGGTCGCGCACCAGCTCTCAGCTCTCGCTCGCAGGAGGCCTGCCGAGAGAAATTCCAGCCCTGGAGCCCCAGATTTTCCTTCAGCGGATCAGACTTGAGTTTGACCGGGCCGCCTAGTTAGCGACGCCCACGTCTATGTAGTGGCGCGTTTGCGCCTGCAGCGACTGCATGCAAACGCTGGTTCCAGGAGCCTTCGATCCCGAGTGGCCACCACCGCTCTCAGGCTGGCACCCTGCAGCTTGGCAGCGTATAATACTGCTTGCGGGCTCGCCTTGCGCACGACGTCATCGAAATCCTCTGCCGAATTCTTGCAGCAAATCCTCAATCCTGCCGATGAAGGATCGGTCTGCAAGAGCGTTGCGCGGATGAGGTCGAATGAGGCGGCGGCCTTTGCAATGCCCGGGTTCTCTTGACAGCACGGTCCGGCCATCGACAGCCAGCGTTCTCGGCTGAGCATCTTGCGACGAGCGCCACCGACGCTTGACCGAGACGACGCCGAGCTCGTGCCCTTCCTTGCTGGCTGCGCGCTTGTATTATAGTAGGATGCCATGGGCGTGTAATATGTCAGAGGGAGTGCTTGATCTTACAGACAACACGCGCCTTGCGCCACCGAGGGAAACCCCCGCAGGCACGAAGCTCAACCCTCGATGACCCGCGGACGGTTAGCAGGAACGCCCTTGCCGTTGACGAGCTGTCGCTGCTTCTTGTTCCGAGGCTTGAGCCTGCCGACGACGGGCAACTTGGGCCCTCCGCCTCCGCCTCCGCCACCGCCGGCTGTTCCTGCTGCAGAGACCGGCAGAGTCTGACCGGTTCGAGACTGGAACTGCTTGACCTTGTTCGGCGACATGAGAGACTTGATACCCGTGGTGGATGCAGAGACGAGGGCCGAAGTCGGGGTAGATGGCCGTGGTGGCGAAGAAGAGGAGGAGGGCGCGGAGGGAGCTGCACCGGCAGAGGTTGCGGCGGGCGGGAGGAAGGGGAATTGCACCTTGACGGGCGGAGACGAGGCAGCGTGCTGCTGCTGTTGCTGATTCTCGTCGGCGCGATCGCGCCCGGCGGACGGATCCTGCGCCTGGAACGTGACCGGAGTCGGTCGGATCCGTTTCGGCGAAGGTTCGCCTCCTCGCGGGATCGGAGTCCCCGCGGCGGCGGTAGCGTTGGCGTCAGTTTTGCGGGCTTGCAGCGGGGATGCAATGCCGTTCGGCTTCGGCGACGGCAGCTGCGGCGACGGGAACGATTCGCGCGGACGTTTCCCGTTCCCGTTGACCTTGACTGCGCTGCCGTTTGCGGTCGGGGCCGTCCCGTAGATGGCGCCCTTGAGCGCGTCGCCCTTCTCGCGAATGTAGAACAAGCAGTACGCGTCTCGGTCGCCGAGCACGTTCTGTGCCGGCATCGGTCGCACATAGTCGTCGTTCATGTCGTACCACTTGTCGTTGGCGGCGCGGACGTACGCCGTGTAATGACCAGAGTGGAGACCGCCGCCCGAGTGCAGCACGACACCGTACAGACGATACGAAGGGTTTTGTTCGGGCTGCGGGAAGGCGGGGTCAGTCTTCCGATGAATCGGTGCGCTTTCGTTGTTCGCGCTCACGTTGCTCATGTACGGGCCCAATCGCAGCGTCTCTTGATAGCTGATGACACCACCAGCCTTGCGACCAGTCGGCGTGAATCGCTTCAAGTGAACGGTGAGCACGAGCGGGGCGGCGTCAATCTTGAAGCCTTTCTCAGCGATGACGAGCTTCTTGCATCTGCGAGACCTTGTGATCAGCCTGCTGATCGAAGTCGAGTTCACAGGAAAGCCCGCTTACCTTTCGCACTTGTACTTGTTCTGACCCTTCAGGACGTCGACCCGCACCAGGTTCTCCAAGGCGTCCTTAAGCGAGCGGGCACCGCCGAGGTCGAGCGACAAGTCGAGGATCGAGTCGAACGTGTCCGAGTTGTGTCCGCACTCTGTGCAGTGGACTCGAGATCGCAAACGACCGCCGAAGAGTTGGTGAACAAACGTTTGCTCCTTGAACTTTTGCTCGAGTTTGCTGCATGTGAAAAGAGCCGCCAAAACTCAGCATCGACAGACGACGGCCTGGCTTGGAAGAAGAAAGAGACTGACGGTGATGTGCCGAAGAGAGCGGCGGCTTGCAATGCGTCCATCAAGAATCGAAGGAACTCGTGCGCATCCTCTTGCCGGCCGAGGCGGAAGTGCTTTGCGATGTCTAGCGGGGACATACGATGAGTCGGGATCTCGCGCGCGCCGATATCAGCGATGGCTCACTCTTCAAGTTCTTCACGACGGAATTGGGTTGGTACGACGAGTTTGGCCCGGTAAAGGACGCCTTGGCGCACGACCTCATCGAGCAGATCATGCAGAAGCCTTTTCGTTGCATGACCGGACCTGCTCGGCAACGTTGAATTCCGGTCAGCATCCGCCCATTCACAGGAGTGTAGTGTGGAACTCACAACTCTTCGCGTCTGCGTGGAGGTTCGATTCAAGGTAGCGGACGAGCGGTGGCGTATGGAGGAGGACTTGCAACGCCGAGTTGAGGAAGCACGTGTTGCCGAGATTGCGCAGGCCGGCTCCGACCTTGTGCGGTCGTGGCCACGACACGGAAGTGTCGACAAGCGGGAACATGCGCCGTGAGGAGGAAGGGGCGTCTTTCGAGGCGGCCGGCAGTTTGGATGTCGAGGCGACGGGAGAGCCGTTGACGCTGGGGCCGGTGCCATTGACCGCAGGGCTTGACTTGGTCGCCGGCGGCTGTGCACGGTTGCCCGAATGAAAGGAGAGGAAGCGTGTATCAGCTGACAGTCCCCAGCTCCGAGGATGCTGAGCACTCGCGCGCACCTTGACGTTGATGGGAGTGTACGGGATCGCGTCGTCGTCGGTCTTCCTCCTCGAGTCGACAAACTCGACTGGCTCCTCGAGCAGGCTCTTGAGCGTGAGCGGTTTCGCGGCCTGCAGCGAGTTGGTGAAAGCGCGACTGGCGGCGTCCTGCTCGAGCGCCATCTTTTCCGGATGGACTGTGCGGATCGGCTGCGCCATCCGAGTCGCCACTGCTGCCATTACGCTCGGTCTGCCCGTCCTGCGGGTGTGTCGTCCTCGTGCAGCGCCGAAATGCGGTGCAAAGTTGACAAGTGCGTTTGCTGGTACTGTCGACTGGCGCTAGAGGGACAAGCACGCGGCCGAGTGTAGCACTGCAGCCCTGATTTGACACGCTCTGTGCCTGTTTACGGCAGCGCGAGTCGCGTGTGTTTGGCTGAACGAGAAGTCGACGCTCTCTGCGACGAAGCTCGAGAGCTCACCTCGCCGACCAACTCGACTTTCTCGAGAACCGCTAGGGGAAACGAGTGACCATGCAGTCCATTCAAGAGAAACAGACTGTCATCCTCACAGGTGCGTCAAACGCCCAGGAGAGGCCGGGCGCTCGTTGACCTCTCCCCACCTTTGCCGCCGTCATGACGCAGGTGCTTCCCAAGGCCTCGGTTTCGCTACCCTGTGAGTGTTCGCTGCAGTCCTTCAACGTGCTCGAAACGCGCTGATCCCGAGCCTCCCCGACAGCGAAATCCTGCTCAAGGCTGGGGTCAACGTCGTCGCGTTGCAAAGGACCGAATCGGCCCAGTTGACTTCGCTCGCCGACACCTACCCGGGAGTCCTGATCATCTCCAAGGGAGACGTCAGCAAAGATGAGGACAACAAGGCGAGTCCAGCCTCGGTCCGGGACGGCGAAGAGTCACTGAGAGCTGACGCTCGTTGTTTCTCAACAGGCCGCTGTCGAAGTCGCAATGCAGTCGTTCGGACGCCTGGATGCTTTGATTCGTGCGCAGACCCGAGACGAAATATTTCAGAATGGTGTCCGACGCTGACCTACCCAAACTGACTGCAGTCAACGCCGGCCAGATGGGCCCGCTCGCCCCCGTTTCCGCTCTCGGCGGACCCGCCCTCGAAGGCGTCAAGGAGCTCTTCGAGGTCAACTTCTTCTCCCTCATCTCGATCATCTCGCATGCGTTGCCGTACTTGCGGCAAGGGGAAGGGAAAGGGGGGCTCGCGCAGGACCAGCCGGCAGGGCGGATCGTCCTCGTCAGTTCGGGCGCGGCGACCGGAGGTGTGACCGGGTGGGCTGCGTACAAGTAAGTCTTGCCATCGCCGCCGCAAGAGGCAGCCTGGTAGACTTTGCTGACTCTGGCTGACTTTGCCCTGGACGATTCTACCCGCAGTGCTTCCAAGGCTGCGATGAACTCGCTCGGGCGGACACTCGGCAACGAGGAGAAGGAGGTCGTGACGGTCTCGGTTCGACCTGGCACTCCCAACACAGATATGCAGACCAAGATCCGCGAACTCGGTGCGTCCCTCCTTCGCACTCCTCGTGATGGAGAGCCAGTTCAGCTCCAGCCGCCACCCCGAATTCTGACAGCAGCGTTCTTCGATTTTGCAGGCGGCTCTGTTATGTCGGCATCTGATCACGCGCGCTTCATGGGCCTGCACGAGCGGGGCGAGCTGCTGCCTCCTCACGAGCCGGGCGGTGTCCTCGCCGGACTCGCGCTCAAGGCGCCGCCGTCGATGAGCGGGACGTTCGTCAACTGGAACGACGAAGAACCGAAAGCGCTGCAGCTCAAGCCGTAGATGATGATCACCGTTTTCTCATTGTGTATAGAGGACTCTGGACTTTGCAAAGCGCCACGGATTCCAGCGCGCCGCGCCAGTTGTCATCTGCTTTTTGGCCGAATCCGCGTGCAGTAACCACAGCACACGAGCACGAACGAGGCGGAGAGCAGATTGACGACACAGCTGCCTCAAGATTGGATCGCGGCCACGGTCGATGCAGTACCCGCCGACGATGACGACTCGACCCTCACGACGACGGCTGCTGTCGCCGCCAAAGACGGTGCTGCCGCGCAATATCCGCCTGCGATTCAGCGCCAGCTTCTTCTGCCTCGGGACTCTGAACAATATCGTGAGCGCGGACTCCCCTACTTGGCGTCAATGACCGCACCGTGGCCCCCTTCCCCCGGTTGAAGTGGGGCGCAGTTGGACGACTTCATGCTCCCCATAGCTTGCAGGAGACGCGGGCGTGACTGACTTTGCAGAGACTATAGATCTATGTCGTTATTCTGAGCGCGGCGCTCGACCTCGTCGACCAAGCCAGTACACCAAAGGTGCGGTTCGTCGGCCAGCATCCTTCGATGCAGGCTCGCATGAGGAGGACTATTTTGACGCATGTCTCTTTCTTCAGGGAATCATCCTCTTGGTCAATATCACGCCGGCCTTACTCGTCAAGATTGGGTGGCCGTACTTTGTGCACGGCGCGCCGCGATACGGCCGAAGGGTCGCTTGGTGCAGCCTCCTCAGCTTCATCGGCATTCTGGTATGCATGCTTCTCTGCTGACGTGCAGGCTAATCGACTAACCCACCACTTGCAGATCGTTGCGACCTCGCACTCGCTCCTACCGCGCCTCTGCGGAATCGCGATCGCCTCGTTCTCGTCCGGTCTCGGCGAGATGACCTACCTCCAGAAGTCGACTTTGTACGGCTCCCTATCTCTCCCAGGTCGAGGGCAGGAAGACTACGGAGGGACGGCCGTCGGGTGGTTCTCGAGCGGGACGGGAGCCGCAGGGATCGGCGGCGCCGGCTTGTGGTGGGTCGTGCGTGGTCTCGGAGTGAAGGAGGGCCTCCTCATCTGCTCGGTGCGTGATTAACTCTCGCTATGCAACGAGGGGCGCAAAAGCTGATCTGCTCGACGACGACCAGATTCTCCCAGTCTGCATGGCCGCCAGCTACTTCCTCCTCCTGCCGCGACTGTCCGTCTTTGCCGCGATCACCCAGTCCTTCAGCAGCAATGATAGAGCCGTCTCGAACGCTCCATACTCGGCACTGGCTGCGACTGACGATTCGGAAGACGCGGGACCGGAAAACGGCGACGTCATGTCTCCGCTAGTCGGGGCCGACGCGGCCGAATCGGACACCGAAGAGTTGCTCGAGACGCGAATTCAGGCAACACTGCCGAGCTTGACAACCAGAGAAAAGATTGAACTGGCCAAGCCGCTCTTCAAGCGCTACATGATCCCGCTGTTCTTTGTCTACCTCGCCGGTCAGTCCTTCTCTCCTTCTACTCGGCTGTCCGTTTCGGCGCCTCTGTTGCTGACCTGAGCGCCGCTCCCAGAGTATACGATCAACTCGGGCGTTGCGCCGACCTTGTTATATGAAGTACCGACCAAGCAGGACGCGCCGGTACTCGCCTTGGCGATCAAGAATCTGAGAGACTACTACCCGTGAGGTTGAATGCAGCGCTGGAGATCGTCTCGCTCACGACTGACTTACACCGTCTGCCAACTTTTGACAGCCTGTGGCAGCTGTTGTACCAGACATTTGTGTTTGTCTCGCGGTCGTCCCTGTCGATTCTGCACCTCCCTCCCCTTCCTCTCGCGCTCTTGCCTCTCCCGACCATCTTGCAAGTCGCCATCCTCGTCGTGACGACCTTTGAGTCCGCGACGTCCTTCCTCGTCGCGCTCTTTGGCGAGCACGGCGCGACCTGGTGCACGGCGCTGCTCGTCTGCTGCGAGGGGCTGTGCGGCGGCGCAGCGTACGTGAATGCGTTCCATCGTCTCGCCACCGACTCTGGAGAGGATCAAGACGACGACGACGACGAGCTCGCCGAGGAGGAAGAGGTTGCCGGGCTGGGCAAATCGAAAGCGCGCAAAGATCAGGAGAAGGAGTTTGTGCGTCTGCCAGCTCCCTTATCCGCCCAACGCCTCCTCGCATCGAGCAGCTTACTGATTTCGACGCATCGCATATGCAACAGCAAATCTCGTCGGTCGGGTACGCAGACACGCTCGGCATTACTTGCGCGTCGTTCCTGTCGACTGCGCTTGAACCGCTGTTGTGTCGAACACAGGCTGCGCGAGGACGGACATTCTGCAAGGAGTTGTAAGGTATCTCTGTTGTGGGTCATACATCATCAAGACTCTGTGCGCTGCAGCGTAAAAAGTGAGTGCGGAAGCAGGAACGGGCGCTTTCACGTGTCAGCGGTTTGGCTTCCCCACGATCTCCCGAGGCTCGCCTCTTTGTTCGACTCGCCTCAACTCGCCTCAACTCGCAGCGCTTGACCGGCAGACACAGCGAGTCGAAAGGTGCTCCCTGTGGGGCTGTCTCAGGCTGCGCAGCGCTCGCCCTGACGCCGTACTCGTCGAGCAAACTTCGTCGGAATGGAGTCAGTCGCGTCACTCGTCGACGCTCACAACACCGCGCACGCGCTCGTGCCTGCGTTGGGGAACGCCACAGGACAGCCAGGAGCCGCCGAGTCGGTCCGCGCACTCGCCGCGCCCCTCGCCCAGTCTATAGCGAGGTCTCGGATCTCGTCTGCGCCGACCTTGTTGCCCGCTCATCTCGCCCAACTCGTCACCGCCCTCTCGCTCGCAGCGCGCGTGTCGCTGAGAGCGTCGGCTCTCTTCATCGAGGCCATCGTCGAGACGCTGCAACGGGGCACGGCGACCGGCTTGGGCGTGACTCGGAGGGCACTCATCGCCGCCGTCGGGAGCGCGCGTGCCTTGCACTACGTCAAGCAAGGTCTCGACTGGAGCGGCCGGGCAGAGGATGGGACCAAGATCGAGTAAGTCCGCGCCGTCTCGCCGCTCGCGACGCAACCGTCAGCACCTTTTCGGCGGAACTCTGGCCTGACTGGTGAGGACAACCCTGAACGCGGGCAGAGACGCGTTTCTGCAGATTCTCGACAAGTACACGAACCTCGGGATCTACCTTGTACGTTGCCAGGCATGTCAGCTGGTCCGGCGGTCGACAGGGAGCTGACCGCGCGCACGTACTGCTTCAGATCCACCACACGTTTACTCTTGCCGAGCTGTTCACCATGTCGGGTTTCTACCTCACGCTCAACACGATCCAGACGGGATTCCATGCCGCCGAAGAGTCGGTCCGCATGTTCGACTCGATACTCGGCTCGAACGAGTCGTCGCGCGCCTTGTCGTCGATCATTACCCTGGTCCGAACCGAACTCACGCGCGAAGACTCCCGGTTCGGTCCGACAGGTCTGCTCGCCGAGCAGGATCGCGAGACCGAAGAGAAGCAACGCAAGAAGGGCACCATCAGCAGTCTGACGGCGCTGACGAAAGCCTTGACGGCCTTCGCGTGCTTGCAAATGGCGACGCATCGCCGGACGCTGCGCGAGCTCAAGCAGCGGGTCGTCTACGACTGCACGGTCGTCATAGATCGTCAGGAAAATACCGTACCATCTCATCAAGAGCAGGACGCTCCGTCGACGTCCGCGGATCTGCAGTCCGCGACCGCCCCATTGCTTCGTTCGCCACTCGTCGACCCCACGCCCAATTTCGCGGGCAAATACGCCGGTCCGCCGAATCCACCTCGCCGAGGCTACAGTGCTACTCTCTCTCCGATGTCGCCGCTGGATGCCTTGCCGAACGAGGACGAGACGCCTCGTCCCTTGGGCACGCACCGCCGGACCTCGTCGGCGACGTCGATGATCACGCCGGCATACTCGCCCGGTCTGGCAGGCCCTCTTCCGCGATCAACAAGCTTCGGCCATCGAACTTTCGATGACCACATCCTCACCGACGTGCGAGGCAAGGTAGAATCGCGCACCGCCTCGATCCGCATGCGGTCGCGCGATTCCTCGATGCCTTCGAGCCCTAGCCGGAGCCGTCGCACGAGTGTCGCGTTCGATCTCGCAGGACTCGGTCTCAGTATGACTGCCGAACGTCCTCGTAATGACCGCGATGCCGATGCGATATTCGACGCGAGGCCCGAGAGCGAGGTAACCGAAAAGTTGTCTCGACTGTGCGGTTCGCCGATCACCTCTCGCAGCCGTGCAGCTTCCCACGGCGGTCACCTCTACGACGAGGAGCAGATCACACAGGATCTCGGCGACGACGCATGTATGTCGTGCGACGAAGAGGTCGACATGACCGGCGACATTGTCGAAAGTCTCCCACCCGAGGTCCAGGCTATTCTCGACGAGCTGGAAGCTCAGTATGCGGCAGCAGACCGCTCGACAGCGTCCACTTCATCGTCAGGCGCCGCTACGTACTGCGTCGATCCCGTGTATTCTAGCGGGACCCACGTCGTTCAGACTGCCGGAGGCGACTACTCATTCGAGATCGAGATCGAAGAGACGGTCACAACCATGACGACGACCGTCCGAACGATCGAGCCGGTTGGCGAGGACAAGGTGGTCAGGCGCGAGACCAAACCACGGCTCAACCGAAAGCAACTCGAAGCCGACTCGGGATCGGATCCACCCGGGGGCAGCAGTGCCCGGATGGACGTCGACGATGTCGACGATGCCGGCGACGAATACGAGTGGATCGAGATCCCGAGCAGGAGGTCGTCAAAGTCCCCGCGGCGGCCGCAGCCCGGAGGACAAGATTCGGAGGGACACGGTGCCGCCGCCGAATCGGGTTCGACAATCGACTACGGGAAAAGAGACAGCCCAAAGCTGCAGGTGCGCCGCGATCGTCTCTAAGTTCCGGCGATAGTCCGACACCCTGATGTCGCCTCTCTTCGGGCAGATTGTGCTCTCGTCAATGACGAGCAAGCTTTCCCACCGTCAACGTACAGTCCGTCGCGTGACGCCGGAGCTTCCAGGCGCCAGCATCGTCAAGTCTCTCGAATTGCGACCGAACATCTCCGGTCAGGCCGTACAAAAGAGACGACGGGCTGGTCCGTCTACGGAAACCAGTGGCCGCTCCGACATTGAGCTTGCTGTACCCATCCTCCCCGCATCTTCGCCGCCTTTGCCTCGAGGCAAGGCCAAGTCTGTCCTACGCGCCTTGAGGAAACCCTTCCGGAACGAAAAGGGAAGCTCTTCACGGGGATCGGGAGCGACCACGCCGGTGAGCCCGAGCCCTAGACCCGCAATCGCTATGGACGACGGTCCTCGGACGTCGAACCTACCCATGGCTCAAGACGATTTCGACCACCGGCGCATGACTTCTACCGATGCAACGGGACCAAGTCAGCCTGCTGCCCTCTCACCTCAGGCTCCAACGTTCACCGCCTCGCTCAATGACGAGCCGCCTCCGGCGCAACGACCGGATCGACCCCGCCACTCCGCCTCTATGCATACGCTGCGCTCGACCTTGACGACGACGTGTCGAGAAGCGTCTCTGCCGACTGGCGTCCCGGAGCCGAAGAGCGGCAACTTCCCGCACCAGCATCTCGTCAGCAACCTGCAGCACTTCGCCCGTTATTCGAGCGCGGCCTACGGTCAGAGCTTCCTACGGATTTTCGGTATCGCCAAGCACGAGTTCAAGTTCCCGCACACCGAGATTCACGCCAACAATCACGCTTTCGCGCACCACGTCGGCATTCACGTCGAGGACATCCTCCTCTCGTCTTTCACCGACCCCGGACCGACCTTTGAGACGGACAAGATCTCTCAGATCGTCAACTATGGTGAGCACGGGGACGTCCAGTCGCGTCGAGGGCTCCCGAGCTGACGGACGAGACTTTTACAGTCGCGGTCGACCATTCCGTCAAGGCCGTCGTGCTCGCCTGTCGTGGTTCACTCGGTCTTGCCGACATCTTGACAGATCTCACTTGCTCTTACGAGCCGATTCCGATCCCTGATGGCGACCCCGACGGGACATACTACGTCCACAGCGGGATGTATTGCTCCTCGACTACCTTGCAGCGCGGCACCGTGCACGACGTTATCGCGGACGCCCTTGCCAAGTATCCTGAATACGGTTTGGTTCTTTGCGGACACAGGTGAGAGTTGCAACGCCATGTGTGACCGCGTGGCTGACGCTGACCTATTGCGGATCGCTTAGTCTCGGCGGTGGCGTGGCCAGCCTCCTCTCGATCCTTTGGTCGACGCCTTCGCCCGCATTTCGGCAGCACGTCGACGGTCTGGGAGGCCCGAAGCGCGCTGTCGACGACTTCCCGCCCATCTCGACTCCCTTCGTGACGAGTTTCGCTTCCGGTCTTCCGCCTGGACGGCCGATTTCGTGCTATACTTACGGCGTGCCTTGCGTCGCTTCTCCTGATCTGGTCGCCTATTGTCGCGGTCTCGTCATCTCGACGGTGCACAATTACGACATCGTCCCGACCCTTTCGCTCGGCGTTCTTCGCGACTTTAAAAGCATGGCGGTGGGCTTTTACGCGGAGCAAGGTCTTTGCGAAGAAATCGTCGGCCGCGTTATCGGACTCTACCGAGGCACCTCGCCCACTCCCGGAGTCAGCTCGGCAGATCGACAGACGCCTGGACATTTCCCTTCCTCTCTGAACTCGGAGACGCAACATCCCAAACTTGATTCGGCTACCGACCCCGCCGACGAGTCGCGAGACGTTGCTCTCAGCACCGACGAACTGCGAGCCGGACGAGGTACGAACAAAGCCGTCGAGCCGGCGTATCGGGATCCCAACTTGCTCGGTTCAGATCTCATCGCGAGCGACGTCGAGCTGAGCAACTGGCTCTGGAGCTTGCGCACGACCATCCGCGCAAGCAGCGACAACGAGAAGCTGTACCCTCCAGGTGTGTGATCGATTGAGGAAAGTGCGTGAGTGAGCGACCGCCGATCCGTCAAGTTGATCTCGCTCCGCAACAGGCACGGTCTACGTCGTGGAGAACTACGGCGTCTTCATCGCCGGCGACTCGAGCAGCGCTCTGCCGCATCCTCGTCGGGAAGGGCGCCGCGTGCTGCTTCGCGCGATCGACGATGTCGAGCGTCGCTTCTCGGAACCAGTGTTCAGCCGGACGAGTAAGTCGACCGCAACAACCGTCGAGAGGAAGTTTCATTGACGCCTTGTCGTCCCTTATACACAGTGCTCAGCGATCACTCCCCGGCTGCTTACGAGATCAACTGCGACCTGCTGGCTGCAGCCGTGATGTGATTGCCGCGCTACACTCGGACCGTTCGTGTATAACCTCGAATATCTATCGGTCGCACTGTGCTGTGCAGTCTCTGTCCCTTGTTGTTATTGCCCTTCTCGACCAAAGTCAACTTGTTGTGTGAATGCATTGCAGTCTGGTCACCTTTTGTGTGCATACACTTTCTTGTCAACCTCGGAGGTGGGCTGGAAAGGGGAGGAGTTTGAGAAGGTTGACGTTCCGCCGAAAAAGTTGTTTGGCCACACTGGCAGCCATGAGGTGCGTGCTTGTATAGACTTGTGGCTCGGGTGTCCCTCCACTGCTCGTGCCCCTTCTCCTCAGCTGACCAGCCATGCCGGTACGTTTGGGGAGGGGGGGGGGGGACCCGCCGCGCGGTGCCTTCGCTAGGCGTCATTAGCGTGGGTCCGCCGCGGCTTGATTGCTTATCGATACTGTAGACATGCATGTGCATCTGACGCGAGCAGCTGCAGCAGACGCATGTGCATACAGTATGAGCAGACCGCCTGACCACTTTAAAGCTTCGCCGTCCCCCCGCGCTTCGAGCTGCGTGGGCCGCCTTTAATCACTTATGGCGCTAGTCCGCTTCTTGTAGTGAATCGTGATAGTACACCCAAAAAGTCTATGTCCGTTGAGCAGCTGCACATTGCCCGAACGCCTAAGCTCCTCGTTTGCCGCGGCAGCGGACTACGGCTGTTCGAGTTTCCCCTCTCTCGCTGCTTTGCCCGCTGCCACAGACTCTTCTGCTTACCTTGTGTGACGCGGGACAAGCACGCGGTCCTTCTGCTTCTTGCTTGCTAGCTGCTGGTCCCGCTCTTGACAATTTTGAGTTCCGAAGTCGACGCGAACATGTGGCGTGTGCCGCACCTCTTCTTCAAAGATGCGACCGGAAATCGGTGAGTGGAAGGAGGCGCTCTCCTTCTCGTTCGGTTCTGCGACTGAGCCCCGATCAATCTGACTGCGCAGTCTGATCTGGCTGGCGTCGACGGCTGCGGGATGCGGCTTCGTGCTGTTTGGGTGAGAAAGGAGGAACAAGCGGTACTACAGCACACGGCTGGGAGCTGATCTCGGAGCAATCCAGATATGACCAGGGTGTCATGGGCGGTCTCATCTCCCTCGAGCGCTTTCTCGAGGTGAGCCACTGTCCTTTCCGGGCGTGCGTTTCGGCGAAGAGAGCTCATCTCTCCCTTTCAGGTTTTTCCAGAGTGCAGAGATCCCGACATTGCCGGCATCACTGTCGCTGTGTACGAGCTGGGGTGCCTCCTCGGCGCTATCTGGACCATCGCCATGGGCGGTAAGAAATCCGCGCGCGCAACGAAGCCTCTCTCAAAGCTGACCAGCCTTGATCAGATCGCCTCGGCCGCAAGAACACGATCATGCTCGGAATGGTCGTGATGTGCGTAGGCGCCGCCAGTACGTCTTCCAAGCTGCTCTACTCGACATGATCCCTATGCTGATGGAAGCTCGCAGTCATGTCGGCCTCGTTCGGTCTCGCCGAATTCATCGTGGGGCGAGTAATCGCCGGAGTGGGAAATGGCATGGTAATTGCGCAGCCCTCTCATAACCGCACGTTAAGCTACTGACATCGATTTCGACGCCATAGAATACGGCCACGATCCCGTCTCTCCAATCCGAACTCGCTCCGCCGCGCATTCGCGGCGCGCTCGTTCTCATCTCGGGCGCGCTGGTGGCAACCGGCATCGCCATCTCTTACGCTATCGAGTGCGTAATACCGACCTATGCGGTACATCGAGACATTCGCTGACGCAGTGAATGCATGCGAAGCCTCGGCTTCTTCTTCCTCGACGGCTCCGTCTCGTGGCGCGCTCCCCTCGCCTTCCAGATCCTTTTCGCGATCATGGTCATGATCTTCCTTCTCATGATTCCCGAGAGTCCAGCGTGGCTCGTCAAGCATTCCGAGCGCCACCCGGACTTCCGCCGAGAAGGAAGGGCGACGCTGGCGAGGATTTACGAGACGGACGAACACTCTGAGCACATCAATGGCCTTGTCGACGCGATGGATTCGGCTGCGGCACAAGTCGCCAACTCTCGCTTCAAAGATATCTTCACTCATGGTCCGACCCAGGTACCTTTACCAGGGGCAATCTTTTGGGAGCCGGCGAATTGTGGTAGCTGACTTCCTCCGCCACGGCCTCTTGCTGCAGAATTTCCGACGCGCGTCGCTCGGCTTCGTCGCTCAGATCCTACAACAAATCACGGGGTCCGGTAGCCCCTGCCTACTCCTCCACTAAGCTGGAATGCTGACTGCCGCTCCTGTTTTGCAGCATCAATCTGATCTCATACTATTCTGCAACTCTCTTCGAGCAAATTGGACTCTCGCCTTTACTTTCTCGATACCTTGCTCTTGCGAACGGGGTCGAGTACGCCTTGGCCGCATTCGCGTCGATCATGTTCGTCGACACCCTCGGTCGGAGGAAGACAATGATCTGGGGCAGCATCGGCTGCGGAATCTGCATGGTGATCTTGACCGGGCTGGTACACGCTTCGGACAACGGCCAAAAGGCTTGTGGATACGCGGCTACGGTGAGCGCTTCCGTTCGCGTCTTGCGGGATCGGATGCTCTTACGGGGAGATGGCTTCGCTCACGCCCTCTTTCTGGCTCCGCAGGTCTTCCTCTTCGTCTTCAATACCTCGTTCGCATTCGGCTGGCTCGGCAAGTGCATGCTCACTGTCTCCCTGTATCGCTCACGCTGGGTGCTGAGCTTCCCTCATGGCCCCGCAACAGGTTCGGGCTGGCTTTATCCGTCCGAAATTTCGACCCTCGCCGTGCGCGCACAGGCGAACGGGCTGTCCACCTGTGCCAACTGGGTGAGCACATCGTGGTACCGCTACTCACTACCGGCAAGAAGGCTAATTGACTGACTCTCCGGACAGCTGGGCAATTTCCTCGTTGTCGAGATTACACCACCTGCATTTGCCGGCATCGGCGCCTACACCTACCTCATCTTCGCCGTCACGAACCTCTGCATCATCACGCCGATCTTGTACTTCTTCTTTCCGGAGACCGCCCGGCGCTCGCTCGAGGAGATCGACCTCATTTTCGCCGAAGCGTACAACGAGCAGCAAGAGAAAGGCGGCAACCGCCTCCTCGGCCACTACGTTGGGCATTCGATCCGCCGCCCGCATATTTCGGGTCGCGAGCTTGAGACGGCCCTCCAAGCGCAGTATGCTCTGGCGCGAGAGAAGATGCTGGTCGACTTGAAGGCGTTTTCGATTGAGCACGTCGAAGAGGCGTCGACCACGCCGAGTAGCAAGGAGGAGGCGTAACGTAGTGCGCAGTATGCGTTTCGTGTAGATAGCAAAGCATAGACAACTCTACGAACTGTTCCGACCCTCTTCAGTTGCACTACATGATCTGCAAGACCGTGTTCCCAGGAACGGGGTTCGTTCTGCGCCTCCCCTGCAGCTCGGAACCCATCGGCTTTCGTCGGTCCCTTTCATCGTCTCGCATCTCTCGCAATCTTTCGCCCTTTTCTCTCTCCCTCTTATCCACTTGCGCGCTGTCCCGACTCGTCCCCGTTCAGTAACAGAGACAAGGTGAGCCAGCACTGCGCATCTCGGACGATGTCGTGGCTGGTCCGGACTGACTCGCTCCCCTCTTTGCCCCACTCCCCGTCTCGCCCAAGCAGCAAACATGGCGACTACCACCAACGCACACTACAAGCTCCCCGTCGTTCGCAACGAGCCCAACGTTCACTACGCCCCGGGCAGTGCCGAGCGTCAGAAGCTCCAGGATGCTCTCGAGGAGATGCAGGCCGCTGCGCCCTTCCAGGTGCCCGCCTTTGTTGGTGGCAAGGAGGTGCGCACTCGCTGATTAGTAACGGGCATTGGGCATTTTCCGCACCAGCATGCTGACCGCTCGACTCTCCTGCGTAGGTTACTCCCTCGGGCGCTCGCTCGGAGCAGCCGATGCCGCACGACCACAAGAAGGCGCTTTGCACCTTCCCGACTTCGACCCCTGAACTCGCCGCCGAGGCTATCGAGCACGCCCTCAAGGCCCAGCCCGAATGGGAGACCATGCCCTTCAACGACCGTGCTGCCATCTTCCTCCGCGTGCGTACCGAGCCTTCTCGCTACTTGAACCCTCCGCCGCGAGCGAGAATGTTGACCAACGGCTGC
Source organism: Rhodotorula mucilaginosa (assembly GCA_034406715.1). Lineage (NCBI taxonomy): Eukaryota > Fungi > Basidiomycota > Microbotryomycetes > Sporidiobolales > Sporidiobolaceae > Rhodotorula > Rhodotorula mucilaginosa. The sequence goes on from CP137865.1 coordinate 929,799, forward strand.
TTCGTTTCCGCCAGGCTGCCGACTTGATTGCTGGCAAGTACCGCGCCAAAATCTGCGCCGCGACCATGCTCGGCCAGGGCAAGAACGCCTGGCAGGCAGAGATCGATGCCGCCGCCGAGGTACGTTTCGTCTGCCTTCTACCCGCCTTGTCCAGTAACGTATACTGACTTTCACTCGCTTTGCCCTTTACAGCTCGTCGACTTCTTCCGCTTCGGTGCCTCCCAGGTCGAGCAGCTGTACACTCAGCAGCCTTCGGAGAACTCGCCCGGTACCTGGAACCGCGTCGAGTACCGCCCTCTCGAGGGTTTCGTCTTTGCCGTCACGCCCTTCAAGTCAGTTCTACCGGCAGCATGTCCATACTGCGATCATATGCTGACCCCCCGATCCGCAGCTTCACTGCCATCGCCGCCAACCTTGTCGGTGCTCCGGCTCTTGTCGGCAACGTCCTCGTCTGGAAGCCGTCGCCGGGCGCGACCTACGCCTCGTGGCTCGTCTTCAACATCCTCCTCGAGGCCGGTCTCCCGAAGAACGTCATTCAGTTCCTTCCGTGCCCGAACGGCGACGCGACCATCTCGCTCGTCGACAAGGTCCTCTCGCACCGCATGTTCGCTGGTCTCCACTTTACCGGCTCGACCCACGTCTTCCGCTCGCTCTGGAAGCAGATCGGCAACAACATTGACCGGTACTTGAGCTACCCGCGCGTTGTCGGCGAGACCGGTGGCAAGAACTTCCAGCTCGTTCACCCGTCGGCCGACCTCCGTGCTGCCGTCATCGGTGCGATCCGTGGCGCTTTCGAGTACCAAGGTAAGTCATCGGCTTTGATGGCTTCGTTATGGACGGTCGCGAACTCTGTGCTGACTCGCCTGCACCTTTACAGGCCAGAAGTGCTCTGCTCTCTCTCGGTTGTACGTTCCCAAGTCGCTTTGGGAGGGCCAGGGCAAGTTCAAGGAGATGCTCCTCGCCGAGGTCGGAAAGATCACTGTCGGCCCCGTCACCGAGTTCGGCCACTTCATGGGCCCGGTCATGTAAGTTGCTCGATGCGTTCGAAAGTCACCGAGACTAAAGAGACTGATCTCCTCGATTCCGTCCCCGGAACGCACAGCTCGCAGGGCTCGTACGACAAGTGCCTCAGCTACGTTGAGAAGGCCAAGCAGGCGGGCGGCGAAGTCCTCGCCGGCGGTGTTGGCGACAACTCGACTGGCTACTTCGTCCAGCCGACCGTCATCCTGACCAAGGACCCGCGCTCGCCGACCATGGTCGACGAGATCTTTGGCCCCGTCTTGACTGTCTACATCTACGAGGACGACCAGTTCGAGGAGACCTGCAAGCTCATCGACGAGACGACCACTTACGCCCTCACCGGCTGCATCTTCTCCAACGACCGCGCCGCCACCGTCAAGGCCGGAAGCCTCCTCCGCTTTGCTGCTGGCAACTACTACATCAACGACAAGTGCACTGGCGCGTACGTGGCCTTTTCTCTCTCGCTCTGTGGCGGCTGTTTGGCCTTCCTTCCCAAATTAGCCCGAAATGGCCATAGCGGCTCAGGCACTGGTCTGAGAGCTTCGGCACTATGCTCAGTCGATTCGCAGCTATCGAAAACCCCTACTGACCTTCGAATTTTGGCTCTCCGCAGCGTCGTTGGCCAGCAACCGTTTGGTGGGGCTCGCGGTTCGGGCACGAACGACAAAGCCGGCTCGATTTCGATCTTCTACCGCTTTGTCAACGCCCGGGCAATCAAGGAGACGTTTACTCCTCCGACGGACTTTGCGTACCCGTCAAACTTGAACTAGAGCGGCGGCGACGCTTGGTTGACGCGCGCGCGTCGGTGATGAAGAAGGGATGAAAAAAGAGGTGGCCGAAGATCGAGAAGGAGACGTTCGGCTTGGACTTTTGCTTTGCTAGCCCCCCCGTACATGTTGCAACGATATGAGACTGTTTCCGGACGTTATATTGGGAATTCTTTGACTGGTGTTCCGAGAGCGAGAGAAGCTGGATCCGCGCTTAGCGAGACGGAGCGAGACTACGGACGAGAGGCTAATACGGGCACGCCTGAACACAAAGGCGAGGCTGGGGAATCGGCGGTACAGACTTTGTCTTTGACAAGATAGAGTGTAGCGCTTCAACAAGCTGCGAGCTTCTGAACTTTGGCAGATGCGATCCGCGAAAGCCGTCCCAACAATGCCTCGCACGTCTGGTAGGGGTTGATGCCCCCTCAAATTAATGGATGATACATGCAATACCTATCAATCGAGTGCCGCGTGACCGACCGAACCTTCCGAAGATTCAGGGTTCTCGGGCTCGCTGCCTAGCTCCTCCCGGATTTGTTCCTCCGCGTAGCCACCGGATCAAGAAGTTACGCACCTTGACACAGTGCGCATGCGTCGTCCGCTTCGTAGCCCGAAGCCGCTGCTCTATACGGAGCTTCTCCCGCTTCAGCTCTTCCGCATGCTCAGCTGCGGCCAGACGCACATCATTCTCGAACAGGCGTTGTCCATCCGTCCCAACATTACGCGACTGCTCCTCTGCAACAATGGCGGAAAAGACGGCTCCTAGATGGCGGTACAGCTGGTAGGGGTTGACGCGCGGCGTGCTGGGTCAGTGACCCGATCAGACCTGCGCTCAACTCGAGCTCAACTTCCTCTTCCAAGTCTCGCTCTCCTCTCTTTTCTTTCAAACGGACCTGCTAACACTTCTTTTCTTACAGACACTCTACTTTATTGCGTCGGGCGTAACGTGTCGGCCGTCGCCTCAAGACCCTCGGCAACGGACGGATTTCCCCGTGTTGAAAGCATCTCTTCGCTCGGACTGGTCATAGCTCAATGGTTCTCTGGCACTCCCCTCCTCGCTCACTCTTCTTTGAAATCATACTCGTATCCTTTTTTATTGGTTCCTTCAGGTCTCTGCTACGCTACAACCCACCAAATTGCACTGTGTGCCTGATCTTGCATTGCGCTCAAGGTCGGTGCTGTGATGCGCTCGAGGTTGGTGCTCATAGCACGGCAGAGGGTCTTTTGCGGGGAGCTCTGCACTGTATTTGTTGTCCTTGAGCGGGGTGTTTGACACCATCTCAGTCTTGTCTTTCATCGCGGTGGTCGCGGTGGTTGCGGTGATTGTTCAGTACGGGATGCTGACTTTGGAACCGTTTCCGTAGGTTTTGGTGCTGCCGCAGATATCAAGGTTAGCAGATTCGTGTGCGCAGGTGTAAATGAGAGAGCCAGCAGACTGGGCAGTGGCGAGGAAGTAACTGTCATCCGCTTGCTGAGCAAACTGCGTGAGTCGTAGGGTCAGCGTGAACCGTCTTTCGCAGCGTAGGCTCGGACTGCCTACCTTTCAACTGAGCGAAGCTTGCCAGCTTTGAAAAGTTTGCCTCTGTTGCTTCATTGTCCTTGGAGGAGCTTGAGTGCCTTTCATGTCTACCGCAGATTCCGTAAGGTGAGCCGGACTTCATCCACAGGATCACCTTTCAAAGGCACTCACCTGCATCCTCATCCCCCTTTTCTGCTACTCCCTCCTCTTCTGAGCCACTTGCGACACTTGACAGGCTTGCTTGAGACTGTACAGACTTTGCCGCAGCGGGCAACAAGATCTCGTCGGCCGGTCCTCTCGCAAATCTTGTCCAGGACGACTGAGAGTGTCGCCCATCCTTGCGCTGCTGCAGCGACACGTTCAGTTTGAGACACAACTGGGCCAGAACGCAGCTCTAGGACAGAGTCAGAAGTACAAGTCGGCCCAACAAGCAAGAGAAGGAGAAGAATGTGCCGGAACTGACTCTTGAGCAGGCTGTCCACAGTCCAGCGCAGCCCTTGAGCGCAGCTGGAACACCAAGAGGAGAGTGAGGAGACGGCCGCCGCTCCAATGAAGCCCGCGATCGTTCGTTCGCATGTCGTGCAGGCGTAAGTCGGAGTGTTCTACTTGAGGGCTCGGCAGGTGTCCACGCTGAGGAATTTGACCTGCAAGGAGAACGCTCGTAAGAGAGGTGGAGACATATACTGCGGAAGACAGAGTACTCACGAGGCAAGACTCGGCCCCGCAGGTGGGGCACTCAAATCGCCGGGCGGTCTCCCGGATTGGGTCATCGAGGTGGCGACAAGAGCAAGTGTTGCAGACCTCGGTCATGGTGGGCTGCGTTTCATCATGAGTACCATGATGTCAGTATACTTGCACACGGCTGACACACTCCAGAGGTATGATGTAAATACGGACTTACAATGTTCGGGCAGTCATGGACAAGGCAGCGTCCATCGATGATTGGCGGCACGGGCGGCGGCGGCTGAGTACTCCCGGTACTGTTGGCATGCAGAGCACCTTTGCACTCGTGCCCGCTGTATTTGGCAGCTTTGCGTGCCAACTGCTCGAGAGCATCTAATGCAGCCTTGGGATGCCGCCGAGCGTAATCGGAGAAACCACCTTCGTTCCGCAGGGCTGGACGCACGAGGAGTGGGGGGGAGGGTAAGTTGAGCGCGAAAGGTGCTAGGCCGGAGGCAACCACGCCGAATCAGACGTAAAGTCAGAAAGGACATAAGAAAATGAGACTCACTCTGAAGTATGTCCGGAGGGATGTTGCTTGGTCTGGTTTTGCCCTTGTTGCGTTGGTGACAGATGTAGTACTCCCGCCACTCGGTGATGTTGAGAGGACGCCATTTGGCGAATCGGACGCAGCAATTCCTCGCCTGGCGCAGACAGTCCGCGCAGACCATCCGCAGCATTCCGGGGGTGGTGAAATAGAGGTTGGCCGACGATACCTGCCAATGGGATGGCAAGATGAGCATCAGCAGAGACAGGTCAAGTAAAGAAGGGCAGGATAGAGACGGGTCAAGTAAAGAAGGGGAGGATAGACGGCAAGTTCGGGCAGAAAGACTTACCACGACACCCGTCGCATTGCATATGGGGCAAGCCCTGATCCAGCAGATGGCACCCGCCCCAGAGCCCAACTTGCGCCTATTGTCTTTACAACGCTTGCACATTGCTCGTCACCCATTGGGAAGGCGTGGAAGCTGGTAACCAGATGCGTCAGCTGCAGCTTGCAGGGTAGAGGGGAGAAAGTGAACCGTACCTGAGTGTGGCAGGACAGCACCCTGCAGGTGTCGAGAGGTACAGCTCCGTGCTTTTGGAAGCGTTGGGCACAAGTTGGACAGCGGAGATTGCCATCCTCGTACCAGGACTATGGGATGTGCGGAAGACGGCGGCAATCAGACTTAGTTTCGAAGCCGTGAGAGGACAGGAAGGGGGATAGGGACGTACCAGGTTCCACTTGAACGGTGATGCAGAGCAATCGGTACAGATGTACTTGTCGGTCGTCGGATCGAACTCACGTCCCTTGTGCAGGAGCCAGTTCGCGCAACGAGGGCAGCGGAAGCGACCGTCTTTGCCGAGGATGGGAGCGCCCGCAGAACCCTGCACCTGTCCTTTCAACACGCCCATGGGCTAACATGAGGACAGTGAGGCAAACGGGATTGTGAGCAAGCGCAGGTTTACAACAGCATTAAGAGAGGGACTGACCCAGATCGCGGCTGTGCAAGTGGCACAGGTCGCATCGGCAAGCGTCCACAGACAGTCATACTGGCAAGCAAAGTGATGACATTGGTTGCACAAGACGAGGCGCAGCCGCCTCGAGAAGAAGTACAGCGACGCATGCGTCTGCGGACGACCATGACCGTCAGAACAGACAGGCACAGGTGACAGTTGGAAGTACGCACTGTTCCGCATTCCTCATTCTTGCAGGCGTGACCCGGGACGTGCACGTTCGAAGTCGGGGCAAAACCGGACGAGAACGGGGAGTAGAGGAGGTCGATTGGAGTTTCACCCTCGTCTGCCGAAGCCTCGGATGGATGCTCGGAGCGATCATCACCATGTCGATCACAAGCGAGTTGTTCCTGTTCGGAAGCGGGGAGGTCTCCCTCCTTGAAGCAGTGACCAATTCGGACGTAGTCTTCGAGAGCGAGAGGAGGTAAGCAAATGTCAGGAACAAACTGCGGACTTGAGCAGACAGAAGGGATAGAACTGTCGGAACTCACCCCAGAGTTGACGCCTATAAAGTCCAAGGTTATTCATGACGGCGGCACGCCATGCGTGCCCGCGGCGGTACAAGAAGGCATACCAACAGGCTTTCGCCATGACGGCGGCCGGAGGATGGACGTTGGTAAGGAGCGAGTTGAGCCGAACGTAAGTGGCCATTGTGAACGAGTCGATCTCGAGCATAGTAGGCGGGGACGCTTCTGGGAAGGCTGGCAGGATGGCGAAGCTGGCGTGAAGACAGACAACGAGTTCTGATGCATCGACCTCGAGGAGCGCGGCGTCATCCCGAGTGGAGACAAGGAGAACACCGCCACCGTCCCGAGCCGCAAGTGCCTCGGCGATGAGCAGCAGCGATACGGGATTGGTGATCGACGACGTGCCGTGAATACCAACGATACAATAATTGCCGCGAAGAATCTGTCGGAACAAGACCTTTGGGGAGTACTGCGGCAGGACCCACAACTCGCAGCAGTTGAAGGAGGAAAGGGTCCCGTCTCCGGAGCCGGTCATCAGAATCGGTCGGATATGACCGACCCCGTTGCACCAAGGGGATCCGACGTCCCGGGTGTGGAGGGTGCGGGCCGTGCGTTGAACAAGAACGGCAGCGTGCTCCTGGACGATCACAGACTCGATACGATAGATCCAAGGGAGGACCGGCGGCGGATCCCGTTTTGCAAGAGACGTACGAGCAGGGGCGAGCACGTCCGTCCGAGCTGCAAGGTAGCGGGCAAAGAAACGAGCCCGGTCCTCGCCAAGAACCGGGACCCGAAGGTTGACGTTGCCTCCTGGGTAGGCTGTGGCGAGGTGGATGATGTCGGGAACATCGAGGTGGTCGGGAAATTGATGAGGACGGCGTCGCTGACTGGTCCATCGCGGTTGCTCGAGTGCGAGAGCTCGACCAGATGTGGAGAGGTTCTGAACGAGAGAGAGGGACAAGGAGAATTTGATCGAGAAGTAGAGTGAAATGGAGGGGAATCGCGGCTGGAAGTGAAGGAGAGGCACAGATCGGTCGGGAGCAGCGCTGCAAAGGCGAGCATGCACCTGTTCTTGTCAGCTTTCGCTTCAGTCTTCACAGGGTGTCCGCGTGAAGGGGAGAGGCTCAAGGGGCGCACAGGAGCAAGCTTGGCATCCGGACTCACGCGTGGGGATCCTCTTGCCCTTTATCGGCCTCTTGACCAGCGTCGACCGCCGTGGACCCGCTCAAGATGTCAATGGCTGGGCGCTGTACATTGCCTGCTTCGACCAGCGTCTCCTCACGGCCCTCCCACATGCTACTCGCCCCGAGCGGACGCTCCTCCTGCTCCTTGCTGGCCAGTGTTGATGGCGACTCTCAGAATGGTCGAGATTGCTATAAGCCGGTGCGACTTGCCGCCGACACGCGCAGAAACCCCACATAAGCCCGTGCCTCAAGCCAGCAGAGCAGTTGAGCGGTATAGCGTTGACAACTTGGGTTGAAGAGCAAAAGCGTTGGCCGAACGAGCAAAGCGGGGAGGCAGTGGCGGCGAAGCGGCGCCTGCAGGTCACAGCAGGTGCAGGCTAGCCGGAGCAGGACCAGGATGAGTGCACGCGACGTCTGAGTGGCATGAGCGGGTCTAGGACGAGGTGGATGAAGCAGAGCTGGCGCTGTTAGACGCGAATTGCAACACTGGAAGTGCTCGCACAACTGCCCTCGCTGCTCGCTTTTGCTCCCCGTGTCAGCAGCGCACCTTTGCATGCTCGCATTCACGATGCTACAATGTCTACGACCGCCCCGCACATCGGCGTGGGGCTGCCACCGCCCCACCCCGCTCGCATTTCCTCCTCCCCCTCCGTCTCTCCTCCAACTACCTCTCCGGACTCGCCCAACTCGCCTGCAAGCTCTGTGATCGACGACAGAAATGCGAAAAACCAAAAAAACAGTCTTGAACAACGCCACTGTACCAAATAATGCTGTACCAACAATGGACGGCAGCGCAGGAGAAGGAGGTACGGCGGAGAGGGCGACGCGGCCGTCGCCCGCAATCGCGGTGCCAAGGAAGGCGCCTTGTGACGCAAGGAGGAGACTGGCGCCGAGCGTCAAGGCGGCGCGTGCACCGGCCGAACCGCCGACGCTCCAGCAGCGCGGCCTGCGAGTTGGCTTCTCCCGTCCCAGGTTGGATGAGCGTCTCCTCACTGACTCGCCATTGTCTGCCTCAACAGGCTTGGTGATGCCGCATACTACTCAGACAACTTCCTCCGCCGCTTCTGCAAGACCCGCTCGTTCTGCGCCGGTCCTCGCCACCAGCGACTCAAGCGCCTGAAGCGGTCGAAACGGTCTAAGCGCTCGAGCTCGTCACCCTCGATTGCCCCCGTGTCGCCGGTCTTTGCTGCGACTTTCTCAACGCCAACTCGGGCGGACGCAGGCTCGACAGGAGGTCCTCTCGCTCTCGGCAGAGAGCCTGCAGCTCCCTTCGTCGCTCCCGTCTCGCCCACCAGCGCAACCTCTCTTGACGGCCCCGCCAATCCGTCGACACCCTTTTTTGCTCTCCTCCCGCCGACGGCGATTGCTGCGGCATCGACGTCGAGAACAAGCGCAGTCGGAACAACCGAGTTGCAAATCTTTCTCCGCGTAGCCGACACATGCGTAAGCCGTTGTAAGAGCCGGTCTCTCACTCACGCGGAAGCAACCGTTTCAAAGTCCAAAGCGCGAGCTTCGTTCGCCTGGGCTTCTCTCGCTCTGCACGCACGAGCTGACGAAAAGTCCAGGTGAGTTCTTTCTGTAGTCTCTCGCTCTGCACACACGAGCTGACGAAAAGTCCAGGTGAGTTCTTTCTGTAGTCTCTCGCTCTGCACACACGAGCTGACGAGAAGTCCAGTGGGTCACGCTACTCGGTGCTCGTGCGGACCAGTGTCCGTTGAGTCAACTTCGACTCGACGTGCTAGGCCTGCTCCTTCGGATCCGCCCGCTATCGCTCGCTTCAAGGCCTCTTCCAATTCTAAGTCCTTTTCTTCTCGCTCGCTTTCTATCGAACCTTCGCTGACTTGATCCTTCTCAGATTATACTACCCTATACTCGTGCTCAAGATCAAGACGTCGACGGGTTTTTGATGGTCAAGGCGACGGACGGACGGAAGTTGGATGATCGATCTTGGCTCGAAGCGCGGCCCTCCTGTTGTAGCTCCTCTCTTCTGGACCTCACCGCTCTCTACTCGTAAACAACGCTCGATTCAGTGTTGTTTGGTTACGCGTTTCACTCTCGCACTACCGTCCTTCGCAGAGTACCCTCGTCTCGCTCACGCTTGAGACGAGTGGCCTCTGCACGACGTTCCAGCCGTCTCGTTTCGGTTTCCTCCACCGCCTCTCGCATGTCGAGCTGCTGCTGAATGGCAAGCTGACCTCGAAAACAACCCCCTCACTCAGTGCACTCTCACCCTCTCTGATGTGTGCCAGATTGATGATGTCTACGCCGCGGTCGCCAAAAAACTCGCCGTCTCCGGCTCGGACGAGTCGTCGCTCCTTCTCACGTACGGCGGCAAGCCATTGAGGCAGGGCATGTTGTTGGGCGACTATGGCATTCATGCCGCATCAATGCTTGACTTGCTGCGCGCCGAGCACGGTCTGATTGGTGGCTCCGCGAACGGACCGACTCTGGGCGGGGCAGCCCCCAGAGATTCGCATCCAAAGAAGGCAAAGCTTGTACGTCTCTGATATCTCCAACACTTGTGCTACATGGATACTCCCTGGCTGATCATCTGCACGCGTTTCAAAAGCCGGAGCTACTTGCCCGCGCGGAGCGAGGATCGAAAAGGACGGAGGCCGCCGCGGGCGTCCTGCGCGTTCACTCCGTCCAATCGCCGCAAGAAGAATACCAATCCGTCAGAGGTGAGCACGGACTGCGCTTCGGGGTATTCTACACTCCGCATTAACATGAACACCTTGCGTGCAGCGACTTCGGCTCCCACGGGGGCAAACTCTCGCCGTGCCCGACCGGACGATCAGGACGGCACCGCGCGCCGCGACAACCCAACCGCGAGACCCGTCTCTGCCGTTCCTGCCGCCGTCCCCCCCGCGGTCCCCGCGCAGGAGACTCGGCTCGCGCGTGATTTGAACCAGTCAATTTTGACCAGGCGCCTGCTCGACCTTAGTTTTGACCCCGAGCGCCTGCACGCGGACGGCGGAAATAGCAACAATGATGGCGCGATGCGACAGGCTTCGGACGCGCAACCTGCACCCGGTCTCTCTCTTCCCTCTCCGCGAAGCTCCGACCAGGAGGTTCCGCCCCCACCGATCATCGACAAGGCAATTCCAGGCATTCGCTCAGTTTCGAGATGTGCTTGGCTCGTCCAGTCTGCCTCGCTCGAAGCGGTTCGCGATTGGGACGAGCAGTTCAGGCAAGAACCGTTCAGTCGTACGGAGGCGTCTTCGTCCACAACCGCTACCGCGCTTCCGCTGCTACCACCGCTGCCACCGCCGCCGCCGCCGCCGCCACCGCCGGTTGCAGGTGCCGTGGCCGTGGGCCCAGATTATTGGCGAGATGAGGCGGATCTCGCCGCGCTCGACCGCGCCGTCCTCGTACCAGGCATGTCTCTCGGACAGACGGCGTCCGTCTTGACCGGGCGCTCGCGACCCGCGCGTCTCCCTCCGACAGGTCAGGTGTTCTCTGGCGAATTGCTTCTCTTCTCGTCGGCTGCATCTCCCGACCCTTCGGCCGCAACGGCATCAGCGGGACGCCTTGGTGCGACGAGCGGTCCCAATTCGAGAGCCGCCGAAACGGAAGCGACTTGCCTACTACTGCCAGGGACGGACGAAGGTGTGGATGTGGCAGCCTTGACACAGTGAGTTGGGTCATATGATCTTCCGTCGCGAACCATCTGACGACACACGCCGCTTTCCAGCCTCGCGGTCCGTACTGAGTACCTCGGAACTACCAATCAGGGCACTGGAGGTCCTGACGACGCATTCAAAGGAACAAGACGAGCTGCGCTGACCGGATCCAGTTGTCAGTGCGCTCTCTTCAAGCCGCCGCCATTCGTTCTCGGTCACGACATTGCACCCAGAAAACGGCGAGAATGCCGACCCTGCAGGTGCGGTCCCTTCCCGCACGGTCTCGGGCGACACACTTCATCCGGCTGACTTACGTTACTCGCGTCTCTCGCAGTCTCGCCATCAAAATCGAAGAAGGCACGTGTCGCGCAACCTGCTCTGGAGGATACGGAGATGTCAATCGATGGAGAGGCATCAGACGGCGAAGAAGAGGGCGGTTACGGCCCGGGCCAGTACGAGGAGGGCAGGTACGAGGATGGCATGTACGAGGACGGCATGTACCGGTACAAAGAAGGCGGTGGCGATTATGACGACGCCGGCAACTACCACGGCGCGGGCGACCGAGACGGCAGCGGCAACTACGTCGACGGCAACTACGACGACGGCAACGAGCGCGCAGGCAACTACGGCAACTACGGCAACGAGCGCGCAGGCGACGACGGCGACGAGTGCGCAGGCGACGACGGTGGGACGGAGGACGATGCCCTCTGCCACGATGAGTCTTTCGACGAGCTCCAGTGGTCGCAGATTAGCGAGTCGGAACTCGCGCTTCCAGAGTCGGCCTTCCGTCTACACCCTACAACCGATTCACTCTTCAAGCTTGACGCCGAAGTGCACCCATGGTTGGCGGAGCTGCGGACGAAGCTCACCGGCACCTTCCGATGCAATGAGTTTCGACCGCACCAGCTGTGACTCATCAACGCCGCGCTCCACGGTCTCGACATCCTCGCCGTCCTGCCAACAAGCGCGGGCAAATCCCTCATCTTCCAGTTGCCCACTATTGTCGATAGCGGCAAAGGTCCACAGGGCCTTACGATCGTCGTCTCGCCGCTGTGAACGCTGGTGGCGCAGCAAACAGCGTCGCTCGAGTGACTCAGTATCCCTGTTGCCGCCTTGTGCGGCATGCAGTCAATCGCGGCTCGAGATCTCGCATATTCGCGGCGCGGCGGATAGGCGCAGTCGCCAAACTGTCTCGCTCTCCTCTCTTTTCTTTCGAACGGACTTGCTGACACTTCTTTTCTTACAGACACTCTACTCTATTGCGCCAGGCGTATTGTGCCGGTCGTTGCCTCAAGACCTTCGGCAACGGACGGGTTTTCTCGTGTTGAAGGAATCTCTTCACTCGGACTTGGTCGTAGCTCTTTCGTTCTCTAGCACTCCCCTCCTCGCTCACTCTTCTTCAAAATCATACTCGTATCCTTGTTTATTGGTTCCTGCGAGTCTCCGCTACGCTACGACCCATCCCAAGTGCGCTGTGTGCCTGATCTTGCATTGCGCTCGAGGTCGGTGCTCACAGCAGCGGCAGCGGTAGAGATCGGCGAGATCCTGCGAGGTCGGCGAAGCGTTCTGCCCCGCCCGAGCTCGGGCATGTCAACTTCAGTGGCGAAGGGGAGTGCGCATACGTCTACCTGCGGCCAGGCCAACGCAAGGAGATCGGTGTGTGCTTGTTGAAGGAAGAGCACAGCCGAGTCGAGATCATGCAGGTGGCGTTTGCCGGGGCTAAAGCGAAGGCACAGCTGAGCAACAGCCTTGAAAACAGTTCTTGCAACCAGGCGTCGCGGTTGCTGTTGCGCGAGGTCCAGCGGCGGGTGCACCGACCGCACCTGCGCCGCCGAACAGTTGGCGAGGCGGCGGGAACGAGGCGGCGGGAACGACAAGGTAGACAAGAAACCTTGATGCAGTGGGGCGGGCGGAAGCGAGAGGAGAGAGGTGCACTGAGGGTGTTCCACAGGGACAGATTGTCCATGTGCCGGGTCGCGGGGGGTGGACGAGTCAGAGGCCGCCGGCGGATAAATAAACTCGACCGGAGGAAAGAGGGGAGTGGGGAGGGCGGAATTGGCTTGGTTGAGAGGGGGAGACAAGGACCCAGAGTCAACAGAACCAGCATCTGAATGAGGGGAGCGGTGCGGCAGAGTTGCGAGGCCGATTGACGGAGGAGACAGTGAGGAAGTGGACACGGATTTGTAGCTGTGCAAGACGTACCGTCCGCGAGGAAGCAGGATGCCTTGACACGGACGACTCGCGCAAAGGTAGACTTGTAGCTTGTATCTCCAGTCACAAGAGACAGTGAATCAAGCTTAGTATTCCAATCAGATAGTGGAAGTGACCTGGAGAGAAGAAGAAAGAGAAGAAGAAGTCGAACAAACATCTACAAGTCCAGACGCCGCAGTTGAGTGAAGGGGCTCAAGCGTCGTAGGCAGTGCAGACTCGTCCTCCAAAACTGAGAACTGATTCGTCAATATGACGGAGGCAAGTCCGATTTGTCCCGCTTGTACGCAGGGCAAAGAAGGGGAAGCCAGAGTTGGAGTCGGAGAAGAAGGCGAACGGCTAACAAGCTGTATGCGGGGACTTGACGTATGAGATGATGGATATGGCAGAGTCAACTCGGTGGCAAGTCTGCAAGAGGGCAATGGCAAGTTGCGGCGAATGGAGGTTGAGCAAGCGGATCACCGAGGCTGAGAGATATTCTGGTGCAGGGAAATCGGTCAGTGAACCCAGGGGGCTTGAGAAGGCAGATCAGATGCAGCGGACTTGAGCGCCGGGGTGGCGAGCTGCGTCGCGTACAACGGCATGGTCTGGGGAAGAGGCACCAAACGGGGCAAAAAAGGGGCGCGGCTTGAAGAGGGGGTGGACTGACCATTCTCTTGGGCGACGCTCCGTGTCTGTACAATGGACGCAAACCATGCGGACAGAGGTTGACAGAATTGAGAAAGAGGGCCTGCCGATGTCGGGTCGAGGAGTCGAGGCTGGGGGCGAGGGGGGAGGGATGAAAAGAGCGAAGGAAAGGCAGAAAGGTCGGTCTCGATTCTGCATTTTCGCAACCGTAAACGGGTTCAAGCTCGCGCATTTTAGAACAAGATACAGGTGCCAGTACTTACCAAGTTGTTGAGCCATACGCGACCTGTTTCCGGACACCAAATTACGAGCGCTCTGGCCATCGCGGTTCGGGCACGAACGACAAAGCCGGCTCGATTTCGATCTTCTACCGCTTTGTCAATGCCCGGGCAATCAAGGAGACGTTTACTCCTCCGACGGACTTTGCGTACCCGTCAAACTTGAACTAGAGCGGCGGCGACGCTTGGTTGACGCGCGCGCGTCGGTGATGAAGAAGGGATGAAAAAAGAGGTGGCCGAAGGTCGAGAAGGAGACGTTCGGCTCGGACTTTTGCTTTGCTGGCCCCCCCGTAAGTTACATGTTGCAACGATATGAGACTGTTCCTGCGCTATCAAGGTCTATGCATTTGTCGAGTTTCGAGTGGTGCTGCGGAGAGTGTGGCGCCTCCCCTCGACAAGTTGGCTCGGCGAGAGAGCGCGCGCTTCGCTCTCTCTTCTTCCTCGTCAGCACTCGCTGCCTCAAGCACCCGGAAGCCCGCAGTGCCCGCCAGACAGCGCCAAACAACGCTTGCAAGCTACCCGCATCCGCCAATCACGCCCATACCCGCGCGAGGACCGCAAGGACAAGACCGCGTTCGACCTCGGAGCCAGTCACCCACCCGCAGCCTGCTGCAGCTCGATCGACTGGGAGAACAAGGGCTATACTCGTAGTGACTGCCAGCCGAGATCGTGTACTTTGACTACTCTGTGTCTGGTTCGTTCCCGCGCGCGTGCGCCCCTCTCCGAGTCAGCAGCACAGAAACCCCCCCTCGTCGTCGTCGGGACCCCATCGCCACCCCTCTCTTCCTCCCCCTCACGCTCGCCCGCGCGAGAGCACTCGTAACCGATGGCTTCCTCGTTCGTGTTCTACAAGTTCAAGTCGCAGCGCGAGCCGTCGCGGATCGCGTTCGATGGGACTTCCATCACCGTCTTCGACCTCAAGAAGGAGATTATCGCCGAGAACAAGATGGGCAAGGGCGCCGACTTTGACTTTGCCATCTACCACGCCGACACCGAAGAAGGTAGGCAGCGCAGCATCGACTCTCTTCACCACCGGCGCCTTGTCCGTTTCGACACCCTTGTTCCCTGGGGCTTGCTGCGACAGCCTCTCCTTCCTTTTCCATATCCGCTCTTGTGTGCTTTTCGATGTGTCGTCGTTTCAAAGCAATGCATCTTTCCTGCGACGGGCAACCTGGCGTCCGGCTTTCCGAACACTTTCTCTCGTGACTTTGCAGAACATTCGGGATCTGACCTCCTTTTCTTTTCGCCCCGCCGTGCTCGTCTCGTTCCTCCCTCCCTTCCGCAGAGTACACCAAAGACCATGAACTCATCCCTCGGTCGACGTCTGTCATTGCTCGACGTCTCCCTCCTGCGCGACCCGGCCGAGGAAACGCGCTCAAGTACATGGCCGGGACGGACGAGTCCGGTCAAGGGTTGCAGTCAGGTCGAGGCGCCGCGCCGGAACCTCGCGGCGGCGTCGGCAGCGGGTTCAGCAAGGACATGTACACGAAGCGCTTCGATGGTCGGGAAGACCCTCAACCGTCCGGCTCAAACCAGGTACGTCCGTGTGAGGAGGAATTGTGGCGTAGGCAGCGTTCTCACCCAGAGCATTCTCTCTTTTTCCTTTCCCTTCTTTCTTCTCCTCGCGGATTACACCGTCGCACACCTTGCCTTGGTCTCTCCTCCGCGATGCATGCGCTTCTCGCCGCTGCGAATGAATACACAGTCTGTTCAGATTCCTGCCGCTGCTCCCAACGACGAAGCGTCGGCAATGGCAGCCATGTTTGCCGCGACCAACACCCAGTGGCAACAAACACAAGAGCAGATGGCCAAGTAAGCTCGCTCGCGTTGAGGTGGCGCTCTGAACAAGCCCTGACGAGTTTCTTTCAGCGCCACGCCGATCTACCGCAATCCGAACGCTGCGAACCGACCACCGCCCCGCGACAACAACAACGCTGCCGCCGCTCGGCCCTCGTTCCGCGATTCCGGAATGGCGCACAAGCCTCCACCTGCCGGCTACATCTGCTACCGTTGCGGTCAGAAAGGTGAGACCTCCGAAACGCCGCCTGTCGAGTGAGCGGTATCGCTGACAATAGAGAGCTTCTTCCCATAGGCCACTGGATCCAAGAATGCCCGACAAACAGCGATCCGGCGTACGACAACCGCCCCCGGATCAAACGCACGACCGGAATTCCCAAGAGCTTCCTCATGGAGGTGAACCGTCCTGCACCGAAAGCTGGCGACGAGGAGGAGGAAGACGAGGACGCCGTCAACGGCGTCAAGGCTGGCGTCATGATCACCGCCGACGGCGGCTTTGTTGTGGCCCGCCCTGACAGGTACGTCCGTTTTAAAGACAAGAGGTGGTAGATGCGGTGAAAGTGCTGATCTCTTGTCTCTCCGCAGCGCATCCTGGCTCGCGCATCGTCAGATCACCGCCAACATGTCCGCGAGCGACATCCAGAACCTCGCGCCGACCGATCCCGATTTGACGTGCCCGATCTGCTCGAAACTCCTCCGCGACGCCGTCCTGACGCCGTGCTGCTCGACCGCGTTCTGCGACGAGTGCGTTTCGAACGCTCTCCTCGACAACGACATGCTCTGCCCCGAGTGCGAGACGCGCATCAAGAGTCTCGAGAAGCTCAAGGTCGACGAGGACCGGCGCGAGCGGGCGAAGAAGTACGTCGACGAGACGGTCGCGGCGAGTAAGGAGGCTGCGGAGGAGGAGCGCAAGAAGATCGAAGCGGAAGAAGAGCGGCGGAGGGCGGCTGAAGCCAAGAAGAAGGCCGAAGACGAAGCGGCAGCGGCGGCAGCGGACGCAGAGGCCAAGGATGGCGAGAAAGCCGACAAGAAGTCGGAGATCAAGGAGGAAGACCTGAAACCGAACGAAGAGGAACTGTTCCCCGCGCGACCTGAAGAGGTGAGTCCGCTCTCGAGTCGCTCCTTCGAGCGCGTCATGAAGACTGATCGTTGACGGAGAATTTCACTGCAGATTCTGAACCCGCGCAAGCCCCGTCCGGGCGAGATCCCGCCGCCGACAGAGAGTCCGGCACCGGACGAGAAGCCCGCTACGTCGGCGTCTCCGCAACCAGGCGCCACGACCTCGGGCGCGTCACCGCAGCGGGCGACCTCGGCTACGCCGACTCCGGCGGCTTCGACTGGAGCCGCTGCTGCCGCCATTCCAGCCGGCATGAATGCCGCTCAGCAGGCCCAGCAGCTGCGGCAACAGCAGATCCGGGCCGCGCAGCAGCAGCAGATGCTCGCGATGCAGGCAGGCGCGGGCATGCCGAATCCGCAGATGGTGCAGCAGCAAATGTTCCAGCTCACGACGATGCTCCAGAGTCCGGCGCTCCCGCCGCCGATGCGCGCGCAGCTCCAGGCGCAACTCCAGCAGTGCCAAATGGTCATGATGCAGATCCAGCAGCGGATGGCGATGCAGATGGGGATGGGCATGCCGATGGGAATGGGCGGCGGTGGCGGCGGCGGCGGCGCGCCCTTCTACGGCAACGCGGCGCCGACGGGTCCTCGCCCCGCGAGTGGCATGCCTCCGCAGATGGTGCCGACTGGACCGGCCAAAGCGTCTTCGCCTCCTGCTGGGCAGAAACGGGCGCGCACCGACGACGGGGAAGGCTCGCCGGCGGCCAAAAAAGCGACGCTCGCCTGAGGGTGTTATATGTAGACCTTTTTGTTGTTTCTCTTCCATGCCTCTGCCAATGCATCATCATCATCATCATCACCACGCTATATCCCTTCTTTCCGTCACAGCGCGCGTTCTTTGCCGGCTGCGCTTTCTCTCCTGCTCGTGAAAGAGGCCGTACTCTCAGCAGCTGGTGTAGGGAGTACGGGTATTTTGCAAGTTGCGACAATAAGCGCTGCTTGCGACCTGTCTACGACCACGATACCCTCCACACGTCCCCTCCACACGTTACATCGCCTTCCGTCGTCTCCTCCTCCCAAGGCGTCGCCTCGACCACCCTCCGCTGCTGCTGACCCAGTTCGAGATCCGTCGGGAATGTAGGCGCTCACAATTATGCACGATCCGTGGAGGCAGTGTAGGACGCGCAAACTCAAAAGAGGCTCTTGGGGTGTTCACTCGTGCGGACGGCCGGGCGCGAGCAGCAGCACCGCGACCCACCGCCGACCCTGGGCTGGAAGGCCGAGAGTCGGGGTGGACGGTGCGGCTGCGCGCGTCGAGGGATGCCGCGCCTCTGGCAAAGAGCAGATTCGAGGCGTGAAGCGTCACCAGTCCGTGGCAGAAAGGAGAGAAAGAAACGAGCGCGAGCGCGCGGGTGGCCTCACGCAAATTCAACTCGCTACTAATCGCACAGCTTTTGTATTGCTTCATTACCCCTTGCCCCCTCTCTTTGCTCGTCTCCAAACCGATGTAATTTGATGTACATGCAGATTGAAAAAGCTACCAGGCACAGACTCCTCATTCGCAGTACCCGCTCAGAAGCATCCACCTCGGCTCGTGCGGGCGATATGGCGCCGCGCGCCTCCCTTCGCCTCCGGAACTAGTGTCCGCCGTCGAAGGACCTGCAGACGGAGTGTTGCTCAACCCTCCGGTGGCCGGAGCGGGGGTGGGCGTGTGAGGTGGAAGATCGACTGCGCGAAGGCTCGGGAACATGCGAAAGAGCTTCGCAAAGCGGGCGGCGGCATCTGCAGGCAGGCGGAAAAAGTCTTGTTCGATGCGGCGAACCTGACCGCGGTCCGGGTCGGAGCTGTTACCCCAGACGTTGGCACAGATCATGCCGGCTGTGCGCTCCTGGTTGCGCGAGAGAACGATCGGGCAAGTCGCCTCCGGGTCGAAACTGGCGTCGCTGCTCTGACAGATCAGCGGCAGCGCAGTCTCTTCCTCGAGTCCGAACTTGTCGAGCAGACTGCGCGTTGCCTGTTGGCGTCGTAGGAGCGCGGAAAGAGATTATCCTCTGCATACTGTCACGACTTGTCACGAGATGGGGGAGGGCAAAGGGCAGGAGAGAAACGCGCACCTGTTCGTGACCGTCAGCTCCGCGGAGTCTTCGCCATCTCAGGTCGAGATCGGTACCGGATGCCTTCGACATGCAGTCGCCGCATGTCAAAAGTTCTGCAAGAGTTGAGACCCACCTGTTCCTCCCCGGGTCGTCTTGGCACGTCAGGCAGAGCGTTCGTCGGACCAAGTCGCATTCGACGGCCTCGACGGTTTGAAGCACGAGAGCGTTTCGGATCAGGGCCCAGATCTCGGGCGGGAGGCGCTCAGCAGCTGAGCGAGGCTCTTGAGGTGTTGCACCAAGTCTGCGCACGCTCGCTTCGGCGGACAGGCGGGTGCAAAGCTCGTGCGCGGCGGCGAGCCCCTTGCTCCAGGCGATGGTCAGATAGAGGAGCGAGCGAGCGTCGACAAAGACACCGAAGGCGACTTTAACGCCATAACTGGCCATGGTCACAGTCTGGCGAGCGGTTGAGACGTGGAGACGACGACCGGACAGCAGAGCAAGCCCGAGCAAGGCGGACGAAGTGGAGTTGGGACAAGCTCTGAATCTCCTCTCGACGCGCAAGGCGCGTGGCTATCGCATCGAAAAGCTTCAAATTGCAAGCACGCTCAAATAAAGTATACACAAGGCACGGCGGAGTAGTATGGAGGGCCGAGCGGGGTCAGCAGCACCTTTCATAGTCTGAACACAGCATCCACTCGGGTCTCGCCTGGTAGTGTCCCGCCACTTCGACACCGCCCAATTGTTGAGCTAGAATGCCGATCGCTGAAGTCGGCTGTGTCATGAAGCGTGGCGGCAGGGATTGGCTGGGTTGGGTCCAAAGAGGATGGTTCACGACCTGCAGACTGGGAAAGTGCTCAAACAGGCGCAGGAAGATTGTGTCCGCCGCGGCAGGTAACTCAAAGTGGTCTCGGTCGAGAGAGACGCCGCGTCCGACCTGCGCAAACTCGACGCGACAGCGCTCGTCGTGCTCGTGCGAGGCACGCTCTTGACGCGAGGGATGGCGGCTGATCGCAATAGCGCAAGCGGCGTCTAGGTCGAAACCAACCCAGTTGTTGTCTCCGCCGACCAGCTGTATGTCGACACGTTTGAGTCCGAATTCGGCCAACATGCGATCAATGTCCTGCGCGGGAAGAATCCGAAGTGAGCGCCAACGAGGGTCGACCGACCACCAAGTGGAGAGTCTCGTACCCCATATGCGGGAAGAATGTGGTCATGCATGTTATGATCGTTCCGAAAGTCGAAAAGGCACGACTCGCATTCCGCGAGACTTTCTGTAGGCGGATGCGGAGACTGCGAATCGCGGACGCAGAAGTCGCGGATGGGGTGCAGGAAGGCTTGGAGGGCATCTCGGGCCGTCGAGGCGGTCAAGTGTTGCTTGATGAGCTGCCACACTTCGATCGGCACGAGCTCGATGGCGCCCAAGGCGACTCCTTGCGGCGTAGGAGGCGCGTAGCCGACCTTGAGCGTGCCGAGGTTCCTGCGCCGGCAGATCATGTCGAGCGCGAGCCTGGCCGGTTTCGAGTCATTCCAGCCGCGCGCAGTATGAGCGAGCGAGAGTCCGTTGACTGTCAGGCCGTACTCGAGGTGGACGGCGAGGCGGCACATGCTCCGGGTGGAAGGCGGTAACAGCAAGCAGGTCGAGAAGCAGAGGCAGGCAGACGAGCGGGCTGCGGGCGTGCAGCCGGACAGTCGAGGCGGAGTCGGCGTAGCGTGTGCAGACGTGGTACGAGTGAGCAGAGTGCGCCAAGACTGGTTGGATTGATGTGCTTTGTCAGCGGACCGCGGATCGAAGCCGCGACGAGAGATCGAGAAGACGGCGGCGACCTCGGCGGCGTCCCCCAGTCGCACCCATACCATGTTCTCGGCCGGTCTGCGTTCAGCTACCCGCACACGGGCATTCAAGGCGAGTCCCTTCCTCCGCCTCGCTCTCAGCCGGACGAGCCGCCGTGACCGAGTCGCCCTCTTCGTGCCGACTTGTTCCGCTCGACTCCCGGTCTGCGCGCCCTCTCAACGCGTTCGAGGCCACGGTGAGAGCAGAGGTACTGACGAACGAACTCGCATCGCCCAACAGCCCCAGCATGCCGCTGCCAACCAGCGCCGCAACCTGAGCATTCACGAGTACCTCTCGATGAAGCTCCTCAACCAGGTAACATCTCTCGTCTCTCTCCCGCCGCCTTGAAGACGCGCACTGATTCCGTCATGCCTGCAGTACGGCGTGCCGACGCCCAAGTCCCTGCCCGCCTTCTCCGCCAAGGAGGCACGAGAAGTCGCGCAGAACTTTGGTACGCTCTCCTCACCCGGGAACGTGTCAGCTGACTGACCGCACAATCTGTCGAACGATCGAACAGGCGCCGACAGGCTCGTCATCAAGGCTCAGGTGCTCGCAGGTGGACGCGGTAAAGGTCACTTTGACGGCCCGAACGGTCTCAAGGGTGGTGTTCAGATGGTCGACTCGTACGCTGGCCACGCTCTCTTTGCGCCCAAGTCCAGTCCACTCGGCTGACACCTCAATCTCGTTGACAGTCCGGAACAGGCAGAGAAGTTTGCGGAGCAGATGATTGGCCACAAGCTCATCACCAAGCAGACTGGCGCCGGTGGCCGTGTCTGCAACGCTGTGCGCCTCTCCCTCCTCCCCGTCTGCATACTGCGTCCCCGATACAAATCGTGCTGACCGACCCAATGCTCGCGTACTCAGGTCATGCTCGCTGAGCGACGACAGCCGACGCACGAATACTATGTTGCAATCCTGAACGACCGCGGCATCGGCGGCCCGGCGCTGGTGGCCTCGCGCCAGGGTGGTATGAAGTGAGTCTTCACAAAGCCACTTCTCCCCCCCCGTGACGTTTCTTGCTGATCGTGCGACGCACCCACCGCGCAGCATCGAGGATGTTGCTCGCGACGACCCGTCGGCCATCATCACGACCCCGATCCCGTTCGAGGAGGGCCTCTCGAAGGAGCTCGCCCTCTCGGTCGCGCAAAAGCTCGGCTTCAAGCCCGACACGCAGGAAAAGGCGGCCGACATCTTTATCAAGCTGTACAACGTCTTCAAGGAGAAGGACTCGACCATGATCGAGATCAACCCGCTCGCCGAGGTCGAGGGCGGCGACGTGCTCTGCATGGACGCCAAGTTTGGCTTTGACGACAACGCCGACTTTAGGCAAAAGGTAAGGGGCTCGACGTGTCCAGCTCTTGCACAGTTCAAACCGAGGAGAGGAAACTGACCCCCACTCCCCGCCCGCCTGGTTTGTAGGAGATCTTTGCGCTCCGCGACCTGACTCAGGAGGCTGCTTCCGAAGTCGAGGCCGCCAAGTACGGCCTCAACTTCATCAAGCTCGACGGCTCGGTCGGCTGCCTCGTCAACGGTGCCGGACTCGCGATGGCGACGATGGACGTCCTGAACCTGAACGGCGGCTCGCCTGCCAACTTCCTCGACGTCGGCGGTGGAGCGACCGCCGAGGCGGTCAAGAAGGCGTTCGAGCTCTTGCTCGCTGACGGATCCGTCAAGTCCATCTTCGTCAACATTTTCGGCGGCATGTGCGTCGGCCCTCTCTCTCCCTCTCTCTCTGTGCGCTCGCAGCAGCGGTTCACGCGCTGACCCCACGTGAACACGCGTTCAACAGCATGCGTTGCGACGTCATTGCCGAGGGTATCATCCTCGCCGCCAAGGAGCTCGACCTCCAGATTCCCTTGATCGTCCGTCTCCAGGGGACCAAGGAGCACGAGGCCAAGGAGCTCATCCGCAACAGCAAGATGAAGATCTTTGCCTACGACAACCTCGACGAGGGTGAGTCTCCTCGAGCGTCCTTGTTTGGATACTTGATCTCGCGAGGTACTGACCTGTCTTCGTCTCTCTGCGCAGCCGCCGCCGCCGCCGTCAAGGCCGCCGAGTAAACTCCTCGAAACCGAGTCTCTTCATATCCATTATTCGCCTCCGTCTCTCGAGTCGCGCCAGCCTTCCACTTATGCGCCTCTCCCTCTCCCCCCTTGCTCGGGCGTCATCATCTGTCTCCCTTCTCGCTGTGTTCCGCTGTTTGCTCCTTTTTCTTCCCGCGCGACGGCCAGGCTTCGCGACACATAGGGTGGCATCTCTCTGGATCGAAATGCAAAAGATATCCTAGACGAAACCATAAAACATGGAAAAGGCGATGCAGGGAGAGGATGGATGCATGGACATGCGAGCGAGAGATGCATGATGGATGAACAACACGTCTATTCGGAAGAGAATGCGGTTCGGGTCGAGGCTGAAAGTCAGTCTAGCCGAGTTTAAAGGTTGACAAGCGATGGTCGGGGTTTTCTTGCAAGGGGCGGTCGGCAAAGTCGCCGTTCGATGGCAAGATTGACGAGTAGAGATGAGATTCTCGCCGGTGTCGGGTGAGCAGACCTCTTCGCTTCGCCAGGATCACGACGCCACCGAGAAGTACCTATGAGGGGGGCATGATCGAGATTAGCATGCTTTGCAAAAGAGTTTCCGGCAAGCTCAGGGAAGAGACTCACGGCAGCGAACGCGATGGCGCCGTAATGTCTCTTTGTCATCGCCCAACGGACCGAATCGAGGTCGACAAAGAAGCCGGTCCCGTCGCCCGTCTCGCGGTCGATGATCTCGCTCCCGCCGAGCGGGACACCGTATCGGTCATACGCGACCACGGCCAAGTAACGGATGCTGCCGGCCTCGTTTGACGAGAGCGGCGGCAGCTCGAGCTCGGTCTCGAAGCCTGTCCGGTCGTACGAGATGTGGGCGCCGTCCGAATCGAGCAAGGCCTTCAACTCTTCGGGGTTCGCGCCAGAGAAGAGTCGCCACGAGGCATGCTCTGTCGCGCCGTTCCACGAAACGAACGCGGTCGTCCATGTTTTCTGGTCGAGCACGAGCGACGGGTTCGTTGTCGGGCGGCCCACCCACGCGTCCTGTTGCACCAGTCGGCGGTCAGAAGGAGCACACGTTTCCGGAACGAGGGCGATCGAACGGACCTTGTACACGCGGTAGGAGTGATCGTGCTCGGCGCGACCGTCGATCTGGCCAAACTGGACCTCGTGCAAGAGCTTGCCGTCCTCCGAATATTCGGAGAACCACGGTACTGCGGGACCGTGGAAACATCAGCGTTGGTATAGGTTGCACCGGATAGCGGATATTCGGAGCGCACCGATGCCCCAGCCGATGACGACGTTGCCGTTGTCGAGGATCTGCATGCTGCCTTCGCTCGAGCACGCATGCTTGAAGCTCGGCAAATATTCGCGCTCGAGCTCGGCCGTCATCTCTGCGAGGTTGAGGCGCAAGACCATCCCGCGGGCGGTATCGGCAGTCTGTTCAAACTGGTTGGCGCCGTTCGAGAAGAGCGTGACGAGTTTCTCGTGCGGGTTCGACGGCAGCGAGTAGATCCGGACGTGGTGCTGGAACCAAAAGTCGGTCCTGTAGTAAGAGGCAACTTCAGCACTTCCATAGCTGTCGGCAGATAGGACACGGCAGCATCGTACCCTTTGCCCATCTTGAAATCGCTCTTCTTGCCACCGAGTCGCCACAAGATCGCTTTCGACGCGCGGTCGATGTAGTAGACCGTCGAGGAACCACGGAGGGAGATGATAAAGTTTCCCTCGTCGTCGCGAGCCACCGAGTTGAGATGGTGCGAGTCAAATGCTGGCGAGAGGCAACCCAAGTGTCAGCTTCGAACGCCTGCTCAACCTGTGAACACAGTCAACTGACGCTGATCTTTGGTACCGGCGTCATCTCGGATTGTGTAAGACGTCTCGTCGATCGGGATATGGTCGAGGGCATGCCACTCGAAGAGCAGTTCGGAGGTCGCGATGTCGACCTCTTGAATCACACAGTCGAAGGCAACGCCGTCTTTTGCACCCCCCAGGGACGACAGGTCGACATCTCGCTGCTTCCATAGCTCTATGACCGCCGTGTCGGAAGTTGTGATCGAGAACTGTGCCGGGCCGTCGTCAGCGATGGAACGGTGTGGCTCCGGCGGTGCTCGCGATTTTACTCACATCGTGCGGATCGGTCGCATTGGCGAGAGTGGCTTCCGGTTGCGCCTCGACGACGGCGACAAGCTTATAGCTCTCGTCGAATAGCTTCCAGTGTCCATGTCCGTAGCCGGGATGCATCTCCGAACCTGATCCAGTGTCAAAAGTCAGCTATCGCGCTTTCGGGCTGGATATCACGCGGATGCTCACCAGTATAGTACGCAATGACCGGAGAGCCCTGATACGTATGTCGTCCGACGTTGAGTACGCTTCCGATTCCGCCGTACCAAACAACGTTGCCTGCATTGTCGAGCAGGTACGGGCCCGGGTTGCCTCGCTCCATCGCGGTCGCTCCGCGGATGCCGATAAAGGTGTACAGATCGGTCGCGACGTCCGGACTCGGAGGTTCGTGAACGAGTAGCTCGGGCGCTCGTACGTGATCGGACCGGAAAGGCTTGGGTTCGCTGGCGACGGCGAGCAGAGGCGCTGCCAGCGTCGCCGCGAGCCAGAGAGCTGTTGACGCGCTCTTTCTCCTTCTGCTCCGCCGCAGCGGCGAGAGAAGCTGCATATTGGTGGTCGGGCCTGTCTCCAGCTAGTTGAGAGCCTGTGACGGCGAAGCCGGACGCGCGTATTGTTGGTTGACCGGCGTCGTCAAGGAGAGGCGCGTATCTTCGAATGCAGGCGCCGTTCGAGTTGGCGGTGGTCTTGTGCACGTCCTGGCGGATCAATACGGTCTCGACGTTGGAGTCACGCCCAGTAAGCAGCAGAGTGACTTCTACGAGTCGTCGGCGAGCATCTCCATGCCACCGAACGCAACCGCTCCCGATCAGCGGTTGCCGTTTCGGCCGGAACGGAAATAAACGTAACTAAGCAGCGCCGACATATTCCTTCCCGTTTCGGCAGGTACGCGGCCGCGTTGGCTTGGCGCCTCGACGTGCTGCCTGCGGTCCGCGGCGACCGCGGTGCGCTCCTCGACCGCTCGCTCGAGCAGCTTGCGAGCCGCGATACACGTCCGCTGCTACACCGAGACAAGGTCCCTAGGCCAACGCGCTCTGTATCATCGGAATAGACAGAAAGAACCCCCAGCTGCTGGCAATCGTCGTTGTCTTCAATCGTCGCGACTGCCAACGACTTCATCCTCCACGAGTTCTGCAACATGAGCACCATCGCGACCTAGCACAGACTTGGCGACATGCTTCTACGGTCCCAGAGGCTAAATCGAACCTCGCACGGGCCCCGCGTGGTCCTCCCGCTGTCGCTTCTGGGTTCTCTGCCGTCCTCTCGCTCTCTCCGCCGTCGTCTCCCGGAACCTTTCGATCTTCCCACAGCCGTCAGAGTCAAGCCGGATCCGCTGCTGCTACGCCTCCTTCAAGCTTCTGACTCTCTCCGACTCGAGACTGGCAAGGCGAGGTCGAAGGACACCTAGCGGTACGAGCCACTAGCTGGTCGGCTGTTCGCCCCGTCTCGGCAGCCTGGTCACGGTTGAGAACGGCTGAACACTGGGCGTCAGCTGCCACATGCCACAGCTAAACATCGGAACTGGCCTGATCGAGGGCATGCTCGCGGGACCTCTGTCGCACAAAGAGCGTCATCCGTTGTCAATCAAGCTAGCAGGAACTTGCTCGAGGCGCTTCCTGCACCTCCGCCTTGAAGTGAAGTGCATCCGCCCGCGCTGACAAGTTGCTGCATGCTACTGAGCGTCGCATAGTCGGGCAAAGCGTCCGAAACCGCCGGCAGGACATGCCTGGTGGCGCAGGTCGAGGGGCGAATGTTTCCCTGATCCGAGAGCTCCAACTGCCGACCGCGGCGCGGGCATCGCGAGCTGTGCGACTCGCGAGCCTCTGTATGAGCTCTTTCGGACGTCAGCTGATTAATAATCCCGTCCTGGAGGCGACTTTGGCGGCGCGGCAGCTGGCAGAACCGATCTGCAAGCGAGTCGTTGCGCGGCTCGGCGAGTGGCGATTCTTCGCGCTGCAACTCCAAATTTTCACGTGCGCGGGAGCGATCTTTCTCTGCAACCACTGCAGCCCGGGCTCTCGATCGATATGCCAAGTGCATCTGAAAAGTGTGCTGTTCGCGCCACAGTCGTGCCCCGCGGGAGGTGAAGTGCTGGGAGGTTTTCGCCAAGGCGTTGCAATCAAAAGCACCGCGAGGTGTTGAATCTCGGAGGCCCTTCTTCACCACCCGCCTATCAATGCCGGTATGCCGCCCACTGGGTAATCTTGCGGGTTCTAAACATACGCCGCATGGGGTAAAGCGTGGCGCACGACCAGAGATTGCGCGGCGCCGAGAGAAACAACATCCGTGAAATGCCGGTCCGCGCGCTCGAAAAAGGACACAGAAGTACATACATAGGGCGCAATGACGCCTGCGGCTGAAAAATGCCTAAGGAAGCTGTATATAGAGACGAAATCCTCACGCCGGAAACCTGCTGTTCCACGAAAAGCTCGTTTTCGGTCGACGTTGAAGCGACGGCGTCCGCGGCAAGTCCTCCTTTCCCCTTAACCGTACTGTAGCCGGCCTGGGCGAGCCACGCGCTGGCAGCGTGGGTTCGGGTGATCAGGTGGGACTCCATTGGTATGCCGATAGGCTGCATTGAGCCCCAGATGGCGCCGAGGAGAAGGACAAGGCCAGATCCGCTCACACGCGGTTCGACCTCGCCAAGCCCTTGACCAAGGCGGCGCGTTCTTACTGGTCGGAAGACTTGTGGCGGCGCGATGAGAAGCGATTGACTTTTTCGGGGGTTCGCCATCCACCGCGGGATCCTTGCCTTTGCTCCTTGCTTGCATTCCTACACTGCACCGAGGCATCTTCATGTGAGTCCGTCGGCGCCAACGTGTGCTGAGAGGGAAGACCACCGCCGCTGCTCGGGTGGCCTTCTCAAGGCTCTCGCCACTTTCGCTCGCCGCACTTTCGCTCGACCGCGGCTCTCTCTCTCCCGCTCTTGCGCCCAAACACGCCACTGACGCTATACCTCTTCCTCAGTATGTCTGGCCTTGACCCGACCGAAGCCCAGCTGGCCGCCGTCTCCCTCGGCATCGAGGAGGGCATCCACGGCAAGAACTCGACCGAGGACAGCTACAAGTCGAAGGAGGACAGCTACATCGTCGACGAGAAGCGCGCCGAGAGCCCGCTGTCGGAGGACGACAACAATGGCGGTCTCGGCCCGACGCCTACCGAAGAGGAGAAGCAGACGCTCCCTCACATGCCCGGCCCGATGAACTTTGCCGCCTTCATGATCGCCTTTATCGAACTCGCCGAGCGGTTCTCGTACTACGGCAGTACTGTCGTTTGTACGTAGCCCTACGAATGGACCTGCGTGCGCGTGTGCAGGTGCTGACAATCCTCGGACTTGTTTCCTCTTTCGCGGATCCTCCCACCGTACTCGTCTCGCGCCGCTCCCGCGTTACGGTTGCCTATTTACCAGTTGTCAACTATATCCAGCAGCCACTGCCTGAGGGCTCTACGACTGGCGCGACCAAAACTGGCCAGGCAGGCGCCTTGGGGATGGGTCAACAGGCGTCGACCGGTTTGACGACCTTCAACCAGGTGAGAATCTCCGTTTCTGCGGACCAGACTGCTGCTGACC
This sequence comes from Rhodotorula mucilaginosa, assembly GCA_034406715.1. Taxonomy (NCBI): domain Eukaryota; kingdom Fungi; phylum Basidiomycota; class Microbotryomycetes; order Sporidiobolales; family Sporidiobolaceae; genus Rhodotorula; species Rhodotorula mucilaginosa. The sequence goes on from CP137865.1 coordinate 958,208, forward strand.
CTCTATACGCTGTAGTTCTGGTCCTACACTATGCCCTTGTTCGGCGCCTATATCGCCGACACTTACTTGGGCCGCTTCAACACCGTTTGCTGGGCCGTTCTCGTCGCCATGGTCGGACACGTTCTCCTCGTCGCTTCGGCCGCTCCCGCCCTGATCGCCAAGCCGAACGTAGCTATCGGGGTCTTTGCTGTCGCCATCATCATCATGGGCGTCGGAACCGGCATGTTCAAGGCCAACATCAGTCCCATGATCGCCGAGCAGGTCACGAACCACGCGTGCGTCTCTCGTGCTTCCCGCCGCTCCATACTGGGTCTAATGTGGCTCTCTACAGTATGTACGTCAAGACCGACAAGAAGGGGCGGCGCGTGATCATCGACCCGGCCGTGACGGCTCAACGGTGAGCTTCCTTCCCCCTCGATTTTTGCTTCCGAGGGCGCCCTGCGACCAAAATTAACGTTATTGACTCGCGGTTTTTTGCGTTGTTTGACAGGACCTACATGCTCTTTTACCTCCTCATTAATCTAGGCGCCTTGGCCGGCCAATTAGGCATGGTTTACGCCGAGAAGAACATCGGTGAGTTTTCCGGCCCCCTTTCTGCTCTGGCGGTCGCAGAAACCCTCGGAGTGCCGCAGCAGAAGACTCTCGAGCATCGTAATGATGGTATCTATCCAGTATCGAACAAATACTGACGCTCCGAGGTCTACAGGCTTCTACATGGCCTTCCTCCTCCCGACCATCGTTTTCGGCTTGACGCCGCCCGTTCTCTACTTTGGCCGCAACCGCTACGTCAAGGTTCGCCCGTCCGGATCTATCCTCACCAAGTGCTTGAACGTCTTCCGCTTCGCCGTCCGCAAGGCCGGCCCGAACCCGCGTAGCTGGCTCCGTGCCGGTTTCTGGGAGGCGGCGCTCCCCTCGCGCTACAGCGAAGCGGAGAAGCCGGCGTACATGACCTGGGACGACAACTGGGTCTACGAGGTCCGCAAGGGATTCAAGGCTTGCCAGGTCTTCATCTTCCTGCCGCTCTAGTGAGTCTCGCGCTCTTCGAGATTGAATCCGTTTGCGGTCAACTGACCTCGCGCCCCCGCTTTCGCGCTTTCCCCGACAGCTGGCTCACCTACAACCAGATCAACAACAACTTGACTTCGCAAGCCGCCGTCCTCAACACGCACGGTCTGCCGAACGACATCTTGGCCAACTTGAACCCGTTCGCGCTCCTCATCCTCCTCCCCTCGCTCGAGCTCGTCATCTACCCGGCACTCCGTCGCGCCGGAATCCGCTTCACTCCCGTCAAGCGTGTCTTCTGCGGCTTCATGGTTGGCGCATTGTCGATGGTACGTTTCGCTCTGTTTTCTCGCCGGCTGCAGGGCGTAAAGCCTTAAAGCGGTTGCTGACCGACTCTGTCTTCTCGCGTTTCCCCGTCCTTCCGTCTAAAGGTTTCCGCCGCGCTTGTTCAGAACGCGATCTACAATCAGTCGGCCTGTGGCAAGTACGCTGCTACTTGCGAAGAGCAGCCGTTCATCGACCTCAACGTTTGGGTCCAGACGCCCTGTAAGTTTCGCTTGCTAGGCTTTCCTTGTCAGCGCTCGTGCAAGACGACTGACCGTCTTGCACTACTGCGCAGCCTACGTCCTCATCGCCCTCTCCGAGATCTTTGCCTCGGTCACTACGCTCGAGTATGCCTTCACGAGTGAGCATGACTTTCCTCTCCTGCGGATTTTGACTCCAGAGCGCTGATATCGGCCGCTTGTTCTTTCAGAGGCACCTAAGTCGATGCGCTCGATGGTGATGTCGATTCAGCTCTTCATGACGGCCATCTCCTCCGCGTACGTCTGCTCCCTTTGCCCCCAGGTCGTGTTGATTTCCCTGCTGACCTTTGACTTCCGCACGTTCGCAGTCTCGGGTTTGCTTTCCTCTCCCTCACCGAGGACCCGAACCTCGTCATCAACTACGCGCTCATGGCCGGTCTCGCGTTCGCCGGCGGCGTCCTCTTTGCCCTCTGCTTCCGCAAACTCGACCGCGAGGAGGATTCGCTCAACAACCTCACCGCCGGCGTGGCAAACTCTCCGGACGAGATCAAGGCCCCCGCCGTTGCGTGAGCGGACGATTTGGATCCACTTGTATGGGAATCTGACGGAGGAGACTGTACTCGCGTCTCTCTGTGGTGTGGTAGTGTTTGAGATTGTATTTCATATGGGAGTTTCACGAACAACTCGAGGCATTCTAAGGTTCCGTGAACCCTGCCCGTGAACCTGCAACTGAAGGATCAACTGAATGACTCTACGTTAACGGCATCTCGGGAGACTGATTATGTATGTACTGCCCGTGTCCCGCGGAGTAATTCCGAGCACTTCCGAGGTTTCTCCTTTCATGCTTTTCGAGGAGCGGAGATCTTCTTGATGCATTGCTATCAGCCCTTACGCATCACTGTAGCGGTATTGCCTTCGTATCAAGGACGACTTCCAGAATGAGACGCCGCCGTCGCTCGCAGCCGCACTTTTGGCTTCTTGCAGCAAATCGCGACACTCTCCTCCGTGCCAACATGCTGTTGGACCGGGTGGCTGGCTATGTGGCCGATGCAGCCGGAGCATCTGTTAGTCTCGCATAGCCCAAGGCTTTCCCACTTGCGCGCGACACTGACCTCGACTCTGTTGCCGGTTCCCACTGATGATGACGACCTCAGGTCGACCACATCAAGGTGGTCCTGCTCTTGTTCGCAGCAGTGCCGCTGTCGCTAGTGTACCCCTACCTGCCGCCTTCGACGCGCTCGCCGCTCGTGCACATCTACAGCCTCGCCCTCGTCACCGTCTTTTGCTGCTTCACGCTCCCCTGGACCAACGGCTTCCTGCAGCTCCTCGCGAGCTCGATCGTGACCTGGTGCATCGTCAAGGTCGGCGTCAAGCAGAAATGGGGCGCCTCGATGCAGTGGATCGTGTTTGCCGTCGCGCTGGGCCATCTCACCTTCAAGCAAGTCCCCGACGCACTGTCCCCCTCCTCTCCCTGCGACTAATGACCCCCATTCACAAAACAGCAATATCATAGCGTTCATGCGCGACCCGACCTTTAGCAAGATCGACATCTCTGGCTCGCACCTCGTGCTCGTCATGAAGCTGCACTCGTTCGCTTGCTCGGTCTACGACGGTCAGCGTCCCCTCGAAGAGCTCGACGAGACACAAAAGGCGTCGAGAATTCCCGAAGTACCGGGACTGCTGCCTTTCCTCGGCTATGCGTGAGTACACACCCTCGCCAAACTCGCTGGGGGATCTCTGCTGAATCCAGGGTTCGTCATCCACCCCGCAGCTTCTTCATGCCGTCGATGCTCGTCGGCCCCTCCTTCACCTATGCGTCGTATGACGCTTTCACTTCCCACCGCCTTTTTGCTAAAGAGCAAGCGGCTGGCGGCAAGACGCCCCCCAAGGTGGTCGACCCGACCGTGATCCCGCCCGGTCGGAGGCGCAAAGCGGCGAAGCGCCTCCTCACGGGCGTCTTCTTCCTCGTGATCTACTCGCTCTACGGCGGGCAATACAATATGGCCAGGCTGCTCGACTCGTCCTTCGTCAAGGGCAAGTCCTTTTGGGCCAAGTGAGCTGGATTCTTTTTCTTCCTCGAATTCGACTTTCCGCTCATCATCTTGCCATCCTTAGGTTCGTATTCATGAACATCGCAGGCGCCTTTGCTCGCTTCAAGTATTACGCCGTGTGGTGCATTGCGTACGTTGCTCGGCCACCTTAAGCTCTTCCGCCCCGCGTTAAACCTCCTAAACCCCCTTTGCAGCGAATCGAGCTGCATCCTCTCCGGTCTCGGCTACAACCCGCGCACCGGCCACTATGACGCATCGCGGAATCTGCGCATCCGCAATATCGAGCTCGCGCCCAACTTCAAGGCACATCTCTCTCACAAATCGAAACCAGGGGCGAACGACTCACTGACGACTGGCCCCTCTGCAGGTCCTCCTCGACTCGTGGAACATGAACGCGAACGTCTGGCTGCGCGAGTGCATCTACAAGCGTCTCGCCAAAAAGGGTCGCAAGCCAGGGTGAGCTTTATTCCGGTTCCTTTGCGTAGCGCACTCTTCCGGAAAATTGATGCAGCTTCCGCCGCCGCTGCAGATTCAAGAGCACCCAAATCACCTTCATCGTGTCGGCGCTGTGGCACGGAGTCAACCCGTGCTACCTGATGACGTTCGTTCTCGGCGGCTTCTGCCAAGCGGTCAACCGCTCGCTCCGCGCCGGCGTGCGCCCCTTCGCCCTCCCTCCCGGCGCGTTGACCACGCCGAGCTCGATCGGCACGCCGGTCCCGATGCCCAAGGTGGACGTGCAGCCGGGCGACAAGAGCGCGCCGCCGCCGCGCAACCTGCCGAAAGTCAAGTTGCAGCCGCCTCCGCAGACGCCGATCAAGACGCTGTACGACATTGTCGGGACCATCTGCACCCTGACGACGCTCAACTTTGCCGTCGTGCCTTTCCTCCTCCTCGACGCCCGCCTCTCGATCCGAGCGTGGCGCGAAGTCGACTTTTACGCCCTCTACATGATCTTTATCCCGTTCCTCGTCCTGAACGTCTTTGGCGGAGTCGGCGTCCTCAAGAAGTACCAGAAGCGGAGGGACCGGAAGCGGACCGAACGCGAGGAGGAGCAGGAACGGCGGCGGATCGAGTGGGAGGCGAGGGAGGAGAGGAAGCGCCAGCTGCGCGGGGAAGGTTTGCCGAGTCTCGGACTCGACGTCGAGGAGATGCTGCGCGAGGAGGAGGAAGAGGAGCGCCGCGCAGCAGCTGCTGCTGCCGGTCAGTCCGAGGGCAAGAAGGAGCTGTGAAGGGACGACACAGGAGGGCGTTCGCATACGAGGTCGTTTATCCAAGAGTAGAGTTTCTCTCGCACATCAAGTATACCGCCGATCACCCCAGCGGAGGCGGCGTGTGGAAGATGCTTAATAGAGCCTATGGTTACAACAGACAAAGGGTGGAGGGGAGATTTGTGTAAAAGGATGAGGGAAGAAACTATGGCGCATGTCCTCTCGGTTCCGGACCAGGATCTGCTGCTCCGACCGCCGCCGCCGCCGCCGCCGCCGCCGGGCCTTTGGCGTCGCAGAGCAGACCCGTCATGGCACAGACGCGTTCTCGGAAGCGAGTCCTGCCCTGCCGGAAGCTCGCCGCCCACCGGTCGCGCCACGCCCTCAGTCGGCGCCTCGCCTCCTCGTCCTCCTGCGCCTCTTCCTGCGTCGGTCCGTACCGCCACCCCCGTCTCCTCGACTCGGCCCTCTCGGATTCTGCAATCTCGCGCAGTTCGGCCTCCTCGGGCGAGATGCCGTGTTCGTGTTCGGCCCATTTGCTGCGCGCTTCGTCGAGGCGGGCGCGGATCCGGAGCGAGAAGGCGGATGGGACGGGGTCGAATTGGTACGGTTTGAGAGGGCCGGAGGAGAGAAAGGCGGCAGAGGTGGAAGGGCGGAGGAGCAGGTCGGCGACGAGTTGCAGACCGAGGCGAGCCTGGGGGGAGTTGTCGTCGTCGTCGGAGACCGAGGGAGTCAGCTTTTCCTCTGCTGCCCGCACACTTGGAATATCGTCAACGTACACCTTCGATTGATCGAGGGAGCTTGCTCAGCCCGAAAGCTTCGATTCGATGCGAGACGGGCCAAAAGCCAAATTCGGACGTCACGCGCGAGAGCGTGTTGACTTCGGTGCTGTTTGGGCCGGCGACGAGTCAAAATAGATCAGAGTCTACGTTGTAGACTGTGGAGAAGCAGGGAAGCCTCCAAAGGGGCGACTCACGCGAGGGTGTCTTCGGGCAAGGGCCTAAACACTTGCCACTCGAACACTTCCATGAATTCGGTGCGGTCAATGTTTCGACTCCGTGTCCGCAGTTCGCGCTTGATACCCGACGGCGGTACGCTCGCCGGTCCTGCTTCGGCAGCCGCAGCTTCTTGAGAGGACGACGGTGCTGCCTCGCGGACTGGAGTGATCCCGTCCGGTTCGACGAGTCCCATCTCGATCTCGCTCTCCTCGAGGACCCAGGTCGTATCAATCTTTTGGATCACTCTCGGTGCCCATCTCGGAACCTTGCCGCGCTTGAGGACGAGACGGGTCGTGCGGAGGACGTTGGTGTCGGGGTGGAACGAACGCGAGATGACGTCGGACGAGAGGATGTGGCGGCCATACGGGGACGGGTACCGCTGGTTGTGCGCGAGGACGATGTAGGGAAAGGGGATCCTGGTTTGCACGGTCCCAGATCAGCTCGTATACTCCGGAGCCGGGGGTCCTTGAATTTTATTGTCAGAGAGATGCCGAAGCTTGTGGTGTGCTCCCTCGTGACCAGTCGGCTGAGGAGAGGGTGGCAGCGTACGGAAAAGTATGGCTCGTCTCGGAGGTCAGGACCATCGCACCAGCCCGTGTAGCAAGAGAGCAGCTCCTCGTCGTCCTCCTCTTTTTGATCCGTCGACCAGACGACCAAGTTGGACCAGTTCGACCCGGAGACGGAGCGGTTCAGTGGGAGTCGGCACGGGAGTTGACTCGTAAAGGCCACGAGACTTGTCCCGCGCCTTGTCGGCCAAAGGAGTGCTATGGGAAAGAGCAAGCGAACGCCGTCCTCTCTCGCTCTCCCCACTCGCGCACAAAGACGCCGAGGCTGTAAAGAGATGGCAATCCAATCGAAAGATGACCAGGAACCGGCATTCGACTCTGTCCTCGCATCCGGCTTGTATCCCGCCGCCGTCCGACTCGCTCACCTCGCCGTCCAGACGACGCCGCTCCACGCCGACGCCGACTCGGCAGACGCAGCAGTCGCAACTCCAGAGCAGCTCAGCGAACAGGTACGCTTCCATTGTGATGATCCGAACTCGACCGTCGGCTGCTGACCCCGACCTGACAGGCCGCTTCGCTCCGGAACAACCTCGCACGCCTCACAGACCAGGCGAACCAACTCCCGGCCGGGCAATTGAGCCTCCAAGACCAAGACTGGTTGATCCAACAACTCGAAGCTCGCGTCGAACAGAGCAGGTGCGTCTCGCGCGCGCGCCGTCTGGTTTTACGTCTCCCACAGTTTCTTTTCTACAGCGACTGACTCTGGCGAGGCGTTGTCGACGGCACTGGCCTCTCGCACAGACAAGCGCTCGCCACTATGGCACAGCTGACGCGACTCGACGCCGTCTCCGCCGCCGAGGAGGCGAAAACGCCAGCAGCACTTGCTCAGGTCTCGACCGAGGAAGGAGGAGACGCCGCCGCCGCCCACGACGACGACCGGATGGACACGGCTGCATGAGCTCGTACCGCCGCACGGAGATGACACCAAGACTAGAACACCGCGCCCGCCCTCCATCCCTCGTGGCATTGCGCTAGGGACGCCTCCCTTGGGGCAGGTGGGCGAAACCTTGTGACGCCACAAGGGCGCGGACCCCGCGTCGCTGCCCGCCCGTCCGCCTCGCATGGACCCCACCACCAATCATCTCGCGCGGTCTTCCAAAAGAGTCCACCTCCGGCTTGTCCAGCCAGGCGAAAGGAACGATCGCTTCAGCCGGCTTTCAGTCGACGCGGGATCGTTCGTCTCGGCCCCTCCGCCTGCTCCCGACCGTCCAAGCCGGAACCGAATGCGGTCCCCGCCCGAAGTGTTCCTATGCAACGCGAGCAGTTTGAAGGTTCTCCTGGATTTGATGAGCATGATTGAGCAGGCTCTCGATTGCGAGGAGGGCGGGCGAAGAACCGGACAGAAGAATCCGCATGGGCCGGGGAGGGGCGTCGTTGAAGGAGGAAAGTGTTGCGATGCAGGTGGTCATAGCAGGACATAGGAACAGCAGATAGAGAGTACAACAAAGGTGAAGAAGAAGAGGGGAGCGCTAAGAGAAGCGGAACTTTCGCTTGAACCACCCTGGCTGCTTGAAGACCTCTCCTCGCTCTGCGCGCTCGATCGTGTCGGCGATGCGCTGGTAGTGTTTCGGGAACGAAGCGGGTCTGGTCGTCCGCTGCGTGACGGGGTACTGTCGGTGTGTGTGTGGCAGTGGGTGAGCTCAAAGGGGCCGTCCACCTGCGATCGAGAGGAGTGGTGACGACTGACCTGTTCGAGTGCCTTGTTCTGTACGAGTCTCTGCATGGCCCTGGCTGCCTCGTTGGCCTTGCAGCGCTGCGTCTCGGTCAAGGGCGACTCGGAAGCGGCAAAGGCGCGGTCGGCGGCGGTGCGGATCGCGTCTGCGAACTGGAGTTTCGGGCGGAGGGGGTCGCGTGGCCAGGCCGAGGCGACGGCGTGCCAGGCTGTGCGCAGACTTGCGTTTGGGACAGACATCGCTGGTGGCTGAGTGGCGAGTGGCGGGAGGAGAGACTCAACTGGCTTGCGCGTGATCGAGGTCCTCTCCCCACTCGCTCGTCCTCACTCGAGACTAGGACGAGACATTGCTGAACGGGAACAGATGGCAGACGATACACCTCGGACTGATCCGACCGCTGCTCCGGGGTCTAGCGACGCGAACGAGGTTCCGCCGCTTCCCCACCCGACGCTGCCTCCGGCAACTCGTCACGCCTCGCGCACAGCCAGGTTCGACCTCGGACCCCTCGCCACCGACATGAACGACCGCACCGGTCCCTCCTCGACCCGCTCCGCCTCGCCCGAACCCCTCGCGACGCCCACCCTCGCCCAGTCGTACGGACACCTGAAGAAGAACCTCTCGTTCAAGTCCCTCCGGGACCTCGAGGTCCGGGAACTGAGCGAGCATATCTACCGGAGAGGGGCTAGGACCGACAACTTGAAATATAGGCCCAAGAACGACGACGAGATCTTTACGCATGCCCTCAAGGGAGGAATCCGTGCGCTCGCGTTCCTTTGACTGTGTTCTGGGACCTGCGCTAACTCTGACTCGAGCCCCCGATCAGGCTCTCTCATCCTCGGCTGCTCCCTCCGCGCCGCCGTCAACTTTGTCATCGTCCTGCTCCGGCTCACTCGCAAGAGGTGCGTCCTGCCCGGGGCATTGTTCCGTCAATCCCCCGCACTGACAAACCTGCTCACAAAACAGGGGCATCCGTCCGCGAGTGATCCTGAATGCCCTGTTTGGATCCGACGTCTGGCGCTTTGGCGGAATGCTCGGCTTGTTCAGCTTCCTCTAGTGCGTTTCCTCCCTCGCTCATCACCTTGAAAGCGCGACGCTGATCTCATATTTCGGACCCCGTAGCAAATGGACCCTCCACACGATCCGCCTCTACAACCCCGGTCCGCAAGGACCCGGCCAATCCGAGCGGTGGCACGCCGCCCTCGCCGGCCTCGTCTCGGGCCTGTCGGTCGTCGCCGAGAAGCCCTCGCGAAGGGTCACGATCGGGCAGCAACTGTTTGTCCGCGGCCTGCAAGGGCACTACAACCTCCTCAAGAGCGAGGGGCGCATCCGCGTCAAGCACGTCAGCGTCCTCGTGTTTGGGTTCGCGTGCGCCCAGATTATGTACTCGTGGCTCATGGCGCCCGAGGCGCTGCCGGCCGGCTACCGCAGATGGATTACGCAAGCTTCTGTGCGTCCTAGTCTGTGTCGGGAGACTGAATCGTGTGCTGCACGCACAGTCTACTAACTCGCGCCGCTTTTTTGCCGAACGATGGACAGCGCGTCTCCGAGCCGTGCCTCCCCGTGAATCGCTCGACTGGCCGTTCGGGCATCTTTGATCCCGAGATCGCACTCAAGACACTCACGTGGGGTCGCGGAGCGACGCCCCAAAACCGCACCTTGATCGAAGCCTACGCCAAGCGCGGCGAGAAGGTCTGTTCTTTTCAAAACGGGTTTCTTTCTTCCCTCGGCGTGTGCCGCTGACGGCTTTCGAACTGCCTGCAGGGCGACTTTGGTCCACCGTTCGCACCCTGCGCGACGATCCACCCCTGGGCGGATACGTGCACGGCGTGCGCCGTCGACCGGTGGCAGAACGTGTTCCGCTGGATCGCGCCCGTCTATGCCGGTCTGCATCTCATCCCGCCCATCTTGCTGAGGAGTAAAGCTTGGATGAAGAAGTGCGTTGGTACCTCTTTCAGCTATGAGGCGGTGGCGACTCTTGCTGACGCCACGTGACCCTCGGACCCACAACAGCCCATCGACGTATTTGTACCGCTCCGCCTTCAACACGATCCGGTCCTGCTCCTTCCTCGCCACCTTTGTCGTCATCTTCCAAGGACTCGTCTGTTTCCGACAACACGTCTACGCCGCGCTCGCAGGTCGAGTCCCGGCTTGGCTGCTCTCGATCGTGCAGCACCGGATGTACTACTGGTTCTGCGGGTAAGATGCTTCTCCTTACCCCGTCATTTAACCGCTTGTCGTGTGTGACTGACTCGGTGGCATGCGCGCGACCGCCCGCAGGTTCTCGACCTGTATCGCCCTCTTTATCGAAGACCCGAAACGCCGCCGCGAACTCGCCATGTATGTCCTCCCCAGGGGACTCGAGAGCATGTGGTCGACCCTGCGGAAAAAGAGCTACGTCCCGTTCGTACCCGGCGGTGAAGTGCTCCTGACGAGGTAAGACTGAGCGCACCCTAACCCAACCAAGAATCTTCCTTTCTCTCTCGCAAACGAGAAGGGTGACCTGACTGACTTTCGAGGTTCCGCATCGTAACAACAGCGTCGGTCTCGCCATGGTCATGCAAACGTATCAGACGACGCCGGAACACCTCTCGGGCCTCGTTCGCAGCTTCTTGTACCAGCTGATCGGCCATGGCTAGCTAGAGAAGACCCCTCTTCCCCTGGTTTAGATTTGGGCCCGTAGCATAGCCGTACAATGCACTGTTGTAGATCCGCAAATTCCCGGTAAAGCTTTTGTCGCAACGAGACGACTCTTTTCTGAGGACCGAAAGCGTGTGGAAATCTCCTGCGCACTGTCAATCGCGAGAGCGTCTACTCGTCTTCCATCCCGTCGCTCGGATCTGAACCATCCTCGTCGTCGTCGGTCTCGCCCTCCTCTTCTTCTGATTGTGCTTCTTCCGCCTCCACGCCGCGCTTCAACCCTGCTTCTATCCTCCGCCTGACTTCGACCCCGTCTCCGAGTCCCCGTCCGATCAAGACCAGCTTCGGTTTGACTTCGGCGGCGTTGACTCCCTGTCCGGGCGGGACCTCGGCCAGATCAAAGATATCTCGAACGCCTTGCAGGATCCATGATCGGCCGTCGGTGGTCCGGAGGAACGCTTTCGTCCGGAGCAAGTCGAGCGAGTCCGGTGGCGAAAGTGGCGGATCGGATTCGCCCTCGTCTTCTAACGCGGGGAGCTGTCCCTCCCAGAGGAGGTTGGCGATCACAGAGTGGAACGCGCTCCCCGAGTGGACGGCTCCGAAAACTGGCAAGGGGATCGTGATCGAAGAGATGTCGTTCGCGTGCGGAGACGAGGCTAACGAGCCAGATTTTGGCGCCAAATCCGTGTGGGAATGTGAATGCTGAGGATTTTCGACGCAGTCAGAGCACGCAGTCGCTTCTGACTGCTCTGCCGCTTGTGCAAAGGGTGCGAGCGTCTCGGCGCGTATGGGTGCGGAGGGCGCAGCGTAGATATTGAGATCGAGGATGAGCGATAGGTCGATGGAAGAGCGGGTAGTGCGGTGGATAAGTGCCGTCGAGTTGATTGAGCTATGTGTTGTTGGTCTGTCAGGCAGGAAAGCAACGTCGGCCAGGGCCACCGACCACTCACCGGAGAGATTGCTCTATCCTGTCGAGATCGGCCGCAGTCTTCACAAGGTCAACCTTGTTGAGCAGGATGACGTCCGCCGTCGCGACTTGTCTTTCCGTGACCACGAGTTAGTGGGCTGAACGAGACGTTCACGGAGGGGGACGAAATAAAAATCGCACCGCTGCGCTTCATTGTACGATCCGTCTGGTCGCGGATCCCGTAATTGCTGATAAAACCCGCATTCAGCTCGAGGATATCAGACTGAGCTGCGACATGGCCGTACCTTCTCGATGCCTGCAGCATCCACAACAGCGACGACTGCATCGAGGGAGACGTCTACCGGAGTTCTTGAGAGGTCAGCGATCGTACGCGCCTGCAATCGCGGGCAACTCTCCCTCACCTAGATTCAGGGCCGGTTCGTTCCAGAAGGCTTGAATGATGGGCGCGGGGTCCGCCAGCCCTGTCGTCTCGAGGACGATCTGGTCGAACCGGCCTTTCTTTTCCATCAGGGCGAGGATAGCGTTCAGCCCGGTATCGCGGACGGAGCAGCACAGGCAGCCGTTGTTGAGTTCGAGCCACTCTTCGACGAGAGCGTCATCCGTTTGAACCGAGATGGCTTTGGCTATTTCGACGGGAACATGCGCTTGTCAGCAGGTTTTCCGAGCCGTATGCCCCTCCGAGCGAATTGTTCAGGCCTCACATTCGATATCCGACGTATCACCAAACTCGTTCATGATCACGGCTATCCTCCGACCGTGCTGTTCCTTGAGGATGTAGTCGAGCAGAGTGCTCTTTCCGCTGCCGAGGTAGCCCGTCACGATCGTCATCGGGACCTTTCCTTGCGCTTCCACGAGCTGCGGGCTGTAGAATTGGATCGCAGTCAGCCAAGCCCCGAAGCCGTCCGCACACAGGCCGACCAGTCAGCCAGTCTGGGTCGCAAGTGGGGCAAGGCTCACACATCGTCATCGTCCATGCCAGCATCCGAGACGCTCAGGGCGTCCATGTGCAGCTCTTCTGTTGTCATACTCTCCGCGTCCGAACGTCGTTTTCCGCGGGGAGGCGGTCGGTGAGTGAGGGAAGAGAAGCAGAATGAACCGAAAAGATGAACTCCGGGGCGCTCGGAAGTGCAGCGCCGAACGGACAGCCGAACAGGCTTGGGTCTCTACTCATTCCTGCATATCAGGATCTGCCTACGAGTGTGCTCTCTTCTGCGACCACCGCGTCGAAACAACATGTAACCGCGAACCGGATCAAGCGGAGGACTCAAAATGTTCTTCAGGCGAGCGAAGTAGTGGACAGCGAAAACGAAAAAACGGGGTCTAGCCTATACAGGCCCGCCTCGAGACTCGTGCTTCAGACCCAGTCGCTCCGCCGCCGGCGAGATCCCGAACGGCTGCGGCGACGGCGAGACCCGCTTGAGCTATCGCTGCTGTCGCTGGCGCTGTCGCTGTCGACGACTGCGCGTCCCGAGCGAGATGCCGACCTCGACCTCGTCCGGGACGCGGACCTGTCCCTCGATCGGGATCGACGCTTGCCCAAAGCTCGCTCTTCTGCTCGACGACGTGAGCTGCTGCGGTGGTGACTGGAACGACTGCCTCGACGCTTCGAGGAGCGCGATCGTCGCTTCGAGTCCTCGTCGGAGCCGGAGTCGCTCTCGCCACCGCGGTGATGGCGCCCGCGACCGCCGTACGCAGATGTGGCGGAAGCTCGTTCCAACCGCCGCGACGAGCGAGCAAGGCTGCCCATCTTCTGAACCACAGGATCTGCGTCGCCGACCAGTTTGCGTTCCTCGTCGCCGGTTGACGCCGCTTGAGATTTGGGAGCGGAGGAGAACATCGAGATGCCCATCTCGGTGCAGTACAGCTTGACGGCGGTGAGCATCCAAACCGTCGCTCCGACTGCGCAGATCTCGGCCTGTTCTCGTTGGAAGTGTCAGCGACGGCAAAAGCCTTTCTTCATAACTGACGACTGACCGGAATGGAGATCCACCCGAACATAATGTAGCATGAGTAGCATTCCGAATCGAGGGTCGCGCTATTCCCCGGCGATATTAAAATGGTCAGTCCTCGACGATCACGCGAACATGGATTGTCAGACACTTTGCTCACCATGCTTTCTGGATCAGGAATCTTGTTGACCCGAAGGACATGATCGCACCGGCAACCGCCCACGGCGCCAGCACGACGGCCGAAAAGGCGGTCGTCGCGATCCACATCCATCGTGTGAGGCGCGGGTGGACAGCCTGACCGGAGCAAGAGATGAAGAGGCCGATCGAGAATCCCGCCGCTGTCGCAAACAGAATCGCGAGACCTGCATTCAGGGACACGTTAGTGTCAGGCGATCTGAGTCTCGAGCATGGGAGCGGACTCACTCAGCGAGACCATGAGCGGATACGCCCAAATGTCGGGCTCGTTACCTTCAGCGGTCGAAGCATGTTCGAGCGACCCGAGTTTGCTTCTGGCCAGCGCTGCCAGCAAGGTGAGCACCAGGAACATGCCAGCGCTGAACCCGCAGGCGATCATGGCCCACGAGCGGCGCGACCAATGACGACTCGGCGCAGCGGCGGGTACGCGCGCGTCGGACATGTCGGTGGCGAACGTTGCTTTGTTTTGTAGGCTGTGCTAGGCCGCAAGAGCGCTGCGACGAGATGTGGGTCAAAGAGCGATCTTCATCGCGAGTCTGGAAAGCGATTGTCGGCTTGTCCGCGGACCAAGCGGTGCGTGCGCGCGGGTGGCTGTGTGTTGCTTTGTGCTGTGTAGTGAGTGTGGCACAAATTGCTCGAGTTCGCCGTGCATCCAGCGAAGGCCAGAGTTGGGCGCGCCTGCGACGGAGCTGAGCCTTGGGAAAGGAGGTCGGTGTCACCGTCCGAAGGTGGGTGTTGGAGGTGAAATGGTCAACTGTTACATCAAGAGCAGACGGATCGGATCGGAGTGTGATGTTACGGCAGGCAGGGGGCAGGATCAGTGTACAGCCGAAAAGGAATTGATCGAGAATGGCGGCCAGAGTGCAACGGAAGCGCGATCGCGGAGATCTAAGTCGGCAGGGGAGACGCGAGGTCGCGCGCGGGATCCATGAAAGAAAGGACGCTGATCGAGGGATGTATGTAGTAGGTCGAAGTCGACGTCGACCGTTTACATGGCCAGCTGCGCCTGTAGTTCTCGCAACTCGGCCTCTTCCTCGTCCTCCTCTATCCTCTGAGCCGGAGTCTTGGCTGCAAGGCAGGCATTCCGTGAGTGAGATTAGTATCGCTCGCGCAAAGGCAAATGAGGTCGGGCTTACCCGCAGGGACCGCCGCGGCTGGTGAATGGATCGGTGCTGCCTCGGCACCTGCCAACCGCTTGTTGAGCTCTTCCTGCTCGAGCTCTGCCAACTCGTCCGCCAACTCCTGGTCGTCCACCTGAGAGATACGTGATTGTCAGCTTTCTTCTCGGCGGCAAGGAACCCGGTGACGGTGTCGAAAGTACGCACATCGATGCCCATTCCTGCAGGATCCGAGATGGCTTGCGAGATTTCGTTCGTGAGCTCGAGCTGATTCCGAACCTCGTCCATCGTCGCGTCGACCTTGTCGACGTTGCTGTATGTGAAGACAACCGAATTAGGTCATGGACCGGACGGGGCAGATGGATGCGGAAGGTGGTCACGCACAGCTTGCCGTGGATGCCCTTGAGCACGTCGGCACCCTTCTTCATCGCCTCGAGCGTCTCCTTGTTCATGTTGGCAGACTCGATGGCGTTGACCTGGCATCCGCAGCGCCGTCAGCATTGTCTCTAGCTGTTGTGGCGAGTTCATCCTACGTACCTGAGTCGTCAGCGTCATCTTGCGCCCCGAGATGCTCTCGAGCTCCTGCTCATACAGCTTCTTCTGCCGCAGCGCCTGTTTAGCCACTGTGAGTCGTGGGAGAGTCAGCGGGAGTACTCAAATGCGTGAGAGGCAGAGCTGGACCGATATCCGGATCGGGCGAGCGGGGCGGCCGGTAGACGCGAAGACGGGGCAGAGACGGCGTCACGTACCTCTCGGGTTGCTCGTAGCGTTCGCTCGTGCCTTCCTGACCTCGTCGTCGATCTTCTTGCCGAGGTATTCCTCCTTCTTGTCGAGCATAAGGAGGTGCTCGCGGAGGTTGACAATCGCCTCGCGGGTCGAGTCCTTGGACTTTGCGCCGCCGCTCCCGGTCAGGTAAGAGAGCCACCCAGACATGATTGGCAGTAGTTTTCTAGTGCGGGTATGCTTGGCGAGACGGGTGCGTGCAATCGAGCGGGCGACGTTGGCTGATGATCAAGTCGGGTGCACTGGCGACTCGGACTGCAGCTTCTGTTCGTAGAGTGGGCGAGGACTGTGCGACTGCAGGTGCTGCTCTGCGTCTCGCGCGATGGCAGTCGGGCAGCGTGTAGCGTGAGCAAGTCGGAGCGATCGGCTGCCGAGATGACGCTGGTCTCATCGCATCTCTAATGTGGATTACAATCTCGCCTATGTCCTGGGATTACAAACACCGCATTTCACTCTCGGAGACTCCAGGGGTCCGCCTGATGCCTTGCAAAGGAGAAATTCTCTCTACTTTCACTGAAGGCTACGCAAATGGGAGCGAGCGAGTCCGATGTATGGGGCCAAACGCCGAAGAAGAAGTTGCTCTACGCTCACTCCGACATCTCGAAGAGAAGCCACTCGGCGTCTCGCTCGCCGACATTCTTGACCTCGACTTCCCGGCTGCCGTCCACAGTCTTGACCTCGACGAACGCGCCGTCGCCTTCCTCCATGACCAACCCGCCGTTGACCTGGAGCATCGCGCCACCGTCCTCGTACTTGTCGCTTGCGGCTGTGGACGGGCCGCGGTAACCGGACCGCATGATGTTGTGGAGGTAGGCCTTGGTCGTTGTGGGTGCCAGCTCGTGCTTGACGCTGGATTTGGGAGAGAGAATCGAGGCAAACATGCTTAGCGAAGCGTGAACCTGTGTGGCGAGGTCAAAGCGGGCAGGTCAGAAACGGCTGGCCCTCCCTAGCACGAATGACGGCGATCTCAACGAGGGAGACTGAGACATACGGGTGCAGGTCCAGAGGTATCCCGCTCGTCCTTGACCTCGCTCGAGTCGGCCGGCGCCACCACCTTGACGAGTTTGTCTCGCTTCTCCTCGTCCGTAAAGTGTCGGTTGTAGTACTTGGGCTTCAATCGACTCTGTGACGGCAGACCCCAGATCTACGATGTGCAAGCGAAAGGTCAGCATGACTCCTGGTTACCGTCAACATTGACAAACGACCCCGCTCACCTGAAGGAAGTGCACCGGCTTCGTCGGGTTGCGGTTGTACTCCGAGTGCGAGATGCCGGTACCGGCGGAAGTCACTGCGATATGGCTCGTCAGCACGTCATGAACGTGCCCTTGCGGGACGGAACGAACTCACTTTGAATGTCCCCTCGCTTCATGATTTCCAGGTTGCCCATCGAGTCGCGGTGCTCGAGTTCTCCGTCGACGACATAGGACCAGATCTCGAACTCTTGGTGTCGATGCGTTCCGAAGCCAGTACCGGGGTCGACGCGGTCCTGTGAACAAGAGAGAGTGAGTTGAACGCTGAACTCGGAAGCGAGGGCAACGATCCGACTAGTACTCACCTCGTTAATGACGCGCAGCGGTCCCCATGCCTCGAATTGAGGGTCATAGTAGGAAGCAAAGGAGCTGCGTGGCTCGAAGGGATCAGTACTTTGACATGCGTCACGGCACGGGAAGCGATCGCAGGACCACTCACAAGGTATGGTAGCTCTTGAGCCACCCATGGTGAGCGTGTCCCCGAGCGGCCGAGCGACGAGGCACAATCTTGAGGGCAGACTTGGTGCTCATGCTAAGCGAGGGGTTGACGGTTCGCGAAGACTCGGAATTGGCGAGGAAAGCGATGACGATGGCGGCGATGGCGGTGCAGAGAGCTGTAGCGACGAGAGCGGGTCGGTTGACAGCCAGTGTTTCCTACTGCAGTGAAGTGAGCGGGATCAAGAGTAGTGTAGAGCCTTGCGAGCCTTGTCTAGCACACCGTTTGCTCATCGCTCGTTTGCTGAGAAGGCCGTCGTTGCCTTTTTCGATCGCTCTCGGAAGCGCGTGAAAAAGCTCTCGACCCAACTCGACCTCGCTTTGTCAGCAAATTTGAGGAGATGATGACTCGGTCGCCACTGACCATGGACACGAACCCGAGGTTTCTCTTCAAAGGGGACATGAATTGCGCGAATGACACCATGGATAAGCGCGCTCGAGCGGCAGAAAAAGCAAAAAAGAAAGCTGGAGTTTCAAGCGAGCAAGCGGGTACAGCGGGAGGAGAGTCAAACAGGGAAGCGACCAGCGCCTCCCCTGCGTCTCCTCAGATGTTGATTCGACAGAGGCAGAAAAGCGAAGAGAAGAAGCGAGCGCCGGCGACTCAAAAGCGTTCTTTGCTGTAGCTGAAGCGGGCCGAGCCGGGTTTCCCGCTCGTGTGCTGTTTCGCCGTGTCTGAGATCAGGCGTAGATACGCAAAGGACGAGCAAGAGGACGCGCACCTTGAGGCACATCTTGTGCAGCGTCGAACTCAAAGCAGGCGGTCCGCAAAAGAAGATGCCGACCTTGGTGGCGGGATGGGCAGAAGCGATCGAGCTGAAGACGCGGTCCCAATTCGGACGACCGTACTGGCGTCAAATGTAGAGGATCAGTCTAATCGTATATTCCAGCAGCCGCGGGTGACTCGGCAGTCCTCGCACAGAGGGGTCTTCCTGAAGAAAATTCGAGAAAACTCACGTGCGTCGGCGCTTGCAGACCGGTGACAACGTCGCGGTCGACGCCGGGATCGTTCGTGTAGATGTTCTCGACCTGGCTCTTCTCGAGACGACCGGTCACGAAGGTGCAGATTTCGATGAACTGTCAAGAGAAGGGAGGAAGGGAGGTAAGCTTCTGACAAGATCGCGCTCTGAATTGCACAGCGCGGGTCCTTCTCGAAGACCTTACGTTGTCTTCGTCCTGAGCTTCGATCGCGTGAAGCAGGCTCTGGAACCACTCGAACGCGGTAGCTGTGGGCGTGTAGTCCCGCCATCAATTCCAGCCTCCTCTGCCAGGCCAACGTAAAAGCACGCACGTTCGCGACAGATCCAGAAGAAGCTGTGTAGTAAAACAGAGCGTCAGTGCGCATGCTACAGACGGGCGCTCTGAAGGGGGACGAGCTGCTCACTAGACCTTGCGCAACTTGAGCGGCGGCGAACTCGGGCTCACATCTTGCGAGCGGTACCAAATGTGCTTGAGAATCGAGGCGAAAGGCGTGACTCCGATGCCGGCACCAATCAGGACGGCGACTTCCTCGTGGAAGACATCCTCCGAAGCGGTACCGAATGGACCGTCGATCTGCAGAACGAGCGACTCGTTAATGCGCTTCCTGGGCGGGACACGCCCCGCCACGGAGCCAGGAGACGTACCATGATGCGAGGCAGAACACAGTTGAGCTTCGTCTGCGGATCTTCATCGCCGAGTTCTTTCGAGACGGCTTCGTTCAGCTCGGGATCACAGCCCAGAGCGCGCGCAAAGTCGCGAGTCCAGTCGCCGACGATACCTGCGACCATGTCGTTCAGCCAGATTCGAGAAACGCTGGCTATAGGTGACCACTCACGGATGTGTACAGAGAGATCTTCCTCCGGAGCGTTCGTGAGCGTGAACGGGTGCCACTGCCAGCACGAAACCGCCGGACAGTTGATCATGATGTACTGCCCCGGGCGCATGCGGCGAGTCTTCTCCTTCTTGATTTGCAGCTCGATGACCTTGCTGGGATGGTGGATGACTTTGCTGATGAAGGTGCGGTGGCGCGAGCGCAATTCGCGCAGCAAGCGCTCCGAGATGTAGAGTGTTCCGCCGAAGGACCAGCTTGTAGCACGGCATCATCGTCAGTTGGAGGCATCCTCGCGACGGTGGAGGAGGAGACTTACTAGAACCAGAAGACGCCGACCTGCTTCCAGCTGCAGTAAGGCGCCGAGTCGGGCCTGCGCAAAAACGGAGGGGAACACTCATCGGCAGATGTATTCTCGTTATCAGAGTGTGCTGGCACAAGCGCACCTGATCATGCAGAACATCTGCTTCAGAAGAGCAAATAGAACGGCGCAAAATCAGCGACTCGAATGAGAGACCACGAAGAAGAACGCAACGCAGTGCGCACCCCGTGTAGTTGCCAGAGGGCGAAGAAGGGCAGAAAGAGCAGGTGCGTGAACTGGAAGCGTTCAAAGTGGGCGCGACGGCGTTTCTCGGCAGCGAAGAGAGCCATGAAGGTAAGAAGTCCGAGCATGAGCCAGCCCGTCACGAAAGGTCCTGTCGAGACGTTGCAGAGGATGGCGTGGACGAGAGAACTGAGCGTATTCGTCGACATCGCATGGCCAAGGAACCACGAGTTGGCGATGCTGTATGGGGAGAAGCGCGTCAGTGACGGTACTTGCCTGTCAAACGCGGGGTGACTCACTGCGCGACGGTGCTGCTCTCAGGGCGATGGGATCATAAGCAGCTCTCCTTTCTGTAAGGTCGAACGAGAGGAGACGCACTGCACCAGGCTGAAAAAGACGATCGACCAGGCCGCGCACTTGTCTGTTTGCGAGGCGAGACGTGAGCGGTTGCGAGTCAATTCAAGAGATCATTCGCTCGAAACGCACGGAACTCGATCGCCTCATCGAACGGGATGACACGCTTCAGAGGCGAGTTGCGCATGAAGGTCACAAAGTTGCGACAGACCGGCAACAAGATGAGGGCGATATCGACGTGCAGGACGAGCGCGGCCGAACGAGCGATGACAAACGTAGGACCAAAGAGGGTGCGAGCTATCGGGCGAGTTCAGTGTCAGCATGCAAACGCGCAGAAACACACACTAGTGCTTACCGGTCGAGTATTTGGCTGTTCCGAGGCAGGGAAAGCGGCTCATGTCAATCCTTAGCAATGCGATTCGACATGCCGCGCGATGACCAGGGGTAACGCTCACGGCTGAACTCGTACTGCGGGTGCCGACTCGAGTCAGTACCAGTCAAGGTTATCGGTGGAAAGGCGCATACCTTGAGGATCCCGATGCCGAAGACGACCAGCTGCAGCAAAACCCAGATGGCAGCAAAGAGGGGAATCAAGCCTGCCCTCCCCGGACAAGGTCAGCACGCGGCGGGGCGCGAGAGTATCGACGGTCGTAGAACTCGTTTTGAGACTCGCCATCGTGCCTCGCCCAGACTCTGAAGCGGTCGATGAGGCTCTCGCGCTTGCCGTTCCCGCGACCGTTAGCACCGCCCGCCTCGCGCACGCGGACCGATTCGGTCCGCATGAGGCCCTGGAGCCTGTCCTTCTCGCCCTCATTGAGCGTCTTGGGGGCACTGCGAAGTCCGAGCGGGCTGCTGCGCGAGAGGGCGGCGAGGCGAGTCGACTGCGCTTGCGCGAACGAGGCGTTGAAAGCTGCGGGCGGCGTCAGAGGCACGTGCACGAGCGACTCGGGCGCCGGGCGGGCCTGTGCGGCGGCGAGCGAGATTTCGAGCGCTTTGCGGTCAGGCACACGGTCGCGCGAGCCTTGTTGGTCGTTCGCGGCGCGATCCGACTCGGTGTTGACTGACGAGGTGTTCGAGTTGCGCTGCGAGCGCACGAACAAGCTGGGAGGGCGCAGCGACGGGAAAGACACCATTCTGAGCGATACGGTGCACACGTAAGCTGGCCTCTTTGGCGGTCCTCGCTCCGGGCACCAGCCCGTGGAGGGGGGGAAAGAGAAGGACCCGTGCCGAGGCAGGCCTGACTTCGCCCCGCCCTTCTTCTGTGATGTTCGCCGTCTGCTGTTCTGCATTCCATGATGTAAAATACTCAACTAGATGGCTTGCTTTCACCTGTCGCCGATGCGGCCTCGACACCGGAGAGCGCTTCGACTTTGTTTCCGTTCGCAGCGGCATTCGCAGCCGCGACCTCTTCCGACCTGGCGTTCCTAGACCGCAGCAGCAATAGCTCCTGGAACTTCGCGCGTCTCTGAAGGAATAATAGACTCGGTCAACATCTTCAGAGACGGTAAGAGCTGTATTCGAGAGCACTCACCCGGACCTGTGAAGGCCGCCGCAAAGGTTCCATCCTGACGCTCGAGACGTCAATCTCCAATTCCTCAATGGCCGATTTGGCGGCACTGTATCGTTCAGAACGCGTCAGTCTGCCTGTGGAGTTTATGTGCGAGGCACCAGAAAGCGAGCGCGTAGCTCACAGAAAGCGAGCCGACCGTTTCGACAGCCCGCGCTCGACAAACTGCTTCCCCTGGACGTCGAGCGTGCACCGTACAACGGGCGCTTTCTCGACTTGACAATGAAACTGGGGCTTTTGTTTCTCCGACTGGCCGGCCCAGAGGACGAGGAGCTTGGGGTAGTCGGGCAGGTTGGGTTCGACGTCTTCCGGTCCGGCCGCCCGCTGAGCGCAGAGCAAGGGTCGGGTGGGGTCAGTCGGCGTAGGTGAGGTAGTAGCGCGCTGACGGAGAGGTGACGACGTACCCAGATGAGATGCATGAGCTTCTCTGCCGCATTCTGCTTCGCCATCCGGATCGTGTTTGCCGTTCCCGACATTCGCAACCCAAACAGCGCAACCTCGGCTCTGTACTCTTCTCGATCGCCCCTGACGGCGATGTTCCACTCCGGCGCGACGCCGGGGCGATGCCGGACAAAGTTCCGGAGGTGCGACATCGGCGAGAGGATCTCCTTCTCGCGGGCGGCGCGGGCCTCCTCCTTTTGCTGCGCGCGCAGCTCGTCGTAGCTGTTGTTCAAGACCGAGCGGAAATTTTGTCGAATCCACTGATAGGCGAAGCGTTCGCCCTCCTGCGCGTGGAGGGCGGCAAGATAGGTCCGCAGAAGCGCGGCTTGGTGGCCAGGTGCGTGATCTCCCTGACGGGATTGCGTCTCGCCTGTCGTCGCAGCTGGCACCTTCGTACCGAGCTTGTAGTGTTTGGCTATTGACGCCAAGCTGGTATCGCCCAAGAGTAGTGCGCGGACGGCCTGCGCGAGTACAGCGTCAGTCGGCGGGCGGCATGGCTCCCTTTCTGACGCGAGGATAGACTCACCGCAAGCGCTTCCGGCGTCAACTTGGGATAGGTATCGACCAGCAACTCCTTCGTAGCCGTGTCGCAAACGCGCCTCGCCAAATCCTGCCAGCGAATCCCGTCAGAATCGATAACCGGGTGGACAGACAAGGGAGACCTGCCGTGACCTACTTGACTTGCTGCGTAAGCCTTTCTTTCTCTCGACGCCTGTGCTTCCGTCTCTGCATTCTGTTCGGCTCCTTCGGCGAGCTGATCCTCCCGAGCGAGACGAGTTGGCGGCGAATTTGGGAAATTGTTGATCTGCACGAAGGGCGGCTTGGGGAGGCGCAGCGGCGTCGCCGGCGGCAGGACTGGAGCAGCCGGCGGTGGCCTATGCTTTGTCACTCTTCGCCAATGCTCCGGAGTGGACGGTTCGGATGCTTGACGCCGAGTCGGCACTTTGCGAGTCGCCGACGATGAGGTTGGTGATGGCAAAGTCGCAGCGGGTTTGAGCAGCTGTGCAGCGACACGGAGCGCTCTGCTGGGCGCAAACATTGCCGATGGAGGTACTCTAGCAGCTCGTCCGAGCAAGGAAGCGTGGGATGACGCGGACGTCGAGGTCGAAGGGCAACCGAGAACCTCTTCCTCTTAGTCCTGCACTTCACTCTGAACACCATGTCGATCTTCCGAACACGATCCGCCACCGCCATTCGCTCTCTGCGCGCATTCTCTACCGCCCCGGTCGCGCGCAAGCAGATCCTCGACGCCTCGCCTGCCGACTTTGAGACCCACGCGATCAAGGGCAACCGGCCGACCATCGTCGACTTTTACGCCGAGTGAGCGCCTTGAAATGTGCTATGTAGCGACTCAGAACTGATGCTTTGCTCTGCAGCTGGTGCGGACCTTGCCGTTTCCTCGGTCCGGTGCTGGAGAAGGTCGTCAACGACGAGTCCGGTGCTGACTGTACGTTGCCACCCATCCGCCCGTGTCCCTTCTGCCTGAGCTCGCTTACCTTTCCCTGTTTGTAGTGCTCAAGGTCGACACGGAAAAGTACCAAGAGCTGGCCCAGAAGTACAAGATCACGGCGCTCCCGACTGTGGTAAGTTGCCACTCCTCTTGCCGGAGCGACCGCTTGTGGCGTCTCTTTCGGCTGCCATTCCCGACCATAGCTCTGTCCGCCTGCTTCTCGCTGACGCTACGATCTCGCAGCTGGCTTTCAAGAACGGCAACGTGGTCGCCAAGATGGTCGGAGCTGCTCCGGAAGCCGGAGTAAAGGAATTCCTCGCCAAGGCAAAGAGCGCATAACGGCCCGTATTACCATCACCTCGGGTGACGGAACTCCTTCCCGGAGACCGTGTCGTCACGGCGGGTTTGCTGTAGATCAGAGACCTGGAAGACGCAAATTGAAGATTTCTCTTCTTTTCCGCGGGTGTGGTTTTGCTGCACATCCGCCCACTCGCCTCGGACCCGACCAGGCGCTCAACCATTAGTATTTGAGCGAACTCGCAATGGCTCAGCTGTCCATTTCCGTACACTATGCGAGTCAAAAGTGTGACGAGTTCATTCAACGTCGGCGGGGCTCGTGCCTCCTTCCTTCACCTCCGCACCTTCCGCCAGCCTGTCGCTCCGCCAGGGGGAGCATGACTGGAAGGACGTGACCAGACTACGCACCGCTAGCTTGTCTGAGCCGAACCGAACAAGATGGGCGTTCCGAAGCTGTGGGACGAACTCGAGCCTGGCGTCCAGATCAAGAGCTGGTCGCAACTCGTCGAGCCAGCATTCGCCAGGCCGGGCATCAGGGGACTGCGTGTGGGAATTGATGTCCCTCTATGGCTCTTGTGAGTGAGCCGGACTTTGATGGCCCCCGTCTCGTGGGCTCACTTCGCTTCACCGATGACAACCGACAGCCATTCGCGGACCGTCGTCAACCAAGTCGATCCCGAGACTGGCTTGAAGATGAATCTCGGACCGAACGCAGACCTCCGGGTCCTCTTCTACCGCGCGCTCAAATTCCTCGAGAACGGAGTTCTCGCCTGCTTCGTCTTCGATGGCCCGAAGAAACCGAAATGGAAGCGGGACAATCACGTTCAGGTGTACTCGACAACGCCCCCACACGAACTCCAAGCCATGTTCAAAACGCTCGGGATGGAGTACCGAGTCGCACCGGGAGAGGCCGAGGCAGAGCTCGCGGCCATGCACGAACGAGGAGAAATCGACGCAGTGCTCACCGTGAGTGTCCCTACCCGTCTATAGCACCGACGCGGTACTGATTCACATCGGACTGGCCGCAGGACGATGTGGATACATTCCTCTTCGGCAGTCCTTCCGTAAGGCGAACCTTCACCCCTGCAGAATCTCCTCTCGCCTGACAAATCGTGTGCCGCAGCTCGTCGTCATTCGCAACCCGAGTAAAACTCTGTCGGCCAATACGAGCAAGAAGGCTCAAAGCCGAAATGCGGCTTCGCAGTCCTCGCAATCGCCTCCGCTGCCGACGCCTGCCTCGCCGATGGCTACCCAACACTCCACCGTCCCGGCCGGACACAACAACGCCCTCGTCGTCTACTCGAACGCCGACATCATCGCCAAGACCGGTCTCGGACGAGAAGAGCTCGTCCTTGTCGCACTGCTGAGCGGCGCCGATTACGACACGAAAGGCAGCAAACGCTTCGGAATCACGATTGCCGTTGCTCTCGCCAAAGCCGGCTACGCCAAGTCTCTCTTTGAAGGGATCCGTCGCATCCAGGAGTCCGAGGCGGCGACCGCGTTTCCGGCCTCGTCTCAAGGAGCGCTTCAGCGTTTCTTTGCCGAGTGGCGGGGCGAGATCGCCAACGAGCTCCGCACGAACGAGAACCAGCTCTTTTCGCGCCGAGAGGCGAAACTCGCAGCCGAGTTCGAGGCGAGCACGTCCTTCCCCGACATGTCGATCCTCGGCTTGTACTTGCATCCGACCGTGTCCGAGCCGCTCGATCCGAGTTACACCGTGCCGACCTGGTCACGGCCACTCGACATCTCGCGGATCGCCCGCTTCTCGTCGGACATGTTCGAGTGGGGCAACATAGAGCTGCGAGCCAAGTTCCGTCGCAACCTGTGGAAAGGTCTCGCGATGCGTCAAATCCGACAGTCCGTCCTGTCGGAAGACGATCAACTGGACCTCCACCTCTCGGCCCGCCTCTTGCCCAGCGACTACCTCAAGCTCGTCACCGACCGCAAGTGCGAAGCGTCGACCGATTCTGTCCCGGCTTGGCGAGTCGAACTGGACCCGGACGTCTTCGACCCGTTCGTCAACGCCGGCTTGCCTCCTCGGGATCCGCACCCGTTCCCGGACATTGACGACATGTCCGAGTCGGAGCGGGAACGGTTCGTTGCCCAGCGGAAGAAAGACGGCAAGCCGAGCAAGCTGCCCGCTGCGCCCTCGGGCGTGTCCGAGTACCGGCACTGGATCCCCTGCGAGATCCTCGAGTCCTGCAAGGAGGGTCACGAGATCGTCCAAGCGCACGATAAGCTCGTCGAACGGAAGAGAAAGGAGAAGGCCGAGGAGGAGAAGCGCAAAAAGGAGAGGGCGCTCGCGCGCAGCTCGCCCGACAAGAAGAAGGCGGCGTCGCGCAGTCCACCCAAGGCGCAAACGCGCCCCGAGACGCCGCAATCCGATGATCCGTGGTCGGACCTCGATGAGCAACGGGCGCGAATCGAGCAGGATCGTGCCCAGAAGGCGCGTCAAGAGATGCTGGCGCAGGCCCGGAAAAGCAAGGGCAAGGGCAAGGCGAAAGCGACGCTGCCGGAATCCCCAGCCAGTACGGGCGGTACACTCTCTCGACTTCGGGGCTCCACCGGTGGCAATTCGTATGCGAGCACTAGCGGTGGGAACGCTACTCTCGACGGAATGGGCTTCGGCAAAAGCACGAAGGTGCGAAGTCTGTCGCCGCTCGCGAAATTCAACATCGCACCCTTACCGACGCCGCCGGCGACCGCCAACATCTTTTCCTCCTCTGCGTCTCAGCGTCGGATGCACTCGCCATCGAGCGACGACTCGGACGCGCCGCACGTCAGTCATGTCGCGAAAGCGAAGCGGACGAGCGCGGGAATGACCTCTCCGAGCAAGGCCCGCCGCAAGCCCTTGACCCCTACGGTCGAGATCTCGAGCGGTGAAGACGAAGGCGACAGCAGCTTTGAGGGAACCCTCGAAGACTTTATGGCGGCGCGGCGTGCCAAGCAAGATCCGGCGGCGAAAAAGGCTGCGCGTTCGTCGGCGGCGCCTCGGAACAGGTCCACTCCAGCTCGACCTCCGGGCGGACCAACGGAAGTTGTTGTGTTGTCTGACTAGCTTAAAGTCTCTTGTACATTGTTGTCGTAACACTGTTTCCACATCTTGCACCTCCTGCACCTCTTGCGCTCGGATTCGGCAGCGCCACTTGGAAATTTCAGAGTGCGCCGTGACTCGTCACCACACGCTCGCTGCTGGTTGATCGGGCGAGGCAGACCAGTCCAGACTGTCGCTAGGGCTCTATCGGAACCAGCGGTGTCAGCTGTGCAGCACTGATCGCCGATCGCGGAGCTCGCGTCGTGACAGCAGCACGCGACCGAGCCAGCCGACCAGCGACAGGCTCTGATGGCTGCGACGACCGCGCCCACTGCCAAGGCCGTATCGTACTCGCGCTCGCAGCCCGTCAAGCGCACCAAGATGCCGTCAGCGATGCCCGTTGCCGCTCCCGCACCGCCCCATGGCTCAAACGCTCGCGGCAAGCGACCACGCGCCTCTGACGGCCATATGGACCTCGAAAGGCCGAGACGAGTCAAGAGCTCCCGTGGGCAGAAACGCGCCGACGCGACTGGGGCGGCCGTTAGCGACGTCAAGCCGGCAGCGGACTCGAAGGCGGTGAACGGCTCTGTCGCTCAGAACGAAGGAGGAGGAGGAGGCGCGTACAGGCGTGTCATGTTCGCGAGCTTTATCAAGCAAGCGTTCGACAAGCGCGCCAAGGTATGTCGAAGTGTTCTCCTCGCCGTGGATGCGCCAGGTCCGTCGCTAATCGTCCACCATCTCCACAGGGCGACAACGAGGAGTACAACCAGATCATCGTCCAGTTTCGCGCTCTCCTACCATCCGCAAGCGCCTCGGCCGCCGCCTCGACTTCTTCCGGCCAGCCGACCGCGACACCCCTGAGCCAACTCCGATCCTGGCTCGAAGCGCTCACTTCGGTCGTTTCCAAGTTGGACCAGTCGCATGCACCGCTGGTCGAAACCATCCTGTCCATCCCCTGGGCCATCACCGAAGAGAGCTTTACGATCGCATACTCTCGATTCGTTGGCGCCCTCGTCAGCGCGCGGACAGAGTGGCTCAAAGTCGTCCTCGAGAAATGCGTCAAGGGTTTCAAGTACCGTGCGTCACTGTTCCTCGCATGGACCTTTCTTCGTCTATGGGACTCACCCGCATCACCTTCAGGCTCAACCTATACCCAATCGTCGCCGCACGCGCTTCCGCACCTGACTCGCCGCCTCGTGTACTCGCGCCTTCACGCTCTTTTGCGACTTCTCCTCTCCCTCGTCCCGACCTTGTCGCCATCACTCTCGCCTCTACTGGCTCTGCACTTCCCGTCAAAGCGCGAGTCGCGGGCAGCTCAGATCTGCTACATCGACAATCTTCTCAATATGACCGAGTACTGCTCCGCCCTCTCGGAGGATGTCCTGACGCTCGTCGTCGAGCGTGCCCTGAACATTGACGTCGAGATTCAGGGCGAGCCGGAGGACTGGGAGGAAGTCGAAGAGGAGATGCTTGCGGCCGAAGCGGAGAAGACTGCCGACGGCAAGGCCCGCGCGCCAGAAACCGCTGTGCACGACCTCGTCGACCGTCCCATGGAGGACGAGTCGGACGATTCCGACTCGGACGACGACGATGACGACGAGGACGAAGGCGGTCTCGACCTCGACAACCTCAGTTCCGACGACGACGAGCCCGACCCGATCAACGACGAAGACGCCGAGAAGAAGGCCGCGGCGGGCAACCGCGGCATGAGCGAAGCGGCGATCCGCAAGGTGCTCGACAACCGCGCCAAACTCGACGGTATCCTCAAGGTTGTCCTCGACCATCTCGCCGTTGCGCACGCCGACACGCGCCACCTCGATCAGAGCAAGACCAATGGGGTCAGGACGGCTGTCCCGGTCGCGGCGAATCCTTTCGATAGCGCTTTCGCAGACTCTCCGGCAGACGAGGAGGAGGCGACCGGATCGCGCGAGACGACCCCGACAGCCGCCGACGCGCCGAGTATCGATGCCGTCGAACGGCGCATGACTCTGTTCCGCACCTTCCTCGACATCTTCGACCGCACTTTGCTCCGCACCTTCAAGACGAGGAACGTGCAGTTTGTGCTGTTTTATCTGTGCTCCCTGGACCCCTCCTCATCCGACCACTTTATCGGCGTCTTGCTCGGCAGGGCACTCTTCGACACGGACGCGCCATCAGTCACGCGGGTCGCCGCAGCAGGCTACGTCGCCAGTTTCGTTGCGAGGGCCAAGTATGTCGATGCGGGAATGACTCGCAAGGTCGTGCGCCATCTTTGCGGCTACCTCGAGGGGCAGATGGAGGACTTTGCGCGCGCGAGCACCCTCGCGACGTCGATCTCGGGTTCGCGGACCGGCGTCGCCACCGGCGGTCAGGAGCTGCCCGTCTTCTATTCCGTTTCGCAGGCAGTCTTCTACATCTTCTGCTTCCGGTGGAAGGATCTGCTCGAGGAGGAGGACGCAGACGACGAGACAGCCTTGTTTGGCCTTGACGCCGGTCGGCGCTGGCTGATGGGTCTCGAGACTGTCAAGAAGGCGGTCAACTCGAGCTTCAACCCTCTCAAGGTGAGTAGACAGCTTCGAGGGTGGTCGCGCCCAATTAATCACTGACGCCTGCACACCTTCCTGCAGGTCTGCGCCCAGCCGGTCGTAACCCAGTTCGCGTCGATCGCGCACAAGACCAACTTCATGTACTGCTACGCCATTCTGGATGCGAACCGTCGCGCGACTACCTACCGCGACACCAACCCGCCAGCCGTCGCCGCCGCATCGGCCGTACCGCCCCCGCCCCTCCGTTCCGTCTCGACCTCTTCCCTGCTCAACACGCTCACGGTCCAGCAGCTTCACCTTTCGACCCCCTCGCCCGCCGGAACGCCGGCGCCTCCGTCGGTCCCGGCCGCCGCGCCGCGTCAACTCCTCGTCGCGGAAGAGATGGACTCGTTCTTTCCATTCGATCCGTTCAAGCTCCCGCTCTCTTCGGTCTACATCGACCCAATCTATCGCGAGTGGGAAGGCGCCGAAGACGACGAGAGCACAACTTCGGGAGATCATTCGTCGTCTTCGTTCGACTCGGACGAGGAAGACACCGAAAGCGAGTCGGACGCGATCGCCGGCGAGGGCGAGGACGACGAGCCGGCTTGGGTCAAGACGCGTGGCGGGCTCGCTGTTCCCGGATCGGTCACCTCTCCCGCCTCGCCGGAAGACGACGAATTCTCTCGGAGTTTCGAGGCCATGTCGCTCAGCCTCTCGCCCCAGCACGAATCGTTCGGCGGGCGCCACCGCAAGTCAAGGTAGCGCTCCTGCATTCATTGCCTTTCCTTGTTGTTGCACTGTCCATACTCCGTTGTTTGCATCATGCTCTTCCTTATCGCTTGTTTCTGTGTATCATCCTCGCAGCCTTTTGCATTTCTATCAGCTTTCGCTACAGATTCTGCAGCGGCAACAGCTTGGAGAGCGAGATACCTTGTCGGCACAGTGGACATTCCGCCTGTTCATGAACTCAGCGTCAGCTTGAAATTTTCACAGAATGAGAAGCGACAGTCGCACCTTTTCTCGCGCCCATCCGACCACGCATTCCCAGCAGACTGCGAGAGTTGGCGTCAGTGACCGTAGCGCTTGCGCAGAATTGTCAGACGCCACTCACAAACGTGGCCGCACTCGGTCGCCGTCGCATCTCGCATCGTGCCGAGGCAAAGCGTGCACCTCCGCTCTGCGTCCTCCTCATCCGGATACGGAGCCGCCTGGTCCGGGTCGTCCGGGTCAAACACCACGCGCTGCAGCGGCAGCCCGTCGATCATGAAACGCTTCTTGCGCTGCTCCGCTTCCGCCGCCGAAGCCTCGTCGAGTTTGATCGGCGCGTTCTGCGCCCTGTACCTTCGGTACGCGAGAAGTCCTCGCACGGCGATCTGGACGGCCATGAGGACGCCGAGAACTTCGTAGGAGGAGGGTGCGGGACTGATGGCTGCGCCGGGAGCTTGTTGGGCACGGCGACCCTGCATCGAGATCTGCAGACGCGAGATCAGCGGGATTGCTTCCTCCGGGGTGAGAAATTTTCCAGACGTACGAATCGGACACCGGTCGCTCGTTTACTCAGATTGTAGTACCGGCCGAACAGGTAGAAGACGGCCAAGTGGACACTCCGGAGGTAATCCTCCGTCAAGGTTTCGAAGGACGGCAGTTCTTTGGCGAACGCCGCGATTCGGTCGAGCGTCCGCTCGGACCAGCTGCCCTTTCTTGGAGGCAATGGTTTGTCGGAGGACGCAAAGAGGGATTCCAGCTCTTCCTGCGCGTCCTCCGAGGACTGGAGGCGTGCGAGCAGAGCTCGTCGGGTTTTGGCGTAGGCGCGGGCGAGGATGTAGGGAAACAAGACGTGCAGGAGGACCATGGCAATGCGTCGCTATCGTCGCAGCAAAATGAGTTCAGTGGACCTGTGAAATGAGGTGGTTTGCAAGTCGTAACTCACGGCTCGACTGGGCGGTTTCCGACTTTTGCTTTCGTACTGCATGATGTCGCAGTATTCTTCGCCCAGCGTTTGTGTGCCTGCCGAATACCGGCGCGTTAGACAGTGTGCTTTTGATCTGCGTGGACCAGGTCACGTACCGAGCAGGGTTGTCAGGCCAAAGTAGGCTAACCGGCTGCCTTGCTGCAGCTCCTTGCTCCAACCCTGGAGCCAGCGAGAGCCTGCGGGGGGAACGAGGGGTCAGCTACTGCTTCGAATTGGGGGATCTCGCGAGTACGTACCGAGCCAAGACCGGGCAACATCTTCTATCCGCTCGGTCAACTGGGAGAGGTAGTAGAGGTCCTTTTGATTCGCTCGCACTGCCGGCTTCCGCAGTCAGCAAGACGTCAGGGATCGCTCGCTCGTGGACGGGCGACTTACCAATCTCTGGCTGGGCTGCGTTGGCAAAGAACGGCACACGAGCTGCTGCCGAAGTCTGTCCAGGTCGTCGTTCTGCCCTCGCCCTCGCCGCGACCGTCGCTGGTTGCGGGGCGCTCGAAGGACCCGCTGCTGCGCCTGGCTCTGTCGTCGATGTTCTGCTTGTATGGTCACTGTCGCTCATGGCCGTCGTCGTATCTTGGAAGGCTGTGATCGCGCACTTACGCCCCACGCCCGGCCTCAGCTGCCGACTTTGCCGATTCGACAATTCATATTCGATGAATACAAATACTCAGTATTACCCTTCGCTCGAAATTCGCCGCTGCCGGTTTTCACGCCGATCTCGCGCGCTCTGAACATTTTTCCGTATCCGTCTCCGCTTCCTGCGAAAGCTTACTGCTCTTTGTTCTCCGTTCGTCTCCCTCCCGAGGAAGTCAGCTCGCGTGTACATCGCGCCCGGAGTCGAACGCGGCATAAGAGGACTCCGGCCGAACACAGCTTACAACTCGGACATGACTGCTGCCCCCGTCAACGTTGCGGTCTGTGGGGCCGGTGAGCACAGGAAACGCGTCGCCAAGGGCCTAAGACTTGACCGCTGATCGCCTTCAGTCATTGCGTGCACTACAGGCTTGATCGGACGGAGACATATCGAGCATGTTCGCTCCGAACCGCAGACACACTTGACCGCGGTGGTCGATCCAACACCCGCCGGACTTGCATACGCGGAGGAGCTGGGCGTCTCCGCTTATGCGAGCGTAGAGGAGTTGCTGCAAGCCCGCTCAGATGGTGCGGTCCGGGTGGACGCCGCGATCCTTGCAGTAAGTTGCGGATCCTAATCTCCTGGTGGTGTCCTGTCGTAGCTGACACTGTGACTGACCCTTTCTTCCTGTCCACCTAGACGCCGAACGCAACACATGTGCCCCTCAGCTTGCAGCTTACGGCAGGCGGAGTGCACACCCTCGTCGAGAAACCGTTCTCGACCGACGCGATCAGCGGAAAGGAGCTTGTCCGCGCTGCGGATGAGTGCGACGCCAAGCTTCTTGTTGGCCACCATCGACGCTTCGTGAGCCAGCTCTTCTCGCCTGAGCGAGCGCGTGAAGCGACATACTGATGCCTGCTCTCCAGAATCCCTACGTTACACGCGCAAAAGAGCTTCTCGACGGCGGACGGCTCGGACAAGGTACTTTCTGCTCGGGTGTGGACCTGTCCTGTATCCAGTCCACTCACATTGAAGTTTACGGACCGGGGAATCGCAGTTCTCGCCGTACAAGGGATTTGGGCGACTAAGAAGGTTCGCGTCTTCGTCGTTTCTGGATTCGGTGTCCGGTGCCCGGCATTCCCCCGATGCTCATTGCGACTGCCTTACAGCCTGATTCCTACTTCGAGGCACCGACCGAGTGGCGCAAGGCACCAGGAACGGGCGGTGTCATCATGATCAATCTCTCGCACGAGATCGACTGCCTCCGATTCCTCCTCGGCGACATCGTACGGGTGTACTGCGAAGGCGGTCAATCCACTCGAGGTTTCCCCGTAGACGAGACGGGCGCTTGTACCCTCCGGTTCGCGTCAGGTGTGGTCGGGACTTTCATCTTTAGCGAGTGAGTCCGGCAGTCGCCAAGTCTCCCGTCGCATCAACTCGGCTCTCTAACGGACCGACGGTGCTGCAGCGCGACAGCTTCGCCATA
The DNA here is from genome assembly GCA_034406715.1 of Rhodotorula mucilaginosa. NCBI lineage: Eukaryota > Fungi > Basidiomycota > Microbotryomycetes > Sporidiobolales > Sporidiobolaceae > Rhodotorula > Rhodotorula mucilaginosa. Next base: position 991,612 of record CP137865.1, read on the forward strand.
CAACTTCGAGTCGGCCACGGGAGAGAATCCGCTTTTACCGGCTACAGTGAGCGACTTTACCGCGTCCAGTCGCGGTGATCATCCTTCTCATCGAAATTTAACCCACAGGGCCAGACCACCTATACCCTCCTCGGAACTCGCGGTTCGATGGCGTTCCCCGACTTGCAGCCGTGGCATTACAGCTCTCAGGATGGCTGCTGGACAGACACCCTTACTCAGGACGCGGCCGGTGCGATCGACACGACGCCACCTTTCACCCTCCAGCTGCGCCACTTCGTCGAAGTCGTCAGAGGACAGGCGGAACCTCGATGCAGCGCTCGCGATGGCCTGGCAACCGCTGCCACTCTCGAAGCCATTATCGAGAGCTTGAGGACAGGAAAACCCGTTGACGTAGTCTTGGAGACGTGATGATCTGCGAGTTGGAAAATTTCACAGAACTGAAAAGACGTGTCTACGGAATGTCCTGTCAAGGCGCACGGAGTAAGACGGCGTAAGGAAATCATCAGCGGCGAGGGAAGGGCGTAGGCGCCGCCGTGATGGTAGCGGGCAAGGCTCGGCGCTCGTTCTCGACTTGCAGCGTTGCTTCCGGGACCTTTACCCTGCCGGTTTCAGTCTCGGTCGCAGTCTCGGTCGCAGTTTCGGTTGGCTTGTCCTTCGTCTCTGTCCCCTTGCCCTCCTCCGTTTCGTGAGTCTTGCCGCCGCCCTCCTCCTCTTCGGCAGTCTTGCGACCCGTCTCGGCCGGTTTCTCCTTGCCCGACGCGGTGTCCGTGCCTGTAGCCGTGCCTGTCTCAGTCGCCGTTCCCGTGGCCGCTCCCGTGGCCGCTCCTGTTCCTGTGACAGCTGCGGTGTCGGTGCCTGACGACGCGTCGGTTGTCATGATGGAAGCAGTGTCGAGGGAGGAAAGGGCTTCGGAAGATCTGCAGTATGTAACGTGATGAGCATCAGTTCTTAAATAACAGACTAGTCGGGCAGGAGATGGGGCAGCGACGCACTCGGAAAGTAGGGGGGACGCGGAGGTCGCCTCCGTAGCGCTAGCGAGTCCTCCGTCAGACAAAGCCGAACTCAGGCTGGCAGAGTCGGAGGAGGAGGTCGAGTCGAAGAAACCCTTGCTGTAGGCCCAGTACCTGGAGAGAGAGAGAGGGGCGGTTAACGAAGTCTTCTCAGTTTAGTTTACAAACACCTCGCCGTACCCGCCTGCGCCAGCGCCAATGAGCAAGACGAAGATGACGACGCCGATGATGAGACCCGAGCTGCTGGACTATGTAAGCGACACCAGTCAGCACCGCAACGAGCCAGCCCGATTAGCGATCTGAGCTTACAGACTGTGCGGCGGGAGCGGCAGCCCCGTCTCCGCTGCGCATTTCCCACATACGACGAGACTTCCTCGCCTCCTTGGCCCGATGGCGGACTGGCTTCGCCTTTGGAGTCTTTGCAGAAGCCTTGCCGGAGCCGATCGCCGAACCGATGAGCTTCTCCTCGTCCTGCTCCTCGTCGTCGTCGTCGCTCGAAGCTGATAGATCGCTCGAATCGGTGCCATTCCGGGAGTCCGCTGCTCCTTGAGCTACGCGGCTCCTGGGCGCGTCCTCGTCGTGGTCGGTAAAGGGTCTACCGACGGGGTGGCGGCGCACGCTCCCCCCGACGGACGAGGCGGACGAGGCGGAAAGGTCCGACTCGGAAAGGAAATCGTCTTCGCGCGGGCGGATGCGGTCACTGCGAGCCATCTCGTGTACAGTGGTGTGGAACGTCGAGAGGGCAAGGTGAGGGGGTGAGGGAGGAAAGAGTCGTTATCGCCGCATTTAGGGTGTCCGCGGTCGTCGGACATGCCGCGGAGTGGGCGGGTGGAGGTGTAACTGGCGGTCAGGCGACCGGTAGGCCAACGGCTATACGCCAGGTATCCATTCTTTGATTCAGCGTCGCGACAGGCGTCGGGCTACAGTCGAAAAGTCGCGGCTGCGCAGAGAAGAAAAGCGGTTTCATTCGATATTTGCAATTGCAGCCAAGAGCGGGAAGCTTTACAGCAGGCGAAGGTTCCCCGTGACCTGGTTGATGATGCGGACGGGAGCAGGACCGATACCTGTAGTAGCAGAAGAAGCATCAGCATGGCGACTGCGAAAAAGAAGTGACGGAGGCAAGGCACGCACCAAGCACAATCGTCGTCCCCGGGTCGACCTGCGTGCGGCCGCTGAGGGTACCGGTCGACGTCAGCACATGATCATTTGCATGACCGCGCTAAGACTCACGCATCCTGGATGGACCTCGCGCAGACGCCTAATGACTGTGCCGACGCTTGCAGCAGTTGCAGGTCTTCTTCCGAATCGCACTTGAGCGCGATCTTGGCTTGGCTGTGGCAATTGTCGCGCGTCAGGTCTGAGGATATACAGCGGATGGCTTCGCAGCTCACCCTGTCCTCTCCCAATGCTTGATAAGCTGCAGGAGGGAGATAAAGTCAGCGTGAGAAGGTCAGTGAGTTCGAGGCTCCGCCTGCGTACATTCGGGTTCGATCGCACGAGGGTCTTGTAGCACGCGAGCGTAGCGTGACTGTCAACGGTGCAAAGTCAGACACAGGTTCCGGGCATGAGTTCGGCCGCAGGGTTGGCTTACCCGCACTGAGCGGCAATCTTTCCCTTGGTCATGCTCAGGTCGGACCGAACCACGAGGACCTGCAGAAGGGGCAAACTCAGCAAGCGGTTCTGTTGGCTATAAACGCGCAACTCACCAGCTTGCAGGGCTCGTCTCCCTCTGCCTTGACTGCCTGCAGGGCGTCGAGGTCTCCCGCCTCTGATTCGGAATCATAATCCGACTCCTCTTCATTCGCCTGAGCGCTCTTCTCCAATCCCCGCTGCAGTTTTAGCTCGGTCAGCCAATGTCGGATAGACCAGTCCACTCGTCAAGGAACTTACGGTGATGGGCAGAGTCGCTCCGACGCCGATGAACTGTTCTAACGACGTCAGCTCATCCCGACGGGACCGAGAGAAGCTGCGCGCCGATGAGCGCGACTCACGTAGCCGATCAAACCGCTGGCCAGACCGACGGCGGCAGCTGTTCCCCAAAGATTCGGCGCAGATGACATGATGGGACTGAAGCGAAAAAGAGACGAAATTCCAATACAAGTGGAATAGCCTCGAGAGTAACGGGAGTATTTGTAATGGGGAATTGACCGTGCGCGGCTGCACCGCTTTCGAGGGCTGCTCCCACCCACTCACCACTCGAGGCCACTGATCGCTCGCGTGCACGCCACTCACGCGTAGACACCCAAGAGACTCCGTCTTGGTACCCTCGAGCAAGTCCCACGCGCTCGCAAGCCTCCGTCGTCGCTCCAGCTCGTCCGACGTCTCCCCAGTCGCCGACCAAGTCGCCCGCACTCTACGGCTCGCAAGAAGCCTCGTACGCACGTCCCGTACTAGCTAGGTATCAAGAACTGGTCAGGTCTGCGCTTGGAGCTACTCAGAGCCGCGCTTGTCCTGTTCTTCGTGTCTTCACTGCCGTCCACTCGAACTCGCCCCGTCCGTCGTCCCATCCAGAGAAGGAAGCCATGGCCGATTCTTCCACCGCCGTTCCGCCGCCTACATTGCCTGAGCCTGCTCAGCAACACGAAGCGCTCGCAGCTGCCGCTCCGCCGCAGGACTCGGTTGCAACCGATGTGACCGCCGCCACGCACTCTGCGGATGCCGCCGCCGCCGCCGGCAGCCAATCCGAAGCAGCTGTCACCGCTCCGTCTCTGGATGCGTCTCAGTCTGATCATCTCGCAGCAGCCGCAGCTGTTGCTGGCGCTCCCGAGGCCGTCACCGCTCCCCTCGCAGAATCGGCAGCTGTCTCGGCCCCGGTGCCGGCGCCGGAGACTGCTCGCTCCACGTCCGTCGTTTCGACCCCCGTCTTTGACACTGGTCCCCGCCATCCGAACGACGCTGCGCCCGGACGTATCACCAAGGGTGGTAGCTTGCTGACGGGAGGCTACCTCGCTCACAAGATCTACGTCGGCAACTTGCCCGAAAGGCAAGGCTCGCTTCCCTTCTTGTTCTTTTGCTCGGTGGAGGACACGTCCTGACCTGCAGTCATCTTCATGACCCCCTTCCACTCTCACAGTGCTACACTTGCGGATCTTGAAGATTGCTTTGGCCAGATTGGGCCGTGCGCCTGCCAGATCAAGCGCGGCTTTGGCTTCGTGGTGAGTGTTACATCTGACTGGTCTACATCTCGGAAAGCTGCATTTCTGAACCAAACATTCCACTCCTGTAGGAGTATGAAGATCCTGCGCATGCTGCCGAGGCTGTCGCCAAGTACAACGAAGGGCACTTCCTTGGCTCGCAGATCAAGGTCGAACTCTCCCTCGCCCGAACGGACCTCCCGAAAGAGAGTGCGTCTGCCGATGTGCTGCTTCGAGCACGTCCAGACACTTACCTTCCCTTCCGATTTTTTGCCCCGTAGGCTTGCAGCAGCTGAAGGGTGTGCGAGGGGACCGCCCCGATCGCAAAGGCTACGGTGCTGGCGGGTCCGTCTTTCTCGCTTGCACTCAAACATCTCGAACGCGCAACTGACTTGTCCCAGGCCTGACAGACCTCGCGGTGGACGTGGCGGACGCGCCGGAGCTGGTCCTGATAGGTACGGCGGTGCTCCGCCTCCAAGCTACGCTCCCCCTTACGGCGGTGGCCGCTACGATGACCGCCCGCCTCCGATCGAGCGCGGCTACGGTCCTCCTCCTCGTGACGAACGCTACGGAGCTCCTCCGCGCGTCGACTACCGCAGCGCTCCGCCCCCTCCTGCTCCGTACGGCGCTCCAATCGACCGCCCCCCTTACGACCCTTACTACGCGCCGTACCCGGCCGCCGCTGTGCCAGGCTACCCTCCTCCGCCTGCCGCGCCGTACGATCGTCCTCCGTACGCTCCGCCGATGCCTGTCGCTGCCCCCGCCGGCGTGCGAGACCCTTACGGCTCGGAGCGCTACCCTCCCGCGCCCGGCGCCGCGCGCTCTCCTGTCATGGCCGCGCCTTACGATGCTGCGCGAGGTGGCATGCCTCCCCCTCTGCCTGGAGCTGGATATGGTGCCGTGGACCCGTATGGACGCCCTGCGCCGCTGGACCCGATGAGCGCTCCGTACGACCCGCGCGACGAACGCGGCGCCGGCGCACGTTACCAGCCGTACCCTTCTCGCGACGAACGTTACGGCGGTCGCTCCCCTGGACGGTGTGTTGCTGCTGTCCCTATTCTCTCTCGCTTGCTGCTCCCGCTGCAGCGCCACTTTGCGAGAAAATTGACCCCTGATCCAACGTCTCTTCTCTGCAGCGCTCCGCCGGGACTCGAACGTCGCCGCTCGATGTCGCCGCGCCGCAACGGAGCGCCTGACCCGTACGCTCGGGATCCGTACGGCTCGAACGGCTACCCGGCCCCTTACGACTCGCGCGGCCCGCCGCCTCCGTCGGCGTACGGCGCTGGCGGCTACGGCGGCCGGTCTCCGCCTCGTTACCCGCCCATCGATGAGTATGTACCGCGGCGATGAGATGGTCGCCCGAACCCCTTTGCTTGGTCCCTTTCTCCTTCTTTGGTGTATATTCTCCCCCGCACCTGTCACACCCCGCGCGCTTTGCTATGCAAAAGATTCTTCTCGAATTGTGCACGACTCTGGACTGTGCAGATTTCGCCGCAGGAAGCGAGAGAGAACACATCTTGCAGACTCTACATGCGCCGGCCCTTGACCGAAAGCGCGCTCGCTCCACGCGGAAGCGAATTTCGCCTCGAGCTCGAACTTGGCGCAGAGAAACTCTCGGAGACACTCGTCAGCTCTCACGCTCGACGTAGGCCGTACAAGCTTCACGTACCGGCTCAGAACCGAACAGGCCTCTAGCAAACTCAGCCCGGACTCGTCAAATCTCCCGGTCGGACTTTCCAAAGAGATCAGCTTGAGCACTTGCCTCAACTCGCCACCGCGACAGTCTCTATACAGCCTGTACCGGTACTCTCGAGGTACTCGTCACCTCGTTACAGCTCTGCACTAGCGTGTCAGGTTCCGCCCCTGCAGCTCTCGCCGTCTTCGTCTCGCACTCGGTCTTTTAACACCGCCTCCTTCAACTCTCGAATCCCCCCTCGCGTCGCCTCGTAGCCGGTCTATACCATGTCGGGCACCATCAACAAGGCCATTGCGCCTGTCCCCACCGCGCAGGAGGTGAGCGCTTCCGTCGTTAAAGTCCCGTTGCCGCAACTGCATTCGCTGACCTGAGCTCCACTCCAGTTCCTCGATGTCATCCTCTCCAAGACGCAGCGCAAGACGCCGACCGTCATCCGCGCAGGCTACAAGATCAGTCGTATCCGAGCATTCTGTATGTCCACGTTCATCTCGCGAAGAGAAACAGAGCAGCGTGCTAACTTACTTTTGCAGACATGCGCAAGGTCAAGTTCACGCAGGCTTCGTTCGAGGAGCGCCTGGACCAGATCCTCACCGAATTCCCGGTCATGGACGTGAGCTGAGACGGGACCCGCTTGGCCGAGACTGAGCCGAGCGCTGACATGAACCGCTCGCCTCCTGCAGAACCTCCACCCTTTCCTCTCGTCCCTCTTGAACGTTCTGTACGACAAGAACCACTACAAGCTCGCTCTCGGTCAGATCAACACTTGCCGTCACCTCATTGTCCAGGTCGGCAAGGACTACTGCCGTCTCATCAAGTTCGGTGACTCGCTGTACCGATGCAAGCAGCTCAAGAAGGCGGCTCTCGGTCGCATGGCCACCATCATGAAGCGCCAGAAGGACCCCCTCGCCTACCTCGAGCAGGTCCGCCAGCACATGTCGCGTCTTCCGTCGATCGACCCGACCACCCGCACGCTCCTCATCTGCGGTTACCCCAACGTCGGAAAGTCGTCGTTCGTCAACAAGGTCACCCGCGCCGACGTCGACGTGCAGCCGTACGCCTTCACCACCAAGTCGCTCTTTGTCGGACACATGGACTACAAGTACCTCCGGTGGCAGGTCATCGACACGCCGGGAGTGCTCGACCACCCGCTCGAGGAGATGAACACGATCGAGATGCAGTCGATCACTGCGCTCGCACACTTGCGTGCCTGTGTCATGTACTTCATGGATCTCTCGGAGCAGTGCGGCTTCACTGTCGAAGCTCAGGTGCGTTTTCCTACGCTGCTTGGATCGAAGCGACCGATGAATTGACCCGCCGGTTGCCGAAACAGTGCAAGCTCTACCAGTCGATCAAGCCCCTCTTTGCCAACAAGCCGACCTTCATCGTCATCAACAAGATCGACATTGTCCGTCCCGAGGATCTTGACCCCGAGCGCAAGGCCATGCTCGACGCGATCCTCGCTGAGGACAAGGTCGAGCTCCTCTCGCTCTCCTGTGTCTCGGACGAGGGTGTCATGGATGTCCGCAACTCGGCCTGCGACGCACTCCTCGCCCACCGCGTCGAGAGCAAGGAGAAGACTCGCCGTGTCGAGAACATTGCGAACCGTGTCCGCGTCGCGGTCCCGGTCCCGCGCGACGGCGTCAAGCGCGAGGCGTTCATTCCCGAAACCGTCAAGAGCCGCAAGTCGTACGACCGTGAGGACCCGGAGCGTCGCCGTATCGAGCGCGACCTCGAAGAGGAGCACGGTGGTGCCGGTGTCTACTCGTCCGATCTCAAGAGTGAGTGCCGGGAGTTTCAGGATTGCGAATACATGACAGACTGCTGATCCATCTCCGCTGCGCAGAGAGCTACCTCCTCAAGAACGACGAGTGGAAGTACGACGTCATCCCCGAGATCCAGGACGGCAAGAACGTCGCCGACTTTATCGACCCGGACATCATTGCCAAGCTCGACGAGCTCGAGGCCGAGGAGGAGCGCCTCGAGGCGGCTGGCTTCTACGACTCCGAGTCCGAGGTCGACTCGGAAGAGGAGGCGATCCGGACGGCGGCTTCGACGATCCGCGACAAGAAGCACCTGATCCGGTTGAAGAACCAGGAGAAGAACAAGCACCAGAACAAGGCGGTCATCCCTCGCAAGGACCAGACCCGCACCCTTTCCGAGATGACTGCGCGCCTCAAGGAGTCGGGTTACGACCCGTCCTCGCTCGAGGAGCGCGCGACCATGCTCGCCAAGGCTCGGGGTCTCGTCGGGCGCAAGCGTGGCGCCGAGGACGACGACGACGAGATGGACGAGGACGAGGACTTTGGAGGCTTTGGTTCGGAAGACGACGACGAGGAGGGTATGGAGGTCGAGGAGGACGGCTCGCGGCAAGCGAGCAAGAAGCGGCGGACGAGCACGTCGGGTTCGATCGTCCCGCGCGGCAAGCGTGTGCCGACTTCGAACCGTGCGACGGCCAACATTGGTGGCGACGTCAAGGAGGAAAAGGCGAAGCAGCTCCGGATGCTCGCACAGAGGGCACCGAACAGCAAGGCCCGCGCAGGAGAGGGCGACCGACACGAGACGGCGTCCATTCCGAAATGGCTCTTCTCTGGCAAGCGCAAGGTCAGTTGCCTGAATCGTTCCCGCGCTTGGAGTGGCCATGTACTCACGCTTTTTCCCCTTCTGACTCGCAGGGTGGCAAGACCAACCGACGATAGATGCGCATGCCGTATGGCTTCCCTCTTTTTCACATTTCCACCTTGTTGCTCGCTTGCGGCTCCGTTTTACCTCGTGCATCTCTCCCGGTTGTATACCTCGTTCCCTTTTCTGTGTATGCCTATGCATCGCTTCCCTGTAACTCTAGCGTCCGTTTCCTTCACCGCGATCGGATTTTCTTTCTCTAGCTCGTTTGCTGCAGTCCGGCTTGCACCTTCCGGCCACTTTCACCGCCCGCCCTCACACTCGCTCGTCATGAGTGCGAGTCCCACGCGACGCACTGCTTCACCAGATGTGGACCCTGGTGCACGCTGGCAACAGATCCGGGAGGAATGGCTCGCTCGCCCCGCTCCTCCGTCGAACAAGTCCGCCGTCATCGAAAACGACGACGCCGCTTCGGCCTCAAAGCCTGCAGGCATGCCGACCGCTGAGCAAGCCAAGACAAAGACGAAACGGGGCCGGGATCCTGTGTTCCAGCAGCGGATCGCGACGCTCGAGCAGCTCCTGAGAGAAGCGAACGCCCTCGCGACGGGCACGAGCCCCGCCAAGCTCTCGATAGCGCAACCGAGACCACCAGATATCGACACGGCCGTGGTCCCTTCGCTAGTGCAGACTGGGAGTGCGGGAAATGCGGCTTTGAACGGTCAGCAGCAGCAGGGGGAAGAGCCTGAGGAGGAGGAGGAACCGGATGGAGGAATGCCGATACGCGACCATGCAGCCCAAGGCGATCCTACGCACGAACTCAAAAAGGTGTCCGAGGTATGTTTCGCCCTATGTTGATACGCGGTCGTGCTGCCCGCACGCGCTGACGCCAAACTTGAGGCTCTTTCCGTCGAAACAGTCCATTTTCCTCGCCTTCAAGCAAGGCCGACCGTTGCGAGAGCCGCTTCCGCTAGCGTTGGTGGTGAGGACTTCTCTTGAGGGATGAGCGGACGGAGCAATGCTGACGTTGCATGTGTCCGCTCCGCGCAGACGTCGTTACTTTTCCGATCTTGGTACCTCGACGGCACCATCCCCGCCGACTACAAACCCGATGCGCCGACCTTGCCGCCACCACCAGAGTATCCACCAGCTGCTGTCGCAGCTAGTATACAAGCAGCGGGTGGCGGCGGCGGCGCACCGATGCCGATCCCTCGCCATGTCTTCGCCGAGGAGGAAGGCGGCAGCCTCGTCTCGTCTCCGGGTACTTCGCCCGTCTCTGAAGGTTCTTCGTCTTACCTCGACCGGCCACCTCCAAGTGGCAGCGGAGCGGCGAGTGGTAGCGGTGGTGGTGGTGGTGGTGGTCGACCGGGACCGTCCGAGAGGAGGCCGTCCCTGCTTGCGGCGCTGGCGGAGCGGAATTCGGACGCGGTGACGCCGTTGCCGTCTTCGGATGAGTCGGACCCGCCCGGAGCTGGAGGAGGGAAGAGCCTCGAGCAGCAGAAGGAAGCCTCCACTGTGGAGACGACGCCTTCTCCCTCTGCGGCAGCAGCAGCAGCAGCAGCAGAGGAGGCTCGCCCTGGTGCGCGACCGATCCAGATCGATAGGACGGCTGCTGCTGCTGCGGCCGCGGGTACCACGTCGAGGTCGCCTTCGCTCGAAGGGATGGGCGCGTCGAGCACGAGTGGCAAACTCCAGCTCGATCTGCTCCGCGGGAGTCGGTGGCGGACTGAACAAGAAGTCGCGAGCGGCAGCGATGTCATCTGAACCGCCTGACTGCCTCGCCAACCTGCCCTCCCATATACTTTCGCATGTCCGTAGATGTCGTCTCTCAGTCCGCAATTTCGCATGGGCATCTCGACCATCCCTTGCTAGGCGAGCGCTGCTCTTCTGAAGAAAAGGTGATGATACAGGCGAGAAGGGGATCTAAAGGTTGACAAGGGTGTGGGGGGTATACACGTGCAGGTTGGAAGCAGAGGGAGATCATCGCTATCGTGCTGGCGGTGCTACCTGCGTGTCATTTTCGTTTGTTAGTCACTGGAGGATAAGGACGCGAGGAGAGAGAGAACACGCACGAGGACGACGCCGTCACCGCGGACAAAGAGCATGTCGCAATTCCGCTTGACTGTCTGCAAAGCGGCGGTCCATGCATAGGTCAGCAAGCCGAGTCAATGCAGGATCATGGGGCATGTGTAGGGCTTGCTCACCCGTACGACGGATTCCGCGGTGGCCTCGTCCGTGTCGACGACGTAGATTGTCTCTTCGACTTCGCTGAGGACCATGTTCATATGACCGTCGTAAGCCTGTTCATACCGCACCCCTGGTCAGCCTGGACTAGACCCGCACCGATAGAGAGAGAGGGAGAGGGACCGACATGGAGGATGCCCTTGAGTTCGCGGTCGCCTCGCAGTTTGACAAAGACGCGTTCGGAGAGCGAGACGCGGATCAAGTCGAACGGTTCTGCGATCTGCGTGGCAGCCATTGGTTCCCGGGAACGTAGCGTCTTGTGACGTGGCGGAGAGCAAATGAGGAGAGCGAGAGAGCGGCGAGAGGGTTGCCTTTGCACCTCATCACACTGCTCGCACTGATCGCCGTACAGGGCACTCTATCAGCTCGGAATACGCTCTGACCGAGCCGGTCCCTAGCGCCGCACCAACTCGCCGCACTCTTGCGTCGTTGTTCCTCGTGAATCTCGACTCCGTCTCGGTCGGCAAGTCACCCCCAGGCTAGTCGAATACAGGGGTCTATCGGTGAGTTCATATCTGCGTGAAAGTATGCATCTCTGCAGAACCGCCTGACTCTCTCCCCTTCTGCAGCCCTCCGGTGCACCCACCTTCCGGTTCCCCGTGACTGCCAGCAGGTTCGTACCACAGCAGCACGCGACCGCAGCCAAGCCACGATGGGCAAGTACTACTGCGACTACTGCGACGTAAGTCTGATAACCAACATCTCGTACGCCGTCGGGGGCTATCCAAACTCAACCTCTCTGGCTCGCAGGTCTTTCTCACCCACGACAGTTCGTCTGTTCGCCGGGCGCACAATTCGGGAAGGAACCACCTCTCCAACGTCCGAGACTACTATGCCAGTGCGTTCTCGACTGCCCGACCCCTTCGCTTGAAACTTCTTTTGCCAACTGACCTTTCCTCGCGGGCAGACTTGGGCAGCGACCGGGCACAGGAACTGATTGATCAGATCACGCGGCGGTACGAGAACGGCGGAGGTGGACAGGCGAGGATCTTGCAACTCGGACCGGGCGGGTTGCCCATGTCGATGGGGTCCAACGCGACGTTTGTCCCGCCGCCATCAGGCGGAGCTCCTCCGAGTGAGTGTTTCTCGCTTTCCAAGTTTCGGTCCCGCATAGTGGCTGACTGTGTCTGCTGCAGTGCGTTTCGCTGGCGGACCGATGGGCGGAATGATGGGCGGCGGCGGGTTTGGTGGACCTCCTCCCGGCATGGGTGGACCCCCCGGAATGGGTGGACCTCCCGGCATGGGCGCACCGCCAATGCGGTTCGCGCCGCCTCCGTTTGGCGGTCCCGGTGGACCCCCTGGTGAGCCCGCCTCGGCCCGACTCTACTGATAATGGCTCGCTAACGGGAAGGAAACCTGTGATGCCGATTCTGCTGCAGGAATGGGCGGTCCTCCTCCTCCAGGCATGCCGATGCCTCCTCCTGGTAAGTTCCTAGACCCCCGTCCCTTGTCGCCCCATTTGAATTCTAACTTCGGATCGTGTCTCTCTCTCGTGCAGGGTTCCGTCCTCCTCCCGGCGGCGGCATGCCTCCTCCCTTCCTTCCCGCCGGCGCCGCAACCATGTCAGCAGGTCCGACTGGCGCTCCTCCGTCGATGCAGAGCGGGATGGCACCCCCGGGCATGATGAACGCCTCGCCGCCACCTCCTGGTGCTGCTGCATCACAACAGGCAGCGGGCGGCGGCGCGGGTTCGCCCAGCGGAGGCGGAGGCGGAGGCGGAACGGGTCAAAAGTTGATCAACGGGTTGAACCCGGAACGAGCAAGGATGCTGGGTCTCATTTGATTTGGGGGCGGCGGAGAAGCGAGGAGGATGAAGAGAGGAGGAAAAGTGCGAATCCGAGGGGTGGATGTCGCGCGCTCTCGGATGGTCTGCCCACGTCTCGCGAAGAGCAGAACTTTGTCCTGTAATACCCTAGATATATCTTCACAAAGCAGAAGTACCGCACATATTCTGCATGAGATCGGCTCCCCGGCGCTCCCCTTCCTTTCGGACTTGTCTCTCTCAACTTCCACCCCGGATGTCATCGGAACTTTCGCTCTCGCTCGAACCGCCGCGGCTGTTTGCCGGCGACGGGCTGGACGATGACCTGTTTGCACGCCCCGCTCGACTCCAAGACCTGAATCTCGAAGATGGACGCGAAGTCTTGACGCGGTGAGGCCCGACGACGACAAGACCTGACCGCCGCTGCCGCACGTCGTGGGCTGACTGCGTATGGCGTTCCCTCCGCGAACAGGGATGGCACGACCAAGAGTCTGACCGAGCGGCTCATGCGGGTCTGGGCAGAGCGCGGCGACTTTTCCAAAGTGACGGAACAGTCGATCCGGAACCCGACTCTACACGCCGATCAGGAGGACTCCAAGGCCGGCGAAGACGAGGACAAGGATACGAGGCCGACGATTGAGGATGTCCGGAAACTGCAAGAGACGATGATCTACAGCCTCGCGTGGGTGTTCTGCTTCCTTTACTCTCCGCAAACAACTGCACTTTTCTCACATCTCCGTTTCGCAGTGTCGCATGCGGCGAACTGAGTACAGCTCTCGACTTGCTCTCGGTCCTCTCGGCGCCGACGGACCCTCCAGACGTCGACGTCAACTCGATCCCACTCCCTCAGCAAACGCTCACCCTCGTCCCCACCGCCGTTCCACCTCGCCCGTCAGCCGATCCCTCCACGAACCCGCTCGCCGTCCTCCCGCTCGCGACTTCGCTCGACGCACTCAAGACGTCCGCGAACGCCTTCTTCCGCGCGTCGGAGGAGCTCATCCCGCTCGATCCGGCCGAACAACAAGCCGCCGCCCTCGCGGCGGCGTCCGCGCCAGGGCTCGCTCGACCACGCCAACAGACCCGAGCGCCCGATCCATGGCCGACCATTATGCGCCTGCACGCGACTTCGCCGAGGCCGCTCGTGCCGCTCGGAGCGATGCCGGGCGCGAGTCTCACGGGCAAGGGTGAAACGCGGACGGCTCGGCAGGTCGGCGTCGTGTACGGGTGTCCGGAAGCGAGGGAGGACTTTCGCAGGAGTTCTGTCGCACGCGTGGGCGACTTGGTCCTCGAAGAGGAAGAGGCTCGGTCGGCTGCGACTGCGACGGGGGAGGCGAAAGCGAAAGCCAAGCCACCACCTCGAGCGGGACGAACGTTGCTGCTCGAACTCGAGACCAAAGGCGGTGGTGTGCAAAGAACGGCTTGGGTCGACGAGCCCGGCACCGCGGCGGAGATGGAAATTGACCCGATCGAGCGGATCCTCAAAAGTCGAGCGCGCTCTGCCTTTGCGGAAGAAATGTTTGCGCAGGTACGTCGAGGGCTTGTACGTGCGTCGAGCACTCACGCTGACGCTTCTCGCCCGCCGGGACATAGATGATTTCCGAAGCGAAAGCGGATGCATCGCTACGAGCAGAGCTGGTACTAGCTACCAAGACGGAAGGCGATGCAGTACGGATGAAGGGTAACGGGTGGACGTTACGGATCGCCATGGTGAGCCTGGCCGGATCGCTCGACTAGAACGACACTCTGCTGACCTAGTTTCATCTCGCGTTTAGGTGAAAGATTCGACAAGGTCAGAGACGGCCTCGTCCGCCGACCCAACCCTGCAATCCATCAGCCCGCTCCTGCGCCTCCTCTTCCTCCAGACCTACTCGTTCCGCCGCTCCCCTCGCACCGTCAAGCCTCCTCGATCTCTGCTCGCTTCGATCTCGGCACTGTTGGACCACCGGAGAAGGGCCGAGACGCTCTCGCAGCTCATGGACCGCCAGCTCGAAAAGGCGCGAGAGGCCGGAGTCGAGAGTGTGGAACTTTCCGGAGACGACGATGATGTGTTGGCGAGGGAGGTGGATCTCCTGCTCCGGACTGGCGGGGACAGTTTCGGAGGGAGGAAAACACTGCGGATTGGCAAGACGTGAGTGGACGAGGATCCTGTTTCTTCCAGCGCGCAGTTCTTGCGACCACGGCGACGACGAGGCCCAATGCTGAGGTAGGCTTTCTTCCACGCACAGGCACGTCTACCACGTCACGCATTCCTATCCGGTCCCGACCCCGAAGAACCCCTCTGCGATGGCGCTGCCGATCGCGTCAGAGCCGAGTCTCGTCCTCCGGATGCCCGGCAAGGCTCCGATCCAGGTGCCGTCGTTCCGCCTGCTAGAACAGTTGCTCGGCGAACAAGTCACCCTTGCGATCGAAGCGGCAAAGGCAGCAGAGGCGAGCGCAGCATCGGGGATGGAGTCGTAGCGTTGATTGCAAGTCGGCTCATCTTGGGGAGATAGACCGTATTGCTGCTAGATCAAGATTGGAGGACAACAGTAGTGTTACAACATTGTCGCACAAGTTCAGGAGAGCGATCGGTGGGCGATTTCAGGACGTTGCGGGCCGGAGTGCACGCAACCGCTGCGCGAGCGCGTCCTCCTGCTCTTCCGTGACGGCGTTCCTCGCCGCCGGTTCCTCGACCAAAGTCGGCACCTTGTCGGTCGACTTGCCCTGCAACTCGTGCGCGACTTCGAGGCCGGCCTCGTCTGCGACTTGGGACATGAGGAGGTCGATCTGGTCCGAGGGGGCAGAGACGGCCGTGTCGTTCGAGAGGGTCCCTTCGAGGTAGCCGGTTTGGACGTCCATGTCTTCGAATTGGGACTCGAACTTGTCCATCACGGCAGAGATCTATGTCCCCCGAGTGGGTGGAAATCAGCCGGAGGACCTTTCAAGGAGAGGGAAACGAATGACGCCCGCCTCACCCTCTCGAGGTTCATGTCCTGCATGGCGCGGTCCATGTTTTTCACGACGGCGGCCATCGACCCGGTGACTTGGCGCATCGTGACGGCCGTCTCGACGCGGCTCGCGACGGCGTCGATCCTGGACGAGAGGCGGAGCAGGTTGAGGGACTCGCTCTTTTTCCGGATCGCGTTCGAGGCGTAGATGCGAGCGCCTTCTTGATTGCCTTGTTGCAGGGCCTGAGGAGTTGTGCAAGTTCGCCGTCAGCAGCGTCGGGCTGGAGTGACGCCGAGAGGACGGGACTGACCTTTTTCACTTTTGCCTTTTCTGCTGTTTCATCCTTGGCGGCCTTGCGAGATTGCTTCTGCAGCTGCTTGGTCGTGAACTGTATAGCGGCGTATGCGCGTCGAGGGCAGGGTCAGCGCGAGGGCAGATCGGATGTGGGGGCGGTGGGTTCACCTTGAGCTGGAACAGCGACTCTGCGGGTCAAGAGGGGTCAGCGTTGCGAGATTAGAGACCCGCCCGTAGTGCTGCACGCACTCTCGAGACCCGACGACATGATGCTGCTCTTGCAGAAACGAGGTGTCGACGCCGAGTCGTGAGGCGAGGCGATTGCTGGAATACAAGTTGATTACAAACATTACAAAAGGTGCGACGGTGCATCCATTCACAGCTCTAGACCCCTCTCCTTGGCACGAGAGGTACATGAGTGGAATCATATAATTCTATAGTGTCGACTAGACACCACACCTGATCCTCCAGGGTGGCTGTAGACGCGAGGAGGGAGAGCGGGCGCTGATGGGGGCGGCGAGACGAGGGCGAGCTTGCGAGCTGCGAGGGTTGAACTCCACCACCCCCGGTCAACCCCCTCTTGTTCCTCTCTTGCAGCAGCAATGGCCTCCAAGATCAGCGTTGGTAGCGTGCGCCAGTCCATCGCGACTATCCTCGAGCAGTCGACCGGCGAGCAGAAGCGCAACTTCGTCGAGACCGTGCGTTTCAGAGCCCTCCTCCCCCCTCACCCTCCCCTCTGGCCCGCGGGCGCACAGCGGTGTGTGGGAGGGGTCACGAGATGGGCTGCCTGTGCTAACCATGCCCTGCCCGCCACGCACAGGTCGAGCTCCAGATCGGCCTCAAGAACTACGACCCGCAGCGTGACAAGCGTTTCTCGGGCACCATCCGGTCAGTCACGCCCCATACAGGCGCACTTGCGACAGTACTACAGAGGCTAGTGCAGGGTGGGGTCTACGGGGGTCAGCGGACGAGGAGGAGGCGAGACTAGGGATGAGGGGTGTCGGGAGACTCGAGGCGCACTCGCAGCCAGCGACAGACACGATGATTGCAGCTGCGTTTGGGGTCTGGTGGGCATGCGTACACGACGTCTACAGCAGATCACGCGCACGGAGAACCCAAGGACTCGAGGCTGACCTTCGCCGCTCTCGCGTTCAGCCTGCCGCACATCCCGCGCCCGCGCATGTCGATCTGCATTCTCGCCGACGCCGCCGACATTGACCGCGCCAAGCTCATCGAGCTCGAGTACATGTCGGTCGACGACTTGAAGAAGCTCAACAAGAACAAGAAGCTCGTCAAGAAGCTCGCCAAGAAGTACGACGCCTTCCTCGCGTCCGAGGCCCTCATCAAGCAGATCCCGCGTCTCCTCGGACCCGGTCTCTCCAAGGCCGGCAAGTTCCCGACCCCGATCTCGCACTCGGAGGACCTCGGCAACAAGGTCGCCGAGGTTCGCTCGACCATCAAGTTCCAGCTCAAGAAGGTCCTCTGCATGGGTGTCGCCGTCGGCCACGTCGAGATGGGCCAGGAGGAGATCCTCGCCAACACCATGTTGGCCATCAACTTCCTCATCTCGCTCCTCAAGAAGCACTGGCAGAACGTCAAGTCCCTCAACCTCAAGTCGTCGATGGGCAAGGTCCGTCCTCCCTGCTTTCCTCTCTCCCTACTAGCGCAGTCCGCTGACTTGTTCTCTTACCCTACCGGTAGCCGCAGCGCCTCTTCTAAGCTCGCTACATCCTGTACCGGCTTTAACTAGCCCGGTGTCTGGGTCGTGGTCGAGCAAAGACGGTCAAAGGGAGACTCGCTTTTATTTTTCCACACGAGGATACGGAACCCCTGGTCAACAATCACAACGCGCACGCTGCCGTCACCAACGTCTACATGGGTGGATTATGTGTAGACGATTTGGGAGCTGATTAGGCCCCTTTTTCTCCTGCGAAAAAAAACAAACAGTTTCTCTTCATATGCATTCGCGTGCTGCGGCTCCCCTCTTCTCTGTGAGCAGCAAAGCGCCTGCCTCCAGCGCCGTTCCGCTGTCCAAATTTGTCTATATGCGGTCGAGAAAAGCCGACTTCGCTCCGCGAGCTCCGCTCGGAGCTCGCAAGTGGGGCCGAAAGACTTGTCTGACGCTCACGAGCAACCGTCCGTCGCTTCTCTCCCCCCCCAGTTCCTGTAGAGAAGCTTCCTTCTGACTCACAAGACCCAGAGCCTTCGACACCCGAGCGAAACCCAGTCAAACACCATGGCGTGCGTGCTCTTCCCTTGTCTCCGCCGTGCCAATGACCCTGAGAGGCCAAAGGCTTGTGCGCCAGGCTGGCAGAACTGATACCTACTCGTTCTGCCCACAGTGCGCCTCTGCCAGAATATCTCGCCGAATCGGCCATGCTCTCGTGAGTCTTGGCACTTGTCTCCGATCTCGTGTGCACAATTTACGGCAAGAGAAGGGAGACCTTTTCACCGGAAAGAGTCGACAGTGCAAACTGGACTGACGCTCGCTCGTGTGTACAGCTTTGCTCCGATCAACGCCATCCATCAAGTGAGTCGTAAAGGGACGCCGAAACCTCCACGCGCGTAGCGGGCTCTCGGCGCGCCATCCCAGTGCTTGGTGTGGGATGCCTTCTTCTTCGACTGACCACAAGCCTTACTTCACAGCACCTCTCCGGACTGCATTGCTACGCGCAGGATCGGACCTCTGTCGTCTCGGCGCACCACTTCTGCAGCTGCTTGAAGTATGAGGAAGGCGTGCACAAAGTCCGGTGAGCTTGCGCGCCTGCTTTCGATTGCCACAGCTCGGTTGGCGAGCAAGTCGTCTGCGCGGCAAACTTGCCGAGCCGGGCTTCCTCGAAAGGTTGGTAGAAGCTCACCCGCATGTACCGCTCCGTCGCAGGCAATGCGTGATCTATGATTCCGATCGGGCAGACGCTCGCTTGATTGGCGTCGAATACGTCGTTTCCGAAGATGTGCGTACTCCCGGGTTTGCAGCCTCTCGCCTCTGGCTAGCGTAGAAGGCAGATGCAGCGTCGAGGGAGAGTTGATACTGACGGGAAACCTTTGGTCGCTTCAGGTGTTCCTCGGACTTCCGGAGGAGGAGAAGAAATACTGGCACTCTCGTGAGTGCAGCGACGCCACCTTTCCGCGCAGCAGCACACTGCCTGCGTGGTATGAGGCTAAACAGAACGGTCGCCCTTACAGACAAGTACGAAGTCGAGAGCGGACAGCTCACTTTGAAGAGCAAGAATTTTGTGCCCGTCGCCGCCGAGGATTTGGCGGAACGCAGCGTCATGAAGGAGCTGCAGACGACCTACGGCAAGGTGAGTTGCGGGCTCGAAGGCCTCTATTCGCTTGCGCCTGTCTCGGGTCGAGCAAATGCAGTGGCTGGCGTGCCCGCACTGACCTCAAAATGCTTCTCACGCGAGCCAGACGATCCACACCTGGCGCCCGGAAGTGCACCCGGACCTACCACTCGGCCCTCCGTCGCTCATGATGTCCTTCACGGGGGACGACCAAGTCGACCCGTCCGTGCTCGCCACGCGCGACCGCGTCGAGAAGCAAGACACGGCACACAAGCGCCTCCTCCGCTCCGGGTACCTCGACACGTCGTACAAGCCCGCAGAAGGGTGCGATGCCTGGTCGACGACGGGCAAAGGGATCACGTTTGAACCGAGAGAGGTCGACGTGGCGATGCCGAAGGAGGGAACGGGCGAGATGGCGACTTGGAAGGGCAAGGTGCCGCTCGAAGAAGTCCTCGGAGGATCCCGCGCGGCCTAGCTTCTGTGATCCGGGGCCATTTTGAGGGTCCTGTGGAATATACAGGCGTTTGCACAATGGCGTTGACGCCCCAGCGTCTTTGTAGCGACTTTGCACGGTTGCAGGATCGTCAAGCACTGCTGCAAGGAAGGGGTCGGCCCCACTCGGCCCCACTTGAAATGGACGCACGTGATCGAGTCGGCTCATCAGCTCGCCCGTCGAACGACCGCGTCGGTCTGCTCTACACGGCTCACAAGTGTGCTTATCCCAACGCGTGGAGTGTGCAGCTGACTCTGAACACTCACGTCAGCCTGCCGACCTGCTTCCTCGACCCCTCCTCTCTCGCCAAAGCTTCGCTCAACATGCCGCCGTACGCTGCGCCTGCCTCAAACGGATACCGCCCAAACAGATGGATCGTCGCGTGGTTCGTCGTCTCGACGCTGCTGGTCGCTTGGGACACGGGCTATATGCTCCTGCGGTGCCCTCTTTCAACCCCTCGACTCCCGCGCTCGCACCGTCCTCGACTACTGACCCGTGATGCCGCCCGCACACACAGCCCTCGCACCTTTCCAGGCGGCGATCTCTTCTGGTTCTGGAAGCCGTATGTGTTGTACGCCAAGACCGATCTGGTCTACAGTCGTGCGGCGTACGAGAGCAAGGACGGGTTCGCCGCGGCACAATGTGAGCTCCTCTCCCTCGCATCATCTGGGCGCACGACTGATGGTTGAGCGAGTCCGCAGCCGTCATGAACGTTGTGGAATCGGTTCTCAACGTGGTGTTCCTCGTTCTCGCGGCACGGCATAGTCCGGTCGCGGTCCTGATCGGCGCGATCGCGACTGCCATGACGGCGTCCAAGACAGTCCTGTACTGGCTCTGTGATATCGTACGTTCCACTGGTTCGCTCTCTTCTAGAATCAGACCGTAGACTAACGCTGAGCCCTACTTGCGCAGCTGTCGGACTGGTCCATGACGTGCGCTTCCCTGGTTTGGAATTCCTCTCCGGAGCAAGCGCGCTAATAATTGGGTATACCACGCACAGCGGCCACAACTCTCGCTTCGATTGGTGGCTCTTGTACGCCATTCCCAACGGCCCGTGGATCGTGATCCCGTAAGCAGGTTTCTGGTTTCTCGCGGCCCATCTGTCACTGACCCCAAGCTGAAACCTGCGTCGAAATGTCGCGACTCCTCCTCACTGCAGCGGCTTGATCGCCATTCACTTCTATGCACAGATCGCAAAGAGCTTGCGCGTCGCGGCGAAGATGAAGACGTTGTGAGGCGTAGGCCTCTGATTTCGCTTGTAGCGCCGGGGCATTGAGTCTTTCCAGTCGAATTGTCATTTGACGAGACGCCGGAGAGCGAGACATCCAGACAATCCGTTGCAGAGAAAGAGAAACTGAGCGGGCACCAATCCGATGAGCTTTGTATAGGCACTCGCAGTGGCGCAGGGGTCGTCGTCTGCGGTCGCCGCTTCTCTTTCTTTTGCAAACGTCCAAACGCACCGGTGTGCTTCCACCTGCAGCCCTGCCGCACACGCCTTGCGCACCTCTAGCACAGCTACGCATCTCCGTACTGCCCGCATAGCATCTGCCAGTGCACTCGCCTGTCTCGAGACGCGCTCGGCTCCCCACCTCGACTCGCCTTCCGAAGCAAAGCCTCTCCCTCCCGCTACACGTGCCTCGCCAAGCCGACTGCTGCCCACGATGGTGCATCTCACAGTCGCGACCGAGGACGGTTCCACCTTCCCGATCGACGTCGACCTCTCGATGGAGCTCGAGAACGTCATGGCCCTCCTCGAAGCCGACGTGAGTCCGTCTCCTCTCTGGGCCGGTAGTGTGTGCTGACACACAGAAGGCGTACACAGTCGAGTATACCGGTGGAGGACCAGCTGCTCTTCTTCAACGGTCGGCATCTGACTGGCGTGAAAGACTCGCTCGAGGTGCGCTTACGAGACGACGCGTGTACACCCTCATGAAAATCCCTCGCTGACTGGCCTCGTTTCGTCAGTCCTATGGCGTCCAGGCAAACGACATGCTCCTCCTGCGGCAAAAGAGCACAGATCCGAACGCCAATGCGCCGGTTGCTGGCAGGTGGGTTCTCTGACAGTGATTTCTCGCCATTCTGGCGGCCCAGCTTACGCTTACCTCGCCTCGACATAGGAACGTGGAACAGGACGCAGAAACAATGCGGCGGCAAGTCATTGGGGACCCGAGGTTGATGGCAGAGTTGCGCCGCGTAAGCGATCCTCGTTCCCCGTCTGCTCATCATGCCAGCGAGGCTCACTCCTCACGGACGCTGGCCGCTCGACGCATACAGGCAAACCCCGATCTCGCCGACGCAGCGCAGAATGACCCGAGTCGCTTCCGCGAGCTCTTGCACCAGCTTCAGTCGATGCAAGAATCGGCACGCTTGCAGCGCGAACGCGAGATGGCGCTCCTCCAGGCCGATCCTTTCGACGTCGAAGCTCAGCAAAAGATCGAAGAAGCTATCAGGCACGAACGCGTGTTGGAGAATATGGAGCAAGCGATGGAGTCGATGCCGGAATCGTGAGCCTCTCCCCATCGTCGTTCTTGTCGCGCGCTTTCGGCACTAACGCTAAACCGACAGTTTCGGCCAAGTCCACATGCTTTACGTCAACGTCGAGGTGAACGGCGTCCCTGTCAAAGCTTTCGTCGATTCGGGCGCGCAAAGCACGATCAGTAAGCGGTCCTGTTGCTCGCGCGAGCGAAACGCGCAGCCGATCTTGACGCATATCTCCCTCGCTCGCAGTGTCACCCTCGTGTGCAGAGCGCTGCGGCATCATGCGTCTCATCGACACTCGCTTCGCTGGGATGGCTCGCGGCGTCGGCACCGGCAAGATCCTCGGGCGCGTTCACAGCGCGCAGCTCAAGATGGCCGACCTGTTCTTGCAGTGCAGCTTTACGATCCTGGAGGCAAGTCGCAGAGTCTTATAGCACGCTCGATCGCAATTTCTCACGTTCTCATCCCTTCACCAGAGTCGGGACGTCGACCTGCTCTTTGGCCTCGACATGCTCAAGCGGCATCAGTGCTGCATCGACCTGCGCCGCAACGCCCTCATCATCCAGGACCGCGAGGTTCCGTTCCTTCCCGAACACGAGCTCCCCAGACCCGCACAAGAAGAGTACGAGCTCGACGCGTGCGTTCCTTTCCTGTCCCTCTTTGCTCTTGAACCGAACCTGATCGCACTTCCTCCCCGACAGCGAAGGAAACCCCGTCCCCGTCGGATCTTCCGCCGCCCAGCTCAGCAATGCTGCCGCCTCGACTTCGTCCGCTCCCAGTACCTCGAAAGCACCAGCAGATGCGAGCGGGTCTGGTTTCCCCGGATCTGGCCGCACTCTCGGCGCCTCGCCAGGATCTGCGCCGCAACCCAAACGGGTCCGTTCCGGTTCGCCGCCGGCCGCTCCTTCCGGTGCTGCCTCGACGACGACGACGACGACGAGCAGCGGCACTCTCCCCGCCGGCGTGACCGAGGACGCGATCGCGAGCCTGGTTGGACTTGGAGCTGACCGTGCGAGCGCGATCCGCTTGCTGGAAGCGGCCGGAGGAAACACCGAAGTCGCCGCGAGCTTGTTGTTCAGCGGGTAAGCCAGGGCAGCTGCGGGCCTCGGTAACAATCGCATGGCTTGAAATGGGGAGGCGAACGCGCATGCAATACGAACGCTTGCAGTCAATGCATTTCGGCCCTCTTGCCTGAGGGGAGCACTACAGCTCCGCCGAACATCGACCGCCGATGGTCGCCCTTTGCTGTATATCGGGACGATCGCAGGACAGCTGTCTCGACTACAGTATAATGAAAAGCAGGCACGGCACGGATGACCTTCTCGCGATCTGCGTTCTCGCGGACAAGAACCTGGCTTTGGCCTCATCAAATGGCTTAGAACCTCGCTACACTCTTGTCTCTCATGGTCAAAATCCCCTTTTGTACCTCGTCGCTCATCATGACGGTATGATACGCAGCGGTCTCGGCCGGAGGCTGAGGGCGTAACTCTTTCCCGAACGGGTAGATGCGACTACGGCGAGGCTCTCGTTCATTCGGCGCGGCTCCGGTTGTACCTGGCTTCCATATAGGTCTGCGCTTAGTGCGGCAAGATTACAGAGGGATTAACGGCAAAAGACAGCGTCCACGGAGGATCGGAGTCCGACCGCGACCGCGTTTGTCCATCTTGCGATCTTGCGACGTGCACATCCCGTCGCTCCCATACGCTTTCTTCTGCGAACGCGCTAGCCTAGTAGCACTTGCGCGCAAGACTGCTTTCTACACGCCCAAAGACCTCCCGCTATGCCGCACGTCCAGCTGCCTGGCGACGTCCGCATCTACTACGAGTTCCGCAGCGCAGCGTCGGATCTCGGCGACTCGACAAAGCCCAGCGTGATCCTCCTCGCGCCGTGCTTTCTCGATTCGACTTTCCTCGAGCCGTACGTCGAAGCTCTGCGCGAGGACTATGCCGTCACGACGGTCGAGTTGCGAGGTCAGGGCCGGACGATCGGTGGGGCTTCCCCCAACTACGACTATTGGGTCGCAGCGGCAGATCTCGGTACGTCGGGCGCCCGTCTCACCCACTATCGCAGCGTGTCTGCGTGTGCGATCCCGCTGACGAGCCGGTGTGCGCTGCCTCTCTCTCTATCAGCCTTCCTGATGGTATGTCGAGCGGATGCTATTTTCCGGGTTCAACCCGACTGTCTAGGAGACTTACCGCCCGCCATATCGGTACAGAACGCGCTTCACCTCCCTCCGTCACATATCTTTGCGCCAGGCCATGCCGCTTTCCGCACGGCGCTGCAGTTCTGCATCCTCTTCCCGGATCAAGCGCTTTCGCTCTCGCTTGTCGGCGGGATGAGCATCTTCGGACCGCCTCGGAACGCCGAAGCTTTCGCAGAGGTCGACGCGACATGGAGCAATCCAGAAGACGAGGACCTTTTCGTGGAGTGCCTGGGAGCCGTCGGCGAGTACGTCTTTACCGAATACGCAGGCCGAGAGGAAGAGTGGGATGTCGTCATTCCCGCAATCGCACGTGTAAGCAACGCTATCCTTTACACAGACAGTGTCTGAGACTGTCCATCCTGCTGACTAAGTGCTCGCTTGCCAGCACCTGAACCCGTTCCGACAAGCCGATATCTACATGTGCACGAAACCGAATCAAGGCGTATGTACCCTCTCGTATCGTCTCCCCGCAACTCGACTGTTCTGATCCGTTCGAGTTTGCAGAGCTCCGGCATCACGCCTGATCTCCTCCAGGCGATCCGTCAGCCGATCCTCCTCATCCACGGCGAGCGAGACCTCTGCTTTTCCGTCGACGACATCCGAGAGATCCGGCAGCACTTAACTGGCTCTCCCGATGTTCGGTTCCATGTCGAACCGGATGCGCCACAACTACTGGCCGTCACGCACGTCGATTCGATCCTGCCGCGGCTGCGCGACTTCCTGAATGACCACCGGGATCTCGCTTATGTCGACGCTCCGTTCGATCCGTCACAAGCACTCGAACGAGCGGCACGCGTTGCACGAGATCCTGGCGTCGCAAATCGAGACCCTCGCTTCCCGGATGCGTTCAGCCTACTGGGCGCCGAGGATCGCCGCTCGAATCGCATGCTCTGGGACAAGATCATGGCTCGACAAGGCACTTGCGAACTCGACCTGCCGATGTGTTTTGACTTGAATGACTGGGAAGAAGGGTGCGACAAGCAGAGACGCTGGAAGTGAGTTGCGTGCGACCCTGCGAGTCCCTCCATCACGAGAAACCGCTTCCAGATGCTAACATTCCCTCTGACCCCGCAGATGGTCCACCCGACACGACTACGCGCAGCAGCACTACTCACGACGCCCTTCCTCGCTCACTTCGTTCGGCGAGGACGGCGTGCAAGTCGTCGAGGTCACCGAATCTCGATCCGCTCCGGAGAAAATACCGAACGGAATGACTGCCTACTCTACATTCATCGAATCCCGACGATCGTCGGTGGATTTCGACTCTCCAACGTCCGATAATGTCCGCGCCATGTCCGCCTTACGAATGTAAATAGTTCTCCTCCGCTTTTCGTTCTCATGTCGCATCAATTCTCCATCTGTATCTCTTCATTTCACGTCGTCTCCTCATGCCATAGCAGTTGCACGCCAGATTCTTTGCATTCATGCCGATTCTTGCGCAGAGCCCGCGCGGAGTCCGTCTCCCTCTCTTGTCTTCGGGACAGGTTCTGAAACTCGCGGGCGGACGGACCGGAGAATGACCTATGATTGACAAACAACAGTTCCGGACCCTGTACACCTGCACATGTGCTGAATGCACCCATAGTAACCGCAAGATCACCGTTTCCCGTTCTGTTCCTTCTCGAGTTCTCGTTTTGTTCGTTCGATGAAGGCGAGCAATTCCTTGTTCTGCTCCCTCGGGGACTCGTCCGCTCGCGGCCGGTGAGTTGTGGCCGTCGCTTGATCTTTGAGGTGGTGTGACGGATCCTTGCGGTCGTATTCCTCTGCGGAATGCGCCGATGCGGAGTGGCGGGGCAGACGACATGTCAGCACTAGAGCGGGGATCGACTGCGCGTGGGTGCTTGTCCGTCCCTGCTCACCGGTAGCCTGGAGCAGCGTATCGTACGCGCCTTGCTGTATCCGCGTCACCGAGCCATGCAGAGCCTGGACACCGCCGACAAACGTTGGCGATTCGAGCAACTGGGGAGAGCGAGGTCAGCGGACGCATCGGCCGAGCAAGCATAGCGCCGGGGCAGACTCACCTTCTTGGTCAGGAAAGCTACAAGCTGCGCTTTCACGAGCGGACCGAGCATAGTGACTCCGTAAGAGGTGGCGGTATCGGGTCTCACCCGGAGAGCGATGAGAACGTCCTCGAGAGGAAAAACTTTCGCCTCGTTCATTTGCCAGCGCAAGTGCAGTCAGACCGGACAGAACAAACAGAATCTTACAAGCAACAGGATGGAAATCTATATGAAAACGCAAACCGAACTCGATCTAAATGTCAGCCCCCTTTTGACCGCGCCAACTGCCCGCAAAACCGTGCAGGGCCATCGCTGCTGCGTCATTCACGTCGAGCGAGCCCATGTGTCTTCAAGAACGCGAACGTGGCCTGGATCAGTAAGAGTTCCCGCGCCCACGAAGCGAAAAAAGTGCTCACCCGACGCCGGGCGAGAAGCCCGTAATGCTCAAGACCTTGGTGTCACCCCACCGTTCCGGCAGAGCACCGCCGTACCTCGAAGCGCGCAAGAGTTCTGGCGCGTCTTGCGAGGCGCGGAATCGCCACCCGTTTCCGCCGAGGCCGCGCAACTCGCCCCACGATTTCCGGTACTGGACTCGGAGGTACGAGAGAACGGCGTCGGTGAACGGACCTGTTCAAAAGTCGTATCAGTACAAGGCACACGAGGCGGATGATCGGAGGTTAGACTGACCAGGACCCGTCCGCTCCATCACGGAGCGCGAGGTGGCGTTCTTGTCCTCGAGAGCCATTTCGACGACCCTTCGGACCGTGTCGAGCATGACCGGATGTCCGCGAGCAGACGCCATGGTCCACTGCGAGATCTGTAGAGGTCGCGGCCACCACTGCGCGTACATCGACCTGTGAGCGAGCTTTTACTGGCACGGGCGACGGCGAGACAGCAGAAAAACAGCGAGACGGACCTGATGCCAGTCTTTGCGGTCGCCGACATCGGCCTCGACGCCGACAATCAGAGCCGGTTCTTGATAACTTTCGGGTCTGGATCATGCGGCACGAGCAAGCGACGTCAGCAACACAGACCATCCGCGAATGCGATTCGGGAGATATAAGCGCGACACGACGACGCACCTCGATCCTCGCCAGTCCGGATCTTCTCCCCACTGCGCGATCGATTTCAAACATTCGACATCGGTATCGGTGTAGACGCCGCCGTCGACGGCGAGGACGAGGTACCTCCAGAAATCGGATCGAAGCACAGCCGGTTCGGACAGGCGATCCCAGGCGGCGACGATGCCCGCAGAGCTTGACGCCCCGGGAGAGGACGACTTTTCATCATCGGGAATCTGGGCATCCGAGGAGAGGGCGAATCGCCGTCGGACCCATGCGTCGGCCTGCTCGTCGTCCTGTTTCTGAATCGCCCACCCGCTATTCCTGTCCGCCCATGTTTGCGTTTTGGGCTCCTTCTGAGCGAAATCTTGCTGGTTCGCGGCGGTCAGAAAAATCTGATGCGGGATCGCGGCGTTGTAAGGCGGCTCGGAGGGGGAAGGGAAGAAGGAGCGGAGAACGCTCAGGAGCGAGTCTGGGTCGGTCGCGTCGGTATCGGTCGGGGGAAAGTGCTTGAACAGGAACTGCTCGAGCGTATGCAGGTAGAGCGCCGGGGACGAGTCCGACAGATGGTAGACATTGTCCGCTTCGGGCCCGAGCGACGTCGTTCCTGTCGTCGCCTCGGAGTCCTGCGCAGTCGCGCCACCTGCCGCTTCTTCGCCGTCCTTCCTCGGCGGATAGATGTGCGGTTGCCCGTACGCATCAAAGATAGCTCGCTCTCCCGGGTTGAGGCGGATCGCTGGGTAGTTCGGCGCCGAGATCGTTCGCCGGAGCCAGGCGTGCGGCTGCCAGCCCCTGAGCCACGCCACGACGAGAACGGCATAGACGACGGCGAGTGCGATCCATTTTCGTTTCGTGAGTGCGAATTGCCCGGCTTTGGTCGTCCAGCGGCGGTGTGAAGTCGGGCTGGTCGGTGATCCCGAAGAGGCGGTGAGCAGCGTAACTGCGGACGACTGCGATGAAGTCGGCAAGTGCGTGTAGACCCGCAGCGGCTTCCCTTCGACCGCCATCGTTGGATGCGTTGATTCGAGTTGCTGTCTCTTGCTCGGTCTAGAGTCGTCGAGGCGCTGTCGTGACGATCCGATAAAGTCGATGATGCGGCGGCGGGAAGAGCGAAGCGGTCACGGACGAGGGCGCGAGGCGGTCGGCTGAGGCGATAGCTGGGCGCTCGTCGAATCTGCGTACGCTTACGGCGAGTGCATAGCGGCCAACACGAAGCGGGCAGTGACGAGCCTCGGGGTGAGGCTGGACGAACGAGGCGGTGCAACTGCACCCAAAATAAGGGATCGACAACACAACGCTCGAGCTGAGTGTATGCGCACACGGGAAAAGATGCGAAAAATGGTTCTTGCAAACTAGTATTGCGAGGGTGGTTTATAATGCGAAGATATGCGAGGGTGAAGACAGAATATACACGCTAGGGTCGCGCCTCGACCGATTCCGAACCGCCTCCGCCGCGGGAGCCCACCGCCTTCGGCTTGAACAGTCCGACCTTGACCGCCTTCCGGAGCACGGTCCTCGCCTTCTGCCCCGTCCAGACATCCGTCGCCGACTCGTCCTTGTCGAACGCGCGCCACCACGCCCGGATCCCCTGACGCCACACTCGGCGGCGGTTCGCACTCTGCGCAAACAGGCCGCGCGAGTACTGGTCCGACGCGTGCCGCAGGAGGAGGAGCGCAATGTCGGGAGGGACGACCGCATGAGGCTTGACCAGCAACAAGTGCGGGACGGCGTCTGTCCGCCGCGCAACCTCGGCCGCGGCTGCGGTCGGCGGCCCGACCGCCAACCGATCCGACTCGATCTCGCTCGGAGGCAAAAAGTGATGCCGAGTGCTCGTGCACGGGTCGGCGACAGGGATGCCCCACTGATAGCCGAACCAGTCGACCAAGCTCGTCGCGCGGTCCCACGCCGTCGGACTGCCGAGAACGCCCGTCACCAGTGTCCGCAGCGTCACGACATCCGGAACCAGCGGCGGCGCGGGTCGGTCAGCCGAGTGGGTCTCGACGAACGAGGCGATGAAGGAGCGGATGGCGGGCGTTGGGGCGCGTTCGAGAAAGAGCGGTTTGAGGAGGATGTTGAGCAGGACGACGGCGGTCGAGTGGTACGTCGAGGCTTGGCGGAGGTACACCGCCAAGGAAGGTGACTTCCGCCCCGATTGTCGCACAGCCGCCAGGTCAGCGTCCGTTGGCGACGGCGGCGGATCGGGGTCTCGCGGCGAAGTCGGCGGCTCGTGCACAAACACTGGTCGATTCGCAGTCAACCACGTCTCGGCGAGGTCGAACGCCTCGGCTCTCCGTCCTGTGCCGATGAGAGCTTGCGAGAGTCCCGCAATGTCCGATCCGGGAAGGGTATGGGCGAAAGGCGGGATGAGGACCGGCGGACGCGAGAGCGCGATACGCTTCATCGGAGTTGAACCTGCCGTCGCCGTTGTCGCCGCCATTGCAGCGTTCGGGCGAAAGTTGGCTCTCCACGCCCGTGGTGAGGACGAAAAGGCGGGAGAGACCTGGCCCGACTTGGGGGGCGAAATCGTCGCAGCGGGCGAGAGGAGCGCGTCGACGTGCTCGCGCAAGCGTCGATCCCGACCTCGGACCGCCCAGCCTTTCCACAACTCGTCGAGGTCGTTCGACCCTTTCCCCGGTTGACCAAAATTCCTCCGCTTCGTCGGCCGGATCGAGGATCCCGCCGCGCCCAACTCGTCCACCAAAGCCGACCTGATTGCCTCGTCCTCTCTCCTCAACCGCGGTCCGAGCCCCGCATACCCTCTCAAGATGGCCCGTTTCGTCACCTCGTCGAGTCGTACCCCTCGCTCCTTGATCTCGGCCAGTAAAGCCCTGACGAGTTTCAGATTCGAAGCGTCGAACGCGACCCGGACGAGGAACCGGTACGTCCTGCTCGAGACGCAGTCGGCGAGGTTCGGGTGCGCGTGGAAGGAAGCGAGCCATTCTGGCGGGAGGGACGTGTACGCTGCCTTGGCGCGGCGGAGGAAATCGTACAGTTCGGGTTCCGAAGTCGGGAGGGAGACGAGGAGGTTCTCGAGGTGGTCCTTCGAGATTCGGACGCGGCGAGGAGAGGCGGAGGGGCAGCGCGGGGCTGTCTCCTCTGCGGGTGATAGACGTAGCCTACTCGGACCTGCGACTGCCTGCTCCCTGTCGGCCTGTGTGCGCTGCTCGTCGGTAGTTTCGAGTTGAGAATTCGCCCGCCAGGGACCTGCTGCTGCTGCTGCGCGCTCCGGCTCGTCCGCAGCATACGAGAAGTATCCCGAGGCGCCAGCATGTGATCCCTCGGGTCTTGTTCGCTCGCCTGCGAGGTCATGTCGACTTTGCACCGCCGCCTTCCTCGCGAGCTGGCTGATCCCCGTCGCAGGTCTCGTCGGCTGTAGCGGCGCGGGTTGAGCATGCCTCGGCGTACGAGAGAAAAGCTCTGTTGGACTGACGAATGGCACCGATCGACTGCTGCTGGTGTTGGGACTTGCAGTGCTGCTCGTCGCTGAAGGAGGATTTGATCCGCTGCTCGACGACGACGACGGTGACGGGTGGACGGCGACGCTGGCAAGACGGGGCAAGCGAGCGCGCATCCTCCGTGCATCCCCGACCAACGCGCTAGTAAGAGACTCTTTGCCGGCGAGAGATTGTTGCTGCCAAACCTCGGGTGACAAGTTTTCGTTCGTTCGGAGGAAACATGGCGAAACTCTGATCCCATGCTTGCCCATGCCAAGACGTATCCTGTACATCTAGTTTGTATTGACACATGGTAAATAGCCAACAGCTCCCGGACTACGCATGCAGGCCGCAGATGCTCAACTCGCGCATCTCTTGCAACGCGCCTTCGACCTTGGCGTCGAGTGCGCCGCTGGCGTACTCTTCCCGGACTCCCTCCTGGAAGTACCGCTGCACGCCACCGAGCTTCTCGTAGCCGTCGGTCGCAAAGTGAGACTGCAGTCGGACCTGTTTTGACCGAACAAGGGAAAGCACGCATCGCGAAACTTTATGATCAGCACGAGGTATCGCGGCGACGAGCCGCGAGGTCACAGTCCTGAAAGAGCGCGCGAGCGTACCATGCATTCGAAGGAAGGGTCGAGGTACGGGACCCGGAGGTCGAGCAGTTGCGGCAGTTCCTCCTTGAGCTGGGCGTCAAGCGCCTCAAACACGGCGCGCGCCTGCTCCTCTTCCGCTTCGGCCTGTACGCACGATGTCCAGCAACGTCAATCGTCTGCCCTGCTTCTCCCGGAATATAATTCGCAAGGACAAGAGGATGTGGAGGATGCCTCGGACGTACAGCTCGCAGCTTGATGGCGTCGTCCTTCTCGGCGAGCTTGCGCGCCTTGGAACGGGCGGCATCGTAGTCGAGGAGCTGTGCGCCAATCGCCAAACGCGACGTTCATCAGTCCTCGTTCCGCCCGTAGAAAGGGAAGCGGGGGCCGCGGAAAGAAGTCCGTGTCCTTGCGAGGGGCGCACCTTTTTCTGTCGCTTCGAGATGGCGTTGTTGACCTCGGGCAGGTGCGCGGCAAACTTGCCGATCGGTTCGAGGACCGTGGCGCGGTACGGAGCGTCCTGCAGCACGCAGACGTGGGGCTCACAGATGTCAGTTGCGGGTTAGCTCGCCAAGGGAGGGGAGGAAGGCGTGCGCACGATGGTCCGGGCAATGTCGCCCTCGAGTTCCTCGACGGCGCGCTTGTACGCGTTGGCCGAGATGGCCTGCTCGCCCGAGTCGGTGCCAAAGAAGAGGTCGAGGGTGTTGCCGATCCTGGTCGACGAGGCCGAGACGGACCGGACTGCGTCGAGGTAGGCTTTCGCCTCTTTCTGGAGCGTGTTGGCTTGCTTGTCGAGGACTTTGAAGCGCTCTTCCTCGACTTTGAAGGCCGAGTCGTCGGTGCGCTCGACCTGGCCGAGTTTCATGCTGACCTGGGTGCCGGCGCGGCTGGCGGCTTTCTTGAGTCCGGCCCACGACATGGTGACGGGTGGTGCTCTGGGTGTTGAGAGTAAAGGGCTGCTTGTCTGTTCCGAGGGCTGTATGCGGTCGAGGAGGCGTGAGCGGGACGAGTGGGGGCGGAGCTGGGCGGCGTCAGCTATGCTCACTCGACTGGGTGCAGCGTGATGAGTCCGAGGGACTGACCTGACTCTCTATACGTGCTTCCGACCTGCACGCGATACTCTCTGCGAGAGGGTTGAGGACAGAGGACAAGGCAACGCACCGCCTCGGTGACGACGAGCCCTTGGCTCCCAACTCTCCTCGCTCTCCCAAGTCAGGCATTCAGAGAGGCTGTCGTAGATTCGGAATACGTATATCTACTGCAATCACGCATTATCGGCTCGTTCGTTGGACAAGATTTGCGAGCGACGTCTGATCCGGCCCTCCGATGATCGCCCTGTTGACAGCTCTCGTCGCTCTGCAATATGGCGGACGCTCTCGGCGACTCGCTCGGAGACCTCGATCTGCGCGACTCGGACGCCTCGCTCGGGCTCGCCCTGATCCTCTCGGCGCTCGAAGCCTCCGCCGACTCGAACGCGCACGAGATCGCAGACGAGTTGCAGTCCCTCGCCGCCATCTACGACTCGCCAGATCGTGAACAGCCTGCGTTGGCCGCGTACACGAAACCCTCTCGACCGCGGGTCCCGTCGCCGCCGCCAGAATGGGCTCCGTCATCGTCGAATCCACTCCGACTCGTCGTATCGACCACGCTCGCCTCGCCCCGGGACGACGTCCCTCTACACGTGCTCGTCTCCCTCCCAAAGGGCTACCCGGCAGAGGAACCCCCGCTCCTGCAAGTCCAAGATCGGTACCTCTCCTCATTCGCCGTCAGCGACGCCCTCTTTGGCGCCGTCCTCCGCACCTTCATGCACGACCCGGAAGGAGTCTCGGACGGGACGACGACTCCACCGGGAGTGGAATGGACGGGGGGAGTGTGCCTCTTTGAAGGGATCGAATACGTCCGCGAGGTGTGCGGGCAGTGGGTTGCAGATCGGGAAAAGGAACTCGCTCAGGCGGAACGGGCTCGGACGGATGCAGCGGCGGCGGATGCGAACGAGAAACGAGATCTCCAACGCGAAGCGGCGGCGGCGGCCGCGCCAAGAAGAGGCGGGGGAGAAGGGAGCGCTCCGGTGGCGAACAAAAACCAAAACGGCCACGCCCCCAAGCCCGCCGCCGTTCCTTGTCCAACCATCGTCTCGTCCGAGCCCATCATCGATCGGCAATCAGTCTTTGTCGGACATACCGCCAAAGTCGAGTCACTCGAAGAAGTCGAAGCCGTCATGGATTCGCTCCTGAGCAACAGCAAAATCGCACGAGCAACGTGAGCCCCTGCACGCCGCCTTGAAGAACTCCCTTCAGATTCTTCCCTGCAGGGGGAGAGAGACTGACGAATGAATCTCTGTGGCTCCGGCGGGGTCCCAGACACAACATCTCGGCGTATCAGTTCACCACCGCGAGCGGCACCCGACACGCAGACAACGACGATGACGGCGAGACCGCCGCCGGCAGTCGGCTCGCCCATCTGCTCACCCTCCTTGTGAGTGATAAACTAGCAGCATGCTTCGAGGGTGATGTGACAAGTTGCCTGATCTTGCCGCTGTCGGTTTCTCGCAGGACGTCCCGAACGTGATGGTCGTCGTGACGAGGTGGTACGGCGGCGTTCACCTCGGTCCGGATCGGTTCAAACTGAGTGCGTCTACGATCAGCCATCCCCCCGCGGGCTTCACAAGTCGGCTGACATGAATCGCCTTTCTTACGCCTGGATCCCGATCCCGCTCAAAAACAGTCAATCAAGTGAGTACCGCCCTGCGCGCAGAGGAGGGCACAGATTTACCGCCTTCACCCCGGCAAGTGACAGTTCTAATCTCTTGTCCGATCTCACAGGCCGCGCGAGATGCTCTCACCGACGCGGGATTCTTGCCAAGCGCCGACGAAGGCAAGGACAAGAAGAACAGCAAGTCTTCAAGTAAGAAGAAGTAGCAACCCTCTCAAGTATAGACCGAGAAATGCACGTCGTTACAGCGCAGGAACGAAGGATGAAAAGTGTCTATCCGCAAAGAATGAAGAACTGTGTGCCCATGAAACGAAACATGAAAGGGAAACTCAGGGTCTGTGTTGGCGTGGAGAGAAGTAGTGACGGTACGCATGAGAAAATGACGTGATTCTCGTGAGTGAGGCGGATAACTAGAAAGATACAAAATAGGCGGGGTGGACGGGAGCGAAACGGGAGGTAGTCTAGGGAGCCAGGAGGCGGTCAATCTGCTCGTTGATCCAGTCTTTTCGAGAGGAGAGGTCGGCGCGAGGGAACAGGGCGGCGAGGCCTTCGCGCGCTTTGCGCTTCGAGAGTTGCATCACTGCGCAGGGATCGCGCGAAACAAGGGTCAGTCCACGACTGTGCACGGGATCGAGTGGAACCGAGGACAGAAGCTCACAGTCTTGGGTGGCGAGGAATGCCTGCAAAGTCGAGACGAGCACCTCATCGGACGGGTTCGGATCATCGCTCACAGTCGGAGGCGGCGGGTTCGCGAACGGATTCATCGAAAAGACGCTCGGCGCTCCGCCGGCACCCCCATACGTGAACGCCGACATGCCCGACTGCCGACGCGGCAAGGCCGACATCGGGAGCTGCGGCGCCGCGCCGCCGTAACCCGCCAGGCTCATCTGCGATTGCAGCGTCGCCGGCGGCATGTACGGATGCACGCTCGCCGGATAGCCAAAGTCGCTGCCGACGACGCTGCCGGGTCCGCCGCCAGCGCCACCTCCGTAACCGGTAAACCCTTGCGGCGGCATCTGAAGCGACGCGCGCGAACCGTAGGGTGCCTGGGTGGTCGTGGCGCCATACGTCGGTCCCATCCGAGTCGCGAGCGAGAAGCCGGCTTCCGAGCGCGTCTTTTCGGACCGCATGTCGAGCGCTTCCTCGGCGAGAGCCGCCTCGTACTCGGCAAAGCGGGCGAGCGGGATCGTCGACTCGTCGAACGCCTCGTCCTCGGCCTGGAGGACCTTCTTTGAACGACCTTCGCCGACGACGACACGCGTGTTGCCCCAGGTAAAGTCGTCGAACCGCCAGAAGGAATAGACCGGAAGCAAGAAGCTGTAAACCGGGTAGGCGAT
Organism: Rhodotorula mucilaginosa; assembly: GCA_034406715.1. Taxonomy (NCBI): domain Eukaryota; kingdom Fungi; phylum Basidiomycota; class Microbotryomycetes; order Sporidiobolales; family Sporidiobolaceae; genus Rhodotorula; species Rhodotorula mucilaginosa. The sequence goes on from CP137865.1 coordinate 1,026,893, forward strand.
CTGTCATGGGAGGTTGCGATCAGTTCAGGCTCGGGCGAGACCAGACGACGTAGCCGGACTTACCAGATAGATGATGAGCCAGCCGATGAACTGCCACTGCCGTTTGAGGAGGAAGATGATCGCCTGGAGACCGTACACGGCCGCAATCATGATGATGGCAATCATCGGGATCTGACCGCTGCCGGTCGCGACCGTGACGATCAGGTAGACCTGCAAGGGGAAAAGAAGCGTCAGCGCAACTCGTGCCGGAGATCGGACAGTAGGACGACTCACGAGGTAGACAAAGGTGGCGGGCAGGATGATGGTGCCGAGCAAGTCGATAAAGACGACGAAACGCATGCTGAAGCAGCAGAAACCACACATGTTGGGCAAGAACATGAGCTCGGCAAGGTTGTGCACGGTCGAGTTGATCCACCGTCGACGTTGCGAAAGAAGGATGCCCCAGCTGTGCGGCGCGACCGTCTGCGCTTTCGCGTCCGCGATGAACTTGGTCTTGTACGTCGGGAAGTGCTTGAGGATCAAGGTCGTGAGGTATCGGTCCTCGCCGAGCGCGAGCAGGTTCTTCTTGTGGAGCGTGTCGAGGTTGCCGTCGCTGTAGTCGTCGATGATCAAGGAGCTGACGAGGAGAGGTTTGCCCTTGTCGGCGGACCGGATGCGGAACATGGTGAAGCTGTGCGAAGGCAGTCGTCAGCGGAAAGGTGCGAAGCCGCAACGGAGGGGAGCTCCATACCACCCGGGCAAGCACGTCACGGAGCCGAACAAGCTCTCGAACGCCTTGGCCATGTGATGCGAGATGAAGTACTCGTAGACTTGGATCATCGTCCACCACGAGACCTGCTCGTTCTCGAGGCGCGTCTCTCCGCAGATACCGATGATCTGCGAGTCGTCCGTCGCGGCGGCAACGAGACGGTTGAGAGAATCTGCCTCCACGGAAGTATCGGCATCGATGACGAACATGAACTGCGAGGGGGCAGCGGCAGCGGCAGCGGCAGCGTGAGCGTACAGCATCTCACGTCCGAAGGTGATTGGCTCACCTCGTAGAACTGCGGATCGACTCCGATGATGTTCTTGATCTGGTGGTACATCTCGAGCTCGAGAGGGTACATCTCGGCATCAAAGTGCACCCGGTTCAGGAAGCGCATGACCAGGATCTGCGAGTCACGCTTGCCTCGATTGCCCGGGCGCGAGCGTTCGGAAGGCCGACCGACTTTCGCAACGACGATGTAAGGGACGACGTCTGTGGCGGAAAGAAGCGTCAGCGAGGGGCAGAGAGTCGAGGAATGGAGTCAACTACTTACGGCCTTCGACCTCGTAAAGACCGCTCCAGACCTTGCCATAGTTGAGCTGCTTCGAGCCTTCCGCGACGGCCTTGTACATTAGAGGATCGGGCTCGACCGTCTGATCGACGCCGAGGATGTCCAGGACGATGCGCGGGGTCGGGCGGTCGTTGCCGGATCCGACGATCATGCCGTCGCAGATGATGAACAAGAGCTTGCGGCGGTCGTCGTAGTTGAGCGTCGCGAGCGAATCGATGGTCTTTTTGAGCGAGTCTTCGCCTTCCGTGTAGCAAGGGACTTGACCTGCAGGGCGGGAAAGAGATCAGCTCAGTGCAACGGGACTTTTGGGCATGGCGAAACGCGAGACGCACAAATGACGAATTTGTCGCGCTGCTCCGGGAGACGCTTCGAGCCGAATTGAAGCGCCGCCAAGAACTTGACGAGGATCGTAAGCATGATGAGGATGGAGAAGGCGAGGAGTAGGTTCGGCTGGACCTGGCACCGCGGCGTGTCGCGGAAGTCGGTCTCGCCGACATAGAACAGGGTCTGGATGCAGTCCATGTTCGTCTTGAGCGTTGGCGCATCGATCCCGAGCTCCTTGATCGCGCCCGTGATGTCGGTTCCCGGCTGGGCGGTCCACACGTTCGCGATGGAAGCGTTCAGGAAAAGGTACGACTTGTCGTTCAGGAGGTTATACTGCAGCGTCGAGGAAACGAGAGGTAAGTATACGCATGAGGTGTAGAGTGCCTAAGAAGGAAGCTCACCGTGTAGAAGTAGTCGGTCAAATCGTACACGCTGCCGTTGACGATCGCCCACTGACGGCCGGCTTTGTTGGCCTCGTCGCTAACCTTGCCCTTTGACCAGACGAGCGGGCCCTTGTAGTACTTGCGCATTTTGGGGAGGAACGTGTTGAAGTACCAGTCGTCCTGGTGGAGAGCGGATCCCGTCGCCGGTTGCAAGCTGCCCGACGTGTGCACAGCCGTCGGAACTTCTGCCGTAAAGTTTTCGTACTGCAGCGAGAGGGACTGGTCCGAGACGAGGTCGGGGCAGGCAGAGGTGAGCGGACTGTGTGCAGAGAAAGGTCAGCGGCGTCGAGCGACCCACGCGAGCGGCTAGAGCTGCACGCACATCGGGAAGTAGTGCGTCACGTCGAGACCGCCGAGAGTGAGCATGTCGGTCGAGGTGACCGGCTGGCCTTGGATGTCCGAGTGCCTGCAGGAAAAGATAGCTCGCGTCAGCGAGTGCCTCTCTCGACGTTCCAGGCAAAGACTGGGAACGCACTGGATCTTGTAAAACTTGGTCAGATCGTAGACGTTGCCGCGAACGCCGACCCAGTAGTCGTCGGAGCCGGAATGATAGCCGAGCTCCTTTTCGTTCCACGCCTTGTTGTAGTTGGGGCAGAGCAGGCGGCCAAAGACGATGATGTCTTCCGAGGGCGAGTTCGAAGCGTTAGTCTCGACCTTCTGTGGCAGCAAGGTCACGCCGCCAGTTTGAAAGCTTACAGAAGATGACGATGCCGCAGAAGAAAGCAATCAGCATGCAGAGAGCGAGCTGTAGCGGATAGATGGTCAGTCTCGAGACAGACCGTGATTCAAAGCACGCAGATCGGCCCACCTTTTCCCTCCACGCCATCCGCACATCCGGACGTTTCATGCGGCCAACGTAAGTCAGACACGGCGTCGGGATCCACCACGTCAGTGCCCAGACGAGCGCGACCCAAACGCGGCGACCTCGGCTGGTCGGCACTTCCTCGATCGCTTTCCCTTCGCCCTCCTGCGGGTTCCCTTCGCGGTCGAGCACGCCGGCTTCCTTGTTGGCGCCGAGGGCGCGGGCACCGACGGGCGTGAACGGCACGGCGGGAGTCGGCGCTGCTGCATCACCCTGCGGCATCCCCCAGATCTCGCTGTCCCGACCGCCTGGCCCGCCGCCGCCGCCTCCGTACCCGCCGAATGAACCCATCGAGGGGAACCCGGCCCCGCCAGCGCCTCCGGATTGCTGGTACATGTACGGTGCCTGCGGTGGCTGCAAGCCTGCAGCGTACGTCGATTCCGGTCGAGCCGCCGCAGTGTAGTCCGAGAAGAAGCCCGACTGCGTGCGTCCTCCTCCTCCTCCTCCTCCCGCCGCCGCATTCGAGTAATCAAAGACTGGTGTGTTCGGCGAACCGGGAGTCCCAGCCGCGTCGTACAGCAAATCGTCGACGCTGCCGCTCTGCTGCATCCCATAACTCTGCCGAGGACCGCCGCCGCCTTCCTGATACCCGACATTGATGGTACTCCGAGTGGCTCCCAGCTCGGGTATGTAGCCGAGCATGCCTCGCTCGCCTTCGACGGCGCTCCCTTCGCTGCTGTCCTTTCCGCCGCCTCCTTCCTTGGGCGGCGAAGCCTCCCCGCTCTGACCGCCGCCGCCGCCGCCGCCGCGCGCCTGGACCACATTCTCCCGCGCGAGATCGCGATGCTCGGCGGGCTCCTGCTCCCGCAGGCGATCCTCGACCGCCTTCCAGACTCGCCAACTCAGCCAGACGCGCGCATTCCCGAGGGCAAAGTCCTCGCCGTGGTCGTCAAAGCCGAAATCACGGAGGTAGTTGGCCACGGCGTCCCGCGTCGTCTCGTGAGCGGAAGCACCGAGTCCGTGCCGCTCGAGGAATTCCTCGTACGGCACATCGACAGCCCAGTCGGCCGTGTTGCGCCTCGCGACGAGCTGCGGGAGTTGGAAAGCGGCCACTTGGGCCTTGAGCAAGCGAGCGTCGATTTGGCGAGGGGTCGACGTCGCGTTCGGCAGCAACGCAATGACGTTCCACTGCTGCGTGCGGGCGAGGATCGACCCAAACAGTTGCGCGGTCGTCGCGTTGATTTGAGTCGAAACGGGGTAAATCGCCAGCGGGTCGAGGAGCGGTGCCGTATAGTCTTCGGCTTCGCCCTCGGCGCGAGTGAACGCAGGCGTCGCCTGGACGGGGGACGGGCGGCGGAGCGGCATACTCGAGACTTGGGCCGCGACGAGGGTCGCGTCGTCGATCGGGTGCACCTCGGCCGCCAACGCCGGTCCCGACACGAGCTTGTTGACGAACGGGTCGCTCGACGACCTCAGGAGGGCGACCTGTTCCGGATCGAACGCGTCACAATCCGTCTCGACAAAGCGGTACGCGTCGTACGCGACGGTCTGGTTCCCCCAGTGTTGGATGGCGAACGAAGTGCGCGCGCCGGGACCGGTCGGGTGAGCGACAAAGCTCGAGTGCGCGGCAAAGTGGTCGCGCATGCCGGCGACGAGGTCCGTGTCGGCCTGGTCGGGTTGGACCCCCCTGCGGAGCGAAGCGCACGTCTTGGCGAGGCCGCCGAGGATCCCGCCCGGTTTGCGGTCGGCTTTACCGCCGATGCGACCGCCGCGGAGCAACTCGATCCGACTCGTGCCGTCGTCGGCGGGGAGGACGTCCGGGACGCGGACCCCGTCTTCCTGCGCGCGGGCGGCGATGCCCGCGTCGCCGTCAAAGGCTTGCTCGATCGCCCAGTACCGCGCGAGTTCGGTCTGGTAGTTGTGCACAAAATCGTCGTAGCCGTTCAGGGCCTGGACGAGGACCGAAGACCGCGAACCCGGTCGCGACGACGCGTGGTTCGTGAACCCCGGTTGCGAGAACTGGACGATCGAAGTTCCGCCGTCGCGTTGGATCGCCGTGATCGCCTCGTCGCCCGGGAACAGGCGGTGGTTCGCCGTCTCGACGACGAACGCAAACACGATCGAGTACAGCGCGGCCATGAGGCTGTCGCGCTGGTGGTCGGCGCCGTCGGCGCGCAAGATGGTGGCCATCATCTCCTTGCGGACCCACCGGACCCGGTTCGTTAACGATCGCTCGAGGTCGGGCGCCGCGACGCCGAGCAAGGCGGCGCACTGCTCGAGCACTTCGTGGTTCGTGACCCACGCCGGTTCCGACTGGTACTCGTACGCGTCTTCGGGGTGTTCGGCAAAGTCGAGGTTGCCGAGCAGGAGAATGGCCGACAGGACGCGGTAGAGGGCGGCGACGTGGCGCGGTTTGAACCCGAGGACCTTGAACGCGGTCCGGAGCTCGTCGAATGCGATCGAGTCGTCCGCGAGCGGGACGCCCGCCGGCAACCGGAACGTGGTCGATTTCCGGAACAGGGCGTACTCGGCCGGGTCGTCGAGGAGGGCGTACTCGTCGCGTTCTTGAGCCGTCGCGCCGGCGACGAGTTGGTACAAGACGTGAAACGACCGCTCGCCCTTTTCGAGTTTGGCGAACCGAGTCCGGTCGAGCCCGTACGCGAGGACTTTGGCGCCGGCGAGGCGACCGTGCGCGTTCAAGTGCAACTCGAGCAAAGAAGAGTACCGCGTCGCGGATGGGTTCGAGGCGGTCCGCGCGCAGCCGAACGAGGTCAGGACGGTTTCGAGCGCCGAGACCTGTTCGGCGAGGCGGGTGTCCTTTTTGCCCGAGGTCGACAGTCGCAGCAGTTGTGCCGTCACGAGATGCTGCTGTGACGAGGCGCCGGCTCCCGACAATCCGCTGCATCGGGGGAGGGGGGCGTCAGCTCCAAGTTATGTGAGGGCGGATCTCGGATTTGCCAGGAGATTCCGAAAGTGCAACGCGAATCAAGCGAAACGGACCTGTACGTGATGGACTGAGCGTGACCTGACCGCCTCGCGGCAAAGTAGACGCGGCAGGCCAAGTCGTACGCGTGCGGGTCGAGGTCGACGGCGGGACCTGAAGTTCCTGGAGTGAGCCTGTAGGCGCGGTCCTCGTACTCTGCCTTGCTCGCTTCGGACATGTCTGCCTTTGGCTCGAGGGGGTTTACGACGACGAGAGTGGCATGTCCAGCATAGGTGGCGGTGAGGTCGAGGCGGTAGCGCTGTGCGATGGCGTGGGTGAGGGAATCGGGCGAAGGGATCGCCACGACGCCGGTGCCGCTGCTGCTGGATACGAGGTGGGTGAGATCGGCGAGCCTCTGGGGATCCCCCGCTGCTGCTCCTGCTGCCATATCGGCCTGGTGCGTGTAGGCGGTGGCAGAGGATCGATCCAAAGTTGGTTGAGAGAAGGCGGGCGGGGGGTCGATGCTGCCCCCAGGGACGGGGAGAGCGGGCAGGCGGGTCTCTATCGGTTTCCCTTGAACTGCAACTCGACTGTGTACGCGGCGTCTGCAAGCTGGAGTTGGCGATGGAAGGATTCTGTCAGAAGGAGGCTCTGAACCGTGGCTTGGATCCACCTCGCAACTCTGTCTCAGAAGGGGATCGGATCTACAGTACAGGGGGCGGACTGGACTGGAATGACGGTCATCCTGCATGCGCTCTCGTACCTCGCAGTCATAGCCGCGTTCGTGTTTGGCCTCCTCTCGCTCGGTGCGTCCACTCGCCTCGCCCTCCTCATCGCACCCCGGAGCTGACTCGAGCGTGCATCGCGGGACAGCCAACGGACTGCTGTACATTGCAGAAGTCATCGAGGAACATGCTCAGCTCGCAAAGACCGTCGGACAACGACTCGTCTACGTGAGCCCATCCCAGCTGCTACCCGTCGCGTCGCCCGTCACTCACACCACCCGCACACACACACAGGTCGAGATCCTGCTCCTCGCTGCCTTGTATGCAGTAGACGGCCTGCCCCTCCACCTCGTCGCAGTCGGAATCCTCGCTCACGTCGTCTAGTACGTCCCTCCCTCCCTCCCTCCCCCACTTTGCTCTCTCTCCGACTACTCTGCACGCACGCTGACTCCCAGCACCGATACACACAGCCTGCAAAACTTTTCACGACACTGGCCCGTCATCTCGATCAAGTCGATCACCTTTGTCGCCTCGTGCCTCCTCGTCCTCTTGTCCCACTTTCTCTCGTTCCGCTACTTTTCAGACCGCTCCGCCTCGTCGGCCAACTCGTACCACGGCGGACGACATTCCTACGGCCACGACTCGCGCAGGGGGAGGTACGCCGCGGGGTCGGGTCACCAAGACTCGTTCCTCGACGTCGCGACCTACTTTGCCATCTGCGTCTGGCTCGTCCCGTTCTACCTCTTCCTCTCGCTCTCGGCCAACGACAACGTCTTGCCTTCAGCAGGCGCCGAAACCCCTTCCCCTTCCCAACCGAGTTCTCCCTCGGTCGCCCAAAAGGCAGCCTTCCTGTCCCCGGCGCCCTCCACGAGTCGAGGAGGAGGGGGAGCCCCCGACTCGCCCTCCCTCGGAGGAGGAGGACGTCACCAGCGCCAACGCTCGTCCATGATGAAGTCGGCGCTCTCGTCCGCCTTTTCCATCATGCCCGCCTCGTTGCGCCCCGCCCACCTCTCGGCGCAGTTGCCCCTCCCCCAAGGCAAAGGGAGCACGAGCACGGGCGGCAGTCCGCGGCAGGATCTGCCCCGCTCGCCGAGTCCGACGTACCACTTCCACCCAGTCCCGGGATCAGGTCCGTCATCGACGCCTTCGACACCCGGCGGCGGCGGCGGCGGCGGCTTGGTGTCGGCGTCGATGGCGGCGGACGCTTCCACGAGCGCCTTCTCGGTCGCCGTAGCGGCGAATGGAGCCGCAGCTGCAACGAGTCACGCGTTCGCGAGAGCGAAACGGCCCGTCCCGCTCCGGTCCGTGACGGCTTCGCCGACCATCACGACCGACAACTTCCCGCCGTCGTACCCTCCGGCACCTCATTCCGCCGGCGTACTGGTCACCTCCCCCGCCAACACCACCTTTGCGCCGTCGCTCCGACCTGTCAACGTCAACGTCAACGGTGGTGGTGGCGGAGGAGGAGGGATGCCGCGATCGCAACCGAATTCACCTGCTCAAAATCGCTTCCCCCTCGCGGCGCCCTTGTCCGCGTCCGGCGGTCCTTCGATGACCAACCCATTCGGCAACAACAATAATAACAACAGCGGCGGCGGCGGCGGCGGTACTCCTTCTGCTTCTTCTCCCTCTTCGCGACGAGGTTCCGCCGGACCTCAGCAGCCATCATCTCCAGCCGCTCCCAGATTGACGACGTCGCTTTCGAGTCAAGGGGGTGGTGGTGGTGTAGCACTCCCGAGTTCGAATCACTACACCGGACTCGGAGTCGCAGGCCTCGCGAGGCGCAATACGGTCGATGCTGGAGTCTCAGGAGTTGGATCAGGCAGCGTCAGTGTCAACATGGGAGGGGGAGCAGCGCCGCCGGTGCGGAGACCGAGCGCGATGGGAGACGGGATTCAGCAACGCCGGCCGGTGCAAGATCCGTCGAACCGATGATCGCAACCACCCGCTCAGCCTTGCCGCCTTGCACCAAAATCGGTTGTATACACAGCATTGTCCCCTGCTCTTTTTTGGTCTCTGTATCATTCATCGTCGTCGTCTCGTCCATTCCCCCGACAAACTGCAGCTCTTCTCCTCCCTACCGAAACTCCCCATTCCCTCTTGGCGCGTCCCCCGTCTCTTATCGTATCGCATCATCTCGCAGCATGGTCATACTTCTGGAATGCATTGATATATATACACACAATGCCACGCGATCTCGCGCCGGGGAGAGAGAGAGAGACTTGGCTACAGGAGAGTATGAAGATTTTGATACAGGGTGCGAACGGCTCTGTCTCAACTCAGGTCGCTTCGACCGACGCGGTAGTATGCACGCTTAATTCTGATACCATGCCGTTCAAGAGTTAGCGCGCGCGCTGTGGGTCCGAGGGAGAGCGAACGGAACGGAACGCACTCGTAAAGGAGGATATCTGCCCAGATGTAGGAACCCGGCAGCACTTCGGGGTGCAAAAAGTCGCGCATCTAGAGAAGGCGACCCACGAGCAGTGTGTCAGTTTCTTCCTACGCCGAGACGTCTCAGAAAGAAACAAGCCCACGTGGTTCTCCTGCCCCTCGAGCAACTTGCCGATCTCGTCGACCCGCAACCGCTCATCAAAGCCATAGTCGGTCTCGTCTCCCTCGAGGCTATCCTCCTCCTGTTCCTTAGTCCTCCGGATCTGCTCGAGCGCTTCCCGCGAGAAGTACTTGCGCGCGTGCTGGTAGTACGGCAGGGATTGGAGCATCGACGAGAGGAACGTTGGATGGGTCGCGAGCGACGAGACGCGCAGTTCGTGCATCGTCTTGCGGGCGAGGGCATCGAGCGGAGTCACGCGAGAGTAGGGAGTGTAGTCTGTTACCGCGGTATGCAACCTGGTCAGGGTACTTGCTCCGACTCTCGGCTCGCTCGATGGGCGTGAGGGAGAACTGAAACCACTGACTGTTGCGCTTGACGTGATGCATCGTTCGCCACAGGATCGGCGGTCCACTCCGGATCCCGTTCGGACCCGAGAAAGTACGCGCCACATCCTTGACGACCTTCTGCACGTTCTTGACCCACTTGAGCTCGCGTTGCCGACCGATCGGACCGAACGCGATGTCGCTGTCCTTCGGGTACGGTTTCGAATAGCCCGCCGCGATAAAGTCCTGCTCGGTCATGCCGCGCAGGTCCCAGTAACCCGAGGCGATCTCGATCAGGGTCGGGTTCGCAATGTGAGGGCGACCGAGGTACGTGGCGAGATTGTGCAGGAGCGGCAGAGCGATGTGGTGGAAACGCTCGAGCCAGGTGGCTGTCAAGCGGTTGTCGTCAGCGATCACTCCTGGCGTAAGGATCAGATTCCCAAGTTCCTTACAGGGTGCGTGGAAGAAGTCTTCGGTCTGGAATACGATCTCCATATCTTCCATGCCCTGCCGAGAACGTCCGGTTAGTCGAGTGTTCTCGCGCTCTGCTGGCGAACTTGTCCGCGCGGAGCTCACCCAGGTGAAGGTGTTGATGAGGGTAAAGTTGTACTCCTTGACGTCGCATACCCACGGGCGAGTGTAGTACCAGCTTTGCTCGCGGTTTTCCCACTCGCTCTCTGCCCGCTTCCGCTCTTGTCGAGCCATCTTCGATTCGGGCGTCTCGCTTCCATCGCGGTCGTAGACAGGCTGGATCGACTTGTGGAACGGTGGAGGTGAGGCAACGTGCATCGGGTTGATGTTGGTCGCTTCGCCACCAACGAGATCGCAGAAATCGTTCAAGTGCAGCCGTTCCATCGAGTCGCCTGCAAGCCCCGTGTCAATACTTGCATCGATGACTGGCACCGGATACGGAAAGACAAATCTTACCTATAAGCAGAACGGTCGCGTTGACCAGCCACGGAAACTGCACGATGCCGTCTTGGGTGACTTGCAGCCGCGTCGTGGTATCCTGTGCGCGCAAAGGCCCACTTCGTGCGGGTCGAGCGGCCTGTTCCCGTTCGCGCGTCTTGTTGACCGCACGGATGAGCCCCTGGAACATTTGCGAGGTTGGGCAGTCTTCATCGTAAGGTCGCCAGACGTTGTTGTACTGCCAAGTCTCTCAGCAGGTCAGTTTGCCTCTTTCTTCGTCGTCTGCTCCGCGTCTCGCGCGCGGCGCACCTTGTTCTCCGTGTCGACCTGTAGTCGACCGGGCTCCTTGAACGGGTTGCATTTCCACTCGCTCGGCACCTCCTTCGTCTCGAAATCGACCGGTATCCGGTGCTGCGGGTCCATTCGACTTGCGTTCGCGTCCCGCAGCTTGGACGGCCCCCAAACGAAACCGACGATGCCGGCGAACGAGGCGCAGAGAAGTAATGCCAGGCCGAGTCGTCTCCATCTCGGTGAAGACGGCGCCGCCGCTGCCGCAGCGACGAGACGGCTGATGGACTCGTTCGAACGATGGTGAGGAAGCTTGGCCCCTGCAGGCGATGTCTTTTCTGACTGCTCTTCCTCGAACGCCTTGGCGGAACCGAGCGAGTTGGTGCGCCGAGTCGAAGGAAGCAAGCTGTACCGCACCGCTGAAGTCGTCGATGCCGCGGCAGGAATCATCGCTTCAGCAGGATGAGCTGGCAGAGTCGTGTAGTGCAGAGATCCGGTAGCAAGGATCGAGACGGTATGCGCCTTGGAAGAGCCAGCAACGAAGCAAGCGTCGAGAAAGCGGGACGGAGCGATGTCAAGGTTCGGCGGGCTGGCTGGCTGTGGCCAGGATCTGCATCGGACTCGCTCCGGGTGGGGTAAAGGCTATTAGCCACCTGGCCAATGAGACGGGCTTGACATGCCAGTCTGGAACTTCAGGCGCGAGCCGACTCGAACATCAGCTCGAACCCGCCTCCCTCCAATTTCCGACTTGGGAAGGTCAACAGGAGATGGCGAGGCGCGGCGGTCTCGAATTCGCTCCCGAGCACCAATCACTGGAGGGGGGGCTCTATGTATGCCTTTCAGCTGATACAGCAACGGGAGGTTCGGCAGGGTCTACGCTACATAGTATCCGGGCGAGCCCACTACGCCTCCGCCATCCCATCTTCGCGCTTGACCGGCTCCGTCGCAGCGGGCTGCTCGTCCTGCTCGACCGCTTCTCCCTTGTGACCGAGCGGGCTGCCCGCAAACTTGCGTCGCAGCGCCTCGAACCGGCGCCGCTGCTGCCGGCTCACACTCGGGTTGGCGCGTTCGAGGGCCGTCTCAAAGTGTCGCATCGATACCCGTGGCGGCTGCGGAACTGCTTCCGTGCCGTTGCTCGCAGCCGAGGTGGTTGCAGCGGTGTAAGAAGCTTGAGGAGCAACGTCCACTGCCGGTCCGTCGAGGTCGATCGAGGAAAACATCTCGCGTAGAGCCGAGACGGCCGCTTCGCGCGCGAGCGCCGACAAGTCTGCGCCCGAGAGGCCATCGGCTTTCGAAGAAGTCGCGATCCGCTCGAGGTCGACGTCGTCGGCGAGCGGGGTCTTGCGCGTGACGGCGCGGAGAACCTCGACTCGTTCGGGCGCCGTCGGCAAATCGACGTAGAGGAGCTTGTCGAGTCGGCCGGGACGGCACATGGCTGGGTCGAGGATATCGGGCCGGTTGGTGGCGCCGATGACAAAGACTTGCTTGCGCGACTCGAGGCCGTCGAGCTCGGTGAGGAGGGTGTTGACGAGACGTGCGGTCGATTCAGACTGGTGAAGAAGGGAGTGGTCAGCTCAGCCGCGGAGTAGAACAGATTGATAAGAGTCGAGCATTACTCACCAGGCTGTCATCTCGTCGCGGAACCATGGCGTCGAGTTCGTCGAAAAAGATGATGCAAGGGCTCGACGCGCGTGCGCGCGCAAAGACTTGTCGCACCGCTCGCTCCGATTCGCCGACGTACTGCGAGTCACGGATACTCAGAGGACAATTCATGACCACAGAACCCGGGAAGGAGGCCCATGGAGCTGAATCAACGGTAGCACCAAGACTCACCTTGTTGAGCAATTCGGGACCTTTGACGCTAATAAAGTTGGCCCGACTCTCGTTCGCGACCGCCTTGGCGAGCAGCGTCTTACCGCACCCGGGCGGACCCCAGAGCAAGACGCCGCACGGCGCGCTCAACCCGAGCAACTTGAACACGTCCGGTCTGCGGATCGGCCTCACGATCGACATGCGCATCTCTTCGCGGATGTGGTGCAGTGCGCCGAGATCATCCCAGGTCACGTCCGGTACGGTCGTGAACCCTTCGCGCTGCGATGAAGGTTGCACGATTTGCAGCGCGCGGACAAAGTCGGCGTTGGTGAGCGCGAGGGCGGAGAGTTGGTCTTCGGTCAACGAGGCCGGGTGGGCGCGCAAGAAGGAGGCGATCGGGAGAATGGCGAGAGAGGGCGGGAGGGACGTGAAGGGGAGAGCGGGGATCGCGGCAACGAGGGCGGCAGAGTCGGAGGCAGAGGGCGGCACCTCGTCCCGCGGAGTCGTCGCCCCGGATCCCGACACGGACGCGGCGGCGCTCTCGATCGGCGCAGCATCAACTGCCGTCATGTCTTCATCCTCGACAGTTGTGGCGGTTTCAGTCGCCGCGGGGTTGGCGAGCGCCGCAAGGGCTCCTTCGGTCGTCGTCAAGTCGACCGGCATCTCGGCTGCCACCGCTCCCTCTTCATCCCCTTTGTCCCCCATCGTCTCGAATATCCGCTTGACAGCAAGCACGCCCGCCGCACCCGTCAAGGCGCTCAAGTCGGCGCCGACATAACCCGGCGTCTCTTTCGCCAACCGCGCATAGTCGAAATCGCCCGAGAGGCGCAACTTGGCCATCAAGACGCGCAGGATCCGTTCCCGACCGGCTTGGTCCGGGACGCCCATCGTGATCTCGGCGTCGAAGCGGCCGGCGCGGCGCAAGGCCGGGTCGAGCGAGTCGGGGCGGTTCGTCGCCGCGATGACGACGACGGGTTTGTTCTCGGTCTTGTCCCACGCCAGATCTGCGGTGTAGATATTTATGAGTCAGTTTCCGTGCGAAAGAAGACATACTCAAGTAGCCGGGGACGGACCATCCATGCAGGTCAGAAGCTGAGCGACGATTCGCCGTTCCATTTCTCGCTGCGCGGTCTCTCGCTTGGGCGTGATGGCGTCGATCTCGTCGATGAAGAGGATACAAGGCGCTTGTTTCTGTCGACGGAAATGTCTCCGAGTCAGTTCTCCGACAGGGAGGCACAAAACAGGGGAAGGCAAGAAAGACGAACCGCTGCCTCTTCGAACGTTTCCCGGAGGGTCTTTTCCGACTCGCCCGACATTCCGGATACGATCGACGGGGCCGAGATCGAGATGAACGGGAGGGCGAGTTCTCCGGCGATGGCGCCTGCGAGCATGGTCTTTCCGCAGCCGGGGGGTCCGACGAGCAAAACGCCCCTCGGAGGGCGGACACCCGTGTGGAGGTAGACTTCAGGGTGCATGAGGGGCAACGCGACGAGTTCCAGCATCTGTTCGATGCAGGCGTCGACGCCTCCGAGGTCGGCGAGGCGCGTGGTCGGCGGGGCATAGTCCTTTGCGGCGCTGCCTGCTCCGCCTCCTCCTGCGCCCGACCCCGACCCGGAGGGGCGCAGCCGCTTCGGAGTTGACGGGTCTCTGGACGAGGTGGAGGGTCTGAGTCTCCGCTTCGGTGCTGCTGCGGCTGCTGCTGCTGTCGTATCCTGAGGCAGGGTCGAAGTGCTAGCTTGCGGCTGTTGCTGTTGTTGCTGCTGCTGCTGATCCGGGTCGGCTGGCTGACTGAGCGGAGACGGCAGTGACTGATTCATGTTGAGCGTCTGCCTTGCACTCCTTGCAGTATAGCCGCCAGAGTTGCTGGTGGACGACGACATGGCCATTCCGGAGAGTTGCCGGTTCAAGTGGAGGAGAGGCTGCGCGGGCACACTCCCGATCAGCGGATCTCGTGCGACCGTGGCTATACAACTGCCCTCACCTGTGATGCGCTCATGGCCTGAGCTGTATGGCAGAGTGATGCCGGAGGAGTGAGGCGGTGCAACTCGAAGCTGAGCTCGCGCTCTCACTCAACTCGATTCGTCTCGCTCCGCTCTCATCCCTAGCTCGCCTAGAACAAGTCGGACGAGATGGTCAAGATCAGGAAAAGTCAGTCCAGCAAGGCACAACCTGGGCCAGCGCACCCTCGCCCGCGCGTGGCAAGACGGCCCAGCACCGCCTCCACTTCCCACTCTCGCCCTGCACTGACACTCTATGCACCCGTGCGTACAGAGACGAGCAACCGCACTAGCACTCGCATGCGCGCAAAGGTCAAGCACAAGGTCGCAGAGTCGCACCGCAAACAAAAGAAGCACGCAAAGACCGACCCCACCTGGAGATCAAGCAAGTCATCCCCAGCATAGCGCCTCGATATCGCATACTAACGAGGTCCAAACCTCCCCCTCGCGCATTCACTCCCGCGCGCAGACAAGCCCAAGGAGCTCGGCATCCCCAACAGCTTCCCGTTCAAGGATCAACTCCTCGCAGAAGCTCAGGCCGAAAAGGCTCGCGTGAGTACCATGGCCGTCAGCTTGGAACTTTCAACAGTCACGAGGTACTCATTTCCCCGCGATATGTGACAACGCGCGCGCAGGTCGAGGAGGAGAAGCTCGAGCGGAGAGAGGCAGCCAAGGCGGCCAACCAGCAAGGCGCCACTCTCGCTTCGACCGCCGCCCTCGCTGCCGCTCTCGCCGCCGATGCTCAAGCCCGCGAGGACGCCATGCTGGACGACGAGGAAGATGAGATGGACGAGAGCGAACGCCAAGTCCAGGACGCGAGCCTGAAACTGCACGCCAAGTCGCTCCGCAAGGTGCTTGAGATGAGCGACGTCGTCATCGAGGTGCTCGACGCGCGCGACCCCGTCGGGACCAGGTGTCGCGCTGTCGAGCGCGAACTCCGATCGCTCGACGGTGGCCGGAAAAAGCTCGTCCTCGTCTTGAACAAGATTGGTGCGCCTCCTTTTTCCCTTGCCTGTTTGGAAAGGTCGAGTCGCTAACTCTTGAGTGATATCGTCACTGCTACGGCAGATCTCGTACCGCCTCAGGTTGTCCAGGCATGGTTGACCCACTTGCGCTTGCAAGCTCCGACGATCCCGTTCAAGTCTTCGACCCAGCAGCAGCGGAATCACCTCTCTGCCTCGGCGTCCACGACTCCGCAATCCGCCTCGGGCTCGTCGACCAAGCCCCTGATGGAACTCATCAAGGGATTCCGTCTCAACCAGTCCACCCCGGGTGGCGAACCGTCGACCTCGTCCGGCGCGCCGGTCAAGCACTCGCTCACGATCGGCCTGATCGGTCACCCCAACGTCGGCAAGTCGAGCCTGATCAACACGCTCAAGCGCTCCAAGGCTTGCAGCGTCGCGCCGACGCCCGGGTGGACCAAGGAGGTTCAGGAAGTCGTGATCGAGAAGGGAGTTCGCGTTCTCGACTGCCCCGGTGTTGTCGTCGAGATGCGCGGAGAGGTCGAAGGTGCTCTCAAGGGTATGATCAAGCCGGAAGACGTCCGTGACTGCAGGGCTCCCAGTACGTTGCCCCGTCTTGACTCGCCGATTTGATCCCTCCAACCCAGCATGCTGACGACCTGCCGACTTTCTCGTCCGTCAATTCCCGCAGTCGAGGCGATCCTGTCGCGGTGCTCGCCGACTCACTTGCAGATGCTCTACTCGATCCCCCACTTTGCCGACACGACCGGTTTCCTGCTCGGCGTCGCGCGCGCCAAGGGCCGCCTCCGCAAGGGCGGCGTGCCCGACCTGGACGGCACGGCGCGCTCGATCCTCCGCGATTGGGTCGCCGGCCGGATCGCGTACTACACCGCTCCCCCTACGGCGGCGCAGACTGAAGCCGTCAAAGCGGCGACGGCGGCCGAGCAACAGCAAGTCGGGACTGTTACGGAGGCTGACGTCGGTGGCGCGAGTTTGCACACGGCGTTTGCGCCGGCGTTTGACCTCAAGGCCTTGTTCGGCGAGGCGGACGCGGTCGCGTTTGCCAAGGATGGAGCGGGCAGTGCGGTTGGGGAACGCAAGGCCGTCAAGATGAAGGAGGGCGCGCTCGGCGTCGAGGCGGACGATGCCGACGTTGGCTGGGCTGTCGACGACGAGCCCGAGGCGGTCACCATGGAAGACGACGCCGACGACGATGATCTGAATCTCGATGACCTCGTCGACGATGAAGAGGAGGAGGACGATGAAGACGGCATGGACGAGGACGAGGTTCCGACTCTGGTTCCCGCCGCCAGTGGCGTCAAGGGCAAGCGCGCCGCGCCTTCGGCCGTCCCCGCTGCCGCCGCTGCTGCTGCTGCGAACCGGATCGTCTCGGTGGCCCCTCCCGCCAAGAAGAAGAAGCAAATGAAGTCGGTCTCGTTCTCGTCGACCCCGCTCGGCCCGACCGGCTCGACTGTCGCCGCTGCGCCGAGTGCCGCCGCCGTCAACAAGGCTCAGATCGAAGCTGAAGGTGGTGACGTCGCTCTGAACAAGAAGGCGAAGCAGAAGGCGAAGAAGGACAAGAAGCGCGCGGCGAAGCAGACGGCCAAGAGGGACGAGGAGGTCCGGGACGCGACGCGCGAGTTTGGCGCCGACGCAGAGTTGCCGACCAAGCCGAGGGCGGCACAGATGGTCAAGGGCAGTGTCAGCGAAACCTACGACTATGCAGAATTCTTTGACGTCCCGTCCAAGAAGAAGGGGAAGCGAGCCAGCACCGGTGGCGACGACAACGACGTCGATATGTAATCATCGAATGTCTCGTATCCCATTCACCTGCTCTCTTTCTCTCTCTCTTTGGTCTCTTCTGCTTGTAGGGGTGTTGATCTAGAGCTTTCCTGTTTGTCACATTCCTGCCCGGCCCTTGCATTTCGCCCTTGCCCTTCTGCCCTTGTAACGAACGCATACTTTCACCGGATCATCAGAATTTTCTCGCGCTTGTACAGTCTGCGTGTCAGATAGGTCTAAAGTAGTCTGGTACGATTGGTCACGCGCCGTGAGAGAGCACGCTCTCGGCTCGTCGACGAGAGGAAGCGCGCAGCGCGTGGATCGGTCGTTCAACTTGTGGTCGTCTCTCCGCTATAGACTCGGTCCCCTCATTTTGACCGCATACAGCCTCGCTAAAAGGGTGCTTCTAGACTGTCTGCTGGCCCGTACGCGCCTAGGTTAGCTCGCTGCCCCGCTCGGTCCTCGTCGCCCTCGCTCACCGTCATCCTCCGGCGTGGGGACGTCTTCCGTAACGCCAACACCTCTACCGTGCACGCAAGGACAGCGTAGTGGGCGGAGAATGAACGGAGTACCGGGCTTGGGCATTCCCGCTTTCGGCCAGGGGCCACGACCTCCCACAGGAGGGACGGCCATCCGAAAGGTGAGTCTTCCGGTGATCAGGTTCAAAAGATAAGCAAGCCGTAACTGACTAGGCTATCTCCTCTGCAGCAACGGTCTCAGCGTTTCACGGTCCCCTTTAATCCTGGCGGAACGGGTCACGCTCGTCCGCAATCCGGTTCGACTGGTTCGACTCCTTCGCCCGCACCACCACCACCACCACCCGTCCCACCTCTACCATATCTCGCCCCTCCGCCTCCGGTTCAAGTACATTCCCTCACGCCCTACACGGTCGCACCCGGGCCGGGACCGGGGCCGGTCGACCTCTCGTCTAGTCTCGACTTTTTGGCCTCGCCAACTGGGATGAGCCCGTATCCGGGTCCGGCGTTCACCTCCGCTCAGCCTACACAATCGACCTCGAATCTCGACGGCGTGGGCGTGGGCGCTGGCACAAACACGAGCAACGGTGGAGGCGGACCGAGTCCTCAAGAAATGTCTGCCACCGGCGTTGGATCGGACGAAATGTGCGTGCTGCTGGCGCATGATCTTGTTCAGTTCGCGAGGACCGATCATTTCCCCGCCGCCTCCGTGACGAAGCTAATATGTCCGAGGGTCTCGCGCACAGCATTGAGACGGCGATCGTCATCAAGAGCATTCCGTTTACGTGCCCGAAGGAGCATCTCCTCGCTGTCATGGTGCGTTTCGCCCAATCTCCACCGTGCATTCTGTCCGAGTCATGTAGACTGACCAGAGTCTTGTACCCTCGTGTGACGGCACACTTCGCACAGGCCTCGCTCTCACTCCCTGCGCCGTTCGCTTTCAATTACCATTTCGCACCCGAAGACCCGACCTCATTCCGCGGTCTCGCCTTTGCCAACTACCGTCACCCCTCCGAAGCAGCCATGGTCCGCGCCGCGATGGACGGGTTGGAGATCATGGGGAGGAAACTGAGGGCCGAGTTCAAGAAGCAGTTGAGGCCGGGCGAGAAGGAGATGATTGAGCGGACCAAGGCGATCAAGAGGATGAGGAGCGCGCAGATGCTCGCTGCGACGGGGAGTGGGAGTGGGGGCGAACGAGGCGGCGGGTCTGGATCGCAATCGTGGCAGAGGACGAACTCGCTTCCGGACGGGTTCTCACGCCACGGCAACGCGACTCCGTTTGGTGGTCAGCAGCACGACTATGCGCATATACCGCCCGTGCCGCCCATTCCGCCGAGCTTCAACCAACAGCAGCAGCAACAGCAGTTCGATCCTGGTCTCCTTCCCGCCAGCTTCTCGTACGCTCCGCCCGTGTCATACTCGTTCCAACCTTCTACCGAACTCGTCAACGGCGCGATGAACTTCCAGCCGCTACCGAACCCTTCTTTGTCCTCCTCCTCCGACCTCGTCAACCACCACGACCACAGTCACCGCCCTCGTCAAGAGACCGAATCGTCCGGCGGCGCGACGGGTCCAGATGGAAACGGTTCGTCGTCGGTCGTAAGCGTCTCGGATGTGGGGACAAGTGTGAGTCAGAGGGCGGCGAGGGTCAGTGCTGGGGAAGAAGAAGAAGAAGAGGAGCAGGAGGAGGCGAGCGAGATTGGAGATAGTGATCCGGGTCCTGGTGGTGAGTTTGGCGGTCTCTCCCTCGCTTTCCTCCTGATCGTTGTGGATGTTGCTCTCGCACTTCAGTGATAGCAGCTGAAAGATCGCTAAGCCGTTCCCACCCTCCCGCTCGCCAGACCACCTCGACATGAACGACCCACCAACCCTCGAGCTGTACTCTCGCGTCCTCCTCTTCTCGTCCGACCCCCTCCGCGACGAACTCTCCTTCTCTCGCTCCCTCTCTCCCGCCCAACGGCGGACCGTCCACCTCATCGCACGGAAACTCGAACTTGAACATCGCAGTTTGGGAGAAGGCGAGAGGCGCTGTGTGGTTGTTTACAAGAAGGGGTGTGCGCCGCCACCTGCTGTTGCGAAGGAGGGTACGAATGGTGAGGGTGGTGGTGCAAAGACGCAAGCGGCGAACTCGCAAATTGGGAATGGGACGAGTGGAGACGGGCTCGCGCGCATTTATCCGCCTCGTCGAGTGAGTTTGGCCCGTCCGCCTCCTCTCCGGTCACGCAACTGACGCAAGGACAATTCCCGTCCCTACCGCTAGTCCCTGCGCGGCTCCGTCTCGAGCATCGTCCTGCGTCATGTCGCCTCGCGCGACGCGCTCGTCGCCTCGTCCCCGACCGAATATCTCCACCCGTCGAACCACGACTTTTCCTCGCCGTCCCGCGTGCCCGGGCCTATCAACCCGCACCGCCATCAACACAGCGGCTCTTCCTCGGGCGGTTCCTCGTCGATGCTACCTTCTCCGATCGGCACAGGCTCGAATGGACCGTACACTGCTCAGCAGCAGCATCTCAGGAGCAAAAAGTCGATGCCGGACATGCGCTATCATTCGCACTCGCTTTCGTCGGTTTCGGCCTCGTCGGGATCGGGAGTGGGAGCGGCTGCGGCGTCGATGGCGATGCTGCCTTCGTTCTCGGGATCGGGGTCGAGCGGACTCGGTGCTCACCAGCACCACCACCAGCACCACCATCAGCAGTATGGTCATCGAAATGCGGGATCTGGCAGCTCGAGTCCCTTTGACGCATACTCGACGCCGGGTTCGAGTCCTCTGGCGATCAACCCCCCTGGTTCGGAGTCGACGACGGGGACCGGTGCCGCTGGACGAGAGCTCACTTCGAGCGTCTCGCTCGGAGCGGATCTGTCGGGCTACCTCGGCGCCAGGTCGTCGTACCAGTACCATCATCAGCACCAGCAGCTGGATCAGCCGCAGTCGAGGCTGGCGGACGTAGCCGAGGCGGCTTTCAACGCCGTGCCGATGTATGACGACAACTCTCAGAGCCGACAGCAACAGCAGCCGGCATACGAGCAGCACACGCACATTCACACAGTCGACTCGACAGTGACCGGCGGCGACATGATGCACGGGATTCGCAAGTCGTTCTCAACGATGCAACTCGGCGACAACCCAGGCGGCGGCAGTTCGGGGTGGAATCGCCACCACTCGCCTTCCCACCAGGCTTCGAACGGACTCGCTGTTGAGCATGACTGGCCTCTGGATGGGACCAAGACGATGGGACCTCGCCAGATCCGGCGGCATGTCGCCCTTCCGGCTGATTGGACGCAGGCGAGCCAGCAGCAGCAGTCGGACCGCCCATCTCTGCAGACCCTGTTCTCGTCGGAACCGAACGCTCTCGCCCGCGTCTCGACGTCGTCGGGACACGAACACGGACTGCGCTCGGCTGCGAGTGTCGGTGCGGGACTGCGAAGGGCCGGATACGACGGAGGAGGAGGAGGAGGGATGACGAGTGACTTGGAGTGGCGCCGACGTGAATCAGGCGGAAGAGACGACAGAGGGCCGAATGTGCGAGGGCCCATGAATGGAAAATGACGACAAAACGATCACGAACGGTTTTCCGTGTACTACCATACGCCTGCGTACATCTAGGAACACCTTGACGACCATGACGGCTTCTTCACTTTTCTCTTGATACCATATACCGCTTCCTCCTGCGGACCATATACCCCTTGTGCAACCTTGACGATTTCTCTCCCTCTGCTTTTGTAGACTCTCTCCTCACTGTATAGACGCACTTGCACTCTAGGCCGCGGACATACGACAAAAGCTAGCAAATACACACGCTGGGAGGAGAAACGGAATCTATGCATCCTTGCCTTCGAGCGCGCGAACGATGCCGAAAGAGGCAGCGGCCGCCGCTCCACCGACGAGGAGAGTCGAAATGGCGCCGTAAGCGTAACCTGTTTTTGGGCAGAGTGTCAGCCCCCGAGACAGCCCAAATCGAGAGGACATTGTCGCGGAGAACCGTCACACGTACCTGTGACTCCGATGGCGGCACCGGTAAAGTAGGTCTTGAACAGTCCAAAGATGAGCAAGACAAAGGTGGTGATCCCGATCGACCACCACAGGGCGGTGAGGGCGAGGTCGAAGAAGAAGTAGGGCAGGAGGGGGACGAGGCCGCCGAGGAAGTACGAGACGCCGATCGTGATGGCCGAGATGAACAGTCGCGCGTCGGTCGTCTCCTCGAGACCTTCACCGAACTTGAGCAGAAAGGCCGTCAGGCCCTTCTCGTCCTCGTCGTCCTCTTCACCGTTGCCATTGTTGTTGTCGTCCTTGCGCACCGACACCGACGTCGTCGGGAGCAAGCGCGACCGTTCAGTGTCACCGTTACTGTTGCTCCCGAGGTTGGAAGAGAACCGTGGTCGGCGTACGACGGCGTTCAGGCATTGCCGAAAGATGGAGGGCGGTTCTTGCGGAGGGGGCAGAGTCGCTTCGACCGAGAGGAGGGCGCCGGCGACGCGGCGAGACAGGGACGATTCGACGCCGAGAGGGGACAGGATGGCGTTCACTTCTCGCTCCATCTCGCCGGCGCATGACCGCATGACTCGTTCCTGTGTGCCGCAGCGGAAGGAGTTGAGATTGTCAGTTCGAACGACGCGAAGGGGCAGCGCGAATTGCACGTCTGCGCGCAGATGCAACCCGCGCAGTCTGGCGCCATGGTCTCTGAAGACTCACCCTAGTCTGCTTCCGCAGGTACCTGTAGTGGTCCCGCTCCGCCTGGGCCGACAAGTACCCACCGACTCCCATACTGAGCGCGCCCGACACGAGTTCTGCGACTCCGGCGGTGTAGACGAGTCGGGACGACCCGAGTGATGACAGACCGGCAGTGAGGGCGAACGGGACGGTGAGACCTGCCAGGAGAGGCGTTAGCGAGCAGTTCTCCCGAGGGCAGGAAGGGGCAGGGTGGCAGGGTGGCACTCACCATCAGCGAGACCACTGTGCAAATTCGCCGACGCGCAGAATCAGAGCAGGAGACAGCTACGTCAGCCACCATCTACTCGCATCGGGACTGCCTCGGGATTCTCGCACGCACATGATGATGTCGCGCACGATGTCGGGGTCGACGAGGTGACGCTCGTCGTCTCCCTTCAGGTCGCGGCAGCAGACGGTCCGTTCCCGGTTGTGCAAATCGCATTTGGCAGCTGCACAGAGGCGTATAGTGTAGGCGTCCCACGAGAGCGGTTTCGACGAGAGAGGATTTTTTTGATCGCCACATCGAGTAGTCAGCGGTCCACTCGACTCGCCACAGCGGGAAGGGAACAGACGGGGGAACCACTCACCCAGCGGGACTTCTGCGTTGCCGTTGCCGTTTCCGGCGGTGCTCTCGAGGGACCAGACGGGGGCGGACGACGACTCTGCGTCGTGACGGTGTTGCCGCTTGGGCAGCGCGACCGCTCCGTGCGGCGTGTTGGAAGCGACAGTCTCGCGAGCGCCGGCCATGAGTTCGAGCTGTCTTTGTGTGCGAGAGAGAGCTGGGCTAGGTAAGAAGGACCCGCGAGCGTAGGAGCGAGAGGCGGAAAGGGGAGCGAGCCTCTTGGAGCCTAAGAAAAGTTCGCCGTGCTAGCTCCTCTCTCTTCCAATCTTTGACAGAGGCGGACTTTGTTCATTTTCACTGCCATCGCTATGTAGCCAATTAATGGAGGGCCGAATCCGAGGCGCCGTTGTTGACCAGGGGGCACCCGCATATGCGACCGGCCTGATTGGTTCCGAGGACGATCTTCACCTTCGATCAACCGTACGGATTCGGAGTTTATGCTATACTGTACTGGCGCTTGCGATTGCATGTCTCGATAGCGAGGTTTTCCAGCACGTCGTACAGTACATTACCCCTCCGTCTGCAAGAATGCCGAAAAGGCGTCGCACAAAAGCTTATTATTAGTCAGCCAAATCCGCAGTGCGTTCATTTCCTTAGAGAAGGAGGCATACGGACTGACCGAATGCCCAGACCGCCCAATAAGATCGACCTCGTATGTCTTGTGCCCGTTCACGTCGTTGGATCGACGTTCGCTCCGAGCTCGACCTGCTCCTCGTCACCGAGCTCCCCGAAAGCCTGCCGCTGCTGGTCCCCGCGTACCAGATTCTGGAAAGGTTGCGCAACAGCTCAAGAGCCAGGCGTGTCTGATTAGCTGAGTCCGCCGCGGGGCGGCGG
Organism: Rhodotorula mucilaginosa; assembly: GCA_034406715.1. Taxonomy (NCBI): domain Eukaryota; kingdom Fungi; phylum Basidiomycota; class Microbotryomycetes; order Sporidiobolales; family Sporidiobolaceae; genus Rhodotorula; species Rhodotorula mucilaginosa. Next base: position 1,050,690 of record CP137865.1, read on the forward strand.
CGCTGGAGCCGGTCGTACGTCAAGCCGGCGTGCTGCCGCTCATCACGCATGCGACTCGGCGGGACGACAAGCGCCAGGAAGCCGTCAAAGAGGCACTGGAAGGGTGGAGATGTTGCTACTGCCGACCCAGCAAATCGAAGAAGCGGCCTCGAGGCAAGCCGCTTGACTGAAGAAGCGTCTGCGGCGGACCCGCGGCGTCGGGTCGACAACGCCCGTTTCGGGTTGCGAGAAGTGGCAGGCGACAGCGGCTCTGGAGATTTTCGGAGCACCTTCTTGCAGTCAGAAGGAGTCGCTGGTAGACTCGCCATCCGCTGGAGCGACCGGGCCTTTGACGACAGCAGAAGTGCAAGCAAGTGCGAAGGCTCGACAGCAGAGAGGTGACCAAGAAGGACGCTTCTGATCTCGTCCGGTGACTGCCACTCGGTGTCGGTAACCTGCTGAGGGGCGAGGTGCAGGGCGTCCGACGCGTCGTACAGCGGCGTGCATATTGCGAGGCGCTTTGTCAACTTGTTCTTGGGGCCAAGATCTGGGCACGGATGAAGTGGTTGCGTAGCGAAATCACCCGAGAGGAGATGTAGCTGGGCGTATAGAGCCCGTTCCCTCTCCTTAGCGTACTGGCTGGTTGTGGATCTGGCTACGGGATGCAAGTGTATGCGCCGGTGTAATTATGTTGGGTGTGGGGGGATTGCCGAGGGGTCCAGATGAGCGCGTGCGAGTTCGTGTCGGGTAGCAGATCTAGTCGAAGCATAGAGCGTGTTGGTAGTCTGCAGCTATAGTCTACCTGCCGACCCTGGAGCACGTCGGGAGAGAGAGAGACGCGGCTGCTGCCGAGCCGACGCGGAGTCGTCGATGACGGCGTCGGAAACCAAACACGGCGCTTTCTCCTTGACCCTCTACGCAAGCATAGCATGTCGTCGGCGCAGGACGAGACGAAACTCGAGACCCCGCACCTGTCTGCGAGTGTGCTCCAGCATGGCCACCACTTTACCTCGCTCGTCGTCCGCGGCAACCAACCCGACGCAGCGACCACCGACGCACTCGGCGGGTTCGCAGACTTGGACGCGTATCACAACTCGGTCACCAGGGCCTTCTTCAACTGCATCGTGGGCAGGTACGCCAACCGCTTGCCTGCAGGCGAATCCAGGTTCTCGACCGGCGCAAAGATTCAACTCACCGGCACAGATCAAGGTCAATCTTCAGTCCCTGCATTCTCCTCCGGCTGCTGCTGACACCTACGTCCGCATACAGTCTGCCTCCATGGCGGCGACTCGGGCTTCGACACCCTCCCATGGATCCCCATCGCCCGCTCCGACTCGACCCTCTTTGACCTGAACGACCCCGCCCACCCGATCCCCCCTCCGGCCGCCGACCCCAACGCACCCGTCACCGAATCCTCCGTCCTGCACCGCCTCATCTCGCCCGGAGGCGCCGACGGGTTCCCGTGCTCGCTCGAGTGCGAGTGCTTGACCGTTGTGTACGCGCCCGAGACGGACAAGGGCGTCGAGACTGGAGTAGAGCACGGCAAGAAGGGCAGGTCGCTCGGCAAACTCAAGGTCGTCATGCGCGCCAAGATCCGCCAGGACGGCGAAGAAGGCATCTCGAAAGGGACGCCCGTCAACATGACCGTTCACTGGTGCGTCGCTCAATCTGCCTCCCACCCCCCTTGGGAGCCGGAGTTTGCCCGCTAGCCTCCTACATCATCCTGCACCCCGTGTGCTGGGAGAGCACGCGTTCGCCTTGGGTGCCAGTGAAGCCGCGCGTGGTCGTCCAGACTGACCTTCTCAAAACTCTTTCCGTCTCCTCCTCCTGGCACGCATACAGGGGATTCCGCCTCGACGACGGCCAAGACGAAAACATCTTGAACCACCACCTCTTCCTCGACGTACGTCCCTCCGACTTCTCGCAATTGTCCGATCCGAGTCCCGTCAGGGAACGAAACGCGTCTGACAGCCTCTTTTCTTGCAATTCCGCGGCTTAACAGTCGGACAAGCTCGTGGGGCTCGACGAAAAGGCGCTCGCGACCGGCAAGATCAAGCACCTCGAAAAGGGAGACGGCTACGACTTTTACAGCCACGGTCGCGAAGGCCCGCACCGCAAGATCGGAGACGGCTACCCCGAAGGCGGCATCGGTGAGCGAGTTTTTCCCTGAGCCTGATCTCCTTTCTGTCACCAATCCGCAGTGCTGGCGAACGAGAGATCTCGAAGAGCAAAGCCATGAGCTCACGCTTAAATACCGTTTCTGGCATAACAGACGTCAACTACCTCTTGAACCTGCCCGAGTCGGGATCGCCTCCGACCGGCGAACCGCTCCTGCCGACTCAACCTCAAGCGATCCTGACCGCCCCTCTCTCGAAATCGAAATCCTCGACAGGACACCCGCGCCGGCTCCAGTTGCGGTTCACGTCGTCGGCGCCTTCGGTGCAGATGTACACGGCGCCCGGGTGGGACGGGAACGGTCCGGCGCGGAAAGCGGCGCATGGCGGTCCAAAGGCGGACGAGTTGAACCCGGCGGCGGACGCGGCCGAGAAGGCGCACAGTCACGGGTTGGGCTACGCGAAAGACGGGATGGTCTTTCTCGAGTTTCAACACCCGGTCGGGACTGTCACGCACACGGCGGGTGAAGCGCTTGAGGGAGGGCCGAACTCGACCGAGTTGGGACGGTGGCTCGAGGGGAGGGCGCAGAAGCGCAAGGTGGACTTGAGTGAGGGTAAGGGCGGCAAGAGTTGGGAGGTCGACACGCTTTTGCGCGACGGGCAGGTGTACGAGAACTGGACCGAGATCGAGGTCGTAGAGGTCGACGAGTAGACGGGGTTGATTCCTCTCGTATGGAAATATGGCGTGTAGATAGTCCCTTCCCCATGCGCCAGAGTCGTCGCCTTGAACTCAGGACGGAGCGAGACGGCGGGATGCCTCAATCGTCCTCGCCAAAGTCCTCGAGGCTCATCGCCGCCATCTCATAGCCTTCAGATCCTCCACTCCCGTCCATAAACCCGCGTCGAGAGTTGCGGCCTCCTCCTCCTCCTCCTCTGCCGCTCGCCGTCTGAGTTTGACGGTACCCGGCTCCTCCGCCGTCCCACTCGCGCGCGTTGACTGCTCGGTAATGCGTGTTGAGCCAGCTGCGGAACATGCGGACCAAGGGAGGACCGAGGCAGGTCGAGAGGACTGCGTGGGAGTTGAGGGTCAACTCATCGAGTCGAAGGGATGGTCTCGTCGGGAGGGCGTGCTTACTGAGGTAGGAGATGAAGAGGAATCCGAATACGGCCAGGAACATGGCGAGCCACGCGAGCGACGATGGCATTCGCACGGAGGATGCAGCAGAAGGAGAGAAGAGGACGACGATAATTTCGAGGAAGGCAAGGCGCCGTCTCGTCTCCTCTCCGCTGGACCAACACGTAAACAACGCCATTCGTCAAGAAAGAATGGGAAGGGGAAACGTGGTATTTGCAGGGGGAAGGTTTGGCCGGCGCATGGCGTGGGCAAAAGAAGGGAACATGACGGGAAGTGAATGAAGCGAAAACCAGAAACAGACAAGAGAGGAAGTCGGGGGGTATAGCAAACTGGTGGGGTCTGATGAAAGCGTACGATGGCCAAAGGAGCACGGGTAAGGCGGGGGAGTCGTGAGCGGAGGGGGGGGGGGGGGGGGGGGGGAAACAACGTGAAGACAGCCGAGAAACGGAGAGGACGGAAAGTGGGTAAAAGCTGAGCGGGTTGGCAAGCGCGGAGGAGGAACAAGCGAACAGGGAGGCGTAATGTGCAACGACAAGGCGGGCGGTAGGCCTGCTCATGCTCGCAGGAAGCCCTTCTTCTTTGTTGCTTGTTGTTGCTGCTGCGGGACGGACAAGAATTTTTGGTCAGTTCAACTCCGACCGTCCTCCCCCAAGTCGTCGACCACTACGACCGACGACGCAGAGGCAAGCACAGAGAAAAGAAATGCGCACCTTTTCGGGCGTGAGGGGCCTGCCCTGCTCGATCCTGCGCTTCTTGTCCTCGAGTTCGAGCCGCTGCTTCTCGAGCGCCTCCTTCATCTCGCGGTGGCGCGCGTACAGTTCCTCCTCGGACTGTTTCAGTTTCGCCTCCTTCTCGTTGACTTTTTGTTGGAACACCATCTTCATCTCGTTCTCCATCTTGGCGAGCTTGGCTTCGTGCAGGGCGCGCTCTTCTGCCATCTTGGCCGCCGGGCTGGGGTGGTTTTTTCGAAAAAGGGGTGAATCAAAGAAGTCAGCTTCCAAGAGATGCGGACTGAAAGGAAAGCAGCGCCGACTCACTTGACCTCTTTAAAGACCGAGTGATCCTGCGCGACTCCCATCGCGAGCAGTTTCTCGCTCCGGTACTTTTCGTACAAGACCTCGTTCGTGTGCTCCTTGAGTTCCTCCATATGAGTCCGGACGAGCATCTGCCGCAGCTTGACAAAGTCGCAGTGCTCCTCGTTGTCGACCTCGATCGTGCCCCACGGGTACGCGCGTCCGCGCACTTGGCGGCCGTCCGGGGTCGAGACGATCTTGTCGGACCCGACGACCGCGAACGGGATCTTGCGCTGTGTTTTTGTTTGCGGGAGGCGGAGAGAGAGTCAGCCGGGTTGGCCGATCCAAGGGGGCCAAGAGCCAAAAACCCCCCCGAAACAGGAAGAGCAACACTCACGACAATCTCTTCATTCTCGGCGAGCGTCTCCTCATCCTCCATCTCGTACTGCGGCGCCTGGTAAATCTCGATCCGGTGGTGCGCCAAGTCGCTCAAGATCCGCGCCTTGAACTGGACCACTTCCTCGTCCGTCAGGGTGTCGGCTTTCGCAATGACCGGGATCAGGTTGACGCGCTGGTGCAGCCTCCGCATGAACTCGATGTCGAGCGGTTTCAGCCTGTTGACGCGCGCGCGCGAGTGGTTTGGTGAATGGTGATGTTGATCGAGCGAAAGGGAGGGACAAGCAAATGATTATGAAGGGAAGTCAGAACCACGAGGTGCTTCTTTCGATCCCGGCTCGAGAAAGGGAGTTAGGGGGAAAGACGCACGAGTGCCCTGTCGGTTCGATAAAGTACAAGCAAGCGTGCACGCGGTTGTCGACCATCTTTTGCCGGTTGACGCGGTTCTCCTGCTCGAGGTAGGCGTCGAACCGCGCCTCGATGTTGTCCAGGATCGGTTTCCAGCTGTGAGTCGTTTGGTGCAGCGACGCGCAAAGGTCAGTCCGACTCGTGCTGATCAAGTTTCTCTCTGACCACAAAGCGCTTGCGCCAGCTCACCCGTCCTCGTTGTTGATAAAGTCTCCAAATCCGGGCGTGTCGACCACCGTCAGACGGAGTTTGACGCCGTTCTCCTCAATGTCTATTTCGGAAGGTTAGTCTTTCGGCAGCACTATACCGAGTCCCGAGGAGGAGAGAGAGCGTACCGGCGGTGATGGATTCGATGGCGACGGTTTGCGGTCGGTCGTGGTGCGGTTGCGGGACGTCCTTTTTCGGGTACAGGGGCGTGTTGAAGAGGGTGTTGATCAGGGTCGACTTGCCGAGACCGGATTCGCCTGCGTGTCAATAGGGGTCAGTACACTCTTGGGGAGGCGTCGGGTAAGGAGGGCAGACGGACCGACGACCATGGCGGTGAAGTGGAAACCTGGGAATGAACAGATGGGTCAGCGGGGCGCAAGGGTGTGGATGAGTGGGCTACTGACCTTTGCGGATTGACCTGCGGTGGTACTGATTCGGCAAGTTTGCGACTGTAGGAGGGGGTGTCAGAGTCAGGGTCGTTGACAATGGCAGAGGTTTGAGAGGGCAAGAGACGGACAGCCAACAAAACCACCGAGTTTCTTCCTGATTACGCTATGCTGGGTTCCTCCTGCGACTGCATCGTGGGCTACGTGATACGAAAGAGGAGGTTCGTGTGGAGCGAGTCCCAAGCGGGGCGGACGGACGGCGGGGGGGCTAGTTGTCAGCGCTACTTGAGCCCGGCGCGGAGAGGGTGAGTGAGAGACGTACGTTGTTCTACCTGTGCCATCTGGACCTGTAGGCGAGCGAGGGCGGACTGGCGGAGCGAGGTGCGGCGGCGGGGGAGAGAGACGGAAGGATCGCCCCGAGAGCAGGGAGTGAGAGAGCGGACAAGCGCGGGGAGGCTAGCCTGCGAGAGAGCACACGAAGTCTACGCGGTCTCTGATCTGTGGAAAAGAGCGAGTTGCGCGTGTAGAGGACCGACCTGCACCGCCTCGCCTTTCTCGCCTTTCCCCCTCGACTGTCTCGGTTCACGCGCGACTCTGCAGCGCAAGCCATGGTCCGGTGAGTGGTCCCGGTCTACTACCCGTCGTTAGCCTCCTGACTCGCGTCTCAACAGCCTCGACGCCGACCTGCTCGCGCGGACGCCGTCGTACCTCTCGCCCCTCCGCGACCGCGAGATCGACCTCCGCGGGCACAAGATCCCCGCCATAGAGAACCTCGCAGTCACGAGGGACCAGCTCGACTCGATCGACCTCACCGACAACCAGATCCACGCCCTCGCCAACCTCCCCGTCCTCAAACGCCTCTCGCAACTCTTGCTCGCCAACAACCCCGTCCGCACCGTCTCGGTCAACCTGGCCACCTCGCTCCCCAACTTGCGCACCCTGGTCTTGACCAACGCCGCCATCCCCAAGGACGCCCTCGCCCACACCGCCGTCACCCTCGGCCGCTGCAGGAAACTCGAACACTTGTCCCTCAAAGGGTGCCCCGTACAGCACGCTCAGCACTACAAGGACTGGATCATCTTCAACTGCAAAAAACTACGCTCGCTCGACTTTGAACGCGTCCACCTCAAGGTCGGTCCCTCGTTTCTTCTCAGACGAACTGAAACGGCGAAACTGACCCCCAAACATGCGTGCACCCGCCAGGACCGAGAACACGCCAACTCGCTCTTCCTCACCGCAACCGGCGAACCGACCGCCCTGCACACCTCGTTCCTCGAAGCAGCCGCGTCCGGGTCCGCAGCAGCCGCTCCCTCGCTCGTCTCGTCCGGGACCGGGACCAAGACGTTCGAGCCGGGCGTCGAACCCGCCGAGAGGGACGCGGGCAAGGCGGGCAGGTTGCTCACCAAGGAGGAGAAGGACCGCGTGCGGAAAGCGATCGAGGGTGCAGAGAGCGTCGAAGAGGTACGCTCTTCCTCTCTCGCTTCCCCGTTTGCTCCTGCGAAACCCACCCTGCAGCGTTCGCTCCTGGAACAGGCCGTGGGTCCTTGAGCACTATACTGACTGCTGTCTTTTGGATCGACGCCAACAGATCCGACGCCTGCAACGAATGCTCGCACAAGGTTTCGTGTAAGTCGGCCCCGTTCGCTGTTTCCCTCATCGCAATGAGAACCACCTCACGCGATGTCTGCGCCGTGCGATTGGTCTCATGTGCGGTTTGGAGCTCGGCTGGCTGACGACAGATGTCCCCTCTACGCCCCGCAGCCCGACAGAGAAGGACTTGCGGGATCTCGAACGACAAAAGACCCGGACAAATGGGTCAGCGTGATCAATCCGTCCAAGGGGACGAGTCGTTGGCCTCTATCCTCGTTGAGCGGTGGGCCGAGAGATATGTATGTGTAGGGGACGGGACGAGCGGTCTCTTTTTCTCTTTGGATTCCCCCACCCAAAAGCCGTCTCCCCGATTGTAACATCCACTGTACTTTTTTTCTTTCCTCGCACTCTGCTTTCTGGTCGACTCCTACCGTGTTCCACTAGCATGTTGTCGAGAGGAAAGGCAATATAGACGTCTTACTGTACGAGGTTGCTCTAAGGGGGGGTAAGGCTGCACCGCCTCACGCTTTCATCAGTTCCTTCTTCACGGACACTCTCGCCATGCTCCAACATGCCCTCCGGAGACCTCCAGCGCGGGTCAGTACACCCTCAAGCTGGTCCTTGACTCGGAGCGCCAGTTCGACAGCGGCGAAAAGGAGCAGTCAACCCATCGATGCTGCTGCTTCGCCTCCTTCTGCGCCGGAGATTCCCCGCCGACCTCGTTATGACGAGTTGGCAAAGCTCGAACCCGCCGCGCATAGGCTAGCAGTGAGCTTCTCTTCTTGCACTATACATACCGCAGCCCTTGGGAATGATCTAAGCTGACGTGGTCGCTCTTGCAGTTCCGCTCGATCCCCTACGGTTCGCCCGCGAGCGTTGTCTTCCCGCCGTCGTCGACGGTCCCTCAATTCAGTACTTCGAACAAGTATTTCCAACTGCGATGTTTCCCGTCCCAGTCGCGCTATCCCGATCGTCCTGAAGGGAACAACCCACATCCACATCCGCCCACAGCGAGTTTGAACAAATCCCTCCCGACTCCGCCCCCCTCCCTCCTCGGCACGACCGACCCCTCCCCAGACCGCTCCAGTCCCTTCCTCAGCTCCCCCTCCGAGCGGCGCCAGCGTTCTGCCCAATCAGCGCGGACTCGGAAACCCTACACGGTCGACTTGACCCTCTTTGCGAGCAAGAAGAAGGTGCACAAGAGCGCCGTCGTGAGGGAACGGTGTAAGCGGAGGTGTAGGGAAGCGATCCGACTCGTCGTGGTGAGGAATGCTGCTTCTTCGGCTCGGACTGGGCAGGAGGAGGGAGGGCTCGTCCTGCAGGAGGAGAACGTGCGCGAGACGGGACCGCGAAAGTGGCTGTTGCCAGGTATGCGTGGTCATCTCCTCCCCAGAAACTGAATCCCGTCGATCACGCTTGTGCTGAGTTGTAACTGCCCTCCACAGGTTACCACTACATCATGAACATCACCCTCGAGACCTACCGCGGCCCTTTACCCGACCTCGTCGCCAATTTGCGCGAAGCTCTCAAGACGCTCAAAGTGAATAGTCCCGTCCCCTCGAGCACCTCCGTCATTCTGGCGGCTGACGCTGAATTGCTCCACCCTCAGACCAAAGCGGAAGCGGCGGCTTTGGCGGCGCAACTCGCCGACATCGAGATTGCGCCGCGGACTCGGTTGCCGGATTCGATTACTAGCGATTGAGGAGGTGGCCAAACCGATGCCGCGAGGGAAGAGTCATCACGTTTGTCTAGGATCTTGTGACAACGTAACGCAGCGCAACGCAACGCAGTGAGGTCGTCGAAACCCTTACAGAGATGAGCAGCAGTGTGTCCTCTGCTCGTCGTGCAGGCAGAGACTTGCAAGCGCACGCGGAGACTACGTGAAGAAAAGGCATGTCATTGCGAGGAAAGTCGTAGAGGTATAGCTGCGAGTTGGAAAGAACGAGGGGGGTATGGAAAGCATACGAGGAAGGGTATGATCAGGGATCGGGGAAACCGAGAGAAAGGGGAGGAGCTTCGACAAGGCAGGTGAAGCGCTTCGAGGGAAGAGGTACTCTCTCTCAGTCGCTCATCGGATCGGCCAACTCTCGAAGATCGGAGTCGATGGTCTGCTGGTCGACAGAGTCGACGTCCATGCCGTCTCCCGTGGTGGCAAGCGTCTCGGTCGCTTTGACCTCCTCTGCGCCGCCGTCAGTCTTGCACGAGCAGCGCTTGACCGTCTCTGCTTCGGCGAGCTTGGCGAGTCCAGCTTGGGCGGCGAGCTGACGAGCAACGCTCTTGTTCGGGGCCGAGAAGGTCGCCAGCGTGTCGTCGTGAAAGGAACACACGGCTTCGTACATAGTTGTCGCGGATCCATCGACGGTGAGTGCGGTCACCCTGCACAAATTGGTAGAGATGTCAGCGATCGAGTCCGAGTCGGATCTCTTGCTGCCATCTCTGGTGGGCCTTACTTGACCGAGAGCGACTTGCAGGCGAGCGAGTCGAGAAGCATCAGGAAACGCGAATAGGGGTCGCGGACCTCGGTGGTCAAAACGACATGCGGCATGATGTCGGCGAAGAGGCGGTCCAAGACCTGCAAGACTGGCTCGAGCTGGAATCCAGCGTCGATAAAGACCGCGGCGAGAATGGCTTCGACGACGTCGCTGATGACCTGATCGGCAAATGCGCTGTCAGTCATGCACGGGCGCCGTAGCGAGTAGCAAGTCCAACTCACCTTGGGCGGCGACCACAAGAATGTCAGGTCGCCCTGGACCACCTGCTCGAAGCTGTACTGCTGCGCTTGCTCCGCTGCTTCGTGCAATGCCGCCTCAAGAACCGGCGACGAATGCAGAATGCACTTGTGCAGCTCGAGCTTGCGGCACCCGATCAACGCGAGTGCGCCCGACGAAACGAGGAGTGCGCGCGCAAAGGTGAGCGCGCTCGGTGGCGCGTCCGGTCCCAGGGCGTAGAGGCGCGTGGTCGCCCACCATTCGAGGATCGCGTCTCCGAGGAATTCTTCGCGCTCGTAGCACCCCGAGTCTTCGACCCAGCTGCGATGCGTCAGCGCCCGTCGGAGCAGCTGGCCTTGGGTTTGGAACGAGTACCCGATCGCGGCTTCGAGGTGTTGCAGTCCAGATCCGGCACGGGTCCGCGGAACGTCCAGAAGCGCTTGTGCCGGTTCGCGTTCGGACCAGGGCACAGTGCCGCCGGTGCACAGGCCTAGGCGTGCCGTGACGTGCATCGCGCCATTGAATCCAGAGTTGATGACGGTCGCACCGAGAAGCGCTTCGAGTGTGTCGGACAGGAGCCGCCGCCCGATAGTCTTGGTGATCAGGAGACCGTCCTCGGACTGTGTCGCGTCATCACTCGTCTCGGGGACGAAGGTGGTCGGACGAAGCAGATGCGGCAGAAGGAACTTGGAGAGGCCGCATTCGAGCGCGAATCGCCGAAGGAAGCGGTTGTCGACCGAATTGGAGCGTAGAATCGACAGGCGCTCCTCATCAGCTTTGGGATGTTGGAGAAAACCGTGTACGCTCGTTGCGAGTTGGAGAGCCGCATCTCCGACGAACTCGAGCGACTGATAATCGTACCCGACTTGGCTCATCGGGGCAGTAATTGCTGTCGCGAGCAGGCGAGTATTGATCGGCGGGAGCTCGAAGGTCGAAGAAAGAGCGCCGGTGACGCTCGCTTCGATGAAATGGCGGTTGAGCGAAGGGACGAGGCTGAACGTCTGGAAAAACTCAAGCGGAATCTTCGTCGTCCGGAGCAGGGATATTGGAAAGTATCGCATGTTGGAGGTCTCCGCCTCCTTGGGCGAGATGATCTCGGGAGTAGGGCGAGGCACAAGAGCGTTGTGCAGTCGGAAGTCGGTCGGGTCGATAGATGCAATCGGTTCTTCGTCGGCAACGGTGCCCACTTCGTCGCCGTACATCACGCGCAGGTAGTAGTGGTAGTCGGCGCTATGGAGAACAAGTCAGTGGACTGATACTTGTGCAGTAAGGGCGGAAGAGCCGCACTGTTTCGCAGCGAGCTTTTGCCTCTGCTTGCTTGACTCGCGCTCGATCTCGGATGGGGGTGAAGCCGCCGTAACATCTTGACGCAGACCGGCAAATCGACCAAAGCGCACGGTGGGGCGCTGCAACGGTACGACGACTGGCGATCCTGGCGCCAGCGAGGCGAAATCTGCCACCTCGAACGGATCCGCAACAAGTTCCCAGTCAAGGTTTCCCGCTTCGTCAACGGGCGACCAGAGAGCATAGATCCGATCGTCTCCGAATCGTCGGTTGAGGACGACTCGACTGAGGCGTCTGTTGAATGTCTCGAGCGCGGAGAGCCGGTCGTCTCGCTCCGCCCAATTCTGCCAGTCCAGCCGATCGTGCGCGAGCAGATGAAGCTCGGAGATGCCGCCGTCAGAGTCATAGAGAGTACGCGGGGGTACCTCCACGTCTGCTCCGCATACCATGGCAATGCGGGCGGGCGGCTGAGTCGAGACTTCGAAGACGTAGACATGGGCGGCAGACGAGGCGAAGACGTTGCCGAACGGGTTCACGAGCTGCACCTCAAGGTTCGACGGGAGAGGGCGACGATCGAGTGCACGGCCGTCGACATCCTCCGGCGCGTCGTCCGAACGAGATGCTCGCAGGGGCAAGAGGTGATCGTCGAGCGCGTCGGCGCGATGGAGTGCAATGCACGCCTGGAACGCAGCGTTCTGCTTCGCGGCACGGCGAGTCGGCATAGGCGCCGAAACAAACGTGTGCTCGCTGAGAGCTGCAGTCTTTGGAACCCTAAGCTCGGCGACCCAGCCGCCGAAATTTGCTGCGATCGCAAAAGTCGGTTTCTGAAGTGGCGTAAATTGGTCGACCTTGAGGAGTTGACAGAAGCCGGACAGAGTCGAAACTGCAGAGCCGTGGCTCAGAAGAGCGCCGCGAGGAGTTGTATACGTGGGTAGGTTGTCGAGGTCCGGTTCTGCCTGCTCGTCGGGTTCTTCCGAGCGATCGGCATAGAGGCCTTGCAATTCCGCCTCTTGCTGGACGAAGTCGCGATACCGGCTCGCTTCGAGAGATCCTTGCGCGGCAAGGACGACATAGCGCGCGTCGGCAGCTCGCGCTCGTCCTCTGCTCTGGATGTAGCTGGGGGCGTGCGAGGGAGTCAGTTATTTGGCTTCTCGCAAACCGAAAATGCTCCACATACCCGGTCACGGTCGTCAAAGCGTCGAACCGGACGACCAGATTGCAAGCTCGGAAGTCGAGCCCTTCCTCGGCCACTTTCGTCGCGATCAGCACGTTGCGCTCTCCGGAACGGAACTTGGCGACGATGGCTTGTTGCTGTTAAAATGTCCAGTATCAGCAGCAACTCAAAGATCTCACTCAGACATCGAAACGCCAGGACTTGCCTCCTTGACCTCCATTCCGAGCTGGCGTTCCCGCTCAGCTTGATCCAGCTCCTTCCAGCCTGTTCGGCCGTGGCCGACAAGGGCTGCTGGTCGCAGCCAGCCCGCAACGTCCGGAACGGCCTGCAACATGCGCACAAGGCGAGCCGCGTGTACGCGCTGTTCGACGAAGACGATCGCGGCGAAGTCTCGTTTCGCTTCATACGGCCGAAGAACGTCGATCAATGCATTTGTACGGGCCGCACAACCGGCTGGGACATTGTCGTCTATCGGATCGTCCGAGGCCACGTCCAGCATCGCGTCGTCGACCTGAGAGACTGCGCTGGTCAGAGGGGCGCCGTGGAAGGGAGACAGGAAAACGCAAAGACAGGAGGCGCGCTTACCAGGGTGTCTCCGGCAGTATCGAATTCAACGAGGGTTTCTGCAGCTTTCGGAGTATTCTGCTCTAGCTCGCTCCGGAAGGTAGCCGTATGCAGCTCGACGATGCGAGCGTCGAGCAGGGCTTCGAGATCGGAAATCGCTTTGGCGGGGTTTTTCGCATTCCATAGAGGCGATGCCGTCATGCCGAATACGCGCGGTACGCGGTCCGGATCTCCATTCTTACTCGGGTGATAATGCTGTCGCATGATCTCGGCGGAAGGGTGCTTCTTGTTGCAATGATGGCACTCGTCGATGATGAGAAGGCTGCAGTTTCGGATGCTATGATACCTGTATCGAGTCATGCGTCAGTACACGTGCCCTCTGCACACACGAGGGAAAATGTATCACCCGCTGTTGAGGATGTTGAGCCAGACCTGCGGCGTACAAACGACGACGTCGGCTTCTGCGAGTTCCTGCTGAAATCGCTCAACCTTCCAAAAGTCGACCTCGGCCCCAATGAATGCCTTGACTCGGGCGCTCGTCTGTCCTCGGATGACACCGGCCTGCTGGGTCACGAGCGTCGTAGTCGGCGTCGTAAAGACGACGAGCGAGCGTTCTCCTCCGGGTTGAGTGGGGCGGCTGAGAACCGAGCGGATGAGCAAGACGGCGATGAGCGTCTTGCCGGATCCGGTATCCGCCCGTACAATGCTAGCAAGTCCAACGCAGCCCCCACACGATCAGCTCTGCCAGCAGGAGAGCCTCATACAGCTGAGCGACCACTCACACATTTTCGCAGACGGCCTGAGCGGCTACCTCAACTTGGTAGCAGCGCGGAATCAGCGACGCCGCCGTCATAGTGAACGTCCAGGCCTCTAGATTCTTTGAGCAGGCTCCGACCCTGGCAGCGCACGGGAGCTCGTAGTGAGAGAGAGCGCAAGGAGAGAGAGACGATGCGAGCTTCCGCGTGAAATCGACATAAGAAGAAAAATCTTGAGGCAATCCCGTTCAATCGGGCGCTTGCAGAGGGAGAGTCTCTCCGCTTTCTGATATGAGATCGGAGATGCGTGCGAGAAAAGTGCGTTCACCGAGCGCTACGCGTGGGTCGCCGCATGCGCCGAGTGAGAGTTGATGGGAAGTTTTCGTCGCTGCTCTTCCTGTGTCATGATACTGTGACGGCGGATCGTCAGCATACGGAAGAAGGGAAGTCTCGAAAGGTGCACATTAACGCACCGATACAGCGCAGTCTGGTCAAAAGACCAATTCGGGCTGAGGGAGGTCAAGAACGGATGCAGCTTCGCCTCGGACGCTTTCGGTCGCGCGTCCGGTTCACTGCGAGCATGTCAGACAGATCAGTAAGAGCGTAGGGAGGACAGAGGGCGACTGCGCTCACATTTGCAAGCAATCGCTGACGAATCGGTCGGCATCGGGAGAAAGCGTAACGTCTGGCGGCAAAGGCGGCCGCATGCGCTCGGCTCCGAGCTGTGTCGAGCGCTTAGTCAGCTACGAGGGCCTCTTCGACTACTCAGGCACCGTCTGCTCACCTTGAACATGGCGCCCATGAACCCTTCCCCTTCCCACGGTCGAGAACCGGCGAGCATCTCGATGCAGATGCAGCCCAGACTCCAGATATCCGCTTTCGCAGAATAGCCCTGCTTGTTGTTGTGGATCACTGCGCGGGTATGAGGGGTCAGTGTCGGGTTCGACTGCGGAGCAGATCCGAGCAAAGTCGTTCCTCACCTTCCGGGGCCATCCAGAAGATCGATCCCTGCATGGACATGTTCTCGTTGTTCTGATAGATGTCGCCTGCATTTGCAGGTACTCAGCACTCGTTCTCGGTGTCAGCAGAGCGTAATAGCAGACGCACCACTCTTTTTCGACGTGCCGAAATCCGAAATCTTGCACATCCCGTCTTGGTCGATCAAGATGTTGTCCGCCTTCATGTCCCGATGCAAGATTCCGAGACCGTGAAGGTACTCGAGTCCGTCCAGGATCTGAAGTGTAAAGAAGCGAATGACGTCTTCCTCGAACTGAAGATTGGGGTGGTCAGCTTCATCTCACTTAGCACAAGCAAGTGAACGACGAACCTTGCCGTGCGTCCGGATGATGCGACCGATCGAGCCACCGGGGACATACTCGAGGAAAATCGAAAGGTATTCGGGCGTCTGTTCCATTCCTGCTCGAGGGGGGGAAACGAACAGATTAGACGGAAACGGGGAAGTGCTGTTCCATGTCGAGACACGCACCAAGATAGAGCACGATGTTCGGATGGTCCAGATCCTTCAAGAGCTCAATCTCGGCCTTGAGAGAGGAGATCATGCCCTTGATGCGCTGATCCTCCTTGTCAGAGAAGCTTCGAGGCATCTCGACCTGCTTGACGGCGATCGTTTCGCCGGTCGTCACGCTAAGTGCGATGTAAACGTGACCGTACGTTCCGCGGCCGATCAAGTCTCCCTTGATCCACTTGTACGAGACTGCAGAAGGGGACAAACGAAGTCAGCTGACGAGGAATTGAGCGGAAATCGAGTGCACTTACAGTTTTCGGGATCGTCGTTGGAAGTCTCGCGCAGGGCGTCGATGTCATTCATCTGAGCAGACGTGACTTCCTCGATCTTGGCACCAAACAGCTTGGTGCTTCGCCGCCGGAGCAGGTTCGAAGCGAGACCGGATGCCGCGGTCGCAACGTTGCGGCCGGCCTTCTGGAGCATGCGCTTCCGATCTTGAGCAACCACACGGATCGACTTGTGGTAGCCTAGGTTCGAGCGGCGAGTATGCGAGGCCAGCGGCTGATCCTTGACCGGGCTCGATGCACTCGTCGATCCGCCGGGCGGCGAAGGCGCAGCAAGGTCAAACACCGGCTTGTCGAGATCGTGTTCGGGGAAAAAGACGTCGAGGTGCTCGAGGACGGTCTCGACGGGCGGACGGAACGCCCAGTCGTTATCGTCAGACGCGCGCGCCGCGAGAGAGTTGCGGCGCGCAAAGGGCGAGTCGGATCCCGCCGGCGAGCGTTCAAAGCGAGACGAGAGGTACCGCCGCGCGCTCGAAGCTGACCCGTCTGATCTGCGGCCCGTAGTCGGCGCCCCTTCTCGGCGAGAGGACTCTTGCTCGCTACCAGCGGAACCGCGACCTGCTGACCGTTCGCCGTCTCTGCCACTCTGGTTCGACTGCGGGCCGGACGGAGTCGAGTTCGAACCGATTCTCAATCGCAGACTTGGCCGGTTCGACAGCGCCGTGTCCTTGTCGTCGCCGGTATTTGCAAACGAAGAACCGTTGTTGGTTTGCGACGGACCGTGGCCAGGGAAGAAGGTTGCCGAGTCGTCGAGCTCGTCTCCAAACTCGTCGACCAGTTTGGGTGTGTTTGGCGCCGACGCTGCTGCCGACGGGCTGCTCGAGTCGGGTCGGAGCGTGCCGGTAGCAGCCACTGGTAGCAAGGTACCTCCTTCGGTCGCGGACGACGCACCGAACCGGGAAAGGATAGTCTGCGTCCAGTCCTGCGCGTCTGGAACCGAGGAACGACGGTCTGCAGGTTTCGGGGCAGGCGTCGGGGGGTTGGTCGGCGCCTTGGAAGGGGAAGGCAGCCCATACGCCGCGGGCGTCGGCACTGCGGTGGTCGAGACCGAGTGCGCCGAGGTTTGTGAAGCTTTTCGCTCCGAAGGAGGAGGCGGCGCGGTCGAAGCAGCGGGCTGGTTGACCGGGAACCAGGTACCAGTTTCTTCGTCGAGGGGGTCTCCGAACTCGTCGACGAGACGAGGCTTCTCGACCGTCGCGGGAGTCAGGGAGAAGCGGTGCCGAGATCCGTCGCTCGCGGGGGTGATGGGTCCTGTCAGCGAGCTGCGGGTGGATGAGGGCGGACTTGTCGCCGAATTTGACGAGTTGGCGATGGCGTCAACCGAAGGATGGTGCGGAGTTCGCATGGTATCGACGAGGCCATCGTACGCGCCGTCGTCGTCCGCGAAAGCCGGCACAGACGACTGCCCGTGAGCCGTCTGCCGATCACCTGGCAGCGAAAGCTGCGAGTCGAACCGCCGCTCCAGCTCGTAGACGGTACCGCTCCTCGATCTCCCGCCGTTCGAGGACGCATTGCTGTCTTGCCGAGCCCTGACGCGATCCACCTCACCCAAGTAGCCTGCTGCTGACGAAGGCCGCTCGAGCGCCCCTGGCCATTCGCTCCGCGCAGATTGCGGCGACAAGGCTTGCGGCAGGATCCGAGACGTGTAAGAAGATCCGGTCTGCTGCTGGGCTTGTACCGGCGCGGAGTAGAAGGCGGAAGCGGGATTCGAGCCCGATCCGCTCGAAGTGATCGAGTCGACGGACGGACGACCGACTGGACTGGGCGTCACGCGAGACGCCGGAGCTCTACTTGATCCCGAGTAATCGACTGCCAACTTCTCGTAAGTCCCGCGAAGGTTGTCGGCGCTCCGCGAAGCGAGGAGACCAACGTTCGTTGGCGCAGCGAGCGTGGCAGCGCGCGGAGGCAAGCCACTGGTCGGATAGCCAGTTCGCGGTTGCTGCGGAAGGTGGACGACAGAAGACTGTCCCTGAAGAGACAGGTTGTGGTACGGCGACTGGTTTGACGGCAGCGGAAGGTTGCGATACGGGTCGTTCGCGTACTGCCGCATGTTTGCTCTCGGATCGGTGTTCGGCAGGGCGCGAGGGGGATGTTGAGAATACGAGCTCGGCGGATGCTGAGAGTACGAGCTCGGCGCAGGGAGCGAGGGAGCGTGCTGGGGCGTGGACGCGGTGATTGATCGTGACCAGTCGCTCGAGGTGACCTGCAGCACCGGCACGCTCTGGGTCCGCGAGTCGGGCATCCCGCTCGGTGACGGAGCGGGAGGCAATCGTCTTGGCGTGCCAGCAAAGCCGGACGAAGACGAATGGTAGCCTTGAGGTCCGAGAGCTGGCGGCGATAGGGAAGCCGAGGCGGGAGGCGAGGTGACTAGCTGGTTCGCCGAAGGGTACTGAAAGTACTCCTCGGGCGAAGTCTTTGGCGTGGTAGACATGGAGGACAGCGGCTGGTGCCCGTGGCCGAATCGCGAATCGGCTGGAGGGCTGAGGATGGTGCTGGCCGATTGCGGCGAGGTCGTGAGACGCTGAGACGCGTAGCTCGACGATGAGGCCTGGCGAGGTGGAACGGCCACGGTGCTGCCGGCCTGTTGACGGCGACTGGCGAGACTCGGTTCTTCGTATCCGGAAGGTCGCGCCGTCTCTCGCTGGACAAGCCCGCTCGGAGTTTCTGACGCTCGGGACGAGACGGACGGGCTCTTTTGCCGATGGAAACTCGCCGCCGAGTTGGGTGAGGGCGGTCGCCCACCGCTGCCACTGCTCCGGCTAGTCTCGCGGTCTCGGTGGTGCGCCATGCGGAAGCTGGCGGCGCTCGCAAACTCGACGGCGTTTCGGCCTTCCTCTGGGGGCCAGTGCCCTGGCCGCGGCGAAGTGACTTCTTTGACAAAGACGGTGATTTGAGGTCCGTCACCTCGGGCGCACGCCTTGACTGCCGACCACAACTCCTCGTCCGAGACCGGACGGCCTTCGCCCGCGCCGATCCTGGTGAGGTAGAAAGTGTGTCGCGGCATGTCCTCGTCGGCGATATGAAGTCGGGTCATGATCACATCCTTGACCGCCTCGACGGAAGCGAGATTGGTGAGGGGGACGACCACGAGCGACTCGAGGTCTGCCGTTGCCGTTACAATTGCTGAGGGAGGGAGAGGTGATCGGGGCGGCATTGGAGGAGGCGGAGGAGAGAACGATGAATGTACTCGAGCGGGAGGAGAGCCGTATGATTGATGGAACTGCGAATAGTTCGAGTTGTCTTCGAGATGAGGAGACGGGCGCTGCACGTAGGTATTCTCATCAGCTCAGAAGCGGAGCTCCGAGAGCGAGGGCACACAGCGCGGGCTGCTCACCGGCGAGAGGGATCCGCGAGGCGTATGGGTCCTCGGTGTCGCGTCTGAGTAACGGAACGGGTCTGCCGGTGCCGGCCGACTTGAGGCGGTCCGCACTCCGCCAGCGCCTGCGAGCGAGTTGACCGACCAAAAAGTCTCGTCGTGCTGGGAGTAGGTCGGCATGCCCGCCGGAGCATAAGAGCTCCCATTCGGTGGCGCGGGCGAGTACGACGCGCCGGCGTGAGGATACCGTCCGCCTTGGTCGTTCGAGTGAACTGGCTGAGAAGGGCGGGGTGTCGGCAGAGGTCGAACAGTGCCGACGCCCGCCATTCCCGCGTTCCTTGGCGGCAGATCGCCGGGATACCGCTGCGTGTATCCTTCAGAGGCTGATCGCATGGCGTGCTGAGGCCGATGAGCAGTCGTTGCGGCTCCAGGAGGGAAGTCCCTGTTGGTAAGAGAAGTCAGCGCGGCCCAGGACAGGAGGGCTACGTCCTGCGTAGCTCTCCAGCTGTAACTTACCTTCAATATGCGTCTGCGTATGATCGGCGCTCGTCGTCTGCCTCCCTGAGCTGTGTGCCCGTCGACGTCGATCTCGGCCGGACCGCGCGGTTCGAGCGGAGCAGCTCCGAGTCCCGAATGTAGCGGATCTGGCTGAACGCGGTCGAAGTATCGCTCCCTGTAAGCAAGACAGACAGTCGCTCCTGCACGCGCTGTCCCTCGTCGCTATGGGTTTTCGGATGCGCCCAAAGTGAGGTCGGTCAGGATTGATCGAGCGCCGAGCGGGACGTGATGACGGGCGACTCGGCCTTAGCGCAGCTCTCGAGCCGTACGCCCAACAGTCCTGACGCTCTAGCTACGCCTCGGTGCTTGCCAAGCGTCTATACTGACCGTGCGCGTGCTGCTCCGAGTCCCGCTCCGTCGCCTGCCTCGACTTGCTCCCCATTCCGCGCGATCGACCAGTCTCAACCTCGACGACTCGTGTCGATAGAGCCGGAGGCTAGCCGAACTACGGGGAATATGCCGGAAAGCAGGCTGTCGGGCACACCCGTGCCGTCCAGGACCGCCGGGCGGACTCAAACCGATGGTACGCTTTCTCGCTTTCCGCCTGTCCCGCTCGCCGGACGTCGAGGGCTGCACGTCTGGACGAGGTTGTGACATTGTCGAGGTTCTTGACATGGCTTTCTTGTCGATAATCGCATCGGAAACATCCGACAGGCAACGCAACCCGTTCCGGGAACAACCGTCGCTGACCTACCCGGTTGGCACCCTACAGGAGCCCGAAACGAGGGGCAGCAATCCGCCGTTGGTCAGCAGAAGTCTTCAGATACAGTGCGCACCGGCTCTCGTCACTGCTCCGAAGTATCGCTGAACCCCAGGGCAAGAGCTGACGAAAACGGCCTCCGCAGAATGCATCCGGTCCGGTCGCCGCTTCTACCGCCGACGAGCAGCGGAGACAGCCGAGTGACGCAGAGCTTAAGGCGAGAGCAGCAGCAGCAGTCGCGCGGACGCGGATCATCGCCGACCCTTCAATCACGAGCGCGTTCCGACCGGACGTCGACGGCGAGTTGTACAACCTCTTTATTCGGTGATTCCGGCGAGTACCAACACATCCTGTATGCACTTGAAATACTGTACACGCACGCGTCCGCACAGACTCGGCCCAAGCCGTGTGGCACGGCTTCGGTCTGTCGTCTTGCCAGGACCGCCGGGTGCACCTGGGCGAAAAACGCGTGATCGCGACGGCACGCCTTTCCCTGCCCTGCTTGCGCTCTGATGCACTGGTCAGCCACTTCCAGACGATCATCAAGCTACATACATATGCACACATGGCCCAGATCTTTGCGCGTTCAAGAAGCTCAAGAGCAGACTTCTCTCTCACAGAAGGCTCGGCGATTTCACATGTCAAACCAGAAAGCACGCGACTTTGCCTCCACTCTTTCACCCGCAGCACTCCATGTTGCGCCATCCTTTCTCGTTCGCGCACCATTCGATCCTAGGTGGACGAACTATCCATGGCCCAGATGCTCGGAGTGATTGAAGGTCTTAGGTCCGATCAGGTGAAGGCTCGGACATCGCGTGCTCCGACCAAGTTCCTGCAGCTCACGAATCGAAGAAGCCGCATACCTCTGTTCCCTCAGGTCTCGCGCACGGCTTTCTTCCCCAACTCGACCACTGCATAGATGGCGCTCGACGACACCGCCAGCCTCGAAAAGGGTTCGCCAGACCTGTTCCCGGACAGCGGACAGCAGTCCGTCGCTTCAGAGGATGCAGTCGCCTCGACCATTACCTACACGGCAGAAGAGGAGCAGCGAGTATTGCGCAAAGGTCAGTAGACCTTCCGAGCGACGGGACTATAGAGAGTAACTCACATAGCGCTCGTGCATGCAGTCGATTGGGCTCTCTTGCCCGGCCTCACGCTTCTTTATCTTCTTTCCTTCCTGTGAGTTTCACGTTCGCAGCTCCTCTTCTACTTCCTTGTACTCATGCGATGCCCTTGACAGCGATCGATCCAACATCGGAAATGCGAAACTGCTGGGATTGATGAAAGACATCGGTCTCGCCAAGAACCCGGCCGCTTACAACACCTCCCTCGCACTCTACTTTCTCGGCTACGTTCTCTTCGAGATCCCCGCCAACATGGTGTAAGTTCTGCGCTGTGTGACGGCTTCGAGGCCCCGGCTGACCCAAGGGACGAGGACGCAGGCTCAAGAAATTCAATCCGAAAGTGTGGCTGCCGACGCTCACCGTCGCCTGGGGCATCACGGCAACTCTCCAGTGCCTGATCAAGAACGAGCCGGGCTTCTATGCGGCTCGCTTCTTCCTCGGCGTGTCAGAAGCCGGCCTCTTCCCAGGTGAGTTCGGACCCGCTCTGTCCTGCCCGATGGAACCGGTTTTAACGAGGTTACCATCCGACAGGGATCATCTTCGTCTTCTCGTTGTACTACAAGCGTAACGAAAGGCACTGGCGCGTTGGCGTCTTCTTCGGCGGTGCTGCTTTGGCCGGAGCGCTGGGCGGCATTCTCGCCTGGGGTATTGGCCACATTAACGGGGGAGGCCTGCCGAGCTGGGCGTAAGCGATCTTGCGCATTGCCTCAAGTCGCGGGAAACACAATCGCTGACTATTCAATGACGCTGCAGCTGGATCTTTGCCATCGAAGGCATCTTCACCGTCATCGTCGGCGTGACCGCCTATTGGTGGGTTCCGGGCTACCCGAAGGACGCCACCTTCCTGAACGAACGCGAGCACGCCATCCTCATCGACCGGCTGCGCAAGGGCAGCGACAGCGCCGATAACGAACCGTTCAACTGGGCGGGCGTCTGTACGTACGAGACCGAAAGAACGCAATTAGAGCGCTCGTGGCTGACGCTCCACTTTCTCGCAGGGGACGCCTTCAAAGACCCTTGGGTCATCGGCTACGGAATGCTCTTCCATTTCTTCGCCTTTACACTTTGTCAGTCCTTCCCCTTGAACTCCGGCGCTAAAACTGTGTCCACTGAACGACTACCTACTGTGCAGACTCGCTCTCGCTCTTCTTGCCGACGATCATTGCCCAGCTCGGCTACGCTTCGTGGCGCGCGCAACTCATGACCGTGCCGGTCTACGCCGCTGCGTTCGCTTGCATCATGCTCTCCGCCTGGATCTCGCACCGGGTTCGCCAGCGCGGCAGCATCATCGTCGCAGCTGGGGCGGTGGCCATCGTCGGCTACATTGTGCTGCTGACGACGCACACCGCCGGAGCTCGATACGCCGGCGCCTTCATTGCCGTCGCCGGCATCTACTCTGCAAATGGTGAGTACGAGGGCAGGCGGAAAATGCTCAGGCTAAACGGGAAACTGATACTTGATCTGCTCAGGTCTGCTTCTCTCGTGGCCGTCCGAGAACGTCTCGCCGCAGACCAAGCGCGCTGTCTCGTCAGGCATGCAGATCTTTGTGAGTCTGCGCGGATCGTTCCTTGCGCCGAAGTGATGCTCAGAAGCTGACTCGCGACTCGCCTGTGCCGCAGATTGGGGACGTCGGCGCCATCGTGGGGGTGTTGGTTTTCCGACCTTCTCTCGCACACGATTTCTACCGGATCCCGCAAGGGATTTCGATCCTGTATACAGGCCTCGGCATGGTCCTCGCCGCCGTGCTCTCGATCACGATGGTTCGTGCGAACCGGAACGGGAACGCCGCTCGCGCCGCAGCAAAGGAGCGCGCTGGCGTACCCGCAATCGGAGACCGCGCTCGCGAATACCGCTTCCAGATCTAAGATGTGCTGTAGAATTTGAATATAAGAAGTCATATGTCACGATATCCAGTTGCAGATTGCGGAGAGGAGATCTGCCTTGTGTTTCTTGTCCCTCCAGAAATGGTCTGCGCCCGCAACCTCGACCGAGCGAGACGATTCCGACCGTCCGAGCTCTGCTGCCCAGCGCCGAAACTTCTCGACGGCGGTAAACTGATCTTGATCGCCGTATACAGCCAGCACGCAGTGATCCTTGCTGCGTATGCGGAGGGCCGACGTGAAGAACGACGTCTGCAGGGCGCAGAGAGCCCAAGCGACCGAGAGCGGGTATGAGATGAGGACGTAGGAGGTCTCGAAGTGGACGTCGGCGGTGTCGCTAGGCGGTGAGCAGGCCGAAGCGGCGAGGCTGCCGTACGAGTAACCGGCAAGGAGGAGAGTGACGGTTCGCGGTTCAGCAGTACTGTTGGGCAGAAATGCCGGCAGGAGGACGTCTCGAAGCATGCGCTCATAGTCCGTCGCCTCGGCAGTGCCTCTGCATGTATGATGTCGCGTCAGTCATGGCGCAAACACGTACGAGCCACCGTACTCACGTCCAAGAAACGCTGCCGGTCGAGGCCCCTGCGCCGCGAGCATCGTACCGGAGAACCGCCCAGCCCTCGGAGGCGAGCTTTTCGGCGAGAGCTACGACGACATGGTCTTCTTTGCTGCCTCCAAGTCGTCCGTATGGATGCGCGATCAGGGCGGCGCGGCTACCGGCTTGGGTTGGCTGATGAAGAGCAAAGGCCAGCGTCGGTCCGTCCGGCGAGATTGAATAGGTGCCGTGCTTGACAGTCGGCCGTTGACTGGTCATGCTCTATGCGCAGGTAGCATCGCCCTCTCGCTCCGGGCTGTGTAGAGACGAAACCAACAGCCGAGGCTCGAGCGACAGCTTGACCTTGCCCCACATCCATCACCACGCTTCTCTCTCCGCTTGCTACGAGAGGAGCACGTGCTCGAGTGCACACGTACGATCATGCGAGGCTCAACAGCGGCGCGCTGGGGCGCAAGTCTCGCTGCGGCTGCTTTCCTGTCTCTCGTCTCCTTGGCCGTCGCGGCTCCGCCCGAGATCCTCGTCTACTACGCTGTATGTCGCACCTTTCGTCCGTCCCGTTCCAGCACAGACGCCGCTATGCCCCAAATGCGGTGCTTGCAGGCGTTGCCTCGACGCTTCGCTGACTTCTCCGTGCAATTGTAGACAGCAGGGTATTATCACGACTCTATACAGGCTGCGATCAATGCGTTGGACGACATCGGGAAGACGACTTCACTCTACAACGCGACGTACTCCAAGGACCGGAACCTATTCACGGATGAACAGTTGCAAAAATTCTCGGCCATCGTGTTTCTCAGCAACTCGGATCAGGTCCTCGACGACTCGGGCGAGGCGGCACTGCAGCAGTGGCTCACTCAAGGAGGAAGCCTTGTAGGCTTGCACGCGGGAACCGCTTGCCTGTTTAACGACACAGCCTTCGGGACAGCGATGGGTACGTCGCAGGATGAACCGATCATGTTGTCCCTGCTCTCAGCTGATTTTGCTCGACTCGCAGGGAGCTGGTTCGACTACCACCCGACCATCCAGAACGTGGTGAGTGCCTCTCACGCTTGCCGGTTTGCTCTCGGCGTGAGGCGTGCTGACAGGAGACGCATTTCTAGACCTTTACCAAGTTGGTCAACCATTCGACCGTCGACCCTTTACCGGATCGGTACGAGACCTACGAGGAGGTTTACCACTTCCGGACCGACCCGCGCGATGTCAACTGCACGGTGTTGCTCTCGTACGACCCTTCGACAGTAGAGGATCCGGCTTTCGGCACTCGGCCGTACTACCAAGGCTCGCCGCCGCCGATCGCTTGGTATCGCGAGGGGCAGACCGTCGACCTCAGCAACGGTACCGATGCGAATCCGCCGACGATGACGGGGCGAACGTGGATGACCTCCCTAGGCCACACGATCGAGATTTGGAGCGATCCAACTCACTTGGCCCACGTCGAAGCAGGGTGAGCTCTCCTGCAGTCCGACGCTTCTGCTTGCGTGACTGATGCGTCTCCTCCCACACAGACTCCGATGGGCCTTGGAGCCGTTCGAGCAGGCCACTGCGAATGGATCGGTAAAGTCTACGTCGGGTGCAACTTCTGCCTCGCAAAGCGCGTCCGCTTCTGCCTCTGCGGGTACGCCCTCTCAAGCTGCAGCAAGTACTCCAGCACCCACGTCGGGCGCGCTTCGCCATAGAGTCATGAGTGCAGGGAACGCTTTCGCAGGCTGGACGATCGCGGTTCTCGCCCTCGCTCTGTAATTCCACCGATCTTGTTGCCTGTGATGGGGACTGAGTGCGGGACTGAGTGCTCGGGGCTGAATGCTCGGGGCTGAGTGCTCGGGGCTGAACGCATAGCTGGCAATCCTGACGGCGTAAAGCGGGCTCTATGTATAGGTTGCGAGGAAACTCCGGCTTGAGAAGGTTCAATTTGCACGCTCGCGTCCGCGTCGCGCTCGCGCACGCGCACACATTCAGCGGGTCGATCGGCCGGCAGCGCAGCGGGCGTCCAAGCCCTTGTCAAGGAGGTGCCTGCGCCGTCTTGCGTTGTCTGTCTCTCCCTCTCTCCCTCCCTCCCTCCCTGTCTCCTTCTCCCCACTCGTCTCTCCAGTCCGCCCAGGCGATTCACCTCTCCCCCTTCTCTCTCTCCGACGACCCAAGAAGCATCGAGGTGAGTCTGGCAACGCGTCTCGACCGGTCACGCCTGCCGACACTGACCCACGCATACATACTGCCGCACTCTAGCTGGTCTCGACTGCCCCCGTCACTGTAGCCTAGCCGTCTCCTCTCGTTCACCCTTGCCCCCGGATCCAACCATGCCTTCGCTCTCTTTCGTCACCGCCGTCCTCGCCCTCGCTCTTCCCTTCGCGACGTCGGTCTCTGCGGCGTCGCACTTCTCGCACCCGCGCCTGTCCCGTTCCCATGCTCGCGTCGCCAGTCGCGCCCTGCCCAGGTCCGGGCGCCGCCTCCACAGTCGCGGAACCGAGGCGACCCTCAAGTGCCTGACCGAGCACACGTTCGCGCTCTGCGACGGCTCCAACTGCACCGACATGGGTTCGGTCGCCGCCGGTACCAAGTGCGTCGACGGCGCCATCACCTGGGACACGTCGTCCGAAGCTTCGACCCAAGACTCGAACGCCGCTTCGGCCGGCGTCGAATCCGTTCCCGTCCCCGTCGTCGCTTCCGTCTCGACTACGACTACCGCTCCTGCTGCCTCGAGCGCTTCGACTTCCACCGAAAGTGATGCTACCACTACCGGCGGCGCAAAGGCCGGCGTTCAACTTCACGTCGACACCAGCAACAGCGATGACGACTATGTCTGCGATGACGACTCCTCCGACTCTTCCGCAGCCGGTACGCCGTGGGCCGATCGCGGACAAGCCAGCGCCACCGACTCTGCCGACTCTGCCGACTCGACCGATTCGACCCCCGTCGCCACTCCGACCGGCGCCGCCGCCACCGCCGACTTTGCCGCCGTCTCGCCGGCTGCGTCTTCCTCGAGCAGCGCTGCCGACAATGTCGAGCTCTTCGTCTCGACCACTGCCACCACTTCGAGCGCTCCGACCACGACCACCACGACCGAGGCTCCTGCTCAGACTTCGGCGGCGCCGCCCTCATCGGGAGGCGGCCAGGTCTACAACGGCAAGGCTACTTACTACTACCAGTATGGCGTCGCTGGGTCGTGCGGAGTCTACAACTCGGACTCGGTGAGTTGGCGAAACTTGCGAAGGTTTCCCTGACCCAGAGACTGTCACTGATTCCTTTCGTTTCTCCCGGCTACAGACCTACATCGTCGCCCTCTCGTACCAGATTGTCGACAACGGTGCTCACTGTGGACAGAAGGTAAGGCTCGATTCTGTGAAGGCGTTGCTGCCGTGCGGAAGCTGATTCCATCAAAACTCCTCCAGGTCTCGATCAAGAACACTGCCAACGGCAAATCGATCACCGCTACGGTTGCAGACACATGTAAGCTATTCTATCTCTCTGCTGGCGCCATGCTCCAAGGGCGAAATGCCCCTCTTCGCCCCTTCCTCGCTTTGCTCGCTTCTTCCGGCATTCTGGCGCCTTGCGCTGTCCTCTTTTGCCGTCTGCTGACCTCTGTTTGTACGGTGCAGGCCCTTCATGTGAAGCAAGTCACCTTGACCTCTCAGAAGGCGCTTTCCTCGCCCTCGGCGACCTCAGCAGTGGCGTCCTGCCGATTGAATGGTCCTTCCAGTAACCCGGCGGGCTCGGACGGAGCGCTGGCGCTCCCCGACCCTTCAGAAAACCTTCGGACTAGGACTGTGACTTTTACGACCAATCGGACACGACTGGACTACATTCCCTGCCCTATGAAACCTCTTTCTCTAACCCATTCGCTCTCGGGGCCCTCTTTCATCAGCATCCCCTTCCAAACTCTTATCGCTCACTCCGCATTCATCCCATCTATATCACCACCTCCTCTTTGTTGTTTCTCCTCACACTCGTTGGACACGATTCCGCAGAACCGCACCGTTCTAGTCTCTTTCTTCTTTTCTTTTTGCAACGCGAGCGCCTTGATGGCTGCTGCCCCCGCATCTCCTTCCTGTCTTCTTTCGCGAGCATAAGCAATGGCTCTGTCACACTGCATCTGCGAATTGTACAGCCGCTGGCAGGATAGTCGGTTGGAGGTGCCAAAAATGTCCTCGATTTCAAGCGCCTCGGATCTGGTCATCGCCAAGTTCTAGGGGCATAGACTGCTAGCGACCCGAGCCAGAACCGTTTCCCGAGTCCCACGTGGAGGTACCGGTCGAATACTGCGAAAGGAGAGAGAGAAGGACATCAGCAGCGATCGGCCGGGTGAGCAGTGCGAGCCGACTTGCATGAGTAGGCCCACTTGCGGCCAAAGTAGCGCGAGATCCAGGGTATGGCGACGAGGTTCAAGAGCGCTTGGAGCTGCCGCATGCTCTCGTCCCACTGCAGTTGGGCCTCTCGGGCTGCGAGTTCTGAATCCCACGACGAGGACGACCACGACGACGAAGTCTCGTCCGCCTCGTCGTCGTCATCGCTCTCCTCTACACCGTCGTCTTCCGCACCGTCGGGACGATCTGAACCAGAATCGGCGGATTCGGACGCCGATCGGGTCGGTTGCTGTCGCGGCGGTGGACGGGATCGAGGTCGTTTCGCCGTCGCCGGCGAGTAGTTCGATTGACAAGGCGGCCAATCGCTCGGAGGGACGATCCAATCCGGAGGCAGGTAGCCGTCGTTGGTGGCTGCTGCTGCTCCGTTCGGAGCGGGTGAAGAGGCCATGCTCGGATCGATCGTCGCCGTCGCGTGAGATGACGAATTGGATGGTGGAAAGTCTTCCGGCGGTCGACTGGATTCCGAGTCGAGGTCGAGGTCGAGTTGATTCCTCGTCGCAAAGCTCTACGGCGATAGGTTCCGTAGTCCTGGCCGAGCTGCCTAACGAGGAGCGACCGAGTCGACGGAGGGATGCGAGGTGGGGGCGGTGGTGAGGATGTTGGCTCCCTCCGTACGGCGTTTCCGAGGGCAGTCGCGCACGCGTAGGGTTCCCAGTGACTTGAAGAGTCCGGCCTTGCTCTAATCGGGCGTGTCCGAGTTGGAGCGAGAGAAGAAGCCTGAGCGCGTCGCCTCGTGCGGAAAGTTGGCTGAGACGGGTCGGCAACTCACCACAACGAGACTTCGTACGAGAACGGTTCAAGCAGAGCTCCGACTAGTTCCGACTCTTCGCCCATGGACGACCGCGGCGGCGATTCGCCCGGTCGAGACGGCGCCGACTCGCTGCAGGCACCGCCAACAACA
This sequence comes from Rhodotorula mucilaginosa, assembly GCA_034406715.1. Lineage (NCBI taxonomy): Eukaryota > Fungi > Basidiomycota > Microbotryomycetes > Sporidiobolales > Sporidiobolaceae > Rhodotorula > Rhodotorula mucilaginosa. Next base: position 1,079,602 of record CP137865.1, read on the forward strand.
GCCGCCGAAGCCTCGTTCGACCTCGCAGCCTTCAAGGCGTACTTGCTACAGCTGCTCCCGCTCATCATCCAAGCCGATCCGGGCGACCTCGTTCCGCTACTCGAATCGAAAGAGTTTCGAGACCGCGCGTCGAGGTGGGCCTCAGACTCGAACGCTGGCGCCCTCTACATCGTAAAGCAACGGGCGGATCGCGCGGCGCACGGTCAGTCAGGCCCAAGATGTGAGTGAGACCCGTGCCGAGAGCTTTGAGCTGAACTTTGGTGTGCTCCCGCAGACGACGCCGCGGCGCGCGACTCGTTCACGTACTCGCTCTCGACCACGCTCTCGTACTCGCCGACGCAGTCTGCAACCCTCGCCTTGATCAAGCACGTCCCCGTCCTCGACAGCGCCGTTCCGCTCGCCGCCCAGCTGCACTTTCTCAACCTGTTCGGGCCCGCCTCGACTGGACCCGGCACCGGACTCGGTGGCACCGGAGCGGTGGCTGCGGCGGCGACCGGAAGCGCGGTCTACGAAGGCTTGCACCGCCTGCTGCACTATGGAGTGGCGCCGGCGTTCGAGGCGTACGTCGAGAGCAAGACGCGCAAGGATGATGGCGGGAGGGGCCTCGACGACGGGAAGGACTCGGACGCCAAGATGGGCATCCCCGTCACGAAGAAGAAGTTTGCCGAGCTCGAACTCTCGCTCTTGCACCGTATGTGATGTCTTTTGCACTCAGCGCAGCCAAGTCCGACAGCTGATCCGGCTTCCGAACCACCGAAGTGCAACAAAACGTCGAGATCCCCGACGTCGTCCTTTCGATCCATCCTGTCGTTCAAGCGGCCATCGCCAAGGCCGAGAGCGCCGGTGTCAAACCGAGCACCGACTTGATCGACCCCGCCCTGTTCTCCGACGCGCCCTTCCTCAACCGACTCCAGGGCGAAGTCAACAATTGGGTCAAGGAGGTCCAGACGGTGACGAAACTCAGTCGCGACGTCGCGAGCGGGACGGCCAGTCAAGAAGTCAACTTTTGGCTCGGGATGGAGAAAGCGCTCGAAGGGATCGAGCAGCAACTCAAGAGCGACCCGGTTCAGCTCTCGCTCGACATCCTCAAGCACGCGAAACGCTTCCACGCAACCGTCTCGTTTATCGCCGACACTGGCCTCAACGATGCCTTCAAGACGGGTGCGTGTCTCTAGTCGCCATCTGGTCAGGGACCATACTGACCCCTAGTCTCTTGACAGTCCACGACTACAACGTCCTGATGAAGGACTTTCCGTTGAACGAGCTTCTCGCCGCGACCGACCTCCAGAAGCTGCAGGAGAGCGTCAACATGGTCTTTGGCCACCTCAACAAGAAGCTCAAGCTCTCGTGCGCTCATCTTCACCGGCGACTGGCGGGCGAAGTGCTGACCATCCGCGCATGCAGGCCCTACCCCGTTCGCCGCGCCTTGCCCCTCGTCGAAGCCATCTCGCGCGACCTCAACTCGCAACTCTTGCGCGTGCTCTCGACGCAGCGACTGACGTACCTCGACTACCCGCTGTTCGAACGCGCCATGTCGACCTGCCAAGCCGTCTTTGACGCGTGGGACGACTCGTTCAAAGAGTTTACGAACGTCGCTCGCGAAGTCACGCGCAAGCGGAGCGAAAAGTTCATCCCGATCAAGATTGCGCCCGTTCACGCCAAGTTGCAGGAGCGCGTGCTCTACTTCCGCCAGTTCCGCAAGCAGCACCACCAGCTGCAGGTCATGGTCGGACCGTTGCGTGCTGAAGCGATGAGGCGCACGACGACGACCACCACCGCTGGCGAACGCGAGGAGGACGACAGCGCGCACGACGCCGAGGCGAAACGCGAGTGGGCGAGCACCCTCGGCGATATCGATATGGAGGCCGAAGTCCGGCAGGCGTACGAGAGCGTCAAGGAGGTCGACATCCTCGACGTGTCGGCCGAGGGCACATCGTTCTGGATCTCTGCCGAGACGGCGTACAACGAGCGGGTCGCGCGCGTCGAGAACCACATCATCTCGCGCCTGCGCGATCGACTCGGCGCCGCGAGGAACGCGAACGAAATGTTCCGTGTCTTTTCAAAGTTCAACGCGCTCTTTGTCCGGCCCAAGATTCGCGGCGCGATTGCCGAATACCAGACCCAGCTCATCGACTCGGTCAAGGACGACATCCGCGCCCTGCAGGACAAGTTCAAGCTCGGGTACCAGTCTTCCGAAGCGTACGCGATGGCGCAGCTGCGAGACCAGCCGCCCGTCTCGGGCGCGATCACCTGGTCGAAGCAGATCGAGCGGCAGTTGTACTACTACATGAAGCGCGTCGAGGACGTACTCGGCAAGGAGTGGTCGCACTACGCCGAGGGTCAGCGCCTCCAGACCGAGAGTCAATCCTTCCGCGAGAAGCTCAACCCGCGCCCGATCTACGAAGCCTGGCTCGCCGACATCAATCGCCGGAACCTCCAGATCAGCGGTCGACTGTTCAACATCACCAAGAGCCGCCAGCAGAACGGCGAACTCCAACTCGTCGTCAACTTTGACGCGCAGATCATCTCGCTCTTCAAGGAGGTTCGCAACCTGCTCTGGCTCGGCTACCAGGTTCCGCATACGATCAGCAACGTCGCCAAAGACGCCAAGCGTGTCTATCCGTACGCGGTCAGCTTGATGGAGACGGTCAGGACGTACACGCAGACGGTCGCCAAGCTCGAGGCGAACCCCGAGATCGCGCCGTTGGTCGCGGCGGTGCACAAGAGAGCACAAGACCAGATCGTTAAAGGTGAGTCGGGAAGCCGATGATCATAAGGACACACTGAGGGCCAAGAGTTGACCTCCTACGGCTGCACGCAGGGTTCGCCTTCCGATGGGAACATTTCGTCAACAGCTTCGACTCGCGCACGAACGGCTTCAGCCCCAGTCCGACGCTCGGAGGTTCCGGCAGCAAGCACACGCACTACGTCCGCGAGTTCGCCTCGATCGTCTCCGACTTGCAGGACCGGACCGATTACCTCGTCGACCTCTATGCGGACGTCGCGCGCACGGTCGAAGAGCTCGGCACTTGCCCTTACGACGCCGCCTCTTTCTCTTCGCTCCTCGCGAGTCTACAAAAGACGATCGACACGCTCAACCTCGAAGGGTACGCGAACCTCGAGCACTGGACCGCCGCGCTCGATCGCAAGGTCGAAGCGAAACTTGCCGACCGGATTCGTCACGTTGTCGAGGTCTGGTCGCGCGACTTTACGCTCGCGAGCGGCAGTCGCGGCGGCAAGGCGAAGCAAATCGCCCTGGACGGTCGGCCAGCTTTGGCGAGCAAGGCAGGCGAGCACGTCGTCACCAAGCTGGTGCACGAGGTGCGGATCCAGGATCAGGTCATCTTCTTGGATCCGCCGATCGAGCACGCCCGCGCCGTGTGGTACCGTCAACTGCAGGAATGGCTCGCCGTCGTCTGCGGTCTCACGCGGATCCAGAGCTCTCGCTACGAGGCCGGCCTGAGGATCGGCGTCGAGGCGCCCCCGACCGCCGACTACTCGGCTCTGCTCGACTCGTTCACCGACAACACGCTCGAGCGTCCGTTCGAGCTCGTCGAGCAAAAGTTGCGAGAGATCAGCGCTTATGTCGACAAGTGGTTGCAGTTCCAATCGCTGTGGGACCTCGAAGCCGACTACGTCTACGCGCAGCTCGGCGACCAGCTTTCGTCGTGGCAGCAGTTGCTGCTCGAAATCCGCAAGACCCGGTCGACGTTTGACAACTCGGACTCGCACCGCTCTTTTGGCGTCCTCGCCATCGACTACGAGCAGGTCCAGTCGAAGGTGACCGCCAAGTACGACACGTGGCAACGCGACATCGTCGCCAAGTTTGGCGGCAAGCTCGGCGCGGCGATGAAGGCGACTCATACCGCCATCGCCAAAGCTCGCCACGAGCTCGAACAGCACTCGATCGAGACGTCGTCCACGACGGCGACCGTGACGTTCATCACTTTCGTCCAAGACGTCAAGCGCAAAGCGAAGCAGTGGGAATCTGAGGTCGCCGTCTTCGGCAGCGGGCAAAAGACGCTCGAGCGCCAGCGATTCCATTTCCCTCCGGATTGGACTTACCTCGACCAGGTCGAGAACGAATGGAGCGCGTTCAACGAGATCCTCGCTCGCAAGAACGCCTCGATCCAGGAGCAGCTGGCCGGCCTCCAACTCAAGATCGTCGCGGAAGACAAGGTCCAGCGCAGCCGCATCGACGACGCGATCGCAGCATGGGACGTCGACAAGCCTATTCAAGGCTCCCTGCGCGCAGACGCGGCCATGAATGCTATCGGCGGCTTCGAGCTGCGGGTCGGCGCCTTGAAGGAGCAGCACGACCTCCTCTCGCGCGCCAAGGAATCGCTCGACCTCGAAGTCACGCCCGACCGGCGACTCGACCCGATCGTCGAGGAGATCCGCGATCTCAAAGCCGTCTGGACTGCGTTGTCCGGCGTGTGGTCGCAGGTGAACGAGCTCCGCGACATGCTGTGGTCCGCGGTCCAGACGCGCAAGCTCCGACAAAAGCTCGACGGTCTCCTCAACTCGACGCGCGAAATGCCCAGTCGTATGCGTCAGTACGCCGCCTTCGAGCACGTCCAGGAGATCTTGCGCGGGTACCTCAAATCGAACACGCTCGTCAGTGATCTGCGTTCCGAGGCGTTGCGAGACCGCCACTGGCGGCAACTCTACAAAGCGCTGCACATTGCCGGACAGTACTCGCCGTCGAGTCTCACCCTCGGAGCCGTGTGGGATCTGGACCTCAAGCGGAACGAGACCGTCATCCGCGACGTCATCGTTCAGGCGCAAGGAGAGATGGCCCTCGAGGAATTCATCAAGCAGGTGCGCCCTAGTGGGCGCCTCTGATGGCCGAAGTTTAGTAAAGCTGAGACACTGTCGGCGTGTGCAGGTCAAGGAGGCGTGGACGAGCTATACGCTCGATCTCGTCAACTACCAGAACAAGACTCGTCTCATCCGCGGCTGGGACGACCTCTTCGCCAAGTGCGGCGAACACATCAACTCCCTCGCGGCCATGAAGCATTCACCCTATTACAAGGTGTTCGAAGAGGAGGCGAGCGGCTGGGAGGACCGCCTGAACCGCGTCCACCTGCTCTTTGACGTCTGGATCGATGTGCAGCGGCAATGGGTCTATCTCGAGTATGTCAGCAGTCAACGTTTGGGCTCTGCCCCGCAACCCACTAAAGTCTTTCTTTTCCGCTCAGGGGAATCTTCACCGGCAGCGCCGACATCAAGCACCTCCTTCCGGTCGAAACGCAGCGATTCAACAACATCAACGCCGAGTTCCTCACGCTGATGAAAAAGGTCTCCAAGTCACCCTTTGTCCTGGATGTCCTGAACATCCCCGGCGTTCAGAAGAGCCTCGAGCGACTGGCGGACCTTCTCGCCAAGATCCAAAAGGCCCTGGGCGAGTACCTCGAGCGCGAGCGTCAGTCTTTCCCGCGCTTCTACTTCGTCGGCGACGAAGACCTTCTCGAAATTATCGGCAACAGCAAAGACGCGAGTCTCTTTCTCTGTCCTCAGCGCTAAGGCATTCTTGAAAGCTGACGTTTCCGCATCCTTCGAAACCAGGTGGCCCGCGTCGGGAAATTCCTCAAGAAGATGTTTGCCGGTCTTTCATCGTTGCGCCTCGACCCGGAGCAGACTCGCATCGAAGCGATCGCTTCGCGAGAGGGCGAAGAGATCGTCCTCCAGACGCCGATCGTCTTTGCCGAATTTCCCAAGATCAACGACTGGCTCGCTCGAATCGAAGCGGAGATGAAAGCCTCTCTGGCGCATCTGCTCACGCGCGCGCACGCCGACCTCCTCGCCTTCTTCACTTCGACCGAAGCACTCAATGCTCCGAGTCTGCTCGCGTGGATCGGCCAGTACCCGGCGCAGCTTGTCGTCGTTGCCGTCCAAATCGCATGGACGACTCTCGTCGAAGACAGCTTGGCACGGGGCGGCGACCTCGACCTCGCTCTCGCGATCGTCTTGCGGAGTCTTGACGTTCTCGCCGATGCGGTTCTGGGAGATCTGCCGGCACTGCAACGCCGCAAGTGCGAGCACCTCATCACCGAGCTCGTCCACGAACGCGATGTCATCCGGCGCTTGAAGGAGGACAAGATCGTCGCCGCCGACGACTTTGTCTGGTTGTACCACATGCGGTTCTACCTCGACCCCTCGCAATCCGACGTCTTGAAGCAACTGGAGGTCCGCATGGCCAGCGCGACCTTCTCGTACGGTTTCGAATACCTCGGCGTCCCGGATCGCCTCGTGCAGACTCCTCTCACTGATCGATGCTATCTCGCGTTGACACAAGCTCTGAGCTCGCGCCTGGGAGGCTCGCCCTTCGGTCCGGCAGGCACCGGTGCGTGATCGTCTCGCTTGTGGCGCGCAAGACGCTGATCTTGACTGACGTCCATCCGCACTGCAGGCAAAACGGAATCCGTCAAAGCGCTCGGCGTCGCGCTCGGACGTTTCGTACTCGTCTTCTGTTGCGACGAGACCTTCGACTTCCAAGCGATGGGACGCATTTTCGTCGGCCTGTGTCAAGTTGGCGCTTGGGGCTGCTTCGACGAGTTCAACCGTCTCGAGGAGCGCATCCTCAGTGCGGTATCTCAGCAGATCCAGAGCATCCAGCTCGGGCTTTCGGCGAGCTTGTCCGACGAGCAGCACGAGATCGAACTCGTCGGCCGCAACCTCCGACTCAATCCCGACACGGGCATCTTCATCACGAGTTGCGTCCATCGAGGTTGATACGTTCGTTCAATGCAGCTGACGTCGCTTGCCTCGCCCTGCAGTGAACCCTGGCTATGCTGGACGATCCAACCTGCCCGACAACCTCAAGAAGCTCTTCCGCAGCATCGCCATGACTCGTCCGGACCGCGAGCTCATCGCCCAAGTCATGCTTTACTCGCAAGGATTCCGCACGGCCGAGATCCTCGCTTCGAAGGTCGTCCCCCTCTTCAATTTGTGCACGGAGCAGCTGTCCTCTCAGCCGCATTACGACTTTGGCCTCCGAGCTCTCAAGGCCGTCCTCGTCAGCGCAGGCCACCTCAAGCGCGCCAGTCTGAGCGAAACGCCTGAGCTGAGCGAATCCGCGACTATCGGCGTCGCCGAGCAAGAGCTCATCATTCGCTCCGTCAGGGAGACGATTGTCCCGAAGCTCGTCGCCGCAGACGTCCCCTTGCTGTCCGGCCTGCTCGAAGACGTCTTCCCGGGAGTGACGTACCGACCAGTCGACCTCGCCGAACTGGTCCGGTGCGTCGAGGCCGTGTGTGCAGAGCGACGCCTCGTTCCCGATCCGGCGTGGCTCGCCAAGGTCATCCAGCTTTACCAGATCCAGAGCATCCAGCACGGAGTCATGATGGTCGGTTCCGCCGCGACGGGCAAGTCGACCGCCTGGCGGACCCTCCTCGCTGCGATCGAGCGTCTGACTGGGACCGAAGGCGTTTCGTACGTGATCGACCCGAAGGCGATCTCGAAGGATGCGCTTTACGGCACCCTCGACTCGACCACGCGCGAATGGAACGACGGTCTCTTCACTTCCACCCTGCGCAAGATTGTCGACGATGTTCGAGGCGAGAGCTCGAAGATGCACTGGATCGTGTTCGACGGTGACGTCGACCCGGAATGGGTCGAAAACCTGAACTCGTGCGTCCTGCCGCGCAGTTTTTCCAAACCACACGAAAACTGCGACTGACTACCTCTCCCCAGTGTTCTCGACGACAACAAGCTGTTGACTCTGCCGAATGGCGAGCGTTTGAGCCTGCCACCGAACGTGCGCATCCTCTTCGAAGTCGAGTCGTTGAAGTACGCCACGCTCGCGACCGTCAGTCGCTGCGGCATGGTCTGGTTCAGCGAAGACACGGTTGGTCCGACGATGCACTGCCAGCATTACCTCGCATCGCTCAAGTCGTCCGCTTTCTCTACGGCCGACGGGCTCGACGATGAGGGAGGAGGATCCGACGACGAGTCCGCCCTGCTCGCCGCCCAACGCGCCGCTGCCAACATCCTCGAATCCTCCTTCGACGCGGATGGCCTCGTCCTGCGTGCGCTCAAGTACGCCGCCGGTGTCGAGCACATCATGACCTTCTCCGAGAGTCGAGCTCTCGAGACCCTTTTCTCCCTCATCAACAAGACGATCCGCAACGTGGCCGATTACAACGGCAGACACGCCGATTTCCCGCTGTCGAGCGAGCAAATCGAATCGTACGTGCTGAAGCGGCTGCTCGTCTGCCTCGTGTGGGCCTTCGCCGGCGACTCGAAGCTCGGCACCCGCGCCGACATGGGCAACTTCCTCCGCGAGCAGTCTGGCATCGAAGTCCCGGCCATGTCGCTCGGCGATTCTCTCATCGATTTCGACGTCCAGATTGGCAGTGGCGCATGGGTCGCCTGGCAGGACTCGGTCCCCGTCATCGACGTCGAAACTCAGGCCATCACGTCTGCGGACGTCGTCATCCCCACCGTCGATACGGCACGACACGAAGAAGCGTTGTACGCGTGGCTGTCGGAGCACAAGCCCGTCTTGCTGTGCGGTCCGCCGGGCTCCGGTAAAACGATGACTCTCTTCAGCGCCCTCCGCAAGCTGCCCGATCTCGACGTCGTCGGCCTCAACTTTTCGTCCGCGACGACTCCAGAGCTCATCCTCAAGACGTTCGAGCAACACTGCGAGTACCGCAAGACGCCGAACGGCGTCGTCCTTGCGCCCACACAAATCGGCCGCTGGCTCGTCCTTTTCTGCGACGAAATCAACCTCCCTGCCGCGGACGCCTACGGCACTCAAAGAGTCGTCTCGTTCCTTCGACAGCTCGTCGAACATCACGGGTTCTGGAGAACGACGGATCGCGCGTGGGTCCGGCTCGAGAACATCCAGTTCGTGGGCGCCTGCAACCCGCCGACCGACCCGGGCCGAGTGCCGCTCACCGAGCGCTTCCTCCGGCACGCACCGCTGGTCATGGTCGACTATCCCGGAGAGGCGTCTCTCAAGCAGATCTACGGTACCTTCACGCGCGCGATGCTCAAGGTCGCTCCGCCTCTGCGAGGTTTCGCAGAGCCGCTCACGAACGCGATGGTCGAATTCTACCTCGCGTCTCAGGACCGCTTCACTACGGACCAGCAAGCGCACTACATTTACTCGCCCCGCGAGCTGACGCGGTGGGTGCGCGGAATCTTTGAGGCGATCCGACCACTCGACACGCTGTCCGTCGAAGGTCTCGTTCGCGTGTGGGCGCACGAAGCGCTTCGCCTGTTCCAAGACCGTCTCGTCAGCGAGGACGAGCGGCGTTGGACAGACGAGCTGATCGATCAGATCGCTCTCAAACACTTCCCGACCCTGAACAAGGCCGAAGCTTTGGCTCGGCCGATCCTCTACTCGAACTGGCTCTCGCGGCACTACGTCCCCGTCGATCGCGACGAGCTCCGCGAGTACACCAAAGCACGGCTCCGTGTCTTCTACGAAGAGGAGCTCGATGTGCCTCTCGTACTTTTCAACGATGTCCTCGACCATGTCTTGCGCATTGACCGCGTGTTCCGTCAAGTCCAAGGTCACCTCCTGCTGATCGGAGTCAGCGGCAGTGGAAAGGCGAGTCTGCGTTCAGATTTGAACTGACGCGGGAGCGGCTACTGACCTTGTCTTTGGTGCTCGCAGACAACGCTCTCTCGCTTCGTCGCCTGGATGAACGGCTTGTCGGTCTTCCAGATCAAGGTCCACAACAAGTATACCGCTGCCGACTTTGACGAAGACCTTCGTATCGTCTTGCGACGTGCCGGCTGCAAGGGCGAGAAGATTGCCTTCATCATGGACGAATCGAACGTACTCGACGCCGGCTTCCTCGAGCGAATGAATACTCTCTTGGCGAACGCGGAGGTTCCGGGACTTTTCGAGGGCGACGAGCACGCAGCACTCATGACGGCCTGCCGAGAGGGCGCACAGCGAGACGGTCTCATGCTCGACTCGGCCGAAGAACTGTACCGCTGGTTCACCGCTCAGGTGGCGCGAAACCTGCACGTCGTTTTCACCATGAATCCGCCGACCGAAGGACTCGCCGGCCGGGCGGCAACTTCTCCAGCGCTCTTCAACCGATGCGTGCTCGACTGGTTCGGAGATTGGTCAGACCAGGCGTTCTACCAGGTCGGACTCGAGTTTACGACGGCTTTGGATCTCGACATGCCCCACTACGAGCCGCCGTCCGATTTCCCTGTCGCCTATCGCCAGCTTCCGACTCCGCCGACGCACCGGACCGCTGTCGTCAACGCGCTCGTGCACGTACACCAGTCCATGTACGAAACGAACGCCAAGCTCTCTCGTCGTCAAGGTCGCACAAACTACGCGACGCCCCGGCACTATCTCGATTTCGTCAATCAGTATGTCCGGCTCGTGACCGAAAAGAGGGACGCTCTCGAGGAGCAGCAACGCCACGTCAACGTCGGGCTCGAGAAACTCCACGACACCGTCGCTCAAGTCGACAGCCTCCGACAAAGTCTGGCGGCCAAGCGTGTGCAGCTCGAAACCAAGAACGCGGAAGCGAATGACAAGCTGCGTCGTATGGTCGCCGATCAGCAGGACGCCGAGCAGAAGAAGGTCGCCTCGATCGAGATGTCTCGCGCCGTCGAGAAGCAGAAGGCGGCGATTGCGCAAAGGCGCGAGGCTGTCATGGCCGAACTCGCCGAAGCGGAACCCGCCGTCGAAGATGCGCAAGCGGCAGTCAGCAACATCAAGAAGCAGCAGCTCACTGAAGTGCGCTCCATGGCGAACCCGCCGGAAGCCGTCAAGCTCTCGATGGAGGCCGTCTGCATCCTCCTCGGGCACAAGATCGATGGCTGGAAAAGCGTACAAGCCGTCCTCCGCAGCGACACGTTCATATCGAGCATCGTCCACTTCGACACGGCGCGTTCGATGACACCCGAGCTGCGGAACCGTATGCGCGACGAGTACCTCTCTCGCCCGAACTTCAACTTTGAAACGGTCAACCGTGCCTCGAAAGCTTGCGGCCCGCTCGTCAAGTGGGTCTTCGCGCAGGTCAACTACTCGAACATCCTCGACAAGGTCGGGCCTCTCCGCCACGAGGTGCAGATCCTCGAGGAGCAGGCCGAGACGACTATGCACCAAGCCGATGCGCTCGCGAGCATGATCGCAGAGCTCGAGGCGCGCATCGCCTCGTACAAAGACGAGTACGCTGCGCTCATCAGCGAAACTCAGGCAATCAAGACGGAGATGGACCGGGTCGAGATCCGCGTGGAGCGCTCTGTCAAGCTGCTCGCTAGCCTCGCCTCCGAGAAGACTCGCTGGGAGGAGAGCAGCAAGACGTTCGAAGACCAGACGAGCACGATCGCCGGCGACGCTCTCCTGTCCGCTGCATTCCTGGCGTACGGCGGTTACTTCGATCAGGCGTACCGGCAGGGCATGTGGCACGACTGGGCGACCCACCTCGTCCACGCAGGGATCCGCTACAAGTCGGGTCTGTCCATCGCCGAGTACTTGTCGACCGCCGAGGAGCGTCTCGGTTGGCACGCCCGGTCCTTGCCGTCCGATGACTTGTGCGTGGAGAACGCCATCATGCTCAAGCGCTCGGACCGGTATCCTCTCGTCATCGACCCCTCGGGGCAAGCGACCAAGTTCCTTCTCGAGGAATACCGGGACCGCAAGCTCGCCGTCACGTCGTTCCTGGACGAGGCATTCCTCAAGAACCTCGAATCGGCGCTGCGCTTCGGCACCCCTTTGCTGATTCAGGATGTCGAGCATCTGGACCCCATCCTCAACGCGGTGTTGAACAAAGAGCTGCGCCGCGCCGGTGGTCGAGTACTCATCCGCCTTGGGAACCAAGACATCGACTTCTCGCCCGCTTTCACGTGAGTGCAGAAATCGCGCCCGTGAGCTTCACCACTGCTTAGCTGACAATCCCGCGCTCCATGCAGGCTGTTCCTCTCTACGCGCGACCCGACGGCAGACTTTGCGGCCGACCTGAACTCTCGCGTGACCCTCGTCAATTTCTCGGTCAGTGCCCAACGAGTTTCCTCAGCGTGCAAGCTGCACGTGACTGACGCCTGGTGTGCACGCAGGTCACGCGTGCGAGCCTGCAAACGCAGTCACTCGCGCAAGTCTTGCGCGTGGAACGTCCGGAAGTCGACAAAAAGCGCTCCGATCTCCTTCGTCTTCAAGGCGAATTCCGCGCACGACTCTTGTACCTCGAGAAGAGTCTCTTGGATGCTCTGAACGCATCTGAGGGTAGCATCCTCGAGAACGATACGTGAGTCAAGACCCTGGCTGTATGTCGTTCGATCCACCTGACCGAGCCGCGTTCCACCTTGCAGCGTCATCGACACGCTCGAAACACTCAAGAAAGAGGCTTCCGACATCTCGTCGAAAGTGGCGGAAACGGACGCTGTCATGGCCGAGGTCAACAAGGTCACGAAGGTGTACCTTCCCCTCGCGCAGGCTTGCAGCGACGCGTTCTTCATTCTCGACGAGATGCACTCCCTGAATCACTTCTACCAGTTCTCGCTGCGATACTTCCTCGACGCTTTCGACCATGTCCTCCTTGACAACCCGAATCTGAAGGGAACGACGGACCCCCAGAAGCGTTTGCATACCGTCCTCGACGATCTCTTCCTCGCCCTCTTCAAGCGGACCGCGCGCTCGCTTCTGCACGCCGACCATCTCGTGCTCGCGGTGCTCTTGGCGCAGGTCAAGCTGCGGGCCCGCGGCGACGAGATCGATCAAGATGCGTACACCTTCCTCCTCGAAGGCACCGGAGCCAGATCTGTCGACCGCAACGACGACGACGACGACGACGGTCTCGACGCGACACAGCGCAGCAGGCTTCGCGCTCTCGCGCGGCTTCCGGGCTTCGAAGGCGTCCGCGATCACATCGACGAGCACGCCGAAGAATGGCGCCAATGTCTCGCCTCGGATGCGCCCGAAACGGCGTTGCCGAGTTTCTCCGCAGAGTCGGACTCAGTCCGGGCGACTCTGCAGAACGCACTCGTCATCAAGTGTCTGAGACCGGACCGACTCGTCCCTGCACTCGCCTGCTTCGTCGACCGCGTCTTTGGTCGCGATCTCTTGCTCGAGACCCGGTACGACCTCGACCGGTTGGTACAAGACGAGACAACGGCTTCGACTCCGCTGTGCCTCGTGTCTGTTCCCGGACACGATGCTAGCTATCGCGTCGATGCGTTGGTGCAAGCGACTTCGGCGCGCTGCACATCCGTCGCCATGGGATCGCAAGAGGGTTACGCCCTCGCCGACCAAGCGATCGCAACGGCAGCCCGCAACGGGTCGTGGGTACTGCTCAAGAACGTCCACTTGGCGCCGTCGTGGCTCGGGCAACTCGAGAAGCGACTCCAAAACCTCGGCGCCAACCGCGCGTTCCGCCTGTTCCTGACGATGGAGGCGACGCCGAAGATCCCGGTCAACATCCTGCGCCAGGGCAGAGTCTTGATGAACGAGCCGCCCGCCGGTATCCGCGCAAACTTGCTCGACTCGCTGGGGAACGTGGACGCGCGACGACTCGCCTCCGGACCTGCCGAGAAAACTCGACTGTACTTCCTCCTCGCGTGGTTCCACGCCATTGTCCAAGAACGGTTGCGGTATGCGCCGCTCGGATGGACCAAGTCGATCGAGTTCAACGACGCAGACTTGGCGGCAGCCCTCGCCACGGTCGACACCTGGATGTCGATTGCCGCAAAGGGGCGAGCCAATATCGATCCGGCGGCAATTCCCTGGAAGGCCATCCGAACTCTCGTCCGCGAGAACGTCTACGGAGGCAAGATTGACACGGTCTCCGACCAAGTCTTGCTTGACTCGTTCGTGGAACGTCTCTTCTCGCCAAAGGCGTACGACGTCGACTTTGCGCTCGTTCCCGGCGAACTCGACGGTACCGCGACCGCGCTCCTCGCGCCAGACGAGACTCGGCTCGAGAACTTCCTCGCCTGGGCGCGTCGCCTCCCCGAGCAGGAACCGCCGTCGTACCTCGCCCTTCCGGTCATGGCTGAACGAGTCATCTCTGCTCAACAAGGTCAGCTCGTCTCCGCAGTCAACTCCAGCCTGCTTTCAAAGCTGACATTTTCTTCCTTGCTCTGACCTAATCAGGCAACGCGCTCCTTGGCCGCCTGCTCAAGATGCGGTCTTTGGACGAGGACGACCCGCTCGCGGGAGACCTTCGAGGCGAGGGATCGCAGCAGCAACCTGCCTGGATGAGGGCTCTCAAGCAGTCGTGCCTCGAGTGGCTTCAGGCCTTGCCCGTTGTGAGTCGCAGAAAGGTTTCAGTCCGCGACGTCGATGGACAGCTCTGACACTGGCACTTTGACAGGAACCACCTTCGACGCAGTCCGATCGGGAGGTGACCCCTCTCGGTCGATTCTACGATCGCGAAGCCGGCATCGCACGGTCACTCCTCCCACTCGTCCGCGCCGAACTTGAAGCTCTGATCCAAGTCTGCGACGGCGAGCGAAGGCAGACGAACGATCTGCGGTCCCTGCTCGCCGACCTGGTCAAGGGTACCGTTCCGGCTTCGTGGCGCCAATTCCGCTGCCGCGACATGCCGGTCTCGGTCTGGATCTCGGAGCTCGTCAAACGCCTCGCCCAACTCGACCGGCTCGCCGGTTCCGATACCCAAGCATCCGAACCGGTCTCGCTTGGCCTCCTGTTCAACCCAACTGGATTCGTTACCGCGTCGCGGCAGATGGCGGCCCATGCCCTCAAAGTCTCGCTCGAGGAGTTGACGCTCGATGTCTTACTCGAGAGTGCTCCGCCTGCGCACGGATTCGCCCTTGAAGGTGAGCAAGGTCACGCAGCACGGCGGTCTCGGCAGCTCACGAACTCTCTCGCTGACCCTTCGACATCTCCTGCAGGCTTGACCCTGAGCGGTGCTGAGTACAAGCCGGACGGACTTCACCTCAACGACGGGTCTCCCGTCCAACTTGGCACGTCGGCTCTCGTCTGGCGCTCGCCAAAGGAAGAGAAGCCTGCTTCGACAACTCGCCACGTCGAGGTTCCGTGCTTCCTCGACTCTACAAGGGCAGACATCCTCTTCCACGTCACGGTCAACCCAGCGGCAGACGTCGACCCGACCTTGGTCATCCAGCGTGCGGTCGCCGTCATCGCGGCGGCCGACTGAGGGGGGGCAAACCGCCGCGTTTTCTGTTCTGAGCGTGTCCGCCTGTCTTTTCCGTCTTTCTCTGGCTTTCTTCGCACATTGCAATTCATTCTGTCGTTCTTCTCAACCATGCCTCGATGGCAGAGAAGCGCGCACTACTCGAGGAAGGCATGCTGCGTTAGAAGTCGGTCGCCCTGCCGCCGTATTGCCAATCCCCTATGTTTCGCACGTTCAGTCAGCGCCGCTCTTTCTCGGTCTCGGTCTCGAGTCAAAGGGAACGCACCATGCTTGAGCGGCTCGATCTTTGGCCCGCCGATCTCACCCGTGACGGGGTTCCGGTCCCCTTCAAATTCAGGTTTCGGTTTCCTCCTCAGATCGGGATGCATCTCCTGTTCCGGGTCGGCTTTGCTTGTGCTTGCTCCGTCCGCATCCGATTCGAGTTTAATCCCAGGGGCGGCGGGAGTCTGCGCTCTCCTGACGAGTTCATCGAACTCGCGTTGGAGATGAGGCGGTAACGCTGGTGGGGCTGGACGGGAGAAATCGCTCTGGCGGGAGGGAGTCGCGTGCAGTGCAGAAGAGTAAGGGCGCTGTGCTTGTGCGCGTCCTGCCGTCGCAAAGGCGGAGAGTGGCGATGAAGATATTAATGTCGGAGAGCCCGATCGGATGGAACCGCAGAAGAGCGGCGGCGACGACGACGAGGAGGCTAGGCGGCGCGAGACGGTATGCATACTCTGCATCGTGCGTGTAGACATGGCGCAGGACTGGGCAAGAGGATGGAAGTGAGTGAGTGGCGACGCTGGGCGAGACTCGCGTGAAATGACCATCCGAGTGGCGGTGCACTGCATATCGGAGTCTATATCTTGACGCAAATCCATGAAAAGCACTGAGAACTCTCTTACACAGTGACCGGCGCCGCATGAGAGCCGCCGGCACGCTCGCACTTACGGACGATTCGAGGAAAAATGATATGCGTTACAACCAAAGGTAAAGGCGGAGGCGAATCCAAGCGGGACAAGTACAAAACAAGGACCTCGGCAGTGGACGGCTCTAAGGACGCCGACCGAGGAGATCCGTAAAGAGCCAGGGTGAAGGGAGAAGATCCGGTTGCCTCTCTGCTTTCTTTTCTCTTTACTCGGCGTCCTCGTCGTCGGCCATGGTGGCGGCGGTGGTCGCCTCCTCGCTGCCACCGCAGATGGAACCGTCGGTGAGGTGGATGCCGAGCAACGGGACGATCTGGAACTGTTGGGCGGGACGGAAAATGGGGTCAGCTCGAACGGACAATCCTTTCGCGAGAACCGGAAGTCTTTCTCTCTCCGCCGCGCCTTTTCAGATCGGCAGCGGGAGGTGGCAGTAAGAGATTGAATCACTCACAGTCGCAAAGGTCTTGCCAAACAGTTTGAGCAAGTTGACCTGGTTCGGGTTGAGCGTGTCGCCCTCCTTGCAGACGGTATGCGGCGCCGTCAATGTCGGGACACCCTTGAGCAGCGAAGTCGACATGCCGAGCTTGCGGAATTGCGGCTCGAGGGAATGCGGTGCGGTGTCGTCGTTGATCATGATCGGGCCTGTTGGGAGGGGGTGTGGCGTTAGTAAATTGAGACGTTCTTGCTCCGCATACGTTGACAACCGCTTTTCCTCCGGGCAGCCTTTTCGGGCCAGGAGCGACCGACTGAGGCTTCGCCAAAGCAAGAACGTGACTCACCTGCCGGCAGCTCAAACGTCTCTGTTGCCTTGTTTCCCGTCCGGGCGAAATCTGACCGCTTGAACGACTCGAACCAGTCCGTCACGACCTCTGGTGTCTCGTTCGTGAACAGCAATCCTCGGCTTCCTTCGAGCATCTGTGCGGTAGTATCGTGGATATATGGTCAGTCATCGTGACGCACCTGGACACAGCAGCTTCGCGGCCGCGACTGGAGTGGCCGCCAGACATGCTGCATGAGACGAGTGACGCAAACCGGACGACGACTCACGTTGGCCGCCTTGTGAACGCCGAGTCGGCACTCGTCCTCCGGGGTTGCGCCGAGAGCCTTGCGCATGACGGCGTTCCGTCCGAGGAACATCCTGCAGAAAGTGTGTTGAGGGTCAGTTCCATTCCCAGTCGGGTGGGGCGCACCAATTCGAGAAGAGCGTATGAAAGGGAGAGGCTGAAGCTGACCTTGAACCCGTCCAGGCTTTGCGGACCTCTTGCAAGAGGTTGTTGCGCATGTGCTCGACATCAAAGACCCAGAGGTACTGGAACGCGTCTGCCTGTTCGCGGATCTCTTCGATGAGTTTGCCCTTGGCCTCCTTGCCCTTCTTGGCGGTCTGGGTGAGGGCTACGACTCGGTCTCGGCGGGAGCGGGGCATCGTGGGTGGAGCTCGAGGAGTGGAGAGAAAGATGCGAGCTGGGTGCAGTGCAGAGGCGTCGGGAGAGTCAGCGCTGGGTTCGAGGGTCCACCGCCCGGTGAACCTAGTGCTCAGCTGCAGTACTCACGTGCAGTCCAGAGTGCTCGTGAGCTGCGTACAGTCCAAGTCGGATTCGCTCAACTCTTTCCGCCAACTTGACGCGGAACGGCAAACGAGCTCGACCACACTCGATCAATCGCGGCCACATTCCCAGGCCGGTGTGAGCGCTAGTCGTATTACTTTCATAGCTTATTGCGATTCGCAACACGGTTTGTGCCCTCCTCGCCTTTGAGCGGGTTTGTTTGAGCATTTTTGATTTTCATCACCCGCGAGGTGTCTGCACCGCCTCCTTCCGCTCTTGCTTGTCCTCTTGATCGGCGGTGTCTCTGCTCTGCCTTGCTCATCGATCCAAGACAGTCAAGGAGGATGGCTTCGACCGACGAGGATGTGTACGCCGGTCTCGACCGCCAGCTTAACTCGCACGAGGTCCCGCTCGCACAGCGATTCCGCGCCCTCTTCACGCTCAAAAGTCTCGGAGGACCCCGTGCCATCGAGGTCATCGCCAAAGGTGAGCGCGCAGTCCCTGTCCTGGTCCGCTTTCACGTTCGAGTGGCGCTGACTCGCAACCGCAGGCTTTGACGGCGAGTCGGCCCTCCTCGGACACGAACTCGCTTATTGCTTGGGCCAACTCAAGGACCCGCGCGCGCTCCCGATCCTGACCAAGGTCCTCGAGGATGACAAAGAACACATCATGGTCCGGCACGAGGTGAGTCCGCTGAGCATCTGGCCCGCCCCGCGAGCCGGTTGTTCGGCGCCCCTGCTGATACCGCGCGATACCTCTTTGTGTGCGACAGGCTGCGGAAGCTATGGGTGCGATCGGCAGCGACGACGCTCTCCCCGTACTCCGCAAATACCTCAAGCACGACAACGCCGCGATCCGAGAGACGTGCGAGATCGCGGTCGACAAGATTGTGTTTGACAACTCGGACGCGGGAAAGGCAGCAGAGCCAAAGTGAGCCGCTCTCCTCGAGGAAGTGGGTTGGTCTGAATCGCATAACTGATCACGATAAAGTATTGCTTCGCAACAGTCAATACCCCTGCATCGACCCTGCCCCGGCCGTTTCCCACTCGCCTCTCGTCTCGTCCGCTCACTCTGCCGCCCTCGAACCCGCCTCTGCCGACCTCTCAGTCCCCGATCTCGAAAAGATCCTCCTCGACACCAAGTTGTCTCTGTTTGAGCGGTACCGCGCCATGTTTGCGCTGCGAAATGACGGGTCCCGGGAAGCCGTGTTGGCGCTCGCAAAGGGTTTCGAGGACGAGTCGGCGCTGTTCCGGTGCGTTTGTCCTTTTCTCTCTAGGATGCATGCCCATCTGAGGAGCTGACTCTTCCGAAATGAAATGGATCGCGACGACAGCCACGAGATTGCGTTCGTGTTCGGCCAGCTGTCGTCTCCCGATTCCGTCCCTTCCCTGATCGACGTCCTCCGGCGACCGCACGAGGAAGACATGGTCCGTCACGAAGCTGCCGAAGCGCTCGGAGGCATCGCGACGGGCGAGTGCCTCCCCGTCCTGAAAGAGTTTGCCGAGCGAGAAGACGTCCCGAGGGTGGTCAGGGAGAGTTGCGTCGTCGCGCTCGACATGGTGCGTTCGTTCTTCCGCTTTTTTTCTTTCGCTCGGTTGGTGCTACTGACGACCTGTCCGCGAGCATTACTGATTTACATAAAATGACCTGCAGTACGAATACGAGAACTCGAACGAGTTTGTCCCGTTGCCGACGCTTCCTTCCGCCGCCGCCGCCGCCTCCGCATGATGAGCCGCTCGTTTGGCTGCATCGGGTCCCTACCGGACTCTTTACTATCGGATCAAGGGCGTCTCGTCTGTCCGATCGCGGGCGGGCTCTTCCTTTGCTTCCGACGCGTCTTTTTCTTCTCCGGCCTCTTGCCCGGCACGTGTAGCTTTTAGTGTCCTCAATAGACGCATCGCAATATTCTCTCTCCCGTTATGTGTTCCTGATCGTCGGCTCTTTGAAAGCTGCGCCTGTGGTTGATATGCAAACTGCCACGTGGAATTCGAAAAAGCGGAAATCGTCTGATCAGCGATTGCCTTCGCTCGCCCTCCTTCCCCCGAGTCTCTCGCTGTCCAGCTAGAGAGCGCAGGCAGAGCAAAGCGCAACAGGATGGCTCCCCCAGCCGTGCGCTTCCGCGGCGGCACCGTCGCCGTCTCGAGTCCCGACATTGCCTCGTTGACGCTCGTCAAGCCCTTGCCGGCCCTCGCCCGCGTCTATATCGGCCCGTGGATCCCGGCCTACATCCTGAGCTACTATGCGTTCTACCATGCCTACGACACTTATATCAAGAGCATCGGTGAGTACCTCACTCTCTTGTCGCAAAGGGTGGCGCGTCTTTTTCCGAATGTCGCTGCATCGCTCTGTTGCTCTTTTCGAGACGCGATGGCCGTGTCTGGGACGCACGAACTGGAAGGGGCCACTCCCTCTATGGCTGCGAGGTCCCTGTGCAGACGCAGAGCAGCGACAGAAGCGGGCCTCACAGATCGCTTTGCGAGGAACAGAACCGGCTGACGCGGCACTTTGTTCTCCCATTTGATGCCCCCGTTACGCAGAATGGACTTTCCTGCTCTGTATTGTGCTCTTTGGCGGCCACGCCCTTTCGTTCCTGTTCACCCGGTGGAGCATCAACTTCCGCTCGCGGACCGAGGCGACCCATGTGAGTTGCCTCTCTGCCTTTCGTTGGCGAGTGCAGGTGGATCAAGGCGATGATGAGGGCTCATCGAAACATGCATGCAGGTCTCGACGTTTGAGGCTGCCGAGGCGATCAAGGTCCTGCCGAAACTGCATCGGGGCAAGCCCGAGATCTGCAAGCTGGAGCGGACTCCTGTACGTACAAGCATGCGCAGTGGTTCGCACGGGTTCGTAACGGCGCAAGAGAACTGATGATCACGTCCATGCACAGCGCAAAGGCCAAGACGACCTCGTCTTCTTTTCGTACCAGCGCGACAAATACCTCTTCGACTCAGCCACCAAGACTTTTGCCCGCATCTCGTACCCTTGCGACGCCACGCCTGCGCTCTCGACCTTCCAGACCTCCAAGGGTCTGACGACGACCCAGGACATTGAGCGCGCCCGCACCGACTTTGGCAAGAACGTGTTCGACATCCCCGTCCCGACCTTTGTCGAGCTCTTCAGCGAGCACGCCGTCGCCCCGTTCTTCGTCTTCCAAGTCTTCTGTGGCCTTTTGTGGCTCCTCGACGAGTACATCTGGTACTCGGTCTTCACCCTGTTCATGCTCGTCGTCTTTGAGTGCACGACCGTCTTCCAGCGCCTGCGCACGATCAGCGAGTTTAGGAGCATGTCGATCAAGCCGTACGACATCCTCGTCCGACGCGAAAACAAGTGGATCGAGGTTCAAACCGATGAGCTCCTCCCCGGAGACCTCGTCAGCGTCGGTGAGTGCTCTGGCAGTTTTGGCGCATTCTCGCCCGTCTTTCGTCCTTAGACACCGGAGATTGATCCCTTACCTGGGTACACCCGCAGTCCGCACGAAAGAAGACTCGGGCGTCCCTTGCGACCTCCTGCTGCTTCGTGGATCCGCCATCGTCAACGAGGCCATGCTCTCCGGCGAGTCGACCCCGCTCCTGAAGGAATCGGTCGAACTCCGTCCCGGCTCGGACCGCCTCGACATTGACGGCGTCGACCGTAATTCGGTCCTCTTCGGTGGTACCAAGGTCCTCCAGTCGACCGGCATCGCAGACTCGTCGGACTCGCTCGCGGCGCCCGACGGCGGGTGCCTCGCGGTGGTACTCCGCACCGGATTCGGCACCAGTCAGGGACAGTTGATCAGGACTATGATCTTCTCAACCGAGACGGTGTCGGCCAACAACCTCGAAGCGTTCCTGTTCATTGGGTTCCTCCTTGTCTTTGCGCTTGCCGCGAGCGGATACGTTTGGGTCAAGGGTGAGCCTCCTCCTTTCCTATCTATGTTGCTCAGCCCCAGGCAAGACTGGGCTATATCTGACATTGTAAATCCACGCTTATCTCGTGACAGGCCTCGAGCAGGACCGCAAGCGTTCCAAGCTCCTGCTCGACTGCGTCATCATCATCACTTCGGTTGTCCCGCCCGAGCTCCCCATGGAGCTCTCGATGGCCGTCAATGCCAGTCTCGTCGCTCTCAGCAAGTACTGTGAGTGGCGTGTTGCGTTCTACGCGCTTTCAGTGTGGACGAGGCCTTCAAACTGGAAAGCTGCTGGAGATCGTTCTTGTTGCTCACAAACAGCGTTACCTGCTCTGCAGCGATCTTCTGTACCGAGCCGTTCCGCATCCCCTTCGCTGGTCGGGTCGACATCTGCTGCTTTGACAAGACCGGTACCATCACCGGCGAAAACCTCGTTGTAGAGGGTATCGCTGGCGTCGAGTAAGTCATTCTCCCGCTCGACTGACGCTTGTCACGCCTGACTAAGTGAATTCTCTCTTGCACAGCGCTTCGGACAGCAAGAAGCTGGTTCCGGTCGACGAGACCAGCCTGGAAACTTCGCTCACCCTCGCCTCGGCTCACGCGCTCGTCCTCCTTGACGACGGTGTCATCGGAGACCCGATGGAAAAGACAACTCTCGACGCGCTCAAGTGGAAGCTCAACTCGGGCGACCGTATCACGCCGACCGAGCAGAGCGGAAGCAAGAAGGACAGCGTCTCGGTTACCGTCCGCCGCCGCTTCCAGTTCTCGTCGCAGCTCAAGCGCATGTCTACCATCTCGCTCGTCCAGACCGGTCCTTCCAACGTTCGCACTCTCGTCGCCGTCAAGGGCGCGCCTGAGACGCTCAAGAGCATGTACACTTCGGTCCCGGCCGACTACGAAAAGACGTACAAGTGGTTCGCCCAGCGTGGCTCGCGTGTCCTCGCGCTCGGTTACAAGTGGGTCGACGGTATGAACAAGCACGAGACGACCAGCATCGCGCGTGACCAGGTCGAGTCGGAACTCGTCTTTGCCGGTTTCCTCGTCTTCCACTGCCCGCTCAAGCCGGACGCGGTCAAGACGCTCAAGGACCTCGCCGACGCCTCGCACCGCTGTGTAATGATTACCGGAGACAACCCCCTCACGGCGGTCTCTGTCGCCAAGGATGTCGAGATTGTCGACCGCGAAGCTCTGATTCTCGACCGCGCGGAGGGCGCTTCCTCGGAGACTGGTGCGTTGCCTCGTCGACATTGCGGCTTCTGCCCGGGCTCTGTACTGATCCTGCTTGCAACCCGCAGAGCTTGCCTGGCGCACGGTCGACGAGTCCGTCGTCATTCCGGTCGATCCGTCGGCGCCTCTCGACACGTCTCTCTTCGACAAGTACGACATCTGCATGACCGGACACGCCGTCAAGCAGTTCGCCGACAAGCGTACCTCGTGGCACCAACTCGTTCAGCACACCTGGGTCTATGCCCGCGTCTCGCCGTCGCAGAAAGAGTTCATCTTGACCACCCTCAAGTCGCTCGGCTACGTTACGCTCATGGCCGGTGACGGCACCAACGACGTCGGCGCGCTCAAGCAGGCCAACATTGGTGTCGCCCTCCTGAACGGTACCGAGGAGGACCTGAAGGCGATCCTCGAGCACCAGAAGAAGGAGCGCGCGAAGAAGGTCTACGAGCAGCAGTTGCGGATCACGTCTCGCTTCGGTCAGCCGCCGCCCCCCGTCCCTGCGATCATTGCCGACCTGTTCCCGGATGCGGTCAAAGCGCAGCAAGAGGCTGCCAAGGCAGTCGCTGCCGACCGCCAACAAGGCAAGGCCGCCAAGGTGAGCGCCGAGCCAATTGTTTCAGAAGCAAGCCAGCACCGAGTACTGACACCCCCCCTGGACGGTCAGTTCGACACCACTGCCATCATGGGCAAGCTGTCCGAGATGGAGGACGAGGAAGTTCCGCAGATCAAGCTCGGCGACGCGTCGGTTGCCGCTCCCTTCACGTCGAAGCTCGCCAACGTCGCCGCGATCACCCACATCATCCGTCAAGGCCGCTGCACTCTCGTCGCTACCATCCAGATGTACAAGATCCTCGCTCTCAACTGCCTCATCTCGGCGTGGGCGTTGTCGGTGCAGTACCTGCAGGGTATCAAGTTCGGCGACTACCAGGTCACCATCACCGGGATGCTCATGAGTGTCTGCTTCATGACCATCTCGCGCGCAAGGGTACGTCCCCGAACTGCCACTCCGTCTCTTCGCTGTCTATATGACTGACCCAGAAGCGTCGCCTATAGCCCGTCGACAAGCTGTCGAAGCAGCGCCCGATCGCCACCGTCATCGACTGGTACATTGTCCTGTCGATTCTGCTGCAGTTCGCGATCCACATCGCGTCCTTCGTCTACATCACCCAGCTCTGCCATGCTACCGAGCCGTGAGTCCCTTATGCGGCTCCTTGATCACCGACGCGAGAAACTCACATTCCTTCCCGCACCGTGCTGCAGCCGCGACGAGAACGTCGACCTCGACGCCAAGTTTGCGCCCAACCTGCTCAACTCGGCCATCTTCCTGCTCTCCACCTCGCAGCAAGTCTCGACGTTCGCCGTCAACTTTATCGGTCGGCCGTTCCGCGAAGACATCTCGGAGAACGCCGCGCTCAAGTACGGCCTGCTCGGCGCGAGTGGAGTCGCGGTCGCTGGCGCGATCGACTTTATGCCCGAGTTCAACAAGTGGCTGCAGATTGTCGAGATGGACGTGAGTGGCTTTTCGTGGGTGTGAGGATCAGTCGAGGAGCGTGATAAGCTGACCTCCTCGATGCAGTGGTCGTTCCGGACGCGTCTCTGCGCGGCCATGTTCATCGACTTTGCCGGCGCGTGGGTCATCGACAAGGTGCTCAAGGCCATCTTTGCGAGCGACACGCCCAAGGCCCTGATCACGCGCGGTTCGGAGCGGAGGGAGGCGCGTCGGGAAGCAGAGCGGAGGGAGGCTGAGCTCGCGGAGGAGATCAAAAAGGACGAGTAGACGGGAGCGCGCGCGGAGGGTGTCTCTACCTACATATATGAGTGTGTTTCCGTGTTTTGCTTTGCATCTACCCTCGCAATGATACAGTCAAGTTGAGTGTTTGCTCTCTTTTCGATGAGGCGAGAGAAGTCAACTTGGCGTGAGATTGACTTTCGACTCCTTGCCTCTGCGGAGTCGACTTGATCACGGCCCCCGTAGCCGAGGAGGCTAGAGGTCAATTGTACACGCGCTTTTTACTCTCGTCCGGGCTCCACTCGCGCCGCCTGCACCACCGACTCTTCGTCGCTCCACAGCTTGCCCAGGTCCTCGAAGCCATCGTCACGACGCCCGCCATGGCGCCCAAGCGACGCGCCGACGTGCTCGTGCTCGACTCGGACGATGATGAGATTGCGCCTCGCAACGCGCCAGGGCCGCGTGCTGGCTCTTCAGTCAGGTCCACGACGCCGACTGGTGGGGCCGCCGACTCGGACCAATTCGAGCAAGATCTCGCTCTCGCTATGCGCCTGTCTATGGAGGACGCCGGCACTCCGTCGACCGGAACTGGCAGCGGCAGTACCTCCGCCGGTCCCGCGACAGCGGCCACGGCGGCCACGGCGGCGTCGAACGCCAACTCTTCACGCGCCGAGCTGGAACGCGCTCGTTTGGAGCGCCAGCGTGCGCGCGAGGCGGACGGAACTGCCCAGCCATCGGTCATCAACGCCTCGAAACCATCCGGATCGAGGCCGACGCCGCGCAGCCGAGTTGCCACCCTCGCCGACCTGCCTGGCGGCGCTTCCAACCTCCGTGCAGGCGGCGGCTCGTCTTCGCAGAGCAAGCTCTCGCAGCGCTTCTGGGACGGCGCTGTCAAGCGCGTCCCGAACGACTACGTCCCAGACGACGAATCCTTCTCGTTCGGCGATTTGATCGGACCTCGTCAGACGCTCGAGACCGCCGTCGTCTCGGCCTTTTGCCTCGACCCGCTCTGGGTCGCCTCGCATTTCCCCGAAGAGACGCCTTTGCTCCTGGTCATGCCGAGAGGGCCCGGCGACACTCTTCCCGGGTTTGCGCCCTTCGGCGTCAAAGGCAACACGTTCCGCGCGGTTCCGCCCACCCGCCTCCAGCAGGGCGCCGGCGTGATGCACACCAAGCTGATGGTGAGATCCGTCTCTCTTGACGCTGTCCCTGTCGCGTCACTTGCTGATCGTCCGTACCCCTTCCTGCAGCTGTACATCCACCACGATTTTCTCCGCATCGTCATTCCGACCGCGAACGCAATCTCGTACGACTGGTCGATCATCGACAATGCTTTCTACATTCACGACTTCCCGCTCCTTGCTGAGCACGCCGAGTTTTCTGCTGATGGTGGAGAAGAGCTCGGCACGCTGAACCCGCTCGAGAATCCGACGCACACTCAATTCAGTCGTTCGTTCATCCAAGTCTGCATCAGTCGGTCGACTCTTCTTTTTCCTAGTACCTCTTCACACGCGCTGACGAGCCACGCTATCGCTCAGAGCTGGCCGTCCCTCAACTCTTCGTCTCGCGTGCAAAGCTGTACGACTTTTCGCGCAGCGGAGACGTCCGCCTCGTGCATTCCATCCAAGGTGGGCTTCCCAGTTCGAGCTTGTCATGCATTACATCTGCGCCTAGCATTAATATGCCCCCTCGACGACAGGCTTGCACCCCAGAGCCGAATACAACAAAGGAGGTGGCTTGGCCGCGCTTGCTCGCGCCGTCGACAGCTTGGGATTCGCGACGGGAGGCCATTGGGAGATCGAAGCGACGGTGAGTGCACCTCTCCTTTGATCCGAGAGGCGGAGAAAGGTCGGCACCTGATTTCGTTGCCTCCGCCAAAAGGGCTCGTCAATCGGCCGTTACTCCAACAACTGGTTGGCGCAGATGCTGGGTGCCGCGAGCGGCATTCACCCGTCCTCGTACTTTCGTTCGGGCAACGGAAATCAGATCCCGGCTCAAATCCCGGCTACACCGCCCAGACAAGCCAGTCGACTGCCGATCAAGATCATTTTCCCGACCGAGGACGAGATCCTCAGCGGTCGCGGCGGAGCCAACGTAAGCCGCCGCGGTCTCATCGAGACCCTCGTCGTTTCGTCCATCGTGTCTGACCTCCAAAAAATGCAGGACGGCGGGACGCTGTTCTGCCCCACTTCGTACTGGGCAGGGTCGACTTTCCCGCGTCACATGTTCCACCGCGGAGAGAGCAAGCGAAGCAAGGTGCCGGCCCACACCAAAATCAGTTGCGTGCTCCTTTGCTAAAGTCGTTGGGGAGAAAAGGCTCTGTCGGCTGACCGTGCACTTCGACACAGTCCTCGGCCTTCACAAGTACTCCTCTGGAGAAGCTTCTGCTCACGAAGGCTGGATGTACTTGGGGTCGCACAACTTGTAAGCTCGCACGCGAAAGATTACCCGACTTCTCGCTGACGCGTCCCTTGGACTCGCTAGTACGCCCGCCGCCTGGGGTCGTCTCGAAAACAGCGCAAGCGGTCCGCAGCTCAAGATCACCAACTACGAGCTCGGCGTTGTGCTTCCGAGTGAGTCCGCAATGCTGTGAACTTATGAAAGAGCTTGCTAACACCTGACTCCTTAGTCCGCGCCAGGTCTGCGGAAGAGCTTCAAGCTAAAGCTGATGCTCTCGTGACGTACCGCCGTCCGCTGGTCAAGGTGAGTCTTGGTGTCTCGCTGGTCGAAGGGAGGAGCTGGATCTCATGGTGTTCGGTCGCTGAACTCACTGTCGTTTGTCGCATGCAGTACGGACCCGACGAACGTCCTTGGCAGCAAGAACGCTTCCTGAGCTGAACTGATTTTTTCCTCTCCTGTTTTGCTGTTGTTGCCTTCCATGTCTCCTGCATTCCCATGCCTTCAGTTCGACGCTACAAAGTCTATTGTTTCTGTGAAGTCCGCCCGGCCCTCTGGCCCCTGTGACCCCCTGCTCGGTGCCTCACGCAATGCTCGAGGCCAGTAAAATTGCGGTAGGCAAGACGGTGGCCGGCAACTGGTTTTTCGCTGCCGCGTCCTCGATTCTGTGCCACCCTGCTGTCTTCTTCACCTTGGCCCAGTGCTTGGTGACGTACTGCAGGGCCGAGTCCCGGAGTTCTGGAGATGTCATGACCAAGTCACTGAAGAGCTCAGCGACAGCGCTCTCATGGGTCAGCTGCGCCATAAAGTTGTCGAGCGCGAGCTGCTTCAAATTGGCCAATTTGAGGAGGTGGGCGAGGCGGTATATTGACTTCGGGGAGGCGGGTGCAGGCAGTGTTGAGACGCCTTCGAGGGTCTCCTTCAAGTGAGCCTTGCGGCGCTTGTGCCCGACGCGCGACCGCAGGGGCGCGAACTCCACGTGGCCGCAGGCCATCCACACCAGGACAGCTGCGTATGTGGTGTAAGCAGTCCGACGCACGACTATTTCATCGTATGGAAGAGTCGGGATCATGCTGTCTCCGCTTCGAGCGCTGTAAATGTCGCCACAGATCTTATCCGTTTCGCTGTCCGAGTCCTCGAAGCGAGGCGCATTCGCGTTGTCGCTGGCAACAACGGCCTCCGGTCCTTCGAGCGTTTCCCCTCCCTCGGAGTCACCTTCAAGTATGGATTTGAGATGTTCACTAGCCGCGCACAAGGTGTACTTGGTGGCCCAAAGTTGCAGTTTCGAGCTGAACACGAAGCAGACATCTTGTCTCGTCTGCTTCGTGGTATCCGCTGCCCGTCTGTAACGTGAGCGGCGGAATCTGGCGACACCGAGTGGCTATGGGGAGAGAAATCGGCTTACCCAAGCTCTTTTCTGCGAGAAGTCGAGTCGTAGCCTTGGGAGTGCCCGTCGGCAACAGCTGGAATTCAACGACGATCCTCGATTTGCACAACGAGACTGGCCCCAGAGACAGTGTTCCCGCGGAACTGGAGGGGAATCTTTGCCATGTGAGGGTTTCCTCGGTCACAGTCTGATTCCCGACGATGAGTCGGATTCGGACCGATTCAAAGTACGGTGCAGGAGGAATCTTGCTCCAGCGGATGCTCAGAGATTGCTCGGTAGGCGAGGGGAGCGGCATCGAGACTAGTTGGAGGACTCCGCCTTCCAAGCTCGTGAGCGCCGTCAACGCATTCCTCGCGTTAATGAGGTCTCCGATGATGGCGAAGCCGACCTCGTCGAGGGAGGTGATTGACGGCTTTGACTCCGGACTCGAAGGCACCTGGGCCCCAGTGCTTTGCTGGAACGGGCGGTGATATGGTGAAGCTCGCCCTCCCCGTCCTCCTCTGCCTCCTCTCTTGGACGGACTCGACATCTTGGCGGGGGCGGCGCCCTTGCCGAAATCGAAGGCGTCACTTGTGAGGATTGGAAGGTGCATATTTTAAACCGTCGATTCTGGGTAAAGAGAAGGGAATCTGATCAAAGGCGTTCGAGCACACCTCTTTGACCATTGCCCGCTCCCCCGCGGACAAGCCGGCGCTCGCACCGCGCGTAACTCGCCTGGCTTCCGGAGTCTTACCAAGCCCAGGACGTAGGCCTGCAAGCTACTGCCAATCCGAGAGCAAGCACGAAAATCGCGCAGG
This sequence comes from Rhodotorula mucilaginosa, assembly GCA_034406715.1. NCBI lineage: Eukaryota > Fungi > Basidiomycota > Microbotryomycetes > Sporidiobolales > Sporidiobolaceae > Rhodotorula > Rhodotorula mucilaginosa. Next base: position 1,108,566 of record CP137865.1, read on the forward strand.
GGAACTACAGCATGCCGCGCAGCCGGAGAACGGACTGAGAAGGTCGACTCGCCGCTTTTTCTCTCTTCAGAACCGTGGAAACTCAGGTGTCGGCAAGTCGCCAGAGAGAGGCTCATGAACGCATGGACCGCAAATACAAGCGACAACAACACGAGCTCAATCAAGCTCCAACACCTCCCTGCTACGAGGACGCGCGACACGCGGACGGACCGACGACCACCCGTCTCCGTCCGGCTCGCTGCTGGGCTCCTGCGCCTGCAACCAAGCTTCCGTCTCCTCTTCGTCCTCCTCATACAGGTCTCTGCCGCCAGCAAGGAATCCGCCGCCTGTGCCGAGATCGTCCTCGTCGTAGTCGGCGGCGTCTTCCTGATCAGAGATGTCAATCTCGACCTCCTTCTTGCCCTTCTTGCGCGCCGGAGGCTGAGTGCCGTTGTCTGAGGATTTGCGCTTCTTGCGGGAAGCTCCGACGACGGTGACGTCCATCTCGAGCTTGACCGGCCGATTCGCGGCATCAAATTCGGAGGGGTCGAGGCGGGTCAAGCGCATCGCTTTCGTGGCAGGATGGAGGTAAGAGGTCACATTGTAAGCGGCTGCAAAGTATCCTGGGGTGTTAGTGATCCGACTCAACCGCTGCGACGAGCAGTACTCACTGGCATGAAATTCCTCCTTCAAGTAGCCGTCGACAAGCAGCTGGAGCAGCATCTGTTCCGTCTCATCCTTGTTCAATGTGACCTTGTTCCCCGCGACCGCCTTGACGTCAGTCTTTCCTTTGCCTTTCCCTTTCGCCTGCTGGGTCGAGAAAGCCCCGCCGCCGTTGCCGCGGACGAGGTCAGCCGCCTGCGGAAGCGTGAGAGTACCGCGTTGCGCGGTCGCCGCTTCAATCACGCGGAGTGCGCGATACGCCTGCTCGGTGATATCGAGAGTCGACACGGTCGCCGGATCGCGCTGGCACTGCGCGATGACGACGTGGTCAGGTTGACCGCATGTGCAGGCATTCCGTGATCATGACACTCACGTTGTCGCAATGTCCGCATGGCGTATCGGCTTCGTCGGCGTCGTAAGACTGGGACGAATCGTAGGCGTTGGCAAAGTAGCGCGCGAACAAGATCTTGCGGCAAGTGCGCTTGTCTTCGGCGAAGCGGACCACCTCGTAAACTGTAGCAGGTCATTTGTCAGCGATCTTGCCAAGTCAGTACAAGCTGTAGTGGACGCACGCTTCTCCTTGCCTCCCGTGTGGAACGTCTCGTAAGTCAAGGAGGACAACCTCGACGCATCTGCCGCGCGCCAAAAGGTGACGCAGTCGGCCGGCGCTCCATCTCGACCGGCTCGACCCGACTCTTGCTGGAAGTTGGCGAGCGACTTGGCGAGGGAGTGGTGCACGACGTAGCGCACGTTCGGGTTGTCTATCCCCAAGCCGAAGGAGGCGTTCGTCGCCACCACGACGTGCACGCGCTTGTCGCGCCAGTGGTCGTGCACGCGCTGCTTGTCCCCATCTTCGAGGTAGGCGTGGTCTGGATTGGGTCAAATGTTAGTCCCAGGAGTGCTTGGCGCACGACTGGGAAAGAAAGACCTACAGAAAGCCGCCTTCAGTCGGCCTTTCGATTTCTCGTGCGCATTGATGCCCTTGGTGATGTTCTCAGAGTCGGCGCGACTGAGAGTGTAGATGATGCCGGTATCGCCCTCGTGGTGATCGAGGATCCAGTCGACGATCGCGTCCAGAGCTGCCTGTGCGGACGAGGGCTTGGGAAGAACCTTGTAGCGAAGATTTGGGCGGTACAGAGGCGCGCTGAAGACGACAGTCGTATTCGGCAGAGCAGCTGAACCAGGAGAAGTCTTTTTCGGGGGACCGAGCGTCTTGAGCATGTCGCTCACGACGTTTTGAGGGGCGGTCGCGGTGACTGCGAGGATCGGCGTTTTCGGGAAGAGCACTTTGAGGCGCTGCAACGCTAAGAACGAGGGACGGTAATCATGCCCCATCGTCGACAAGCAATGCGCCTCGTCGATCACGAAGCGAGTGAGCAACCCTGCGTCGTACATCTTTTGCAGCGTGTTGACGAACGTCTTGGACTGTGGGCGATTTCGAGGTGTGTCAATCGCAGTCGGTGCAGCTAAAAGAGGCTTGGCCGCGCGAGCGCGTCCTCACCTTCTCAATCCTTTCGGGCGTCACATAGACGAGCTTGACCACCTCCGGGTCGACGTTAGCCGCCTCCTTCTTCTTGCCCTTGCCCTTGGTGGTCGCAGCAGAGCCGAGCATGCGCGTCATGATCTCTTTGATGTCGGCCTGCGACGTCGACGCGTGAATCATCTCGGCGGCGATCCCGCGAGAGCGGAGTCCGTGGACCTGATCGGCCATGAGGGAGATGAGAGGAGTCACGACAATGCTGGTACCGGAGGCCAGGAGCGCCGGGATCTGGAAGATCAAGCTCTTGCCACCTCCGGTCGGCAAGATGGCAACGACTTCGCGGCCAGCCATGGTCGCATTGATCGCGCCTTCTTGTCCGGGACGCCACTTCTTGACGCCCCAGATGTCTTTCGCCGTCTTGGCGATTTCGGCGGTCCACGGAAAGCTGGATTTCGAGTAGTCGATAGTCGCCGCATTTGAGGTAGACGCGGATTGACCGCCCGTCTTGCTGGTCCGCAGGGGTGCCTGCACCTGCGCACGACTCGCAATAGTCGCCGCGAGAAGATCGCGTTCGCTGCGGATCTCGGCGTGCAGGCGTCTCAGCTTGCGGATCTGCTCGTCGAGGCTGGCGAGTTCGGCGTCGAGCTGTTCGAACCCGTGTGTATCAGCTTCTGGATCTTCTCTGAGTTCGCCGCATAATGCACTCACCTGTGCCAGCTTGTCATACTCGTCGCCTGTACCGTCCTGCTGCTCGTTCGTGTCTCTCGTGGCCGTGTACTGGTCGTCACAATCTTCCTGCTCGTCGTCGTCGTCGTCGAGGGTCATGACCCAGTCGCGAGAGCCTCTGCCACCACTAGGCATACTTCCAGAAGGCCGCACCAGCTAGACTGGGCTTAACAGCGAAGCTGGGGTGTGTGTGTCCTCGGTTCGCAAGTTCTTCGAGTTCTTCATCGCTCCGCTTGCTTCCGCGTGAAATCGCCCAATTTTTTCTCGGTAAAAATCGCGAGCGGACAGTCTACATCGCCAGCTCTGCTTCCGGACTACTCGGAAGGATATCTGATTGCGCACGAAGGACCAGCTGGGCCTGCACAGGAGGTACTTGATTATTCAGCTTGACTCCGCGTGCCGTCGGCTCCTCTCTCGCACGCGCCGCGATCAAGTTGCGCCGGCCGAGCTGGACCTTCTCTCACCCGATCCTCGTTCTCTCGACGATGGCACCCTCGACAGGCTTGACGGCGAGCACATCTGCCCTGCCTCAACCGCTGGTATCGACTCCGCTCGAACCCGGAACTTCAGGGACAGCGACGGACCGGCCTGAGCTCGCCATGCGGTCTGCTGCCGGCACCTCGACCGGCTCGGAACCACTACACTCGAGCCCTGCAGAGGATACGCCAGTCGGCTTGGCGAGTCAGGATACCGCCGTTGGAGACGATCCGCACACCGTTGACACGAAAGTCGAACATGTCCACAGTACGTCGCGTGACTCCTTCGCTTCCTTTTGGAATCGAGACATCGAGAGCACGAGTGCAAAGAGCGACAGTCGCTCACGCTTGGAACTCTTTGCAGTCATTCCCAAAAACAATCTGCCGGTCGTCCTCTTTGCGTACGTGCACCTTGACTGGGCCCCTTCGCTTTCTTAAGGACAAAGAAGGCCGCCTTCTCCGCGAGCTGACATCGCTACCGCTCGCAGGATCTCGCTGTCGATGTTTCTCGCCGCCCTCGACCAAACGATCGTCTCGACGGCGCTCTCGACCATCTCGCGCGAGCTTGACGGCACAACGGGGTCGCTGTCGTGGGTTTCCGGCGCCTACCTCCTCATGATCACTGCTTTGGCGCCGTGCAGCGGCAAAATCTCGGACTACTTTGGTCGCAAAGTCGTCTTGTACACCGCCATCGTCATCTTCATTATCGTGAGTCAAGTCGAGTCCGCCACACAGCACACAGGCGGTGGAAACGAATGCGTGCCGCTTACATCCCTCTCGCTTCATTCGTGCAGGGCTCGGCGCTTTGCGGTGCCGCACAAAACATAATCTGGCTCTGCGTCTGCCGCGGCATCCAGGGTCTCGGCGGCGGCGGAATCGTGCAAATGTCGCAGATCATCATCTCGGACATCACGCCACTCGAGTCCCGCGCCAAGTACACCGGGGTCGTCGGAGCTACTTGGGGTGTCGCAGCCTGCATCGGTCCTCTACTCGGAGGCGTATTTACGGAGAAGGCTTCCTGGCGGTGGTGTTTCTTTGTGAGCCATTTGATTGTCCCCGACAGTTGTCGTCTCCCGCTCGCGCCCGCCCGCTCGCTAATGTCCGTACCGGTCGGTCCTGCAGGTCAACCTGCCGTGCGGAGCCATCGCGCTCGCATTGCTCGTCTTCTTTCTCAAGCTCAACCCGCCCAACCCGCCAAAGCTGTCGTTCCTCCTCTCGAATTTCGACTTCGCCGGACTGGGCCTTCTCGTCTCGGGACTCGTCGTCCTCCTCGTCGGCTTCACCTCGGGGGAGGCGAGCTGGTCGTCGGCGCAGACGATCGCCTGCCTCGTCGTCGGCATTGTCATCCTCGGCTTGGCCATCTGCGTCGAACTCAAGACGAAACGGTCGCCCATCATCCCGCCGCGGTTGTTCCGCATCCGAACGAGCGCAGGACTCCTCCTCGGCTGTTTCCTGCACTCGTTCTCGTTCATCTCCCTCTCGTACTACGAGCCGCTGTACTTCCAGGCCTTGGGCTCTACGCCGCTCATGTCCGGGGTCCTGTTGATGCCGTTCTCGGTCGGGACGGCCTTCTTTGGCGTCTTGGCGGGATTCCTCGTCGTACGGATCAAGCGGACCAAGGAGCTCATCATCGTGTCGTACCTGATCGCCGTGATTGGCTACGCCTTGCTCGCAACGTTGGACGAGACTTCCTCTCGGTGAGTCGCGCCACCCTCCTTTCCTCCGAACCCTCGTCTGACTGCCCATACTCCGCCTGCAGTGCGAAGCAGATCCTCTACCTCCTCGTCGCTGCGATCGGTGTCGGCCCTCTCTTCCAACTCCCGATGCTCCACTTGCAAGCGTCTATGCCTCAAAAGGACATGGCCACCTCGACTGCGACCTTGGCCTTGTTGCGTTCGATCGGCGGCACGGTCGGAATCAGCGTCGTCGGAGCGGTGTATGCGAACCGGTTGAGTAAAGGGCTCAGTGGCGTGCAAGGGTACGAGACGCCGGATGCGGCGGCGGCGGTGGGGAACGTGCAGGGCTTGACCAAAATCGAGGTGCGCTTTCCACATTGCCCCTTGCTCTCCATAGTTCACCGCATACTGACGGCTGTACACGCGCAACTTAGCCAATCGAGGTCCGCCAGCAAGTATTGCACGCATACGCTCGCGCTCTCTCTTTCCCCTGGATCATCTGTGCACCTCTCCTCGGCGTCGCGTTCCTCGCTTCGCTCATCATCAAGCACTACACGTTCAAACGAGGAGCGACCGTCGCAGCCGTCACGTCCAAGAAGAAGGATGGCGATGTGGTCGAGACGGTCGTTTCCGACCCGAGTGAGGAGAAGGAGGAAAAGGTCAACGAGGCAGGGGACGACGGCGACCGAGACGGGAGGAAGGCGCCGGAACGGATAGACAGCGCCCTGACTGAGACGTCCATTATCACGAAAGAGCTAGAGCTCGAACTCGAGTCACCGGATCGGGACCAGCGTGTTTTGCGGGACGCAGAAAGGGGCGGCGAACCACTAGCTTAATGAACCGGTCACCCTGTCTTCCCGAACCATCTGATACTATTCTCTACAAAGCAAAGAGCGTAGAACATCCTATCCCTGTAACCGTATCGCTGCATTCCTCATTTTCTCACTCGCAAAGAAAAGGCACTTCAGAGAGCAAGCTGGCAAAAAGAGAGAGAGAGAGGGGGCTACAGACGGTACTGTTACGACAGGTGAAGAATGGGCGGCGCATAGAGAAAAAAGGATCAGATAGGACAGACAGTGTTCGCGGGAGGGGCGTGGGTGAAAGCGAGAGAGAGAGAGAAAAAGCATGGATACAAGGGGGGGGGGATGAAAGGCGAAAGGCGTGATGAGAGCGCGCGTGTGATCTAGGGTCGGAGGAAGAAGAATGTATGGACAAAGGGATGGGGAGAAGCGCAGGGTCTACTCGCCGAGCGAGGCTATTGGACGTCGGCTGCGGGAGAAGAGAGCGAGGTGAACCGACGGGGAAAGAGACGGCTTCGGAGGAACGAGGAACGTTGAGCTTACTCCACATGGCTCGCTCGAGGATGAACTTGCCCTCCTTGTACTTCTGCGTCGCCTCGTAGGCTCGGTCTGTCAATGAGCTCACCCCGCTATCAGCTTCACACCTTCCATCAGAGCAAGGACGAACAGGGGGGGGGGGAGGGTGCGTGCGGACTCGGAACACGGACGACTGACCGTACTTCCAGCCGAGGGTTTCTCCGCATTTGGCGCACATGACGTCCCGGACTGTGTGCAGTCCGGTGGTCATGGGGCGGTCTTCTGGCGGGCCGAGGGCGACGTTGACGCTGCGGAGGGGGCCAGGACGGACGAAGATTCAGTTTCGAGGGTGTCGCTGAGGCAGGGGACCCTGGCTCGGAGCAGACTGACACGTTGGTAAAGAGGTACGCTCGTCCGTGTTGTCCGTTAAAGTTCTGCGCGTGCTATGGTACGGTCAGTCCATCATCCCCTGGCTCCCCACATGTGCCGAAGAGGAGAGAACTCGCCTTTGACTCGATCTGCTCGCTCGTGGTGAGATGAGTTCGGCAGCGTTTGCACCCGAGGACTTTACCGCCTGTCGAAGTCGCGGGTACGGCGAGGTATTCTCGGTGTTTGAGTCCCATCGGGATCGTGACGGCGGCGGCGCGGCTGCACTGGACTCGGACGAGAGGCGGCAACTGTCTGCGGCGGAGGAGACGGTGGCGGCGAGTGAGGGCGGTGGGGCTCCTGAGAGTGACCGAGGTTCGGCTTAGCTCCGGGCGAGCGAGTTATAGCGAGAGCGTTTTGCGACCGACGAAGCGAAGCAACGGATGCCGATGAGAAGTCGGAGAGAGAGAGGGGAGAGCCTCGTGCCACCGGAGCAGGTCAGGTCGGCGTGGGGCAGCAAGCTACTGCTTCTGGCGCTGTTTGGCGTCTGCCGGTATTGCTATGCTATGCAAGGTGGGTGACTGGACCTGCCGCCGGGGGAAATTGGCCGACGTGTATTCACCAGCAGTCGTAATCAGAATGTAATGGAAATACAAATGCTCTCGATTTCCTTTGCGAGTGCACCGCCGCCTTGCCTTCTGGACTCGACGAGCATACTGTAGCGACGAGGGGCAGCGTGCACGTGTATATATGAACACGCCCAAGCGACCGCTCTCTGCGGCTGACCACTTGAACCAGCACTCGCCGACGTCGTCTTGTTCGCCTCCGCCGACGAAGCGAGCAAAGCCAAACACGCACCGCCGACAGAACGGCAGTGCAGCTGTACGAGGCGGGACCGAAGCCGACAAGCCTGCGTGGCAACGCCCGCTCGAACGCCTGCTCGACGCCTTTAGAGCGTTCGTTCCGACCCCTTCAACCGCGTCGCCGTCATCAACGGCCACCCGCACTCTCGCGAGGAGCGACGACGACGACGACGAGAGCGTCTTCCGCACAAAGGACCCGCGAGACCACACGCGGACGCGCGACCAGCTCGAGCGCGAGATCAAGGCGCTCAAGGAACGGCACGAACACCTCAAACGCCAATACGGTCACCAGGTCATCGCCGCCCGCAGAGCCCACTCGGCCGCGCCCGACAAGCCCCGCGAGCTCGCAGAGATCCCAAAGAGGATCAACCACCTCCGCCAGATCGCCACTACGGCTCACCGCCGCGACGACGACGACGACGAGCACATGCCGAGACGAGCGAACGGGGCGAAACAGGACGGCAAGGGGCAGGCGCAGAACGCACCACCGGCGTCTTCGTACGCGCGCAGGCAACCGATGGGCAAGAAAGAGGTGCGCGTCGTCCCGAATCACCGGACCCCTCCGGCGGTGCACGGTCCAGAGCTGACCGTCACTCAGCCTCGATCCACACCAACTCTCCCATCCCACTCCCTCCCCGTCCTCGCGCATCCTTCTCCGCTCCTCTTCCCGCCACGATCATCCCAATCATCTACGGTGGCCGATGAACGACCTCCTCGACATCGGCGAATCCCGTCTCCGTCACCGTCGCCGCCGCCACCACCGCCGCCGCCGATGGGACCGTCTGCAATCCCACGTCCGCCATGGGCACCCACCTGGGATCCCACCACCACTACTCCCATCCCGAAACCTCTTATGTCACCTGCTACCCGACCGAAACCCGCTCCTCCGACTCGACTCAAACAGATCCGCGCCAAAGTCAAGGCTCGCGACGAATCCGACATCGTACACCTCGCTTCCACTCAACCGCCCGAGGGGGCAGCACCTTCTTCGAGACCGAGCTTCTTCACAGACTACTATGTCGACGAGGATGGCGAAGAACACGCGCCCGAGGCGGACGAGGATGCCCCGATCTTTGACGTCTACCAGCAGCAGGTGAATGCCGCCCTGAGCCAGGAAGAGGCTGCCTGGAGTAGGTTCCCACTCCCTATACCGTTTTGTTTCGCGGGAGATATCTAATCACCATCCCTGTGCAGACTGGACGAGTACTCCGCCGAGTCAGGGTCGGTCACGTCGCCCCGAACAGCGCAAAATCTTTCCGGCCGATCTGCTCAAGCCCAGTCCGAACGATCTCGGCAGCGAAACCCCCTCTGTGCGACCTCCGTACGCTCCCAACTACGTCAAGGGAACGTCCCTCTTCTCCGACTACATCTCGGCAACTCGGCCTCGCAAGCTCTTTCACGCCAGGGATTCCCTCGCTGCCGCCGCCACCATCCGTCGCCGCAATGGCGGCAATGACGACGACGACGACGACCTCGAACAGACCACCGACCGGCTCCGGAGTGTGCTCGACATTGCTAGGAAGAGCGAATACGAGATTACCCAGGAGCGACTCGAGCGGTACCATGCCTTGCAGGCGAAACGGAAGGAGGATGAGCTCGAGGCACAGAGGATCCTCGATTTGTCGAAAGTCAAGGCGGTCAAGAAACGTCGGGTGCGTCTTTCTCGCCTCGTCATGCTCTCTTGTCGGCTCGGCCAGGCGGTGGGCAAAGGAGCTAACGTGGTTGTTGCATGTGACGCACAGTTTCCGGCCAAGCTCTCGAAAGAGCACGCCAAGACGGTCCAGGAGATTTTCAGCAACCGCAGCTACGAGACGTCGATCAAGGGTGCCGCCGCCGCTTTCCGCGACATGAACCGCCTGAACGGCCAAGACTGGCTCAACGACGAACTGATCAACTATTACGGCGTCATGATCAACAACCGGAGCGACGCCGCCGACGCGCGCGAGAAGGCGACCGAACCAGACCCGCGCGGCGTCGGCGAGGAACGAAAGCTCAAGGCTTTTTGCTTCAACACCAACTTTTTCACCATGTTTTGCCAGAATGGCTTTGCCAAAGTCAAGAGGTGGACGCGCAAGGTGAGTCGGGGCGCACCTTCTCCCTCTCTTTCCTCGCCCTCCTCGGGACGAAAGTTGACCCGCCGTCATTTCCGACCTCTAGTTTGACACGTTCGAGAAGGACATCATCATCATCCCGGTCAACCATAGCAACATGCATTGGTGCTGTGCGGCCGTCAACATCAAGGAGAAGCGGTTCGAGTACTACGACTCGATGGGCAAACCGCGCGACTTTGTCTACCAGGTTCGTCGCGCGCTCTCCCCTTCCTGCAAATATGTTGTTTGGGTCGGGTTCTGTCGTACGCGCCCGAATCGACGAAGCGGGAGGGCGGGCAATGGTGCAGCGGAACGAGGAAGATATTGACGCTGGGTTCCTGGATCTGATTCGTGGGACTAACCCCTGTCTGGATCCTTTGCAGGCCTTGCGGAAGTGGCTCAAGGAGGAGCACAAGTCGCGCAAGGGGACCGAGATTGACTTGTCGGACTGGGAGGACTACTGGGATCCGGTACGTATTCTTCCTCTACCCCACCTACCGCAGGTGTGGCGGCGCTGACTCTCCGTTGTCAACCTTGTGCAGGAGGTACCCCGACAATCCAACGCGGACGATTGCGGCGTCTTTACTGTACGGCGGCGTTGTTCCCTCGAGGCCTTGCTTCTCCTCGAGTTTCGACCGCTGACTGATCAATTCTCGTCCTGTACCCGATCAGTGCATGTTCATGGAGTCGCTCTCGCGAGACTGCCCCGGCTTTGACTTTAACCAGAAAAACATGCCTTAGTACGTCATCTCCCTTCCTCTGTTCCCATTCGCGTGGCACACGACAAACTGACCCCGACGACTGGACTGCCCCTTCAGCCTGCGCCGCCGCATCGCGCTCGAGATTGACAAGGGTGAACTGCTCAAACTGGAAGATTTCGTGTGAAGCAACGTACTCGTGGACCCGTTTCGGTATACCCCGCCGTTCAATATCCCCTGTTGTGATAAATTCTGCAAAACGCATTCCGCACCGAGCAGATCTTTCGATTCCGGACTGGACGAGCAGTTCAGTCTAAGGACTGGCGGGCAGAACGACAATTCCTAGATTACGACAACAAGAGAATGAGGAAAGCGCTACGCCGAGAGCCAGGTTTCCGCCACGGCCCGAGCCAACTCGGGCACTCCGGACATGGAGTAGAGGGTGACGAGGTTGTACGCCGCGGCTTTGGACAGGTTCGACTCGAGGCGCGTCTCGTCTTCGACAGGCATCTGGTCGTCACGGCTGATCATGTCGAGGACGGCCTCGTAGTGCTTGATCGCATGTGATTGGAGGCCTGTTCGAGGCAGCGAGACGTGGATCAGCTTTCACGGCGTGAGGCACGGACAGCGCGGCCGATACGAGAGCAGCAGCATACCGATGTGATGGAAGGCTCGTGCCAGGTTGTACTCGGTCTCGGGCGAGGGACCTCGCGCGCGTCGGTACTGGTCAAGGAATGCGAAAGCCTGCGCGAACGATCGGTCAGCAGAGTGTCGTGGAATCGAGGGATCAAGCCAGCACCCGGAACGGACCTGAGCGATCTGGTGCTGCCGGTTGTCCGTCTTGCGCGTCATTGCACGTTGGATGTATGCCGTCGCGAGCGTCAAGTTGACGAGAGGCTGTGTCTTGTCGAGTTCGTAAGCGCGCAAGAGGTAGACTGTTTCCGGCAAAATGTTGTCAGCACCACGCGTTCGCACTGAGCACCCCACCGTAGAGAAAGTTCGCCGACGTACTGATCGCCGGCTGATGCGACTGCGAGACGTGCAGCATCATCCCGTACATCGACATCCAGGCAGGACTGAGCTTCGTCGGCTGGAAGGCATTGCCGCTTTCCATCATGCGCTCGGCCTCCTCGTCATCGTCGGCAGCGTCCTCCTGCGCATCGTCCTGGTCCCGCGCGCGCTCCTTCCCCTTGCCCTTGCGGTCAACGATCGGGCTGCTCCCGCGACGGTCCCCGTTCTTCGATGCATTGCCCCCAGCGGGTCCCAGCACGGCGCGTTCGACGACCTTGAGTTGTCGGATCCCAAACTTGAGGATGCGCGTACCGTTGAAGGCTTCGATGGCGCGCTGCCCGTGCGACAAGAGCGCGAGGAACAGGCGAAGCGGCTCCGTTTGACTCGGGTATTCGAGCATAAAGTACCGGAACTCGTGCACGAGCTGATCGAACATGTTGGCGCGCAGGTAGCACGCTGCAAGTTCCCAAGAGCCTACGGCATCAGCGCGTCTTTTTCGCTAGACACTTCAAGCATAAGAGAGAGACGCACCGATGAGACCCCATCGCAGGGCGTTCTGTCGCGCCTCAACTTGGCGAAAGACGCCCGCTTCTCGGACATGGAGCAAGACCTCGGCCGCGAGCTCGACCTCTTCGACGTCGGCGAGCAGGAAGCAGTACTGAGCACGAAGGAAGAGGTAATGTCAGCACTCGAGAGAGGGACGTCATCTCCATCGCGCTCCCGCGAAAACTTACGCGCAAGATGAACTGGACCCATTCGTCAAAGTGCAAGCCGCGGAAGGTATGCTCTTCCACCTCGTTGTTCTCGTTCGAAACTGCAGCGACGCCGTGTCAGTGAGGGCTTTTCTCCCAGGAAGAAAGCATAGATGGACGAAGCTTACTCATAGTGCGCTCAAGACGATTCGCCATCTGATCCGCTTCGGCGTCAAACTGCTGCTCCTGCGTCTTGCGACCCCGCCGCCCCTGGAAATTGCGAACCACGCCCGTAAACTTGCGGCGGTAGTCACCCGGGAAGAGTTGCCGCGTGCTCCGGAACGAGTCGACCAAGACGGACGCGATCTCGAGCCAGCGCGTGATGGCGTCGTCGTCGCCGCTGTTGACCGCTTCGTCCAAGTCCTGCAACCGCGAAAAGGCGAGGACAAACTCGGCGTGACGTTCGCGTTCGGCGTTCTCGCGCGTCGTCCGAGCGGCGGCGCGCTCCTCCCTGCTGGTGTAGCGGCTCTTTTTGCGGCGAGATTCGCCATCTTCTCCATCCTCGGACTGGGCTTGCCGACGCGCGATGACTGCACGCCCGGAAAGGTCAGTCACACGGCCGCATGTGCTCTTCAAATGCTCATAGTATCTCGCACCTTCTTTGATGTACTGCAAGGCGCGCGACGGGTCTCCGAGCTGTTCCAGCAACTTGGCGAGGACAAGCTTCGCTTCCATGTGGTTCGGTTCCTCTTCCACCACTGCTCAGGTGTATCACAGGGAGTCAGCCGTCGTACCTCGCAAGATGAGAGGGAGGGTACACATACCGTTCTCGTAGCATTCTTTGGCGGATTCGAGGTCGCCGGTTGCCTGATGGCACATACCGATCTTGGCCCAGACAGCCGGCCCGTTGGTCTACAATGACGCGCCAAGGGTAAGTAAGATCAGCAAGCTGTGACCGCGCACCCTCCGTCTTCCACCGTGTGAAAAAAAGGGCCTACCTCCTCGTTCTCAGCCATGAGCTGATACACGTCGAGCGCGGAGTCGTACATCTTGCGATCGTAGAACGCCTGTCCGATCGCGCCAAACAGCTCGGGGAACTGCGCGACGTCTTCGGACGTGACGATGTCAAAGTGGTGCTGCAGAGACAAACCCGAACGAAAGGTCGACTCCCGTGTCAGCTCAGCCCCGGGTCAGGTCAAGCACCGACTCGGACGAAAGGTGGTGGGTGGCGCGCACCTGCGCTTCTTCGAGCTGCATGAGCCCGAGCCGAGCGAGTCCCAACCGACTCCGCAAGCGAACGTCAAGCTCATACGTCGGCTCGTCCTCAAAGAACGATTCGCCCGCCTCCCACCCAGGCCGGATCCTACGCTCCTCGTCATACTCTCGATCATCCACCATCGCGTCCCACCCCGTCTCCTTTTCCCTCCCCTGGAGCCACCTCACTCCCTGCCGAATGACTCTCACGACTTCTTTATAGTTGCGCTGGACGAGCAAGAAATCGGCCAACGTCTCGAGGTCGCTGTACCCGTACGTGTTCAAGAGATCGACCGTCTCGGCCGTAACGAGTGGGCAGACGGAGCGGTAGTGGGCGAACGCGGCGAGCAGGAGGGACGTCGCGCGCGCGTACTGCTGCGTGTCGGCGAGGAGGGGCGCAAGTTGCCGCAAGGCTCCGGGGTCATGCGGCAAGAGGGTCAAAAGCGCGCTGAACGCTTTGATAGCCTGCGGGGCAGCGAAACTTCCGGATCAGCACCTGGTTGTCGACCCCCCGCGCGGTAGTATCCGTACCATGGTCTTGGCATCCGAGAGCTTGAGCAACACTGCGCGGTCCCACATGGTGTCGACGTCCTCCTTGTCGACCTTGATCGCCTGGGTGAAGCAGTAGATCGCCTGCTGCATCAAGCCGATTTGACTGTTCGGAATGGCAGACGTCAGTACAGAAATTTAACCGAGTGAGCAACCAGAGAGAGCGAACGCACCGGCACTCTCGACCGAGCGAAGCCCATTCCGCCGCCGCCTGATCCTTGCCGAGCAAATGCGTCGCGACAATCTTGCACTGGACGGCGCGTTCCTGGTCTCCCTTTTCTTCGTAAATGGTCGCGAGGGTGTACCACGAGACGCGGATGATGGGGTCGATGCGGACGACTTCGGACAAGAGTTCGACGGCCGTGTCGAGCGAGCCTTCGGCGTAGGCTTGGTTCGCTTGGCCGATCAGGCGCTTCACTTCGGGCGAGGGTTCGACGTCGGCAGCGGCGCGTCGACCTCGCTGTGTGGTGGTATGCGTCAGTGATCGTGCTTCGAACAGTTGCCACCGCGTGCGGGAGAGCAAACGCACGCTTTTCCCTCCCTTGTTCTTCTTCTTCTTGCCCTTGACGCCGACAGTCAAGTTTTCCATCATTTCGGGGTCGAACGCGTCGAGCTCGTCTGCGATCGAGCGATCAAACTCGCGTCCGAGAGCTGTGGCGCCGCCGACTTGGGTCGAGTTGGACTCGCGAATCGCGCTGATCAGGCGGCTGCGCGGATCTCCCACGTTCCGTCAGTCGACGACGCCCAGAGAGACACTATAGTGAGAGCCGTACTCGAGGTCTTGTTCTCCTTGTTCGTCCAGCCGGAAGCGGATATCGTCGTCGTCGTCGCCGCCGTCGTCGTTGTCTGCTTGCCGGGCACGCCCTTTGCCCTTGTCGGCGCGCCTCGGCGGGAGTCGGCCGGTCGCCCCAGTCTGAGTGGCCGCTGCAAACTCGTCCTCTGCGTCTGTCTCGTACTCGCTGCCGTCGAGGCTGCTGTCGTCGTCTTCTTGATCTTGTTCGTCTCCGGTTGAAGCACCGTCTCGCCCGTGTCTGCGCTGCGGTCCGCCTGCATAGCCAAAGAGCCCGCCTGCGTCTGCATCTTCATCTTCGTCGTCCCAGTATGCGTCGCCTCCTGCGTGCCTGCGAGAGGTAGAAGGACCTTGCAAAGCGGGATCGATGGCGAACCCTCCTCCTCCGTGTGCGTGAGCTGCGGGTGCGCGCGAGGTGGACGCGCGCGGAGTGAAGCCTTGCAAGTCTGGGAACAAGTCGTCCATGCTCGTTCGAGCCCTCACACACGCTCGAGAGGAGTGAGCAGCTGAAGCAAGAGTCGCGTTCGTCTTTCACGCGGTTCCCAAGTTGAAACTCTCTCTGTCACACGCTCAAAGACAGGAGAAAGGAAGGGCCAGCGTATGCCACGAGGCTAAGACTGCCAACTGCCTCCAACCCTGACGGTCCGCCATGAGCAGCGCTTACCGGTCAGTCGCCGTCATCGCACTCCTCCGTCAGCCTCGCTCGCTCCTCACTGGAGGACAAGTTCGAGTGGAGCCTATGCATCGCGTGCTGTGCAAAATTGACGCTCACTCCCTACCGCTGACAGGCAAGGCGGGCTGCTGCACCGAGATCCGAACCGCACTGCCCTCTTCGGCAGCAGGTCCTCGTCCCCGCTCCCCATGTACAACAAGCCCTCGGACCGCTACGCAGCAGACAGGACCGCAGACGACATCCAAGGCCAGAACGACGAAGCCCTCGAAGGGCTCAGCCAAAAAGTCAAACTCCTCAAAAACGTCAGTCTCTCTCTCTCTCTCTCTCTCCGCGAGGACATGGCGTTGGGCCGGACGGAACCCTGACTCCGAGGATTTGCGCGCTCGTATAGATCACTATCAATATCGGCAACGAGGTCCGAGACTCAACCAAGATGATGAACGGCATGGCGAGTCCCCTCCCCGAGTTCCCGAAATTTCGGTTCGGTTGCCTTTCGTGCCTAGAGCTGATTCGACCAGAACCATCCTGCCCTCGCAGAACGATACCTTTGGCACGACGGGCGCCTTCCTGAGCGGGACCATGACCAAGATGAAAAAGATGGCACGAAGACAAGGCGGCCAGTGGTGCTTGTGTGCGTGCCCGCCTTCTCCGTTCTACTTCCTTCCCTGTCCTGCCGTCTTTTGCTGCACGGTAATTGGGAGCTGACTCGGCTTTGATGATGGACGCGCAGGGATGGTCTTCCTCGGTATCGTCATGACCGTCTTCTTCTGGACATGGCTACTCCGCCGATGAGCCTGCAGCCTTTTCCTTTTTTTTTCCCTTACTGCCCCCCCTCTTAATGTTTGTCCATGTTGTAGATTTTGTTTAGATAGTTGGCCCGTGTACTATCACATCGCACAGCCCGGACTGCCTCACTTGAGCCTCTTTCCACTCCCACCTTGGGTACAACGTTTACAAGTCTACAACAAGTTCTATTGTTGCATGCGAGTCTATCAGACCGGGACAACAGGCAGCTTGGGTCGCTCTTCGACTATAGAGTCGTCGTTTGCTGCCGCCGCCGGTGGTGCCGCTTCCAAATTGCCGCACTTGAGCGTCGGCGCCTCTTCGCACGCCAAAGTCGTCTGCGCCGACGGGAAGCCCTTCTCCCCCTGTCCCTCTCCCTCTCCCTCATCGACGCCGTTCCGCATTCGTGCTCGCCTTGCACGCGGGTTCAACACCAACGCAAGGAGGACGATGACGATCTCGAGCCCCAAGACGGCGACGTACCCGACGAGGGCGATAATGTCGAGTACGTCCTTGCACGCGAGCGAGACGAGCGAAAAGACGGCGCCGAGGCTGTCCATGAAGAGAAAGAGGTACGACAACCCGATCACTTCTTGCGCTTTGTAGATCTCGTAGAACTGAGGGGCGAAGCCGATGGCGAGGAAGATGTCGGAGAGGATACCCCAGGTCATGGTCAGGCCGTCGCTGCCGATGTGCTCGACGCGCTGCGAGGTGGGAGGGGTGAGGAACAGGTCAGCTTCGGAACACCGATGGTGTTGGCGTGACTCCCGGCAGAAGAGCGGACGTACCCGAGAGGCAAAGACCATGGCAATCTCGAATCCGGCGGCTCCGACCGCGTACGCCGCAAATCCAGCGACGGCGGCTTTCCAACTCCATCCCTTGTCGTAGTACATCTTCTGACACAACATCAAGGCGCATAACGAGCCGTAGCAGTGCGGTTGGACGACTGCAGGCAACTTTTCAGTCAGCGCTGATATAACTTTTTGAGCTCCAGGCAGGACTCACTGATGGGTATAGAGATGTTCTCAATGATGGCGTAGATACCGAGGCAGATACCGGACAATGCCCAGCACACGCTGTTGGAATAGGAGCTTGGTGGTCAGCATGGGAAGCACAAGTTGCGAAAGCGAGATTGTGCGGGTTTGACCACGGACCATAGCGCGCCGGACAGCCCCGCCGTCGTCTTTCGTCGATAGTTCATCCATACTTGCGGTACGAGTTGGATGCACCTGCATTCGATCGAGCATCAGAGTCAGCGTCGAAGTCAACTCGGCCGCCTGCAAGAGGAAGTGATCGATCGACGAAAGAAAGCCGTCTCGGCCGAGGAGGAGCAAGTGTACGCACCAGAGCACGGTTCCGAACCACCCAGTCACTTGTTCCGCCACGTAGAGTGACATTGTCGTCGATTCGAGCGCCTATGAGGGCTTGATAGAGGTGAGAGAGGCGCAACCAGAGGTCATGGCGTCGTTCAGGAGGGACCGTCCAAAAGTAGCCGCTCGTAGCCGCCAAGAGACGACGCCCGCTTCAACGTGAAAGCGAAAGAAAAAAAGTTGCGCCTGCCTCTCGTGCCTCGACGGAGGCTATCTAGCTTCTCGCCGAGACTCCTCGCTTGGAGGTGCTTACTTGGCTTGACTCGGGTCAAGTTCCGCCAAGCAGAAGCGGGTGCGAGCGTCTGTGCCGCG
Source organism: Rhodotorula mucilaginosa (assembly GCA_034406715.1). Lineage (NCBI taxonomy): Eukaryota > Fungi > Basidiomycota > Microbotryomycetes > Sporidiobolales > Sporidiobolaceae > Rhodotorula > Rhodotorula mucilaginosa. Next base: position 1,126,333 of record CP137865.1, read on the forward strand.
GCCAGGGCGCGACCGCAGTTCCGTCGGCTCGTGAAAGTAACTCCCGGACGCACGCAAACGAGCCCCACCATGTCTGCAGCCTCAGTAGAGTGCGCATAGTAATCGTGACCTTACGTAAGATCCGTTTCATGCCTTCAAGGATGTCGAAGCAAGGCTACTCGCGAGCCGGTCGACCTTTTTCTTCGTGTCCGACAGCAAGCGAGCTCTGTTGACATAGACATGTCAGCTTACCCGACAGACACGCAGCAGAAACACGGCAACTCACTCTTCTGCTAGTCGCTCTTCGAGCACTTTTACCTGGTTCTGGCCAAGAGCGCCGCCGCCACCCGGTCTTCGTCCCGGCGTTCCGTGCTTGCTCCTCAAGCCTGCCTCTTCCTTCCGCTTCAGCTCCTCCAAACCAGGCCGCAGCGCCGCAAACATGGCCTCAACGTGCTTCGCCCGCATCTCCAAGCTCGCCGCCCGGGTCTCGTCGAGCTCATCCTCGTCGTCGTCGTCCTCTTCGTCACCTTCGCGACGTCCAACGACCTGCTCCTCTAGCCGTTCGAGCTCGTCGAACCATTTGCGTTCGTAGGTCGAGATACTCGGCTGATGGCTCTCGACGAGTCGCTGCAAGACGCGATCCGTCCGTGCGAGCAACTCGCGCTGCTTCTCCTCCGCGCGGCGTAACCGCCCCTCCGTCCCACCCGAGACGCTCTTGCCGAGGTCGCTGCGCAGTTTCTCCAACTCGGCGAGCTTGTCGACTTGGCGAGAGAGTTCGCGCATCTGCAGTTCGAGGCGGGACTGGACCGAGTCGGCGGCCGAGACGAGGTCGCGGATGGCGGTCTGCGTGGTCGAGACGTGCGTCGCGAACGCTCGCAGGGTTTCCGGGTTGATCTCGAGCGGCTTCTTGCTGGGAGGTAACCGAGGAAGTGCGGGAGAGGCTCCGGCCTGCCGGGAGGAAAGGAAAGGAGGGACCACGAACGGTTTCTCGAGCAGAGAAACGTAGGCCGAATTCTCCCCGCCGGCGGCAGGCGAAGACTCGGCAGCCCGCTCGGGGGAGTCGAGAGCCGCGTCATCGACCCGAAGGGAGAGCTCGATGCCGACGACTTGCAGCGCGCTCGTGACAAGGAGGAGCGAGTAACCGAGGTAGACATCGTTCAGGACGACGAGTCCTTCCACTGCCGGAGTCGGACCTGCATTCGCGTCGGTCGATTTGGTCTTGAGCACCCACAAGACTTCTGCGCCCTTTTGCGACTCGAGCGCCTGCTGGAGCGCTTGCGAGCCCTCCGCGTCCGCTTTCGGTTCGTCGAGCGCAGCCGCGAGCTGATCGAGCCACGGCCCGAACATCAAGCAGTGCGCGCCGAGCGCGTGCTGCACGTAGACGGTGTCGGGATAGAGCGGATCGCACACCAAGCGCGGGGCATTGTGCTTCAGGCCGGCTCGGACGGCCGACTCGTCGTCTTCGTTCGGGTTCAGCTCGGCGGCGAGACCAAGGTCGATCGATTCGTACACCGCCAACGTCGGCAAGTCGTCCTCGTCACCTCCATCAACATTTCCGTCCTCGTCGTCTTCGTCGAGTGCCGCTGCCCCGAAACCTTTTCGGCGCAGCACGACCGCGCCGTTTGCGGCTGCACGAGCCGTCCTGCCCTTTTCGCCGACGAACCGTGCTTCAGGTTTCTCCACTTCGAGGCACACGTCGACTTTGCCGTCCCTGTATGCCAAAACGAGGACTCCGAGCCCCCCTGCCGCACCCTCGTCGCCATTTCCGGACACGGCTTGCGTGCCCGAGTCGGATGATGCAGATGTCGAAAGGTAGACGAGATCGCACGCTCGGTCGTCTGCTCCGTTGTCGAGTTCAGCGGGTGCCGGTTGTAGCAAGAATGGGCCTTGCAGCTTTGCGGCCAAATTGGGGCGCGAGGGGGCCGTGATCCGCACGGGCGCGTCCGGATCCTGCGACTCGTCGTCATCACCGGCGTCTTCAGACGCAAACGACCCGTTTTTCCGGATTGTTGCTCTCGCGGCGCCCGCAGTCGCCGACGAAAGTTGTCGAGACAACGACTGGACATACGAAAGCTGGAGGTTGTACCGCGTCTCGAGGATCTCGAGTCTGTTCGCTTCCGCGGCTGCATCCGGCATGCGAGAGCTCGAAGAGTGCGTGATGGTCGTGTTGAGCGAGGAGGAGAGGGAGGAAGAGAGGTAGTCGACCTTGGTCGAGACAAAGGCAGACAGCCCTCGGATGTAAGAAGGCGAGACGGCACTGCAGCGCCAAAGCAGCAAAATCAGCGATCGGTACTGGAGACGATGGCGACCGGATGCAAGCGGAAACGCACGCTTTTTTGGGCAGGAACGGGCACAGGCTGACGACGTCGCCGTTCCGCATCAACGCATACAGCGTCAGCGGGCCCCAGTCGGCCTTGCCCTGTCCAACACACATCGCCGCCGCCGTCTCTGCATCTTTTTCGATCGTCGAGAAGCCGAATCGGGCCCCGCCGCCGCCTTTGCCCTTCTTGTCGGCCGCGTCGGGACCGGAGCGGGAGAACGAGACAACCTGGGCGGGTTCGGAAACGTCTTCCGAGACGGTGTACTCGCGGAGGGTGCAATCGACCGTGAGCAAGATGAGAGATGAAGCGTCGGCGCCGAGCGGGTGCCAGAGGACGGAGGCGATCGAGGGCGAGCCAGGAAGAGAGTGGTAGAAGGCGCCGATCGGGAGGCATCTGTCGTGATGTAGCGAAAATAGGAGACGGTCAGCTTCCCCGTGCCTCGCTCCAGGTGATCTCTTTGTTGTTGTGCGATAACGCTCGCAACAAGGAGAATCCAGGTAGCCGTTCGCAAAGGACTGACCGGCATTCGATCGTTTTCCCGACTGTGGTCGACCAGCCGCGCCTCGGAAGAACGACGACGACCACAGAATGTGCGCCTACTACGGCCAATAGCTTCGAGGTCGAGTTCAGAACGAGCTGCTGGATCTCGAAGGTGATGGTCGGGGTGTGCAGGACCTGTGCGAGCAAACATTCGCGGTTACTAGCAACTCGGCGGGCCGCCGTGGAGCATGTCGTATCCGCACGCCGTGCTCGTACGCACCTTGTATTCGCCAATGTCCTTTTCGGCGAGCGCGTGCTCGTCATAATCAGCTCCGGCGTTGGCCTTGACCTGGGCGAGACTTGCGATCCTCAGTTCGGACCCGACTGCAACGACGAGGTCTGCACCTCTGACGACTGCGACGTTGCTCGTCCGTGCGCCTCTGAGTCTCCGTTCTCGGTCCTTGATGGCCGATCTGGTCCCGGCATGGCGGTGCGAGCGAGCAGAAGGTGTTGAACGAGCGAGTGCGGCTGGCGATGTCGGCGGAGCAGCAGCCGGCGTCGACCTGCGGGCGATCGAGCCGAACAGGGACTGGCTCGACGCCGAGTGCGAGATGGTCGCCTGTGCTCTCGCCTGTGCTCTCGCCTGCGCTGCTGGCGTCCCTGCTGCGGCTGCGTCCCCGAGAGAGTCCTGGTCGTCGAGTGAAGGTGGTGCTGGTGGAAGCGTCCACACCGGGTGCTGCGACAGCGCGTCGAGCCAGCTCATCCTGGTCTCTGCGTCTGTTTCGTAGCCTTCTTATCCACCCCGACTGTGCTGCTATGCGCCTGTTGGCTGATCTCGAGACGGCTGCTGAGAGGAGCAGGGCGGGGCTTCTCTCGTTCCGCGCGCCGCGCAAAGACAGGAGGAAATTCGAACCGGGTTCAGTCCGCGGAGAAAGCCACCACGCTCGCATAGCGAAGTACTAGAGCTTATGGGGGCTCCCCGGGTATCAAGGAGAGTGATAGTACACTGTCGTCAGACTCGAACTCCATACCGAAGTACCAAGTCCGGATGCATGACGACTTCGGAACTTTGAAGAATCTTCAAGTTGGTTAAGTTGGGCTCCTCGTCTGCTTCCTCTACATTAGACTAGAGTAAGGCCAATGGCACCGAGACCGCCAGCACAGTTCGTGCACTGGCTGCCAGCTAGGCCAGCCAGGTGCAGCCCGCGCCACTTTGTCGCTCCCGTCACTGCTCCTCATCCGGCTTCCGCATCGACTTCCGCCAGCAGCACTCGCTGTGCACCGCGCAGGCTGCTGACGACTTCGCAGAGTCGCCCACGAGTGCACTTGGGCTCGAAGCGGTCGTTCAGGTCCGCCGACGACCTCGCAGACTGGCTCGCCGGTACGAGGCCGCACAAAGTGAGTCTTCCTCTGCGAATCATCGCGCATCCATTTATGCACCCGCTCGGCCCGAGAGGAGAGTCGGTTCGTAGGCGAGTACTGACAATCGTTTTGCGAGCCTGCAGCGCGCATTCCACGCTAGCCGGTCGCAGCTCGCCAAGAACCCGTACACCGTCCTCGGAGTCGGCAAGGATGCTTCGACCAGCGAGATCAAGAAGAATTACTACCAGGTGCGTGGATCGACTCGATTGGAAACAGGACCGTGCTGATGCATACAACTCTCGCTTGCAGCTCGCGAAAAAGTATCACCCCGACTCGAGCAAGGAACCCGGTGCCAAGGAAAAGTTTGTCGAGATCCAGGAAGCCTACGACGTCAGTTTCAGCCATTAACGGGTTGCCCAACAAGTCTATTCTGCTGACTGACCAACACTTCCCCCGCCGACAGACTCTCTCGGACGACAAGAAGCGCGCCGATTACGACCGGTTCGGCTCTGCATCCCAACAACCCGGCTTCGACTCGGACGCCTACGCTCGCGCGACGTCCTCGTTCGGCGGCGCCGGCTTTGGCGACTTCTTCGGTGGTGGTGCAGGTGGACCTGGAGGTGCCGACATCTTCGAGTCGCTGTTCGGCGCCTTTGGCCGAGGTGGCGCGGCCGGACCTCGACAGCAGGCCGTTCGCGGCGACGACATCGAAGTCTCGATCTCGGTGCCGTTCCTGCAGGCTGCCAAGGGCACCTCCAAGACGATTACGATCAGTCCCGTCGTTGACTGCCACACGTGCCACGGGTCCGGCCTGAAGGAAGGTCTTCAAAAGACGACGTGCGGCTCGTGCGGCGGTACCGGAACCCGGACGTTCACGATCCAGAGCGGGTTCCAGATGGCGTCGACCTGCGCGACCTGCGGCGGTAGCGGCTCGGTCGCTCCTCCCGGTTCGAACTGCGGTACCTGCGCCGGTGTCGGCAAGGTTCGCGAGCGGAGGACCATCGAAGTCAAGGTCCCGCCCGGCGTCGACGACGGCATGCGGATCCGCCTCGACGGCAAGGGCGACGCGCCCCTGAACGGTGCCGGTCGCAGTGGCGGCACCCCCGGAGACTTGTTTGTGCGGATCAACGTCCAGCCTTCCAAGGTCTTTACTCGGCAGGGCAGCAACCTGTACCAGACTGTCAGCGTCCCGTTCTACACCGCCATCTTGGGCGGTCGCGCACCCGTCAAGACGCTCGACCGAGACGTCGAAGTGCGTGTCCCGCAGGGCACTCAGCCGGGAGAGGAGATGGTCATGCGCGGCCGAGGCGTCAAGAAGCTGTACCGCGACGACTATGGCGACCTCGTCGTCAAGTTCAACGTGACGATGCCGCGGTCCCTCTCGCCGGCACAGCGACGCATCCTGCAGCAGTACGTGCAGGAGACTGAAGCACCGGGTTCGACGCCGTTCTCGTCGGGCTCGTACACCCCGTCGTCGCCTCCGCCGTCTTCCGGTGCCGCCGCTTCCGACTCCACCGACACTTCCTCTTCCTCTTCTACCTCGAAATCGAAATCGGCGTCATCATCAGCTCCGCGAGTGGATGCGGACGCGCCCGGCTTCACGCAGCAGGCGCGACCACCTCCTTCCGACTCCGACGCGGGCAGCAGCAGGCCGCAGTGGTGGGCGACCATGAGCGACGACATCACTTCGACCAAGCCGGCCGAGAGTGCTGCGGCGGCCGAGCACACCATCGAAGAGAAGCTCGAGGAAGCGAAGGAGAAGTTTGAAGAGGTCGCCAAGGAGGAGGTCAACAACCTCGAGCGGGACGCCGAGATTGCTGCTGCGACTGAGACTGCGACTGCGACTGGGGAGCCGTCGTCCGCGGCGGCCACCGAGACGAAGGAGGCGTCGCCAGATTCGGAGGCGGTCAAGAAGGACAAGGGCAGCGAGGAAGGCGACCACACGCTGCTCGGTGATCTCTGGAAAGGTGCGAAAAAGTGGTTCCAACCGAAGTAAACTTTGGAGGCTCTTTCGACTGACGCACGCGGGTTCGTCCTTCCTCACTCCTCTGTCTCCGTAATTGCCGATGCTCTCTTTGCCAACTCTACTCCGTGTACAGCTGGCAAAGAAAAGCTCAAGCACGCCAAGGAGGCCGTCAAGTGCGACAAGGAGGAGGAATCGAAGAAAGAAACGAAATAGACGCCTCTCTATACGCCGATCACCACTCACGCATCTATGAGCGCGGTCCCAGTTCTTGTATCATCTTCTGCATCTCCCTGCAACGCATCACAAAGTGTTCATATATCGCTCTCCTCGGCCATTGGAATCTAACTTTAGTAATTAAGTGTCTGCAAGCATTCGTAATGGCCCCATCCGACCCGTGCCATCCTGTTCCAGCCACTTCCTGTCGACCGCCGGTCACCTTCCCTTCCGAGACAATCGATGTCTGCTGTCCCGGCGCTCCTGTGATTTGCGTGCTTCAGACGCTGTATGCAAGTGCGGGCTGCAACCAGTCTCGATCGCTACACCTCCCGGCTTCATGGTCCGTTCCGCTTTGCTAAACTTGTTGCTAAGCCAAAGCTTGCGCCAGCCTCGCACGGCTACAGTGCTCGCGCGGGATCTTTCCTCAGCGTCTCCTTCTGAGCTGGACCTACTCCGCAGCGGGAGCTAGCCACAGCCGCTGGCAATCTCCTCCACATCTGCGAGATAGTCCCGCATCGTCGCATCGTCACCGAAGCTGGGGAAGGACTTGAACTCGCTGTACTCCCTACACTACCCGTCATCCTTCCGAGCGCTCAACATACTCTCTATGTCGCTCAGTACTTTGCGCACGGCTGTCGCGCTCGCCGTTCTCGTTCTCGTAGTTTCCGTCCTCGCTGCCGGCCATGAACCGCAGACGATCCGGCAACGAAGGCATCAAGGCAAGGCGCGCAGTTGGTGCGTATCTTTGTGTCGTGAACCCTTGCACGGGCCTTTGCGCTGACACCCGGCGGTGAGCCTTCAGGGGCCAGAAGGCCGATTCCGTCGCTCGTCGCGGTCTCCTCGAAAAGCCCGACTCAAGCTCGGCAAATCGCACCGCACTCGATACCAGTGCAAGCAATTCGTCACCACTCACTAAGACGTCCCCGTGTGGGTTCAAGAAGCAGGCGAAACGGTTGCGTCGCCGGGGTTGCAACCGAAAGGCAAAACTGGGAGAACGCTGTCAACCGGCGCAGGGCCTTTGCTGGTACGTCTCCTTATCTACTACCCGTGCGAGTGCCTAAGGGCACTCTGCCTGAGGCGGAAGAGCTGATCTCTCCCATCTGTGCGCTTGCAGCGACGCCAAGTCGAGCTGTCTGGACGGTTACTGCACAGCGCAGTGTTCGTCGGACTCGCTCGAAGGTTATTGCGACGCGTCGACGCCGTGCAACGCAAATCTCGGCTACGTCTGCCAGGCTGGACCGTGCCGACCACCGATCGGGGCGGTCCGCGTCTTGACGAACGAAGCTTGCGACCAAGGGGAGGGGGATACTCGATTCTGGTACGCAGAGTTTCCACCTTCCTTCCATGTGCCTACTCGAAGTTCACTGAGTGCCTAGTCTGCGTCCGCAGTCTGCCCGGCAGAGGTATCTGTACAGATGGCGTCTGCGTTCCTTGCAGCTTGAGTAGATGAGGCAATTTGCTCGAAATGACTCGCGATTACTAGCTCGCACGATATCGCGAGACGACGAAAAGAAGTGCAGCGGACTCGTGCTCGGGAGAGAACTTCACTCCGGTCTATACAGGAGCTGCTCTACTCCGAACGTGCGGCTGCGCAGTTGGCGTCAAGCTTCAAACGGCACGTGCCGCGAAATCCGATTCGACTTGGCTGGCTCGCTGGCCAGCCCCTCTTCATCCCGTCCTGCTCCCATCATCGTCCCGTGCTGATTTCCTGAGAAGCTCGGCGCAGCCATCCCGCATCGCCCACGGCTACTGCCCGAATCGGGCCGGCTGCGCCACTCGCTATGCTGGATCAACGTGATTTTGCTCTCAAGGCTTTGCTGGCGCTCACGCCGTCGCTTGCGTCGCGACCAGCAATCCTGCCAAGCTCCAACGACTGGCTGCTATACTGCGACGCCTCGCAGATCTTCCGAAGATGAGTCGAGCTGTCGGGACGCGAGCCTACTCGCTCGTGACGCTCTGTTTGCTGTCGACTGTTCTCGGCATTCTGTACGTTCACAATTCTTGCGCCTTTATTCTCGGAGAACGAAGAACGACCACGCTCATTCCATCTCTCCCGATAGTGTCCATCGAACGCATGCTCAACATCGACCCGAACGAGCAGCGCCGCGTTCCTCCAGCCTCATCCTGGTGACTGGTAAGCCACGAGGCAGTTCTGTACCCCAAACACCATCAGCCTGCGGTGAGCTGATCTCAAAGTGAATCCTCTCAGAGCTGCTCAAGCTGGCGGTGCTGATCGGCCTCGCAGCCGTCGAGTGCATCAGCGAGAAAGCAAAACTCGCCGGATTACTGTACAACTTGCCACGCCACGAGTCGCGACGCGACAGCGGGCACTCGGAGGAAATCAACACGCAGGCGACAGCATCGCACAAGCTTCCTCCTCCGCGACTTCCGCCGCCGCCGACTATCGATGCCGCGTACGCCGTTCGTCAGAAGCGCGCGGACCGGCGCGCGACGTTGCCCGTTTCAAACGTCGAGGTGACGCTCGACGCGCCGTTGACTCCGCTGGTCATGTCTCTCCCCGCCAAGATTCACTGCGCGCCCTTGATGAAGCGAAGCAGTGGGTCCAGCGCAGACGAAAAAGTCTCTCCTTCTATCCGGGAGGAAGTCGAGGCGCGTGCCCACTGGGTCCGCCGCGCAGAGCTCGGCGTGGCTTCGCTGCTCGTCGAAGATATCTTCTCGGGCGATTGGTGGGTGATGGCGATCCCGGCCGTTCTGTACGCCGTCCAGAACAACGTCCTGTACGTGTCGTTTGCTACCTCGTCCTCCGCGCGCAGAATCGCTGATTTCAGGCCTACAGCTACGTCGCTGCACGCATCCTCACCGTGCCAGTGTTCCAGGTGCTTCTACAGCTGCGACCCCCCGTCACGGCACTCTGCACCATGTTCATCCTCGGCCGCCGCATCATCGCTCTTCAATGGATCGCTCTCGTCATCCTCGGTCTCGGAATCGTGTGCATGCATCTCGGCGCCGTCGACTACAAGTCGGGTCGTCAGCATGGCCTCCTGCACTATGGCTTGCACGATGGGACGGCGAGCGATCACGCGCCGGGCTTGGTTGCCGCGATCATTTCCAGCTTCGCCGGCGCTTTCGCCGCGACCTACTTCGAGCACGTCGTCAAGCAGCGAACGGCGGCGGAGGGAGGCGGTAGTCTCTCTCCGACGCCGGAGCGGCTCTGGGTCCGCTGCATACAACTGTCGATGTTCAGCTGCCTGATCGGCTTCGGCATGAGCTTGTTTCAGGGAGATCGTGCCCACCTCGATGCCATCAGCAACGTCGCGCTCGGTCTCAAGAACCTGCACGATCCCCTCCAGCCGTGGTACGCGCCGATTGCGAGCCTGCGGAGCGGCTTCTTCGACGGATTCACGGCTTCGACTTGGCTCATCGCCGGCGTCCAAGCGTTGACCGGCGTCGCCATCGCGGCCGCGATTCAGCAGGCCGACACGCTCGCAAAAGATTTCACCCTCGCCATCTCGGTCGTTCTTGCGTTCGCCTTCGCGCTCATCGTCGAGGTGCAGCCGGTCCCGACGCTCTCGTACTTTGGTGCCGCTGCCATCGTCCTCGCCGCCCTCTCGTATCGCACCGCAGGCGCCAACCCGGCGTTTCACATCGAAGTGGACCGATCGCGGGTTCTCATCACACTCCTCGTCGCTGCCGGCATCGTCTACCTCTTGTCGTTGCCGTCCGGTGACGGCTTCGCCGTGCGTGCGACGGTCGGGAAAGTGCCCGGATACGCCGCGTCGCTGAGCAAAGCGTTACTCCCGACGGCGAACTCGGCGGCTCCGACGGTGGTACCGCGCGAGGCAGTCGCTGCGGTCGACCCCCGACCTTCCATCGCGATCGTCGACATGACGCTCGTCAACGAACCGCTGGCCGCCGCGGCGAGCGGCGTCTGCGGACTTGGCACTCATGCCTACAGGGAGTCCACCTGGGCGCCGTTCGGCTTCCCGATCCCGGTGCCGCCGGATTACCCATACTGGGTCATGAAGACGGATCAGTACGCGCTCGACGACATCCTGACGACCAAGTTCGCCACCTACGCCCGCTCGGTCCCGCTCTTGTCGTCGCCTCCTCCCGACTTCCTCTACATGCCGGTCCTGTCAGAGGTCTGGGCGAACGCGTGGGGCTGCGACGCGCCCGAATGGAAGCAGGCGGCGATGCGTGCGACTCAGTTCCTGCGCGACTTGGCGAAAAGCGTCGGAGATACCAGCTATCCGCCGATCATCTTGCCGATCACGACTATACGGAGCAACATGGACTGGGTCTTGACCCCGGAACTCATGGATGAGCTCAAAGACAAGGTCGTCCTCGTCTCGATCGAGAACGCGCCGAAAGCCCACCCCGAAGGGCTCAAATACCTCATCGACGTCCCTTGTAAGCGTATTTACTCACTATTCCGGTCGAGGTACGGGGACTAACTCGCTGCTCTTTGCAGATCCGACCTCTTTCCATCTCTCCGAGCAGCTCAAGGGCAAGAAGACCACGCTCGACGATTACTTCCTGAATAGACCTCGCCCATACTTGTGAGTCGCCCGCTTCCTTCAGCTCTCCGTGTCGAAACGACGACTGACGAAGCCGCGCGCAGGGTCCATTACGGTGCCGCGCAAACGCACCCGTGGGCGAAATCTTCGAGCGATCCGTTCAACGGTTTCGCGTTGCGCGCTGCGCTCGCCGCCGAGCTCAGGACGTACCAAGAGACGCACGCAGACAACCGCACGGCGCCAAAAGTCAAATGGGACGACATTACGAACTCGGTCGAGCGAGCGCAGAACCTCACGCCGATCCATGCCGACATGGAGCGGTCGATGTTCTGTTTGATGCCGGCCGGCGATTCACCCTCTCGGCGCGCGTTCTACGAAGCGATCCAGCTCGGTTGTATACCCGTCATCTTCCGCGAGAAGAGCTACGGACGGCTGTTCCCCTCGACGGAAATGGTCAACGACGTCTCGCGGTACACCATCTTTGTCGACGAGGCGGCGTACCTCTCCGGGACGGGACCGACCTTGATGGAGCAACTGAGCGACATCAGCCTCGGCGAGATCCGCGCCAAGCAGGAGTACCTCCTGAAAGTCGCGCCAAAGTTGCAGTGGGCGCTGCCCGAACTCGACGAGTGGATCCCGCTCACGAACCCGCGCGGGGCGGTGCCGATCGCTGGCATGCCCGTCTGGAACCGCACGGTCGCGCTCGAGAGAATCAAGGACGACGAGCCGCTCGAGGACGCGTTCGCGCTTCTGTTGAAGGAGCTGACGGCGATTCGAGATGGACAATGGCGCGGACGACATGCGCACGATTTGCGTCGCGGTCTACGTCGGTTCGCGGTGGGACGGTTGGCTAAGCAGCTGCTCGCTCATTTCGAGTGAGACGCAGCGATGTAGTCGGGGAGGAATTGCCTCATCTCATCGGTAGATTTTCATGTGTTCCGTAGTCTGTACAAAGCTGTTTTTGCCATTTTTTTCTGCGACGTTTCTCAGCACAGGCGATCTCAACACAGGCCAGAACTGTGTCCGAGTCGTTTCGCGCGGCTGAAAGAAATTCTGAATCGCTTTTACATGGTCGAGTATCACACACAGAACGTCCGTCTCTCCAAACGTGCCCTCCCCTCTCTGGGGCTTCTCCGCGTGGCGCTCTCAGTACCCACCAGCGCCCGGAGCGGTCTCTCCCTCGCGGCGGAGACTCAGCAAGAGGTCCTTGAACCGGGACAGGTCCTGCTTGCTCTTGGTGGTCGTCTTGGACCGCGAGTCTTGCAGGTCGACGAGGGTGCAGATCCGTTCCCACGTTGTGCCCTTGGCGAGCGAGTCCGTCAACTCGGTCTTGAACGCCTCTTCGTCGTCCCTGCGGGGTTTGGTCGACGGTGAGTTTGACGAGAGCAACGAGCCAATCGAGCGCCGGTCTAGGCAACAACGCCAAGGCGCACGTACTTGTTCTGCGCAATCGCCTTTTCCTTTTTGGCGTTGTAGTCTTTGTAAAAGTTGTCGATGGCATTCCGGGCCTTTGCGATCGTGTCCTCCTTCTTGCGCGCCGCCTCCTCTTCCCGCTTGGCGATGTCGGCTTTTTGTTGCTCGCGCCAGTTACTGCGGGGACAGCAGAGTACAGCTTAGTGGCCAGGATCGAGATAGACAAGCAGCTGCGCGCAACCGTCGCGGCAAACACTTGAAGACAACGCGTGCTTGTACTGACGGGTAGGAGTCGCGGGACCGAGTCAAACTCACCGGATAAACTCTGACTCTCCTTCTTCCTGCGGCGCGGGAGCAGGTGTGGAAGCAGCGGGCGGCGAGAAAGCGGCGGGTTCGTGTGTTGGAGTCCCGTTCAGACCGTTCTCGTGGGGCTGCAAAAGCAAGGTGCGGGCGATCAGTCCAAGAGTTCCGGCACACCCCGCCATGCAAAGACTGACCTGTTCGCTGGGAATCTCGATCTCTGGGTACTCTTGTTCGAACGCGGCAAACTCGTTGGTGCCCGTGACCGAGACTTGTTGCGGGACCTGACTCGCGGCGGCGGGTGCAGATGCGGACGTCGGAGAAGAGACGGTGGCGGCAAAGTCGCCGAGGGCATCGTCGTCTCCGCCGTCAAGATCGGGGAACGCGGCTGCCGACTGCTCGTAGTCCTTGTCCGGCTGGTTCGAGTCGGCGGGGGACGCGAACGAGCTGGCGTCGGCGCCGAGGGCAGCGCGTTCGCGGGCGAGGAAGTCACTCGCCGGGTCCTGCTGTTGCTGGCTAGCGTCCGATCCAAACAGGTCTTCCATCGCAGCTGCTCGTCGTCGGGAGTGGTTGGAAGGTGACACGACGCCGCTCCACTTCGACCCGCTAGCCGCTCTGACACTCAACCCGTGATTGCACGCTGCTCGAGACGGTCGCCTTGAATGCTGGTCTATAGCATGTACTGCCGCGAGCAGGAGATTTGGCCGCTCTCGCATCGCCTGCTTTCTCCTCTCGCATCGCGTCACCGCTCTTGACCTCAAGCTGCTCCCATCGAGGCTTTTCTGAAGCTGACATGCTACTTCAGGCAAGGCGTACGGCCATTGCAGGCGGAGGCGGAGGCATAGACCTACCCACACTGGAGCCTCCATTCGTATACGCAGCTGGGCTTCTCGCTTCTGCCGTGCCGCAGTTGCGGTGGACGCTCAGGAAGTTGGGCGCCAGTGGCCGGCTATGCCAAGCTTCCCGGAACGCAGAGATAAAACACATGCTTCGTTGGGTCTGATTGTCTACAGTAAGCCCTTTGTCGCCCCCTTCGCTCGCCGACAGGCTCGCCCAATCTTCCAGCCGCGCCCGTGCGCCAAGCCGCGCTTCGCCGCGACGTCGGCATGTGCCACACCGGCATTGTCTCTCTTCTCGCATTGTTGCGGCGTACAGTGTACATATAGGGGCTGACGATCCTCGCTGCGGCTCCGACGTTCGCGAGCAGCTGGTCGGTTCACGCCTGGTGCGCTGGGCGCCAAAGCTTCGTGCGACGTCCTTCGAGGGCCAGGAAGCGGAGAGCTGCTCTTCGTCCCTGTACAGTACCGCCTGGAGTATTGTACTCATCGCTGCAGCGCCCAGACTACAGTATGCGCCGCGCCTTTGCCAAGGATATCGCAGTCGGACTTGATCGGGCGGGCTCATTCGGACACGAAGCACCGTCCGTCACGGGGCCGAGGTCTAGCCTATCATTCACAGTCCAGACTCCAGACAGTACAGCTGTCGTCTGTAGCCGGGTACGCAGACGAGACTTGTTGGACCCGCGGGCCGCGGTCGATCTCGGTCGACTCTTGCAGCAGGCGGAACCACGGTCCCCGTTGCCACACGCGCGAACAGTTCAGCTCTCGATCACCTCCAGACGTGGTGCCTGATCTGGACCATTTTTATACCAGAGAATGGGCAATCTCGTATGCACATATATAGGCCTGCAGCTACAGCTGCACTGTGCCGCCTGTGCGGCTGCTTCGAAGCGACGGTCCCTGCTCACTATCTAACTCTCGAGTTCACTCTGGAGGTCCTGTATCGCAGATAAAGTGCTGGTCCAGCTTCGATCGCAGCAGCTGCTGCATGCTCATGCAGCTCGACGCAGCGCATGAAAAGGCGCACGCGACCAAACCGGATGCCATCCTCCGCGCCTCGCCTTCCTCTTCTCCCCTAAATTAGCTCACGTGATCTCTTCTGATTGGCTGCCCGGGTCTAAAGTGGGGCGATCGAACCGGTCTCTTTGTTCTCCTTTCGCTCTTGGTTTTTCCGCCCGTGCTTCGGTATCTCTGCTCCTACCCTCCCGGGACTCCACAGCTTCGGTCTCCGTCTCCACAGCTGCCAAGGCGCCGATTGCTCTGATTCGAGAGAGGAGACCCGCTTCTGCTCTTCCTCATCGCTTTGAGCTGCTGCAGCTCCTGCGCGACGCCGCCTCGCTCTCAAAGATCACAGCGCCCTCCCCCACCTCTGCTGCAAAACCTCCGGAAACCAGTCAACATGGCCGAGGACGCGCACTCGCTGTCCTCTACGGACGCCGAAAAGGCGTCGCACCAAGTGCCGCAACAGCAAGTCAAGGACACGCCGACTGCGGACCACCTCGAACACTACACCGAGAACTCGCGCGGAGGTTTCTCCAGCACCCTCGCTGCCGTTCAGGAAGCCCATGGCTTCAAAGCCGAAGCCGGTCGTCTCGTCGTGAGTCTACGCTCTTCCTGTTTCCTGTTTCCGACGCTCCTCCCTCGTCGGGCGCGAGGTTCGATCGGGCGCAGAGCTCCGAGGTCGTTCGAAACGAGCGTTTGTGGGATCGAGCGAGCAGCGATATTAGCTCGTGTTCGCTCCGAGTCTTCCGCCGCAATGTCACTGAGCTCCTTTCCCATCCCCTCCCTCAGGTCGACCCCGAGGAAGCCCGCGTCGAGTATGGCGAGGAGGTCGCGAGCCGGCTGAAGCGCAACAAGCGCGGAGACAAGATCCTCTGGCCACAGCGTGAGGCTTCCTTTCACTTTGGTCCCGAGAGCATGTTGCAACATGTACTGACACTGGACTCGTAGCCTCGGACGACCCGGACGACCCGCAAAACTGGTCCACGCGGAAAAAGAATATCCAGCTCCTCGTCCTCAGTACGCTAACATGTTTGAGATCCCGACGTCGAAGCCTCCTCGAACTGCCAGCATCTTTGGGACTGACATCTATTCGCGCATAGCCATGGCCTCCTTCGTGCCCGATTTCAACTCCGGCCTCGGTATCGCTTCGCTCTTTGCGCTCGCCGAGTAGTTTGACACGACTACGACCGAGATCAACAACTTGACCTCGAACTGGTCCATCTTCCTCCTCGGCTGGGGAGGTGTGTGCTCCGTGCCGCTCATGAAGCGATACGGACGTCTCCCCGTCCTCTGGTGGTCCCAGGTACTCGGCCTCGGTTTCCTCATCGGAGCTGCCGCCGCGCCCAACCTTGCCACCTTCGCCGGAATGCGGTGCTTGACCGCGTTCTTCTCAACGGCGCCGCAGTGTGTCGGTGAGTGCATTGAAGGCTTTGTCTAGCGTTCGAGCTCATTTTGCTGACCCCTCCCCCCTCCCTTGTCTCTTTACTATTCGCTCCTCCGTGCTGCATCGCGCCGACTTCGCACGCCTGCTATCGATGACGGTCTCATTCTTGTGCATCGGTGTTTGACCATCACAGGATTGTGGACGATTTCGGACCTCTTCCCGTACGTCTTCCGTCCTTCTCTCCGCCATCTCCTCTTTCTTCCTCTCCCCTTGTAGTGACTCTACCCGTGCCTATGCATAGCTTCCACCTGCAAGCCCGAAAGACCAACCTGTGGACCCTCGGGTTCATCGTCAGCCCCTTCGTTTCACCCTTCCTTCTGGGATACGTATGCCTAATTTCACACTGCATCTTTCTCGCGCACAACACGTACTGATGCCCACTCCGTCCTGCAGATGATTGAGCATGCATCGTGGCGCGACGTGTACTACGTCGGCGTCGGATACACGGCGCTCGTCGTCCTCTTGCTCACTTTCATCATGGAGGAGACGATCTACGACCGACACATGAACCCAGTCCCGCCGCGCCACGCTACCGGACTCAAATACCGCTTCGACTCGCTCATCGGAATCACCGGTGTGCGGATGGCAAAGTACCGCCCGTCGCTCTGGGCAGGCGTCAAGAGCATGTTCGACGTCCTGTGGCGCCCGCACGCCCTGATGATGTACATCTTCGTCGGCTGGCTCTTTGGCTGCGGTATCGGTATCAACGTCACCAATGCGGTCTTCCTCGGTTCCCCGCCGCCTCTCGGTTACGGCTACGAGCCGATCATCACCGCTTCGATGTACGCTACTCCGATCGTCGCCGTCCTTCTCGGAGAGTTCGCGGGTCGGTACATCAACGATGGCGTGAGTTTTGTCCTCCGCGTCGCTCACTGCAAGGAGAGACCGATGACTGATCACTCGGAAATTGCGAACAGATCGCGGATCGCCTCATCAAGCGCAACTCGGGCGTGTTCCTCGCCGAGATGCGCCTCTGGTCTATCTACATCGCGATGCCATTCTTCATCGTCGGCATGTGCTTGCTCGGCTGGGCATACGAGGAGAAGCCGTCGATTGTGGCCGTCATCTTTGGCTGGGGAATGGCCGAGTACGCACGCCGTTTCATTCAGCTCTGCTTCCCTCGTTCTGCTCCTGACGCGAATGCTTCGGCCAGGTTCGGCATCCTGATTCTCACGGTCGCTACCTACAACTACCTCGGCAATACGTTCCCACAACAGCAAGGCGAGGTGTCTGCGATGATCAACTTGGCCCGAACGATCGGAGGATTCGGTAAGTCGACTAAATCTCGTTCCAGTCCAGCGCCCCGGCCGAAGCTGATTCTTCCGTTCCCTTGACCAGCCATTCCGTACTTCCAAGTCCCGTGGTCCCTCTCCGGTGGACCGAAGCGCGTCTTTGGCATGGAGGCGGGCGTCGGAGCGGGCCTCTTTATCTTGGTCATCATCCCCCTCCAGATCTACGGGCGACGCCTCCGGAACCGCTTTGCGTGAGCCCATACTCATATCAACCAAGAATCCCCCTAATTGTCAACACTCGGAAACCGTGCCTATATTCGTATCTCTGTCGGGTTTGTATGCATTTTTATCGCGACCTTCTCATCGCGCGACGAGAGCTTGGGCAAGCTTGAGAGCCCATGAGGACAAGCGGACTCGTTCGGGCGA
This sequence comes from Rhodotorula mucilaginosa, assembly GCA_034406715.1. Taxonomy (NCBI): domain Eukaryota; kingdom Fungi; phylum Basidiomycota; class Microbotryomycetes; order Sporidiobolales; family Sporidiobolaceae; genus Rhodotorula; species Rhodotorula mucilaginosa. The sequence goes on from CP137865.1 coordinate 1,143,791, forward strand.
GCTCGCTCAAATGAGCATCGCTACCAGCCTATTCTTTCGACTCGAATAAACCCTTTGCTCCTTTCACTCACCTCCTTGTACGGCACTGCTTCTATGGAGAAAACCTTTTCGAGCTGGCTCAGGCTGGGTCGTGCGTCGATCACCGGAGCCGGCGAATGACGTCGTCGACGGACTTCTCGCGTGGCCCCGTGTGAGCTGACAACATCAATTTGCGCCGAAATCGTGCGCGTGCGCGTGTGCGATCAAGTTGAGCGTGAACGTCCTCGCGATCCGAATCAGTTGCAAGGCGGCGAGTTCGAGACGTTCCACCTTTCTGCTTCACGCTGTCCGACAGAGTTGTGAGTGGGTATACTGCAGCACGTGTACCCGCAATCCACACAGAAGGCTGACTATGTACCGTAGCTCGCTGTTCGCGCGTGTCCCCGACTCGTCTCCACACAGCAGCTGCTCGAGAGATCGGAAACCCCGCCTTCGTCACTTGATTTTCCTCGGCGCACTCGAGCTGCAGCTCTGGTTCCTCTCTTTCCGCGTGCACCTTTACAGCCAGCGTACAGACGCAAGCGTCCACACAGCCTTTCAGCCGACTGCACGTACGCCTAGACGTCACGAACCGCGTTCCACCATGTCGACCGCCGAGATGTCGTTCTCGCCCACGCACCCCGTCGAACACGCCGAATTCGACATCGAGGGCGTCCTGTTTGACATGGACGGCACCCTCGTCGACTCTATCAAGGTGTGCACGCGGTCTTGATTGCCCTCTTGCACCCTTCAATTGTGGCGGCTTACCGTGTCTTCCTGCTTGGCATTCTCCGCTCCCCTTGCTCGCTACGTCTGCTCTCCCCGCCATATGCATAGGCCGGTGAGCACTTGTCTCTATCGCATTGTTACTTGAGACGAGATATGACGCTGATACCCTTCGTTCTGGTGTTGCAGTTGAAGCTGCCTGGGGAGCCGTCGCCCAGGAAATCGGACAGGATCCGGAAGAGGTCATCGCCGCAACGCACGGCCGTCGCGCGATCGACAACCTCCGCGACCTCAAACCCAAGCTGCGACGCTTGACCAACGAGCAGATGGAACCGCATGTCGAAGAGGTGAGCAGATAAATCTGGCTGAACAACCCGACTGCGCCTGCTGATACCCGACTTTCGACCATCAGTTCGAGAAGAAGATCCTCAAAGAGGCAGACGAATTTGGCGAAAAGGTTCGCTCGCGCCGCGCATCCGAAAGCTCGTCGCGCCGGAATTCGACCTCTTCGTCGCGCCGCAACTCTCGCCGCGGATCCTCGTCTTCGGGTCGCAACCCGCTCCTTAGCGGTCTCGCCGGTGGCCAGTTCGGCATGAGCAGCATCTCGACCGACCAGTCGGGTCAGGCGAGCGGAACCGCTTCGCCGAAACCGATCGACGACGAGACGAACCTCGACTCGGTGAACCAGAAGCTCGCCGGCCTCAACACGAACGACGACCGCATGGCTCAGCTCGACGCTGATCCCTTCGAGGACTCGGACGAGGAAGACTCGGCGTTCGACCTTGACGAGTACACTGAGGAGGAGATTGGGTGAGTTTCGGCGATGGTGGCGCGTTCTGAGAGGTACGGGTGACTAACCACGTGTTTGCCCTGGCACAGCTGCCGCAACAAGAGTGTCCGCATCCTTCCCGGAGTCCGCCGCCTGATTGACTCGCTCCCGACCGGCCGCTGGGCGGTCGCCACCTCGGGCGCAAAGACTTGTGCGTTCGCTTCCTGTCCGGGAATCGCTCAGGAGAGGAGCTGACTTTTACTCCGTCGATCGCAGACTGCCACGGCGCTCTCGCTCGCGCTGGCATCAAGCGCCCCAAAGTCACCATCACGGCCGACGACCCTCGCCTCACGGCCGGCAAGCCAGACCCGGCGCCGTTCCTCCTCGCCGCGAAAGAGCTCGGCATCCCCATCGAGAAATGCGTCGTCTTTGAAGACTCGCCCTCGGGGATCAAGGCCGGTGTCGCGTCGGGTGCGCGCACGATCGCGATCTGCACTTCGCACCCGGTCGAGAAGATCAACTCGCAGGGAGCGCACTATATCGTCCCGTCGCTCGACTGCGTTCACGTCAAGCGGATGCCGGGCGGTCGCCTGCGCGTCATCATTGACGGTACGTGACCTTTCTTTCTACATTGCGCTCGACGGTCACCACTTTGCTCCTACATCTGCCTCGGATCGTCTCCATCGAGTCGGTCCTGACCTCTTTTGCTTCTTGTCATCTTTTGCAGCTCACCCGCCCAGCCACCCTCGCCACGGTTCGCGCGGTTCCTTCGTCGCCGTGCCGCCCGACTGGCAGCGGATGGTGGATGACACGAAGGAGAAGCGCCAGGCCATCGCCGAAGCCGCCAACGCTGCTGCCGACACGAATGGCAAGGAGGCGGAGGCCGCACCGGCTGCCTCGTCAGCCTGAGCGGTCCGCATATTAGAGAAGAGGTTTCATATCGCTTGTTATTGCTCTCCTAGTTGACCTCAATATACCACCCCGAACATCGTTGTAGATAGCTGCTATGCAAGGTCATCATAAGTGTCGTCGCTCGCTCTTCTGTTTGCTGAAGTCGAGGCCTCACGAAAGAACTCGACTCGCCGCTATGGATTCGTCCCCGGTCGCGTCAAGACGAGAAACTGCGACAAAGATAAGAAGAATGCATGCATAGTAGATACAACAACGGTCCTGCCCGCACATTCCCTCCGAGAGGTGCAAGACTCTGGCTTACTCTTCGTCGAACGAGAGCAAGCCGATCTGCTTCTTCGCCTTCTTCTTTTCCTTGACCTTTTTCTTTTCCGCTTTCGCCTTGTCCTCTGCGGTGGAAGCGATAGACTTGGAACCGGGTGCCTTCGCGGGGTTGTCGCTGGAAGGCGCCGACCTTTTCACGCCGTCGTCGTCTCGCGAGGACCTGACGACGTCTGCCCAATCTCCGTTCCCTCCCGCGCCGCCTGCCTTGGTCTTGGCTGAAGTGCCCGTAGAGAAAGAGAGCGATCCTTTCCCCTTTGCGGCCGCGGCGGTATCGGTCGTGTGGAGCGGATCTTCGGAATTGGACGCTTTGGCTGCCAATCCGGACGAGTGATATAATCAGCATTCGGGCCAAGACCGGCCGGAATCAGCATAGCGAGATGCGCAAGCTCACCCTCAGCGCGTATGCGGTCAACCTCGTCCTTCCCGATGTGCTTCCCCTCTTTCAGGACGACGACTTGCGGCGCCTCGTCGTCGCCGCGGTCGAGGTCCCAGTCGTCACGATCCGAAGCAGCGTCGTCTTGGTCGTCATCTCCGTAGCCTTCTGGGCGAGTCGGTATCGGCGCCCGGTTGCCGCTGCTGCCAGTTTGCCCCGAGAGTGCCGCTGCAGCATTGCGAAGAAACGATGGCTGCTTTCCCACATACGCGAGACCCTTGAGCTGGTGCTTGCTTGGTCCGCTTTTCGGATCGTCGAGTTGGTCGCGTCCACGCTTGGGCGGCATGGCCGAAAGGGACAGTAGGGAGAGTGGGAAGAGACGGAAGTTTCGCACGGAGTCCGAACGGCAAGAGCCTGACTCCCGCTGCTCGCAAGTGATTCATTCGTTCTCGGAGCTAATGTACTTCCGTTAAGTCAAGCAAAAGAGAACGAGCACGCGGGATCCGGCGATAGCGTCAGAGAGGGTATTTCTTTGGCAGGGACAGCAGCTACGCGAGATCAATACCTCCGACCTCCTTGCGGTCCGCCGAACCCACCGCCGGGAGGACCGTACTGCTGCCTCTGAGGCTTGGGCCGAGGAGGGATTCCGAGTCGCTCACCGGGCAGACCGGGTCCCGGCGCAGTTCCGGGCAAGAGAGTCGTTCCGATAATGTCCATGATCGACGCCGGATTCAAGTGCGGACCGTTGAATGCCTGCGCGGACGGGAGGAGCGAGAGGAAGAAGACGACGGCGTCGGGGAGGATCGCCACGTCGCGACCCTGAGGGTCGAGCATGTACGGTAGCGGCCGATTCAACGCCGGCGCAGCCTGAGGCCCGGCCGCCGGTCGATGTTGGTCCGGCGGACCGCGCCAGTTGGGTCCCGGTCCAGAAGGCCCCGGAGAGGCAGATGCGCGCCGTTGCCGCTTCGTGTCGCCGTTCGTTTCGCCGTGCGCCTCGGCAGACAATTCGCGCTTCTGGCGGGGGGTCGGCGATGGCGACCGGGATTGCCGCCCACGCTTGATTTGGCGAACGAATGAAGGACCGAGGTCGAGCGAGTAAGAGTCCTCGAGGCCGGCGTGCTGGTGACGCTGCGCAAACAAGACGGTCGCGCCGACTGCAGGCGAGTATGATTTGTGAGCAGACCCGTTTCAGGAGGCGGGAGGAATCTGCAGCTCACTCTCGGGATACGTGTCGGCGTAACGCTGCGCCATCTTTTGCGCGGCCAGGTGATCGCCGTACTGGAACTCGTACTGAGCCATCCGGTCCCAGATGGGTTTGGCCTTTGCCGGCTCAATCACGGCGACAGACCGTTCAAACAAGGCGCGTGCGTCTGCAAGTCGACGTCGTCAGGGATCGAGTTTGTGCATACTTGACTGAACCGCAGGACTCACTGTTGGCGTTGTTCTGCAGCAGCAGGAAATCGAGATAGCGCAGGATGTAATCCGGCTCCGAGCCAAACATCTTGAGGCCGAGCTCGAAAACGTTCGTAGCGACCTTCGGTTCGCTGTTCCAGTACATCTCCATCGTAGCTGCAGACGGAAACGCGTGAGTTCAGGCTTCTCGGCGAGCCCTGCTCGAAGCAAAAAGAGACTGACCAGAGGCCTCGACCACTTGCCAGGCGAGATTCGGGGTCTTCTTCGCCTTGAGGAAGACTTGACGCGCTTGTCGCAAGCCCTGAGCACAACGAGGGGAGGGTCAGGCTCCATTTCCCCATCCTTAGTAAACTGAGAACGGAACTCACGTCGGACCTCCGCGCAAACCGCATCTCGGCGATCCAGACATTCGCGACCGCACGCTTGATCACCTCAATCTCGGGTGTCTTGCGCTCCTTGATCTCATTCCGCACCTCCTCCAACTCTTGCGCCCGCTTCTCGCGCATCTCGACCGTCTCGTCCTCCTCGCCGACGCCGCCCGCCTCGGCCTGCGCCTTGAGCTGCGCGCGCTGCTGCTCCTCGCGGTCTGCGACGGCGGCGGCAATCTCGGCTTCGACGTCTGCTTCGAGGCTGGCGATCTTGGCGGTGAGGTGCGCGAGGAGGGAGTCGTAGATGGCGTAGCAGGCCGGCAGATCCGGCTTGCCTTCCTCGAGGTCTGCGAGCGTGAAAGCCAGCAACAGACTGGGTGGCAAAACACTTGAATAAGCGAGTTGTACTTGACCAATGGGTGCACGAGGAGAAGCTGAAACGCACCTGCCGGGGTTGGCCTTGAGCCCTTCTTGCAGCTGCTTGTGAGCTTCCTCATTCCTGCCAGCACGGAGGCTCGCACTCGCCGCGAGGTACCTGCATTCGTATTGTCAGTAATCGGCTTCGCACCGGGAGAGTCAGGCGTTCTCAAGACGAACCAAATCTCGGGGAAGAATCGCAAGTTCGCGATCGCTTTCCGGTACGCAAACGCAACGCGCTGGTACAGCTGCGCGGGATCTTCAATCTCAAGTGGGTTCTTCTCTTCGTAGTCGAGGTAAGCCTTCCAGCGCTCGAGTCCGGCGACGTGCTCGGACGAGGACCAGTCGGGCCGGTGAGGGAGGACGGGCGAGTAGAGGTGATCGTGCTGGGCGCGCAACTCGCGCAGGGTCTTGCGGGCGGTCATGTAGGCGGGCGAGTGCTCGGCAATGAATTTCTTGGCCTGTCAATGCGAGCTTGAAGGATCAGTACCTCACAAACTTGAGAGGCGACGAGAGGTAAGAACGAGGCCGCACCGTCAGCTTGCCGAGGTTGTTTTCGAACGCGTTGTACTCTTGCCAGATCGACTCGACGTTGTTGATCGGGGCTTGGATAGCTCGATGGTACGCCTTGCGGAGCTGGTCCATCTTTTGTTGCTCCTCCCAAGTGCCCTTCGTCTGAAAACAAGCGTTTCCGTCAGCGTGAGAAAGTCTCCTTCGCAAGCCGCGATTGAGAGCCGGATATACGTACAGGCGCTTCCCGCAAGAACGCGAGGTACTCGGTCCAGATCTCGCCTGCCCTCCGATCGTGGCCGACGTGCGTGATCGCAAAGTCGAACGCGGCGCCGATGACGGACCGGGCAGCCTTGGCCGCCTCAAAGTTGGCCGGGTCGATCGGGTTGACGCGGCGGATATAGTCGAGGTAGAACCTCCAGAGGTCGACCGAAGTCGACGTCCGGCAGCACCGTCCGAAGAGAGCCTCGACCCGGTCAAAGAGATTGTGGGCGAGTTCGAGGTTGCAATAGCTGATCCATTGTTCGGCCTACAGCAGCAGCACGTTCCAGGGTCAGTCTCGTTTCGGAACGCGTCTCTCGGAGCCTCGGCATCGGATGTAGTTTTGCATCGCATAGCGAAGGAGCGAGCCTGCTTCTTGCTAATCCAAGAGCATGGGGCGCGCTGGTCAAGAGACTCACAGCGTCTGGGAACACGAACAGGAACCTCTCGTATACCTCGCGGGTCCTCTCGAGATCGCCCTTGGACTCGGCATCATGCAGTAATGCAAGCTGTGCCTGGCCGTCGAGCGGGTCTTTTTCGATCCTCGCCGTCAGCTGGGCCACCCTCGACAAGGAACTCGTAGCGGCGGCGACGGCGGCGGTCCTTCCTTGAGCCGGGGCAGCCTGCGTCTGCGCCTCGGTCGACTCTTCTCCGTGCCCGTTGACGGCGGCGGCGGCGGTCGCGAGGGGCGGCGTCGCTACGGCGCCTGGGATGTCGCCCGCCGACGCCGACGCGCTGTAAAGAGTCGGCGTGCCGGTCTCGTCTCTCGAGAACCGCTCGGCTTCGGCCGGTTCGCCGCCGCCGGCGGCGACAAGCTGGTGAGTACCCTCGGCGGTAGGAACGGGTTCTTCAGACTGGACGGTAGAGGGCTCCGAGTCCATTGCGAGGGTAGCGGCGATGGCTGCGTCGAGTTCAGAACTCTGCGGCGTCGCTTCGGCCACCTCCATCGGGTCCTGAGTCGCATCTGCAGTCGCCTCATCTGCAGTCGGGGCGGCAGTCGCTGCAATGTCGGCGGATGCGGCCAGAGTCGGGTCAGTCGAGACCACCTCCTCGACGACGGCGGCGGCGTCGGGTGGCAGCGGGGGTGCTTGCGTGGGGTCTGTAGCGATCTCGGACACTGCTGCAGGAGTCTCCTGGGTCTCTGCGGGCTGGGCGGGCTGTGCTGCAGCCTGCATGCGAGCTCGTCGCGGGTCGACTGACACGGCGTCCGACATCTGACTCGGGCGAGGCGTAGCGGGACGGGGACTAGAATGAATGCACGCGTGCACCTGTAATCCACACACACACACAAAGGAAGCGCGCGCTCTCGCTGAGTTGACTCGAGTCGTCAGAGGTCAACCCGCGCAGCGTCACCGCGGCTGGTCTCCGCTCAATTAAATTGCAACCCACAAACACAGGTCATGGCTACTCGGGCAGCAGAAGAGACGACTCCTCGACCTGCGCAGTCGACCAAGCTCACCCAAGCCCGCGCCGGACTCGCTTACCTCGTCAATCCAGCAACTCACCCGGCACCGGGCTCGCTCGTGACGCGCTCCTCGCTAAAGACTTTCCGCTACGTGCTCAAGTTTGTCTTCTGGCGCCTCGTCCGATACGCAGTGAGCTTGACTCCAGCGGCGCGGGTCTGCACCTTTGCTGGCTGGCTCCCTGACTTTTTCCGCTTCAATTGCTCCGCACCAGAAATACGCCGCCGTCGGAGCTGCGACAGCTGCGCTAGCAGGGACCGTACTCGGTACAGCTCTTCCCTGGCTCGGAGCCCTCATCGTGCCGAGCATGCCCGTCGCGGCAGCCATGGGCGCCACCACCGCTCTCATCAAAGTGCGTCGTCTGAACGGACCCTCTCTGACGGTTCTCGCACCTTATTGATCGGAAGCCGCCGTACAGTTCACGTGGAGGCACACGGGCAACCGATTCATGCGGGGGTGGCACGCAGCGGGCGAGGGACGCGACGCTCGAGCGGACGAGGCCGGAGACGCAAAGGAGGCGAGCGAGGAATTGAGCCGGTCGGCGCGACGAGCGGCGCGCGCCGAGCGCAGTTGGCAGACCGAAGCGACGGCGTTTGCGTGAAGGGATGCCCCGCGACGGACCGAGAATTTTGCACATAGGTGTTGGGAGATTCGAACTTGCGTGTTGTTGTACAATAACAAGAAATCAACAATTGACCTACAATCCTGCCTGCCTTAATTAGCCCCGTGAGCTTCACTATGCTACCGAGGATGGGTCACCAATGTGCAAACATGGCCGCGACCTCGCTCGCGGTTTCGCCTTGATCGCCGACGAGCGGCTCAAAGTCTGCGACTTCGACGCTCGTGAGAGTGGCGTTCTCGGACCGCTCTCCCGAGGTTGCACTGAGCGTCGACGCTGTGACCACGGTTCCTGATGCTGGCGAGATCGACTTGGTCTGAAGAGTCTCGAGCTTTGCGCTCCGACTAGCGCGCGCTCGCGCTTCCACGTCCGGACTGACGGCGCGAGCACGCTTCATGAGCCCCCCTTCCGCGTCGGTCGCCCCAATCGAAGTCTCGAGAGGTGATCCAATGAAGCTGGACTGGGCGAGCAGGCCGTGGGTGCTCAATTGGCGCAAACCGGCGGGTGGCGGAGACTTCGCAGCTTCGCGGGAAGACAAGCTAGCAGGCATGCTCGGGGACGATGTCTGCAGTCGCTGTGTCATCTCGGGTGCGATGAAAGCTGGTGGTGCGGTAAGAGGTCGGAAGAACGAATCCGGGAACTGTAGGCGGTCCGGCGTCAATACTCGCGAAAGCCAATCAACGTTCCAAAATCTGGAAAGTCGTATGCTCACTGCATTCTCCGGTCGTGGTGCCTGCGACTCTTGACTGCGGTCTATCTCGCTCATGAGCCGCGGTCGCACCCCCATCTGCTCGAGCCACTTTTCCGTCCGGCCGGTATGGTTCGGATCAATCGTTGCTCGAAGCAGACTCGCCTGCGCAAATCCGGCGACGAACGTAGTGGTCTCTTCGAACGCGTCGTCGAGCGGATCGGACGCTGTTGTGCACGCTGCAGCATGAGAGAGTCGTGAGCACGGCGGAAGAAAGTAGGGGCAGGGTTTGGCGTTTCTGGACTCACACTCCATGACAGCTGACTCGTGCACAATGTGAGGTGCGATTGTTGAGTAAGTTGCGACTCTCTCTTCCATCACGGACTGGATGTGTGCGAGTGTGTGTCCAGCATCGGCCTCGCTCGGGGTCGCGAGAGAGAACCCGACTCCAAAGTCGGGCAGATCCAAGTCGAGGGTCTGCAGCTCGATCCGCGGTTTCTCCACCGGCGCCAACGCCAACGTCGGTTCGGATGTACCGATAAGCTCTTCCGACGCAGTGTCCGGAGGACCGGAAGCTTGCTCTCGAGGTGGTGGCGGAGACGACGGGGAAATGGCAATCCCGTCCGAGGACGAAGACGCTTCCGGTAGAGGAGGAATGCTCGCCGGACGACGCGGCACCGGTGGAGGACTGAGCGAAGTGGGCGGTGGTGACTTGACGGGAACGGGCGGTGGCAGGGGCGGTGTGACCACGGTCGGAAGAGTCGTCGCGGGAGAGGAGCACGACGTGCCAACAGCTGACGCGGTGGAAGGGCTTGACGACGCGACGCTGGCATCGCCCTTCTCGGCGGCGACGGCGACGGGAAGTGTCGTATCTGATCCGAAAGCTCGACGCGCAATCGCCGACTCGGAAAGCGCCGGACTGCTGGAGGGCGGCTGGTGCATCGCGGATGAGAAGGTCGATCTCGTCGGAATGATCGGCATCGACGTAGCTGCCACGACTGTGCCCGGCAAGGGCGTCGCAGCCGATACATATGTAGAGTGGATGTGCGGACGTAGCGTAGTATTCGGAAGCGGAGTCGTGGACAGGTCGGAGGACGATCGCGAGCTGCTGATCGGGTCGGTGGGCGGAGGAGGCGAGACGGGTACAGGCCGAGGCTTCGGCATCGGCGGCAAGTCATCTTTGTCGGCGAGTTCTGAACGTGGTCCTCCTGAGTTCGCTCCGCTCCCGAGCTGAGCGCGACGTGATAATGAGGGAAAGTCATCCGCCCCTGGATCCATCGCAAGGACAGCTCGCTTGAGCGCCGTTTTCGCTCCTCTTAGCAGCGCAGCTGGACCGAGGGACGGTAGTTGAGGGTCTTGCGGCACGGCTGGGTTGCCGAACGAACCCGGATATGATGTCACCATGGGCAAAGGTACGCACGGCGCCGCTGTCGACTGCAAGGCGGGGAAACTGGCGGGAGGAACGAGCGGAGGGAGACTCGGAGGCGGCACTTGTGATGATGATGATGGCGCCGAGACCGAAGGTGCCGTGGTCGTCTCGGCGGGAGCGGAAGTTGCGACACCTGAAACAGGCCCGTTGCCCGACTGCGACCCCGAAGGTGCGGTCTGAATCGGTGCCGCTGCCCAGGGAACAACGGCTGGTGCGAGTCCCATGGGAGCGGAGGTATAAGACGGTACGACTGGCGCGGGAGAAGGCGCCGCCGCAGAGTACTGTGCTGGCGAAGGGTGGATCGGCAACGAATCGCCGCCGAGTCCAGCTCGTGGGATTTCCGGAGCGGGCTGCGCAGAAGAGGCGACGGTTTGACCGGCAGTACCGCCAGCACCCGCTGCGGCCGCAGACAACAACGGCGCTTGCAATTCCGTGGCGCCTGAAGTGGTGGTCGGATGTGTCGCGGGTGATGCGGGGCGAGGCGCTTGCTCCGTCTCGGTGTATCGAGGCAGGAACTCGTCCGGCGGCGCTGCGAACGCCGCGCCCCCATATGCAGCAGCCGGTGCAGCCGCAAATAAAGGTACACCTTGATTGGATCCGAACGCTGGCGCCGGTGCCGGTACGGGTGCTGCGGAGGCGGAGACGACTGGAGCGGTACTTGCCATCACTGGTGGAACGCCGATTCCTGGATTGAATGTCGGTTCACTGGTCGGCGGAGAGGCAAAGGCCGACTGAACTAGAGGTGGAAGCGTTGCAGTGCCGCTTCCGGCAAGAGCGCCGAGCGCGAGACCTCCAGCAGCCAGTGGAGCCATGCTTGCGCCACTGACAGAATTTGATCGGATCCGTTCCCGAGGTGGTTGTGCTGGGGCCTGTTGACCATAATCTGATGCAGCACGTCTCGCCTCTGTCGGTCGTTCGAGTTGCAAACCGCGCGCTGGCATCGAAGCTGCCACCATGGCCATCGGAGATCTGCACTCTCTCACGGGAATCAGTGCGGTCCCAAATTGGCACCCCTGTGAGAGAATGACGGGAAGGTTGAGGGACGTACGCATGAAGAGAAGCTGCAAGAGGTGCGTGTGCGTGCGGAGGTGCGGTTGAAGTGGGAGCAGCAACGTGCGAGACGGCAGCGGCGGCGGCGGCAGCGTGTGGAGCTGCGGCCTTGTTGGCCTGAGCCCGCATGCGCGCTTCGTACGCCGCCGCCTGAGTCGCCGTCGGCAGAAACATGTACGGGAGCAGGCGAGACTCGTCCCGCGCGTCGAGCCAGTCGTACGGAGTCGGCTGGGACCGAAAGCGCGGAGACTCCTCATGGTTCAGGCGAGGGTGCAAAGCTGGAGGGCGGTGATAAGTAATTGGTTCTGGGGGAGGAAGCGACGGTGTTGAAGATTTGGCAGAGTCAGGCGCGATCTTGGCGTTTGGCAAGATTCCCGCCAATGCCGGCGCGACGAGCGCGGGGACGACGATTGGCCGTGCGGGTCGTTTCCCGCGCCGAGTAGTGTCAGCCTCTGCTGACCTCTCGCCTTTGTCCGCTCCTTCCTCCTCGCCTTCTGCTCTTGGTTTGTTCGACGACGACGCAGCTTCGTCCGACGCGGCGGGAGCAGCTGCCGGCGCGTTGCCGGCTACGAGTTCGCTCGCTCGGTTCCACAGCGAGCTCAACAGGCCGGGTAGAGGTCTCGGAGGAGGTCTTGTCGGGGCCGTTTCCTCGACTGCGTCTGACTTCGACAGTTCCTGACGAGGAGGCGAGCTGGTCCTCTCAGCACCCCGCCGTCTGTCATCGCCGTCTTCGTCCGCTCTCGAAAGTCGTTTCCTTGCCGGCGGCGGAACCCGCGTAGGCGACGGGGACGATCGCGAGCGTGTCCGGACGTGGCGGTTCGACTGCTGGTTTGGGCGTGGTAGCGGCGTTTCTTGCTCATCCATGTCGTCGGATTCCGATGACTCGGACGCGGGAGGCGGCGGTGTTCTCGGCGCTCGATTGAGGCCGAGCCTTCGAGCTCGAGCGATACTGTCGACCGGAGGAGTCGATCGAGTCGGTCGCTCGGGGCTTATACTGGCAGTGCCGAGTGCTCGATCGAGGCGAGAGGTCGTCGTCGGTGGCAATCTCCCGCTGCCTTGCCCCCCGGAATCCCAGCGACTGAGTACCCCTTCCTGCTTCCGCGACCCTTTCGGAGACGAGGTAGTCGATGCAGGCGGAGGAGGGGAAGTGCTCGCGGTCTTCTTGTTCGCGGGCGCAGAAGCAGCAGCCGACGCGGGGGGAGCGACGAACATGCCGGGAAGGACTCGACCGCCCGGTTGGGCTTGCCGCCGCTCTGGCTGTCGTCCGAATGCGCCGGCCTTCATGTCAGCCTCAAGTTGAATAGCGAAGAGCTGTGACTGGCTTTAATTGGTCGAGCTGATCAAGCGGGCGCGAGGGGGACGCGGTTCGAGCAGTCGGCGGGGTGTCCGCGGAGTCCAGCTTGGAGGCTTGAGCGCGACAGTAGGCGGGGTCCGCGCGCGCATGTAGTCGGCCTATACACCTTGAGCATTTGTATAGCCGTGCGAGCTTTTCGACTGGTTACCGCTGGCGAGGGACGAAGCGCTCGCGAGCCGGAGATGATCACACGGGCCGCCGCGGAACTTGGACGAGCAGTCACATATTCCTCTCAAGCCGGCGCGGTGTAGCTAGTCAGCGTGTCAGCTTGCTCTGCTCCGAGTCCGAGTCGCTGCGGAGGAGAAGCCGTCTCGAGTCTGCCGTACGTCGACCTTTCACCGGCTTCATCTCGTCTCGCTGCTCGGGTCCGGACGAAGACATAGACACTCTGCGTGGCTAGGCAGGAGCTCCTTCACCTTCCAGGCGATACGCTTCCCTCGCTCTCCTCGACAGCGACGAGCGACCAGCAGTGCCATGGCTCTCTCGACGCTCCGCTTCTCGACTTTCAACGTTGCGAACCAGGTCTTTTTCCAGTCCAGCTCGAGGCTCTCGTTCGCGCTCGTCAACCTCAAACCGATCGTGCCCGGGCGTGAGTCCCCCTCGCTCTGACTGCCGAGCAAAGGCATCCGGATGTGGGGCATGCCCGCGGCCGTGCTCTTCACACTGTCTGACGCGACTCTGGACTCGCAGATGTACTCGTCGTGCCTACCCGCGTCGTGCCTCGACTCCGGGACTTGACGCCAGCCGAGGTGTCGGACTTGTTCCAGAGCGTCCATCAGATCAGCCGGGTCATCGAGAGCGAGTACAGAGCACAGTGAGGCACTTTCTCGACGTGCGAGATCAACTAGGGCGAGACACTGATGGTCCTTGTGGCAGAGCGCTCAACATTGCGCTGCAGGATGGTCCCATGGCGGGTCAATCCGTTCCTCGTGCGTACCCTCCTCCCTTGCGCTTCTTTTTCGTCGGCGGAAGGCTCACGCTGCCCTCGTACTCGCAGATGTACACGTCCACATTATCCCACGAAGAGCCAAGGACTTTGAGCCATTAGACGAGAGTGAGTTGGCTCGACACTGTTCACGTGATTGCGGCCGCTGCTGGGTCGGTGAAAACCGTTCGAACCCCAGCTGATGCTCCAGTACTCCGGCCTCCTCACAGTGTACAATGCGCTCGACGCCAAGAACCTCTCCCAAGACTTTGCAGAAGCCTACGCGGCACGACCACTCCGCGCCGAGCGGAAAGCGTTCGAAGCCGAGCAGCGAGAACGTCAACGCGGGAACGTCGAGTCGCCGTTCGCCGGGATCGAAGACCGCGAACGGAGACCGCGCAGCGGAGACGAGATGCGGATAGAGGCCGAGCGGTTAAGCAGCCTGTTCCCGGAGGAGAACCGAGGAGTGCAGCCGCAGCGAGCGCGGGAGGGCAGCTTGTAGAACCCGCTCATGAATGCAGAGTGGCACGGACTTCGAGCTGGCCTCGATTTCCGCCATCACCTAATCGACTCGCTCGAAAAGAGCTCGTATTTGCTCGTATAGCAAGATTTTAGACTTTTCTGCGGAAGTCAACTTTGAAAGTCGCTTCGACGCGCGAAGTCAAAAACTCGGATGGGGCCGATGAGGTCAGCGTCGACTTCTGCATTGTCGTCGAACATAGAGCAGACGCTATGCCGCCAAAGAGTGCTTCGCCTCGCAAGGCGACTGCGACCAAAGTCACGAACGACCCTACGCCGCTCCCTCTGCCCGCTTTGCTCAAGCTCCTCTGCTCGTCCGGTCCGAAACCGCCTCACTTGACCATGTCGCAAGCCATCGCCGCCGCCTCCAAGCTGGTCCCGAAGGGCTACACGTCCCCCGCAAAACTCAAGACCCTCACGCAAGTCGAGATGAGCGCGCTCGGGATCGCGGACGAGGAGATCCGCAAGGGCTTGATGGCCGTCATTGGCAAGGCGGGAGGGAAAGGCGCCGGCGACTCGCCTGAAGTGAGGCGGAAACGGACGAGGGAGAGTGACTTGGATCGACCGCTGCCGAGTCGCGCGCCGAAAGAAACTACAGTCGACGAGGACTTTGACTTTGACGAGATCGAGGCGGAAGAGGTTGGTCACCACATCTTCTCTTCTGAACCTGCATGACGGCGTTGACTCGTCTATATCTTGCGCAGGCGTTGGCGCAAAAGTCTTGCTTGGTTAATCGGGCGCCGGTTATGACGGCGTGGGCGTGCGTCGTCGCGGAGAGACTCGGCTTCAAGCGTCAGGAAGCTCTTAGCATCGGTGCGCCTCTCTCCCGGAGATGCGAGTCCCATTACAGTGCTGATCTCAGGCTCTATAGCCCACGTCTTCACCGACATGAACGCCGCTTCGAAGGGCGTCTCGCTTGGCATTTACGGCCCCGAAGCGAACAAGATCGAGGTCGGACCGTCGCAGCCGTTCGTCGACATTCTCGGTCGTAAGGTGAGCAGTTGCACAGCACTCGTACAGCATTTCTCTTTTGCTCATGCACGACGCCGACTATTGCATTTCCCGCAATGTCCAGGTCCCGGTTCTTTCGACGCAGAACGGAGAGTGGCGCGCAATCTCGAAAGGACACGTTGCAGATCCGAGTAAAGCATTTGCGTACATGCGCAGTGCTTTTCGACAGCAGCTCGGAGCGGTCATTGGTACGTACTGGGGAGCATCTATGGCTGGGGTCTCGGTCGCTGACCTTTACGCACCTAACAGGCTCGATGCGTCTGCTAGCGGCGAGCTTTCCGCAGCATGAACTGAATGCCAAGGTGAGCAGGAAAGGACTGGCTGTCAACACATGGTAACTGATTCAGTGTCTTCCCATTCAGGGCTACGGACTCTACCTCGAGTTCCGTCCAGACGTGGACGGCTGGGGCAAGAAAGCCGAACTCAAGATGTCGACCATCCTCAACTTGAGGCGGCACCTCACGCATGCCCAGCCGGGATCTTCGGCGAATGCACAAGAGTCCTTGGAGGAACAGTCGACGAGTCGAGAAGTCAAGCAGGAGGTGGACGGCCAAGAAGGCGTCGTCCAAGTCAAGCCGGAACCGGTGGACGAGTCCGACCCCGTCGCCGCCGCGGATCCGCCCAGCCCATCACCGCCGAAGAAAAAGGTCAAGTCAGAGCAAGCGGATACGAAGCCGCCGCCGTCGCCCGCGAACGAATTCGACGCCTTGCTCGAAGAGGACGACGACCTCTTTGCCGCCATCGACATTTGAACCTTTCATCCCCATCGCCCCGCCCGCGCACGATCACCGTCTTTTTCGCTCATGAGTGATTTTCTTTGCTTGTTGCCATACTACCCGCATTCGAATTCTGAGTGTGTACAGCAGCGGAGAGGTAAGTCCTCGTCGCAGCTTCGGCTGAGCCGCGCATGCAGGGTCCGCGCGCATTCGTCATCCGAACCGCACGGACCCTCCGTCCGCCTCCGACCTTTCGCTGCGTTACAAGTCACCGCCGCAGCTATGCAACGGTCCGCCGCCTGCTTCCGACACCGAAGTCATCGATCGCTCTTTATCGGGTCAAGTCACGGACACCGCCCCCCCAAGCGTGCCTGACACTGCCTCGCTGCGTCGTGACTTGGACCGGCCGGGGATGATCAGTTAAAAGGGCCGGAAAGGTCTACGCTCTTTTGTTTTCTCATTCTCTCTCTACCCTACACACAAGGTCATGGCCGCCTCGATCTCGCTCAAGCTTTCTCGCGGTGACGAAACCCGCGTCCTTTCCTTGCCCGTTCACCCCATCCCGACCTGGCAAGCCCTTGCTGCCTCTCTTGCCGAGCGCTTCCAGCTCGACGATGGTCCCTCGGCCGTCACTTACCTCGACCACGAGGGCGACCAGATCACCGTCTCGTCCGACGTCGAGCTGAAGGACATGTGGCACTCGTTCGCTGGCAAGTCGTCTGTTTCCGTCGGCGTTGTAGCGCCTTTCGTCGAGGCGGATCGCTCCGCTGCGACTGAGAAGCTGCTCGAGTCGATTCGTGACGCCGTCGCCGCCGATCCGTCCGTGGCTTTCGACATCCACGGTATTCTGGCGGTTCCGCCTCATGGTCCGCCGCATGCAGGACGTCACGGCCACCACGGGGGTCCTCCAGGAGGACCTCGAGGAGGTCGAGGAGGTGGACGAGGAGGGCGAGGAGGCTGGCATGGTCACGGTCATGGTCATGGTCGAGACGGACCGATGCATCCCGGAACGGGACATTTCCCCTTCTTCCCGCCGCCGCCGCCTCCGCCTTTCGGCGACTTCATGCACGCTCGCGGCGCTCCTCCTCCTCCTCCTCCCTTTGGACGTCACCACCCGCACGGCCCGCCGCCGCCTCCTCCCTTCTGCGGACGTCGCCACCCGCACTGGCACCGCGAAGAGAGTGACTCGTCCGAATCTTCCGACTCGTCGTCTTCCGACTCGTCCGACAGCGAAAGCACGCATCGCCGCCACGGCGTGCCTCGTCGTCACCGTCACTGCTCGCGTGGACATGGACGTGAGACCGCTCGCCGTTCTCGCACTCTCGCCTCTCCGTACTGAATCTTCTCCAACGTCAGCAGCCGCCTACAACGCCGGCTTCCCTCACCCATTCCACCCCTTTTACACATCTGCTGGACCGTTATCCTTCCCCCATTTCCGCCCCTGAGACTGTGTGGCTACCCCGCCTTGTGTGGCATGGCTAGGAGGTTTCGTCTCCTCTTCCCTCCCACCCCGACCAACAAACGTGAATTGTGTTTCTGTAAAGCTTCTTCGACCTTGTAAAATGTAGTAACCATCTGATCCGAGCGCGACGACCCTGTAAGCTCTTACGAACGATGAATGGGTCGAACGAATGTTGAATCAAATGCAAAACGGATGCTGATCAGAGGAGACAGATGCGCGAATGCGAGATGAGTGCAGGCGGACGAGATGGGAAGGGAATGTATGCGGTCAAAAGGCTACATGTAAGGTGAATAAAGGTGTGCGCGGAGGCTCTGCGCTGCGAGCGCTGCGAAAGAGCTGGTGAAAGGGGGAACGCCGAATCAAGCCGCAAAGGACAGCAGGAGCGAAAGGGGCACAGCCCATGTGAAGGAAGTGACCGTAAGGCAGGACGCGGTAGAGATCTGATGTGAGGAAACAGAGATCGGAGCCTGGGACTCCTGCGCGGGAGACGGAAGGCCGGTCGGAGAGATCGTAGAGTGGGAAATCGGCGCCAAGCTCGAGGCTGGACCTCCGCCGACGGTGGCGAGGTTCGGAATCGGTGAAGTGTTGCGAGGGGCGTTCTGATACCAGGCGTCTCCAAGGAGATCCGGAATGCAGCTATGGTGGCAAATTTAGGAAGGTCAAGTGAGAACCTTCGCTCGAGGGCATGCACAGAAAGGCTACGGCTCACCGGGCATCCCAGCTGGATTCTTCTAGCTTGGGGAAAGTGTTGATGAAGGCTTCGATCGCTGAAGATGACAATTCGTGCTGGAGACCGATGATCCCAGGCTTCGAAGTTTGATTAATCCACTGTAGGATCTCACGTTCGAGCGCGGCCAAGTTCGAAGGACCTTCCGCTCGGCAGACGCTGCACAGATGGTCAAAAGGCGTTAACTCTGCGTCGAGCTTTGGGGGCCTGGTGCCGTAAAGTCGCCAGCCCAAGGGAAAGAAACTCACCTTCCACCCGAATCGTTGAGGCACCAATCGTCAGAGTCCTGGTTCCAGCCGACCAGCGTCAAGCCAAAGACGTCTTCGGCGATGGCACGAACGCGGTTGTCGGCGTCACCCTAATGTCAAACGGGAGGAAGTGCGATAGTTTTCTCGACGGGAAGGTTAGCAAAAGCTTGAGATGCAGACTGAGGCCGAAAAGAGGCAGTACGCAGGGACAGCACCATACTGACATAAGGAGGCCGCCAGTACTTGGGGACAAAGCCGCCCGAGAGATCGTAGATGGCCTGCGACGTCCAACCGAGCTCTCCCAGGATTTGGTGATCGGTCAAAGTCGACATCTGCGCGCTCTTCGTGGGTCAATCACTCGTCACAACCAAGGCGCAAAGAACGCAAATGCAAGGACGTACATAGGGATGGCTCCAAGAATGGGAGCCGATGTGACCTCCGCTGGCCAGTGCTTGAGCGAAAATCGGCGCATTATCGACAACATTTCCCCCGATGAGGAAGTGCGTCGCCGTCTGATTCTGGTCTTGGAGGAAGCGGTAGAGTGCAGGGGAGTCTTTGAGAGGCTGTCCAGTACGGAGGAAAGGCGTTCAGCCGCTGCAAGGGTGCAAACGTGAAAGAGATCTGAACTCAAGCTCACTCCGTCATCGAAAGAAATCCCATACAGACCGTCTGGGGCGTTGAAGATGTCGCGAGGACCGAAGCAGCCAGTGACTAGGGCGCTCAAAGAGAAGTCAGCCATGGATAGCGGCCGACAGCCTTTGCGAGGAAGTCGTGAAAAGACCCGCCGCGCCGCCGCCACTCAGTCACTCACCCGTCCAGGAGCAGACCGCCTCCGCGTGCACTTCAGCCGGATACACGATGTTACCGTTGACAAGCCTCGAATGGGGGATCTCTGGAACCTTGCCGGCATTTTTGGCGGCGTCGTAGCTCGCAATCCATTCCGCCTCTGCAACACATGCCACATCAGCCGGACCGCCGAGTCCTCTTCGGTGGGGTCATCACAATCGCAAAGCAACGTACTTGGAGGTGGTCCGGTCAAGTCTGTGGCAGGATACGCTGCGAAAACGAGAAAGTGTGAGCAAGAAGCACGTGAAAAGCCTGGAAAAGACGGACCTGATCGTCGGCGATACAGGACCGGCGAAGCAGTGATCGAGGCGACGAGGAGAGACAGCAATAGCCAAAGCATAGCATGTAGAGTAGGTGAAGGTTGGAAGGGAGAGCCGAGGGAATTCACCGCCCAGAATCCTGCGCTTTCACGCGTCACACCTCAGAAGGATCACAGACCGACGCGAGGCTCGAGCGCCGATAGTAATCCAATGCGATCAGAGCGTCGACCCCAGAACAGTGCCGAGTCACTCACGAAAAGGTGGAACGAAGAGCTCAGAGCGGCATATGGCTCCGCCCGGCGGCGCGACGGGAGAAAGCTAAGAGACTGGGGGACGAAAGAAATGTAAGGAACGACTGGAATGCAATGATAATGATGACGACATAGATGGCACACATCCGGAGCGCAAGAAAGGATGGACGAGTGAGTGTGCAGGCGGATAAAGCTCATTGGAGCTGCCGGGGCCTGCCGCCGGCTGAAACAAGAGTCTTCTGAGGGCCTCTGCGGGTTCGTCCTTAAAGTCAGCGAGAGATGGTACTCAGAGTGGCACAAAGCTGGTGACGTACTGCCATATCGCAAACACGACGGCGGTACTGAGCAAGATCATGAAACGCAGCCAAGTGAAGAGGGTGAAGACGTGATGTCCGGCGGAATCGACGGCCCGTCCGACAAGAGCACCCGGGCGGAGGCGGCTCAAGCGATCCATCGGCTGATAGTCTGAGCGTCGACGCAGGCTGTGTTCGAGCATGTCAAAGTCGGACATGGTCGACGAGCCGTCCGAGGCCGTGTCGGGGGGATCCGCCGTTGTGTCGCGATGCAGGATCAATTCTTGACCGGACTTGCGGAGCGACGCTTCGTGATCGAGCCGGCGAAGGGCTCGACGACGGCGACGAAGGCTTGTCGTGGCGACCGTCCGACTGCTGGAGTAGGGACCGGCGGCTGAAGCCGAACCTGACGGCACGAGTTCCGGGTCGTCGTCCTCCGAGATCCGCAGCACGGGTTTGCGAGCGCGTTCCGATCCCGCGAGCTTGTCAACGCGCTCCGAGGCGCCACCAATCCGTAACTTCGCCTCGTGGAGGAGAGTCATCCGCGATTGATGCGCCGCCGGCAGGTGCGCATCCGCCCACGTCGGCTCGAGCGCGGTCGCCGCCCGTTCGAGCACTTCGTACTTCTCCGCGCTCGGATATCCCGAGTAACGGAGACTTCCACTCGGCAGCAAGTCATCCCGCGTCGTTTGGGCCGCTTTGCTGCTGCATGGCCAGTCGAGACGGTCCTGCCACTCTCCACCGCCTTCGAAGTCTTCACTTGGTTGCCGGACGACGAGCGACGAAGTCGTGGTCGGCTTCGGGGCAAGCTCGTCAGCGTGCGCCGGCGGGGCACACATCGGCTCGAGCTCGTCTTTGAGAGACCGCGCCGCTAGCGTGGGCCAATCCGGCTGCTGCGATTCCCAGAACTCGTTCGGCATGCCCTCGATCGCGGAGAACGAGGTTCGTGAAGGAGCATCGACGTGGTTGTGGTCCATGAACGAGTGAGCCGAGAGTCCGCTCTCCGCTGTCGGTCCCGCTGGCTCGTAAGCGACGACCGCTCCCTCCGCATCGTCAAAATCAGGCCATGCGTGACCCGTGTTCTCGACGTCGTTGCCTGCACGAGGTAAGCAAGGTTTCAATGAGGGAGAGGGTGTCGTGAAAGAGGAAAGTCGGACTCACGCCAGCCTATCAATCTGTGCTGCTGATTCTCATCCTCGAGTTCCTCGCACCGCTCCTTCCATTCATACACCTCCTCCTGCGCCTCGTTCAAGCGATGGAACATGTGTTCGCGCTCGGTGAGGAAGACGTGGTTCGTATCCTGGAGCTCGTCAATCTTGGCCATGAGCTGATCGACGAGCTCGTCCTGCTGTTTCTCCAAGGACGGATCGAGGTGGACCGGAGGGGGGAGCGGCACCAGCGACGAGGACGAGACGGTACGATAAACGGGTCTCTGAAGGAGAGCTGGCGACATGTTCCTGGCCGGGTCGTCGAGAGGTGCGATCGGGGCAGGATGCGGGAAAAGGAGACGCGGGCGGTCCATCTCTTGCTGGTCCGTGCGAGGTGCGACGCGAGGTGCGGACGACGCTTCCTCAATTCGCGACTCGAAAGGTGATCCGCCATAGCCGCCCCCGACGCCGGTGAATCGCGTGCTCGGCGTTCTCTGGACGCGCGACTTTTCGGGCGTGATCGGCGACTCGAGGGCCCGCCCGGGCGTGGCTCGACAAGCACGCGAGGCTTTGAGCGTACCGGTCTGCTTCGTTTTGGCCAACTCGGTCTGCGCTTCGAGGATCGCGTTCCGCTGCTCGACCCGTTCGAGGTCGGCGCGGAGCGACTGCAACTCGCGCTCGAGCTTGCGCAACTTTTTGCGGCCTTCGCGCTCGGCTGCCTCCGACTCGGCCTGGACTTCGCTCAGCTGGAGCGTGAGAGTGTAGTTGGCTTGGCTGAGGACGGCCGTCTCTTTCGCTTGCACGGCGGGCGAGAACAAAATGCGCGAGGATCCCGACCGACTGACGGTCGAGATGATGGCCGACTTGTCCTGAGACCGCAGAGAAGTAGGCGAAGCGCCACGCCCCGTCGCACTCCGCGGCGTCAACCACGTCGTTGCTCGGATCCCGTTCTCCTTGCGTGATCGCTCGGGAGAATGGTCGAGAGAGACCTGACGACCCTGATCGGGCACAGTCGAGTTCAGGTGCGTGAGCCCGTCGATTCGATCGGCGTCCATCAGATCGAATGCCGGAGCGATTCCTTTCTGCCGGAACTGAGTCGGCGACGACTGGGCGGAAGGAGGCGCCGAGCGGGAGGTCGCTGGTGCGAGGGCCTCGTGCTCTTGTCGCAATCGGTTGTACTCGTCGAGGAGACCTAGCGGTAGATCTCGTCAATATCTCACACATTGCATCATAGCTGTGATAAGCGAGCCCGAGCGCACCTTGACCTGCAGCAGTGAAAGTCGCGAGCTCTGGGAGAAAAGCGGGCATAAGTCGAGTGCGCCGGAGTTCTTCCAGAAGGTGCCTCCTCGAGATACTCTCTGGTGAAGTGACTCTCGAGTGATCCAGCGTGTGTACTCACCTTGCTCCTTTTCGCGAATGACGCGATCTGCTTCGGACAGCAGGTACTCGAGATCGTCGCGAGTCAAGCTCCCGTACGGTCCTTTCGCGCCCGTCGGCCCGTCTATCGCCTCGACGAGCGTCTCTGGCGACGCTGTACCGCCGCTCACGCGGCCCGTCGGCTCCAGATCATCAGCTTCGTCTGGCGAGCGAGTCAGTTCGGTCGAGGGAGTCGGGACCGCCGCAGACATAGTCGGGACGCGCGAGTCACGAGGTTGCCCTCCCAAGTCCGAAGTACATTCACCGGGTTCGCTCGCCGTCTGCTGCGACTCGGTCTTGGCTGATGTCGCTTCGGGAGTCGTGGTGGACTCGAGGCGATGGGCGGCCTGATCCACTTGCGCCGCGCTGACGCTCGACCCCGAGGGTACTTGTCCCAGTCCATCCCTGTCGTTTGCTCGGGCTCTGCCAGTCCCGCTCGAGTGCAGCTGTGAGAGCGGACTGTCGACGAGTTGAGTGAGCGGCGGTGTCGAGCTGCCTCCGCCATCGAAGCTCGCTCGCTCGCGCGCGCGTCTCAGGTGCGCGCGGGGAGTGATTGGCAGCGCCGTGAGCGGTGTAGACGCTTCCCCTGCGCGTGGCTCGCGGTTGCTGGTGACCGGACGCCGAGCGAGGGCTCCGAGTCGCGTCGGTGGGCGCGGACGAGTCGCAAAGTCGGCAGCAGACTGCATCTTGCTGAGGGAGCCAGAGCGGGGGTAGACTCAGAAGCTACGTATGCTTCCCCAATGTGCGTCTAGGGTGTTGCGAGGCGTGGGCGAGAATCCAAGGGAACGCGATAAGGTTCGGTCCACTTTCACGTGCAAAAACTACGCGCCCACAATTCCCGCAGACTCACGACATCTGCGCACCGCGATAAGAGCGTATCGAAATCTATATTATCTATGCATGCTGTGTATGGAGAGCTACAGGAGGGTGGATAGACGCGAAATTCAGAGCGCCTTTGTGTACGTCTGACGGACGTCGATGCCAATCCGTCGCCTCCGCTGCGCGTCGAGCCACTGCATCGCTTGCCGGTACGTGCGCGGGACGACGTGTCGCGAGAGCGGTCGCTCGGAAGAGAAGGTGTAGTGGAAGACATTGGTCACGACCTTCTCGCCCGTGTACAGGTCGCAAGTCGCCGCTGTGGGAGAGCAGCTTCCGGTCAGCAAACGGTGGAATGGAGAGCGAAAACAGCAAAGATGACTCACCCTCGACCGAGACATGGAACGAGTGGTGCTCGCCCTGCATCGGCGAGAACGTCACCTTGCTGTCGAGCAAAAGCAGGCTTCCGATCTCGACCGGCTGCGCAAACTGCAGTTCGCTGCGGAAAGATCAATCGTCAGCGCCCAGGATGCTTCTTGTTGGAGCGAGGTTTGAAAAAGTGGGCTCGAGGTGCAGGAGTCTTGAGGGTGGAAAAAGTCGGCGACAGCTTCAAGCTAAAACTCACTCGAGAGACACGAAGGTGACGGGTGACCGGCTGAAAAGACAGGCCGTCGAGTAGGCGGTCTCGTATGCAAGCCTCATCAGGAAGCCTCCCTGAAGCACGAGGAAATCAAGTCAGTTTACGGCATCAAGAGACCGACGCACTCCCACGATCGAAAGTTGCACGTACGAAGATCTTGTTGTGAACGTTCCGCTCGGCAGGGTGCATCAAGTTGGCAGACGTTATCCGCGTGTCGGACATGAAGATGATATTGGAAGGCGTCGAAGCTTTCCGGTCTGTGTACAACAGCTTGAGCGTGTCAGTCGAGCAGAAACGGCGAGAAACCCAAGGGGGTTTAGGACCGACCGTAGAGTTCCGGCTTTTGCAGGAACAAGTCGTGCAGCATGGCTGCCTCCTCCTCTGTCGGCGGCGTCTTGTTCAAGCTCGCCGAGCTGCGCTTCTTCTTGCCCTCGCGCATGTCTCGGCCCATGCTCCACATCGCCTGTTCCTCCGGTCCGTCGACGAGCAACTCTGGAACGCGATGCTTGCCGCCCTTGGCACTCCGGCACGCCATCGCAAACCGGCCGATCAAGATGGTCGACGATTCTTCCGATGGGGAAGAGGGGATCGTCGCCATGCGAAGGAACACCTCGAGCGACGACGAAGTCGTGTAACTGACGTGACCCGAGAGGCGGAGATCCGGTATGGACCCGTCCGCATTCTGGAGCGGCCGGAGGAGGTCCATACGATCTACTGCCGCCGTGACGAGGTAGAAGCCGTACTTTTGCGCCGTGGCGATGTCGACGCCGTCCGGCAACACATAGCGGTACGCGGCCGCTCCCGCGAGGCTGTCAAAGTCTTCCATGAGCCTCCCCATGCGGACTTTTGAGATGCCGCCGACGTATTGCTCGCGCAAGCTGGCGTCCTTGGAGAACGGCAGGTCGAGCTGGACGAACGAGTCGCCCATCCTCCTCGTTTGCGGGAGCGGTACCAGCTCCTCTCCCTCGTCGACGGCAACCGGTTGAGCCGGTGCATCCTTCTCGTACAACCCCTGCGCGCGCAAGTTGAGGGGGAGCGCCGCGTTCTTGGACTGGCGTGACAAGCGGTCCGTCAACTTGAGGAGCGAGTCGATCCGGGTCACTGCCTCTCCCTCGGTCTCGGCGACGGCATGCTCGGTCGTCAGGAGTGATGCAGGAGTGGCCTCCTGCTGGGTGGCCGTGCCGGCAAGCGAGCGGTGGGCAAGCCGCGGGATCAGAGGTGGTCTCGCTGTCGGCAACGACGCTCGTGCGCTCGCGGCGAGGCGACTGGCGGCGCGGTGCATGGCTTGATGCAGTTGGTTCGAGTCAAGCTGTAGCGGTATGTACAGCTGTGCACTTGTGGCAGGGAGCAAACGCCTTTGCCAAGCTCTCTCCGGCTTAGGGATGATGCGTCGGCATGGACGATGAGGCTCTTTCTCCGTGGCAGCCGCGGCCTTTTTCCTTGCCGCGACTCCGGCAAACGCCGGCAAGATTTCTCGCAGGCTCGCGCGACCGCCGGACGTACGCCCCTGCGCTCGATCTTTGTAACTAGCAGCTGTTGCGTTGACCAGCGGAGGATGGAGCAGTATAACGGAGCCTCGTGGACAGCTAAAGTGTCGGGCCACATGAGGTATGCGCACAGCAATCTGTACATATGTCGTGCCAGAATGTCTGGAGTTAACTTACAGTACAGAGCTGTAGTTACAGCTTGCAAGGCGGCCGCGAAGTGCGGGCGGGATCTGAGCGCGACGCGTCAACAAGCGCGTCTACAGAGAGCTTGACTGTTTTTTTAGAGCCCTTGATATGAAGCAAAGGTAAAGGTTCCAAAATAAGGAGCTGCGATCGCTTGGCGCACCCGGGGAGAGATCGCCGCTGTCTCAAGCACGCTGAGGGTCGGCCAGAGTTTGGTCAAGCTCTCTCGGTCGTCTTGTCGTTGCTAGCTTGGGTCTTGAACGTGTATCGTGCACTCGAGACGCTTCTGCTTTCTCTCTCTCCAACTCCGAGCCTCTTCCCGACCTCCGACGCCCGCCCTCGCTTTCGCCGACTGTCTGCAGCAGGCCGGAATTTCCGTCAAGGTCCCACTCTCCCCCGCCTCGTTTCGCAAGCAGGTCGTCCTTCGAACAAGCATGTACACGTTTGCACTCGCCAGCGCCGTGTTGGCGTCCACCGTCGCAGCCAACTCGCTGTACAGCCGCCAATCGACCTGTGCGTCCCTTTCGCCGAACCTTCTCTCTCCTCGAGCGCGCGTGTTGACCCATTTTTCTTGACGGCAGCTTACCCGGCCCCGCTGCAAAAGGGACCTCCTCCGAGTGCGTAGACCGATCCGGTTCTTGAATCGACACGTCGCTGACACGCGTCCGTCCTCCTCAGAGCAAGAATGGATCGACACCTACAACCGCGTCAAGGCTGAGGGAAAGATTCCCGGTTTCCCCCCGGCCACCAACCAGGGTGGTACTCCTGTGTACCCGCAGGGCACCGACACTGGCGAGAACGGCTTGTGCTCGTGGACCCGTGAGTCATTCCGCCAAGTGACCCTCGATAATGCGAGATCTGAGCTTACCTCCCCTCTCTCAGTCGCGCACTGCTACGGCGACAACGACATCTACGACGCGCCGGACGGCATGTACGCGATCTCCTTCGACGACGGCGTACGTGCGAGAATGTTTCAACCTACTCCGCACACCCAAGACTCACCTTCTGTTGCATTCTTTTTCGCCTTGGCACTCCACAGCCTGTTCCCTCGTCTCGGAAATTGCTTGACTTCCTCAAGGAGAAGAACCAGTCGAGCACGCACTTCATGATCGGTACCGCGATCGTGCAAAACCCGGATGTGTTTGCTCAGACTCTCGCGAACGGCGGACACATCGGTACGCGCTTCATTAAATCAAAACACTGTGAAACTCCGTCCATCGCTGACTCGCCGCCATACCTGCCCTCTCGCACAGGCACCCACACCTGGTCACACCCTCTTGTACGTGAATTCAGTGTAAAAGCGGATCAAAGACTCAGGAATTGACTCGGAAAACCGGACTGTTCTCGCAGATGACCACTTTGACCGACATGGAGGTTCTCGGCGAGCTCGGCTGGACCTCGCAAGCCATCTACGAATACTCCGGCGGACTTGTTCCGAAATTCTGGCGGCCCCCTTATGTGAGTCAGCGGCCTCTTCGGCGGCCAAATGACAGCTCCGCTCGGTGGACTGACTCGCAACGCTTTCTCCGACAGGGTGACGCCGACAACCGCGTTCGCGCAATCGCTGAGGAAGTGTTTGGTATGATCCTCGTCGGCTGGAACCGCGACTCGAACGACTGGTGCCTGAACGATGGACCGGGGTAAGTGTCGCCAGTCCGTTCTGCTTCTTGCTCGCGCGGAGTTCGTCTCTGACTCCTCCTGACTTCTCCAGCAACTGTCCTTCGTACGGACCCGGAACCGAAAAGGGCCTCGAGACGGAGCTCACGGGGTGGATGCTCGGCGGCAAATCCCCCGGTGCGATGGGTCTTGAGCACGAGAGTGGCGACTTGACGGTCGAAGGCTTCATCAACACGTATGCGGGCCTTCAGCAGAACGGCTGGGACGCTCGGTGAGTTTGGGGACGCTCCCTTTGCCTGAGCCGAACAAAGCAGACGACTGATCACGGGGATATGACAGCTGCATCCCGGACCTCTTCAACGAGCCTTGGTACCAGAACGCCATGCGCAACGGTACCCCGGCCACTACGACGCTCGGCATCGGCGCCGGCAACGTCAGCGTTCCTCTGACCTCGGTCGCGTCTTCGTCCTCCTGGTCGTCTGCCGCCGCGGCCTCCGCCTCCTCTGACGCCGTCACGACTTCAGGTTCCGCGACCGCCTCGGGTTCTTCCGCTGCTGCCTCGGGCTCTTCCGCTGCGGCCGCGAGCGCGAGTGCTGCGGCTGCGGCTGCTCGGCAGCAGGTGAAGAGCAGCGCCCTTTCGCACGGTGTCGCCGCCACGACCGTTTCTCTCGGACTTGTCGGCATCGCGTTCGCTACCCTTATCTCGGCATAGACAGTTCCTTAACGTTCATTAGAGACTCATCGCCCCCCGCTCTTTTTCATTCATTCATTTGTTTTTTTGTTCGCGCGCACTCTCGCAAATAGTTTATCGCATATTGACGTACAGACCCTCTATGGTGCAAGGCTATTCGTGTTTCCTCCCTGAGTACAGATCGAGGTTCTGCTACTGGAGAACCCACCTTCCGTTCACGAGTTTCTGGGTCATCTGGACCGGTTTGAGTTCGATGCCCGTCCCCGGTCCGAAGCGCGGTACGACGAAGATTTGCCGCACATCGCCAGCAGCTTGTCCAGCCGAGGAAGCGGCCTTCGCCGCGAGCGCTTGAGATGGGGTCTCCACCGGTTTGCTGAAGGTGCAGAGGGACCGTCCGAGAACCGGAAGCCAAGCCGGGTTGACCTTCGTAATCGCTGCAAGGTTTGGAAAACACGGATCAGCGCCGGTTGCTCCTCTCTTCAAAGGAAAACTGATAAACGACACGTCTGGACGTACTCTTGAGCCAGACCTTGGTTGTGCGATGAAGTTCGTTGTACACGATGAACTCGGGCGGCGGGCCGTGGAAGAGATTGGAGGAGGGGTGGATGTAGAGATCTTCCTCGATGCCGAATGCTCGGTACGGGACGCCGCGGGTCGAAGCGAGCTTGGCGAAGGAGGTGTTGCTGGACTTGTCGGCGATGTCCTTGCGGATTGCGAGTTGGTCGATGAAGGCTGCTGTTAGAAGCTGGCGCAGGACCTTGATCTGCTCTCGACCGAACGTGTCAGTAACAGAAACACGAAGTGTTGTTCCGATCGGGACGTGCCTGCGTCTCGTTCGGCGGCGGTAGCTTCGGGACGAAGCCGGCGTCAAGGCCCGGGAAAGTGGACGATACGAGGCGACTAATCTGGGCGCGCAGCTTGTGGATCTCTTGCATCGCCTGTCAAGAAAGCTGGTCAGTACCCTGGCGCTGACGCCGGGCACGTTTCATGTCGCTTACCTTGACCCGGACAAAATTGGCTTCGCAGAACGCATCCCTTCCGCCGTCGTATTCGTATGCCCCAACGACGCTGAGCATCTTGAAGACGTCGCTTGTTCCCTTGCCGAGCGCGGCGTATCGCTGATATGACATGAGGTCAGCATCACGGGTTCTCTGGCTCGCGAAACATGAAAGTCGCGCGAAAGGCGCACCTGTTGGACCTGGAAGAACGCCTTGCGGGCCAGCTTCCGCTCCTCTTTGGCTTTCAGGTCGGGATCGCGAATGTGGGCGATTTCGGCACGGGAGAGTGCGGCGGACTCGTCGTCCGCCGGTGAAGCTGCATCGTCCTCGTCGCCCAGGTTCGCTTCGCGGATGAAGGGATCGCCGACAGACAACGCGCACACGATCGCGACGACGTAAGGGAGGCATCCATGCTGCTGCCCGGCGACGATCATTTTGGCGAAACGGGGCGAAAGCGGGAACGCCGCCATTGAACGTCCGAGCGGCGTGATTTTGCCGCCGACTCGAGAGTCGGCCTCGGACGGTTCCAGCGCACCGAGATGGACGAGCGTCTTTTCGGCTCGCCTCAATGCAGCACGATCCGGCGGAGTGGGGAAAGGGAAATTGGCGACGGCGTCGATGTTCATACTCTTCATCGTGAGCACGATGCCCTCGATCGGCATCCGCAGGATCTCTGGTTTGGCGAACTGGTCAAAGTGCTGCTCAAACACGGCGGACGAGTAGAGGCGGTAGCAGTGACCAGGCCCGGTACGACCGGCGCGACCGGCTCGCTGCGCTGCAGATGCCTTGGAAATCCAGTCGACTTCGAAGGACTGAATGCCGCTTGCGTGGTCGTATTTTCGCTGCACCGGGGGGAAGGAGCCATGATCAGAGACGATTTCTCGGACGAGAGGAGATGCACCTCTCTCTTACCTCTTTTGCCCGGCCGGTGTCGACAACATACTTGATGTTCGGGATCGTGATGGCGGTTTCGGCGACGTTGGTGGCGACAACCACCAAACGGTGGCCTTCCGGCGGTTCCTGGAACACCTGCATCTGACGTTCTGTCGGCAAGAGCGAGTACAGGGGCAGTACATGCATGGGCTCGTCGGTGTCTGCCTCCATGTCGATACCCTTGAAGGTGTCGTCGTCTGCGCCGTCGACATCGGATTCGAGCGCCTCCTCATCGTCCTCGTCCCACGCGCCGTCGTCCACGCCTTCTGCCAGGTCCCTGCCCTCGCCGAGGTCGACCTCCTCCGTCTCGAGGTCATCTCCGATCTCCACTCGACCCGCCAATTTGGCGTCCAGCGCGCGGTCGAGCTCGGTGTCGTCGCCATCAGGCTTTTCACGAGAGAACGAGGCGCCCGAAGCACGCGCAGCGGCTGCTCTGCGAACGCGCTCCTTGCGTTCGGCGATCGCTCGCGGTCCGAACTTTTTCTCGAGTCGCTTGACGAGCGAGACGATCTCGTTCTGACCGGTGCAGAAAACGAGAACGCCGCCGGGCGGCAAGCGAGCATGGATTCGAGCGACTTTCTTGTAGGCCTGGGCGAGATAGTCGTGTTGGGTGCGGCGGGCGAAATGCATCGTAACGGGATGCTGTCGGGCCGTGATGTGCAAGACAGGCGGCGGCTTCGCAAAGAGGGTCGGGTTCTCGGCAAAGTCGGCGACTCGCAGGGTGGCAGACATGATGACCAGACGCAGAGGCTAGTGGGAGAAAAAAAGCGTCAGCTTCGGCCAAGTCGATTAGCTGATTACGCGCCTTCGTACCCTTGCACCCTCTTTTCCTGCTCGCCACTGCGTCTCGCGAAGTTTCGCGACGCGACTCAGCACGCCGATGAGTACGTCGGTGTTGACTCCACGTTCGTGCGCTTCGTCGACGACGACCACGCTGTACTTGGTCAACAGGAAATCTGAAGCGAGTTCGCGAAGGAGGACACCGTCCGTCATGAAGACGAGCTTGGTGTCCGCGGAGGTCGTAGACGAGTATCGGATGCGGTGAGCCACGAGCGGGGAATCTTCGGCGAGGCCTAGCTCTGCTCGCACTCGCGCCGAGGTCGACAAAGCAGCGACTCGCCGAGGCTGAGTGATCGCGACCATGCCGGGGTTATCTGGAGAAAGTTGTCATGAGCTCGCGATCCTAAGAAGACGGCCTTGAAGAGAGAGGCGACTCACCGCTGGAAGGATCGCCGAATCCAGCCTCCCACAGGAATTGGCCGACCTGCGTCGTTTTTCCGGAACCGGTCTCGC
Source organism: Rhodotorula mucilaginosa (assembly GCA_034406715.1). Taxonomy (NCBI): domain Eukaryota; kingdom Fungi; phylum Basidiomycota; class Microbotryomycetes; order Sporidiobolales; family Sporidiobolaceae; genus Rhodotorula; species Rhodotorula mucilaginosa. Next base: position 1,174,962 of record CP137865.1, read on the forward strand.
CGCAGAGCACCGTAACTGAATGGCCGAGAATGGTCGCCATGACACGGTCTTCCTCCTTGACGACCGGAAGCTCTGCTCGCGATGCCTCGATCTCATGGGTACGCTTGACCGCGATATGAACCGTTCGCTGAGGCGGCAACGTCGGGAGCTCCGATTGCGGCAGGGGTGCACCGAGCGGTCCAGTGACGCCTTCCGGGTCGGGCTTATTTGTGAAGCCACTTCCGGCGGGAAGTAAAGGCTTGTACGATCCGTCGTCCGCGTCTTGTTCGGGGCGAACCGGTTCGGCATCGACTCCTGACGCGGCGAGGACTTGGGCATCTGCCCATGCGCGGAATGCTCCTCGTTCGCGAGGCGGACGACGCGCCGGTCGCCCGGCTGAAGCTCCATCTGCGTCTTCCTCGCTGTCGCTATCTTCTTCGTCACCTTCAGACGAACCATCGTCGTCCGACGGTCCGCCCTCGTTTTCTCCCGCCTCGGTAGGGCCGGTCGCGTCCGCATCTGCCGACTCTGTTTCGACGATGCCCTGCCACTCGTCCTCCTCTGCGTCCGCCCCACCTTCCGAGTCCTCGTCGGAAGACGTCGCCTCGGAGGAATTGAAGTCGCTCTCCTCGTCCTGCTCCTGCTCTGCCGCTACCGCTTTCGCCTTGCCTTTGCCTTTGCCGACAGCCGTCACGAGTTGTCGCATGCTCCCGCGCTGCTTTGGCTTGCGCTTGACGACGGTGACCGTGGCGCCGGCAGCAAGAGCCGAACCAACAGCGGGCGCGACGTGCGGCTTGGCGCTCGAGGTAGAAGCGACGGACGAGGTCGATGCCACGGGCGCAACTTCGGCAGCGGCGACGACTCCGAGAGATCCGGACGGGTTGAACGGCTGCGCAGACCGCTTGACGAAAGGGGCGGTGGTCGACTTGGCCAGTGCCTGCTGAGGCTTGATAAACTCGCGCTCGAGCGGTGCGTCCTCGTCGTCGTTGTCATCATCAGAAGAGGCACTGCCCATGCCTTCGTCCTCGTCGGCACTTTCGTCGCTCAGGTGCTGTTTGCCCGCGTTCGCCCGGTCCAGGATCTTGCGAGCGCGGTTCCGCCGAGACTCTTCGACGGCGACGGCGTGCTCGAATTTGGCGGCCTGGGTCGTAAATTGCTTGGAACCGAGGGCGGACGACGATGCAAACTGGACGTTCTGCGCTTGCGTTTGCCTGATGGTGTGTGAAGGAGCGTCAGTGTGGACATGCGAGATCATGAAAGCCAAAAATGTCCGAGGAAGAACACGCACGCGAGGGAGGCGATCAGGTCCTTGCGCTGCTCCTTCTTGAGTTTGCGATCGATAAAGGCGTCGAGGCGCTTCTTCTTCTTTGACGACATTTTCGGCGCTGCATCCTGGGCCTGAGCTGCACCCGCGGCGAGGAGCTGTTTGGGTCGACGGCGAAAAAGACAATGTCAGCCTCTCGTCTCGGGGCAATTCCTGTTTCTCTGACCTGCATGCCTGCTTCAGACTCGTCCGTCGGCGCCTACTCATGGGTACAGGCGCGCGCTGGGTGCCGTAGTACCCTCTGTCCAACCTTCATGGGCAGTCTGCTGCCGCCGTCCCTCCATCGCACCGGAACCTGGACGCCAGCCTATGACGGAGCACTCACCTCTTGCCTCCTCTTCTTGCGCTCCTGCTCGTCAATCACGAGCGCGTTCGAGTCGTCGTCTTCGTCGTTTTCCCCGCCGACTCGTTTCCGTTTCCGAGTCTCGCGCTGGGCCATGCGCCCCTTTTGGTTGTAGCGCGGCCGAGAGTGACCCATCTTGCACAAGCGATAGCTGGTCTTGCAGGTCGTGCCTGTTCAGCGGTCGTTTCGCTGCGTACAGGCTCTCTCGCTCTTGAGCTCTCTCCTGCTCGCTTGCGCGGAAGGACCGAAACTTGCACCGCCTCTCAAAGGGGCTCGTTGATTGGCTGATGAAGCTTCACTGCGGCAAGCATCTGGGCTGGCGGTCGTGCACCCTGCTTTGTGCATGATCCACTGCAGACATGCTAGCCCTTCGAGTCTGCCTGGAATACCACAGAGCTTCTACGTAATCGCTTAGCTGAGGATCGGTTCGAATGAACATGGCACGTGCAAGCGGGACTCGCTGCGGGTCATTTTTTTTTGCAAAGCATCCTCCGAGTCGCATGCCTGGCGACGTCTCGAGCTCTGCGATCGCCCGAGTCGATACACATTCGGACATCAAGAGTGGAGCAACGGATCACGTATTTTCGTCTCCGGACTGCTCTAAACCGGGGACCGACATCGATCCCGACCGACCGCCTTTGGACCTACGTCAGGCCTTCCCAAAAAGCTTCTTTCTCGCTGACTTTCGCTCAACCCGCCTATCTTTCTCTCTCTCTCCTACCACTCGCTTACGAGATACCTATATTCCTACCATGTCTGACCTCAAGTTCCGCGGATACGCCATCAAGGACGAGAAAAACTGGACCCAGTTCGAACTTTTGGACTTTGAGTGCGTTTCCCGCATACCTGTTCGCCTCGGATGGTCTCCTTTGTTCCTCGAAGCTGACACGTATGCATCAAACAGGCCGATGGCATGGAGGGACGACCTTATCGACATCGAAGTGCAGTACTGCGGCGTTCGTCAACTCCGCTGCTTGTTCTTGACTACCCTCCCCTTGCCCCACTGGGACTCTCCGAGCCTCCGGCAGCTACGTGACATCGGTCTGAGTGACTGATTCAGCTGGAAGGCTCGAAATCTCGGGGCATGGCCGTCCCAGAATCATCTTGGGAAAGCTGAATCTCGAGCTGACTCTTTCCGGCACCATCGCAGGTCTGCTCGTCGGACGTACACACGATCACTGGCGGATGGGGCAAGCCTGAACTGCCTCTCGTCTCTGGCCACGAAGTTGGCGGTATCGCCCGCAAGGTCGGATCGGCAGTCAAGTCGATCAAGGTCGGCGACCGAGTCGTCGTCGGCGCTCAGATCGACTCGTGTGGCAAATGCCGCGCCTGCAGCACGCAAAACGAAAACTTCTGTCCCGAACAAGTCGACACTTACAACGCCAAGGCCCACGACGGCAAAGTCACCCAGGGCGGCTACTCCACCGCCATCAGGGCTCCGGAGCAGTTTGTTTTCTCCGTCCCGGACGCACTCCCGCTTGAGGATGCTGCGCCGATGGCATGCGGAGGCCTTACGGTCTACAGCCCGATGCGTAGGGGCGGTGTCATTAAGGGCACCAAGCTCGGCGTTGCCGGACTCGGAGGACTCGGTGCGTACTACCGGACGGTTCTCGCCTTTCCTGGCATTCATTGACCGATTGTTGCTTTTCTCAGGCCACCTTGCCGTCCTCCTTGGTGTCGCTATGGGCGCCGAGGTCACCGTCTTCACCCACCAGGAGGACAAGGTCGCGGATGCGAAGAAGATGGGCGCGACCGACGTTGTGCTTACCACCGAGAAGGACTGGGCTAAGCCTTGTACGTCCTTTACGTTCCCAACCCCCTTGCGTAAAGTCGGCAGAGGTGCGGTCTCAAACTCGGGCGGCGCATGCTGACCTGATCCGTGCTTCTCTCCTCAGACTTCCAGAAGCTCGACTTTATCGTCTGCACGATCGACGTTTCCTCAGCGCTGCCGCTCACTGACCTGACCAGCTGCCTCTGGGGTGAGTCGAGTACAGAGGTCTTTAAAGATTGTTTTCGTCAAGTACTGACCATTCTTCGTACCCTTTCTCTCTCTTTTCTCTCTTCAACCCACGCAGTCAACGGCACTCTCCACATTGTAAGACAACCTAGCGTCAAGTTCTACACTACTTACTCGCGCTGACTGAAGGTGCGTCTTTACAGGTCGCGATGCCGGACGATGAGCTCGCTCCGTTCCAGACGCAGGCGCTGGCCGCCAACGGCGCCAAGCTTGCGGTCTCGCACATCGGCGCCAAGGTCGAAGCTGAGGAGATGTACCGCCTCGCGGCCGAGAAGGGCGTTCGCGTCTGGAAGGAGGTCATCCCGATGAAGGACGTCGCGAAGGCGGTTCAGGGTGTCAAGAACAACGAAGTTCGCTGTAAGCGCCGTTCCGCTCTTTCTCCCATGTCTTGAGGTCTCGTCGCTGACTTTTGAATGGCTCTATAGACCGCTACGTCCTCAAGCAGGACATCAACTAGAGGTTCTCCTCTTCCTCGGCTGTAAATACTGTAGCGTTTTTGCCAACGAATATGCTCGCCAAACCTGTGCCATCTGACCTGGAAGCTAGAAAAGGGCGCTCCGTAGTTTGACCCGAAAGTCTCTGTACGCATTCCCGACTCGAGGATGTGGAGCGCGTTCCCCTTAACGTAACGACGCAAGTTGACATCTCGCGACGATGTGACACGTGAAACCAACTCATCGAGCCCCTTGTCCTCCTGCCAACCTGCTCGAGGTCGTCAGGATGGCGCCGGCGAACTGGGGCTGGAACGAGTACTACGAGGAATACACCTGCTACGACTGCAACTACTCCTACCAAGACCGCGACGACCTCGACGACCACCTCGACTATCACCACTTTGCCTGCCTTTGTCCGTCTGAGGCCTCTCGTGTCGCGCAGCGTAGGCAGAGCTGACCGGGTGTATCGGATCTTCTATAGCCTGTGACCAGACGTACAGCAGCCAGGCCGCGCGCAGGTCGCACTGGGCCAACTCGCGTGCTCACTCGTTCTGCACGCTGTGCGACACCTTCCACGACAACGACAACGAGCTCCACGCTCACAAGCAGCAGGAGCACTACCGCTGCCAGAACTGCAGCACCTGGTTCGCCTCCGAGCTCGGCCGTCACGAACACGCTCGCCAGGCGCACGCCAAGCTCTACTGCGTTTCGCACAGGAGGGCCTTCCAGACGCCCGCCAACTACAATGCCGTGCGTCACTCAGCACGCACCGCCCTCGCGTTACCTACTGACTCACTAGCTTCGTCCCGTGCAGCACATGCACTCGGCCGAGCACGTCGGACGCAACCAGCCTTGCCCGTTCCAGTGCGGTCGCATGTTCCCCGACCGCTCGGCCGTTGCGCTCCACCTCGAAGCCGGCAGCTGCAGCTCGGGCGTCACGCGCGCCATGATCGACAACTTTATGCGCACGCACGATCAGCAACGCCTTGTCACCGCGCCCCAGCCGATGTTGATCGAAGGTCCCGCTTCGAACTCGAAAACCTCCACGATGTACGCGACCGAGCGCTCGTACGACCACCGCCGTCAAGCCTACGTCTGCGTCCTGTGCAACAACACCTTCAAGGCGTTGCGCAGCCTGAATGCCCACCTCTCCTCTCCTCGTCACGCGTACACGGACGTCGACGACGCGAACCGCGAAAAGCTTTACAAGTGCCCCAACAAAGCCTGCAACAGGCCCTTCACCACTCTCAGTGGCGTGATCCAGCACGCCGAGTACGGTGGCTGCGGCGTGCTGCAAGTGCGTGGCATGAACAGGGCTCTCGACCAGGTGCTCGGTCAGACGAGGATGATCACCTACTAAAGTCGAGCTGAAAACGAGGGCCGAAGCAGATTGGAGCGCGGGCTCGGCATGGCGTTGAGACTGGATCCGCTTTGAAGTAAGGTTTGTATAGCGCTTGCTGGGTGTCTGAGGTGGAGCTTGAAATGTGTGTTGTAACTACAGGTCTCATCGAGAGCTGATCAAGCGTGATTGCGCTTTAGGGGAAGCCCGTCGGGCGGCGTGGTCTTACCTTGGCCATGCAGCGGAAAGAAATGCGAAGCACGCGCAGGGCAGATCAGAGATAAATAGTCTTGCAGGGAGAAAAGAGACCGTCTGCTTGGAACGGGGTTGCGTGCGTGTATCGGACAGAATGATGCGAGTCCGGTCGGTTACATTAGGAAGAGATCAACAGAAAAGCTAGTGTAGAATGATATGGATAGAAAGTGGGAGGTCAAGCCTTGACGCGGACGACTGCGCTGTCCTCGTCAGACTGGGAAGGCGCAAAGGTTCGGCGAGCCTCGTCGAGAGTCACAACGCTGCCGAGCTGCGCGCGCAGAGCACCCGCTTCGACCACCTCGGTGATCTTGTCAAGCACTACGCGCACGGCTTCGCGGTCGTCGACGTCCGGATCGACGCGCCAGTACGAGACCGCCTTCTTGTCCTTCTTGAAGAATGCGCGACGGAGCGAACGGATCGACTCGTTCGTCGAAGCCTTCGGATCGGTCAGAGCGTCGCCGACCGTGGTGATAAAGGCGCCGCTGTGGTGCAAGATTCTCCGCGAGGCGTCGTAGACTGTGCAAAAAAAGCGGAAACATCGTCAGCCCAGAAGAAGAGCCAGTGCCGGAATGAACGAGGGAAGCGCTCACGTCGACGTCCTCCGACAGTGTCGATGACCGCGTCGAACGATCCCTCGTGCAGGCCGTTGATCGCGGCGAGAGGCTCATCGCGCAGGACTTCGGTCGCGCCCGCGTCGCGGCAGACCTTCTCGGCATCGCGGATAAAGATGGGGCACTGCGCCAGCATCCACAGATCCCGAGTACCTTCCACCCCGGGTCGAAGGTGGCGGGCGAGCTGCAGGCACAGGTTCCCCGTGCCATGATGGCCGTTGAGGACGAGGACTTTCGATCCTTTCGGGAGAGACTGGCACAGCGACTGCATGATGAGCATGGCCGAAGCAGCAGGGGCTGGTAGTGCTGCTGCCAGCTCGATCGGAATGCTTGTCGGCGCGAGTGCGACGTTGTCCCGCGGCAGAATGACGAGGGAGGCGAGAGCTCCAGACTGGTGAAAAGCGTCGCTTTTGTCAGTCGCTACTCCGGTTCTCGGGCAATCGAATGGACAACGCACCTTTTTCAGCGGCGAGAGACCCCAGACGAGGTCACCCTTCTTGAGGCGCGAGACCGAGTCGCCCACTGCAACCACGTGCCCGACAAGTGCCCTGCCAGGAACCCAGCCCGTACCGCCCGCGGCTTTGGCAAGCTGCCAGAGTCGTTCGCGGTCGAACTGGTCCACACCGACGGCGATAGTCCCGACGAGGACTTCGTCCGACTGCAGCTTCTTGCGGAAAACGGTCGCGTCGATGGTGTCGTAGACGAGATCGACGGAAGGCTCGAAAGTGCGCTTCGTGGCCGAGACGTCGTTGCCGGCGGAACGCCGGAAGAGACCAAAGCGACGAGAGGTCTTTTGCTGTGAGGCATGGATCCGCGGCGAGAGGGCGAGAGAGGTCAGGCCAAAGTCGACCGAGGACGGCGAGAGATGGCTCGAGAGTGGGCGCGATGCCGCGCTGCTGTTGGCGCGGGACATAGAAACGCTCTCGCCACCAGAGACCGCTTCTGCTGTAGGCATCGCCGTGACTCCCGGGATCGGAGCGGGCATCGGCGGCGGGGTACGTTCGCGCGAGATCGGCCGTTCGACAGCGGATGAGGACGACGCGAGGGGTCGCGCTTCATGCAATTGCTGCGCCGGCGACTCGGCCCGCGGGCTCGAAGCAGTGGAAACCGAGTAGCGATCTCGCGACGGCAAGTCTGGCTCGAGGAGGGCGGCAGGAATCGCCCGCACGACGGAAGCGGTGCCTCCGAGTCGAGCCGGGTTGCGCGGAGGGCGCACAGGTGACAACTGAGGTGCGCTCATGATGGAAATGTTCGAGAGCGACTGCGCGTCGTCGTCGTCGTAGTCTTCCTCGAAACGATGCGGACTCAGCGAAATGTTGCGCAGGGAAGAGGCACGACCGGGCGAGCCGGGTCGTTGCGACTTGACAACGGCGGGAGCGGGAGGAGGCGGCTTGGTCGCTTTCGAGGACGCGAGAGGCGGCTGGAAGAACTTGCTGAGGCCGCGCGACTCTTTGCCCGATTTGTTCGAGCCAGTCGATTGGACCGAGCGGACAGAACCAGGTCGACTGCTCGCTGCAGACATGCTTCGAGCCAATGGCGAAGGCTTGAACTGGTCTCGGTCGAGGTCGAGCGAGCGCGTCTGGCGTTCCTGCTCTTGCAGGGAGTGCAGACTGGTTCCCGATGAGGAGCTGCGTGAGTGAGTCCACCTCGGTGATGCGAGGCGCGGCGACGGCGAGATCGAGCGTTCGGAGCTACTCGTCGAGGTCGGGACATCGGTGCGCAACTTGGCGAGTTGAGCTCGTGACGAGATCTGTTGCACCTCGCCTCCGCTCGAAGTCGCTTCCGCCTCGGCTTCGACGTCTTCGGGCATGACTTCGAGGCGACTGCCACGAGACCGAAGCGAACGAGCGCTGCTCCCCGGTCGACCCATGTTCGGACGAGACTTGGGGCTGCTGCCCTCCTGCGACCTGAGCTGCTGCACGGTGCGCTGCGGTGCGGAGGACGGTTCCGGCGCGGAGGACTGGAATCCAGACTGCGGCGGTCGGGCATTCGTAGCAGCGGACGAGCGATCGCGCGACGAGCGCGCGCTAGAGACCTGCGCACGGCCCAAGTCGCTAGAACCGTTCGAGTCGATCGAGGAAGATGACGAGGAGCGCTTCGCCTGGCCTCGCTTAGCTTCGACAAAGCGAGCCAGGACAGGCTGCTGAGGCGAGACTTGCGGTCGTGGCTGCGGTTGCCGTTGCTGTACGAAGGAAATAGTTTCCGTCGCCTCTTCGACCTCCTCGGGCTCTTCCTCGACAGCTTCCATGGCAGCGGAACGGCGATTCAGCACGAGTTGCTCGACGATCTCGTCGTCGTCGCTGCTTTCGGAGACCTCCTCGAGACCGTCGGCGCTGTCGCTATCAGAGTCGGCTTCTTGGGCAGCCTTCGGCGTCGAAGTATCCTCGTCTGCGACGACCAACTCGACGCTGCCGCGCGCGCCGAGACGGCTCTGCTCGGACTCTGTCCGAGTCAAGCGGAGTCGCGGAACGGCGGGACTGAGGGTTTCCGCACGCTGATCGGCGTTTGGAACTGCAGCGGCGGCGGGCGACGGCTCGTCCACGGCCGCAGCCTCGATCGACGCCGGTTCCTTCTCCTCGTTCGCATCGACTGTCGGCGCGGCTAGAGCGAAAATTTCATCGACCGAGTAGAAGCGGCCGGGCTCGGGTAGAGCGGGCTGAGGAAAGAAAGACTTGGTCAGTATCGCATTTCGACCGAGCGGAAAGTCACAAATCCTGCCTACCTCTTGTGGTGAAGGTACGCTCTCCTGCGGCCAAGAGGTCTGCAAGTCTTGCTTCTCGAGCTGTGCGATGGGCGCTTCTGGCTGCGACGTGATTGTCGGTATTGAAGGCGCGACCTGCTCGAGATGGGCGGGTGCCGGCTCGATCGCTGTCGGCTGAGCGAGGCTCGACTTTGAGCGCTTCGAAGTACTTCTCTTGCGCGACTGACCGTCGAGCAGGATGGGCGTCTCGATCCCGTGCGGCGTGATGGGGGTCAGAGGCTCTGACGACGGTGCCGAGGATGCAGACGAGGTCAAGGAGGGAGTCGTCTCGTCCGATGCCGTGTGCTGCATGGCGGACGCGCGAGATGCCTTGGAGCGACTCGAGACGTTTGAGAGTGGCGGAGAGAGCGGGCGGGAGATGGACGGCTGAGACGAATAACGCCTGCTGGTTTGCTGCTCGCCTTTCGCATCGATGCTGGCCGAGAAGGACGAGGGCGCGAGGGCGCGGCTGGACGAGGAGCGATACCGACTGCTCCTATCGACGTCGCTGCGAGCAGCGACCTCGTAGCCGCTGTGGCTGCTGCTGATCCGCATCGACGCGCCGCTGCCTTCGAGTTGCGAGCGCGACGGTTTCGAGCGGGAGCGCGAGTTCGGGACGAACCCGCCGCTGCCGTAGCCTGGGACAGACATGGAGGTCCTGAGGCTGTCGCCCGAGCGGACGGACCACGCGCTGCCGACGTCGCTGCCTTCGCGGTCGCCGGCGTCATCGACACCCGAGTCGTACTTTGCGGCCGACATGCCGCTCCTGACCGATTCGGGACGGTTCGACCTCCGCTTGGACGCCTTGGTATCGATCCCGAGCGATTTACCGACCACGCTCGGCGTGTGCAGACTGCGCGCGCCGCCCGTCAACCCCCCTCGACCGCCGTACTGGCTCCAGTCCCACTGCCCGTTCGTCCATGCCGGTTCACGCGTCGCCGCCGCCGACGCTGCACTGCGACGAGACGCCTCGGACCCGACCGACCTCTGCGACGCGCTCGAGCGGATGGAAGTCGGACGCGAGGCGGACGATCTCAGACTTGGCGGCGAGAGCGGGCGGACGGACGGGTCGGCGTAGATGCTCTGATAGCTCCGCGACGGCTCTCGCATGAGCGCTTGCATGATGGAGGGCGCCATCCTGTTGCCTCTCGGCCGTGCGGCGTGCGTCGGGGCAGATTGACCCCTTCAAGCGCGTGTCTCGAGAGCGAGAAGCTGATGGACTGCTGCGCCGCGGCCCAAATCTCCAGGAGCGACCCGCTGTGGGAGCTCTCGCGGGGGTGCGGCTGGCGGATCGGTCGCAGGGCCGTCTGGTCTGAGCGCGTGTGTCTGGACGCAAGGGAAGCAAGGCGACGCAAATCCCACGAGTCACCGAGAACGATCGAACGGGCGCGCGACGAGCTGTTTTTTCCGCTTTGTCGATCCCGCGATGATGACGCGCGAAAATTAATCAAATGGCGCCGCCGCAGAAGCTGAGGGTGACGTGTTTGGCCAGCATGCGGACGCAAGTATAGACTCCAAGTGAAGAGCTCGAGGACAGTCCTGAGTATACAGTCAAGTCGGCACAGATACATAAAGCTCACGTCACTGTATACACCTCTTGAACCCTTCCGCCGCAAGCGGATCTCGCAGGGATCTCGCTCAACTGCGGCCGCGCTCCGTGCTCGACCTCGCGCCACCTTGCTGCATTTTTTTCGAGCGCGAAGACTGACGCAGAGACAGTCCGACAGCGTAAGGGAGGGGAGAGACAGAAACCGCAACAGAGGAAAGAGGAACGGGGGGGAAGAGAACACAAAAGGAAACAGAGAAAAGGGTGAAAGTGGTGGGCCCTGCAGAGTCTCCGGGACACCGCCGGAGGTACTCAAAGAGAAGGGCAGGTTGCGGAACTCGAGCATAGAAGCCGAACAGAAGGGTGTGGGTGTGTGTGCGCGCGGCCGAGGAGTCGATTAGAACATCCGCTGAAGATCGGTAGAGAGCCCGGCGGGTCGCCTTGACGACCGTTTGGACATTTGGATACGCAGGATAGTGGCCTTGCATGTATTTGTAGCTGAAAGCACGAGTCCTGTATATAGTCCGGTCAGAAGGCTTGCTGCTGGGCCAATGACTCGTCCACTCCGACCGAGCTTAATTCATTCTCAGTCTTGCTCTTTCTCTTCTTGTCTCCGGAACGGAACCAACAACTTATCTTGACACAGACAATATACTTTACTTGGCTGGGCTCGATGTGCTGGCCGACTCCTGAGGTTTCGTCGGCCTCGAAGGGTTTTGGAACGGAAGTTGGCGGACGACCGCGTAGCTTTCTTCTTCAACAGCTAGCTCCCCCGTCTCCTGATTCATCGACAGTACTCACTTGTTCACTGTGCATTTGACTCTAGCTCGCCGATAGACTCGCTACAATCCATTTGCGCTGTTCGCTTTGCTGGTCTTCCGGTAGTTGCCGTTTTCGCGTCGCTTTGCGATCGACTTCCCAAACCAAATCTCTTCCCCTCTCTTTCTTATCGAATGTCACGTGCCTTTTAGTTCTGCACAGAGGATGTGTTCCAACGTACCGGACACATAGTGACGGCCGCTTTTCGAGTTCGTTATGCCCGGACAAAGCTGTCCTCCAACCTTCTCGCTCGGACTTGCAGCTCCTCTCTCTCGCTTTGGCTATGATCCCTCGCCGGGCACACTGTAGAAACCCAATTACACCTGAGTCACTGTGCCCTGCCTCCAGCCCGTCTACGACTCGCCATAATACGAAGTGCGCAGGAGACCGTCTCTCGCATCGAGCTCGAGAGTGGCGTCCGGTACGCCTGGCTCGCTCTGCGAAGTTCACGACTTGTGCGACCAGCACTCAGAAGTCACAGTGTTCAGTATCACTGGAGATCGAGGTCATTTGGATCTCCCCGAGCATTTTGCAATAGCGGTGGAACAGCGGAAAGGAGGCGAATTTTGCGATGCATTCTTTTCGAGCGCGAAGACTCGCGCGAACAGTCCAGAAACGTAAGGGAGGGGTGTGGCGAGGAGACAGAAACCGCGAGAGAGCAAAGAGGAACGGGGGAAGAGAACACAAAAAACAGAGAAAGAGGTGAAAGTGGTGGGCCCTGCAGAGTCTCCGGGACACCGCCGACGGTACTGAAAGAGGAGGGCAGGTTGCGGGACTCGAGCGTAGAAGCCGTCTAGAAGGGTGTGGCCGAGGAGTAGATTAGAACATCCGCTTAAGATCGGTACAGAGCCCGGCGGGTCGCCTTGACGACCGTTTGGACATCGGGGAAGGCAAGATCTTCCAGCGCCTTGGCGTACTATAGACAGCATACCCAATGTCAGTGCCTCTAGACAGGCGTGTGAATAGGAGAAGAAACGGCGCAACGTACAGGAGTCGGGAGGTCGGCGCCGGTAACGCGCTCGACGGGAGCGTCGAGGTAGTCGAACGCCTCCGACTCGACGATCTGAGCGCAAATCTCCGAGCCGACACCGAACATGGGGAAGCCACCCTCGACCGTGACGAGGCGGTTCGTCTTCTTGACCGAAGCCTTGATGGTGTCAATGTCCAAAGGACGGATCGACCGCAGGTTGATGACCTCGGCCTCGATGCCTTCCTCCTTCTTGAGGATCTCGGCAGCCTCCATCGCAAAGCTGACCATGCGCGAGTGACCGACGATGGTCACGTCCTTGCCGACGCGCTCGACCTTTGCCTTTCCGATCGGGAGGAGGAAGTCGGTCGACTGCGCCTCCTTCGAGACCGGGAACGACTGGCCGTACAGGATCTCATTCTCGAGAACGACGACCGGGTTCGGGTCACGGATGGCAGCCTGAGGGTAAACAAGTCGGGGAGGTCAGCGAGTTAAATGTCAACTCGTGTCGTCCAGCGAGCGGACGCACCTTCAGCAGACCACGGCAGTCCTCGGCGCTCCAGGGCGAAACAACCTTGAGACCCGGGATCTGACCGTACCACGCTGTGCAGGCGCGGGAAGGTTCGTCAGCGGTCAGCGGAACAAAAGGCAACCGACGCGGTTTGTGCTCACCAGCGTAATCCTGCGAGTGCTGAGCACCGACACCAGCGGCGGCACCGTTCGGTCCACGGAAGACGACCGGGCAAGGAACGTTACTGCGGCGCACACGAGATGGCGTCAGCAGTCCGTTCGGCCCTCGCCATGCTGAGAAACCCGTGTGGCTCACCCTCCCGACATGTAGTAGGTCTTTCCTGCCGAGTTGACGATCTGGTCGATAGCCTAGCAGGGGAGTGAGAGTATAGGTCAATTTCAGAGAACGATCCCGAGAGTTCTGGAAGGAAAGGTGCACGTACTTGCATGGCAAAGTTGAAGGTCATGAACTCGCACACCGGTCGGAGACCGGCGAACGCGGCGCCGACAGCAATACCAGTGAAACCAGCCTCAGTGATCGCTGTCGAGTCGTTCGTAGGGTCAGCATTCCTGTGCGTGAGGGTGAAGGGACACTGAGGCGAGACAACGTACGGGTGTCGATCACACGCTTCTCGCCGAACTTGTCCAACAATCCCTTGGTAACCTGTTTTGAAAAGGAGATCCAGTCAGGTCGATGGTTGATCGCACGTTCCAAGCACGAACTCACCTTGTAGGCACCGTTGTACTGCGCAACCTCCTCTCCGAGAACAAACACGGTCTCGTCGCGGGTCATCTCCTCCTCCATCGCCGAGTTGAGCGCCTCACGGACGGTCATCTAAGACGAGTACAGGATCATGTCAGCGAGATTGAATCGTTCGTGTGGACGATCTAGGTTGTTTCGCAAAAGTCGGCCTGATTCCCATCCGCCGACTTTATTTCGAAAGGCTGCTACCTCGCCAGTCCAGCCTCCGTTGACCCGTGAGGCAGGCCCAATCTTTTCCATATCGTTGAATGTCGCGCCTGAGAGCCCGCCGATTCCCAGGGCGCCGTCGTGGGCGAGATCGCCTTGATCTGTTCCGAAAAAAACGGAGTGCGGTGCTCGAGAGCGTTCTGCGATCGCCTGGCGCGCTAGCTCACCTCGATGCTGCCATCCTGGCTCTCCGAGCTCGCAAAGCGCTTGGCGCCGTGCACGGCCGTGGCCCGAGCGGCGGCGAGGGCCGTCTTGCGGACGCTGCCAGCAGTCGACGCCGACGCGAGCGCGGCGACGGCGGCCTTTGACGACGACGAGAGCGGTGCGGCGGCGCGAGCGCGCGGGGCAGCGAGGACAGGACGGAGGCAGCGCGACAGCATGGCTCTAGACAGCGACTCTGGCGCGGTGAAGGAAGGCGAGACCTCGAGCGCCGTCTCGACGAAATCGCCCCAGCGGCGGACCGCGATCAGCCCAACACCCCGAGTTGCTCTCTACAGCTGGAATGCGGTGATACGACTCTGAAATTGCAGTCTGAACGAGCTCTGATTTTTGGCTGCAGGCCTCTCCGGATCGCTCCGAGAGATGCTTATGCTTGCTGACGGCGCTCTCCGCCAATTTTTTCCCCTTGCTAGGCTCGAGTGGCCTCAGGCAACACTGACAACCTGTCGAGTAAGCCTCCGCTAAGGCGCACATTTTCAGAGCTAGCTATAGATACCGGGGGCGCCTTTTCCGTCAATACGCACTCACGCCGAAGCGCACTTTCCTGCTCGAGTGGCGAGTGCTCAACGATTCCGGAGTTGACAAGGGGCGCAGTGCACCATGCGGGTAGTTGACAATCTATGCGAGAACTGCTTCTACTTGATCTATACATATGCGAGGGAGAACTAGGGAGGATCGGCCTAGTTCTGGAGAACGAAGCGGTAGCGCGCCTTGCCCTCCTCCATGTCGCGGATGGCGGCGCTGGCCTCCTTCATCGGGCGAGTCGTGACCCACGCCTTGATGTCGTGCTTGGCAGCGAGCTCGAACAGCTCGTGGATCTCGGTCGTGCCGCCGATGAGGCTGCCGGCGAGGGTGAGCGACTTGCCGACGAGTTGCTGCAAAAGCGAAAAGCACGAGCAAGCGTCAGCGACCGCTCGAGACCAGCAAAAATATCATGTAGATATAGGCATGAATACTCACGTGGACGTAGAACGGCGGGAGCTTGTCCTCCGGGAGACCGCAGAGAACGAGCGCGCCGAGGTTGTTCAGGAGCGGGAAGTAGAGGGTCTCGAGCGGCATCGACGAGCCCGACGAGGTGTTGAGGAGGATGTCAAAGTGCTTGTTGTACTTCTTGGCGACCTCCTTGACGTCCTTGGTGATGATAAAGTTCTCCGGCTTGACGCCGAGCTTTTGCGCGTCCTGGAGCTTCGAGTCCGAGTGCGAGAGGGCGTAGACTTCGGCACCCATGGCGCTCGCGATCTGGAGGGCTGTTGTCATAAGGTACTAGGTTAGCGTGTCGTTCGAAGGAAAAGGCGGACGCAAGGAGCGAGAAGGAGACCGAAACGGAAACGAGACTGACCCAGGTGACCGAGACCGCCGATTCCGATGATGCCCACCTTCTTGCCCGGTCCGCAACCAAAACGGCGCAGGGGAGCGTACACTGTGACTCCAGCGCACAACAGCGGTGCGGCGGTGGCGGAATCGAGGTGGTCCGGGAGCTTGACGGCGAGTTTGCCCTGGACACGAGTGTAATCGGCGTAGCCACCCTGGGAGATCGCGGTTTGGCCGTTCTCCTGGAGCACAGGGCCCTGATAAGTTCCGATCATGCCCTGGGCGCATTGCGACTCGAGTCCGCGCTTGCAGAAGTCGCACTTGTCGCAGCAGAAAGCCTGCGCGCCGACGCCGACGCGATCGCCGATCCGATGAGTCGTGTTGGCGCCAGCGCGAACGACGGTACCGATGATCTCGTGGCCGACACTGCGTGTGGGCGTGTCGAGTCAGTATGTGGGGCGAGGTGCGCCGAGGAAAGACGGGAAAACGTACATTGCCGGGTATTGAGTCGGGGCGGGCCATCCGTTGGTGACGGTGTGAGCGTCACTGCCGCAGATACCACAGCACTCGATCTTGATGTCGATAAAGTCCTCGCGGAACTGCATCGGCGAGTCTGCGCGGCGAAAAGATAAATCGGCGGGTCAACAACGGAACGGTTTCGGGGCAGCTTTGTCCCGGCATCGACGGAGGCCGGCAGCTCCTGATGGAGGATGCCGATGCATAGGCGGCGGCCGTGCGAAAAAGGCGCAAGTATGTAGTCGCTCTTCGCGAATGGCCTCCTCCGCCTGCTCCTCGGGAGATCATCTCGCCGCCGCCGGAGCCAAACCATCCGTGTGAAAGAGATCAACTTACAGCTCCACGGCTGGAGGTCAAACTTCTTGCCATGCTCCTGTATTGATTCACCGCAGAAGAAGACGAGGCGGCGGACCTTTGCGTCAGCAATCTTCCGATCGACGGTTCTGATCTGTCCCTCGAAGCTTTTGAAGACTCACCTCGTCGAGGGCGGCGTAGCCAGTGTACTGAGCGGGGATCGAGGAAGACATGGTATCGCTGATTCGAGGCGAGGCGTAGCGTTGATGCAGGGAGAGGGGAGAGAGAAAGGATGGAAAGGCGTGAGTGGCAAGGAAGGAGAGAGAGAGAAGAGAGAGCGGATGCGCGGGTCGAGGACTCACGATTCGGAGAACAGCTTCGGACTGGAGAGAAGTGGTTGCTGACTGAAGCGAGAAAGGAGAAGGGAGCAGCGAACGGTTGAAAGCTGGCCAGCTGGGCGATTGAGCGAGAAGAAGTCCGAGTTTTTCGGAAAAAACTCGGACTTCTTCGAGCTGATGCTGAAATTTTCCCGCGCTTCGGAGCGGTAACAGGACGTCGATCACTCCGAAATGACGCACGAGTCTGCACGGCGCTCAGCGTCCTCGGATATGTCGGCACTCGGACATGCATAGGCGAGTCGTAAGTTGAGGCCAGCCAGCAGGTCGTGAGCAGAGCGGAGTCGAGCGGTGGCGCAAGCTGAGGACCGTGCGCCGCCCAGCGAGCGTAAGCTTAAAGGAATGAGAGATGGGATTCCAAAAGCCACGGCTAGGGTATGCAAAAGAAACTACTTAGACACAGCAGACTGAAGAGATGGAAGGACGGGATCATGGGCCTCGATCGAAACCCGTGCGTTGAGAAGCGCTTACAGCGAGTTGAGCCAGCCCGGGAGTTTAGGAGGACGACGACGACGATTGGAGAGACGCGGTGCGTTGCTGCTCGGCGTCCCATTCGGCCTTGTCGCGCTTGTACTGCTCTTGAGCACCGGCGTACGCGTCGTGGTACGGCTGCGCGCGGGCCAAAGAAGTCGTCAGTCATTGGGCTGGGAAGGACAGACACGCTCCGGAGGGCAACGACGATGAAGCCCGGAATGGTCCAGTTTCCACCGTAACGGAGGATGTGTAGCGGGCTATGGAAGGAAGGCCGGACGCGGGTTACTCACCTTGCGCTCGTCCTCGGTCAGAGCCTTCCACGCTTGCGCGAGCAGCGTAGACTGCTTGGTGATGTCGGTCTCGCCCTGCAGGACGCTCGAGTTGGATCCCTCGGCGCGGATCTCGTTGCAGAACCTGTGCGGACACGACGATTGTTGGACACAGTCAGCACGCGAGACTCGAATTTGCCGAGCCCGACTTTTTTGCGCGTTCCCAAATGATCACACCCCGACGCACCTGAAGTACGGCGTGATGGGCCTCTTGGGTTCGCCATCGATCCGGAGGGCGCGCTTCCGACTCAGGCCGGCCTTCCTCCGGTTCGCGCGGACCGTGTTCTCCTGGCGGATCATCTCGGGCGTGAGGGTCTTTTGCCACGCGTCGAGGATGGCCGGGTAGGCATCCCGCGCGGCTTGGTACCGTTGCTGGAGGGCGTGGCGCGCTTCGTCGTCGAGGGCGCGGTACTGCGGCGCGGCTTCCTGCGTGAGGATGGGCACGGTCGCGAGTTTCTCGCCCGGCGCGAGAGAGCGCTTCTTCTCCTGTACACACGGCGACGGATGTCAGTTTCCCCTACCTCACCGCGCGAATCTGGAAACTGGAGAGCACAGGGGACGCACGGCGATAAACTCGTCAAAGAAGATTTGCCACGAGTTGTGCGGGACCTTGGGAGGTCGGAGCAGCGTGCGCGTGCTCGACTTTTTCTTGTCTTCGCGGGCCTTGAGGCGGAGGACGCGGGCACGTTCACGTTCGCGGACTGTCGTGGGAAGTTGGGTCAGCTTCAACTGTCGCTCGCAAACAGGAAGAGGACGAGAGGACTGACGCTTCTTTTCCTTTTCCTTTTCGCGGTGCTCCTTTGCCTTGATTCGCTGTTGCTGCTTCTTCTGTTTCTCCTTTTCCTTGCGTTCCTTTTCCTTTGCGCGTTTGTCCTTTGCGGCGTCGGCCTTTGCCTTGTCCTTGTCTGCGCGTCCGCCCTGGCCCGACCCGATGGAACCGACGCTGGCCTTGGCCTTGGTCTTGCTCGAGTCCGAGACGAGATCGGAGCTCGAGAGGAGCCTGGTGGACTGGTGCTGCGTGTAGGCGAGGGCCGAGATGGCGAGGCGGTGGTGGGGACTATGAGCGGCCGACGCTCGGGCGACGAGGAGGGAAGTGCGCGCGGCAGTGGCGGTGGTGGTCGCGGCTGAGCGTGCGAGAGCTCTCAAGAGTGCCATACTCGCAGCTGCTCTCCTCTCTGGTTCGTGTGCTGAGCAAGAGCGTCTGGTCGAATGAAACAAGGGGAACGCAAACTGCTCGAGGGGAGGCGCGCTGGCGGCCGAGATGGCGGGTTCGCACGGCAATCTCGAGCCTCGCAGCTGTTGAGCTGGGAAGTCGCGGTTGGTTCTATGGATCTGTGCCTTTCATCCGTAGACCCTCCCAACTGGCTGCTCTGTGAGTAAACGACTCGATCTTTTCGACGCGTCGCAGGATCGTCATCCTTTCACGCAACGTTTATCCCAGAGGTTTCTAGAGCAGCTCCAGCGTCCAGGTTGACGTACAGCAGAGCAACCTGAACGCTCTGCTCCTACCATTCGCCGGACAATCGCACTCTTTGAGAGGGAGCGTCACCTTTGACTTCAAACGAGTGAGTCGGCGCTCATTCCCCGCCTCGGACGGATACGTACCGTACACAGGAGCGTGTTGACAGAGTTTGACACATGCAACAGTGCCGACGATCGACGAATCGCGTCCAGGGCGCGCGTCCGAACTCATCAAGCGCTTCCAGGCTCAGGTCGACGCCAACACCAACACCAACGCAGCGCCGGCAGTCGTCTCGGCACCGCGCATGGCCAGGACGAGCAGTGGTGGAAATCAAAGCTCATCGCGCTCGACTACGCCCACCGCCGCGAATGCGAAAGGGACCGCTACGACGCCAGCGTCGACCGCCACGAGCGCTCCGGAAGTGAACCCTCCTCAGCAGGCCGCAGATTCGACGTCTCCGGATACTGCCGACGAATCCGACTCACTCGGGCTCAAAGACAAGAACATTGAGGAGCAGGTCCACCTCCGGAGCGCAGGCTTGGACGCACCGCCGCCGCCGCCGCAAGATCAAACGAACCGCCAGTCAGCGCGCGCATTCCCGGACATGCAAGACGCACCGACGGAAGCTACGATACTCGCTCTCAAAGAAGAGGAATTGTTGCCGGCTAAAGATGCGACTGAGGTGGCCATTCGACCTGAGGGTGCGGACGGCGACGGCCCTTCGACAGTCGACAACGCGGCGAATGCGCCGGAGCCGGTCTCACCTGCCGAGGAGAAGCCCTTGCCGAACATTCCCACGACCTCAGCGTCCGATGCCGAACCCGCTGGCGAGGCGTCACTGGACGAGGTGCCGCCTGCAACTGCCGCGCGCAAGCCGTGGCCCCCGACGACCACGGCGATGACCGCGACGATGGGTCCAGCTCTGCCTCGCTCGCCGGAACCGTCCGCCTCCTCGCGCGCACCTCGGCCGAAAACCGATAACGACAGCAGCAGCAGCAGCAGCAGCAAGCCGTCCCAGAGCCCAGTCGGAGGTGGTCCGCCCGCCTCGGGAAAAGCAACCCCTTCTTCTCCTCGCCGTTCGTCGCCCGAAACTTCTCGCAGATCTCCTTCTGTCAAGGGGACTGTCCAGAAGTCGGGATCTCCCTCGCCCTCGCCTTTGACCTCACAACCTCCTCGACAGGCAACGCGCTCACGGCCGTCGTCGATCTCGCCGACTGCGTCTCGCACCGGCACTTCTGGTCGCCTTCCTTCTTCTTCCGCCTCGAGTCCAACTGCATCCGAACGAGCATCATCTTCTACTCCGAAGCCGAACTCGAATCCTCCGATGCGGAGGTCCCTTCCCGGATCCACTTCCTCACCCACCTCGCGCCTCACTTCGCCGACCGCGTCTTCCCTCGCGAAAATGCGCGCACCTTCCTCCACTACGAGCACCAGCACCTCGTTGGAGCTGTCTCGCTCGAATACGCCTCGGCGGAGTAGTGGCGGCACTGCTGCAGTGGGCACTCAAACTCCTTCGAAGAAGTCGTCGTCGTCGTCAATCTCGCCGACTCGTTTACGCACGACCGGAGCGATGGGAGGAGGCAACACCCCCACCATCGCAACCGACGGCAGTAACAAGAACGACTCGGCAACACCGAACCGCTCGCCGTTGACGCTCCGTGGTGGTTCCGGCTCTGGCGGACCGACTCCGACTCGGACTCCCCTCGCTGCAGGCGAGCGCAAGTTCCGCCTCGGCCTCGCAGCAGCCGGGAGAGCGAAACCTGCACCAGTACCTGGTTCTGTATCCGCGGTGGAGGGCCACGGCGGCGAAGGTGATCATCATCATCAGCAGCAGCAGCAGCAGCAGCAGCAGCACGTCGAATTCTCGTCGCCTCCTCCTGCCGGTCCGGCAGCACCCGTCAACGCTCCCACCTCTAGCGCGAGCAGGGCCCGTGACGCATCGTTCGATGACGACGACGACGACAAAGCCTCGAACCAGCAGCAGCAGGAGGGGAAGGAGCATGAAGAGCCGGCCACCACCAAAGTGTTTCAGGGCTTTTCGCCCGACCGACCCGTTGGCAAGATTGGCATCCCGGTCACTTTTCCGGAGGGTCCAGAGGGGCCAATGAGGGCCTACAAGGCCGACGAGGTTGAACGAGCTGGAAGGGAGGCGCGAACGGCGGCGCAGGAAGGGGATAAACAATCGGAGGACGACAAGAGGCGAGGGCGGCACGAGAAGGACGAGTTGTGAAGTGGGTTTCGTCAGGGGAGCTCTCGCGGGCGAGATCCCTTCCTGTGTATAGCATACTCTATATTCTCTTGGAATACGTAGCCGTACTGTGTGCCGTATATTGTGAGAATGTTACAACAACAAGAAGGAGGAGAAACTGGCTTCTACAGCTGACTGTCGCGGCGTTCTCGAACTCGGAGATTGTCCTGCCTCCCTCCGAGGTCCGTCTTCCCTCTCAGCACGGCGCTCCAACTCCACTCGGGTTTGCCCAACCTCGTCCTCAGATTGACCGCCCCTCCCGTCGTCGAGCTCAGTTCGCTCCCGACAAAGTAATCCGCGCGGGCGAGCACTTGCTGTTCGACGACCGAGAGGACGTCGTTGTAGTTGCCGGGCCAGGACAAGAGGGCGGAATCGGCGGGGGCGAGCAGGTCGGAGACGAGGACGGCGCCTCGGGAGCGGAAGTAGGCGAGCGAAGTCGGGTCGGTCTCGTCCGTCGCGAGGTAGAACCTGTGAGTCAGAAGACAAAGGGCAAGGGACGGGGCAAGGAACGGACCGCGTCCTCGTCAGCGAAAAGGGAGGGTTTCCTTCCCCCGAACGGATCAGGCCCGATTCTTTCGCGAACTCACGGATCACCCTCGCGCGGAACCTGTTCCTGCCAATCACTCGCCACATGCCCCGCGAGCGCTTTCCTCCCCTCCCGCAGCGCCTCGAGTACCTTGTCAAAGTGCACCGTCGCGTTCTTGTCCGGACTCCACTCAATCTCGACAAAGTCGCCCCTGCGGAGGTGCGCCGCCATCCACAGCGGTTGCTGCTTTCGTCGAGGTTTCGGCTTCCCGGCGACTCGGTCCTGCATGCGTGCGGCGAGTCGTTCGCCGACTTGTCGGATCTCGCGTGGGGCACGGATCCCCCTCACGACGGTGCGCGTAAAGTGGTCGCGCGCCGCCGGGGTCGAGAACCACACTCCGCCCGGTTTGCGCTGGTCGTGCAAGTTGCCCGCGAGGTAGACAATGTCGGCCTCTTGTGGTGAGGAGACCGAGTCGAGGAGGGTGGTGAAGGGTTGGAGGTTGGATTTCAGCGCGAGTTCGACGACGGGACGGGCGACGGCTTTGTTCATCAGGACCGAGTCGTCGTAAGTGTAGAGGGGGAGGACTCCCGCGGGTTCGAGCATCCGCACGAGGGCCGCGTCCGAGATCCCGTCCGATTCGAGGATGCCGTCCCTTTGTAACGCGGAGCGGGCGGCGGGGAGCGTCCACGCGGGTCGGGTCGAGAACAGCTTGGCGACTTTGGAGCGCGGGAGTTGTTCGAGGCGACCGCCGCTGAACCCGACCGATTCGTCTGCTGCAGACCGCGAAGGCGGCGGGGTATCGATCCTCACGAACGAGTCGTTCTGGAAGACGGAATCGGGGATCGTGACGCTCTCGAGTCCGGGCGGAGTGTACCGGTCCGGCCGCCACCGGAGCGATTCGTCCATGAGCGAAGTGCTCAAGTTGTACAGGGCAAAGTATTCCGAGTAGAGCAACAAGGGGCCGTACGTCTTGCGGAGGTGGGGGATGTCGAGAAAGTGTTGCAGCCCCAATTTGTACGCCTTGCCGTCGTCGTTCCACTTCGCGGCGACCAGGTCTTGATGCTCGTTGCGGTGTTCGAAATAGATCTCGGCGCGTTCGGCGCAGACGTCGTCCGGGTCGGCGGCGCACGCGCGGGCCCAGACTGCGTCGGGGAGGACGGGGATGCGCCCGGCGATGCGGGCGAGGGCGAGGGTCGCCTCGAGCATGTAGCGTTGGTTGTTGTAGCCGTAGGTGGCCCAGCCGTCTTTGGTCAAGTAGCGCGGGTGGTCGCCGACAAGGGTGCGCAACTCGTCCAAGGTTGGAGGCTCATACGGCGGCAGGTCGGCGTCTTGGTCGTCGTGGCCATGGTTTCCGACGAGGCCGAGCTTGTCTCCGACCCAGTTGTGTACGGTCGTGGTGGTCTTGTCGATGGCGGCTTTGGCGATCTGGACCGGAGAGTTGTTTGGCGTGCCGTGGGCGGCGAGAGAGGCGAGTGCGACGAGAGTGAGGACGGCTCCGAGGAGCAAGGCGGCGAGCCGAGCGGGTCTGGACTGGAGTGCGGTCGCGAGCCGGTTCCGACTGGGACGCGGCTGTGCGGCTCCTCCTCCTCCTGGCAAGAGCTGGTACGGGACTGCGGCTGCTGCTGCTGGACTCATCCTCTGCTGCAGCGCCGAGGTGGGGAGAGCAAGCGGGAGGAAGAGAGGGTCACGAGCTGCGCTCTCTGTCGGGGGATCGAATCGGTATTCTTTGCGTTCCTGTACGCGGCTCCCCCTTACAGTAGTCCGGTGAGCATGTCGAGGAGAGAAGCGTTGCCAGGGGGCGAGTCGGAGTCGAGACACTGTAACAATGTGTGGCTTTCGATCACTCGCTTCTCCCGAGTTGCTGGGCACGTGCATACGCTCAATCGACTAGCCTCAGTCACCTCTCCAGTCAAGCGAACTACCGCACCTTGACCCGCTGCGCTTTCCCTCTTCTCGTCCTCATCTCTCCTCGTCCATCCGCGACCTCTTTTTCACTCTATCGTACTCCTGCTCGAGCCAGAACAGCAAAATGCCCAAGATCAAGACAAAGTAAGTCCCCCTCTCTCCTGCCGCCCCCTAGCCTGTATACAGCGAGCTGACGGCCTCCACCCCGTGGCATCCACTTCATCGCCAACCTTTTGCAGCCGGACAAAGCCCCCTCCCGAGGGCTTTGACGAGATCGAAGACATCCTCGAAGAGTACGAACGCAAAATGAGGGACGGTCAGTACACCCCCCGTCCCATCTCCCTTGTGGCACACACACGGACTGAAAAACCTCGCAATGCCCGACCACCACAGTCGAAGCCGAGTCTCATGAAGGCAAGCGCAAAAACGAAAGTCTCTGGCCCATCATGCGCATCACCCACACTCGCAGCCGGTCAGTCCACTCCTCCCCCTCGCCCTCATGAAAGCCGCATCGCGCAAAACGAAACTCGGACTCCCCCTTTGACGCCCGGCCGCCACCACCCTGCACAGGTATATCTACGATCTGTACTACAAGCGGGAAGCAATCTCGAAAGAGTTGTACGACTGGCTCCTCAAGCAGGAGTACGCAGACGCAAAGTGAGCAACTTTCCCGCTGCTCGGAAGAACCGCGGCGAGGGGTGGATGGCTGATCACGAAAGAACGTTGCCCCGCGCAGTCTGATCGCAAAGTGGAAAAAGCCGGGTTACGACAAGTTGTGCTGCGCTCGGTGTATCCAATCGCGGGTGCGTAGCGCCTGTCTCTTGCACCTCAGCTTGCCACTCGCCATGGCTCCTCCTTACGGACGAAAAGCTGATGTGGAGTCGAGCGATGTTCACGCTCGCACAGGACATGAACTATGCCGGCTCGACTTGCATCTGCCGCGTCCCGAAAGCGCAACTCAAACCCGGCGTCGTCGTCGAGTGCACCCACTGCGGTCAGTCTCTCACTCCCTCTTCCGCCCTGGCTATTTTCCACTTGGACAAAAGTTGCGCATGGGCGAAGAACTCGCTTACTGACTCGAGAGTCCCGTCTTTCTTGCTCTTCGCCCTCTACAGGTTGCCGAGGATGCGCGTCTACCGACTAAGGGCCACCCGCCACGTCCGTTTCCTTCTCACCGACCCAATTTAGTTATACCCAGCTCCACCGCTCATCATCACCGAGCCGTTGCGCATGCCTGCGCAGACCTGCATTCGAAACACATGCCATTCACCTCGCTGTCGCTTTTCTCGCTCGAGCTCGAGTATGCATGAAGCTCTCGCACGGAAAAAAGAAAAAGCCAAGGCAGGACATCATACAAGGCCTGCTAGAATTGCGATTGCGCTGAGAGAAAAGTACAAAAGGGCCGTTTGCCCACCCCGCCCAAATTACTGCCCGCGGATCATGGTCCGCAGGTCCTCCTTGGTGATGACGACCTCGCCCTCGACCGCGCGCGGTTCGACGCCAATC